>JAWDJD010000005.1:197965000-199442500 GCA_035047305.1 Bradypodion pumilum | reverse complement strand
GTATTTGGTCACCTTATGAATTTTAGGCAAAATATAAAGACCCTATAGGAGTCAGTTTATTTGGAGATTGAACACTATTTGAAGATACATTATTACTATTGGTTATTTGCCACGAATGGATTTATATTTTGTTGATAAAGGAGAGTGAGGAAATTTGCATGAGTCCAATTGTTTGCATACATTGATATCTAGATGAACATTGGTTTGATTGATATGATTATCTGATCTCACACTGGAATTAAGCCTTAAAAGGGGTAAATGTCTGCTGTGCACACCTCGATGGATTCCAACTATAAAGGAGTGCTATAAATCATATAATGCTCTGAGGACTTCACTCAAATGTTACATTTTTTATGTTGACATGCTCATTCCAGTATGTAATGCACATCCATAGTTTTGCATTATATAATTATATATAACTAGCTGATTACCTGGCCTTGCTCGGTTTTCCCCTTTAAAGGAAGTATAGTTTCTTCAGCAGCAGTGTCTCTGGCCCATTATCTTAAAGTTCTGTCAAGCCACGACCTCCTTTCACTGTAGAAAGCAGGCCACGGTTTGAATTTTCCAGCTGGACAGAACTTTAAGTTTACAGGACAGAGATGCCACCACTGAAGAAAGCTTGACCGGTGGTGTGCGCAGTACTGCTGTTTTGTTGCTTTTTCTCCTGTCGGTGGGGGTGTCCCCTTTGCATCCCACTTTGGTGGGCATAAACCCCCAAATGGGTTTTATGACCCCCCACAGTGCTGATCTCTCAAGCCCAAGGTATGTATGTGCCGAATTTCAGTGTCATTGGTCCAGGGGTGTGGGTTACTTTAGAGCACATGCAAACCCACACCTCTGTTTTATAGATATAAATTTGGGATAGTATTTATTTATTTATTTATTTATTGGATTTTTATCCCGCCTCACACAACACCACGTGCGACTCGAGGCGGCGTACAACATAGGTATACAGTACACAATACAATTCATAGTACAGTACACTATTGATACATTCTATATATAGTCTCTCCCCACTTTTAGTTCATCAATTTCACCTGGTACCTGCAAAATGGTGAGGTAGTACTCCAGGTGACCCCTGAATATATTTAAAGAAGTATGTTGCATTCCATTCAAACTTGTTAAAAGAAAACATGTCACTTTAAGGTGCTGAATGACTCTGTTGTTTTTGTAGCAATAGATTACCCTTATTGCCTCCCTGGAGAAGGAGCACCCTAAATAGGTACTGAAAAGTTATTTGCTGGTAGCCTTTTGCTTCACCTCAGACAGGGATCACCCAAAAGACAGCTCACGTTCTTAATGAGTTTATGTGAACTATTATGTCATATATTTTTAAAATGTGCTACAAATTAAGCTAAATTAAAGCTTGCTTATACAGGTAGTACCTCTTTTACAGACAGATACACATATGAATTCAAGGCTGCTTCCTCCTCGTTATATGTGCACTGCAAAGACAGCATGCAAGTATTTAAGTTACTCAACAAAGTAGAGTTTCCATAGGATATAACTGTTACTGCAATGTGAAAGTGTGTACTGCAGACTCTGAGTCATTGTACAAGCAAATTACAGTTTTTAAAAACTAAGATATTTCCCTTGACAGGCTAAACCAATATTATAGCCATGCCAAGCAGAAAATAATGCATTATTAAGCATTTGCTGGAAAAATTGGAAGTGCAGGGTAGGTCTGACTCATAAAGGCCATTCTCAGTAGACTAACTTTCACTACCTTTCTTCCTATCTCATGGAGGATTTCTTATATTTATGGGCTGGACTGTTCATAGAATATATGATAAAAGTAACGCAACAGAGTTTGAAGAAAATGACAGAATCATATATTTTATATTTTGATTGCCTCCACAGTGCAAAATTCCAGAAGCTTCATAAATTATGAATTCTTATTCAGCCATTAGAAATTGAAGACACTGTTGAAAATATCACCCAAAAACTACTGCACAGATCCATAGTTGCTGATAATTTCAGAAGAGCCAAAATCAAAATGTGAAGTTTTATTAGACGTTAGAGGAGAATCTAAGCTAGTTTACCTCTCAGATTTATTGCAGAATTTGAACCAGCATATTTAGTAGCATTCAAAACAACATGAATTGAAAACCTTGGTGAGAACAGGAAATTGTAGATTTAATAGTACTGATATGTTTAAGACATTCAGATGCCTCCCACCCCCCTATTCAGCACAGTACCAAAGGAGGCAGCAAGGAAATATTGACACTCCTGGACAGAATGTGGAAGATCCCTGTGGTTGGTTTTGTTATATTACAAATCCAAGGACACATGTTTGTCTTATTCTTTACTGTTATGTGTCCTTTGTTTGGCCAAACCACAGCACACATAAGAATATACCAATGTGTCAGGTGAAGAAGCAGAGCAAGAGTACAAAATAATATTACCAACTCATACTTCAGATTTGGTCTGCTTTTCATCTGCCAAAAAGATTGGCCACTACTGATATGATACAGCAGTAAGTAAGAGTTCTATGCCTAATTAATGACACATTTCTAGTACCGTAAACATGTTTCCCAAAACATGACTTACTACTTACACTTAATTGTGGGAAATCAAACACAGTCAAAAGGAATAAAATACAGAGATCAAGGAATAAAAATGCAATCTTGTTTTGGACAGAATCATGTTTCTTCTTAAGATTCACATCCTGGGCATACTCTTGGATTCAGCCCTGAACCTGGATACCTAGATTTAGATGGATACTAGATTTGTTAACTTTGGTGTACCAGCTAAACCCATTCTGCAGATGTCTGCTATGGTCATAGTGATATATGCTTTAGTCACTGCTTGTTAGGAATGCTATAACTTCACTATGTGCAGCTGTTTTTGAATAGTATTCAGAAATTTTATCTGCTCTAGATTTCTGCATTCCCATTTCATTAATCAAGATTTGTTACATCAGGCAAGAGATTTCCATGTGATTCCATCTTCATTGGCTAAATGTTTTGTTCCTGAACAGAATTCAAAATTCTAATGACCAAATATAGAACCCTATGTGACTTGAGACTAAGCAATTTTAAGAGCCATTTTCAAGCACTTGTGACATTATTCTTACATGTACCATATGTCACAGCAGGATTTTGGCCAACAAGTCATATGAACAAGGCTGGGTAGGAAGACTCAGGAAAAAGCCTAATTTTTTGGAGCAATATGTTGGGTGCTTTATGGATTTCTTTTAATGACTGTGTTTCTCATCTGTATATTCAATTATTTTTATGATGTAATAATTTGAATGCAGAATGATGGGATATTAAGCAACTATAATACTGGAACTGTAGAATTGACAGGGACTCTATGGGTCGTCATGCCCAGACTTGTCAAGAAGGCATAGTAATAATATGGTGCCTTTCAAAGCCAGATACCTAATCTGCTCAGCTATCCATCAGTTCAATATTATTAATATAATACTTTAAAGAATTATCACTGGCTAAAATCCTGTTAACATAGTAAACCATATTGATTATATATATACCGGTATATAAAATCCCCCTAGCATAGCAGTAGGCGGGGCAGGTTTAACAAAATAGTTATAGTAAGCAAGGTCTCCAAATCTTAGACTCCCATTCTAGCCCAGCAAATTAAAACTCTCCACACATCTTGTAGTATAAGAAAAACAGTCCTTTACTTACAGTTGAATCTGTAGATAAAAGAGTAAACAGTTGAATTTCTTTAGTTAATCAACAGTTATGTACAATAACCTTGGTAAATAAATACACTTTTTTTGTAAGGCAGTCATATGGGGGGGGGGGAGGAGAGAATATTAACATGACAATGAAAAATTACCTAAGAGACAACAACTGAGTGAACACTATCTGACAGAAAAACCAAATAGTAAGCATTCTAATCAGGTCAGGTGACCCTAGAGACGGGAAACTAGAGAGCTCTTCTTATTGGCTGGTTAAGCACACAACCCACATTAACCCACTGCATTGTGGGGTTGCAGTAATATATCAGCAAATCACACTAGATTGGATCTACTGCTGGACTTGGTCCATGAAAGCTCACATTTAAATGCAGGAATTTGTCTTAAAGGCAGGAGTTCTCAACCTTTTTTAGCCAGGGGCCAGGTCACACTCCCTCAGTCAGCTTTGGGGGCCAGCTGGCCATTTTGCCCTTCCTCCACCACATGGCACTTCCTGGTGTGGTGGAGGCTGTGGGGGCACATGAAATGGTGCCATGGGCCATGGGTTGAAAATCCCTGCTTTAAGGTGCCACAACATTTATTTATTTATTTGCTATTCTAAAGTAAGTCACAACAAATGTAGACGTGCTTGAATGGAACTTACAGAGGGTTCAATGAGCCTACTCTAGTGTGACTGTTAGCAACAGGATTTGGGCCACTGTGTAAACTGCTCTATTGATATTTATGGTGCAATATTACAGTTTTGCATATTAAGCTTCTGAATTCAATCCCTGGCATCTCCGTGAAGGACAAGAGGTTTTGCTGGCATCCTTTTAGCTTTTAATTTATCTGATTGAAGAAAAACAGTGTTGTGAACTACAGAACATTTCAGGAGTTTGAGGATTTCCTTCAAAGCATTTAAAGCCTGTTTCTGTGCATTATTGGTTTTTGTTAGAAAGTTGACATGAAGTCCTTTCAAATGCAAGTAGGCAGCTGGGCTGCAGTAACATTATATTAAAAAGTAGATATAAATTGATTAGTGTTCCCCATTGCAATGAAATTGTCAAGTAACAAAACTATCCATCTTAGCATCAGGACTGGCATTGATCCAATTCTTGCTCACAGAGTATGTGTGAAATGCCTGACTTTAATCAGACTGTAATTTCTGATGACGATATTAAACAGCAAAGTAGTC
The DNA here is from genome assembly GCA_035047305.1 of Bradypodion pumilum. NCBI lineage: Eukaryota > Metazoa > Chordata > Lepidosauria > Squamata > Chamaeleonidae > Bradypodion > Bradypodion pumilum. Next base: position 199,437,662 of record JAWDJD010000005.1, on the reverse strand, counting down.
ACTGGGAGAGTTTTTCTTCATTTTTTTCTTTTGTTTAACATTTTCCCAGCTGCACAAGAAACACATTATTCTTACAGCAGAAGGAATCTATTAATAAAGCAGGCAAATTACGAGGGAGATACTAGGGGTGGGAGAGTGCAGAGCAAGTTTCTTTGTTACCCAGCATATGCAAACTCTCACAGTTGCTGTACACTTGTGAAGAACTTGCCCCATAAGGGTAACAAACAATATCAGGGAAGAAAAGAGTGGTGGCCAAATGGCCTTAAGAGGTGCTAAATCTGGAGCTGGTTAGGAGCACTGGAATGAGTCCTCCTTGTCTTTCTTCCATCCAAAGACTGATAATTAGGTGATTTTATTAATTCTATTAGAAAATGAGATGTGTCTGTTGGTTGGGTTATTTTGATGACTACTATTGTATTTTACTGCCCTGAGTAGTGCTAGGCACTAAATCAGGTTTTATAAATTATCTCAATTAAAGAAATAAAACAAATTAGTGAATAGCAGTTGCCTCCAATTGTCAGCACTTAGCCTGATCCAAATACTGTATACATGATTATTTAATTGGTTCTTTCTAGCCAGATCAATACGACAGCCCTACAAGAATGACACATTGTGAATTTTATTATTATTTCAGAGATATGTTATCAGCAAGTGCAATCACATGGAATCTATTGGTTTGGTTTGGTTTGTGTCTTGTAATATGATGCATTTGGCAGGTTAATGAGCAGGTAAAATGAAAATGATAAATATCGTGCTTCTATCATGAATATTCCAGCTAAATTTCTGTTTTTTAACACATGAAACAGGTCACTAACACTCTCAGAGAAATGAATGTGTCGAGTGCTTTGGCCCTTTATGGCATATCCCAATTTCCTTTTTATAAAATCTCACATTTGTCAGGCTGCCTATTCATAAACTACTATTCATATATCTGGGAAACACTCAGTAGCACATCATTTCTCACACATTGGCAATTTAGCACAGGTAATAGAGCACAAAAGAATGCACATTTTGTCAATGTACTTAGACAAGCTTCTGTAAACCTGGGTTGGGAGAGTAACGGGAAAAGACCAAGGTCTTTTGTTCAGAAAAATTGCATGAAAAGATATCCAAATTTTAAGGCAACAGGAAATATGAAAAAATATTACTAGATAATTCTAAGAGTTGGAGGAAAAGAAAAATGAATGACCAACTCCTACAATAGATATGTATGAAACATAGGACCGATAAGGGATCATCTTAGGCAGACTGCTTTGGATTGAAAGGTTTAAGGCAATAGCTTTGCAGATTTGTCAAATTATTGAAAACTATGGCCATATATCCAAGATGGTGAAACAAATTAAAACAGGACTATAAAGGAAGCAGTAGATGTCCAGACAGAGTAGATACACAGCAGTTTTTTGTTTCAGTGTATAGCAGTGGAAATGCTATCTTGTAAAGTAGAATCCAAACACCTGTTTATGACGTGGAATTTATTTATTTATTTAAATATTTTTATTGAAAATTTTCAAGTATATATAATGAGACGAGAAATGAATCAAAAGAAAATAATACATACATAGCTGAATACACAACAAGGTAACAAAAAAACAAATTGATACCTTATCAAACATTAATTTAAAATATTGCTTCAAAAAAGTAACTGCACTTAATAACTCTAGTGAGGGTTTGACAACTTATCATATTTTACTGCCAAATAGTTCTTGTTTTCAAAAAAACTAAAAGGAAGAGAGAAAGAAAAAAATCTATATCTAGTAGTTGCTTTTATATTAATTACATCTCACTAATTTCTAAAATTTCTTTCTCTACGATTAGTGTAGGTAATCAAACAAAATAAATCACCTAGTGATATATTACAGTCTCAAAGGAGGATGCGGCCCGTCTCAACAATATTCAATATTTCCAATAATTCAGTTGATTTGGTACCGGCTTGAAACCTCCACTTTTCCTTAAAGAGTATTCAACAAATGGCTTCCATGATGTGGAATTTATAGAGGAGTTAATTCATCAAATCCCCACTGATTCAATGGGCCTACACCAGTTGTGACTAAGCAACCAGAATTTGTTCAGAAAATCCAGAATGTGCATGCCTCTTTCTGCATGCTTGGATTGTTTCCTGTACTGAATTAGGTAAAGGTAAAGGTCACCCTTGGTCGAAAGCCAGTCATATCCAACTCTAGGGTTCAGTGCTCATCTCCATTTATAGCCAAAGGGCCAGTGCCGTCTGCATCTGCAGACATTTCTGTGGGCATGTGGCAAGCATGACTAGACACTGGAGTGCACAGAACACTGTTTACATAAATGCATGAAATAAGAAGATAGATCCAGTACGAGAACATAAAGTAAATCAGGGCTGTTAATGCATGCTTCATCAAGCATCAAAACCAGGATCTTAGGGGCTTTTCAGGACAGTATGCTTTCACAAGAATTGTTCCCTTTTGAGAGGTTCTACTGAATGGAGTGTTCAATACTTTATTACACACAGGTAATACACACTGATTGGCCCCAGGAAAGGGGATGAAAGCTCTTAACCAATTTAACAGTAAAGGTAAAGGTAAAGGTTACCTTTGCTCGAACCGCCTGATGTCCTTGTACTGCACCTCAGGGGCAATGACCTAGGCCAGGTCACTGGCCTTTCTTTAAAATTCGCGATTTGCAGAGACCTAGCTTATTTGCACTATGTGTGGCCGTTCACCAGGCTGCTATGGTCGGACATCATACCACGCCATGCTTACAGGGGAGGTATTGACCTCCGTGCCCTTGACCGCGCTCGTCGCTCGGTGAACAGGGCAGTTGCCCGGTTCATGGCAGACAAGGGTTTGGGGATGGTCATCCGACACCCCACCATTAGTTTACAAAATTACAATCTGTATGCAGGGGATGGGGTCCACCTGTCGGATAGAGGTATGAACCTCTTTTTGGAATGTTTGCAAGCAGGCCTGTTGACCGAGCTGACGGTCTGGGGGGGGTGAGTCTTCATTGAAGCCTCCCCGTGTGGTGGGTAGCACTGGTAAGGTAAAGATTTATGACCCATAGGTATCCGGCAGGTTCGCAATTGACTGACCAACATTTAGATAGGTACAGGTGTAATAACGTTGACCGGTCAACGACGAACCAGGCAAGAGGTGATGGCAGGAGCTTTTCAGCATGTATCACCCGTGATTTGACAGATACACGTCAGAGGGTGGGGTCAGTAGATAGTTTATTGACTACGGTCAACAATTTGTTTGTGTCAACAAACAAATTGATACAAAATGGATACATTGTAGCCAATTGCCGTAGGCAATTTTGGGAGGAACCTTACCAGTGTTACTGCGACCTGCTTGCCTTAAGAATTATAATTGGATGAGTACCAATTGAAAGTTATAATTCGGACTAGGGCATTATTCAATAAAAGTGGCCCAATGCCTTTATCCATATACCGGTGTCTGAGTCTTTCTTTGGGGGGTGCGCCTGCAAAGGTAAAGGTTACCTTTGCTCAAAAGCCAGTTGTATCTGACTTTGGGGTTTGGTGCTCATCTCTGTTTACAGTCAAAGAGCTAGTGCTGTCTATGTCTGCAGACGTTTCTGTGGAACCCAGTTCACCAGAACTGGTAGCAGAAATTCCAGCTGGCCCCACCCAACCAAGTTTTGAAATAAAGTAGTCCTAATTCGGGTGCAATGCAGGGCTTTCCCCCTGGCCACACCCACCATACCATGCCCACAGATCAGAGTAGACAGACCACTGTTTACCTTCCCACCGAAGAGGTACCTATTTATCTACTCGCAATTTCTTTCTTTTGAACTGCTAGGTTGGCAGGAGCCAAGACAGAGATGGAGCTCACTCCATTGTAAAGTACTCAGTTTTCGAACTGCTGACCTTCTAGTCATCAGATTCAGCATCTTAACCTCTAAGCCACTTTTGTAGAATACAAAAGTTTTAATGAGCAATAAAATCCTGCAGTTGATAATATTATTAGCTTGTACAGGCATAAATTCATGCAAAAGGATTTCAGCCACTATGTGCCCACAATTTTCACTTTTCTTTTATATCTATCTACACCTTTCTGCTGAGATGAATAGAATTTCAATTGCTGAGCTTCTACTGTGTACTGCTTCAACAAAGAGAAATAAAGGCAGGAGGCAGCTATGAGCCAGTGTGTTATTGAGCCTTGTAGAGGTTAATCTAAGATTAAATTACACCACTTCATATTAAACCACTGAGATATCCTGTAATGAATCCATGTAATGATTGTCCCTTTGGTAAATATGAGATGTATTATAACATTTACATCAAAAAAAGTATTCTTTTTTAATATGGAACTGTCATTCTGCAGTTTATGACTCTCATCCTTTAACATCAAATAACAGTTAGTGAGTCTCAGTAGATTAACATTTAAACTTTCTCAATGTGAATGATAAAAGACTCATACTTTTGCTTCAGTGGTAAAAAGCTGGTAATGTTGTGAATTGTAGTAAAATATGAGGTTTTTAAAAAAATATTCTTCCATCACCAGAGTAAATTAAAAGACATATTTGTGTGCTTATGCATGGCAATGATTTGTAATTACAAAAACCACAGGGCATCCCTTGCATCAAGAGAAGAAAATCTGCACTGACTGTGTAAATCAAACCTATGCTGGCATACGTCTTGTTCGCCAGGTGCATAAATGTTATATTATAGGCACCCATTCCACTTTAGACTTTAAACTCTATTTTAGGTTCAGAGTTTAACTTGAACTCTTCAAATCTGCACCACACTAGGGGCCTTAAACAAGAATTTCTCTATGGGAGAGACAATAAATACGGTAGGTATTCTGAAGTGGTACTGTAGGAATGTATAGCTAGCCCAAATCTACACAGACTGTTTCTTCCCTGGTGAGGCAAAGTGAAGAATCAGACTTCTAACCCTTGGCTCCTTGACTGGGTCAGATATCCTTTGATGTGCCTTCCAGCTAGAGTTGCCATAATTCTCTCCAACACATCCAGGACAGAAGTATACTTTTTTTAAAATGTGTTACTTGTTAGCCACCTAGAGTGGGGAAGACTTCCCAGATGGGTGGGGTACAAGTGGAATAAATAAAATAAATTTAAAATTGGAAGGGTTATCTACAAAATAGCCTTCGCCCAGCCACTGCTGCACCACTGGTGAGAGCCAAGCTAGATCAAATCCCCTGGATCAAGCCTTGTTGACACACACACATACACACACTCTCCTCCAGTCACACTGTCACAGGAAGCAAGGTACAGGCAAGACCGAAGCACAAATGGCTCTCTCTAGCTTGGTGGCTGGTGTGTTTCTTTCCCATCTCTTCCTCCTTGGGTGCTGTTTTCCCCTCCCAATCCGCATAGCCATGGCCGAGTGAGCAAGAGCTCAAGACAGGGAGCAACTAAGAGGGAGGCACTTTCTGCCCTCTCTCCCTCCATGTGAGTGGTGCGTTGCGATGCCTTGCAGCACAGCTCTGGGTGTTATAATACACAATCAGTAAGTTTTTGAAATCCAGGACTTTAACATTATTTTAATTAAACCGACCAGGACACTTTTTTTTACCCCGAATCCAGGATAATCCCAGTTTTCCGGGACATAAACCAACCCTACTTCTGGCTCTAAAATTCTGTGATTCTAAAACTCGCCTCCACCCACCCCCCAGTTAAAAGTATGTGAAGTGTTTAGTTCACAAGCATATCAGAGGTCCAGCAGGTATGAATGCAAATGCTGTTAAGTATTCATTTAGACTACTCCATTTCATCAGTCAGGTGCATCTAAACACTCAGGTGAAACACCTATCCAAATATGATATTTTGTGCAATTTCAAGTATTTTCTAAACGGTAGCCAGCATAATAACAATTGAGGCCTTGGTGTTTAAAGTGGGCCAAAATGAGTAATGCTTGTTTACTTCCATTCAACTCTGTTAATATAGCCTTTCTCTGGGGCTGGCCTTTTGCAGCCGCTAAATCAGACAAAGGGAAACCAATTACAGTAACAACATTAGTTCTTAACATTTTGTCACTGATTAATCGAGCACTTAAAAGAAGCAGGAATTGAAGACATTTGTGATTAGCTCATTAATAAGAATAACAGAACATTTATACATCCATGATTGGAATACCTAAGTTCATTCTAGTACTCCAGAGAGAGAGAGAGAGAGAATGAAAATGGAAAAAGCACAAACCTAATTAGGTAAATTTCAGCAGATAATATTTTCATATGTACTGAGAAATGCTATATTCACTCAAAAATAAAAATAATTTACAGTATGTATATTACTAACAAAGGGGAAATCCTTGCGTCAACATACACACATATACAATAAGAAAGTGAAGAAAAAATACTGTTAGAGGCTTCTTTACCTTTACTTCAGTGCACATTTAATATCATTATCTCAAGGGGAAGGGCTGCACAACCACAAGAGAGAACTCATATCATGTAAAATAACTGTTTGACAGAAGTCCCTGACTGCCAAAAATGAGTTTATATCACCGTGCATGCTAAGATTGTTCAATCACCATGCATGCTAAGATTGTTCAATGACCCCAAAAGCTCACCGTTAATAAAACAAGAGCTTAGATGTGTCGTTGTGATGCAAAACACACCTCCTATTTTAATATTTACATAGATGTCCCTTAGCTGTCACCAATTTCCCTTTTAATTTGCCTTCTGCAAGAAAAAAATCCACAAAAATTCTGCCTGATCCTCCTACGTACGTTAGAGGCTCCTTTCATAATGGGCTTCTTGCAGGACCACATTTTGATAATTCAGTTTTACAGTTTTTCACACAACTTGTAACATTTTCAATTTAATTGCAGAGCTCTCATGAGGATAACATATGACGATCGTTTTAGACAAATTGAAACTATTTCCATTGGAGATCTTATGGAAACTTAAAGGAGGGGCAGGGATGCCCTTTCAACTTAAAACCAGAACTTATTTTTTATGCTACGGCTTGGCACTGGAACAGGTAGTGCTTCAGAATGTGCTCACCTTCTCTTCCTTTTTTGCTTTTTCTTCCATCTCTAGGCCAGTCATGAAACTGCCAAAATGAAGCCACCTCTTGGTCAGTTCATTCTGCATTTCCTTTCACCTGACCCAGTGTGAGAAAGATTAGCCAGCAAAACAAGGTTGTCATTACCAGGGTACACCTGATTGTGGTTCAAAAATACCACAATTTTTGAGCAGGTTCTTTCTGTGTACCCCTTCCTTTCTGCTAAGGTAAATGGATGCACACTGTAGGAACAAAACTAAATGAACTTTGATATTTCCATTTTTGTGATTCTAATGACAACCAACTCCCAACCTGTGGGACAAAAGTTTCCCAAAGTCTCACTTTAATTGGATTCAGATAATTGAATCAATGGCCTACCATTTCCCCAAGCAGTTCCTTTTCTTTTTAAAAAGTTTTTTATTAAGTTTATAGGTTACAAAATAAATATCTAAGAAAGGAAAACACTTATAAAATAAATACAATAAACTTACAGAATAAAAGACATAATATTAACATAAACATATGAAGAAAATGCTGAAGATACTGAGATACAAATATAATAATATTTGGCTATGTTATGCTACTATAAAGTCTTGCCTGGTTAACACATACATTGCTTTGCTCATGCAGAGAATGGGACTTTAAAGTGGCTTAATAACAAAAAATTGGAACCGACTTGCCAGAGAGTTTATTTCTGGAGCCTGGGAGTTTTTTGAAGTGAGTTTATTTTAGCCGGAGAAGGAGTTCGAGGAGTGGGCGGCGAGGGAAGCGCAGTGTCGGCTGTGCTGAGCTCGCGGCTCGGGTCGGACGGGCTTCTGGCGATTTAAAGTGAAATGGGCTTCGGAGCTTTGGAACTTTAAGAGAGAGAAAAGGAAAAATTAAATTAAAGAGGACGCTGGCGGCGGTGAACAGGGTCTTGGAGCCGGACAATTGAGAGGACACAGTAAGTGTGGAGGGAAGGAGGAGGGATAAGCCTGGTAATGGAGGGCAAAGCCGGGAAGGAGTAATGGCGGCGAGGAAGAACAGAAACAAAAGTTAAATGTTTTGAGGACGGCTGAGAGGAGAGGAGTGGAGAGTGGGAAGTGGTGGTGGAATGGCTGGAATGCTGAAATTGAGGCTGGAAACGGAGGTCAGAGAGGGGGAAGGTAAAGATTTCAGCAGAGCTGGGATGGAGTAAGGAAGAGACCATTTGGAAGGCGCGGAACACGGCTGGTGTGCCTGGGAGATTGGAGGAGAGACCAGGTTCAGGAGCCGCCAATGTGGCTGGATGTATAAACATTTCTTCTTTCATTTGTGTGGGGATGCAGTCGGGTTTTCCGGAGTGAAGGAAATATAGCTGCTTCTCATCTTTTTTTCCTGCCCGTTAACGCTTGGAGTTTGGATATAAGTTACCCTGTGGCCCTGTCTTTTTTTCTCACTTCCTTTGGATATCGTGGATATAAAGTAGTTGGTCTTCCTCCTTGGATATAACAGTACAGCTCTGAGTGATTTAAAGAGTGTTTTCTTTTTTCTTTTTTCAGTTGGAGTGGGGTTTGGTTGTTTGGGGGGGGGAGAAATACTAAAGGAAGCTGGAAAAAAATCGGGGTGAAGTGCTTGTTGGGTATAAAAGTGTTTTGGCTCTGGGTGCTTTGTTTGAAGATTTTATAACCAAAATGGAGAAGAGAAAAGAAGATGAGACTGTAAGACCAAAAAAGACTGATGCAAGAAAAGAGGAGAAGAAAGCGCCATGTGGTGATGCATCTTCATCATCTGCAGCAGCAGCAATTTTATTTATTTATTTATTTATTGTTTAGACTTCTATACCGCTTTCCTTCCCATAAAGGGAACTCGAAGCGGTTTACAACAATAATGCCAAACAATATAAAATATGATATAAATAATACGTCAGAATACAATCCAATAATAAAGAAGCATGAAAAGTAAATTCAGTACAATAATCAATAGTCAATAATAAACATAATGTTAGAAAACAAAATCAGTATAATACAATAATAAACATCATAATGCAATATACAAATTTCAAAGCAATAAACAATACCCAATTCAAGATTAAACAGTACATATTTCAAAGCAGTTCACAACACTATACAATAAATACATTACGAAGACTCGGTCCACTTCCCTTCCTGCTAAAACAGCTGAGGGGGAGAAAGTCTGACAACAGTTCCTGATGTGCAGGCATCAGCGGAGCTAGCGGTGAGAGTCCTTTTAAACTCACTGTGCCTTGCCCCAGGTGTTTCTCGGCCCCTCTAGCCCGGCTGGCCAAAGGGTGGGCGGTGCAGGCATCAGTGGAGCTAGCGGTGAGAGTCCTTTTAAACTCACTGTGCCTTGCCCCAGGTGTTTCTCGGCCCCTCTAGCCCGGCTGGCCAAAGGGTGGGCGGTGCAGGCATCAGCGGAGCTAGCGGTGAGAGTCTTTTTAAACTCACTGTGCCTTGCCCCAGGTGTTTCTCGGCCCCTCTAGCCCGGCTGGCCAAAGGGTGGGCGGTGCAGGCATCAGTGGAGCTAGCGGTGAGAGTCCTTTTAAACTCACTGTGCCTTGCCCCAGGTGTTTCTCGGCCCCTCTAGCCCGGCTGGCCAAAGGGTGGGCGGTGCAGGCATCAGCGGAGCTAGCAGTGAGAGTCCTTTTAAACTCACTGTGCCTTGCCCCAGGTGTTTCTCGGCCCCTCTAGCCCGGCTGGCCAAAGGGTGGGCGGTGCAGGCATCAGCGGAGCTAGCGGTGAGAGTCTTTTTAAACTCACTGTGCCTTGCCCCAGGTGTTTCTCGGCCCCTCTAGCCCGGCTGGCCAAAGGGTGGGCGGTGCAGGCATCAGTGGAGCTAGCGGTGAGAGTCCTTTTAAACTCACTGTGCCTTGCCCCAGGTGTTTCTCGGCCCCTCTAGCCCGGCTGGCCAAAGGGTGGGCGGTGCAGGCATCAGCGGAGCTAGCGGTGAGAGTCTTTTTAAACTCACTGTGCCTTGCCCCAGGTGTTTCTCGGCCCCTCTAGCCCGGCTGGCCAAAGGGTGGGCGGTGCAGGCATCAGTGGAGCTAGCGGTGAGAGTCCTTTTAAACTCACTGTGCCTTGCCCCAGGTGTTTCTCGGCCCCTCTAGCCCGGCTGGCCAAAGGGTGGGCGGTGCAGGCATCAGCGGAGCTAGCGGTGAGAGTCTTTTTAAACTCACTATGCCTTGCCCCAGGTGTTTCTCGGCCCCTTTAGCCCGGCTGGCCAAAGGGTGGGCGGTGCAGGCATCAGCGGAGCTAGCGGTGAGAGTCCTTTTAAACTCACTGTGCCTTGCCCCAGGTGTTTCTCGGCCCCTCTAGCCCGGCTGGCCAAAGGGTGGGCGGTGCAGGCAATTATAGAATAGATGGGAGCAATGGACCAAACCCAAATTTTGGTAGAGCTGGGGAAGTTGTTTAAAAAAATTGATAAAATGGATGAAATGACTACGAAAGGATTCAGAGAAATGAGGGATGTGAGAGTGAAAGATAAGGGGGAGTTAATGGGTAACCATAAGAAACTTGTTGGCATGTTTACTGATTTCTCTATAAAAGTGGATGCTAATAGTCAGAAAGTGGATAAAGTTCTGAATCTGGTGTAAAAAGATATGAAATTAATGCAGAATGTTATGAAAGGGCTTCATGAGGAACATAAAGAGGTTAAACTGAAAGTGGAGGGTTTTGGGAAGAAATTGGATCTGGTGGAAGAGGTGATGAGAAAACAGAACGTGGTGATGAGAAATTTGTTGGAGAAAATGCCAGATGAGCTAAAAGAAAGAATAGTGAATTGGTTGAATAATTTGAATATGGGGAAAATTTTTGTAAATGAAGATATTGCAAGTGTTTTTAGATTGGGCCCAAGGAAGGGGGGAAAAGTCCAAAGGAATGTGTTGATTAAATTTGCAAATTGGGCAGATAAGTTGAAGGTGATGGTGTTTATAAAACAAGCTGGGTCTGGCGTTTTAAAAATTGATGGGTGTGATGTTGAGGTCTATAACAACATATCTGTTGAGGAATGGGTATGGCGTTATAAGATGAAACCTGTGACACAATTATTAAGAGAACGTGAAATTGTTTATCATTGGAAGTTTCCTCAACAGCTCAGATTCTTCTATGAAAAAAAATGCATACAATAGATATTGAAATGGACTCATTAGATTATCTGTGCCAGATTGGATTGGTTAAAACAGCATCCCGAGAGTGGTGAGCCTTGAGGAAGGCCTTGTTCGAAGCGGGGGGTATTCAAAGAGAGTCAGGGATTGAACAAGAGAAGGGGGCCACAGGAGGAGCAGAGGAGGAGGGACAGGTGGCGGAGGTGCCAGGGTGAGGCAGGGTACTAGAGAGGGGGATTTGACGGGTAAGGGAAAGATGAGGGGCTTTAATTAGGTTAGATTTCGAAGAGGAGAGTCGGCACTAGAGCTTTAATTAGAATGCACATCTTACATGTCTCCCCCCTTCCCCCTTTGAAGAATAAGGGCCACTTTTTGGAAAGAAGAGTGGGGAGGGCGATTTTGAATGTTAAATGTATTTTGATTGGTTTTTTCTTTTAAAAAATGTAGTTATATGTATGGTGAAGGTAATTACACAAAAAAGAGTTTGTGGTGGTCAAAATGCAAGGATGTTAGATAATTTATGAGGACTTTTAAAGTATTGACGTGGAATGTGAAAGGTACGGGCAGCCAAATGAAGAGGAGGAGGTTAGAATTTGCTTTGAGGAAGGATAGGCCGGACATAGTCTTTCTCCAAGAAACACATAAAAAACAGAGGACACAAATAAGATTTATTTGGGTTGGATGCAGATATATGAAAAGTCCTATGGAACCTCTAAAGCAAGGGGGGTGGCAGTCTTGATTTCGAAGAGACTTGGCTTTGAGATGTTAAAGAGTATTTCTGATCCAGATGGCAGATATTTAATAGTTATAAGGAAAATAAAGGATGAAGAGATAATGTTGGTATATATATGCCCCAAATGATCATCAAGAAGAATTTTTAAATAAAGTTTTGGATATATTGGAAAAAGAGAGATTAGTTAATATGATTGTGGCAGGAGATTTTAATTTGATAAGGGCCCCGGAGGATTGTACTAATGTAGCTAGAGCTGGAAGACCAGTCAAAATGAAGATACTAGATAAATGGATGAAGTGCTTGGGATTAAAAGATGTTTGGAGGGAAATTAAGGGACAAGAGAGGGCTTACACTTATTTTTCACAGGTGCATAATACATACTCCAGAATTGACTATATCCTGCCCACAGAAAATTTGATTAAAAATGTAAATGATGTAGAAATTGGGATTTTTAAGGAATCTGATCATGCAAAACTCTGGATGGAATTGAGATTTGATGGTGAAAAAAAGGATAGGAGGAATTGGAGATATGATGAAAAATTATTTTATGATCAAAAGAGTAAAGAAAAGATAATTGAAAATTGGAATGAAAGTTGGGCCTGGAATGATAATGGAGAGGTTAGTTATAATGTGGTCTGGGATACCATGAAGTCGGTATTTAGAGGGGAATGCATTAGGTTGGCTAGTATTAAAAATAAACAACGTAGAGATAAACAGTTTGAGATAGAGAACGAGATTAAGCATTTGCAAGAGGAACATATAAAGACAAACAGTAAAAAGCATTTGATAAAATTCAAAGGTTAAAGTCAGAGTTGATAGGAAAAGATATGCAGAAGGTAAAAAAAGATCTATTATATTTGAAGAGAGAGTATTTTGAATATAGTAATAGGAATTCTAAATTATTGGCAAGAGCTGCTAAAGAAAAGAGGACGAAAAGAGAGATTGGAATTTTGATAAATAAATCAGGGGTGAGATGTAATAAGGCTAATGATAAGATTGAGATTGTAAAAGATTTCTATCAGAGCTTGTATACTAAAAGAGATATCAACATAGAAAAGTTGAGAGAACACTTAGAAAAGCATATGCAAATAAAAATAGAATTGGAACATAAAAATAGAATGGAGGAGTGAATAACGGAAAAAGAGGTAAAAGATACAATAGCCAACCTGAAGCTAGGTAAATCCCCGGGTGAGGATGGATTGACAGCGGATTTTTATAAGGAATTTAAAGATAGTGTAGTTCCAAGATTAGTGAAATTGTTTAATTATATATTAGATGGGGAAAGATACCGACATCATGGAACAGAACTATAATTGTTTTGCTGCTAAAGCCTGGAAAGGATGTTGAAAAAGTGGAATCTTATAGGCCTATTTCTCTGATAAATCAAGACGCTAAGATATTTACAGCAATAATTGCAAAAAGATTAAATGGGTTCATGGGAAATTATATAAAGGAGGATCAAGCGGGATTTTTGAAAGGACGTCATATGTCTGATCTGATTAGGAGGGTTCTGGACTTGATTGACATAGCTGGGCATACAAAAGAGAAAGTGGGATTATTGTCATTAGATATATTTAAGGCTTTTGATTCTTTGCAATGGGCTACAATTAAAGAGATAATTCGATGTTATGGATTTGGAGATAGATTTTGTAACATGATAGATCAGTTATATCAATTTGGATTTGCAAAAGTCAGGGTCAATGATGAAAATACAGGAGAGATAAGATTAGAAGCAGGTACAAGATAGGGTTGCCCATTATCCCCAGTATTGTTTATAATGGCAATGGAGTTGTTAGTGAATATTATAAGAGGGGATAAAGGCATTGAAGGGATAGCTGGAAATAAAATAAGTTTGTATGCAGATGATATTTTGATAATAATGAAGCATCCTAGAAAGGCATTGGAAAAAATACAAGGACATCTAAAAGATTTTGAAGAGATAACAGGTCTGAGAATTAATTGGGATAAATCAGAAATGATAGCCTGTAACGTTGAGAAGGAGGAACAAGAGAGAATTAAGGCTAAATTTAAAATTCAAGTTAAAGAATGTCTAAGATATTTAGGAATAAGTATCTCAAATAAAATTGAGGACCTTAAGCGATTAAATTATGATAAACAGAAAAAAGAAATTAAAGAGAAAATAGAATTGTATAAAAAAAATCAAATTGTCATGGTTTGGTAGGATAGCGTTAACTAAAATGATGTTGTTGCCAAAAATAAATTTTTTATTTGATGCGTTGCCGATTAGGTTGAATGCTAAGGAAATTAAAGATTTTCAAAACATAATAAATAATTATTGTAATGCAGGAAAAAGCCTAGAATTGCTAAGATTTTTTGGTACTTATCTCAGAAAGAAGGAGGATTGGGAATACCTAATTTAAGGAATTATTATAGAGCTTTCCAAATTAAGAATATTATAAAACTTTTAGCAAGGGAGAAGGTTGTCTGGGAAGAAATAGAGATGAAGGAGTTAAAATGGGTAAAGGGGTATTTCTAGGCGACAAGAAAGGGAAATCAGCGTTAAAAATAGAATGATGAAAACAATGTTGGATGTTTGGAACAAGGTTAAAAAGAAATTGAGCCCAGAACTATCTCCTATAATAGAATTAGATGATATTAAAAGTTTTCCAATATAATTAGATAATAGTTTAAAGATGGTATTGGAAAGGAAAAAATGTTTCTTTGCTGAAGGACTGGGTTCGTGCCTGTAAAGATAGTGAGAATAAAGCAGTAATTTATTCACAGTTGAATTTGAACTGGTTTCAGAAGGTAATGTTGGATAGATGGACTGATAAATACAAGGAAGAAATTAGTTTAGAGAGGGATAAAACAGAATTTGAGCAATTGTTGTTAAAAATACGAAAAGGAGATATGGGATTAAAATACGCAAGATTTATAAAATTTTAAATAATGAAGGTAACCCACAAGAAACTTTGAAGTCATGCTGGGAACAGGATTTGAACATAAAAAATCAGGAAAAATTTGGAAAGATAAGTGGAGAAAAAGATATATGAGAACTATGTCAGTAAGAATGAAAGAGCACAATTATAAAATGTTATGGAAGTGGTATTTGACTCCTGAGAGATTATTTCAAATGGACAATGCTAAAAGTAAAATGTGTTGGAGATGTAAAAACTCTTTAGGGACATATGAACATATGTGGTGGAATTGTAAAGTGGTAAAAGAGTATTGGGGAAAAATTGAGAAGGAAATATGTGATATTATGGGGATAGAATGTGAATTGAATTTAAACATGGTGTTGTTAACAGATGTGGAGAATTTGAAAGTAAATGAAGACAATAAGGAACTAATAGCTATTATATTGATATCAGCTAGAATGTGTATTGCAAGGAGTTGGAAACTTGATAGAGTTCTAAAAGTAGAGGAATGGTATAAAGAGATGTGGGATCTTGCATTGAATGACAAACTGACATGGGAGATGAATAAACATTAGGGGAAAATTAAAGAAAATAGATTTTGGAAAATTTGGCAACCTTTTGTGGAATACTCATTGAATGGAGAGCAGAGTGATAGCTTTGTACCAGATTATATATATTTTTGGAAATGGTAAAAAAGGCAATATCCCGCAGACTCTTACAACTTGTAAATACACAGGGTGATTATTAGTGTTTATGTTATGTTTAATGTAATTGGATTTTTTTTCTTTTCTTTCTTTTTAATTATGTGTTTTCTTTTCTGTATCTTCTTTCTTATGTAATGTTTACATTTTTATATTCAATAAAATTTATAAAAAAGAGAGAAAAAAAGTCTTGCAAAAATTAGTTTTTTATTAACAACAGAGTAATAGGTTAGCTTAATCAGTCTGACCTTCTTCTATCATATCTTTCTTATCAATTTGTTATTTTCTGCATTGCAGAATTAGTCTTAACCTTAAACATATATTTCTATTCCTAAGTACCCTGTTTGCTCGTTACATAACCAAGATATTACAACAATTACAAAAGCAATTTCTAATTCACCCCAAGTGACTGTATAATGCCCTGGAGGATGCGGTGGTACACATTCTTTCACTATTTCCAAAATCTGTGATGTTCCGGTACTGGACTGCTCCCGTCTCCTCTAATACCTGTAGAATCAACAAATGGTTGCCAAATTTGCCAAAATCTATTCTCTTTTATTATACCTTTTTTCTTGTTCAGCTCCCATGTTAATTTGTCATTCAAAGCAAGCTCCCACATTTGCTTATACCAATTTTCAATCTTTAGTGTCTCATCACTTTTCCAGTTTCTCGCTATACATTGTCTTCCAATTGTCATACACACAGACAATAACTCTTTTTTATCCTTGTCTAAATTCATATTTCCTGTCAGTAAAGCTATGCCTGGCCCCAGCTTATGGTTCACCCCAAAAATTCTGGATATTTATTTCTCTATTTTCCCCAAAAATTCCTTTACCAATCTACAACTCCACCACATATGTTCATATGTTCCCACCATATTTTTGCATCTCCAACACATTTGACTTTTATTTTTGTCCATCTGATGTAACCGTACTGGGGTCAGGTACCATCTCCAAAGCATTTCCAAGCAGTTCCTTTTCAACAGATATCCACAAGTCATCAAAGTGTCATTCAGAACTACACTCACATCTTAGACACCATATTTTATTGGAATGTAAGCCCCAGAATTCCTCAACCATATATCAAATGTATTCCAAAACCAACTTTCCTAAATTATGCCTGCAGTGAAGAGTGGGGTGATAAGCTACATGGGAACACAATGGCAAGGAAAGGTGAAGCATCTAGCTGTCTGTCTATCTGTCTGCCATAGATAATAATTGCTTGCCATCAAATCAATTCTGAATTTTGAGGACTGTTTTCAGGGTTTTCTGGGTAAAGAATATAAAGGACTGTGCAGCATGCCTATGACTACACAGGCTGGCTCTTTTCTGTAGAGATACAGTCAGAAATCGAATCCCCATCCTTTCCTAAATTACTGAGTTGTCCAGTCAGCTAACAAAATCACCCAGACATTGTAACCCCAGTCTAGTAAACTACTTTATAATTCTGTCCAAATTATTTTGGACATTTTGTACAAATTGCACAAATACAGAGTCACACTGCGAGTGGGGCGGCATACAAGCTTGAAATACAACAACAACAATTAAAAACCATTTTAATGGTTTGAACAGAATTATAATGTAGTTCATTAGATTAGGGGAGACAATGGCTACATGACTTGAGCACCTACTGAGTCCAATGTCCAACATACTCACTGCAAATGGCAACTTCAAATCATGCTTGGTCTATAACTCAAACTTCAATTGAACCATCCTTTAAATGAGGATACCTTGAATACTTACATTATCTTCTAACAACCCTTCAAATGGAAGATTGTTTCCTATAATAGAGGACACATGACCATCCTTGTAGTATGTTGGTTAATAATGTCTTATTGGGCATCTGTCACTCCAATAATCCTCACAACACACTTTCCCCTGTAATTATTGTCCACTAGACCTTCAGATTTGGAGCCAAAAGGGTAACTTATGAACATCAAAACAATCCTAGGGCATATCAGTTCCTTGTGCATATGTAATTTAGGCCACATTATGAAGGGGGTAACTGATAATGCAAATGAGCAATATGCCCAAGTAGAGTGCTCATAATCTCACTTCTGAAATGAATACAAATTTCCATCTGCTGTACTAATATGGTTGTGACACATTGATTCATTATTGCAATAGCCAGACATTCTATAACACATTTAGATGTGATCTTTGACAACTGTGAAAGAGACCTGGGGCTTTTTCCATAGCTGTTTGTCACTAATAATTCAAAATAAATCTAAATCTATGGATCTAAGCCTGCATATTTCTACACTGTGTTATTACTTCAAACTTATCATATGTCATTATTGGAGTTGATTACACAGGTCTGCAACCAAAAGCTGCATAGGATTTTTTTACTGTTTCTTATAGATTTTTACTTAGTGAAACCGAGAAAAATACTAAAAAAAATCCATCTTGTCAAGTTTTCTAGCAAAACTCGTGTTTTTAGTTTAATTTAGCATGAAGTTTGCCTTTAACCCAAAATCTGATATCCTATTCTTGATTCTAACAACCCTATCCAAAAATTATTTCTTACTTTCATTTAATATTTATTAGAGCTACAATCAAGAATAATGCAAAGAGAAAAAAAGAGGAAGGGGGGGCGTAGTCAGTGGTGGGCATCAGCAAGTTCACACCAGTTTGCCAAGTTTTGGAATAAAGTAGTCCTAATTCAGGTGCACTGCAGGGCTTTCTCCCTGGCCACTCCCACAATACCATGCCCACAGTGTGGTAATAAAACTTTTTGGAGCCCATCACTGGGCGTAGTGTAGGTTTAGTGGTGTGAGGATGCTCAGATGATCATGTCGCAAAAGGTTTAGAAGCGAAAGGTGAACATATCCAGGAATCTTACTGGCTGGGTTGAGCATGTTTCAACATGTTATCTGGGGTATTATAAATGAGTATAAACACACCTACTGTCAGATTTGATCATGTTTCAACATGCTAAATAAGTTCAGGATCTTGGTTGCTGTATGAGCCACACTCAGTTTACATCCTGCATTGAAATGTGACTGTGCTTGTTTTTAGTTCTGTATTATGGCTTCAAGAGGTTGTGTTATTTCTCTGGACAACTTTTGTTTTATTTGTGGTGAATACACTATTAAACGTCAACAAAGAAAGTGTATTCTGTTTAATTCAAGTTGAATTAATTCAAGTTAATTCTGTTTAATTCAAGTTGAAACTTGGGGATCAAGACAAAGCATGGGCTCCTCATAAGGTGTGTAGAAGGTGCAAAGAAGATCTTTGCTTGTGGTTTAAAGGTAAGAAAACCTCATTCCATTTTGGCATTCCTATGATATGTCGTGAACAGCAAAACCACACTACCAACTGCTATTTTTGTTCGGTAGATGTGAAAGGCTTTAATACAAAAAATAAAAAGAAGATATCTTACCTAAAACTTAATTCAGCTATTCATCCAGTGCTTCATAGCTCTGAAATACCAGTTCCACACGTACCTTCCAGTTTGGATAATATCCTGAGGGATTCAGAGGACAGGGACACTTTGCCTTCCCAGGATGAATCTAACTCAGATTTTTATGTTGATGAAGTACCTCAACTTTTTTTTCAGAGCGAGCTCAATGACCTAATTAGAGATTTAGGCCTTTCCAAAGATTCATCCAAATTGCTGGAGTCAAGATTAACAAATAAAAACCTGCTGTCACCTGGAAAATCATTTGCATGGTACAGGCACTGAGAGAAAGAATTCATTCAGTTTTTCTCCAAAGATTGAAATCTCATTTATTGTAGTGATGTCCAAGGGCTAATGAAGTGCTTTGAAATAGAATATGAACCATCTGAGTGATGCCTATTCATTGATTCATTTAAAACAAGCCTCAAGGCACTCTTGCTGCATAATGGAAATACATTTGCATCACTTCCTATAGGACACTCAGTGCATTTGGATGAAAGTATAATGATTTAACTGTGATTCTTGACAAAATCAAATATCAAGAACATTGCTGGATGGTTTGTGGAGACTTTAAATTACTAACCATGTTGTTAGGCCAGCAGGCAGGTTATACAAAATATCCCTGCATCCTATGTGTGTGGGACAGTCAAGCCAGAGACCTCCATTGGACAAAAACTGACTGGCCACTTTGAGATACCTTAATCCCTGGTGAAAAAAATGTCATTAATACGACCTTGGTTCCAACAGAAAAGGTTTTTTGCCACCTCTTTTTTTAAAATAATTTTTATTGAATTTTTTCAAAGACATACAAAAAAGAAAAGAAAACAATGACTAACAATACAATACATAAACAAATCCATAGTATCATCTTAACAGACATTACTAAATGTTAGCACATAACAATATCTAGACTCATTAATTACTATATAACCACCAAATATTAAAAGCCATTGTTTCAAGATCCGAAATAATAAGAACTTTCTGTGCTACCACTAATCTTTGGATAAATAATAATCACCCTGTGAATATATACAATGCCCAGAGAGTTTATTTTCTGCTCAACTCCAGAAACTTCTTTGAGATGGTACTGGTCCTGAACTGTCATTTGCCATACAAGAATGGTCCACAAATGGTTTCCATATGCTCCAAAATCTATTCTCTTTTAAGTTATCTCTTCACTTTAATCTCCCATGTCAATTTATCATTCAGTGCTAAACTCCACATTTCTTTATACCACTCTCCAATCTGTATATCTATATCATTTTTCCAGTTTCTAGCTATACATTGTCTACCCGTTGTCAATACAATTTCCAATAATTCTTTTTCCTCCTTGTTTAAACCCAAACCTTCCACATTCGTTAAAAGAATGGTACTTGACACCAACTTAACACTTCTACCCATTATTTCACCAAGCTCAACTTCTATTTTCCCCCAAAAATCCCTTATTTTTTTACAACTCCACCACATATGTTCATATGTTCCATCAAATTCTCTACATCTCCAACATAACTTATCTCTTTTATTATCCATCTGGTAAAGTCTTAATGGCGTCAAGTACCATTGCCACAACATTTTAAAATTATGTTCTTTAATTCTTACAGACATTGTTCTCGTAATCCTCTTTTTCCATTTATTTTTCCACTCAATCTCCCCAATTGTTATATTCAAATTTCGTTCCCACTTCCGTTTCAAATCCTCCTGTGGATCTGCACCTCTATTCAGTATGTTATAAAGCTTACTTACAAGACCTTTAATACTACTTTCCCCTTTTCTAATCTTCCTTACCAACTCCTCAAATTCTGTATGTATTCTATCTAACCCTACTTCTTTTTTATATTTTTTGTTCCAGTTGTCCACCTTTAACTTCTGAAACCAATTCAAATTTAATATCTCAAATATTTTTTTCCGCTCAACATCAGAATCACAAGTTTTTAACCAATCCTTCAATAAAAGCATCCCATTTTTTCCAATATTTCCATTTTTCCTTATCTAACTTTATTGGGAAACACATCATATCAGTCAATTCCAAAATTGGAGAGAGATTTGGGACCATGTCCTTTTTTACCTTCTTCCACACCTCCATGAGACCTCTCATCATAGTATTATTTGACCTTTTCACCTTATCCTTTATTCCCAAAAAAAATCATATTTCCAATATTTCTATATTCCTTCATCTCCAATTGCTCCCAAATTGTCTTTTCTCTTGCCAAAATCTTCACAACATTCTTAACTTGAAAAGCTCGATAATATGCTAGCAAGTTCGGCATACCCAGACCCCCTTTTTTGGGGGGACAAGTACCATAGCTTCTTTGGGAGCCTAGATTTTTTGCCTCCATTACAAAAACCATTAAACATCTTTTGAAACTCATTAATTTCTTTCTCTTTCAAGTGGATCGCTTGTGTATCAAATAAAAAGTTAATCTTTGGTAACAATATCATTTTGCACATAGCAATCCTTCCGAACCATTACAGTTTTGACTTCTGAAGCTCTTGTATTTTGTTCTTAAATTCCACTTTCAAGCTGTCATAGTTAAATCGTTTAAGTTCTTCTAATTTATTTGAAATGATTATCCCCAAATATTTCAGCTTATCTTTAATTTGTATATTAAGTGTCAACACTGTCCTACCCATCTCACTTGGTTTCAAATTACACAACATCAGTTCTGATTTATCCCAGTTTATCTTTAATCCAGTTATAGCTTGAAATACCTGTAAGTGATCTTTAATCCTGTCCATTACCAGCTCCGGGTGCTTTACCATAAGCAGTGTGTCGTCTGCATACATACTCACTTTATTATCCATGATCCCTTCTATATTTAAATCCTCCCTTATACTTTTAGCTAAGATCTCCATTGCCATAATAAACAGGATAGGAGATAATGGACAGCCCTGCCTAGTGCCAGCTTCTAGCTTTACCACATCCGTACGCTCCTCATTTACTCTAACCCAAGCATTTCCTTTTTGATATAATAAATCTATAACCCTATTGAATTTATCCCCAAACCCATATTTTTTAACTATTTCCTTAATTGAAGACCACTGCAATGAATCAAATGCCTTAAAAATATCCAATGATAATAATCCCACCTTTTCCTTTGTTTGATTAACGTTGTCTATTAAATCTAATACCCTTCTAGTCAAATCCGCCATGTGTCGTCCTTTTAAAAACCCAACTTGATCAACATTTATATATTCCCCCATGAAACTATTTAAGCGATTAGCCAATATCGCTGTGAAGATCTTCGCATCTTGATTTATAAGTGAAATTGGTCTGTACGAATCCACTCTTTCCAAATTCTTACCAGGCTTTGGAAGAAGAACGATTGTAGTGTTATACCATGAAGTCGGAATTGGTCCTCCATGTAGTATATAATTATATAACTTCACCAATTTCGGGACCACCACCTCTTTAAATTCTTTATAAAACTCTGTTGATAATCCATTATCCCCCGGGGTTTTCCCTATCTTCAGTCCACTTATTACCTCCTTAACCTCTTTATCAGTTATCTTTTCCTCCATTTTCTCCCTATGCTCTTGTTTTATTCCATTCCCTGTCTCTCCAATATCTTTCTAAGCTTCTCCAAATCTACTTCCTTTTTTGCATTTAATACCTGGTAAAATTCCCTAACAATTTTACATTTATCTCTATTCTTATTACACCTTGAACCTTGCCTGTCAACCAATACCCCAATTTCTCTTTTTTCCCTTTTAACCTTGGCTGCTCTTGCTAATAATTTTGAGTTCTTATTACTAAATTCAAAATATTCTCTATTTAGATAAATCAAATCTCGTTTAACTTTATCAATATCCTTACCCATTACTTCTGCCTTAAGTCCTTGTAATTTCATTAAAAAAATTTATCTTTGTTTTTTGCATGCTCCTCCTGTAATTGTTTTATTTCTCTTTCTTTTTCTATCTGTTCTGCTTTATATTTTTTATATTTGAAGCTTGCCAATTTTATACTTTCCCCCCTAAAGACTGACTTCATGGTATCCCATACAACGTTAAAATTAACCTCATTGTTGTCGTTCCACTGCCAACTTTCTTTCCAACTTTCCGTAATTGCCTCTTTACTTTTCTGGTCTTTGAACAAATTAGGATCGTACCTCCAATTTCTTACTCTTCGAGTATTTTTTTGTGCTTTCAATTCCAAATATACTTTAGCATGGTCCGATTCCTTAATAATCCCAATTTCCGTACCTTCTATATCCCCAATTAAATTTTCCGAAAGTAAAACATAATCTATTCTTGAGTAGGTCCCATGAACGTGTGAAAAAAAGGAATATGCCCTTTCCAAACCCTTAAACTCTCTCCACGAATCCTTCAAGCCCATAACATCCATCCAATTATCCAACACCTTCCCTTTCAAACCAATTCCACTTCTAGCTATGTTTGTACAATCTAATCCTGACCTTATCAAATTAAAATCACCAGCCACAATAATTTTTGCAACATTTTCCAACTCCACTATTTTCCGAATTTTTTCAAGAAACTCTGCTTGGTGGTCGTTCGGAGCATAAATATTTACCAACATAATTTCCTCATCCTCTATTTTTCCTCTTAACAACAGATATCTACCCTCTTGATCAGCAATCTTTTTTGTAATTTCAAATCCCAACTTTCTAGAAATCATGATTGCCACCCCTCTTGCTTTCGAAGTACCAAACGCCATCTCATAATGTTGCATCCATCCCAAATAAAGTTTGTTCGTGTCTTTTGACTTCTGATGTGTTTCCTGTAAAAACAATATATCTGGTCTATCTTTTTTCAACACCAATTCCAATCTCCGTCTCTTAAGAACAGAACCTGTACCTTTCACATTCCACGATATTATTTTAATACTTCCCATAACCAAATTCTTTTCCCAGCTTTAAACTCTCCATTGGGCGTGCCACCAACAAGCCTACCACAATACCAACTACATAAAACACACACTTTTGCTCTCCCCACCTTCCTATAAAAAGCCGCCTCTGTCAACCAAAGAGGGGAGAGGGGGGACATGCAAGATGCGCCCTACTGTCGGCGCTACGTGCTATTTACCCATTCTACCTCTAGTAACTACTTAAAGTTACTGAAATCTAATGCTCATTGCTCCTTACCTATCTCCTCCTCCACCATGATCTTCCTCCTCTCCTCACTGTGGTGTTCCACCTGTAGCCCCAGTGGCTTCCTCCCTCTCATATTCCCTCCCCAAAGCTCCAGAATCCATCAATTCCTTCTTAAGATTTTTCCATTCTTCCGAATCTACCTTTACCAATTCCAACAAGCTCAAATATTCCAATGGATTAGTACCTTCATCAATAACTTGCATTCTTTTATCATAGAAAAAACGCAGCTGTTGCGGAGATCTCCAGTTATACCTTATATTTTTACCCATCAATAATTTAGTAACAGGCCTCATCTTATACCTCCATGTTCTTACTTTTAATGAAATATCATTATACACTTCAACATCTGAACCATCAAATTTCAACGCATCGGGACCAACCCGTTTCAGATGGGCCATTACTTTTAACTTATCTGCCCAATTCGCAAATTTGACCAACACATTTCTTTGAACCACCCTCCCTCTTCTTGGACCCACCCGGAATACGCTTACCAAATCCTCCTGAACAAATTCTTTCCCCATATTCAGACCATTTAACCACTGAACCACCCTCTCTCTTAACAAATCCGGAGTGCGTTCCACCACCTGACGAATCACAATGTTCTGCTTTCTCATCATATCTTCCACAGCATCTATCCTTCTCTCTTGTTCCTCCAGTTTCAGCTTATTCTCCCGCACCACCTGCTGAGTCCCTTTTACTTCCTCCTTTATGGCATTTACCTCAATTTGAACCACTTTCACATTTCTCTCCATTTTTTTCAAAGTGAAATCCACCTTTTTTGAAAAATCTGCCATTGATGACATCAACTTGTCTTGTTTTTTCATCAATTCATTTCTGTCTTTCACCCTTGAATCCTCATTTTTCTCCAATTTTTGAAACAACTTGCCAATTTCCACCATAATTTGAGTCTGATCATATGGCACTGTGGGCGGGGATGAAGACTGAGTGGCTTCCTCCATTGGTGCTTTTTCTTTCTTCTTAGGTTTTACAACTAGTTCTTCTTCCATCGCTTTCCCTCTTGTACCTTTATCCATAATAATGTAATATATAAAAATCCCAATGCTGCAGTTCGTTGTAAAAGTTAGTCACTGAAATGAAGCTTATAACACTGCAGCCACTGGTTCCACAGATCCAATAGGAAAATTTATATGCAAGCAGAAAATCAAAAAGTTATTGTAATCCACAAAAGTCAAGCCGAAGGAAAAAACTCCCCCAGCAGGCAGCTTGGGGAAAAAAAAGAAGAGCAAGTAAAAATGTTGATCCACAGCAGGTCCGTTTCCCCAAAGCAGATAATCCAATCAATCGTTTTCCAACTACAGTAAAAGGGCTTCAAGGGAACAGTCAGCCCAAGCTTCTCCTTTAAAAAAAAACCCCAAGCCGCCAAAGAGGGAGAGAAAGCCCGAAATCAAATCAGCAAGGAGAAGAGGTGAGGAGCAGTATATTCCACAATAAACAAACAAGTATTTATAATCCACACGGTGAAGGAACCAAAAAGCCAAACCGCCTAGTCCTTCTCTTGAAGCGGACAATCAAAACGCCATTTTCCAGCGGCTGCCTTAACTTTTGGGAAAGAAAAAAAAACCCTTCTCCTTCTGAGGAACGGAAAACTTTCTCCAAGTGGTTTGAGCCGGGGAACTCCCAATCACCTTCCAATATTATAGCCCAGACAGGATAAATAATCCACTTTGTTATCGTCAAAACGTGGTGTGGTCTTCTGGTGTGTAAGAAAAAACCAAAGCCCAAACACGATCACTTTCGTTTTCCAGGACCGCCGCCATTAACGAAACCACCACTTGCTTTCATCCGCTTCCACCCGCTTCCATTTCAAAGTCCGAGCTCATTTAGCAGAAAACCCCAGCCGATTTTAGAATTCAAAGATCCATTCATGCACTTACATGCAGGCTATTTTCGTGTCAAACAACTTCTTGCCAGTTCCAAAGCCTTCTCCGCTGTCTCGCTGGTCCCGTTCTCGGCTCCTCGGCAGAAAAGCCGCGACTACCGCCACAGCTTCAGCCACCCAGAGAAGCCTCCCGAACTTCGACCATCCAGCCTCAAAAGATCACAAAATTTTCCAAACGACAGGCAAGGTTCTTATCTTTAAGATTTACCACTTTAAAACTTCCTCATTTCGCTCCGGCACATTAGTTACCACTTTGTTAAGCGCGAGCGTCCGAGTCTAGATGTTACTCGGCGGCCATCTTGGCCACGCCCCCATCGCCACCTCTTCATATTAAATTAGGCCTTATGAAACAGTTTGTTAAATCACTGCCAAAAGATGGGGAATGTTTCGGATATCTGTGTTCAAAGTTCCCAAAACTGTCTGAAGTCAAGTTGAAACAGGGAGTTTTTACTGGCCCCAACATACGAAAACTGTTATCCGGTCCCCTCTTTTTAGAAATAATGGGAGAAAAAGAAAAGGAAGCTTGGGACTCTTTCAAAGACATAGTTCACAAGTTTTTAGGGAATACTAAAGACCCTCACTACAAAACCATTGTACAATGCATGTTGAATGTGTGTAAAGCTCAAGGATGCAAGATGAGCTTAAAAGTTCATTTCTTACACTCCCATGTCGACTACGTGATGGGGGGAAATCGAGGTCATTTTTGGATTCAGCACACTAGAAAACAAAATTTACCAAAAATATCCTATCTGTCTGATTTTTTCAATTTTAAAAAAAATTATTTATTTTGCAGACCTGTGTTATCTGGTGGTGTTAGTCAGGGCCACCATCAGAAATTTCTGGACCCCATACTGAGCAATCCTGTGCCCCACACACACACACACACACACAAACACACATACCCCATGGCCTGTAGCAGCAGGGCCCCTGTCAGCTGGTAGTAATGCCCTGATAGTGGCCCTGGTGTTAGCAGTGGTAGTGGTTGAATCTTGCATTAACAAAGTTGCAATGAAAATGAGAGCAAAACAAAAGGATGACTCCATTACTATTTTTATGTGTCCTCAAACACATGTGGAATACCAGAAGTATTGAGCATTTTAATTCAACCCTACCATGTAGTAACCAGAGAGAAAGGAAAGAATAGCTTGACCTTATGAAAGGTATTTTGCATTCTTGGACTGTAATTACAATAAGAAAGGTTATTTCCTGCCTTAGGGATTACCTGACCCTATTTGCATGTGTTAAGGCCTTTGTTTGCCTTGGCCTTCCCTCTCTTGTTTTTTCTGCCTTTGGAAGAGGAAAGATGTTATTTTCGAGCACCTCCATCTTCCAGGCCACATGGCTGGAAGAAACACTTTATTTCTTTCTAAACCAACTTCATCAAGACTCCTGAGCACATGTATCTCCTGACCTCATTTTGTGAGTACAGTGAACCCCCGACTAATGACACGTTCGAATAGCATCATTTCCGATTAATGACACTACCAATGCCCCCCACATGATCTCCCAGACAATGACAAAAAACATCGTTATTTGAATAACTACAGGTTTTTTACCGTCGTTGTGCGAATAAAGACAGTGTTTTGACATTCTGCGGGAGATCTCCCATAGGAAATCGTAAAATGATGTTTTCCGCATAACGACGCTACTTGGGGAACCAAGCAATGTCGTTATGTGAGGGTCTACTGTAAATGATATTTTTATTTCTCTCAAGTATCTAGTCCAAATGTGTTTATTAGCTGGGCTAAAAAGGAGGAGAACTGGAAGACTTGCATTCAAACATAAAATTGCCTAAAACATGCCCTGCTTTGCTGTGCAGCTGCTACAAATAACTTAACAAGAAGCAGGAGTGGCATTTTCCTTGTGCAGTAAGGCTTTCTCACATCTCATCTCCTGTTGGAGATATCTTCTGGAACAGAATGGAATGTGGAACAGGGTTTTCAACAGGAGAAAGAAATCCGTCCGTTCCAATTGTTTTTTGAATATAGATAAAGATAAAAGCTGACATAACTCAACAGGCAGAGAATTGTTGCAAGAGATCCTCTGGTTCCAAGCCATAACTTCTCCTCTAAAAACCTCAACTATTCATATCTGTGGGACAAAGACAGAAGCTCACTCTGTCCTGCAGCACTTGGGTTTTGAACTGCTGACCTGCCACCTTCCAGTCATCAAGTTCAGCATCATAACCAATAAGCCACCACAGTCCCGTTTCTTCCTATATCCCCTCTCTTTTGCACAAATATTCCCAGATGAAGAATTCTGAAGAAGATGAGAGCTCACACCAAGTTTTTCTTCAGATCAGTCACCACAGACTGCCTGTTCCACTGTTTGTTCCTCTGGTCCTAGCTCATATCATAGTAATAAAATTGCTCACACAAACCTCAGTTCTGCCAATTTGCCTAAGCTGTTTAAGCCATGGGGAAAAGGCAGATCACAGATCATAAATCATGTGTACCAGTGAGTATAGTTCACATTTGTTTCTCAAATAAAGACAAGCCAAATCTGCATAATAAAACAAAAGTTGATAGAGGGGGTAACATGTTGACCAGCCAAATGGAAGGCGAGAAAGGAGCAGTGCATAAGACACACTGTGGATCAAACTTACCTCAGATTTAGAAACTGACAGCCTATTTTTCCTCCTATGATAATTTCCTCATAGATACAAGTCTAGATAATCAGACTAGCACATTAAGCCTATGTTATTCTTTCAGTGACCAATCATAAAACAAAACTCACTAAGATGCAAATTACAGAACTGAGTGAAAATATGTGCTATGACAAAAAGACCTTTCTTTCAGTTAGAATCCCTTGTTCTAAAAACATGCAAATCATATTTTGTTTGTTTGTATGCAACCACTGAAAAAGAAGACCCAGGCCCAAAGCAAAGTAGGCTATTCTATAGTACAGAAAAGCAGTGTAAATTTGAAAACAAAAACCAACAGCCAGCATTGTGTTGAAATGTCTCCTTGTCCAAAGATAATGCAGTGTACTACCTTTAGCAGGGTGACTAATTGTGCAATTAACACCTTGACCAAAGGGTGTAAACCATGTACATTACTGCTCTTTTGCACACAGATATATCCACAAGATTCTTATTTATTTATTTATTTGTAAATTTCTATCCCGCCCTCCTGATGAAAAACATCACTCAGGGTGGCTAACAGCATATACAAGATACAATAAAAACACAAGTAAGACAATAACATTAAAAAAACCCAAACCAACACACTAAAAAACAGCCTAAAATACATAAAAAACTACACAAGTTGTAGCTAAAAAAACACCCCCACGCACACCCACCCAGCATAAAATGACAAAAACAATCCACAGACAGTGAAAGAACCAGATCCCTTAGAATGCTAAATGAGCCAGTGGGCTTGTGCAGAAGAGTCACACATACCAGAAGCCCGCTGACATAGCCAGGTCTTCAACATTTTTCTAAAGGGGAGAAGATCCGACTGGAGATGCAATTCTGGTGGTAAAAGGTTCCACAGGGCAGGGGCAGACATGGAGAAAACTCTCTTCCTGGCCCCACTGAGGTGGACTTGCTTCACAGATGGGACCACCACTGAGTCCCTCCTGTCTGCCCTAGTAGGACGGGCTGACCACCTAGGGGTAACACGGTCTCTTAAGTGCCCTGGCCCAATGCCATGTAGGACTTTAAAGGTCAAAACCAGCACCTTGAATTGCACCCAGAGGCAAACTGGAAGCCAGTGCAACTCCTGAAGCAGCGGTGAGGCATACGCATAATGCCCACACCCCATCACCACCCGAGCAGCCACATTCTGGACCAACTGAAGCCTCCGGATGGTCGCCAAGGGCAGTGCATTACAATAATCCAATCTGGAAGAGACCAGAGCGTGAGTGACCGTGATCAAGGAGTCCTGGTCCAAGAGCGGGCATAATTGGTAGATAACATGAAGTTGTGCAAAGGCCCTCCTAGCCACGGCTGCCACCTGCTCCTCGAGCAGTAGCCATGAGTCCAGGTGAACCCCCAAATCACGCACTGGATCTGACTGGGGTAAAGAAGCCCCAGCCAGGACCAAAGGTGGTAGCTCTCGGGAAATCACGGGGCTCCTGATCCATAGCCACTCAGTCTTGCCAGGATTCAGCTGTAACCCGTTGTCCCACATCCAGACCTGAACAGCCTCCAAACACCTGGTTAGGACTTTGACAGCATCACTCGGGTCTCCACGATACAATAAAGTATGTGATAATGCAGCAAGAAGCTATTTCTTTCCTGTTTTCATAGAGGGAGGAAAATTCCAACTTGTAAATTATTCTGTAGGGAACAAATGTACAATTATAAAGCTTTGTTGGTCAGAGTGTTAGCTGGATGCATCTGCTATACTGTATTAGCTTTCACTTTTGGATCCTTCCTTCCTTTCTGCCCATCAACTTGCAGTGTAAGTATGGCTTACTGAAATTACAATGGGCTAAACTCTCTGCTATCCTTCCAAGAAGCAAAAATAAATTCTAAAGATGGCATTTAAGGAGAACAGAGGAGTAAATTGTTGGAGTTTTATTTAGAAGCTTGAATGCTGCCAGTAGTTTTATTGACTCAGAGCAATTTTTCTGGACTGGGGTGACTGCCTATCTATCAAAAGCTAATCAATCCTTTGGAGTCTGAATTCAAAAGGAGCTCACATCTCTCTATTTCGTGTGTTTTTCCCTCTCTTTTTAAGTTGGTATCATCTGCCTTGTTACTGTTGGTCTGTTTGGTTGGTTGGTTGCTACTATTAATGGAAAAAAGAAATCAGCATGCCCATGTTTGTAATTCCAACTAATCTATACCTATAAAATGGTGTGTTAACCGTTGGAATGTGACAAAGGATGTTGCACCAGGCCCCACTAGCCCCGTCCGAGCCTCCGTTCACTCACCCGAACGGGGTTCGCAGGTAACTGTCGGGTTGAAATTTTCGACCCGGGGGCAGGAGCCCCCCAGTTGCAAACAAAAAAAGGGAACTTCAATTCCCAAAGTTCCTTTCGCCGCGCCGCGCCAGAGCCAATCAGGCTGAGCGGCGCGGCAAAAGGAACGTTCGGAAACGCGCCGTGGCCAATAAAAAAAGCCGCAAAAGAAAAACCGCCGCAGAAACCAAACACGCGCAGCCAAAACTACAAGTCCCAGCGTCCTGCATGCCATTAGCGTGCAGGATGCTGAGGCAGTCAGCGCGCGAAAAATAAAAGCAAAAAAAATAAGCCCGCTGCCGCTGCAATTCATCCACATGGGCGAGCCAGCATGGCCCATGGGGGGAAAAATAACACCACCACCCTGCCGCTGCTGCCCTTCCGTTCGAAGGGCTAGCCGGCGCTTGAAAAAAACAAGTTAAAAAAACACCCCGCAACTGCCCTTATTCACCACGGGCCAGCAAGTATGGCCCGTGGAGAAAAAAATACAACCCCGGCCACCGTTCGAAGGGCCAGCCGGCGCGCCAAAAATAAAAGCAAACCAACCAACCAACCCCCAACCCCCCGCAACTGCCCTTCTTCCCAACAGGCCACCAAGCATGGCCCGTGGGAATGAAAGGCACCCTCCCTGCAACAACGCTCCCTTCCCAAGGGCCATCCAGCATGGCCCATGGGAAGAAAAGGCACCCCCGCTACCAGTGCCCTTCCTACCCACGGGCCACCCAGCATGGCCCATGGGAAGAAAAGGCACCCCCGCCGCAAGTGCCCTTCCTTCCCACAGGCCACCAAGCATGGCCCGTGAGAACAAAAGGCACCCCCCCAAAAAAAGAACGCACCAAAAACAAACCAAAAATACTCAAAAAGACACACAAAGAAACACCCAACCAAAACCCAAAAACATTCAAAAAACACACACACAAACCCCCACCCAAAACCCTAAACAAAAATAGAACGCCCCCCAACCCAAAAAAAACCCTTAAAAATGGAGAAAACTTACCAAAAGACGTCTTGCCCCAATGAAAACCGGAAATGAAGTGAGGAGAAGAAGAGACTCACTGGAATAAGCAATTCCAAAAAATTGCTCAACACCACCACCCAGTGGCCAAAGGAGAAAAAACATCCAAAATATTCCCAAATATTCAATAAATCCCCCAAAATAGGGTAATCAATTCAAAAAACATTCAAAAAAATCAAAAATAATTCACAGATAAAATAAAAAAATAAATTTTCAATAAAAAATTTAAAAACACTGTAAAATACATTCAATTTAAAAAACATAAATTTACACATTTTTAAAATTATTAGCCACAATAAAACAATTTACAAAAATTCACAAAGTAACACATTCTTTTTTAAAATACAATAATTAAAAAAACAACAACAACCTAACCTCTTTTTAAAATCCAAAAACAACAACATAACAACACAGTTTAAAACAGTTTAAAAAATAAACATTTTCACAAACACAAATAACACACTAACCTCATTTCCAAAAACAAAAAACAAAAAACTTAAAAATCCACTTCAAACAGCCCGGCACTGAGGAAGCCAGCACACAAAAAAAGCCCCCACTGGGAGCGCAAGTCCGCCGCAGGCGGACGCAGTGCCTCAAAGCCAAAAAAACAAAAAACCTTACACCACCATTTAAAAAAGCACAGCACCATTGGTTCAAGAAAAAAAAGGAACTCTTTACTATCCAACACAATTTTAAAAAGCCCGGCACCGCCGGGCAAAATATGCTAGTTGTACATAAAACAGTGTTTTTTATTCTTTCTCCCACAAACATCTCAGAGTGAGCTAATGAGTCTGTGAGTGCCAGTTAACGATAAAAGAGTGGACTCTGATAGACTTGCAGCAGTTCTCCTCTGTGGATCTCTATGCTTCGATTGCACTACTAAAGACAATTTTACTTCTTCTTCAGATGCCATATCCATTCTGCATTTTGGCTATCATAATGATGATAGTCTTTTTGTTCTTAACTCCTCAGAACAATTCTTCTGAGGACATCCCACACCATTTTCAGCCATGAAGTCCATCTACTTCCAGGGCCTCCCTTCCCAGGAATCTTTCCTTGCAGAGCAAGTTAGAGTATTCTATACTTTATGTTGTTCCTTTATGGTCAAGGTATTGGAGCTTTCTTTGCTTAATGGTCTTAAAGAGTTCTTTTCCTTTATCCATACTTCTACATTATTCACATGGTCAACCCATGATATCCTTAGCAACCATCTGTAGATCCACATTTCAAAAGCTTCAATTCTCTTTTCAGATGCTTTAGTCAATCTCCAAGCTTTGACTCTGTATAGCAGCACTGGGAATATGTAACATCTCACTATTCAGATATTTCTAGAAAGCGTTAGATCTCTACCACATAACAAGTTTGTATTTTTATGAAGGTGTATCTTGCTTTTTCTATTTGTATTTTAATCTTTACCATGGGATCCCAATTTTCATTTAACATACTTCCCAAATAGACAATTTTATCCACTCTTTCAATTTCTTGTGTTCCTGCCATTAGCTTGCCTAGAGTTGGTGTTCGGCCTATAACCAGATATTTAATCTTCTTGATGTTGAGATCCAAACCATATTCTGCACTTGAGACTCTTTTTTTAAAATATTGTTTATTGATTTTCAAACAAATTTACAAAACTTAAACATTTATAACATTACAGTACAGTACAATACAATAAACAAGAACAAATGAACAAATATACATTGAATACATTCACCCTCACCCACCCTTCACCTCCCGATCACCCTCACCCAGCCCTTCACCATCTTCTGTCTTCTTCACTCCCCTTGTCCTTCTGTTGAAGGACCGCCTCCGAAGTGCCGAAGAAGGGGAGGGAGACCGGAACTAGAGCGGGTTCTTGCTATTATTTAAGACATTAAATGAATTTTATTGTTCATAGCAAAGCAGCTGTTTCTCTTTCCCTCCTGCTAATGGTTGTCATACCATTACTCATTTTATTACCTTTCCTTCAAATCATTTCTATTCAGATTTTGATCCCAAAATTATCCCACCTTTTTTTCCTTCTTTTTTCTATAGTCACTATAATGATCAAAATTTCTATAACTAGTTGCAGATTCTTACTCTTGTATTTCTATTTATCTATATACTGCACATCCAATTCTCTGCGAACTTTAACATATATCACCTTATAAATTATAATCTATCTATCTATTCATCTATCTAGTTAATCTTAACACACCTTGACAGAGGATTATTTACATATTTCAATCAATCAATCTCTTTCTAGAACCAAACTTCCTCCATCTTAGGGCAAAGCAAATATAGAAACCAGGGTCACAGCAAATAAAGATTATTATTATTATTATTATGTGTTAAAAAGGAAACAATTTCCAAAACATCATACTCTACATGTTACTTTATGTTCTGGGCTAACCTCCCGTAATTAAAAGCTCTTCTTTAAGTTTCCATCATTCTTCTAATCCTTCTTTAACAATATTACATGATTGTAATATAACCAAAATCTCAATGTGTTTACTTATCAAAACAACTTTCCTTACACAGAAAATTCTTATCTGTTATATTTGCTACCAATTATACCTCATATCCTTATCCCTTGACAATTTTAATTTTCTTCCTCCACAATCTTTCTTCCTTTGTTATATCCTAATAGATAAGAGTAAGACGGATTCTTGCTGATATTTAAGACATTAAATAACTTTTGTTGTTCATAACATGCAGCTGTTTCTCTCTCTCCTTTCCTCCTACTAATGGTTATTGTACCATTACACATGTCATTGCCTTTCCTTCAAAACGTTTCTATGCAAATTTTTGATCCTAAAGTTATCTCTATGGTTTCCCCATGCCCATCTGGCATGGAACAGCCCTGCGGAGGCTGCTTGGGTGAGAAGGCTCCTGGCGGTGGCTTCCGCGGGCAGCTAAATTAAGGGGGTGAATAAAATATAGGGTTTGATTCACCTAATTACATGACCTGACCGACGATTCTGCAAGGTAGGCAGATAGCTAACTCCAGTGACTGATTAGGTAAACACTCATCTCCTGGCCAAGGAAAATCCCCGGCGCAAACAGTGCAGATGTTTGCCCCTGTCTAAGCCCTAAGACAATGGCCTTCCTCGTCCCGTGTTTGCCCGAAATAATTAACTTCCCCTTTGAGAGGTTCCCCAATTAACCTGAGTAAACAAGGTGATGTGATTGACTTTCGGGTGATGGTTTTTCCTACCTGCCTTCTGATCTATATAAGGTGTATGTATTTTCCCAATAAACCACTGATCTGATCTCGCTCCTGTTGCCTCGTCTTGTCATTGATCAGTCTCCTCCGGGACCTAACGCCGCCCTAGCGGCCAGACATTGCTACAGCTGGTGACCCCGACGTGATTTACTCGTGAGTAAGAGACCCTGGAGAGGTCTACTCGTGAGTAGCGATCCCCGCGGTCCGGTTCCACGCTTGAACCGCGACCCGCCAGCCCGGAGGATAGCGCGGCGCTCTGGTCGGCAGCCAGCCGGACAGAGAACGGCCCGCCGCGAGGCATTCCAGAGAGACATTCCTACCGCTCCCTCCCCGCTTTCGAGAGGTTTGCCATAGAGGGAAACGCGTTCCGCTCAGGGCAGGCTGTGAGCCCCTGACATCGCAGAGGCCGATAGAAGGGCCCGTGGCAGAAGGTCCACGCTCCGAGGTCTACCCCAGACACCCGACGCCCGAACCTGTTGCCTGCAAAGACGCGTCGACTCGTCCCGAGGAGGAATCTTCCAGAGACCCAATTGCAGGTAATATGGGGACTTGTTCTCATAGACCAAGTCCGTCCGCTAGCCAAAGAATTCGGGAGCAAGAGTTCAAAATCCTGGCCAGGGTTTTTAAGTTACGATTTCACAGCAGGGAACTAGCGAGACTTTTGGCGTACCTCAGGGAACACTGCCTACTTTACCCAGAAGTAGGTACGTTAACCCTGAAGCTCTGGGATCAGATAGGAGACTGCATTCAGCAAACCCCGAAAGCTCCAGGAGGGATAGTCCGCACATGGAGGAAGTGTAGGAGACTCTTAGAGCAGATCGAGCCAGTCCGGGTAGAGGCCAAAGAACCCCCGTTAGTTGAACCATCAGGCAAGCCAGTCGAGCCGACTGCGCCCACGGTGCTCTATCCGTCAATTAGCTATTGGCAGAGTAGCGCAGGGAGCCTTCCCGCGGTGACAGCTGCAGACGTCACCGAGGGAACGCAAGGAATGAGAGGCGCTGGCACTTCTCTGACAGCCCCAGGTTCCCTAGTCGTGAAGAGTGCCCTTCAACGCACAGCTGAGATAGAACTTAAGAAGGGGGAATTGTCAGTTGAACAGCTAGCTGAACTTCGACAGATTTGTCCCATCCGCTTGGAGATGGACGCGCTCACGGGCGCACAGCAGATAGTACACTCCCCAGTCCCGTACAAGCTTCTCATGGCTTTGCGGAAAGCAATTTCAGAGACAGGGCTCCAAAGCCGTTTTACGAGGGGCACGCTTCAGCAAGTGTGCGAGACCACCATGTGGATTCCTCACGATTGGAAAGCCGTCATGAGGATGATGCTTACCCCCAGCCAGTACATGATTTGGGACAGTGAGTTCCGCCTAGAGGCGCAAGCTCGGGCTGCCAGGCTAGGAGGCGCGGTAATCCCTGACCAGTTGTATGGTTCAGGTGCCTTTGAGTCCATCAATGCTCAGATCAACTTGCCTCTCGCCACCCTAGAGATGTTGGCCGAAGCTGCCTATAGGGCATACTTCAAGGTCCCAGCGTCTGGCAAAACGGCCAAAAATTACACCGCCATTAAGCAAGGGGCCCAAGAGCCCTACATGGACTTCATCAATCGCCTGGAGGAAGCAATCAGCAGGCAGATTGACAATGAGCAGGCCCAACAAGAGCTCATGATTAAGTTAGCCAAAGACAACGCCAACTTGGACTGCCGTAAAATCTTGCAGTCCCTGGGCAATCGCCCGGACATAACCTTAACGGACATGATCCGAGCATGCTCCGACGTTGGCACAGACTCCTACAAGATGGGTCTGCTAGCGGCAGTGGTGCAGGGGGGAAGAAGACCTAATGGCAAGAGCAAAGGGGCATGTCACACTTGTGGCAAGGTCGGACACTTCGCTAGGGAGTGCCGATCCAAGGGAGGCGGACAAAAGTCCGGCCGTCCCAAGGCTCCGAACACCCCCTGCCCGAAGTGCAAGAAAGGCTACCATTGGGCCAGGTATTGTCCGAGTTCGGGAAACCGGAATCCGGGCACGTCTCTGGCCCCAGTCCAAACAGAGGCTTCCTTCACCCAGATCCAGAACTCCCCCGATTTAGACTAGATTCCAGGCACATTCCAGGCACTGCGAGGGCACGGGCCAGCCCCAAGGGCAGCACAGGGCTAGAATTGACTTGCCAGGCAGACGCTACATGCGACCTGCCAGGCACAGTCTACCTAGTCAACACCCAATACATGGGACCCCTGCCCAGAGGCTTTATAGGTTTAGTTTTGCCCCGTAGTGTAGCTGGAGCACGCGGAAATTTTATAATTCCAGGAGTCATTGACTCGAATTTTTCAGGCATTCTCCAGGTCCAGCTTTGGACACACCTGCCCCAAACAATCCACAAGGGAGACACGTTAGCGCAACTGATCATGGTTCCTTGTCACTCGCCAGCGGGCAGCCAGGGGAGGCTCAGGGACAGCTCAGAGTCCGGTTCAGCAGACCGCTCGAGCGCGAGTGAGGCAGTGCAAGGATACCAGGTCTTAGCGACAGTGGAGACCAACATTGAGTGGAAGCAGCGCCCCGTTATCGAGGTATTTTTGAACAAAAGGGTGTTCTCAGGGTTACTCGATACCGGAGCGGATGTGACAGTGATCAGCAGGAGCCAGTGGCCAAAAGAGTGGGCCATTGAGCCGGTCTCCGATGTGTGGGGGGTAGGAGGCGTTCAGGAAGCGTTTAGAAGCCGAGAGTGGGTAGAAGTCACAATCCCAAGGGCTGACGGCACGGCGGTAATTCGGCCGCACATTCTTGACGTGCACGTCAATCTTTGGGGGCGAGACATTCTGCAGCAGTACGGTGCTACGCTTACCTTCGGGTAATGGCGTTGCCACTTAAATGGCTCACCGACACTCCGGTCTGGGTAGAACAATGGCCGGTAGTGGGAGAGAAATTAGTTGCCCTCAAGCAGCTAGTTAAGGAACAGCTAGACGCAGGACACATAGAACGGTCCACAAGCCCCTGGAATTCGCCAATTTTTGTGATTAAGAAGAAGTCGGGGAAGTGGCGACTCCTCCACGATCTCAGAGAGATCAATAAATGCATTCAGCCGATGGGTCCGCTTCAATGCGGCATCCCAAATCCGAACATGATTCCCGAGGGGTGGGAGATCCTAGTCGTAGATCTCAAGGATTGCTTTTACACAATCCCCTTAGACCCCAGGGACCGGGAAAGGTTCGCCTTTACAGTGCCGGTCGTGAACCACGGAGAGCCCACGCAGCGTTACGCGTGGAAATTTTTGCCACAGGGCATGCTCAATTCGCCCACCCTGTGCCAAATTTATGTTCACGACGCACTGGCAAAGTTCCGAAGCCTTTACCCTAAAGCTATTGTGTGTCACTTCATGGACGACATTTTAGTAGCGTTGCCACAACTTGGCAGCGAAATGTTTTCTGACCTCCAGGCCAGCCTGGGGGACAAAGGCTTACTCATTGCCCCGGAAAAAGTGCAGAGAACCGAGCCCTTCTCATACTTGGGCCATCGGCTTCTCCGCTCTTTTGCAGCGCCAGTTCTGCCTCAGATAAATTTACAAGACTCAGTCACCCTTGTAGAGTTGCAGCAAGTTTTGGGAAACATCAATTGGGCCAGACCATATTTTTGTTTAGATACGGATCTTCTAAAACCGCTCTTCTCGCTGCTAACCTTAGGTAAGCAGCCGGCAGACCGGATAAAAATCCCTCGAGACGCACGCTTGGCGCTCGAGAAGGTGAACCAAGTTCTCAGCCAGAGGTGGGTGGATAGGATCGCCCAGGGGCCATATGCCCCGATCCTGAATTTGTACATCGTACAGTCAGGATCCATGTTCACTGGGGCGCTAGGAGTAGACTCAGAGAAGGGAGCGAAAATTGTGGAGTGGGTATACTTGCCCAACACCTCTTCTCGGAATGTTGTTCCACCCCAAGAACTGGTCTCCGCGGTGATCTACCGCGGCAGGCTGAGAGCAAGGGACATTTCTGGGCACGATTTAGCTAAGATCATAGTCCCGTTCACCAAGGAACAAATTCATCAGTTGATGCAGCTAGGTGACTCGCTTCCGATAGCTTTGGAGGGATTCACTGGAAGCTTGGCATACCATTTGCCCAAAGACCCCAGACTTGTCTCACTCCAGACAGGAACAGTCAGTTTGTTCGAATTGCTTTCGCTGGTCCCGCTTCAGGGGGCCAAGACAGTTTTTACCGATGGGGGACGCACATATGGTGTCCTGACTTGGCAGGAGGGCGAAGCTTGGCACACGCTGCTAACTCTTCCACAGAGGTCCGTGCAGCGGGCGGAGTTGGCGGCCGTGAACCTTGCCTTGCGCACCTTCGCCAAGGAACGTTTAAACATCATTACTGACAGTCTATACGTTAGGAATTTACTCCACAGTCTACCGGGTGCCTACATCACTCCCGCGATAGACAAAAACTTGCTTAGCCTGTTTCTCACCGCTCAATTTCACTTGCGGAGCCGCACGGAGCCGCTCTATATTGCCCACATCCGAAGTCACCAAGACCTACCGGGTCCGATTTCTGCGGGCAATAGCAGAGCGGATGCGGCGGCAAGGGAAATTCAGCAACGTTCGGTTTTGGGAGGTTTTACTACTCCAATTCAAAGTCATGCTTTTTTTCATCAAAATACCAAGGCACTCGCCAGACAGTTCAATCTGCCGTTTTCTCAAGCCCAGGGCATAGTCCGCTCTTGTCAGCATTGTGCAGGAGCACCGGGGGGGCCCTCGTGGGGGGTCAACCCACGAGGGACAGAGGCTAATCAGGTATGGCAGATGGACGTCACGCATGTGCCGCAGTTCAGCAGATGGCAATATATGCATGTCTGCATTGACACTTTTTCTCAATTCGTTTGGGCGACGGCGCAGAAAGGGGAGGCTGCTTCCCACGTGGAGCAGCACCTCCTTTCCTGCATTGCGGCGATGGGCAAGCCGCGGCACGTGAAGACGGACAACGCGCCGGCCTACAGTTCCAGGCAGTTGGCCGCCTTCATGGCTACTTGGGACATCAAACACACATTTGGAATTCCCTACAATCCGCAAGGGCAAGCGATTGTAGAGCGGGTCAATCGGACGCTAAAGTCCTATATTGAAAAACAAACAGAAAGGGGGGAGCCACCAGCCCTCCCCAAATCACAGGGAGAAGCACAGTTCTGCCTGAATAAGGTATTGTTCACATACAATCACCTCAATGTTTTTTCGGATTGCATGCCGCAGGAGAAGCATTTCCGCCGTTCGGAAGCTCTCCCACGACCTATGGTCCGGTACCGAGTGCCACCAGACCCTTCTTAGAGGGGCCCGGTGCCGCTCATAACCTGGGGGAGAGGGTATGCCGCAGTTATGTCTCCTACAGGTGTCGTTTGGATCCCAGCTCGGTGCGTCAAGCCTCATTTGGAACCACATGGCGTGGACCCAGGCCGACCCGAGTCCGATCCCGGAGATGCAGGATCTCGCCCTGACCGAGGGGACCCGCCGGGAGAGACAGCGGTCGCAGACGACAGCACCGAAGATCACCTGGGGGATGGTCAAGGCCCTCTGCCATGATGCCCAGGACGCCATCCAGCGCGAGGGAGAGGAGCTGACACCAGAGAGCTTTGCGGTTGCGATCTTCGCTCGGATTCACGCCAACTCCATGGCGGTCACCGTCATCCTGGCCCTCACCCTGCTTTTGGGGGGAGGCGTCCAGGCCGCCTCACTGGAGGCCAGCGATCTCATGCCAGGCGGAGACCTCTCTGCCCGGATGCAGTACAACATTTGGGAAAGGTTGGCTACCCTTGTCAACCAGTCCGATTTTTGCCTCAGGCAGGACGTTGGCTCTGCCTCAATCCTCAGCACCTGCCTTGTCCCAGTGTGCCATTCTCCAGGCGCACACCCCCGGGACGGGGACTGGCTGGTGAGGAGACTCTTCAGCCCATACATCCCATCAGCTTCCTCGGAATACGCTCGTTGGGAGATGCGGCTAACCATGACCTTACCAGCTGATGCGGCCACTCTCCACACTCCTCGAGTGGCGGTCAGCCCGAACTCTACCTGCGGCCGGATACACGGTTGCTCCGGACCCGGCCGAGCCCGGCGCCGTTGCCTCGATGTAGGCAGCGGCAATTGGACTTGCAACGACCCAGTGTCACTTGGTTCAAAGTATGCACACATCACCCTACCATCCGGATGGTTCTTCACTTGTAACCAGTACACGTTTAACTATATTCCCGCCAATATTACAGACTCTATATGTTGTATCAGTCGCTTAACTCTGTTGCTTCCTACTAAGGACATGATTGCCCCTAGCACTGACGTTCCCAATGCTTCTAATGTATCCCATGTTCCCTCACTCATAAGGCGCACTCGCACCACCATGTTAGACAGCTCTTGTGAGAGCAGCTTTAGAGTAATGAGACCTGCCGAATACCTCTCTTTGGCAGTCAGCATCTTTGGCGTGCCCGGCTTAGCCGTCGGCAATGCGAAGAGGATCGGTCGCTTGGCTTGCGGTTTAGCAAAGGCCATCAACCATACCTCCTCAGCGATAGCGCTCCTCAATCAGGAGCAGGCGGAACTTCGCCATGCCATTCTCGATAATCGGGCGGCTATCGACTACCTCTTATTGTTGCACCATTTGGGCTGCGAGTCTTTTCATGGTATGTGCTGCTTTAATCTTACGGACAACTCTCATAAGATTCAAAGCCAGATCACAGATCTCCACACCATAGTAGCAGGCATCACAGAAGGCTCTGCATGGGGGGCTTGGTGGAGCTCTCTGTGGAAATGGATGTGGTCATGGATTCCATGGGGGTGGCTTCAGACGGTGATCAAGGTGGTGGTGGGGGTAGTTATACTAGGCATTGCGGTTTGCTGTTTTGCTCAATGTATTCCCCCGCTGATCTCGAAGTGTTGCCGCAAGAGGAGACCCCGTGACGTCATTCCCGACCAACAGCTGATGCTGCTACTGCGCAAGATCGCCGGTCAGGTTCTTAAATAAAAAAGAAAGGGGAAATATGGTTTCCCTATGCCCATCTGGCATGGAACAGCCCTGCGGAGGCTGCTTGGGTGAGAAGGCTCCTGGCTGTGGCTTCCGCGGGCAGCTAAATTAAGGGGGGTGAATAAAATATAGGGTTTGATTCACCTAATTACATGACCTGACCGACGATTCTGCAAGGTAGGCAAATAGCTAACTCCAGTGACTGATTAGGTAAACACTCATCTCCTGGCCAAGGAAAATCCCCGGCGCAAACAGTGCAGATGTTTGCCCCTGTCTAAGCCCTAAGACAATGGCCTTCCTCGTCCCGTGTTTGCCCGAAATAATTAACTTCCCCTTTGAGAGGTTCCCCAATTAACCTGAGTAAACAAGGTGATGTGATTGACTTTCGGGTGATGGTTTTTCCTACCTGCCTTCTGATCTATATAAGGTGTATGTATTTTCCCAATAAACCACTGATCTGATCTCGCTCCTGTTGCCTCGTCTTGTCATTGATCAGTCTCCTCCGGGACCTAACGCCGCCCTAGCGGCCAGACATCGCTACATATCTCCCCCTTTCTTTCCCTCCCCCCTACAATTACTGTACTAATTATGCTTA
This sequence comes from Bradypodion pumilum, assembly GCA_035047305.1. Lineage (NCBI taxonomy): Eukaryota > Metazoa > Chordata > Lepidosauria > Squamata > Chamaeleonidae > Bradypodion > Bradypodion pumilum. Next base: position 199,395,197 of record JAWDJD010000005.1, on the reverse strand, counting down.
TTCAATACTCTTTCTGTACCAATTGCAAATTCTTACTCTTATATATTAATTTATCTATATACTGCACATCTGATATTCTCTACAGGCTTCCCCAACATATATTTCCTCATAATCTTAACCCTCATTAACAAAAGGTTATTTACATGTTTTAATCTCTTCCTTAAACCAAACCTCCTCCATCTTACATCAGAACAAATATAGAAACCAAAATCACAGCAAATGGAAACTCATTGAAAAATAACAATTTCCAAAACATCATACTCCACATTACTACTACTTGCCCTTCCTTGACAGGGGGTTATTTACAATTTCAAACATATTAAACCTTATATTTCAAACTTTACACTTTAATTTTCCATCCAACTTACCCCCTTTTAACCTTTTTTAACAAAAGTTATTAACCTTTTTGTGACAATTTCATAAATATTCCCTTTTACCCTTATCTTTCTCCCTGTATTTTTCACTTCTTTTATATTTTGGATTAACTTTTCAAAATTAAAAGCTCTTCTTTAAGTTTCCTCCATTCTTCTAATCCTCCCTTAATAATATTACAAGATTCTAGTATATCCAAATACACAGTTTGCTTGTTTATCACAACAACTTTACCTGCCCAAAAGAATCTTAAATGATGTAATTTTACCAATCATAACTCACACCCTTATCCCTTAACAATGTAGTAATTGGTTTAATTTTCTTCTTCCACAAACTTTCTTCTGTATCCCTCCTCCCTACAATTACTGTACTAATTATGCTTATTCAATTCTCTTTCTGTACCAATTGCAAATTCTTACTCTTATATATTAATTTATCTATATACTGCACATCCAATATTCTCTGCAGGCTTCCCCAACATATATTTCCTCATAATCTTAACCCCCTTTAACAAAAGGTTATTTACATGTTTTAATCTCTTCCTTAAACCAAACCTCCTCCATCTTACATCAGAACAAATATAGAAACCAAAATCATAGCAAATGGAAGCTCATTTAAAAATAACAATTTCCAAAGCATCATACTCCACATTACTACTACTTACCCTTCCTTAACATTCCTTGACAGAGGATAATTTACAATTTCAAACATATTAAACCTTATATTTCAAACTTTACACTGTAATTTTAATTTTCCATCCAACTTACCCCCTTTAACCTTTCTTAACAAAAGTTATTAACCTTTTTGTGATAATTTTATAAATATTCCCTTTTACCCTTATCTTTCTCCCTGTATCTTTCACTTCTTTTATGTTTTGGATTAACTTCTCAAAATTAAAAGCTCTTCTTTAAGTTTCCTCCATTCTTTTGACCCTCCCTTAATAATATTACAAGATTCTAGTATATCCAAATACTCAGTTTGCTTGTTTATCACAACAACTTTACCTGCCCAAAATAATCTTAAATGATGTAATTTTTGCCAATTATAACTCACACCCTTATCCCTTAACAATGTAGTGATTGGTTTAATTTTCTTCCTCCACAATCTTTCTTCTTTAGTTATGTCCTGATAAATGTCCAGTCTTTCCCCATCCAATTTTGGTACTCGTGTACCATTTCTTCTTAAAAATGCCATTAATTCTAATTTTCTGTCCAGACCTGCAAATTTTACCAAAACAAACCTTTTAAAAGTCCCATTTCTTCTCTTCCCCAATCTATAAACTGCTGGAATATCCTCCTGTGTAAATTCTCTCCCCATCTTCAATTCATTCAACCATTTAATAATTCTTTCTCTCAGTCGGTCTGGACTTCCCTCTGGAATATTTTTAATCACCACGTTCTTTTGTCTTGCCGTCTCCTCCAGCATGTACAGTCTTTTTTCTTGATTATCTATTCTTTTATCTTTTTCTTGCAAATCTTTTACCTTTGTTGTCGCAAAATTTTTAGTTACTGCTTTCATAGAGTTGGCCAATAGATCTCTTAGTTCTTGTTGTCCATTCATGGCATCTTTCATTTCTTGCTTCCTTGTCACATCTATTCTGTCCAACCGTTTCTCAAGTTTACTCCAAATATCCATTTCTTTCTCCACTGCTTGCATGTCTTTTATCTCCTCTTCCACAGATTTTAATTTTGCCTCTATTGCCATAAAGCTATTATTTAATATTTTCATAAAGTTAACCAGCAAGTCCCTTAGTTCTTGTTGTCCATTCATAATTTCTTTTAATTTTGCTTCTATTGTGTCCTCCATGTACTGTCTTTTTTCTTGATTAGCCATTCTTATATCCTTTTCCTTTCCTTTTTATTAGCATCTCTTTTTTCTCCATTTCCACACATCCATTATCTGCAGAATTCATTACTGCTTTCATCACCCTTTCCGCCTGGTCCCTGAGATCTTTTAGTGCTTCCCCATAAGATTCCATTTCAATAATTTTAGGATCTCTAGAATCTCTAGAATAAGTCTAGAGTCTGAAATCTTTGAGGTGATGATAACTCATTTAGGGCTGACTGTTTCCCACTTCTTTTTTCTCTCCTCTCACTACTTTAAGGTCACAGCTACTTCAACAGCTGTTTCTCATCTTCAGGGGCATGTTCTTCTTCACTCTCTCCTTTTTTATTTTGTTTTGTCTTTCAAAGATCCTTTCTCTCTCAAAAAAAAGGGGACAGACAGACACCCCCTCCTTCAGTCCATCAGCTCTCTTGCCTCAGAGTTCCCCTTTTATCTCTCTTTTTAATTCAAAACTTTGCTCCAATACTTTAAGGGCATTCAAGGTTTCTCGAAGCTTTATCCCCTCACTTTTCAAGGCTTATTTCAAGCTTGCTTTCTCCACCTTGCCTTTGAAACCCAATCTTTCACTCTCTTTCACAGTTCTGTTTTTCCTTCTCAGTGTCATCAATCACACCTTCCTTAATTAGGTGGTCTTTACAGCCCAAAATAAACATTAAGAGCAAACAGAGGACTTACAGAGGCTTGCAAATCTAAGTCATCCCATTCAATCGGTGACTCTTTGCCTTTTCCAGCCTTTTCAAGCTCTGTCACACTGGCCCAGACTCTCGTGACCCCTGAATTCTTCACCTTCTTCACCCCCACAGCACTCCTCTGTCTTTTTTCTCAAATTTATCTTTGACAGCCTTTGTTTTTCCACCTTTTTAATACATTTATCTCGCAGCCTGCTTCACTTGTGTCTTACTCCCCTGCCACTCTAACTCAATCCAGCATCATCTGAAGATCTGCAAGGTTTGTGGCCAACAACACTGTGTCATCAGCATATTGGATGTTATTCAGGTATTCTCCATTAATTTTAATGCCAATGTTTAAATCTGATAATGCTTCTGAAAAAATACTCTCCAAATATATATTAAACTGTGTTGGGGACAACACACAGCCTTGTCGCACACTTCTGTGAATTTGAACCTGCTCCGTCAGCTGCTCTTCAACTCTAACTTGAGTTGTCTGATTCCAATAAAAGTTGGTAATGAATCTGATATCTTTATCATCTACACCTATTTTCTTCAGTGCTGTGATCATCTTCTCATGCTGGCATCTGTCAAAGATTTTGCATAATCTATAAAACATGCATGTTATCACATCTCATGTCTCATGTTAGTATGAGGATCTGCATCATAAACAGTGCTTCTTTGGTACCCACAGAATTCCGGAAGCAAAATTGTATTACATATGTGCTTTCTTCATACTTCTTACAAATTTTACTAGAAGTTCAAAATACTGAACAAAACATCAGGGCTTCTTGAAACAGCTTTGTGAAAATACTGTCTTCCAGTGACATTTTTTAGCCTTATCTCCTGCTCAGCTTTGGAATCTTGTGTATTTCTATAATTAATGCTTTTCAACAATAAGGAAATATCACATGCCAACTATCAAAAGCTACTCTTCTTGATTTGTGACTTTCTGTAAAAAGCTGTACAGTAAAACCCTGACTTACAAATGCTTTGAGTTACATAAAATTTGATTTACATAATGATTTTGTGCTAAAACCATGTCCCAATTAACATGATTTCCTATGAGTTTGCTTCGAGTTACATAAAGATTTTTTTCCAATGGGTTTGCTTCGAGTTACATAAAAATTCATTTCCCTGTTTGTTTGCTTTGATTTACATAAAAATTTCATTTTTCCTATGGGTTTGCTTCGAGTTATGTAAAAAAAATTTTTCTTATGGATTTGTTTCGAGTTACAAAAAAATCTATTTAAGCAAAATCCTACAGAACAAATTTTTTTTGTAAGTAGGGGTTTTACTGTATTTGGGATAGCAGGCAAAAAAAGAAAGCAAAATTCAAATGCCATCATCTCCAGTTCATAAATAATACAATCAACGAATGAACAGCATTGCATATGGTGTAATTTAACATAATAGCACTTTCAATTAATTGCCACCAATTACATGATAAATACTTTAAAATTAAGTAATCACTGGAAATGTCATATGATGATGTATATTTCTTGTCTAGTGAATAAAAGGAATGCTCCAGGACTAATACCAGAATGGAAGTGGCTGCAGTACAGCTAAATCGGAAAATGCATAGACAGGTGAACATCTAGAGCACAATTTATTCTGCTATTAATTTGGTTTGGTAGAAAAACAATAAGAAAGAGTAGGGAAATTATTGCAGCATTTGGCAAGGTTTGTGCAGTTGCCCAGGGCTATGGCTGAATGAGTCAGCAGGCTTTAGACTACAGTCTTCAGAAGCTTGACCCCAGCATGCTAGAGGCCAGTAGGTAGAGTGACTTCTTTCTTGGGGAGAATGGTATCCTAGTATGTGTAATATTCTTTATCTGAAGAAGAACAACATTGCACACGACTTACGTGGCTATTCAATTAAAAGTTTTATCTGAATGTGTGAGTGAAGCAGCAGCTGTCAGGATAGTCTTCTGTCAAGGTTAAATTGGACCTCAGATGAGAATCAGCACCCCCTATGCAAGTTACTCTGTAAACACTTGTCCTCTCTTCTGAAAACCAGATTCTATGTTCTTTTGCTAAAATCCAAAATCTCCCCAAGAAAATATTGTACCCCAGCATTTCTGCATATAGTTCTCAGGTGTCCTCTCTTCTCTTAACAATTTTTGAGAGGCAATGAACATGACAAAGGAAAGATTTGTAAATACAAATACATGTGAATATACAGTAAAGGTAAAGGTCTCCATTGCTCGAAAGCCAGTTGTATCTGACTGTAGGGTGCAGTGCTCATCTCTATTTACAGCCAAAGATTTTATATGCCCACAGCAAGATTTCTACTGCACCTAATTACAGGTTGGGGAAGTTTTTTTATTAGATTAATGTGATGTGAGCTATTTTTAAAACAACACTACAATCCATTGCAGAGTTAAGTAAGTTTAAACACTCTAACTTAATGTGGGCATAAGTGTACTTATCTTCCTCAAATGTTAACATCTGGAGCCTTATAACATTTGTTTTAGATGGAAACCCCACACACCCCTTTACCCTTGAAACACTGCATATTTTGCAAGGTATATTGTTAATTTATTTTTCACCAACAAAAACTGTGTTTTATTGTTTTTTTCTTTCCTATTTCTCCTCGTCAGAAACAACTAAGCCACCCTTTTTCAAATCCTTCATTCTAATTTGCATTTATATGAAAAAATAATAATATTTGCAGCTGTTTAAAATATAGCATTGGGGGAAATGTGGAGAGGTTCAAAATTTACCACAGAGAGCTATCTCAGTAGGAATCATGTTTGAGTCCATAGTTGTGTATTGCTTTATATGTAAACATTTGCTGAGAACATATTGTTCTCTTTCTGTTTTCTTTTAATAAGAAGAAAATGTCAGCCCAGGGAAAAGGGAAATTGTCTGTAAAGAGTTAGGAAATCAACTTCGCTTTAATGAAAACAATGCCTTGCAGACATGTCCTTCACTATTACATTAGGTTTATGAAACTTATTGCTCGTATTGTAGGCACCTCTAGCATGTTGTACATGTTTTTATATTGTCCATCTTCTGGGGCCATGGTAAACCTTACAATTTTTTCCATTGTACTGGAGAAATATCCAGGAACTGGTGCTCTTTGGTTTGGAAATATTTTACTCTTGATGTGGGTATTCATGATATGCATGCTTAATTTCAGAATATGTGCTGTTCTAGCCAGGATATATGCTTACAGGATGTTAAGCCAGAACTCGCATGCAATAATGGTCAGCTGCAGGCATTGATAAGAACATGAAGAAGAGCTTTGCCACATCAAAGCAAGTATCAATTTTTTTTAAAAAAAATTGTACAACCAGATGCTTCTAAACAGGAGTCCTCAACCTTTTTAAGCCAGGGACCAGGTCATGCTCCCTCAGACAGCTTTGGGAGCTGGATGGCCATTTTGCCCTTCCTTCACCACAATGGCACTTCCTGGTGTGGTGGAGGTAGTGCGGGGGCACATGAAATGGCACCACCGGCCACATCCAGCCTGTGGGCCACATGTTGAGAATCCCTTTTCTAGAATCTCATCAACATGGCATGGGGAACAGCACATCCTTACACTGTCCCCCTGCTCTTCCAATCCAGCCAGTGGGTGAATACCACTACCAAGGACAGATATCCTTAATTAATGTTGTCTATAACATTTTAAAGCCATCTAAATCATCATATCTTATGACACCAAATTGCATAATTTAATGCAACTCAGTAACAGGTAGCAGAGAACGTGTACCATATTCTGGTAAATGGAAATCACATTCAGGCTGTGTAAGACCTGAGAGAGTTCCCAGGGAAGACAGTTGCTGATCAAATTGTGTAAGAATAGTTATATAAAATGCATTTTATTTATTGTCTTTTATTGTTGAGATACTTTAGAGAATTTTACTAGCAAGAATTTGGGATATAATAATATCAAATAAGTATGACCAGGAAGTATAATTTTTTGTATTCCAAGAATATCCTTGGAGAATCATTTCAAGGAGGCAAAAATGTAATCTACAACTAATGTTGCAAGAACCAAGTTCATAGAAATGGAGTTAAATTTCAAATAAAGGTATAAGGTATCTTGACAAGTATTTTAGTATTGACTTGAATGCATAGTAGGATTAGAACCATGCAATAAAACAGTTGTCCTGGACCAGCTTCATTAAGGTGAAGAACCTCATATGCAAAAACATAATGTGAAAATGGCTTTGAATTTGATAATATGAATATGGAAGAACACAATATAGAATTATTAACAATAATATTGACAACTGCAAGACAGTGTATTGCTAGAAATTGGAAGAACGATTCCACAGTGGATATAGAGGAATGGTATAGAGAAATATGGCATCTTGCACTTAATGATAAGCTAACATGGGAATTGAAAATAAAAAGAGGTATGACAGATAAAAACAAATTTGGAATCATTTGGAAACCATTTCTGGTTTATACACTGTCTGAAGGTAAAGGTAGCAGACCAGCCCCAAGTCATATGAGTTTTTGGTTATAATATGTGATGCTGGGCAGCTCTGCAACTCCCAAGGAAATGGACATAGCACTGGGGTATTATCTTATGTTTAGATTTGTTTTTCTTTTAAGATAGTGTATTTTTCACATTAAAATAGTATATGTCTAAACAAGCGGGTTTAAATAAGGTAAAATGAATATACTCTATCTGTTATTACTGTATTTTTGAGTATGTGATTTTACTTTTAATTTTTACTTGTAATTTGTATTTTTATGTTATTTTTATTATGTATTGATGTCTTTTTTCTTTGTGTACTACTTTTTCTTTTTTAAAAAAACAATAAAAATTAATTTTAAAAAATGGCTTTGAAAGTGTACAATACAAAGAGTTTTCCCCCTCCAGGATCTTTGGTGTTGTTGCTAGGGGTTATGCAACAAGAGGGATCGTGAGTCATGATGCTGACTGTTTAGTTCCTGCCTAGCTAGAAAGAGCATGATGGAGCCACATACAAGCCTCTTGGTTTGGAAAATATGGATACTCTGGGTATGGGGTAGAGAGGAATTCTTAACAGAGGATCACAAACTAAAGCATAGGGGTGATAAATACATTTTAGAAGAGATATATACAATGATGTAAGATGTACTTGTATTCTGAAGAGCCATTAATTAATTAGATTTACAATGTATTAGCTGGATTTATAATATACAGTTATATGTTCCCTTCTCCTTCAGGAATCTTCATGGCGAATGCTAGGAGGAACACTTCTGTTGTGGGACAAGCTGGGCTACCACTAGCAAATGGCAATGGGTTCTGTCTCATGGACTTGCACCTGTCACGAGTGCTCGGGGGTCTTTAGACTAAAATTCTGCTCAGGGTTTTGAAACAGATAACAGTCCAAAGATTTATAGTGAAGTGCCAAGAGGTTTGTAAAAAAAACTTTCTCAGAGATTCTAACTAGGGCTATCCAGTTAACGGAACTTTGAGATGAATCATCTCCCTCTGAGATAATCAGCTTCAGCTGACAATTAAAACAGTGGGGCTGTTGCCCCACTGGCGCATTTCTCAATCCTTCGTTGACCTGCGGACCCAGTTCAGCCGTGTGCACGAATGGAGGGTGCGGGCTAGTAGGGCCAGGCCTAGGAACCTATGCGAAGTTCTAACGATTAACGCTTGGTTTTATAGGTTAAGATTATAATGTGGACCATCCTGTTGCATCTAGTAATATAGAAATGTCATATATCTGCAGCTGAAGTCATTAAACAAACAATTGCTTTTCTTCTGTAACCTCCGTGTGAAAGGGAATGGAGAAAAAGAAAAGGTCAACTGGATGATCTCCATTTCCCCCAATGTCTTGAAATTCTGTTATTTCACTTGAGTATCATAGATGGCCATGAAGTTTAAGCAAACAATTTAAACCGTTACAAAATAAGTTAAGTAAATGATTAAATATATCAGCAAAGCATGTGAATGGCTGGGTAATGCATTCATAAATATCATTCCTTATGCAGCTAATCTATACCTATAAAATGGTGCGTTTACTGTTGGAATGTGACAAAGGATGTTGCCCGAACTGGGTTTGCAGGTAACTGTCAGATTGAAATTTTCGACCCGGGGGCAGTGGCCCCCCAGTCGCGAACAAAAAACAACAACTTCAAGCCCCAAGGTTCCTTGCTCCGCGCCGCACCAGAGCCAATCAGGCTAGGCGGCACGGGCAAAAGGAACGTTCGAAAACCGGCCGCAGACAATCAAAAGGAAGACAAAGAAAAAAACCGCTGCTGTACCCAAACACGCGCAGGCAAAACTACAAGCCCCAGCGTCCTGTGCGCCATTAGCGCGCAGAATGCTGAGGCAGCCAGCGTGCTAAAAATGAAAAAAAATGCCGCCGCTCCGCTTCCTTCCCACGGGCCATCCAGCATGGCCCGTAGGAACAAAAGGCACCCTCCCCGCAACTGCGCTCCCTTCCCAAGGGCCATCCAGCATGGCCCATGGGGAAAAAAGGCACCCCCACCGCCAGTGCCCTTCCTACCCACGGGCCACCAAGCATGGCCCATGGGAACAGAAGGCACCCCCGCCGCAAGTGCCCTTCCTACCCACGGGCCACCCAGCATGGCCTGTGGGAACGAAAGGCACCCCCGCCGCCAGTGGCCTTCCTTTCCACGGGCCACCCAGCATGGCCCATGGGAACAAAAGGCACCCCCGCCGCAAGTGCCCTTCCTACCCACGGGCCACCCAGCATGGCCCGTGGGAACGAAAGGCACCCCCGCCGCCAGTGGCCTTCCTTTCCACAGGCCACCCAGCATGGCCCGTGAGAAAGAAAGGCACCCCAGCCGCCAGTGCCCTTCCTACCCACGGGCCACCCAGCATGGCCCATGGGAAAGAAAGGCACCCCCGCCGCAAGTGCCCTTCCTACCCACGGGCCACCCAGCATGGCCCATGGGAACAAAATGCACCCCCGCCACCAGTGCCCTTCCTACCCACGGGCCACCCAGCATGGCCCATGGGGAAAAAAGGCACCCCCGCCGCCAGTGCCCTTCCTACCCACGGGCCACCAAGCATGGCCCATGGGAACAAAAGGCACCCCTGCCGCAAGTGTGCTTCCTACCCACGGGCCACCCAGCATGGCCCGTGGGAACGAAAGGCACCCCCGCCGCCAGTGCCCTTCCTACCCACGGGCCACCAAGCATGGCCCATGGGAACAAAAGGCACCCCCGCCGCAAGTGTGCTTCCTACCCACGGGCCACCCAGCATGGCCCGTGGGAACGAAAGGCACCCCCGCCGCCAGTGCCCTTCCTACCCACGGGCCACCCAGCATGGCCAATGGGAACAATAGCCACCCCCGCTGCCAGTGCCCTTCCTACCCATGGGCCACCAAGCATGGCCCATGGGAACAAAAGGCACCCCCACCGCAAGTGTGCTTCCTACCCACGGGCCACCCAGCATGGCCCGTGGGAACGAAAGGCACCCCCGCCGCCAGTGCCCTTCCTACCCACGGGCCACCCAGCATGGCCCATGGGAACAAAAGCCACCCCCGCCGCAAGTGCCCTTCCTACCCACGGGCCACCAAGCATGGCCCATGAGAACGAAAGGCACCCCTCCTAAAAAAACGGACGCACCAAAAAACAAACCAAAAACAATCAAAAACAGTCAAAAACAAAAATCTAACCTTTAAAAAATAAACACAAACACATCCACAAAAACACACAACAAAAAACAACAGCCCCCCCAACAAAAACTCAACAACCCCCCAATAAATAAATAAATAAATAAATCAGAGACCTTACCATGAAGACGTCTTGACTTCATGGCGACAGGAACTCGAATGAGCTACAAAAAGGAAGTAACACTTACTGGAAGTGACACCCAGAGGACAGAAGAGGAGAATGGTAGAGAGGAAGCAAAGCTCACCACCCCCACCCAGAGGCCAAAAGAAAAAAGACATCCAAAAACATTGCCACTGCAAAGAAAAATTCAAAATTCAAAAATGCAAAAAATAAGTTAGCACAACATTCAAAAATATACACACTACTCTCAAAAAATACAAAAAAAACCATAAATCACTTTTCATTCCAAAAAACCAAAACACCAAACCAAAAAATAAAACAAAAAAAATTTGCAATGAAAAAAATTTAAATTAAATAAATAAAAATAAAATTTGCATAAACAAAAATAAAATCAAAATAATAATGGAAAAAAACACTGGGAGCGCAAGTCTGCCACAGGTGGACGCAGCGCCATGAAGCCACAAAATCACAAAACCTTTCAAAACCATTAAACACAGCCCAGCACCATTTGTTCAAGAAAACAAATGAAACCCTTCACTCTCCAAAACCAAATTTAAAGAGCCCGGCACTGAGGAAGCCGGCGCACAAAAAATAAAAAATAAACACACACTGAGAGCGCAAGTCCGCCACAGGCGGATGCAGCACCTCAAAGTCACAAAATCGCAAAACCTTTAAAAACCATTAAACACAGCCCAGCACCATTTGTTCAGGAAAACAAACAAAACCCTTAACTATCCAACACATTTTTAAAATGCCCAGCACCGCCGGGCAAAATCTGCTAGTGATTTATGAATGAAATATAATGTAATGTGCCTAGTGCTAGTGCATATCAAATGATTCTGTATGATGAAATCCTATTATACTTTCCAGAGGAGTCCAACAACTTTGCCTCTGGTTTTATGATTTCATCAATTTCTTCTTTTATAAGGATGTAACTATACATTTTGCGAGTGCACCTCATCTGTTTAATTAATTACACTAATCTCATTGCATTTGTTTAATTCATAACAATGATCAGCCTTCTTAGCAACTGCTTTAATAAGTGGGTTTCAGCTATTCCGGTTTTAAAAATATTTGACAGCTCTAATATTTTTGCATACTTAGCTTAGATTAATACTATGACCTTCTTTTGGATAACAGCTTTCTGCAATTGACTATATTTATTTATTTATTTATTAGATTTGTACCCCGCCTTACTTGCACAAGTGCGACTCAAGGCGGCTTCCAACAAAAATAAATACAATATACAAACATGATATAAAGTAAACAAAAATACATACATTATACAATATACTATAACAAAAATAAGTAAATGCCTTTACAATTTCAAGATACAATACAGTAATATAAAAGTAAATTCAATACAAAAACAATAAACCATGCAAACCATAAGTAAAAATGAACTAGCATATACAAAATACCAAAAAATACAAGAGATAACAAAGTATGCAATAATACCACATATACAATAATATACAATAATACAGTGTGCCAAAATTACTCTAAAAACAGTACATAATGGGGGGAAAGCTCACAGCTCAACGACTGCAGCAATGATGGGCAAAATAGTTCTTTTTATCCCCGCCAAGGCGGGGCTCCGGCAAAGCTGCCACAGCTGGCCTCGAAGCCCTGGCCGATGACGGGGCCAGGGAGAGGCTGCGGTGCAGTCCCGCGTGTTGGGCCGGACTGTCGGGCCGGACTATTCTTTTTATCCCCGCCAAGGCGGGGCTCCGGCAAAGCTGCCATACCTGGCCTCGCAGCCCTGGCCGATGACGGGGCCAGGGAGAGGCGGCGGTACACTCCCACGCGTTGGGCCTGACTGTCGGGCCGGACTGTTCTTTTTATCCCCACCAAGGCGGGGCCAAGGCCAGTGTAAGCATCATAAAACAAGGTATTCAGAATACATCTAAGAATAGAAATCAATAATCAGAAAACTATATTCTTATAAGATTGCATTAAATTAGAGTAAACCTATTTAATCTTTAGAAAGTTTATCATACTGACCACCTCCTGGCATGCCCCTTTGGAAGAAAATAGGGTGATGGGGCTATTTTAGCTACCATTAGGGTGGAAAGGCTATGACTAATATGCATCTAGTAAGGCCAGGTGATGACAGAAGCCTTGTGATCTAAATCAAAGTGATGCATTGATACTAGTGAGAGAAAACAAAAGACTGGATATCTTACACTTTGGAAACAATGGAACTTGTGTTATTTACTCTTTCTTTATTTGTATAAGAGCACTGTGGAACCAAATTACAATGTTAGAATGATTAGATTAATTTTGACCAGACATGAGCTACCTGAACAGCAATATCTCAGCCATTTACTAGAACCTCTTGTGTACATGTAGTGGAGCATGCACATAAATTCTGCATTGATTGTATATTTGTACATTCATATAGGATTTGTGCTGTATCTAAGTAGCCTCATTTTAAGGTCACCCTTGCTCAAAAGCCAGTCATATCTGACTCTAGGGTTCAGTGCTCATCTCTGTTTCATAGCCAAAGAGCCAGCATTGTCTGCTTCTGACATTTCCATGGTCATGGGGCAGATATGACTAGACAATGGAGTGCACAGAACACTGTTTACCATCCCACCAAAGTGGTCCCTATTTATCTACTTGCAATTTCTTGATTTAGAACTGCTAGGTTGGCAGGAGCTGGGACAAAGACAGGAGCTCATTCTGTCCTGCAGTATTCAGGTAACGAACTGCTGACCTGCTGCCTTCCAGTCAGTGTCTTAGGCACTTGAGCCACTGCAGGCTTGATTTGTAGAAAATTACATGGGATTCTGACCAGCAGAATGATGACATGAGATTTGTGGGGTGCTAGTGGGTCCTTCGGAGTTTTTCTCTCTCCGTTCCTCTCCTCCTCCAGATCTTCTCCCAGTAGCTCTTTTTATTAACAGTTTCACACAAGGATACAGTATATGGCAATGGAATGACATGATCCATCAGTCCCCCTTCACCATACCGCCATGCTATGTTCCTCAGGTTGACAGGTAGACAATGCCTAATATATGATGTAGCCTTACATCTATATTCCTACAATGTCAAGAAGGAAATGTTCCTAGATCATAGGTTCAGGATAGTCCAAGAACAGGAACATTTTCACCATCATAGGGAATGAACAACATGATTGTTTCCCACAAACAGCCTCACCTAATCACATGGTTACAACATATATATATATATATATATATATATATATATATATATATATATATATATATATATATATATATATATATATATATATATATATATATATATATATATATATATATATATATATATATATATATATATATATATATATATATATATATATATATATATATATATATATATATATATATATATATATATATATGCCCGCCTGTACTTCCCCAGGTTTCTCATAGCTTGTTTCCCAAGCATCAGTCGCCTTTTTATTTCATGGCTGCAATTCCCACCTGCAGTGATCTTTGATCCAAAGTAAGTAAAATCTGTCACTGCTTCTACTTCTTTCCTATCTATTTTGCAGGGACTGATAGGGCCTGTTGCCATTATCTTGGTTTTCTTGATGTTGAGTCTCAAGCCAGCTTTTGCACTCTCTTCAACTTAAGCAGTGGCTTCTTTAGGTCTTCCTCACTTTCTGCCATTAGGGTAGTATCATCTGCATATCTCAAGTTGTTGATTTTTCTCCCAGCAATTTTGATTCCAACTTGTGATTAATCCAACCCTGCATTGCACATTATGTGCTCTGCATATAAGTTGAATAAGCAGGGTGACAAAATGCAACCTTGTCTTACTCCTTTTCCTATTCCAAAGCACTCTGTCATTCTGTATTCTGTTTTAACTGTTGCTTCTTGACTCATATACAGATTTCAAAGTTTTCTAGATATGAAATACTCAGAAGTGACATACCAGGCCCTCCTTCTGGTGTCACTCTTGGACTATGCAGCTTGCCCAAGGCCACACAAGTGGTGATGAACATAAACTCATTAAGAGCTCACATTCCTGGTGGTTTCAGTTCTACTGCCTCCAGGAAGGCATTGTGAAGATTCAAGCTCCACAGTGATGCACCCATTTGTGTGTGGGGACTTTCCAATTTCAGATTTCTATCAACTAGCAGTATCCTGCAGACAAGGGGTGGGGCACTCACACCAACATGTCACCCTGTTCAGGTCATGAGCCTCCTTGTCTAACAACAATTAAACTTGGCCTTGAATCACCTTAAATCTACCATATATACTTGAGTATAAGATGAGTTTTTTAGCACAAAAATGAACCCCAAAAAGGGGACTCGGCTTATACTCTGGTCAATGACCACAAGGGTCCCAAGACCACGTCAGATTGAGATGTCCCAACAATTTAATTACTTTTACCATATTTTCATGTATTTTGACTATAGAAACTCACTAACAGCTGCTGCATTTCCCACCCTCGGCTTATCCTCGGTTCAATCTATTTTCCTGTGTTTTCAGGTCAAAATTAGGTACCTCGGCTTATATTCAGGTTGGCTAATACTCAAGTATATATGGTAGTTATTTCCACAGAAGGCTTGTCTATTCTCAACTAGCTTCACTCTAACTTTGTGTGCTGAATCCTTTGTGCGTCTTTTCTTTTTCACTTTAGAATGTGCTTCTTCGGATTGCCTTCCAGTTATACTGTAGAACTTTCTTCTTTAAATGATGAAATAACCATCTTCAAAGTTAGTCTTCAATTTATGCACATTCTAACTTTGGTCAAATCACAGGTGAATTCCTTTATGACAAAAATCACATCATTTCAGATATACTCATTATTTCTTTGTGGGACAAACTCCTGCTTGCTTTGCATGGCAGACAGTTCCTTTTGAAGATACCACCCTTGGATTTTTGCACCTTTTGTAATCATATAACTTCTCCTTTGTGTTAAGAGCTGAGGGAATATTGAATATGGTTCCATAGATGTCTTTGTACCATATGCAATCAGTCTGACATTACACACAGATATTCTGAGCACTAACATTAAGTCTTGTTTTAGTAAAAGCCTTTTGGACCACTGTAACTTTTGCACTGTGAGGTTGCCTTCCTTAGAGTTTGCCTCTGAAAAGTGTTCTGGATCTTCACCTGGATGAAAGTTTGCTGTGGCCAAATGGTTGGCTGGATATAATTGCAGGGAACATATGACTTTCCTGTTGGTGTGAAATTTTGGCTACTGATTAGTTTCTGACATAGTTCAAAATCCTGGTTATGACCCAAAAAGCGTTATACTGTACTACTTGAGTCTAGCCTTCCTGAAGAAATATATTCCCCCTTACTAGCCTAAACATTCTAAGATTTTTTTGAAGGGGAAACACTTCAGTCAGCCCAAGCACCCTAATGGCTACATGTTTTGGGGCACAAGAGAGAGGCCTTTCTCAGTGCCAGTCTTTGGAACTTCATGTTGATTCATGGAATCCAGAAACTCCATTTTTATTATGTTTAATAAAGAATTTCCCCTTCTGGTCATCCCTGCCCCTTCACATGTTTGCACAAGCATAACACTAACATGCATGCATTCACACATGTATGTAAGATAACACACATCACCATAAACACGTGAAGCACGGGAGATCTAAGCTAATGTCAAAAATCTCCCGCTTTCCCCATAAGAAATTCGTAGGACAACTCCCTCAGTGGTGACCAGTGCATACAGCAGGGTAATTAAATGCATACATTAACTGGATTATGAAATTGTGTGGACTTACTTGAATACGTAACTGTTCAAATATTGGAATGCTTTGTTATTTTTGATAATGTTGAGTGCTGATGATGTATGGTGCAACTAAGTCTTTGTATGATTCCTCTAGACATGTGATAAACTGCAGCTTCTCCTGTTGTATCCTTTGTATGCTTGTGTATAAGTACAGTATACCTTGACTTGGATGGTTTGAGGCTGAGCCCCAACCTTTTGTGTGTGTGTGTGGGGAGCCCTGTGCACGTAAGGTTTTTCATTGTAATAAGGGCCCTATGCAATAAAAACTTATTTTCTCCACAGTTCTTTGTTTTATTAGTCTGATACCATTTCAACCAGAGGGTTTTGAATCTGAATAAATTAAATAATACCAAACCATTTTCTTTTAAGGTATTTTATTAACCTGTGGTTCCAGAGAGTTGCATCCACTCACTGTAGATGTCACAGACTTTGGATTTTCAGGTACCTTGGGTATATATATATATATATACCTGCAGTTTTTTGTTAACCATCTTGCTTGCCATTTTTAGCAGGTACACAGAAATAGCCTCCTCAAAGATTGTGGTATTTTTGAACCACAATTTGATGTACCCCAGGCAACGACCACCTTATGCCAGTTAACCTTTCTCACATTAGGTCAGGCAAAAGGGACTACAGAATAAACTCCCCCAAGCTGGCTTCATTTTGGTAGTTTCACATCTGGCCTAGACACAGAAAAAGAAAAGACAGATACATGAGATATAAACAACATAAATAAATAACTAGTACTTATGTGCATTTTCTTCTACTAAACTTTATCTTAAGAGGTTTTTAACCAATCCAAAAACATTTAGGTTACATTTGAATTGCACAAAAATGGAGCAGGTAGCTTTGATGTCAGAAAGGAAAAACAGAGAATTATTCCTGTGGGATTCTATCTGCTACGTAGGGCACAGGAAATCAAACGGAACCACAATAATGATGAATGTTCTTTGTAGTAGCAGCTGCTATCTCTGTTTGAAAACTTAATTGTTTGGCTCTAGCAAATGAAAGAATTTATGATAAATGGCTGTCCTTTGGCTAAAGGAAGTCGAAAGATGATGATAGAGAATAGCTGCATTTATTGGCATCAATGTTCTTTGGATTCTTTTTAGGAAATGTTAGTAATTCTGAGCAAAACAACTTAGAATCACCATCAACTTCACCCTGTCCATTCTGATTTGATTACCAGTTTTTCCAGTTTTCAATATGTACTCCACAACATGCATTGTCCAATGTTCTTTAAAGAACTTAAATGCTCAGAGAACTTGTGGAGAACCTTTTGTCTAACCTATATATGCTATATGACAGGGTCCACAAACATATACAGACTTGTAAAATTGCCAGGTGAGGACTTTCCTCTGATATGAGGACTTTCCTTTGATAAATTGTTATAGAATTTCTTCTTCTCCTGGAGAAAGTCAATAAAATTATTCTTATCTCATTCCCACAAATAAAGGAGGTAATTTCAAAAGAGTGTTTGTGCACAGCTCTGGTTTTCTAAATTGAAAAATTATAGAAGGAAGGTTACCCTCGGGGAAAAGCCCTTCTGTTGTTTTTCATTTGATTTTTCCCAGAACCTGAATTCAAGGTAGCTGATATAAAATTAGAAGCAGAGATAGCTCAAAATAAGCAAAATGTGATGCCCTCAGCAAGATGCCCTCAGCAAGATGCCCTTGGAATCAACTGTGCGACTGAACAACAACAACAGGAAGATAATGGGGGTAAAAGCCTGTGTTGATGTCCTGGCAGGAAGACCTGTTCAACAATAGAACAGACTACCCCAGAAGGGGTGGATTCTCCCTCATTGAAAGTACACCAGGATATTTCACAGCATTTGGAGACTGCAACTCCTTTTAGTTCAAGTTTTGACGTCTATAGATTTTGTTATTGTGATGTTAACTATGCCACAGAAAAAGACCTTGGATTGAATTATGGTATTTTTCCATGCTTACTTGTTCAGATTTATTGTGCCTTGTTGCTTAGTCAAATGTACTGTTTGTTCTCACTAATGATGAAGATACTCTGTTAGTAGATACTTACTGCCTCCTTTTACTATAATAATAATTTCATGTCAGAGATTACTCTGGGTTGAAAAGATTTTTGCTGAAGAAACTATGCGCAGGGGATGCCCAAATGAGGCTCCTTTCATGTCCCCATGTGCAGCTCTCGGGTATCAAACCCCAACCTTCCAGTCTCCAAACTAAGCATTTTAACCACTAAACCACTGGAGGAGCTGTACTTCCTTTTACTAATAATGACTGAAATCCAATACTAAGTTACAATTAGAGTAGGCCCATTGAATCAGCAGGGATTTGGTGAGTTAACACCTCTATATGATCCACTGATTCAGTAGGCCTACTCTAGTTGTGATACAACTGGATTTAAGCAGCTTTTTAATGTCTTATTGAGATTTACATTTTTGAAACAGAAGAGGAAGATCAGTATATTAAAAACGTCTGTGTTTTGTATCTATTTAGTTTTTTCAGCTGTTTACAGATCCCATTTTTTGTGTTGTTCTGCACCTGATTTTCTACCCTGGCAGGCAGAATAAGTCTTCCTGACTGCACTGTTATTTCTGCATAAACTTGCATAGGATTACTGTATTCTGCTTCTAGATGTATACATTTTATAAAGATGCTCATGTATAAAATATTTACGAGAGGTAGAAAAATGTAGTGTTATTGTTTTACTCTAAAATGCCAGGAATAGAACTCATATTGCTAAAATTACAGGTAACATTTAACAGTTTGTAATGACTGCTGGTATTTCATTGTATGTGATTTCCAGTTAATGTTCTTGTTGTATCTTATATTTTTAGAAGACTTTTATTTTATTTTCTATGTTAAAATATTATGCGATACCATTTTCTCTGCATTTTTGAACACCTTTAAGTCAGACTCAAATCTATAACTTTTAAGTTAACAGCAAACTCCCATTCATTTTAATAAAGCTCTATAAAACCCAAAGCCAGGTATCTTGTTAGGCACCTTAGTAAGTACCTTATTATTTGAAGATTATCTATGAGTCATGAGTAATTGCTGCAAAGCTTGATTAAACACATGAGATCCCTATATATACCCTGAGTAATTGCATCTCCCTGATTCATTTAATACAAACCTTTTTTTCCCTTTAGGTCTAACAATACATAGAGGCAAACAACTTGTAAGTCTGCTCTTCTTACTTTTCAGACAACCAGTACTCAATAAAAAGCCTGACAGAACAAATTCCAAGGGACCAGGATTCATTTTTTTATTTCCCAGACCTTGATTGGGTATCCTGTCATGTTCCCCACTACCTCCAGTGGCAAACTAGATCCCGCAAGCCATGAGTGCATGACTTACCACACAAATGTTCCTTTCCCCACCTATTAAACCTATTTCAGGGCAGAAGAAGTTGTTCTGGAGGGTTCAGAATAAATACAGGCTCAGGGATAAGGGCTCAGACATTATACAAGAGTGGCCCATCTAATTTAGTGCTGTCTGCATGGTTGGATTATAACCCAGATGAGTTGGATTACAACTCCCATTACCTCAAGCAGACTTTGTCTGCACAGATAGCAAATCATTTCCCAGAGTTTTATTGTAATAATAACCATCTTAGAACAGCAGGAGTGGAAGGGAACCTATGAATTGTCCAGTCCAGTCCTTGTCTAGGTGGTGCAGTCGGGATTCTGACTTCCAAACTCTGGCTCCACAGCCAAATACTTAAATCACTGAGCTGTCTAGCAGTTCTTACAGGGAGTTATTTCGCAGCCCTACCAAGAGAGGCTAGGGAATAAATTTATGACCTTTTGCATACAACAGTGTATTTTTGCATCACATTTCAGCATATCTCAGGCAACAGCAACCTTGTGCCACCCTTTCTCATACTAGGTCAGGTGAAAGAAACTACGGAATGAATTCACTAAAAGGTGACTTCATTTTGGCAGTTTCATGCCTGGTCTAGACATGGAAGAAGAAGCAGAAGAAGAAACACAGTTTCCTTGAAGCTCATCTCTCCACTACATTAGTGGAAATAGTTTTTTCCCCCTAAAGAAGTGAAAGCAATTGGATCTTTGTAAAAGGAACAGAGGACAAAAGCAATTTAGCTGTAATGAAAGTACTGTATCCCTATTTTCCACTAAGTCTCCCTGAATGCACTGTTACTTCTGCATAGACTTGCATAGGATTATCCTGTTGCTAAATATATACCTTTTGTTTCATGTGATTTATTTATTAGTAAAATACAACACAGTCTTCTCAATGTACAGTGCATAACCCACACACACTCCCTCTATGATGTAGTGTAATTTCCCAATGCAGTAGCAAAAAAGCTACTTCCCCTTGGACTTTCATGGTAAAACAATGAAAATTCCCAAAGAGCTTTTATTAATATAAAATATAAGAAAAGGGCCATTGCAGCATAGATAAAGATAGATAGACATTGTATGAGATATTTGGGTTTTTACATTAGAAGTACAGTTTTTTTGTTGTTGTTCAGTCGCACAGTCGATTCCGACCCTTTGTGACCCTATAGAACATCATCCTCCAGGCTCCTCTGTCCTCCACCATCCTCTTCAGCCCACCCAGCTCTGTGCCCACTGAGTACAGTACTACGCCGCCCCCGCCCCCGGTGGAGAAAGTCACTCACCCCTCAGGCTGAAGGAGGGAAAGCAGGGGTCCTGGAACCATGTCGGCGGTGCAGGCTGTTAAAATGCGCCCGCCTGCCCCCCCCTGCCGGTGGAGAAACTCACCCCTCTGGCCGAAAGAGGGGAAAGAGGGAGTCCTATAACCATGGTGATGGTGCAGGCTGTTAAAGGCACCTCCTCCCCCCCACTAGTGGAGAAACACACCCCTCTGGCCCCTCTTAAAGTTCTGTCAGTTTCCTGTGTTTCTTTGACTTTGCCCTGCAGTCTGTGCTATTACATTGTATCTCTATGGGAATGACGTTATGCAAAGCATTGGTGGCAATAATTTGGACGTTGTATGAGGCATCGCAGCTAGGATTTTGCATACCTCATACAAAGTCGGAATTCATACAACGTCCTAACTTGTGGAACCAAGTTTGGAAGTTGTATGAGGTATTACTGTACTCTTGTCTTGGTTTTGTTCCTTTTGCTTTGATTAGTACATATTCTATAAATTTTCCCCAAATCTCTTTAAAGTCACTTCTCTTTGTGAGTCCTTTCTTAAACTTTAATTCACAAGTTAATCTATCTTTCATTGTAATATTCCAAAGTTTCCCATACCAATCATCCAGCTCTATTTCACAATGTATTTTCCATTTTTCCACAATAAGTAACCTCATAGCTGTCCTCATTGTTATTGATCATTTCCCTCTTATTTTTTGCTATATTAATGCTTCCTAAATCCATTAGTAGTGCCTTCTCGAGAACTGCAATGTTGGTGACATAGTCATCCCATTGTTATGATTACATTATTATCACATAGTATCCATTATACTGTACTTCCATTCCTAAATCCATAAGTAGTATATCATTATTTCATTATTTTTGCCACACTCTTGATTTTTGCCAGTGCAACCATGCAGTCTTTTTTAGTCATGAGTTACATAGAAAAATAGCCAACAAATCTCTCAGGACTTAATTGTCTGTTATAGCCTGTTAATTTTTCATACAGTTTGATATCATGGCATAAAAACTATTAGTGTGTATAAAGTGAAAAGTGAACATAACTTTCTATAGGAGAAGCTCACTGAGGGCTGTTATAAAGCAACTTAGAAGAGGCAGAATAATATAGATTTTTAATTACAATCCATTTTGGGGGGATATCCATGCATATGTCTCTGAATGCTAATATTTTGGGAGCATGTACTTTAGTACATCACGTTTAATCTGCAGCTAGTTAAATGTGTTGTTCACAATAAAGTGCCTTTGTTAATCAGGCAAAATGTGCAGAACCAAGCTACATTTCAGCAAAACATATAAAATATACATTCATGCTTGTCTGAAACAAAGATGAGAAAAAACTAAGGCAGTAAAAGCTATTCTCTTTGACCCAGTGGTGCCTTATTTGATTTATTTTGTGTCAACAAGTGTCCTCCAAAGTGTCATAATTTGAAGCAGAGATTCTAACCAAACTTGAAATCCAGTCCACACATATGGCAACTTTGCACTGTGTTCTTCTCACTGAGCCGAAAACCATGACCCTGAGGCAGCAGCAGGCTGCAGGTTAACAACTGACAGAAAGGAGACAGCTTTGAAAATAGTCTACTTGGGCTTATTAACGTGAAGAGATCTCAAGTCTTTATTTATTTATTTATTTATTTATTTATACCGACCGACCGACCGACTAAAATTGTTACTCTATGAATACTTTTGAATAGAGAGGTCATAATCTGTCAAAAATAATGGCATTTCTCCAGATCTCTAATTTTCAACCTGCTGCTTCTCTTGTCATGTTTTCTTCTGCTAAACAGATTGGTCAGTTCTACAAAGCTCCTAGCTTCCATCTTTCATGCCCATTCATGAGGTGGTGGCAGGGAACTGGGAAAAATTAATCTGAGAGTTTTGTTTTCACTGAAAGACAGGAAATCTTGCTAGTGCTAGGACAGATCTCGGGAATCTCAACATGGGCGAGATGAAAATTGGTGAGAATGAGCATTTTTCTGAGTATTCTTCACATCTCTCCATTGTTCTATAATGCCTTTAGATATATAGAACCCCTCTTTTCTTTGCCTTCCAGCTCTGTTTCCTACCCTCTGTTGTATCCTTAACTATCTGTCTCAGACATTTAAAAGATCCTGCTGTGAAATCAAACACTTTCCACTACTCAAGCAATTTTTTTCTTCCATTGGTGGATTATCTGTAATGTCTCTTTTTTGCCCTGTATGAATGTGGGGCCATGTAGACAGAAACAGCTGAGCACATATGGCAAAGTAAGATTGCTTACCTACTGTTAGGCAAAGTAATTGATGTTTTCTGTTCAGTATGTCTAGAGTCATATATGACTGGCTTTCAAGCAAGTGTGAGCTTTACCTTTACATAAACATAGTGTATATCTTAGAGTTAAAATTAGTTTCCAGTTAAAACTAGTTTTCCCTAGTTAAAACTATTTTTTGACTAACTGCATTTGTGAGCTTCAGAATCATTAAACTATCTAGCAAATAACACTGTTCCTACCATTAATAGCGCTCAACATTTCTTATCTTTAGTGTCCATAGGGTTTTTAAGCATCTCACTTAATCTTCACTCTTACCTGACCGATAGTAACAATTTATTGGGGCTGTCTTCTTTTGGTCATTCTCTTTTTCCGAAGAGGCCTCTTCAACATGTACGCAAGTTTGAGAGGCCTCCCATTTAATTAAGCGTCTTACCATATTTATGGCAGCTACCTCACTCATTCAGTTTAAGCATATTAAGAAAGTTTTTATAAAAAATGAAACAATGTGACTTGTGTTCAGAAATACAGACTGAACTGTCATGCCTTTGCTCAATAAAGGCCAACTTTTCTATAATCCACAAGATGTCTCAGTACTCAGAAGATATTTACTCCTATGTATAATGATTAAAGGGCATAATCAACTGGGAGTTTAGCTGGCTGAAATGTGTTGTGAAAAGAGCTGTGCAAGAGCCTATTTGAAACTTCCATTCATTTCAATGGAGCTTGCACAATTTCAATGATATTAAATTTTCTACAGCTTACGTTGTTGTCTGACCAGACATCCTGCTATGGTAATGGAGTAGACCGTACAGCCAGAAATTCAACGCCAAGTGTTGGGCAGCGGTAAATAACCAGACTCTCCAAACAGGGCAATGGCAATGAACATAGGATTGTGATATGAGATTTTTATTTTCCATACATTTCAATTCATCATCAAAGTTAGCTACTATTTTTTCCTTACTCATACAGAGATGATTAATTATCTTACTGAAAATGATTAAGTGACCTCTAGAGCCGTGCACTCTGGTGTCTAGTCATGCCTGCCACATGACCATGGAAACATCTGCAGAAGCAGACAGCGCTGGTTCTTTGGCTTTGAAACAGAGATGAGCACTGAACCCTAGAGTCAGATATGACTGGCTTTCGAGCAAGGGAAACCTTTAGCTATGCAGAAAAAGGGGGGAAATGACAGACACTGTAAATATTTTGATAGTATAATATCATATATTTGAAGCATTACAAATGACAGTAGAACCTGTTCTCTATATACACCATGTAACAGCCATGGAGTATCTACTAGGAAGCCATTTAAGATACAGATAAAGTCCTGTTTATTCTGTTTGGTATTAGCATGACAGTCCCACTTCTGTGGGAAGGTAAACACTCCAGTGTCTAGTCATGCCTGCCACATGTCCATGGAAATGTCTGCAGACGCAGACAGCACTGGCTCCTTGGTTATAAGCAAAGATGAGCACCAAACCCTAGAGTTGGATATGACTGGCTTTCGAGCAAGGACAACTTTACCTTTACTAATGGCTTTAGGAGGATGTCACTGGAATACCTCCCAATATAGCTGGAAGTTTCCCTGCGTGAACTGTTCAGAATCGCTCCTTTTTATTTCTGTCAGTGACCCGTGAGTAAGTGTTCATTCTTTTTAATATGATGAATATTACTATCTGGCCATTAGTCAGCAGAACTTCCAGGGAGAAAGGCTTTTAGATACTTTAATGTCTCATTCTGAGATTATGTCGGGTAAAATAGATAGATAAGTGTCCTGAAAGCTAAATGCCTTGTTTAATCTTTTGTTTCAGAGGACTGCAAAAGTAGTTGTTTATAGACTTTGTTTATAACTCTGTATGCCCAGATGCATTTTTTTTCTTTACACAACAAGAAAAAGAAATTCTTAAGGATCTATTGTCTTTTGAAATGGGAAGATTAGGAGTCCATTTATAGGAATGTTTCTGGTGCTTGCCCATATTGTTGAGATGTGGGGGAGGGTGAAATGAAGTTATTGTGCAGAAAGGAACACTGCGCAATTGAAGTGTCTGATTGGTACATCCCCTATTGTACACATTTCTAGTTTCAACCCATTCTCATCCTTGCTGGAATGCTAAATCTTACAAAAGCTGCCTTGAACAGAAAGATAAAGACTGTGAAAGTTAATACACATAGCTTGCTTTGGAGTAAAGCTACTGATACTACACCAAGCTCTCTCAGACAATGGATGTATTTATCTAAGCAATGGCTCATGTGGTAAACAAAGCAATCATGGAATGCTCAGAGTAGATTCACGCAGACATGCGGAAAATAAGAGCACAGGAGCTGACCTTTCTCTTGTTGATATCTTATCGTCCAAGATTTTTGGAACAGAGGAAAATAAGGTGAAAGATTAATGTCTACTAAAAATAAAACAGGCCTTTTCTGAATTGAAAGTGAAGCTGACGTTCCAAACAATATGTTGTTTATAGGATAAAGTACTTCCTTGATTTTATAATTTGTAAATCCAGTTAGAGGGTTACACAATTGAACGCTCATTTATGTTGAAACATATATCATACATATTGAGGTGTAAATGTTGCCATGTCATCCCTGACAGGGAATTAAAAACTAGATTTTAAAATTTTCTTTACCATGAGATCTGCAGTTTCGAAAATGAGCATTATTGAAAAATCCAGTATGTATTGCCTTCGGGCATGAACTATCAAATGTAGAAAGAAGCACTGGATGGTTTCTTCATGTCTTTTGATAAAACACCCAGTCCTTTTCTTGTGGCTATGTGTAATCTTCGCGTAAGAGAAGTTAATTTTACTTCACATATTTTGTGCACAAGGCAGAAGAAAACATTACCCAAAAAGACACATTGTTTCACTCTCACACTAGAGATAAGAATTCTTCTGAGGATTGAAGTGTCTATGAGATAGCCTGCTTTGGCTAAACATAGACAAAAGTGACCTCTTTTCACATCCCAAAATATTCTTCTGTTGTTGCTGTTGCTGTTGTTGTGTGCCATCAAGTCAGAACTGACATTTAATGACCCTAATAGGGCGTTTAAGGTAAGTTAGATATTTAAGGAGTGTTTTTACCAGTTCTGGGGACTGCGGTGGCTTAGTGGTTAAGACGCTGAACTTGATGACTGGAAGGTCAGCAGGCTGAGAGTTCAAGACCTGAGTAAAGTCAACCCTCACATAACAATGTGTTCAGATAACATGATTTTCGCTTAACAACACGTCATTATGCACCACGTGTTTCCCCGCATAACAACGTTTTTAGTGTTGCTGTCCAGACAACAATGCTAAAATAACCGGATAACGACGCTAAAAATGTAGTTATGTGGGAAACTCCATAGAAACCCGCATAACAACAAAAATCACTTAGCAATGCTACTTGGGGAATTGTTGTGTACTGAATGTAGTGTGTTGAATGTATTTGTAACCACACGAATGGGTACAGGTAACACTGTAACCTTCTGTATGAGGACGCGAGCTAGTGGCCACCGGGGGCAATAGCGAGCGCCCAGCTCACATGGTTCACATTACTCAAATGCCTTCAGCCGCGCGGGAAAGATTCCCGCGCTCACCTCACCTGGACAAGAAAGGCGTGACCAAGGATGACGTCACTTGGACAGCAGCCAATGCCTGTCGAAGAGCCAGATTCAATTAGATAGCCACCGTATAAAAAGAGCTGTTTGTCCGCCATTACCACATGTTCGTGCTGTACTCCATGCAATAAAGATGTGTTAGGCTAGCTTACAGCCGTTTCCATTGTCTTGATTCCCAAACACTAAATTGGCGACGAAGGTGGGATCATGGATTCCCACGGGGACAAGACAATAGCTCAGAAGCCAGTTTTCGACGTGACCCATCCCGAGCGATGGGACTGGTTTGAAATGCATTTTAAGAGTACGGTGGCGTATGTGGGCATCACCGACGCTGGGAAGAAGAAGGGTCTTCTCATCACGATGCTCGGTTTCCACGCCGTGCAAGCGCTGATGGATCTGGTGGCACCACGAGAGGTGGACCAGGTTTCGGTGACGGAAATACTGGCGGTTCTGCGGAACCACTTCAAGCCCAAGGTGTCCTTCTTCTCCGCCAGGGCAACCTTCCTGAGGAGGGACCAAAAGCCGGGTAAGTCAGTATCCGAGTATGCAGCGGCCCTCCGCGTCTTGGCAACCCCATGCGAATGGCGGGAAATTCTAGACGTGGCCCTAAGGGACAGGATGCTCTGCGGGATGAGAGACGGGGAGACCCAGAGGAAGCACATGAACCGAGGCCACGACCTCACTTTTAAAAAGGTACTACAAGAGGCCCTAGCAGCTGAATCCACGTGGGCCGGGTACAAGCTTCTCAAGGCAAAGCCCCCACCAGTCGAGGCAGCTGCATCCGCCGTCCAGGCGGCCTGGAGAGCAACCCCTGCCCCACGCTCGCCCACTTCCTCAGAGGCTTCTGCCACCCCAGGCTCCAGTGAAGATGAGGGGGTCCGGAAGGTCAGGAAAGGGCTGAGCGAGAAGAAGGGGAAGGGGGCGGCGCTGCGATGGGTGCGGAGCGTCCCACGAGAGGAGCAAGTGTCCATTCCGGAAAGCTGAGTGCCACAACTGTGGGCGGAAGGGCCACATCGCCAGGGTCTGCAAGCAACGCCGGGGAGAGAGTAAGAGCTCCACGAGCAGCCGGGATGGCGTCGGCAGGGTCTGCGATGGCGGTGACGACCCAGAGGGGAACCACGTGTGCCTGCGAGTGCACGTGGAAGACGACGTGGCCGTCCACAGCGTGCCTCTAGGGCAACCACATTTTTATGCTGAGGTACTGTTGCAAGGGGTCCCTGTTAAGATGGAGATAGACTCGGGGTCTGTTTATTCCCTCATTTCTCATAAGGAATTTTTGCGGATTCCCCCCCAGGAGCGACCCGAACTCAAGGAGTTGGGGCCGAACTTAAGAGATGTGCAGGGGAATGTAATTCCAGCATTGGGGATTGGGGACTTCGAGACACGGTACAAGGGACTCCGAAGGAAACTCCCCCTGGTAGTTCTAAAAAATGGGGGGTGTAATCTCTTGGGGACACAATGGTTCAAACCCCTGGACATCTTCATAGGCGGCGTCCATGCCATCGGGGGGAATGAGATTCAGGCAGTGTGCGACGCACATGCAGAGGTATTCAAGAAGGGACTCAGGAAGTACAAGGGCCCCCCAGTTTCCTGCAACCTGGACCCGGAGGTCCGCCCAATGAGATTAAAGCCACGTTGGGTTCCATTCGCCCTAAAGGACAAAATTGAGGCGGAACTGGACAAATTAGTGGGGCAAGGGATTTTAGTGCCGGTGGACTCTGCAGAGTGGGAGACTCCTATTGTTACAGTATTGAAAGCAAATGGGGAGGTGCGAATTTGCGCTGACTACAAGTGTACAATTAACAAGGCGATCCGCCCTAATGCCTATCCGGTGCCGGTAGTTAGCCATCTGCTGGCTACTTTACATGGGGGAAAAGTCTTTGCTAAACTAGATCTGGCGCAGGCGTACCAGCAGCTTCCAGTAACCCCAGCCACAGCTGCTGCGCAGACCATTGTAACTCACAAGGGGGCATTCAAGGTGACGCGCCTACAGTTTGGCGTGAACTCGGCGCCGGGGTTATTTCAGTCTCTTGTGGAACGTTTGTTAAAGAAATTACCGGGGGTCTTGCCATTTTTCGATGACATATTGATATCTGGGGAGAGCGAAGCAGAACTGGCCCAGAGACTAGATAAGGTCCTCACAGCCTTCGAATCCGCGGGGTTGAGGTTGCGGAGGGACAAATGTGTGTTTCTGGCCAGGGAGGTGGAGTTTCTGGGGTTCCGTATAACTTCTGAGGGGGTGAAACCCGCTGAGTCCAAGGTCTCAGCCATTCAAAACGCTCCTCGCCCCACCGCGAAACCGGAGCTGCAGTCTTTCCTGGGGCTGCTGAATTTTTACCATTCCTTCCTGCCCAGGAAAGCGACGATTGCAGAGCCCCTGCATGGGCTGCTGAAGAAGGATGCGGTTTGGCGGTGGGGGGAGAAGCAGGAGCGGGCTTTCAGGGAACTCAAGCAACTCCTCTCCTCGGAGGCTATTCTAACCCATTTCGACCCAAAGAAGCCGGTAGTCTTGGTCTGCGACGCCTCACCAGTGGGGGTGGGGGCGGTCCTGTGCCACGTGCTAGAGGGGGGGCGAGAAGCCCCAGTTGCATTCTACTCGAAATCATTGTCCAAGGCAGAACGAAATTACGCCCAAACAGATAGGGAGTCTCTTGCCATTGTTGCGGGCACAAAGAAGTTCCATGATTTTCTGTATGGTCGCCCATTCACCATTGTCACCGATCACAAGCCGCTGTTGGGTATCTTCACCTCAGACAAGCCCACTCCACAGATCCTCTCCCCCAGGATGCTTAGGTGGGCGATTTTTCTGAATGCATACAGGGGGGTGTTAGAGTACCATCCCGGGAAAGAGATAAGCCACGTGGACGCCCTTTCAAGGTCTCCTCTGCCCCACCTGGGGGACCCAAAGTGTGAGGTAGAACAGGATAGCCAAGTCCTCCTCATTGAAGCCCTAGATGCACCCCCCCATTTTGCCCAAGGAAATTGCTGCCGAAACGGCCAAGGATAAAACGTTAGCCCTTGTGAGATCCTGGGTACAGAAGGGGTGGCCCGCAGCTCCCCCCGCAGACGAGTTTGCGGCATTTTTCAGGAAGAGGGTTGAGTTGTCCGCAGAAAGGGGGTGTCTGTTGTGGGGGGAGAGGGTGGTGGTCCCACAGGCATTAAGAGCAAGGGTGCTACGGCTTTTACATGTCAGCCACCCAGGGATTGTGCACTCTAAGGCGCTGGCCAGGAGCTACTTCTGGTGGCCTCAGCTGGATGCGGACATTGAACACATGGTGAACACCTGTGAAAGTTGCCAGAGCTCTCGACCTGAGGAGTCCCGCCTCCCACACAGAGAATGGGACACAGCTAGGGGGCCGTGGTCCCGACTCCACATAGACTTCGCAGGGCCATTCAGGGGTTCATTCTTTCTGCTTGTGGTGGACGCATAGTCCAAGTGGTTAGAGGTAATTCCAATGCGCAACACCTCATCAGCTGGGACCATAAAACAACTGCGCAAACTGATATGCACCTTCGGGATACCTGACGTCATTATTAGTGACAATGCGAGTTGCTTCACGTCAGCCGAGTTCCAGGCGTTCTTAGAGTCCAACGCCATTCGGCACATTACCTCAGCCCCTTTTCACCCTGCAACAAATGGCCAGGCGGAACGTCTGGTACGCACAATGAAGGAAGGGCTGCGGCGCATGGGTCCCGGGGATCTGGACCGGCAGCTCTGCCAGTTTCTGTTGGCATACCGGGTGACGCCATTGGCGTCGGGATTCTCCCCCGCGGAACTCCTCATGAAAAGGAAGTTACACTCATTATTGACTAGATTGGATCCCACCAGGGTCGAGGATAGAGGAAGGAACATTGAGCACAGCCCCACCAAAAACTTCCAAACAGGAGAGCCTGTTCATTGCAGAAACTACGCCACCACAGGGCCAGCATGGGTGCCGGGGGTAGTCATTAATCAGACAGGACCAGTCTCATACTGTGTCGAGACCAACACGGGTCTCCTCTGGAGGAGGCACGCTGACCAACTTAGGCACCGAGTGATTGGGGGGCCGGACAGAGGGGCTCAGCAGCAAAATTCAGCGTTAGGGTCCTCCTCCACCCGTTTATCCCAAGGGGGAGAAAACGAAGGGCAACAGTCCCAAACAAGGGGGGGGGACAGAGGTTCAAACTCGTATCCTTTTCATACGCCAGTTTTATCCAGTCCTTTGAAAGAGAGGAACGAGTTTGCCCCTGTAGTTCTACCCAGTCCCTCGAAGGAGGGGAATGAGTTTGCCACTGTTGCCCCTGAATTAGATTTTGAGTTACCAAACTGGGGGGGGGTTTCGGAGTGTTCCCCCACCCGTCCAAGCGAAGAGCGGGTTTTTCTTTAGCCCCTAGTGCCGGTTTGTCCACATCCACGTCGGGAACCCTTCCTCCCCCTTCTCCTGGCCATCCCAAGGCGGCAAGCCCGCGGCGAGTCACTAACGAGTCATCCTCTCCAATTGCAGAACAAGAACCAGGAGGACACAGACGAGGGGGCATGGCCGAGTCAAGCATAACGGCCGCACGGCCAAAACGCACATGCAGGAAACCAGTTTGGTTAAGGGACTTTGTCCCATCTTAGGGGGGAGGGATGTTGTGTACTGAATGTAGTGTGTTGAATGTATTTGTAACCACACGAATGGGTACAGGTAACACTGTAACCTTCTGTATGAGGACGCGAGCTAGTGGCCACCGGGGGCAATAGCGAGCGCCCAGCTCACATGGTTCACATTACTCAAATGCCTTCAGCCGTGCGGGAAAGATTCCCGTGCTCACCTCACCTGGACAAGAAAGGCGTGACCAAGGATGACGTCACTTGGACAGCAGCCAATGCCTGTCGAAGAGCCAGATTCAATTAGATAGCCACCATATAAAAAGAGCTGTTTGTCCGCCATTACCACATGTTCGTGCTGTACTCCATGCAATAAAGATGTGTTAGGCTAGCTTACAGCCGTTTCCATTGTCTTGATTCCCAAACACTAAAGGAACCAAGTTACGTCGTAGTGCGAGGGTCTACTGTATTGCATGATGGAGTGAGCTACTGTCTCTGTCTCAGCTCCTGGCCACCTAGCAGTTCAAAAGCAGGAAATTGCAACTAGATATCGTAAATAGGTACAACTCTGGTGGAAAAGTAACAGCATTCCATGCACTTTGGTGTCTAGTCATGTCTGCCACATGTCCACGGAAACGTCTGCAGATGCAGACAGTGCTGGCTTTTTGGCTATAAACAGAGATGAGCACTGGACCCTAGAATTGGATACGGCTGGCTTTTGAGCAAGGGAAACCTTTACCTTACCTTTACCTTTACTAGTCCCATATCTCCAGTGAGTTTCCATTGTGCTAGTGTAAAGCTGGAGATTGTTTGATTTTCCAAATGTTGTTGGACTTCAGTTCCCTGTAACTTTAACCAGTGTGACTGTCTAATAATATGTAGTCCAAAAATATCTAGCTGGCCACAGATTTCCCCAGTTTATGCTGTAGTCGTATGACAATTTTGTAGCAACCAATACAACTTAACTAGCTAAGATGGTTGAGGTCTAGCTAAACTGACACTAGATATGCTGAGATGAACTTGAATCTAAACTGCTCTCAGTCTGGAAATTATTCAAGACTACCATCACCTTAGCCAAAATTCGTGCTTGTATATCTCTGTTGGAGGATGTTTATCTTAAGTTCTCTTCACCTGCCTCTTCCACATCCAGAGAAGTTGACCAGAGAGAACTTCAAACATGTGCTCTGTCAATCCTGTGCCCTCAGTAGTCAGAAAAAGCCATGTGCAGCACATCTAGCTCTATGATATACTTCCAGCTTTAGAAGTGTCTTTGCAGTATATAAGTGAGTCAGGGAGTGAGTTTTACTACATATGGACACCTTCTACTTGAGAGAAGTTCCCCCATGAACCAATATTATCCCTCTATGTCATCCATCTTATGTTAGATTTGTTGGAAAATAGCCTGCTTTGACTAAACATAGACAAAATTAAGGTATTTTCACATCCCTAAATATACTTCTTTGTTGGGAAATGTTCTTCTTTCATGTCACCATCAAACCCTGGACTGCCAAAATGAAGCCACTTTCTTGGCTTTGTCATTGGCCAAATGTAAATCCTCATCCGTGCATGTTTCTGGCAGTAATTGGCAGACCAATAAATGAGCCAGATTCTGTATCTCTCTACATTCACACAGCATGTTGTTGTCCCAGGAATTAGGAACAACTGGTAACTCTTGGTTTGTGGAGACAGGGGGTGCACTCTTAAGTTTTTCCTCTGAACCTTACTGGAGCTACGCAAAATGCTGAACTTATTTTGGAAATAGTTTACTCTTGTAAAGTACAAACTAAAAACTGCAGATTTACCTCCTCCTCAAATATGAAATCACTAGCCTTCCTGCAAAGGTTTTGAAAGTTTTCTATCTCAAACATTCCACCTTTAAAAGTACTACTTTCACTGTCCTAACATTTGAGTTTTCAGCCATTTTTCTGCTGAACATGAAAGCTTCCAAACTTTCTATTTTGACAATTACCAGAGCTAAGTTTTCCCTTCCCTCAACAATTAGTGAGAGCAATAATTCAATTTCCAGAGCTACATAAAAACATTTTACCTATGAAACTCCTACATGTGCATTAAATCTGTGTTACCCAAGTATTGTAACAAGTGACATTCATCCAATCCTTAGTTCACAGCACAGTCCACAATAAGAAAGGATTAGTGTATAAAAATCAATTGTGGGGCATTCACCACAATTCCATGCATCATTATTACCTTAAAAGTGGAAGGAAGGAAGAGGAAACATCTACGAAAAATATATTGCTCCCATTAATCTGACCATCTTTGTTACTTTTGAGAAGATGAAATACTGCTTTGAATAGCAAACTGAATGTGATGATATTCTAATTATATTTTCCAGGTTTCCTCCAAAAAAAGTTTAATCTGGTTGAGAGCTGAGACAGAGGATTACTGTTCAATGGAGATACAATTCAGACTTCAAATATTGATACATTGTGCTTCCAGGAAGAAACCTTAAAGGTTTTATTTACAACTAGCAGATTTTGCCCGGCGGTGCCGAGCTGTTTAAAGTGGTTTTGGAAGGTTTTTGTTTTTTGTTTATGGAAATGAGGTTAGTTTGTTATTTGTGTTTGTGAAAATGTTTATTTATACACACAGACTGTTTTAAACTGTGTTGTTGTTTTTGTTTGTTTTTTGGGAAGAAGGCTGGCAGGTTTGCATGGTTTAGTGATGTCAGAGTTTGCGTGGTGTCGGGGTTTGGGTGTTTTCGGGGTGCTGCGTCCGCCTGCGGCGGACTTGCACTCACGGTGTGGGTTTGTGTTTTTATTTTTCGCGCGCCGGCTTCTTCAGCGTTCTGCACGCTCATGGCGCTCAGGACGCTGGGGATTGTAGTTTGGCGTTTGTGTTTTCGGTTTGTGCGGCGGTTTTTTCCCCTGTGGCTTCATTTTTGATTGGCTGTGCCATGTTTTCGAATGTTCCATTTGCTTACGCCGCTCAGCTTGATTGGCTCTGGCACGGCACGGCGAAAGGAACGTTGGGAATTGAAGTTCCCTTTTTTTGTTTGCGACTGGGGGGCTCCTGCCCCCGGGTTGAAAATTTCAACCCGACAATTATCTACAAACCCCGTTCGGGCGAGTGAATGGAGGCCCATTACGGGCTAGTGGGGCCTGGTGCAACATCCTTTGTCACATTCCAACGGTTAACACACCATTTTATAGGTATAGATGAAGAAAAAGGGATCATGTTTGTGGATTGGTTTGCAGCATAGAAATCAATAAGCATGCTGAAGAGATCGTGAGAAAAGCTTTCAAAGAACATGGCTGATCTCATCAGAGAGATCCAATGCCTGTATGGCAATCTTAGGTGTGAACAAATTGTATTCTATTTTACATAAATGCATGAAATTCGAAAATAGATCCAGTACAAGAACAAACTGTAAATTAGGGCTGTTAAAGCAAGGTTCATCAAGCATCAAAACCAGGATCTTTTCAGGATAGTATGCTTTCACAAGGATTGTTACATTTTGAGAGGTTGCCCAATGGAGTGTTCAATACTTCATTACACACAGGTACCTCTTCAGGACAGGGCTGAAAGCTCTTAACCAATTTAGCTGATGCTAAACCAACTGGGAGGCGGAAGGTCAGCAGTTTGATTCCCGAGTACTGCAGGATGGAATGAGCTCCCATCTTTGTCCCAGCTCCTGCCAACCTAGCAGTTCGAAAGCAAGAAATTGCAATTAGATAAATAAGGACCAATTATGTGGAAAGGTAACAGCATTTCATGCACTCCACTGTCTAGTCACGCCTGCCACATGACCACAGAAATGTTTGCAGAAGCAGACAGCGCTGGTTCTTCAGCTTTGAAACAGAAATGAGCACTGAACCCTAGAGTCGGATATATCTGGCTTTCGAGCAAGGGAAACTGAAACCTTTACTAAACCAACTAGGTCAGGGGTCCTCAACCTTTTTAAGCTGGGGGCCTGTTCATGCCACTGGTGTGAGGGGGAGTGTTTTGAGCTTGGGGTGGTCCTGCCACCACTGCCTTTTGTAAAGTATACCATCATTCCCAGTGGTAATTATCTCTAAATACAAATTCCTTTAGCCTACTTCCTCTTATGGACTGAATCCAACACAGGGAACTCAATGAAATAAATCTACTGTATTTACTGTTTTTGAAAACTGGCAACCCAGATGTGGAATCCATACAGTTTAGAAATTAATTAGGGGCGAATTCCATACACTGTCATGATGAAGAATCTTTCACATAGCAAACTTACCTAAAATCATGAAATTATTCCGGTTTTAGTAAGTTAAAAGCACAAAGGCCAGGAGTAAATGCTGAAGTAGGTGTGAGGGAGAAAATATATATACAGTAGAACCCCGGATGACAAAACTTGGTTCCACAACTCGTGTTGTTAACCAGATTTTGCCGTTATCCGATCCCTATGGGAGATGCCCCGAATAACAACAAAAAAGTATAAAAAAGTGTCATCCGGTGAATTGATACCAATGCACCGCATAACAACACTTTCCTAGCTTTTTGTCGTTATGTGGGGCATCACGTGGTGCTTAACGAACGCATTGTTATATGGTTTTGTCATTAACCGGTACCATTGTTATCTAGGGTTCCACTGTACATAGCTAAAAGCTAATTACTCTGTTTTAGGCATTTCTAAAATATATTGCTTTTCTCTCCCTGTGGGAATTGCTTCTAAAGAAAAAGTGAATTTTCAGGTGTACCTGTTTCTCTCTCCCATTCCTTCAATATGAATACCATGGTTTCTGTTGATCCCAGCATTTTCTTATTATTGTTTGATGACTGCTAAGCACTTGAATTCATTCTAGAGATCACAGAACAGATGTGGTGGCCACTCAAAGGTAAGCAATCAGTATCAAGGGGAAGAAAGAAAACCAAACAAAAATGACATTTCACAGACTGCTGCAACAATGTACAGATCAAGTCACCACAAGCTACACCATCTTAGTGATGATAGAGATATTAGTACATCTCTGCAGAAGGTGACTTGGATAGAATTAGGAGCAAGCTAGCAAAACAAAACCCTGGCGTCAGTAAGAGAGGAAAATAGAAAGACTAATAGAGGAAAAGGTTCAAACTGTGTGTACTGTGTATAGAAACATTATTCTCTTCTCAGGAGGTATATTTACTTTGAACAATCTTCCTGTTTTACAGCAGAACTAACAAACATAAGGAAGGAGATATATGACTTACTTTTCAGTTCATCGCTGGAAAAATAAAAGGGAGTGCATTTACAGGGTAATGGAAAGTTGCAGCTACATGTGCTGTATGCAGATTTAATTTATTTAAAATGAGAAACAGAATCAATGGCTGCTTTTAATGGCCTTTATAACTACTAATCACATACTCAAAAGATATTCCAGAACAATGCTAATGGTACTGATGGCTGTAGTGGCAGTATTACTGATGATGATAGTAGAAGAAATTTCTCTACTCATTCTGTTGGCTGGTAAAACTGTACCAGCCTTTGCAATCAAGGGGAATTTAACATCTTCTATGAAGGGATAATCATTTCTAAAATCTGAAAATACCAAGGCATTATATTTCTTAAAAATAAAACTATACAAAATCCTTCAATCCCACTGCAGTAAAGCTCTCTTTCCGCAAAAATACAACACTCAATGTACATACACAGTATATTTTGGATCAGTACAAATCCTGAACCACAACTGAGGGTGTGTCTTGTCTGTTAAAAGAATTGGGTTATTTTGAAATTGGATGAAGGGCATGAGGGCCTGGTTTCCATGTCCTTGGAAGAAACCTTGCCTGAACAGTTGTTGTTTTTAAATCCTGCAGCTGTCCCTGTAAATCACTCTCCTGATTTTCCCCATCCTCTCTGGTCCCTTGTTCAGGTACAGGCACACACACACACACACACACACACACACACACACACACACACACACACACACACACACACACACACACACACTGCTGCCAGCCACTGCTGCCAGCCTCCATTTCAAAGAGGAAGGAATCTGATGCCACTGAAAACATCAACTTTACCTCCACCTCTGCAGAGCTGTTTGGGTGCAGCCCCTATTGCTGTTGTTCCACACCCAAAATGTAACAACTTTTAAAAAACTATATTTTCCTGTTTTAGCATGACAACAGTTCATTACTGTGAAAGCTGCTGAACTATCATAGTATTATAACAAAAACGATCAGGGTGGACATTTTCAGGCTACAGGTAATGCTTCATCCAGTCTGAGCAGGTTATCCTGCTATGGTAATAGAGTAGACCAGGGGTCCTCAAACATGGCTCTCCAGGTGTTTTTGGACTACAATTACTAGAAGCCCAAGTCAGCACACCTGCTGATCAAGGTTTCTGGGAATCAAAGTCCAAGAACATCTGGAGAGCCAAGTTTGCTGATCCCTGGAGTAGACCATCCTGCCAGCAACTCAACACCAGTCATAAGGCAGCGGTTAACCAACCTGACAACCCTGAGGACTAACGGCCTTGGGTGGCCAAGTCCACAGAGAAGGGTGATGATCCCCAAGTAAATTAAATACCACTTGAATCCATCTTGATGGAGGGCAGCAGCTTCATCAATACTCGCCTGGGGCTGAAGAGTACTTTATGTGTCCAAAGGGCTCAGGACCAGAAAGTGGCTTGCAGAACTGGATCGGTGATACTGGTGTCATGCTGCAATGCAGAAGGCAAATGGAAGGCCACTGCATTATATTGTTCCCACGGCAATCTTTATGGCTGATCACCATGAGGATAGCCAATATTCAGAGTCTGATACAGCACTTGGAGGATGAGGAGGATATACTCCTGCAGCCTTTATGGGGCAAGAGGTACAGTACACAATATGCACTGACATGTGCATGCACACAGAACAATACAGCAGTTTAAAAATCCATACAAAATAAACAACCTCTGTCAGAGAGTTTAAAATAAACCACGTTTTGGCAAGAAAATGCATGCCCCAGCTGTCTGGCTCCTTTTTGTCCTAAATAGGTTGCATTTTAAGGGTCCTGGATTGAGGTACTTTCTGGCTGTTGTAATGTGTGGTGATGATTTTATTGGGAGTTTTGTTGTATGTAATTTTTAACTTTTGATCATTATATGACTGGTTTTATTATGTTTGCTGCCCTGCGTAGAGATGATTATTTCCCTAGAGGGGCAGGATATAAGTGTAAATAATAAATAAATAAATATTCGAGTTGATTCCAAAAATGGCAAAACCAACACAAATGTAGGGCTTTTTGTAAATCAAGATGCACCCTGAGATGTCCAAATAGAAGCTGGATTCCCATGAAGCCAAGCAAATTAATGCACATTTACAATGATTACTTGGCAAATATAAGGGCCTAGATCAGTGATGGTGAACCTTTTAGAGACTGAGTGCCCAAATTGCAACTCAAAAACCACTTATTTACTTCAAAGTGCCAATATGGCAACAGGAGAGGAAACGCTCCCATTGGGCTGCTGGGCAGAGGGGCAGGATGAAATCTGTGCTGATGGGAGGGGGGAAACCCTCCCATTGGACTGCTGGGCAGAGCAAACTCTGTGCTGGGGGAGGGAGGAAGTGCTCCCATTGGGCTGCTAGCCAGAGAGACAGGGTGAACACTGTGCTGGGAGGAGGGAGGAAGCACTCCCAATGGGCTGCTGGGTAGAGGGGCGGGGTGAACTCTGTGCTGGGGCAACTGCATGGGTGCCCACAGAGAGGGTTTTGAGTGCTACCTCTGGCATGTGTGCCATAGGTAAGGTTCACCCCCACTGGGCTAGATACAGTAATAAAAGGTTGTCCAAATATTGGTACATATCTTCTCAAGTTCCAAGTTTCATATTGGGGCAATATTGACCATGACAACATAAAACATGTGACAACTTTCACAATTACTCATCTCTTCGTCATTCAAAACATTATAAAATAAGTTGTATGCCTGATCTTATGTCACTGTGGTTTGCATGGTATCTTGAGATGTAGAAATAATGAATGGTGTGCAGACCATCCAATGGGAGCTTATCAGACAATGTGGTGTTGTTAGATTTCATTTTGAGTGCCCCACATACTTGATGACAGCTGGAAAATTTGATTCTTCATCTTAGGCAAATCAAGTTCACATAGTAAATTCAGAGTTATTTCCATCTTGTCTGAGCCCACAAACACTTCATTTGGCTAGAAACAAGAAGTAACTGGATAGTCCTTATATTATTAAGACTAGAGGTATTTTAATGGGTTCATTCCAGGTTTACTAGACTAAAACCCCAAACCTTCCCAAGCAGTATTGGTCATTTTGGTTGGCATTAATAAGACTACAACATAAAAGACCAAGATGAAGAAGCTGGAGGCCCCCCCCCACCCCCAGTTTTTCTTCCTACTTTATGTATCATTTTATGAAGAATGTACAGAATTGATTAACCTACAGATCACCCAGATTTGGTGCTAGTTTTGTCCTTAGTTGATTATCAATCAATTTACTGTGGTAAGTGCTGGAATCCTGATTACTATCTAAAACAGGAGTTCTCAACCTTTTAAAGCTGGAGGCCGGGTCACGTTCCCTCAGACAGCTTTAGGGGCCGGATGGCCATTTTGCCCTTCCTCCACCACATGACACTTCCTGGTGTGGTGGAGGCTGGGGGGGGGGGTTTCCACATGAAATAGTGCCATGGGCTGCATCCAGCCCACGGGCTGCAGGTTGAGAATCCCTGAGCTAAAGCTCTTCATGCCTGTTGTTACATTCACAGCAGTGATTGAGTCTTCTGTGAGATTGCCATCTGGAATCCTGGCAGGGGATGCTAGATTACAAACAGCAGCTTTCCAGTCCTATGTTTTGTGGCAGGCATGGCATGGTGCCTTCTATTAACCAAATAATCTCTCTTTTTCATCTGATACATGTTTATCCTTCTGATGTT
The DNA here is from genome assembly GCA_035047305.1 of Bradypodion pumilum. Lineage (NCBI taxonomy): Eukaryota > Metazoa > Chordata > Lepidosauria > Squamata > Chamaeleonidae > Bradypodion > Bradypodion pumilum. Next base: position 199,354,966 of record JAWDJD010000005.1, on the reverse strand, counting down.
AATGAGTTGAAAGAAAAGGAAGATTGGACTCTGAGCATCAAGCAGTTTACAACTTTCCATCTTTTCACGCAATGAGTATTCAGAGCTTTTTTTAAATTTGTGAAGGTTATGTCAAGGTGATTTTCAAACATTTTAATGATATAAGAAAACGGCTACCTAGAACATGTTTATTTAACCTTCATTTGGCCAATGAAACTGTTTAATGTTCCTGAAGCACATTTTATTGCAGAAATCACATGAAACTATACTTAGGTGTGACTTTTATTACATTGCCAGTAATGAGTGTCATAAACAATGTCCCAAGTTTAAGCCTTTATTTTTATGAGGAAGACCATCTTGAATAAAAAAATGCCCCAACAATTCTACAGCATGGAGGTGAAGATCACGAGGAAAAACAGGGTGATACAAGAAATGAAAATTAGCCACTCACCCACTAGAAAATTTCAAGATGGCACAGCCCCGCCCTGACATAGGAATGCACTTCCACTCACCTCCCTCCCCACCAGAAGAAGAGTACTAATGTAGTGGCACTTATAATTCAGCCCACATGCCATCCAGCTAGCCAGTCAATAAGCTAGTCAGAAGGAGGAGAAAACTGGTGACATAGAGGCCACTACCTCAACCATTAGGCCTGGTTGTATTACTGTGGCCACTTTCACAATTCATCTGGTGGATTACAGAGGAGTCTGGTGTGCTGTGGTCCATGGGGTCACAAAGGGTCATACTCAACTGTTTACTGAACAACAAAAATTTCAGTGAGAGAAAGCCAAATACTGTATTTGCCTGTGTATAAGACACATTGGAGTATAAGACACACCCAGTTATTACCAAAATAGCCCACTTTCGGCCACTATATACAGTGCAAGATGCACTCAATTTTTCCAGTATATTGGGGGGAGTGGGTCCTATGTGCCAGCAAATACTACAGTATATATTTTAAGTTACCCAAGGAGATCAATTAAATCTTTAAAGAGAGGTGAACTTTCTTCACGTCATCTTCTCCATTATCAGCTATGTGTATCAGTGTCCACTCAAGAAGTAGTCTGTTCTCCCAACACACACATATGCACAATTCTGTACAAGTATTGATTACATATGTATAGCCTTTTTCTTGTTGTTATTGATGTTGTTGTGTGCTGTCAAGTCGAAACTGACTTATAGTGACCCGAATAGGGCTTTCAAGGTAAGAACTCTACAAAAGCCCACAATAATAATTGTGTTTGTACAAGATGCATAAACAACTTAGACTTATTTATACATTTTGCTGCATAAAAGGTCACATTAAAAATAAATAACTAGCTTTAAGAGAAAGTTTCCTCGTCTAACTGTTAGCCTGGATCAAAAGAGCTATTTTCTTCCAACTCAAAGAGAAACTCAGTGACAAATGAAGGTGCCATCAAGGCATGGCTCTTATCCTTAAGCTAATTACTTTAGAGTAGCTCTATTGATTGGATTAGAGCCGATACCATTCAGTACGAATGGGGGGAAACTAGGGGCTTGAATAGTGAAATTGACATTTCCAGAAAAGGCTTTTAGAAATGAGCAATCAGGCCAGCATAGACAGGTTGCCAATAAAATGGTCTGTCATCTAACGTGATCTCCACAAACTGATTTCTGTACAGGAAAGAGTTGAAAGATTTTGCCTCTGGCTCAATATGTCTTGTTCCTTTCTGAAGGACTTTTTTAAAGCAAAAAAAAATCTTTACATCATTAATTGTTTACCCTTATGACACTTAGTAAACAAGAGTCCAGTTTGCTTAAAAAGCATGATAGTAAGAATCAAATTAGATTTGTTTTTTAAATGCTGAATAAATGAAAAGGGTGGTTCCTTAGACAAGAATTAATTGCCACATGAATCTGTTATTTTTGTGTTCATTCTCCCCAATAAAAATAAGATAGAAATCAATGGTCTCAGGAAGACAACACCCCTTTTGACTTTGCATAGGATTGGGAACGGTCCATCTAAGATAAATATTAATCAATATATACAATACTCCACTGATAAACTGACCCAAAATATGATGGCCCAATGTTTGCATGCACTAAGATGACTCCCACACCCTTAAAGGCAGGGACACAACAGGATGTACCATTTTTAGTGTCTATTGCACTTAGGACATTTCACTTTTCAAAATATTATATATAGCAAAGTATGACCCTTGTGTTTTCTAAAGCTAAGAGAATGAGACAGGTGCAACCTTATGTTTTAAACAAGTTAACTAGAACTCATTCTAGGGTTTTTTCTCCCTATACTGACTGCAAAAGACATCAGGCACACTGTTTAGCTCCCAGCCATTACTTTTATTTCTATTTCAATTACTAGCAGCAACAATATTGAATCCACAACGTTTGGTATGTTATGACATCTGATGGCATCATGCATATGAATGAATGTCACTGGCTGGATGCCATGGGGATTACTGCTTCTGTTTACTGAGAATTAGTACTGCTTACAAGAGAGAGAAAAGTAAATTTGCAGAAGTAATTACACAAACAATCAGGCAGCTAGCAAAGAAATATTGTTAACCCAGTGGCAGTTTCCCTTTAGTCTGAATGATATTGTGGCTACTCATTTTTATATATACATGGTTACTGCATTTTGTTTCATCTGAACTAGCTCTGTCAGGGAGATTCATATCACAATCAACTTCTCAAGCCCTTGACCTGTGATAGGAAAAAGATACTTTGACTACCTCCTCCAAAGACCACAGCTATATTCAATATTTTACATTCCTTCTCAGGACAGTGGATATATTTTGCTTTTACTGCATTTTCATTTTAAATCCAAGTGAACTAATCTTAAGGTGCTATGAGCAGTATAAAGGGAGTTAAGAGCCAGAGCATTAATCCAGTTATTAGTCCAAGTTAAATATAGATTCACTTAATCAGTAAGAACTTGTTAAACTGACACTTACATACATTTCATTGATTCAGTGGCTGGAATCCTACTGATGTTCATATAAGGTTTGCATAATTTGCTGCAGTTGATGGCAAGTATTTGATAGGATGGTAGATCACATCTTGATTGTTCAGTTGGATACATGATCAGGCACACAACCAAGATAAACCCTAGCATCTTATTAATTAGCTGCAATTAGCTGCTGCAGGTTATACAAGCCTTATACGAACAACAATAGAATTCTGGTCAATAGGTCTAGTCTAGTTGGGACTAACAACATCACTCTGCCAACAAAACTCCACATAATCAAAGCAATGATCTTCCCAGTAGTAATGTATGGCTGTGAGAGCTGGACCATAAGGAAGGCTAAATGCAAAAGAATAGACACTTTTGAACTGTGGTGCTGGAGAAGACTCTTGAGAGTTTCCTGGACTGCAAGGAGATCAAATCTGGTAGTCCTAAAGGAAATAAACCCTGATTGCTCCTTGGAATGACAAATACTGAAGCTGAAGCTCAAGCACTTTGGCCACCAAATGAGAAGAGAGAACTCACTGGAGAAGGCCCTGATGCTGGGAAAGGTCAAAGGCAAAAGGAGAATGGGGTGGCAGAGGATGAGATGGCTAGATGGCATCGTTGATGCAGTGGGCGTAGATCTGGGTGAGCTGTAGAGGATGGCAGATGACAGAGGAGCCTGGCATACAGTGGTCCATGGGATTGCAAAGGGCCAGACTCAACTGTGCAACTGAAAAACAACTACAACTACATTTAAACCTGGGGACCCATTCTAACAATATTCAGGATCAGAGAGAGAAAATCAAAAGCAGGACCATAAAATAATACAAGAATACAAGATGAAAGAGCAATCTGAATCAGATGATGAGCTGAGTAAGATATAAGAGGAAGACATAGGATATATCAGAATTCAGGTGGACCTTGTTCAGACAAAATTCCATTGTCATAGGAAACTTTCTTATGCTTACTCCTACCCAGGAGGAGCTAAGGATCAGACTTTGGAAGAGTTAGATCAGTGCTTAAGAGCATTAGCTCAGTCATAATGTTCATTACTCTAATTAACTTTTATTACTATTATAACTAGCTAGTGGCCATCACAGTCAATCAAAACAATACAATTAAAGAAAATGCAAAAAAAAGAGACTTTACACATTATAGCAAAAACCTATAACATTTGACAGACCAATATTTGTTTTGTAGCATACATGTTCATGGATTACATATCCCTTCATCAAATGCAGAGCATGTCATCCAGCAGTTAACTCATAGCTAGAAAAGTTTCACTCATTCAACAGAATTTCCATAGGTGTTGACTCACCAAATCCCCACTGATTCAATGGGCCTACTCTTGTTGTGGATTAAAATGGATTCCAGCCATTGTGTGAAAAAATAAAAAAGATTTGTCAGAAGCATAATGATCAACAAATTAACTACTTAGTATGAAGCCAAAATAAAAGGGTCTCATGGTTGCAATCAATTTTGAGATTTAACCAATTAAAGAAAAATGTGATGATATTTAAGGCAATTATCATTTTGGAGATCCTTTATCACAGACTAACATCCAAAAATATTTAAAACTACTCAGTTGCAGAAGTAAAGACCTTCATAGTTGTCAGCTCAACAAACTCAGTTTACAAAAGAGTTCACCAAATACCAATGATCAGGAGCTACTAAAAGATAATTCTCATTGGGCCCAATTGAGGTTCTGGGGAAATCAACTTTGAGGCATCACTAACCAACGGAATGATCAGACAAACGTATAGCTTATTATTTGTTTCATTTTTTGTGAACCTCGCATGGATACTCCTCTTCTCACAAATTTTTAAAAAACATTTAAATGGTCACAGTGCTATTTCAGATATAATAGCGTATCCAGATATAAGACTATTTCAGATATAAGAGCTAGAATGATGTATTGCTGTAGTGCTTCATCACTTGCTAATTTTTTAAAAAAGGGAAATTGCCATGGCTTGCAGAATGACATTAATGACAAAAGGCAGGAAAAGAGCCAGAAAGGGGATGCCAATAATTGAAAGGGGGGAAATTTGGAGCATTCTAAAGTAGTAGTTCTTTGTCACCACCGTCACTGTTTCCTTCTTCTTCTTCTCCTCCACCTCCTCCTCCTTCCATGTCTAGGCCTATCTGGATCCTTCTCACAGGAGAAGAAATGTCTCCCATATAAATTGATGGCTAGCTCAAGTGCAAGATAAAATAGATTGCCTCAAAGATAAAAGCCTTCTAGGTCACCTTTGCTCAAAAGCCAGTCATATCAGACTCTAGGGTTCAGTGCTCATCTCTGTTTATAGCCAAAGAGCCAGTGCTGTCTGCATCTACAGATGTTTCTGTGGACACATGGCAGGCATGCCTCAACACCTAAGTGCACGGAATCCTGTTTACCTTCCCACTGAAATGGTCCCTATTTATCTACTTGCAATGTCTTGCTTTCAAACGGCTAGGTTGGCAGGAGCTGGGACAGAGACAGGAGCTCACTCTGTTGTGTAGTACTCAGGAATCGAACTTCAATCTTCCAGTCATTGAGTTCAGCATCTTAACCACTTGAGCCACCACAGCCCCATTGAAGCCTTCTAACATGACCCAAATCACTCCAAATTCTCATTTCAAGTCACAACTCCAGTTACTTAAGTTGGAAAATCAGTAGTTCTGTCCAAAACAAATTTGTATTTCTAGCTCTTACCATTTTGGAAATCTTTTGAGACTCATAAACAAACTTTCAAAAAAAATAGAGGATACAATATGAATTATTATAAATACACAGTTCAGCTGACTAGCACACTGTAGAATTGTTTCTTCTTATGAAAAGCAGGACCCAAAGAGAGTTGTTGTATTTATAAAGTTGAAACCATGATTAGTGAAAACGTATCAATTTGACAAACAGGGTGAGACACAGCTGGTGTGACAACAGAGGTGCAATTTTAAAAACATTCTCATAATCAGGTGTAACTGCAACACAAATATCCTAACCACTGGTGATGAACAGTTTCATTTGACTGAGATCTGATTTTCTTGTAAGACACAGTTATGATATGCTTTCATAATATGTAGGATAAAATCATAGGGAGTCATGGATAACCCCACAAATAAATCTAGCATTGTAACTCATAGTGAAAAAAAGCACTAGAGGTTCTGCTAGCTTTGATAATTGAATAATGATGGTGATAAAGGGTTACCCCATTTTCTGTTCTTCCTCAAGCACAACATTGGTTAAAAGAATGACAGAATTAGAGTAAAGGCTTGACAAGATATTGTAACAGCTGTGACCTCCAGCCATTCTAAGACCCCTTTCCTAAGACAGAAAAATGTTGAAGATTAGAATATGGGGAAATATTTTAGAAACTCCTTAGCAGAATATTTAATAATATAACTGCCAAGTAAAGCAAAATCCCACAAGGGATTGTGTTCATGAACAGGTCTAAAACATGTTCATTAGTATGTCCTGTTTGCCCCAAAGATGAAAGGTAGACATGCACAAAATGCTCTTAAAAGGCAGGCTGTTACTGAAGGGAATTTTCATCAGATATCCAGACTCTTAATTCGTTTGGGTAGCTCTGTTTTGTGGTCAGACATATCCTGATGTCTTTTTAAACTTTATAATGCTTGAAGGAATGAAAAAGAGACTTGTGTATTTTAAATGCAACATTCCAAACATAAAATTGAGATCTCAGAAGGAAAATGGAAACCTGTAATTCTTAATACGTTGCTGGGAGGACAGTGCAAAAGAAAGACTCCTCCATCCTATATTGCAGTGTTTCCAAAACTTTGGTTTTTGGACTTCAATTTCCAGAAGCCTAAATCAATTCCCCAAAGCACCTACCAGTCAAAGTACTGACTTAAGCTTCTGGAAATTGAAGTCCACCAGTGTTCCATGGAACATAGTTTGGAAAACTCTGTTATACTGTATAGTCTAAGGATCAGAATTCATGACACAAAAGGTTTGTAAACAGTGGTCGAAATCCTGTTGTTTAACATAAGCTAAGTCATAAGTTTCAGTCCACTCCTTGCTGATAAATAAAGAACCCCCAATGTGATTCTTGGAGCTGTAAAATGTTCTCAACACAAATAGATGAGATTCAGAAAGAATCAATATAAGTAGACTTCTAACCTACTTCAAGTCCTGACTTCAGTCTCCCTTTGTTCCCAGAGTTATGAATTCAACCACTATACAGTTATCTATGCCATATATCCTAGAAGGTACTAAAAGATATTGGAAAATGAAAGAGATTGGCATGAAACACACACACATTGTGTGGTCTCTTTGATGACACTTGCAACCTTTTCAGACTTTTACCATTGTTCTCAAGCTGTGCCAATTCAGATAAATGAAACTTTAAATATCTCGTTATACATCCACTTCCACAGCAGTGAAGCCAAAGTGATATCTGGTGCTGAGTAACTGAGCAAGGGAATAGACTGAAAAATAGTTTTGAAGCCATACTGTCACATGATTGACTTAATTTCCTTAAACTGACAAAATCTTCTTAGACTTAGCAAGCTAGTTTCACTGAATATTAATAAGGAAAATATAATATAAGAGTTCTATTTTATGCTAATAATTTCCCAAGTGTATTGACAGAAATGCAGGCAACCTTTGACCAGAAATCTAGCATATAACCACTTATTGAATAGTTGCTCAGGGCTGACTCCCAGCTTCCCAGAGAAAATACTTGTTACTTAAAAGAGCATTACATGCAATATTCTTCCATTAGAAAGTGTTCCAACAGAGAAGTGAGATGAATAATACATATGAAAAATAGAATTCTACTGTTCTAGAGATCAATTGGAGAGCAATTCAATGCAAAAATCATAAATGAATGCACAAATCAAGCAGAAATTAGACTCTGAAAATCTCTTAGCCACTCTTTGGTTGAAATTTCTCTAAATCCCATCTACAGCGTTATACTATCCTTGTTTTGTTCTAAGATTCTGAGACACATTGTTTCTTGTTTCTTCATGTATGGATATCTGTGTGTAACCCATTGTGTAGTGCTCCTAATGTATGCATTTTTTTAAAAAAAATATCTTGATGTACATTTTCCCCCTATTCAGCGCAGTGTGTATAATTGATCACAGCTTTTATAAACATACAGAATTTTTGTTGCGTGTACTTATTTACAAGAAATTTGAAAAGATGAAAAAGAGAACCTCATGACTGTAATGAACCCAGAGAGTCTGTCATCTGAGTTTGATTGGAAGAGGTCCTGTCCACCTCACTGATACATAGAAACCCAAGACTAGGGAAAATCTCCTCTAGCTTTTTCCTGGTTAACCTGCTATGAGCAGATAAGCCTCTTCAGGTGGAGTGATGGTCACCTCAGTGGAGGAAATGCCACTGGAAACCATAATATTGGGCCAAACAGCAAAATGAGCAGAGGAGGAATTCTGATTCCAAATGGCCATGGAGGTGGAAGAGGCAATGCCAGATGGACTGGCTGTGAAGGGACACCTTGTCCATATCCGCAAGGATGTGGCAGTCCATTGCAGTCCCGGTTTTAAATCTTGCACGTCTCATTTAATATGTGCTTCAGGCATATACGTCAAGCGCCGCTCCAGAAAATATGGGAAGTGCTCCGGTCCGGGTGTGCATGTGCAGGAAAAACTTCATTGTGCATGCGCAGACCCCTTTGCACATGTGCAGAACACATTTGTGCATGCACAGATGGGTTCTGCGCATGCGCGCATGCAAATAACCCCTTTCCCCACCATTCTAAATATGGGACGGCACTGGGAAAGGGGAGTAATGCACGCCAAAATACGGGATTTCCCGTCCAATCCGGGATGCTTGACAGGTATGGCCGCAGGAGATGGCTCCATGATCATAGTGTGTGGGTCACTTCATGGCAAGCTGGGATCCATCTTAAAAAAATTCATGCCAATGGCATTTTTCCTGCTTTAGGAAATAAATGCATTCTTGGATATTATTGCAGCCGCAGCCACAACCACCACCACTTCCACCACCGATGGCAACAAAGGTGACGAGTACCAGGATAACTTTAAATTCATAAGGTCCTCTTGTGAAATAAAGGTTCCACTGCAAGAGAGGCAAAGGCCAGCAAAGTTTCCATATACAACCAGCTTGTTTCCTCCAAGTGACCATAAGACTTGTCATTTCAGTCCCTGCTAAACCCTGTGGTCACAAGTCTCACTTATTCCATGTTCTATTGATATGAACATCCAAATCCCTGTGCTTAAACATACTGTAATGTTAGGCCAGATGGGAATTCACTGCCAGGCTTGGAACAAAGCATAATTTACATCATTGGAAGTAAAAATCAGATACTTTGTTAAGTCCAAAATTAGGTTGCGCAGAGAAAGGACAAATACCTTCCCTTTAAAGTTTGGGAAGCAGTATTGTAAAATACACAGAGTAAATTCAGCCTACCTTTGAGAGGCAATTTAAACTGCATCATTGTCTTAGCAGATGTGTGAAGGCAGGTTTAAAGTATTCCAAGGAGAAAACAAGTCAGGCAATTGATAATTTAATTATTTCTCTTGCTCTATGTAATCATATTTCCAGTTTAGAAATACAGTATCCCGGATAACGTGTGCACTGCATAACGTTAAAACCGTATAACGTTAGGAAATCTGAGGGAAAAGTTAATGTTGTGTGATGCATCGCGTTTCCCCCCAGACTTCCTCCAGAGATCTTTTTCCCAAAGCCTGCAGGGCTGGTCTCTGTGGTTTCCCCGTGCCCCCGTGGGCACGGAACGGCCCGGCAGAGGCCACTTTCGGGAGAAAGGCTCCCTGGCCCGTGGCCTCTGCGAGCACCCAAATTAAGGGGGGTGGATAAATGATAGGGTTTGATTCACCCAATTACCTGACCTGACCAACGAACCTGCTGAGAGAGCAAATACGTTACTCATTAGAGTAATCCCTCATATCCGAGTCTCAGTCTCATCCCAGAAGCAAACAGGAGTCATGATTGCCTTAGTCTAAGCCCAAAACAATGGTGTTGTCCCAGCCAGTGTTTGTCCGCACTAATTAACTTCCCCCAGAGAGATTCCCAATTAACCTGAGTAAATAGGTGATGTGATTCACTGTTGGGTGACGGTTTTTTCTACCTTGCCTTCTGATCTATAAATGGTTATGCCTTTCCCTCAATAAACCACTGATCTTATCCTCCTCCATACTGCCTCGTATCGTTCTTTGATCAGTCTCCTCCGGGACCTCCGGCCCTCTGCGGCCCCGATTCCTACAGGTCTCCACCTGGGAAGCACCCTCCCAGTTGGAGAGCAGCCCTGTGGTCTTTGAGGCACAGATCTCCATAGGTGCTCTTGCTGTTTCGGGGCTTGCCAAGGTGCTTCCCAGGCAGAGACCAGCCCTTGTCCTTGCTGTTTCGAGGCAAGCCACAAAACAGCAAGGGTACCTACAGAGATCCAAGCCGCAAAGCGAGGGCATGAGCTGGTCTCCACCAGGCGGAGACCAGCCCTTTTGTCTTTGTGGCTTGGATTTCCATAGGTGCCTTCACTGTTCCACCTGGGAAGCACCTTCCCAGGCAGAGACCAGCCCTTGTGGGCTTTGGGGCTTGAATCTCTGAAGGTGTGCTCGCTGTTTCGAGGCAAGCCTCAAAACAGCAAGAGCACCTACGGAGATCCAAGCGGGTCACCTGACTCTTCGGAAAGGGAACGCTCAGGTCTATGGAGGCACCTCTATAGACCCAAAGCCCAAAGGCCTGCTCTCCCCCTGGAAAGGCGCTTCCCAGGCAGAGACCAACCCTGTGGGCTTTGGGCCACCTTGAACTTTGTGCGATAAATGTATCACACAATGTTAAAAACCGCATAACATTAAAGCTTGTGGAACCAAGCTTTAACATTATGCAGGGTATTACTGTAATTGCATTAGACACACACGGGGGGGGGGGTCTTTTATAGGATAAATACAACAGAATTACTAAATTATTTATCTCAACTTTCTTTCACATTTTCTTTCATTATTTGATGTACCCTTTTTGTTAACCAGCAATAAATCAAATAGTCCATGATAGATATAATTTCTGGAAAACTGTTCTGTTTCAACTATGTATGAAGGGTTATAGGTTGCCTATCCCTATTTTAAATAAAATCATAGGTTGACCACTCTTTATAAATCATAGGATGTAACAAAACAGGAAAATACTGTAGTTAATTAAGTCCTCAAGGCAAACAAATAATACAGAAAAATAATATGTTTCCATCTACTGGCCAGATCAGGTATTGCACTTTGGTCATCTTCATTGTCGGTTGCAACTCGTATCTGAGAATGCATTTTTTACTGAAGCAGAAAAATGCCATTGGTATGAATTGGTTTAAGGTGGAACCCAGCTTGCCATGAAGTGACCCACACACTGTGATCATAGAGCCATTTCCTGTGGCACATATGAAATGAGACATGCAGGATTTAACACTGGGATTGCAATGGATTGCTGCACCTTTGAGGATATTGACAAGGTGTGCCATCACAACCAGTCTATCTGGCATGGCCTCTTCCGCCTTCATGACTGTTGGAAATCTGAATGAAGTGGTTCCTCCTCCATTCGTTTTACTGTTAGGCCCAATATGATGGTTTCCAGTGACATTAAATCCAGTGTCAATAAAAGAGTGAGAAGAGCAGTAATGGGATACAACCTCAAAAATGACAGAATGATGTCAGTAAGATTTCAGGGCAAACCCTTCAATGTCACTGTGATCCAAATATACGCACCAACCACGGGTGCAGATGAAGCCACAGTGGACCAGTTCTATGAGGACTTACAACACCTCATAGAACAAACACCAAGAAATGATGTCCAAATTATTTTAGGAGACTGGAATGCCAAAGTAGGCAATCAAAAAGTGGAGGGAATAACAGGCAAGTTCGGTCTTGGAACACAGAATGAAGCAGGGCAAAGACTGATAGAGTTCTGCCAAGAGAACGCAATGGTCATAGCAAACATCCTCTTCCAGCAACACAAGAGGTGACTTTACACATGGACATCACCAGATGGCCAACACCGAAACCAGATTGATTACATACTCTGCAGTCAAAGATGGAGAACCTCCATACAGTCAGCAAAAACAAGACCTGGAGCAGACTGTGGCTCAGATCACAACCTACTGATTGCAAAATTCAGGCTTAGACTAAAGAAAATAGGGAAAACAAAGAGATCAGACAGATATCACCTAGATAGCATCCCTAAAGAATACACGGTGGAGGTGATGAACAGATTCAATGGCTTAGACTCAATAGACAGAGTGCCAGAAGAATTATGGACAGAGATGAGGGACATCATGCAGGAAGCAGCAAAGAAAACCATACCAAAAGAAAAGAAGAGTAAGAAAGCAAAGTGGTTGTCTGATGAAGCTCTTAAAATAGCAGAGGAAAGAAGGAATGCAAAAGTCAAAGGAGAAAGGAAAAAATACAATCTTTTGAACACAGAATTTCAAAGAAAAGCAAGGAGAGATAAGGAAAACTACCTAAAAGAACAGTGCAAAGAAATGGAGGAAAACAACAAAAGAGGCAGAACCAGAGACCTTTTCAAAAAAATCCAGGAAATCAAGGGAACATTTAAAGCAAAAATGAACATGATAAGGGACAAAGACGGAAAGGAGCTAGCTGATGCAGAAGAAATTAAGAAAAGATGGAAAGAGTACACAGAGGAACTCTACAAAAAGGAACTCAACACTCCTGATAGCCACAATGATGAAGAAATTGAACCTGAGCCAGACATCCTGGAGAGTGAAGTCAGAAAGGCCCTAAAGAGCACTGCAAACAACAAAGCTAGTGGAGATGATGGTATCCCAGTTGAATTTTTCAAAGCTCTAAAAGATGATGGCATCAAATTACTGCATTCAATATGCCAGCAGATTTGGAAAACAAAACAGTGGCCACAGGACTGGGAAAGATCAGTATATGTTCCAATCCCAAAAAAGGGCAATGCCAAAGAATGCTCAAATTATCGAACAATTGCGCTCATCCCACACGCCAGCAAGGTGATGCTCAAGATAATACAGGATAGACTTCAGCAGCATGTGGAAAGAGAACTACCAGAGGTGCAGGCTGGTTTCAGAAGAGGCAGGGGGACTAGAGACCATATTGCCAACATACGCTGGATCATGGAGAAAACAAAGGAATACCAGAAACAAGTTTACTTTTGCTTTATTGATTACACTAAGGCATTTGATTGTGTGGATCACAACAAGATGTGGCAAGTGATTAAAGAGATGGGAATACCAGAACATCTCATATGCCTCCTGAGAAATCTGTACAGGAACCAAGAAGCAACAGTTAGGACAGAACACGGAATGACAGAGTGGTTTGGAATAGGAAAAGGAGTAAGACAAGGCTGCATTTTGTCACCCTGCTTATTCAACTTATACACAGAGCACATAATGCGCAACGCAGGGATGGAGGAATCACAATATGGGATCAAAATTGCTGGGAGAAACATCAACAATCTGAGATATGCAGACGACACCACCTTAATGGCAGAAAGTGAGGAAGACCTAAAGAATCTCTTGATCGGTTTGAAGGAAGAGAGTGCAAAAGCTGGCTTGAGACTCAATATCAAGAAAACCAAGATAATGGCAACTGGCCCGATCAGTTCCTGGAGAATAGATGGGGAAGAAGTAGAAGCAGTGACAGATTTTACATTCTTAGGATCTAAGATCACTGCAGATGGAGATTGCAGCCATGAAATAAAAAGGCGACTGATTCTTGGGAGACAAGCCATGAAAAACCTGGGGAACATGGTGAAAAGCAGAGACATCACCTTGGAAACAAAAATTAGAATAGTCAAAGCAATGGTATTCCCAGTGGTAATGTACGGATGTGAGAGCTGGACAATTAGGAAAGCTGAACGCAGAAGAATAGATGCCTTTGAAATGTGGTGCTGGAGGAGAGTTTTGAGGGTACCCTGGACAGCGAGGAGAACAAATAGGTCAATCTTAGAAGAAATCAACACTGACTGCTCATTGGAAGGTCAAATAGTAAAGATGAGGCTAAAATACTTTGGGCATCAAATGAGAAGGGAGGATTCACTTGAGAAGGCATTGATGTTGGGAAAGGTGGAGGGCAAAAGAAGAAGGGGGAGGCCAAGGATGAGATGGATAGATGGTATTGTAGACACAATGGGCACAGAACTGGGAGGACTGAGGGGGATGGTGGAGGACAGAGGTGCCTGGAGAACGATGGTCCATAGGGTCGCAAAGGGTCGGAATCGACTGTGCGACTGAACAGTGACATTTCCTCCACTGAGGGGACCATCACACCATCTAAAGGGGCTCATCCTCCTGTAGCTGTTGGCCCCTTGAGTCAGGTTATTTTCCACTGCCCAACACTTGTCGTCAAGTCACTGGCTGTACGGTCTACTCAATTACCATAGAAGGATGTCCAGCCAGACACATTGCACCTTGGAAATAGGTATAAAAATACATGGGAAAAACCAAATAATACTTACTGGTGTTACAAAAACAGCATAAAACCTGCAAAGTTCCCATCAAAAGGCCTCCGAAATATCTGAAAAATCCCTTTAAAAATAACTGTTGAAAATAAATAGGTATTGCTGGTTTCAACTAAGTAGCTTAGGTATTTTCTACATCTAATGGTAAATTTTGTAACTAGAAGTTACATTGATACTCAAAGTAACTAGTTACTTCCACAATCTAATCTTGAGACTAATAGAGTAAATGTTCCCAATTTTAAAGGCTAAATATATCCAGTAAGAAAAGGAAGTAATCTTACTATGACCAGAGAAGAGAAAGAGAATTGCAATTTTAGCAAAGATGTTCTGAACGTAGTTGAGAGAAGGTATCGGAGTATATTGTATGATATTTTTGAGCCATTTTGAGCCTTCTAATGTCTAACAATGAAGGTTGGAGTTTATTAAAGAAAGAATCCACTCATTTCATTCTGAGCAAAAGGAGAGAGAAAGAATCTGCAGGTATTTGACAGCACAAGAATATCTGAATAGCATCAAGGCAGATTCTGAAAGAATCAAAGATTGCTGACTCCATTCCTCCCCATTCCAGATTCCATCAATTTTGAAATTCAAGCTGGATAGCAGAATTGATTGCATATGAATGTCTGCCTTTTCCCAGTGCACATCTAGTGACAATTTTGCAGATCCTGATCTGGCAATATTATACTGCCAGATAAATTGCCATTTTAACCCTGCCTTTCGCCCCAAACATCCTGAACACACTTCTCTTGTCATGTTCTTCAAATGCTATTTAAATTATCACTTTTTTGCACTCATCAAGTTGCCTGTCAGTCACCCCTGCTTTTCTCAGTCTTACTGCAATACTTTTTTAGATTTCATTTCTCATCTTTGTGTGTGACGAGGTTATTGGCTTCAGTGTCACAGAACCCAAACAAATGCAAGTTATAGATTACTGTAATAAACCTGTGCTTTTTCTTTCTGTCTTCTTTTGTTTGTTTTATTTTGTTATGAGCACTTCCTGTCACTGCTAATTTACATTTGTTTCAAAGCTGTTATTCTCCATCTCAGTCCCTCTAAATGCTGACCAAAGATTTCTTCTCCCTTATCTTTCTTTCTTTTGCCAGAAATTGCAAGTAGATAAATAGGGACCACTTCAGTGGGAAGGTAAACAGCGTTCCATGAGTCCCGGTGTCTAGTCATGTCTGCCACATGACCATGGAAACGGCTGTAGAAGCAGACAACCCTGGCTCTTTGGCTATGAAACAGAGATGAGCAATGAACCCTAGAGTCAGATATGACTGGCTTTTGAGCAAGGGTGACCTTTACCTTTCCTTACAATTGTACCAACCTGAATCATAGCATTGTGGAAGATGTCCTCATCAGCTCTCCCCTTTATCTACAAAACTGTACTTCATTTGCTTCTGGTTAACTTAATAAAGTCCATGATCTTTTTACTTTTAAATTTTAGAATTCCGCGAGGTGCAGTGGTTAGAAACTGCAGCACTGCCACCAAAATTGCAGATATTATGAGTGCAACCTTGGCAGGCTTCCGATCAACTCAAACTTCCATCCTCCTAAGGTCAGTAAAATGAGTACCCAACATGTTGGGGTCAAAAATGCTAATTGCCTTGTGAACCATCCAGAGAGTATAACTGCTATTGCTATTTTATTTCCGAAATAGACAGTAGATGGTTCACTCAGTGGGAAGCTTTGCAGGCGCACCCCCCAAAGAAAGACTCAGACACCGGTATATGGATAATGGCATTGGGCCACATTTATTGAATAATGCCCTAGTCCGAATTATAAATTTCAATTGGTACTCAGCCAATTATAATTCTTAAGGCAAGCAGGCCGCAGTAACACTGGTAAGGTTCCTCCCAAAATTGGCAATGGCAATTGGCTACAATGTATCCATTTGTATCAATTTGTTTGTTACGACAAATTGTTGACCGTAGTCAATAAACTATCTACTGACCCCACCCTCTGACGTGTATCCGTCAAATCATGGGGTGATGCATGCTGAAGAGCTCCTGCCATCACCCCATTGCCTGGTTCGTCGTTGACCGGTCAACGTTATTAAACTTGTACCTGTCTAAGTGTTGGCCAGTCAATTGCGAACCTGCCGGATACCTGTGGGTCATAAATATTTACCTTACCAGTGCTACCCACCACACGGGGAGGCTTCAATAAAGACTCACCGCCCCCCCTCCCAGACCGTCAGCTCGGTCAACAGGCCTGCTTGCAAATCTTCCAAAAAGAGGTCCATACCTCTGGGCGACAGATGGATCCCATCCCCTGAATAAAGACCATAATTTTGTAAACTAATGGTGGGGTGTCGGATGACCCGCCCCAAACCCTTGTCTGCAAAGAACCAGGCAACTGCCCTGTTCACCGAGTGGTGAGCGCGGTCAAGGGCATGGAGGTTAATACCCCCCCTGTAAGCATGACACGGTATGATGTCCGACCATAGCAGCGTAGTGTAGGGCCACACATAATGCAAATAAGCTAGGTCGCTGCAAATCGCAGATTTTAAAGAAAGGCCAGTGACCTGGCCCAGGTCATTGCCCCCGAGGTGCAGCACCAGGACATCAGGCGGTTCAGCATCCCTGATGGAGAACAGGAATGGCAACATTTCCCGCCATAACATTCCGCGCTTACCATACCACCTGATACATGCTGAGGCACGTAGTCCAAGCTGGGGTCCCCACTCTGTCGCCGCAGCGTACTGCGCTGCCCAGTGCACATAGCTATGGCCCACCAGCCATACTGCCACCGGTGTGCGGGGACACACAGGGTCTGTAAGACAAAATGGAGAGAACGGTGACTTATCTGGTACTCATACTTGGATAGGGCGAACATATAATGCAAAACACTTAGATCCCCATCTCCCCATATGGCGTATATCAGCCTCATAGTACCCAAATGCAGCCGCAGTAGAAGCCGCCCCTATTCTACAAGAATGGGTGCCTTAACGAGCCCCGGGGAGGCCAACACTGGACAGTGCCTTACCGGTCACCTTCCAAAATTGAAATTTAGTCAGGGGAGACCCATCTTGGTGGCAGAAAAATGGGCCGGGGTGCGTGCCACGCACTGCAATGAACTCCTGTAGGGCACCAACCGGACAGATGTCTGCAATGGAACATCGTAGCAGTCTAACACCACTGCCTACACCATGCTGATCGACTTTTGAGGACCATATCCTCAACTGAGCCCACTCATTAGAGACATAGACATCTTCGAGTTCCAGTGCCCTACGAGCCGCATCCGCCTTAGACAGTAGCACCAACTCACTGATGCGGAGCGCTCCAAAAAAGGCCACCGTGGTAGCCGCATGGAAAGGAGCTGCCTCATACCTGTCAAAACACAGGTCATGCCAGCCTCGTGCCAGGTGGGTAAGGACCCCCAGAGAAATTGGGTGGCGAGTGTCCGGGCGGCGTCCCCGTTCCCGCGTCCACCCCCAAAACATGTCGTATACGGAAATCATTTATGTTGTCAGCAAAACCCCTCACCTTGGCCATGAATGCCAGTGCTGACAGCCTAGATGCTATGGTGCGGGGAGCTAAGCCCTGACTGTGTAGGTAAACCATAAGTTGTAGAACTTGTTCAACTGGAATGGGCCACACTTCGGGCAACCGGAGTTGCACACAAAAATTTTTAAATTGACTAAACGCATGGTGATACGCCTTACGCGTGCGGGGCGCGAGTGACATGCCGATCACCCGTTCACCTCTCCTTGCCAAATGTCCAAATCTCGTCCGGGAGTGGCGAGGGGAATTCCTCCGCGTCCGGAGCCAAAGCGCGGAACCGGGGGATCTGCAGGCGGGATAAAGCATCAGCAATATCATTATTAAGACCTGGTACATGTCTGGCCTTAAAGAGCACATTGAGGCGTAGGCTGCGTAACACAAACTGGCGAACTAACTCCATGACCCTTGGCGATTTAGATGTCTGAGAATTGACGATGTGCACTACCGCAGCATTGTCGCACCAAAAATGAACTACTGAATTGGCCCACTCCTCACCCCATAGCATCAAAGCTCCCAGTATCGGGAAGAACTCGAGGAATGTAAGATCGCGTAGACGATCCATTCCCCCGCCATGCTGGAGGCCATTGGCCGTAGGCCCACCTCCCCTCAAAATAAATCCCATATCCCAGGGACCCAGAGGCATCCGACTGAACCTGAAACCTAGGGGAAACCAAAAGGTCAGATCTCCAAAATGATACCCCATTGAATTCCCGCAGGAACTTAAGCCAAACCAACAGGTCAGCCCTCATGCCCTTGGTCAGTCGGACCCTGTGGTTGCGCCTCGATAGTCCAATCATGGCGTCACATAGGCGTCAAGCAAAAGCTCTGCCAGGCATGACCACCCTGCAGGCAAAGTTAAGATGACCATGTAGAACTTGGAGCTCACGAAGTGACATTTTACGTTTGGCCAGCAAGGCCAAAATCATCGCAGAGATCCGTGTGACCTTATCCATAGGTAACCTGGATGTCTGCGCGACCGTGTCAATTTCAATACCCAGAAATGTGAGCGTAGTTGACGGGCCCTCAGTCTTTTCGGGCGCTAAAGGGACACCCAGTTCCTGCATTAGCATCTGAAATGTTGTGAGGAGAGGCATGCACGTGTCCAAGCCCCGTTCACCCCCAAACAAAAAATCATCGAGGTAATGGGCTACAGACCGGGACCCAGACCTGCGAACAAAGGCCCACTGGAGGAAAGTGCTAAAACATTCAAATGCTGAACAGGAAATAGAGCAGCCAAAAGGCATGGCTTTATCTACATAAAATTTCCCTTGGAATTTAAAACCCAATAACTCAAAGTCACCCGGGTGCACTAGCAACAACCGGAATGCCGATTCAATGTCACATTTCGCCAAAAGTGCCCCCGGGCCACAAGAGCGCACCATGTGCAGGGCCTGGTCAAATGACGTATACCTGACCGAACAAAGGTCATCAGGAATGGCATCATTGACCGAATGACCCGCCGGGTATGATAAATGGTGAATTAATCGAAATTCACCAGGGGCCTTTTTGGGAACCAAACCTAAAGGGGAAACCTTAAGATTGGGAAAGGGAGGCCTCGAAAAGGGGCCCGCTACCCTCCCTGCATTTACCTCCTTGGTAATACTTAGGGCAGCCACCTCCTCCCTACCTTTCAGGGAAAGCAAATTAGGAGCATCTTGGGGTCCCCGCACCCCCTTGAATGGGATACGAAAACCACACTGGAAACCCTCGAGGAGGTGCCTCGCATCCTCCCTCCTCGGGTAAGTCGAGAGCCACCTCTCTAACATAAATACGTTAACCGGGGAGGGGGCCTTTTGACTGACCAGCTCCTTCAGCGGCAGTTCTGCCCGCTCCCTGTCCACCTCTACCTCTGCCCCGTGACCCACCAGCTCGCGGACACGCAGCGGCGGCGTGGGGGCCAGCGCAAGAGGGACACTCGTGTTTGTATCGGCACTGCCGTCTATTGCATACACCATTGGCCGAGAAACTCCAACACAGCAAGCGGGCTGGAACCCCCTGCCCCGCCAACTGGCGGGGAGCCTGCGTTGGAGTAGCTCGCTGGATGGCATGGCCGCAATGGTACCTTTCCCCAGGTGCCGGGCGCGTGGGGGTCATGTATAAAAGCCACAACTTCTGGCATGGCTCATCCCATCTCATCTCTGGGTGTAATGGCACCCTCATCCTGAATTCCTCATCGTAAGCCAACCACGATGGGCCAGGAAAATCCACCATCGCCCTGTAAATATTGTCCAAATATTGGACCATAGGAATGGCCAAATCGGGCCGGTACACCGCCATATAAATGAGATATGTGGGTAACCAGTTGGCCCAAGTGTGCGGTGGCTTACGACGACGAGACAGCTCTTTGTCTCTGTCATCTTGCCCCTCTTTCTCTTCTTTGGTGGGCTCATGGTTCAATAGGGAGAAAATATCGACATACTCCCCCCTCCAAATCTTTTCCCTCGTGGCCTGGGACAAATGATCCCTGAGGGGCAAGGAATACCCTGCCGTCGGCAATGCCGACACCGGCACAGTATTCACACGGGGCATCAGCAGCTGTGCCTGGACAGTCCCTGTGATGCCCGGTACAGCCCTGGGGGCGGAAACCCCCCCACCCAATGTTGTGCCAGTATGGGACCCAGTGGCACCAGGGTAAGCTGGGAACTGATACCCACCCGCCTCGACGTGATGAGGCCATGGCCACTGAAAACTACCACCGAAAGTGGACTGTGATGTGGGGACATTAGCTTGAACCTGATACTCACTGGGTGCACCCCCGTGAGCCGCCCCCACTTGGGGTTCCGGCCCACGGCGGACGTCGGAGCTCGCGACCGTAATCGAGCTTTGGGGCCACATCTGACCACTCCCCGGCTGTAGTTCAGGATGAACGGGGAGCTGCGAGATAGCGGCGGGCACAGGCCGGCGCGTCTCCAGCAGCTCAGCCCGACTGGCCGCCTGCTGCAGAGTGGCGGCCGTCGAGGTGGCAGGCAGGCAAAAGGGGGCCCCAGTTGGCAGTGAAGCCCCCCCCAAGGGGTTGTTTGTGATCCCCAGGGATGCTTCCAGCACGGCTAAACGTGCCAACAATGCATCCACTGTAGCAGAACCCCCGGTATAAGGCGGGCAAGGTGGGCCGCACGGCCCACTGTGTGATACACCGGGGACCCCAATTTGGGAGCCAGGTCCTGAATAGGGCCATGCCCAAAACTCCGGCCCATGAGGGGCCGGAGGCAAGCCCTGCTGTGTGACCGCACCAGGCCCTCCCCCGTTGTCTTGACCCATGGCCGGCAATTGCGGGCCGGGGGCCGAATTCCCAGTAGGGCCAGCCTGAGGCTGGAGAGCCGAGGGCCATGCCCTAATCTGCCTCATCCCACTGGTAACGGTGGGTGAAGTTGATGCGGTGCCCTGTTGCGGGGGCGCAGTCGCGGTCCTCCGACCCGAATGCTGCCCCCTTCCCAGAGCAGGGCCAGGCAAGTTCCTCCCTTTTGGCCGCGGCTTGGTCGCCGTGGCCTTCCTCTTGGGAGGCATCGCAGCAAGAAGACGATCCCTTTCCGGGGATCGCAATCGCCGAAATGGCTAAACAGCCGAAGATTGAAAAAACGAAGAGCGACGGAGAAAACTTCTCCTCTCCGTCGCTTTTTCTAAAATGGCAGCTCGTCTGCCTCGTGGCCACCCCTTTTATAAAGGGGTGGCCACGCCCCCTAACTCATCCGGATGTCTGCGTCCGGGTGGGGGGGCCCCCGCAAAGAGCGCGGCGGCCATTTTGGCGCCGCACTTTCATTGGGGCAGCAAGTTACATCTTATCTATTCACATTAAGATTCAGGCTTTGAAAATCAGTCACTGGAGTACTTCATTATAGTGTTTTGATTTAAGTTCTTTTTAACTTTAAGCACATTTTTGGCAGGCAAGTTTTTTAGCAAAAGTTCAAAGAGCAGTCAAGACCTTATGCCACTTCATTTGATGCCTACTAAGAGCTAATTCCTCACAGCAATGGAAAATGTTTAACTATGATTTAAAAGTCTCTGAATAAAACCAGATAATTTTTTTAACCTGTAGCATTACCTCATAATAATTTTCAAATCCTTTTTCACAGTAAAACTGTCCATACATCAAGAATTTCAGTGGGCTGGACTGGGTTAGGTAAACGTAAAGGTAAAGGTCACCCTTGCTCGAAAGCCAGTCATATCTGACTCTAGGGTTCAGTGCTCATCTCTATTTATAGCTAAAGAGCCAGTGTTGTCTGCATCTGCAGACATTTCTATGGACATGTGGCAGGCATGCATAGACACTGGAGCACACGGAATGCTGTTTACCTTCCCACCAAAGTGATACCTATTTATCTACTTGCAATTTCTTGGTTTTGAACTACTAGGTTGGCAGAATCTGGGACAGAGATGGGAGCTCACTCTGTCATGCAGTACTTGGGTATCGGACTGCAGACCTGCCACCTTCCAGTCAGCGTCTTAACCACTTGAGCCACTGCAGTCCCTAAGATTAGTTTAGAAATGTAGATCTTCCTCTTGTTTGATTGTATGGATAGAAATGGAATACTATTACAGACTGCTGTTAATTTGCTTCCCCTTGGTTGCCCTTGTCTTGTAAGTCTCCATACCACACAACACATTATTTTCAAAATAAACGTAGGGTGTGTTTTTACTGTCCAAAGGATTGGGTTTCAATTGTGGGCTGTTTTTTAATTGAGTTAAGGTCACATGGCTCTTGTGTTTGGTTGCATGTCTTATGTGAATGTTGTGTCTGGTGCATGCAATAAAGAAACCAACGAGCGATGAATCAAACAACAAAGCATGGGTTATTCACTACTCTTGGAAAACAACAATACAGCTTAATCAGACATGAGTTGGCTGTGCTCGTTCCCGCTATTCTGCTGCCTGGGATAAGTTCTGCACTGGCGCTATCCAGGAAGCAGTCCACACGTGTGTGTGATGTGCTTGTGTGCGAACCAAGACCCAATGCCCTTTTGCAAGTGGCGCTTAAATAGTGTTTGAGCGGCCATTACCCAATGATACAAATTAGCAACCTTTTTGGACAACCTTAACTAACCAATCAGCAATGAGATATTCGAGCATTGATGAATTCACACTAGGATCCAAAATAATAACCAATCAGGTATTACACATTTGCATAAGAGCGCACCTTGAAACTGGGGAAAGGCACGTCAATTTTACCCTTAACTAGAATGGCATGAATCGCCATTTTAACATACAATGTTAAGCAATAATAATGCTAATATTATCTCAATACACAACATTCCTCTTCCCCCCCCCCCCTCCAAGTTTTTTATATGTTCCTGCTTGAATCAGGCTGACCTAGAGCCTGCGTATCATAACGCTAAAACTTTGGAGAGACAATATACCTGATTAAAGATCCAAGCGAAGAAAGCCAAGATGTCTTGACAACACTTGGTCATGTAGTTCCTTCGCACAAACCTGCTCCTTGTCTTGAGTTATGCTTGCACTGCAAGACACTGGTCTCTGAAAATTTGGGGAACCTTTTGGAAATGGGGCCTGGAGACATACAACCCTTCGCAGATGCAGACCTGGTGTTTTGGGCAACTTCTGCCTTCTGCCTAATATAGCACATGATTTTCCCGAGAAACTACTCTGAAGGAAACCCAGACCCTTGGTGCAGTCAGATCCACTGTTAGACTCAATTGTAGCAAAATCAGTAAAGACTGAACCTGGACCGACTTCTCGGGGTGTTGGTGAAGTAGCGCCCAATAATCCAATACCATGGTGACTAACAGTATTCCCCGCATTTCCTTTGGTAAACATGACTCTCTCAGGACCTGGGCATTGTGGCAATTCCCCCACCAACCTCGGGGAATGTGGCTCAGTTTCCTCTACCCTTTGAAACTCTGCTCCCTTTTCTTTTTTCCCTCGGGGCCCTGAAACCTTCCCTTCCACCCTGGGAATGACTGTAGCATTATGTTTCTGAACCAAGGCCACGATGGACTCCTCAAGTCCTTGCCACCAAAAGTTTTTTCTCACAATCTCTAGAGAGCAGGTGAGGTCAGTAGACCCCAACAATATAGTATACAGAATCTTATCCCGGACTCGGGATGGAGTTACAGTTTTGCTTAGCCAGTATACGCAACCTCCCAAAACATTAGCTTATCCCGGTCTTTGTGGAAAACCTTAAAATCTGCAGGAATAGGTGGTGACAGCCACCCCATTTGTACCCATATTGCAATTTGTGACAACAGAGGATTCCCACAAGTAGCAGTTGCAAAGTCCATGCCCAACTTAAGTGAGGTAATTGCTAGACTGTCCCAAAACTCAGGGTTTGTAGGCTCCAAGGCACCCTGCTGCAACAGTTCGGGAGCTTCACACAGTTCAGAGTTTTCAGGGGAGACACACTGTCATGTAGAACATCCCTCAAAGTCAGTAAAGTCACAGTCAGTTTAGGCATCGTGTACATGATGGGAATCCGTGGGTGCAAACTCTTTATTAGAACACAAGCACTCTGGGGGGACCCTAGACAAACCCGTCCCAGAAATAGGTGAACTCAGCGCCTCATCTTCAATACTAAGGACTGGGTCACTGGGGCCGCAAGAGATTGGCGTTAACCCCTTTGCTCACCACGAGAGGTAGATGTGTGGAAATATTGTTGAAGAGAACTTTGATGTTGCCTATGCCCCGCACCAGAACATGGCGGCCTTGCATATCATCCAACTTGTTTGGCAGGGCCCTAAGCTTAGGCCGGACTGCTAGTGGAATGCACTGGAACTCACATTCAGCCATAATGGAGAGGAATGACCCCGAATTCACTTCCATGCAAAACAAAATCCCTTCCAAGTGGATGTCCATGACGAACCTGTCTGTAAGCTCTTGATTCAAGCCATCGAACCTGTGGCTGGTGTATACCTTGGAGATGAAGTATGTTTCCTTTGAATGGCCCTTTTCGCTGGCCTCAACCTCTAACGCTGGCAGCATACCTTGGAGATGTGGCCCTTCTTGCCACAGGAATGGCACTCTGCACCTATGAGCCGACAATCTTGTCACAGGTGGTGCTGCAGAGTTATTTATGGCTGCGTCATTCTCAGGTGTAGACCTTGTCACAACTGTTCTTTGCCTGCAGGATGGTACCAATTATTGTAATTTTTTTATATAGTTAACTGTTTTAACGTTGCAACAGTTTTGAAAATGACAGTGAATGAACTGCTGAATAGCATGGGGAAGATGGCCAAACCCAGCCTAACTAGATGCCAGAAATTCACAGTTGCCATTCTTCACATGTTTGTCCTTTCTGAAGACATCCATTTGATTATTTGTGATCCATAAGTACTTTTTGTTATACCAACTTCTGCAGAAAGATCTCTTGTGTGAAGGGATAGCCACTAATGGTTCCCTGGATCTACCAGGGTGGCCCGTAATTCTCTGCCTGTCCATATATATTATAATTTTTTCTTTCCCCCGCAGAGAAATATGGCCAATTCAAGCTCACGAAGAGCGTATTGTGACAAGTATGTGGGGCCATTCAACAATTATGTGATCCATTTTTGGGGGGAAATTGACCCCTTTCCCCCATGTAATCTGACTGTAATTTTTGCTGTGAAACCCCCCTCCGTTTAAAATTACGTAATCCAGAGCTTTTGTATCGAAACTCTAATTTTTAGAGCTTTTCACTATTGGTGCCTAATGCAGAACATATCGGTGAGGATTCTCAGTGTCTCACACCCTTTGTGAAGATTTTTTTTTTTTTTTTGCAGGGAGGAAGGAGGATGTCAAGTAAGTTCAGATAGTGTTCTTCTACTATCTTCTTTATAAGGATTAAGAGTTGTTGTTATTTCTTGCCAGAGGAACATCAAGATCATCTTCCCAAATTGGATCAAAATTCCCAGAGGTCATTTTTAAACCTAAAAATGTGCCATGTTTCAAAACCACAACAGCTCCAAATGGATTATGTAATCTTTGACCTGACCCCCACCTCCTAATTCCGTAATTCAGGTGGTAGACCCCCTCTCCCCCTTGAGGATCACGTAATTGTTGAATGGCCCCTGAGCACAAGAATATTGCTGATAACCTGGATACAATAAGTGGCAAATTTAGAGAAAGAATAAATAGGGATTTACAGGCCACCCTGTACAATTTTGTACTGTATGTCTATGTCTTCCTCTCTGCTCCAAGTATTCATCTAACATTTTTCCTCATTAAAATTGGACCCTATGTATATTGTAAGTCATGCACTTTCAACATTTTCTTCCACTTTCTATGACTAATTATTAATTATAATTTATATAGCATAGTGATCTATCTTATGACCCTCGCATGTGTATATAAGAAGAAAACACTGGACAGTTTTTAGTATTGTTAATTTTAATTAGCAGTCCTAAACTTAAGTCACTCTCTCTTTTTAATACTCTTCTAAATCCCAGGGGCAAAGTCTATTAGCCCAAATGGATTTTTCATAGTAATGCTAAATTGAGCATCACAAATGTGTCGTACACTAATTTAGCTCAATTTGATAGGCATTTTTGATCAGCATGTTTAAAATGTTTAAATGAGAAGGATATGGGAATATTATGAACATAATTAGTTCTTCAGCCCTCATTCTTAGGTTGCATATGTTTAATTCTAAATTACTTCTATAAAAAGGTTGTTCCACTTGCAACAGTGAATAATAGACATGTACTAAATGCAGCCATGTTGCCATACTACTTCCAGTCGGTGGAGGGGTGGGGATTTTATTCAGAGCTATTTTGATTCAGTAATAGCTATAGTTTTAAACAGAGATTAATTGACAGGCTTCTCAACACAGGAGTTAGACCATGCAACATGTTTTGGTGCCATGCCTGAGTCCAACATTTACACAGACAATCCTCTCTCAAAGCCTAAGAGCAACTGTGCCATCTGGGGCTCATTTCATCCAATCATGTAACATATATTTCTCACCAGTCTTTAAAAATGAATAACATAGAAAGCTGCATTATATTGAGTCAATGTTTAGTTTTGTACTGTCGCCACTGACTGACAGGAGCTCTCTAGGGTTCCAGGTGAGTGTTTTTCCAGCCTTACAGATGCCAAATACAAACCTACAATCACCTGCATGCAAAGCACGAGTTCTGCTGTTGATCCAAAGCCTGCCTCCTAACAAAAAGAGATAAACATACCTGCTTATTCAAGCATTCTCTCTTAGATAATTATTTTCACTTCTCTTTTTATATTGTGGCAAAAGTTTAATAGTTTTATCTGTTTTTAAAATTTGTAATTGCCTTTAGTTTTAAATACTGTTTTTTTTTTAAAAAAAACATCACATATAATGGGATCCACTTGGGGATTCTACAGGATCGAAAAATGCATAAATAATTATAAACACAAAAGCAAGAAAGTACTATCAACATGATATGTGGCTTCATGTGCCACTAGTGCTAATCTGCAAACTGCCTACATAGCACCAACAGATAAGTTCCAATGCATGTTATCTAAGAAAATAAATGGGCAGACATTTCTCCCTATCCACTTTCCCCCTCACTATTCATGTTATTTTGCCAGGGACAAGAATACAGTAAACTCCTGACAATGTCATGTATTCCTGAACTTTTCTGCAACCAGAACACACCACTAAAATATATGTATATGTTAGAATTTCTGTTCAGTCCTACACTGTTAAATCCCAAAGTCAGTGTCAAGATGAACTAGGAAATTAACCTGCCCAATTTATTCTTCCTGTATGAGAAAGACAAAAACATCAGGCCTGGAAGTAGATAGAATCACTCTGCTGAACATTATGAACATCAGCTCCTGGAATAAATGACAATCCCAAAATTGCACAGGATGGTAGTTGCTTTTCAATGGCTCTGAGACAGTAAGAGTGTTGCTTTAGACAAGATTACAGTAATCTGTATTAAAATAAAAATAGCAATAAATTCTAACTCTGTTTTAGAGGATCAGCTTCTTTTCTTTAGCCGTTCTTATTTGGCTACTCTTTCTCTCTGGCTTTCTCTCCATTACTGCAGTTAAAATCCTTTTTTTAATAAACCAAGATGAAATGAAATACTACTATTATTTTCTTCCATAGTAAGTCTTTTTGGCATACATTTTACCCTTCCTGTCATTAATATGTCTGAGGAAATTACCCTCCAGTAACATAACCATAAAGCATGCCATTTGGCAAATACTGTACATGTTAGTCTACATGTTCCTTATCTGATATCCAACAAGGCTGTTATATTTCATGCATATTACATGACAATCACCTCTAGATGTTGGTCTTAGACTTGCAATGATGAATGGCACTTCTAAGTGAGCATTCCCACAATCCAGCCTATGTACTTTCTGTTTGAACGGTACTCTCAAAGGGCTGGTCCAGGAGAACAGCTTTACTGTGCAATTATTTAGCAAGGCTATTATTCCGTAGCTACCCTGCTTCCATGTTTTTCCCTTGGTGTTTTCAACCGATGTAACAATCATCCATATTTATCTAAACAGTATACTGCATTGCCATTTTGCAGATTTAATGCTACCTTTCATCATTTTTAGAGTACAACAAAGGACATCTTAAGTAGTTTAAAGACCAGTGTTCACAGCCTGCCTATATATCATCATGTGTGCATGATTTTTATTCTCTATTCAATCAAGGCTTAGTTCCACATTAAAAGGAAAATGGGAAGACAGAGAATGAAGAATAGTATAACAAGAAGTGTTCATTACAGCCATGCTGAATTGCTAAGGTGACCTTCAACAGATTTACAGAGCTGGACCAATATGGAGTTAATACTTTGGGAAGTGCATGTATCCGCCTCCCGCTGCCAACGCCGAAGCCCGCCGAGGCTCTGAGCTCCTCCGCCCAGTCTGACAAACTGGGAGGAGTGGAGCACCTGCGCCAGCCCTTGTGGGGGTAATAAAGGAACCTGTGCAGCCACCACCTTCCACTGGCTCCCCCTGCCGACGCCGATGCACGCTGAGGCTCTGAGCTCCTCCTCCCGGTCTGGCAAACTGGTAGGAGTGGAGCGTCTGCACCGGCCCTTGCAGGGGGAATAAAGGGAACTGTGCGGCCACCACTTCCGCCGCCTACCGCCAACGACAGCGAAGCCCGCCGAGGCTCTGAGCTCCTCTGCCCGGTCTGGCAAACCGGGAGGAGTAGAGCATCTGCGCTGGCCCTTGAGGGAGGGAATAAAGGGACCTGTGCAGCCACCACCTTGCGCCACCTCCCACTGCCACCACCGAAACCTGCCGAGGCTCTGAGCTCCTCCACCCGGTCTGGCAAACCGGGAGGAGTGTAGGGCCTGCGCTGGCCCTTGCGGGGGGAATAAAGGGACCTGTGCTGCCACCACCTCCACTACCTCCCGTCGCCGATGCCGAAGAGTCCTGACACATGTGGGGACTGCAGTGATGCAATTTTGTTATGGGACTGTGTCGTTGTGCTGCCTTTTGGTAAATTTTCTTCATATTGTGCTGCCGATTATTTATTCTGTGCTTTTTTGTATTATGCTGCTTATTAGTTTGTATTTCTTTGAATATTGTAAGATGCTACCTTTTGTAAATGTGTTTTATTGTTGAATTTATATTTTGTATATGTTGTGATTTGTGACTGTATTTTTAGTTGCCTGTGAACCACCTTGAGTCACCCATTGGGTTGAGTAGGTGTTATACAAATAAAAATTACAATTACAATCAAGTTGGTATCATTCTGGCAGCTGTATCTTTACTATATATATAGTAAAGTATATATATATATATGCTGTATTCTTGTTGTACCATTCTACATTCTCTGTCTTCCCATTTTCCTTGTATATACAGTAAAACCTCGCATAAAGAGTGCTTAGCTTAGAAACTAACTCACTTAAAGAGAAGAATTTTCTCTGAATGGTCACCTTGCTTAACAACTAAACCCAACCAAAAACTCGCTTAACAACTAAATTAGGGTTTGCAACACCCCACACCCCACCAGAAGTCACAATTGGTCACTTACAATGGTGTTTCACTTAAAGACAAACTCATACATATATAATCCATTTATCTTATCTTCAAAACGGACACACCTTAGAAGACAATTCTCAGGTACCAGCTTTCCTGTTGGGGCTTATCTGCTGGGGCTGGTTTGTGTGTGTGGGTTTTTGTGTGTGGGTTTATTTTTCAGTGATTTTGAGTGCTAATTGAACATTTCTGATGCTCTTGCTACAGGCGTGAACTTTTTTCAAAAGTGTCATAGTGCTAAACTGCATCCCCAGAATAAAGCAAGAGTAAAAATAAGCCCTGCTTGCTGTAGGAATGGAAAAAAAACGTAGGAAGTCCTATACAGTACAGTAAGAATAAGATGTGGATGATGAGATAACTATTGCAAAACAAAGGTAATACCTGATATTTTAAGTAGGAAAATGTTCTAAAAGAAACGCTGAGATTTGTGGTTTTTCTTGCAATGCACTGGCTCCTTCTGCTCACCAGCTTTCACCATCCAACAGATCATCCTGGATATTTCTGCACTGTAATTGAGAAATTTTGGGTATGTGGTTCAATGATTGAAAGAAATGGAAATTCAATTTCACATCAACAGTACACGATGCACTCTAATTCTCCTCCTCCTCCTTCTTACTTACTTACTTACTTACTTACTTATTTATTTATTTATTTATTTATTTATTTATTTATTTATTTATTTATTTATTTATGGTTCAAATTTCTATGCCGCCCAATTAGGTGAACCCAACTCAGGACGGCTCACAACAAAATTAAAACATACATATTAAAAACGATTAAAACCCCAACATACCCACCCACCTATTAAAACTAACCACATTAAAACTGCCCACATTAAACAGATGGGGGCTTCATTTTATAAGCCAGCAGGCAGGGGCCACTCTTCCATCTGAGCCCCACACCTGCCCCGCCAACCAGGTTTTTAATTCTCTTCTAAAAGGCAGCAGCTCCATATGCTCCCGCAACTCTACTGGCAGGAGGTTCCACAAGGCTGGTGCAGACACAGAAAAGGCCCTCCTTCGTGTGCCAGAGAGGCGAACCCCTCTGGCAGATGGAACAATTAGAGAGCCCCTCCGGTCCACTCTGGTTGGATGGACAGACACTCTTGGGACAATGCAGTCTCTTAGGTATCCTGGCCCACTACCATGTAGGGCTTTAAAGGTCAAAACCAGCACCTTGAATTGCACCCGGAGACAAACTGGTAACCAGTGCAGCTCTCGAAGCAATGGTGAGGCATGAGCATAACGCCCGCACCCCATCACCACCCAGGCTGCTGCATTCTGCACCAGCTGTAGCCTCCGAATGGTCGTCAAGGGCAGCCCCATGTAGAGCGCATTGCAATAATCTAGCCTGGAGGTCACCAGAGCATGTGTGACCATGAGCAGGGAGTCCCGGTCCAGGAGCGAACGCAACTGTTGGATGATGCGAAGCTGTGCGAAAGCCCTCCTGGCCACGGCTGCCACCTGATCTACAAGTAGCAGTCCCGAATCCAGGAGGACCCCTAAGTTGCGTACCAGGTCTGTCTGGGGCAAAGCAGCCCCATTCAAGACCAAAGTTGGCAGCTCCCTGGATAACGCGGGGGGGGGGGGCATCCATAGCCACTCAGTCTTGGAGGGATTCAATTGTAGCCCGTTGTCCCCCATCCAGATCCCGACAGCTTCCAGATATCTGGATAGGACATTGACCGCATCACTGGGGTCCCCATGGGCCAAGATGTACAGCTGGGTATCATCAGCATACTGATGATACCTCACCCCATGGGAACGGATAATCTCACCCAGCGGCTTCATGTAGATGTTAAATAGGAGAGGAGAGAGCACCGAGCCCTGAGGTACCCCATAACGCAGGGGCCTAGGGTTGGACCTCTCACTCTCCAACCACACCGACTGGGTCTGGCCCTCCAGAAATGAGGAAAACCAGGATAACACAGTACCCTGGATCCCCAATCCTTTGAGCCGTTCCAGAAGGATACTGTGGTCGACAATATCAAAGGCCGTTAAGAGGTCAAGAAGGGCAAGGATGGACGGATGGCCACCGTCCCGCTCCTGCCAGAGATCATCTACCAGTGTGACCAATGCCATCTCTGTACCATATCCAGGCCTGAAACCTGATTGAAAGGGATCCAGATAATCCGCTTCATCCAGGACCCCCTGCAGCTGTCACACCACCACCTCCTCCAGTACCTTCCCCAAAAAGGGGAGGTTGGAGACCGGTCTATAGTTAGCTGGAACTGCTGGGTCGAGGGATTGTTTCTTCAGGAGGGGGCGCACCAAAGCATGTTTTAAAGGTGCAGGAAACACCCCCTCCCATAGCGATGCATTGATTATAGCCCCGACCCAGCCTCCCGTCACCACCTTAGAGGCTTTCACCAACCAGGTGGGACAGGGATCTAAAGGGCAGGAGGTGGTGTGAACAGCTGCAAGAAGCCTATCCACTTCCTCCGGGACAACTGGATCGAATTGATCCCAGATAACACAGCCAGACTGAGCTCTGATCTCCTCCTGACAATCCCCATCCACGCCAGGATTGAACCTGGAGCGAATCCAAGTGATTTTCTCCACCAGATAGTCTGCAAAAACCTCAGCCAAACCCTGCCACCCGGGCACCGGCCCCTCCTGGCCAAGAAGAGATCTGGTAACCCGGAACAGGGCAGCTGGGCGATTATCCACAGAGGCAATGAGGGTGGTGAAGTATTGCTGCTTCACCACCCTCAATGCCACCAGGTAGGTCTTAATAGCAGCCCTAGCCAGTGTCCAGTCGGAATCGCTTCGGGTCTTCCCCTAGCAGCGCTCTCGGCATCTCTTTGCCTGTTTAAGATCCCACAGTTCTTCTGTAAACCACGGGGAAGAGCTATCCCTGCGGGCTCGGAGAGGCCGTAGCGGTGCGATTTCATCCAAGGCAGCGGTAGTCATCTTGCACCACAGATCAACGAGTGCCTCGGATGAATTGTGTAGCTGATCCAGAGGAAAATTGCCCAGTTCCCTCTGGAATTCATCCGAATCCATCAGTCGCCGGGGGTGGGTGAATTTAATAGGCCCTGCCTCCCTACAGTGAAACGTCACCCCCAGGAAGTCCAGAGTCACCAGATAGTGATCTGACCATGGCACAGGTATAGTGTCTAATTTCTGTATTCTCAGATCACTCTGCCACTGCTCCGACAAAAAAACTAGGTCCGGTGTGTGACCACTGCCCCTGGTCGGGCCATGAATTACCTGAGTCAGGTCCATGGCTGCCATGGAAGCATGAACTCCTGAGCAACCTCTGAACCAGTCCCCAGCGAAGGCAAATTGAAGTCTCCCAGAACCATCAGCCTAGGGAATTCCAACGCCAATGCTGAGATGGCCTCGAGGAGCTCAGGCAGGGAGTCTCTTACCCTGCAAGGAGGCAGGTACAGGAGTAAGACTCCCAACTGACCCTTAGGGCCCAACTGCAGGAGCAGGGCCTCACAACCCGGGACTTGTGGAGCAGTGGCCCTGGCGACTCCCAAGGACTCCCTGGCTACAATGGTGACACCACCGCCCCTTCCCTCATCCCTTGGCTGGTGCCAGATACCGAAACCGGCTGGACACATTTCTGACAGAGGTACACCATCCTCTGGTCTCAGCCAGGTTTCGGTGATGCATGCCAGGTTGGCCCGCCCCTCCTGAATAGAATCTTGAATCAGGGGGGCCTTGTTGCAGACTGACCAGGCATTCATCAGCAGCAGCCTAAGGGCGGGGTCACCCTGGATCAGCTGCTCAGGACCCAGAGATGTACCTGGGGGGTTGGAACGAGAGTCAGATACCAACCATCGGTCCCGTGTTCCCCGTGTGCGGCCTGCCCCTCGGTACCCACCATATCGTCCCATGCCCATCACAACCCCAATTTTGAGCCCTGGGAACCTCCCCACCCATCTCAGATGGAGTGCTACCCCTCCTACCCAGCTGACAAGGCCATTTCTCCCACCCTCTCTCCCCTCCAGACCCAGAACCCACCCCCACACTCCCCCTACCCTCCTTGGGGTATTTCCAAGTGCCCCTTATCAGAGGTGGGGGCTGTCGGCCATCCTTCCCCAAACCCATTCCCATTCCCTTCCCACCCCTCCAACCCCTACAATTACTCAAATAGGGGGTAAGGGCCCTCACTGCTGGCACCACCTCCCTCTCTCCTCCCTAACCCCACAAGAGGTGAAGGAGGTGGGCGGCAATGTGCCAATCCATCAATCCACCAAGGCTTCCCTGGCTGGGACCAATTCCCTCCCACCAGAGTGGCTGGGAGGAAAGGCAGTGTCTGTTCTCCATGGCTGGAGTTGGGCTGCAGTTCTTGAAGCCGTCTGCCGGGTCCAGTGAAGGAGGCATTTGGGGTGGTTGGAAGGTCTTTTGCAGCCACCTCTCCCTGCCTTGACACAGCTGCCGGTCCTCTCTTCTCCTTCCTGGTTCAGCGAAGGAAGCATTCTTCCCCCTCCTCCATGTCTAGGCCAGAAGTGAAAGTGCCAAAATGAAGTCACATTTTGATGAATTTATTCCATAGTTCCTTTTGTCTGACCTAGTGTGAGAAAGATTAACTGACACAACAAGGTTGCCATTGCCAGGGGTGCGTCCGATTGTGGTTCAAAAATAACACAATCTTTAAGCAGGTTCTTTCAGTGCCCGTTGACATTATTTATAGCCTGTTTCAACCATATTTTACTTTTGTACAGAAACAATTGGACTTTCTGCCTCCAATTGCATTTTTGTTTTTACTGTCCTATTAGAACATATTGAGTGCTGGTGGAATCAAATTAAGTTTTCCTGTTGATGGGATTACTTTGGTTAGCAGAATTGGAGTGACAATTGCCCTCCCCTGAGCAGTCTCCCCATTTCCTCTAAATCTGTGAACTGCAATTTGGCAACCCTTTGGAACCATTTGGACTGGTGGAAAGGGGAGAAATAGAAGAGAAAAAAGGCTGATGTCTAAATTGACACTGATTTTTACAATTGACTCAGACATTGGAATTGGGCAAAGAGACCACTCTCATATCCACCTGCCCAGTGCCTCTCGACAGATATGCAAGTTTTTAGTCTGATAGCTCCTGTGCCATACACACTTCCCAAGTAGTGCAGATGTAAAGAAACTAAGCTGTATAAAAGAAGTAAGTTGTCAACATCTCCATTTCTTTTGTTCCATTTGTTTTTAAAAAGGAAACCTTCCTATCAACCCAATTTCCATAGCAATGAACACATTGCTCACCTAAACATTTATAATCATCATCAATAGTCAACATCATCATCAAGAGTGTGATTCTGCTTATCTTAAATGAACTTAAGCTCTGAACTGATTCCAGCTTAGTTCCACTGAGACAAGCTCATCCTGAACTGAGTGGATAGGAGAGATATCTTGCTACTAGAATTTGCCACTAACAGAAACCTTCTGGCGGCTGTTCCTGCACATAAAACTGACATGTAGGAGTGAGAGATTAGAGGTGGGTGATTTTTATCTGAGGTTACTATTCCATGCAAAGTGTGTTTGATGCTTCATTGGACTCAAATGTGTGCTCTTAACATCATACACTATGTGGCTCTTAACTCTCAGTCATCTTGTTATCTTTAGAAAAGAGGGAAATAGAGGTTACAGCTTGGCTGATAAGCAGCAGAAAGGAAAATTCTACCTATTGCTATCTATTCAACATGGCTGCAATCCAAATAATATAGGGAACAAGACATTTATTTATTTATTTATTTATTTATTTAAATTTATATGCCACCCAATCAGGAGAACCCGACTCAGGGCGGCATCTGGTCTTTTACTTGTCCTCAAAGCCTGATATGCTCAGTATGAGAACTTTTTTCCTAAATTCTCATATTGAAAAATAGTGTTAAATGAGAAAAGCAAAGGTGAAGCCAAATAGATCTAATTTTTAAATTAATGTAATGTTTCATCAAGAGAGTCTGGCCAGGTTATCCTGCTTTGACAATAAAGTAGACCATACTGCCAGTGACTCAATGTTGATAGTCAGGCAGTGGTTAACTAACCAGACCACCCTGAGGACTAACAACCTTGGGTGCCAAAGTCCATAGGGAAGGGTGATGGTCCCCAAGTGGATTAAATCCCACTTGAATCCATCTTGATGGACGGCAGCAGCTTTATCAATACTGGCCTGGGGCTGATGAGGACCTTGCGTGCCAAAAGGGTTCAGGATTGAAATGACACATGGAACTGGATCAGTGGTACGGGTGTAATGCTGTGATGCAGAAGGTAGATGAAAGGCCACTGCATTATATTCTCAGGACAGTCTTTGTGGCTGATCGCCATGTGGATTGCCAATATTCAGATTTGGATACAGAAGAAGAAGAAGAAGTTTCATCAAGACAACCATCAGAACCCAAAACCTGTCTCAAGAATAGTCGGGGATCATTCTTTTCCAATCCTCATCTGTTGAGAAAGAAGATTCTGTTAGTAGTTTTTGCGGGACGTTCACATCCAGATCCACCAGCCTTCATCTTAGTTCTGTAACATCATACACATTTGCAGCTGGCAGTTTTTAGCCTCATCTGCCAGAAGGTTCCCCTGTGCAGTTCTCACTAAAATATGTAACAGTCACATCTGAGAAGCTGACTTCTTAGTTCAGTTCTCTTTCATCTTGATATTGCTTGCACATGAGAATTGCCTGCTGACATTTACTGTACCTCTGGGTTCATGATTGCCTCCTTGAACTGAACAGAATGCAAGTAAAGAAATGCCTTTGCATACACAAACACCTCTTCTCTTTCTTAAACAGGCATTGAGCATTTCATTGAGGGGGGGAACCAAAAACAGTGTAAAATCTGAATATTATCAGTAAATTAATTTTAATGCAATTTCTTAAATAGTGCTGAGAACACCAGTCCAGAAACTATGAAAGCATGCAATCCTATCTCTGTGAAAACTGAAAACAGAGCTACTCAACATGACAGTATCCTAAGAGAAGATTCTCCGTGGCACAGAGATGTGCCAGCACAAATACAATGTGATATGACAGCTGCCAGAATAAATTGCAGATACATGTTAGTAAGCATTTTTGGTCAACTTAGAGACTGCAGTGTGTGCTACAAATGCTCCATTCGTTTTGCAAGGAATTGTATTAATTTGCATATCTCTTGTGCACTTGTTAAGACCTTCTATTTTATGGAGGCTTTTCTTCTATGTTTTTGCTTGATTGACCAGACTATTATGTAAACTAAAAGTAGTTCTTCCAAAATGAACAGCAGAGAATAGTGGGGAAGTTGAACCATTCTTCTGACCATGGATGTGTTGGATATATTGTAACTTCACATGTCAAAATTCCTTGAAGGAAAATGTTACACCACATATCTAATAGGGACTGCCTATCCCAGGGAGTGGCATCATCATCATCATCATCATCATCATCATCATCATCATCATCCCACCGACAACTGTCAGCCCTGACATCGCTGGTGATGAGGGAAGCGGCGACAGCTGTGAGGCCGGGCGGTGGAGAGTCGCTCCCGCCCTCCTTCCCTGAGCCCTGCCTGCTCGGAAAGGATAAAAGGCCGACCACAGACCCGATGCTGAGATGCTCCCGCCAACAACCACCAGCCCTGACATCGCTGGTGGAAGCGGCGACAGCTGTGATGCCGGGTGGTAGAGAGTCGCTCCTGCCCTCCTTCCCTGAGCCCTGCTTGCTCGGGAAGGATAAAAGGCCGACTGCAGCCCCGATGCCAAGATGCTCCCACCGACAACCACCAGCCCTGCCTGACATCACTGGTGGTGAGGGAAGCGGCAACAGCTGTGAGGCTGGGTGGTGGAGAGTTGCTCCCGCCCTCCTCTCTCCTCCGGGAACTGCTTCCAACTAGAACTCTGGAAGCTGTTGAAATGTTGGCATTTCTGTTTATCTTTTGGACTGCCTGGGGTTTGGGGTGATTATATTCAGCTCCCTCCCATGGCTCTGCCGGTCATGGGAGGTGGGAGCAAACCCCAGCTATCTTCCATCACGGCCGGGGTCATGAAAAGCTGCACCACTGCCCCGGACGCTAGCTTCTGGGGATGTGGGAATGCGGCTGAGGACTGTCC
The DNA here is from genome assembly GCA_035047305.1 of Bradypodion pumilum. Taxonomy (NCBI): domain Eukaryota; kingdom Metazoa; phylum Chordata; class Lepidosauria; order Squamata; family Chamaeleonidae; genus Bradypodion; species Bradypodion pumilum. The sequence continues at coordinate 199,317,177 of JAWDJD010000005.1, read as the reverse complement.
CATTGTGGCCAGATGTGTCAGACTCACTGCACCCCTGCACCTGGTGAGAGCTGTGGTGGGGAGGAGAAACTGACCCTGTGGTGAAGCGACTAACGTGGCTTCAACAGCTCCGTCACCTGAGGACCTTGTCTATTGGGATGTTATGCTGATGTGATATGTTGGAAATTTTTGTATTGCTTTACTAGTTTTTGCTACAATGTATTTTTGGTCTTGTTATTTTGTATCTTTAGATTATAGTTTTGATTATATTGTCATACTGTATTTCTGAATTTTGTATCTTATTATTGTATCTTAAAATGTCTTGTAAGCTGCTTCAAGTCGTCCATTGGATTGAGGGAAGCGGAATATAAATAAATCATCATCAATCATCATCATCATCATCATCATCATCATCATCATCATCATCATTATTATTATTATTATTATTATTATTATTATTATTATTATTATTATTATTATTATTATTATTATTATTATTATTATTATTATTATTATTATTATTATTATTATTATTATATTTGGACTTATATTCCTCCCACTTGACAACACTACTCAGGGCAGCTCACAACAATACCAAATCTAATACATTATACATATATCACAATACAATAAAACAAAATACAATTAGCATACAATAATAGAAATAAACCACAGTATCAAAAACATCACATAAGTCAAAATAGAGTCCAAGGCTTAAGAGCCCAAGGCCTAGGCTGACCAGGGAGCGATGTCTGCCCCACCCCACCCCACCCCAACGGCCAAGTCCATGGCACCAGCCACCATAAGGGGCAACAAACTCCGCCACACCCATTCCGCCACTCCTCACTCCGCCGTGGTTCAAACCGATGCTGGGCCCGCCACACCCAACACTGACCTAGCTGCAGCTGGAAGTGGAGATCCAGGTCTTTCAAGCCAGTGGTGCAGTCCTTCCTCGCTGCCCACCCTCTGCAGCTGCTGCCTTTTCAACCTCCGGTCAGGTGGGAAATGACCAGAGGTCTCACAGAGCAGCAGCACAGTTCATCCTCACCATCCTCCCTCCACGTCTGCTGCTTTTTCAACCTTTGGCTAGGTGGGAAATGGCCGGAGGTTGCAAGGGGCAGTGGCACAGTTCTTCCTCACTGCCCACCCTCCACGGATGCTGCCTTTTCAACCTCCAATCAGGTGGGAAATGGCCGGAGGTCTCGCAGGGCAGTAGCGCAGTTCTTCCTCACTGCCCACCCTCCACAGCTGCTGCCTTTTCAACCTCCAGTCAGGTGGGAAATGGCCAGAGGTCTTGAGGGGTGGTGGCGCAGTTTTTCATCCTTTTAAGTCAGGGGCTGGGTCACACGTCCTCAGATAGTTTAGGGGGCCAGACTGGTGGTCCTCCGCCATAAATGCTGCTGTAAATGCATCCGTGGCTGTCATAAACACATTTACGACAGCTGCAAACATAGCCGCAGCCACCATGAACATGTCCACAGCTGCTTCCACTGGTGGCAGCGGCAGTTGGAGCAAGGGCGGGGGTGGAGACCTGATGATTTGGCACCACATGCCATAGGTTGTGCCCCCTGGCCTATCCTATTTCAGGCATTCTATGGCATGCAAGATTTTCCCATTTTCTTGTCTCTCTTCCCTCCCCCCCCCCATATTTGGAATCTACAAAGCACATCAGTTCCTAAATATCATTTCTTCTGCAGAGTTTTCTTGTCAAAAGGACAATATATTGATTTTCTGAGCTTAAGCTGAATTTAGACACATTTCTACAAATGTACACAGAATGAGCCTCCTTCAAAGATTGTTGTAGTCTTGAATCATGATCAGGTGTACCCTGGTAATGGCAACCTTGTGTTGCTGGCTAATCTTTCTCATACTTCAAGAAAAAGCTGTTTGTGAGTACTGAATACATTCTTTTTTTTTTTGGTCCAGCTACAAAATAATTGCTTTAACCACTATGTGGCACAGCTGTAGTGTATGAATACTTCCAAATAACTCTGCTAGGTATACCCCCAAACCCATATTTTAATAGTATGGCAGAGAATCGGCTTCTTGATTCCACAACTATGTGCTCCAAACCAGTGTGCCAACTTAATATACAAACAAGTATCTAACCATCACTGAATATCTCCTACCATGACAAATAATAATGTACAACTGTATGTCATGTGACACCAAGTTGTTTTTGACCTATGAAGGTCAAAGTAGGATTTCCAAAATACACAATATATTTAAGAAGTTATTTTACCAGCGCCATCTCTCCAGTGAATTTCCATGACTGAGTGCAGATTTGAACCCAGTTGTTCTGAGTCATAGTCTGACACTCCATCTACCATACTACACTCTCTCTATATAAGAATAACCTATTATTATTTTTCACAGTGGAAGATATTCACTGATGATTAGCAGCCTCTTTCATTTGATTTTGAGTACGTTATGTATACGATGCACCTGCTGTTCTCAGTTGGTTCATTCTTTTATCCATTACTTAGTGTTCTACTGTTGGGGGATTAGGTTTCATTGTTCCTGCTGGTTTGTGCTTCAGTTATTATGGTTTGTTTATGCTTTAGGATTGCTTTTCTTTTATTCAAACTTCAGTTTCATCTTTTTCAAAATCTCAATGTGGAATAGTTCCCTATGGTTTCATAGAAGAATATAAAAGATGTGCAAAATCAAGGGCCTAATATATGTTGATGGGAAGCCCATAAGCAGCATACAAATAGGGAAGGGAATTGGGATTTTTTTGCCTACAAATCCCATATTTTTCCCATTCTGGGAATTCTACCTGGTTTCTTGTTGACAGCAACTCGTATTCGAGAATGCATTTTTTCCTGAAGCAGGAAAAATGTCATTGGCATGAATTTTTTTAAGATGGATCCCAGCTTGCATTGAAGTGACCCACACACTATGATCATGGGAGCCATCTCCTGTGGCATACATGAAATGTGACATGCAAGATTTAACACTAGGACTGCAATGGACTGCCACAGCCTTGAGGATATGGACAAGGTGCGCCTTCCCAGCCAGTCCACCTGGCATGGCCTCTTCCGCCCCCATGACCGTTGGGAATCAGAGTTCCTCCTCTGCTCATTTTGCTTTTGGGCCTAATGTGATTGTTTCCAATGGCATTTCCTCCACTGAGGGGACCATCACCCCACCTAAAGGCTACTCTAGCATGACTCACTACAGTTATCAACAAGATTTCAGCCAAGTATACGTCATTCAAATCTAGCAATGACTGATCTATTAAACACTGCATCTGTCTCTAACCTTCCACAAGCCCTCTACTTGAAGTCTACTATGCTCACAACTGTTCAGTACTTTCTGGCATGGTAATAGGGAATAAAAGGTTTACAGTTACCTCTTCCAATGAACATGTTTCTAAATTCAGATGAATATGCAGGAAAATTTCCACAGAAAGTACATCTTTAACACATAACCTCATTTATTAATAATCATGCCAGTTAAGATTTTAATGGTTCTGTTAAAAACACAGGAGTTTCATTCTTTTGTAGACTTACATGAGGACAATGCTCACTAAACATAAAAGAGGTTTTGTCTATTACAATAGTCATTCAATTTTGCTTGTAAAACATTAAGTTCTTGTTTAAAGAAAAATTTAAAAGGGCTCACATAATAGGGGGGAAGACTGAAATGGGAAACTGTCTGCACAGACTGTGAAAATTAATGGCTTATGTTTTAGTTTGGCAAAATGTATCCATGTTTAACATATAATGAGGGTTGTCTGACAGACTAAACTTTTAGGAAGGCAACTTATCTAAAGGATTGTAAGATGGAGTTTAATTTATGTTTTGCACACCTGGCCACTATTACGGTATTTTTAAGAGAAACAGGAGGACAGAGAAAAAGTTTGATTGCTTCTAATTAATATAGGGTATGGAGGCAAGCAGGAGGGAAAGTACCCTTTTAAGTTAGCCTTGTTAGTGGAGCCTGAGGTTGTGGAAGATGAAATGAAAGAATGAAAGCTCCGGTGTGACATTCTGTAGAACAAAGTGCCCCATTCTGAAGAATTTGTCACAGCTTTGCAGTAAAAGCTTTAGTCTATTTGTGAAGACATGTAGCATGACAAGGTCATGTCGTTTCCACAGCAAGAACTTGAAACAGTTTTCACAATTATTCATCTTTCTGCTGGTAATGGAAAGGAGTCCACTTATGAGTCCCTTCCAAGAAAGAAAACAAATAGAAAGTGGGAAAATCATTATAGATTCAAAGTGCTAGGTTATACAGACCAAATTTTAAACAACAGCTAGAAGCATAAGCCATAGAAGTCTGAACTCAACTGTAGACTGAACTACCAAGGAATTAATTCTGCAAATGAATTCATCTCTAATCTACTCTTCAAGACATTTCTGTAGTTCCAGTTTTTTCTCTCTCCCTGCCTTCCTGATAATAATAATAATTTCGTGTCAGAAATTATTTTGGGTTGAAAGGATTTTTGCTGGAGAAACTCCACTCAGGGGATGCCTGCATGAGGCTCTTTTCATGCCTGCAAGATCTTTTCTCACCAAAGTGGTCCCTATTGATCTACTTGCAATTTCTTGCTTTCAAACTGCTAGGTTGGCAGGAGCTGGGCCAGAGGTGAGTGCTCAAACCATCATGCAGTACCCAGGTCTCAAACTGCCTACTCGCTGGCCTCTAGCTAACAAGGCGAGCTTCTTAACCACTTAGCCACTGCAGCCTCTGCCTTCCTAATAAAAGAACAGTAATGGTGTAGCTAAATGGTAATTTGTCCCATGGGTTGGTCTAGGTTGGAGACAGGCTGGCTCTCTCCTTTTCTCAGCAACCACACAACTTATGTGTCATTACAAACCAGCCTGATTATGAACAATACCTACCTACACCATTTTAGATCCCGTTGATGAGCTACTGTTTTTTTTTTTTAATGTGGGTAAGATTGCTACATTTTGGTTCAATTCCAGTGCATATGATCACTGGGATCAAACCCAAACCTGTGCCTTAGGCTGTCCCTTTGCACTGTAATATTTACAGTTACTATTTTTGCCCCCTTTTTTTAAAAAAAAGAAGAGAGGCATACATATTCCAAAAGTCACTTAACAAAAGAATCATAGCACAACTTTGCTGGCCTTCAGCAAGAGCAGATATGCTCATCTATTTCTTCTTTAAATGCAAAAATGTCACCATAACTTGACTTCCTTGGGTAAAATGTAAGCAAGGTTAATTTGAATGTGTTCATAAACCAAGCAGGGTAAAGATAATGGTACAGTATCCAAATGCCATTGAAATGATTTTTCATGATGACTTCAGTACTCACACAAAAGCTACTTAATGCTTTTGAATGTCTTTCCTGCTATTGGTATCATATATGAAAGACAAAAGCCAATTTTAAATGTATGTCAAGTTTTTAAATATATGTGGATATGTAAAAGTTCAACATAAAAGTTGTGTTCAGTTTTAAAGGTGTGATCTATGAATCCATTTTATTAAAAGTATATGGTCTGGTTCTTCAATCATGACTTCTCCATAGAGTTGTACAGATCTGAAAATAGCATTCATCATACAGTGGTACCTCATACAATGCTTTTAATCTGTTCCATGGGGCTCGTTGTTGTACAAAACAATTGCTATATGATACATGCATCGTATAGAAATTTTCGCTATGGGATGCATTGTACAATGATTGTATGAGGTGCCACTGTATAACTCCATCTTCCTGAACAGATGGAGCTCACTTTTTCCTCCTCTTCTATGAGCAGCTACAGCACCGGGGGGGGGGGGGTGTCATTTAAAGAAACTTCGTTAAAAGATAGGCACACTGTAGGAATGCATCTGGTTTCCGTCTTCCTGTCTGCCTTCACATTGTGTAAACAAAAGTCCTCTTTGTCTGCATGAGAGATAACACTGGATTTTGGGCATGCGTAGAATATGAGAAGATTTCTCCTTTCTTCTCCTTATTTGGGTTCTGACCTTCTGATTGGTTGTCTGTGCCTTAAGTTTTGTTTCTGTTAAGTTTCGTTTCTGAGATACTCTGCTTGAATAAAGAGAAGCCATTAGTATCTTTTGTTCAGCCAAAAGACCAGCGTGTGTGTTTGCTTTTCTCTCTATCTCTGTTTCCCTTCTTACTCCGTCTAATGAAGCTGGACTCCGTTAGACCTTTTAACTCTCTATCTTAAAAGATCTGATGATATAAACTGCTGCTTCCTGAGACTGATTGAGACATGAATCAGATTTCTACAGCACACTGTCCCTTTGCACCTGTCTTCATGTGCTCTTAAGACAAACCTCTCTGAAAAGAAGTTTGTAGCCATGTTACACTCCAGGAATGGTGTCTGTTTCTTTTTCTTTTCTTTTTCTTTTTTGTTGTTCACTGAATGTTTTCAGTACTAACAAAACAGAATACTGTACAGTGATATTTATGGAGAGAAAAACAATATTTAGCACTGAATGGGAACCATATGCATAGCCAAAAGTGGAGAATATTCTTGGGCAATCATCAGTGTCATTGTTTGGGGTGGGGTGGGACAGGTTGAACCGATCATGTGCAAATATTGAGATGACCAATCTGCCTCAGTGTCATTGAAGGTGGGCAGGTAATTTCAGCTTTGCTCATTTTCAAACAAACAAACAAGCAGAATAAAACATAATTTGAGTTGTGAAAGTATTGCAAAGGAATTATTTGCCTTATCCTATTTATGAATGGGTGATTTTTGGAATTTAGTAGCACAATGCCATCCATGTTTACTCAGAAGTAAATTGCACTCTGTTTAACGGGTCTAACTTCAAAGCAAAAGTAGAAATATAGAGCTCGGGGGTAGGTGGAAACCTAGGGTGCTCAGCTGTTGACACTTTGGCCTGAATTGGTCTAGATCAGGGGTGGGGAACCTGTGGCCTTGGGGTGGGGAGCCTGGGCTTCTCAGAATTAAAATTCCAGAACGCTGGTGGGCGGTTTAAAATAACTTACATTTCGGCAAGCTGTGCATCGTGCATTCTGTTATCTTTAAATTGACTTGGAACCTGGCAAAACTGATGCAAAAAGAAATTTATTTTTTTATTTACTAATCAAGATGCACCATCAAATGCATTAAACAGTTTGGGAGAGTGAAAATGGGAACCAGTTTAAACAGAATGGGTTGGATAGAGAAGAAAGTCTTTGTATCAGTTTTACTCCCTAATAGTGTTTCTTAGCTTACGTTTTGTCACAGGACAGAAATCTATACTTTACAGATGTTGTTTAAGTCAAACATGTAGCAGCGAGCATGAACAATGCTCCTAAATCACAGAAATCTGAATTTCTGAACTGTCTCAGATTTCCTACCTTTCTTTTACCTGGTATCCAACCTGAATAGTTTGTCACGGAGACTTGGCTAAGTGATCAACCCCTATGAGCCACAATTTCTATACAGAAAGGAAAATCCACATTGGAAACAGAAGACAGATACACACATCATTCTCATTTCTTCTAGTTGAATTAGTGGCAATGTCAACATAACAAAAAAAGTGGTTCTTACTCATATCTCACAATAGCTATGTTACTACGGTATTCCCTTTTTCCTCTGTGACTTCACAGATCACAAAGGAAGAATTTCCACTCTCCTGGTGAACTCTGGTTTAGGTTATGTGCCTTCATGTCAGAACAGATTTATAGCAACCTTAAATAGTAAAGAGCTTGTTTACCAAGCAGCTTTCAAAAAGGTCATAGGTTGGGGGAGCAAAATATTGTTTGGCATGATCTCCATGTCCTAATAGCATTTTGCTTCTTTGACACACCTGCAGCAGCCCCATAGCAGCTGCTTTACTGGGGGTGGGGCGTGGAGGCCTTTTTGCAGGTGACAGGGAATGGACTTCTCTCATCAGCTGGGAAGTAGCTGTTCAGTTTTTAGCCCTGTATCTGCCACTGAATCCTAGCCTCAGCCAGCTGTTATGTGGTCCTATTCCTTAATTTGTGCAATCGCTTTTTGATCGTATTGGATTGAAATCACCTGTAACAATCATTTTATCATTTTTTCCTTTTATCGAAAGTTGACTCATTTTATTTAAAAATTGATCTTGATTCTCATTTGGTTCATAAATATTTGCCAACAATATATCTTCATATTCTATTTTTCCAGTTAAAATCAAATACCTACCTTCTGGATCCTCAATGGTTTAATTTTTGTAAATCCCATCTATTTGATATCAGAATTGCAACCCCTCTTGCCTTGGAGGTGCCAAAAGCCCTCTCATAAAACTGGGTCCAATCCAAAAACACATTGTTTTTATCTGCCACTTTCTGGTGAGTTTTCTGCAAGAATATTATATCTTGTCTATCTCTTCTTAGGGCTGCTTCCAACCATTTTCGTTTAATTGGACATCCTGTACCTTTCACATTCCATTCAAAATATTAATATGTTTCATGTTTTATCATTACTTAAGTTCTTGGAGATCAACTGGTAGATTTCAAAGGACATGCTACCCCATACCCATACCCAATCACATACTTCTAACTGAACATAAAAAAACAAAAACAGTAACCCCCTTCCATTTACCAAAGAAAAATCACCTCTAATTAATAGAGAAGGGGGGATGAGTCATCTGCGAACCAAGCGTAATCACCCCCAAACAACAAAAACAAAAAACATTCTTCATCTAAAACACTTCCCGCCAGCTGCAATATTTCTAACATTTCAAGTTACATTCATTGTTTAACTTCCCCCTTTTGCACCTTTAGCCTCTTCTGTATCCTTATCTTTTGTTCCAATACTTCCTGCCAGAAACAGAGCTTTTTAAAGATCTTTCCATTCTTGTGATCCATTTTCAAAAAATTTTGCTTCTGCCAATATATCCAAAACATATGAATCCTCTTTGATCAGAAAGGTTCTACCCCAATATGCAAATCCCAATTGTTTTGAAAACTTCCAATTATAAAATATACCTTTCTCTCTTAATGTTTTTGTAACAGGTTTCATTTGAAATCTCCAAATGCATCTTTTCAACTGCAATGTCATTATATATCTCAATACCTGCCCCTTCCATTTTAAGGGCACCAGAACCTGCTTTCTTAATATGTGCCATCAAACCCAATTTCTCACCAAAATTTGCAAATTTTACCAATACATTTCTTTGACCTGTTTTGTTTTTCTTTGGACCCAGCCTGTAAACACTCACAATATCTTCAGGACCAAAATCTATCCCCATTTTCAAATCATTTATCCAGGTCACCAATCTCAACTTCAACTGGTCTGGCATTTTTTCCGGAATATTTCTGATAACCACGTTTTTACTTCTCATCTGTTCTTCCATGTACCCCAGTCTTTTTTCATGGTCAACTATCTTTATTTCTTTTCCTTTCTCCCTTTCCTTTACTTCCTGAACTTCCTGTTTTAACTCCCCCACTTCTTTTACAGTTGTAGTTATACCTTCTTTCAAATCCACCACTTCTTTTACAATTTTACTTAACTCAGCTTTTGTAGACTTTATCAGGTCTGTAACAGTTTCTTTTCATATCCTGTTGAAACTTCAAAAGGTTTTGGTTATCACTGACTCGCTGATCTTCCATTATTTGAAATCTAGTCTGCAGATAGTGTTCCATTTTATGAAATCTTTGTTCCATATTATCTTTAAGATCCTTCATTTTGGCAGTCATCAATTTACCCAATTCTGATGAAGATTTATCTGCTGGATCAGCTTATGTGTCTTTTTTCTTTTTCTTTCCCCTTGCTTCTTTTTAATGGCTCCTTGTCCTCTAGTCTCCTCCTCTTTACTCTTCACTTCTGCCTCCTCCTGCATCTTCTCTTGTTTTTGTTGCTCTTGCTGCTGGTCCTGTTGTTCTTGTTGCCGCTTTTCTTCTTCTTCTTCTTCTATCTGTTGTCATTCTAATTCTTCTGTTTCTTCTATTTCTTGTTGCAATGATTTCTCCCTCCAATCTGCCTGACTTTTTCTCACCAATCTCTTAAATCTAATCCAAGATGGATCTTGTTCTTGCTTTGTTTCCCTTCCTCTCCAACTCATTGAAAAGCAATTCATAAACACTTTATTCATAAACACTTTTTAACAGTTCATTAAAATATAATTAATCACCAAACAAACAATCAAAAAGTTAATCAATTATTCAAATCAATTACTCAAAGAATTTTTTTAAAAAAAATATTTTAAAATTTTCCCCTTTGTTTTTGTTTGTTTTTTCAAATGATTTTAAAATAATCACTTTATCCCTCAAATAATATTTTAAATTTTAAGAATTAATAATTCATGAGTCAAATCCCATAATAATATCAATTCATAAAAATGTATAACTAATAATAGTAAATAATGATTTGTATCCATTACTGTCCCTTCAAAAAGAAAATCAATCTATATCAATTCATCAAATCAAATAAAGTTCACATATAATTCATCAATTTTAAAATAGTATCAATCATCTTCTTCCAAAAAAGTCAGGCAGTCCATTACAAAAGTCAATGTAAGTTCTCTTAAATAAAGAAGAAGAAGAAGAAGAAAAGAGTGTAGTGGGGGGAAAATATTTCTTTGTAATATATTCTAGTTCACATAAGTTCAAAAAGAGAGAGAGAGAGAGAAAAGAATTACCAGTACCTTCTGTTTATACCAACTCTTCATATATTATATGTAAATAGTTCAAAAAGAAAAAAGCAAGCACCAATTATTTCCAATTGCGTCACTTCATCACCCTCTCCATGCCATCTTGAGCAACTCTTTTTATCATTCCAAAAAGAGGAAAAAATAATCAAAAAAGAAAAGGGGAGAATAAAATAAAAATAAAATAATTATACAGTTCCAATATTTCTATTGTAAATAGTTATAATGGTTAACTTAGTGACAGGGAAACAAGATCAGCAAAAGGATCAAAAGAGACAGGAAAAGGGAAGTATTTTACAAAAGAGAGAGAGAGAGAAAGGAACCGGGACCTCCAAAATTTGCCTTCTCTCCCTCCAACCTCTGCCTTCGTCACCTCCGCCGCCACTATTCAAATTAAAAATGCAAATCTTCTTCAAGCACATGCAAATTATAATCCACAAAATATAATCCAAGCTGTATTTCAAGTTCCAGATTTATAATCCAAATGGAAAGCTCAGGAAAAGGAGAGACAGCAAGCAGTTTTCTGTTCCACTTTTCTGCTAGTCTGCTGTCCCGCTGGTCTAACTTCGCTCACTGCAGCAACAATCTCAAACAGAAGCCTCAGTTTTAAAAAACTATCTCCTTAGGCAAATGGGCAAATGGGGAACTGAACATGGACCCCCCGGAGAAGGAAAAACTGCCTCCTCCAAGGCAGACCACCACCCCTGGTCCCTCTGTGTGTTATGGAATTCCCCACTCCAGTGCCAAAGCAAATGCCTGTCCTCAGGTCCTCTCCGCTGCCATTACAAACACTCCCGTCCGGGCAAAAGTTTTCAAGTTTTCAAAAGTTTTAGACCCAGTGGTATAAACAGTCTGAGTTTAAAAGTCATTCTCAAAATGTTAATTCCTCCTTTAAACTCAACTTCTGCTCTCCTTTAAACTCTAGACCCCAAACTCGTCCGAATTCTCAGTCCCACTCTCACATTCGTTCCCACACTCTGCTCACCAGATCTCCAAGAGCCATCACCCTTTACCTCTCATTATCGAGCCAGTAGCAATTCCAAAAATCAAAAAGATTTCAACAGGGGGGCATGTCAACATGGCGAACTGAGCAGTCGCGAATCTCATTGCTGCATGAAAGGGGTGCCACATAAGTGGGAAAATGAAGAATTTTTTGTAAAAATAATGCAGTTTGTTTCTGTAAGTGGCCCTATTCCATGTTATTCCATCCCCAGTATGTACAAACATGGGGAGCAGAAAAATAATGCAGGACAATTTGGTTGAGCCCCCTGACAGTGTCTCAAAATTGGGCAGGTTGAGGCAGATTGGCCTCCTCAATATGTGTACATGATCGGCTCAACTTGTCCCAACCCTCCCCAAATATTAGGCTATATGTCCATGTATACAGCCTGTATGTGAGATTTCTAAAGAGTGGTATTATCAATTCCACACCTCCAGTGAGTTTCCATGACTGTACAGGTATTCAGACCAAGGTCTCCTGGCTCCTAGTCTCTTATTCCCTCCACTAGGTAAAGGTCACTCTTGCTCAAAAGCCAGTCGTATCTGACTCTAGGGTTCAGTGCTCATCTTTGTTTATAGCCAAAGAGCCAGTGCTGCCTGCGTTTTTGCAGATGTTTCCGTGGTCATGTGGCAGGAATGCCTAAACACCAGGGTGCACAGAACACTGTTTACCTTCCCACCGAAATGGTCCCTATTTATCTACTTGAAATTTCTTGATTTTGAACTGCTAGGTTGGCAGGCGCTGGGACAGAGACCAGTGCTCAAACCATCAAGCAGTACCTGAGTCTTGAACTTCTCTCCACTACACAACACTTAATATCTAATGAATTCTTACCAGCACCCTATGTTAACTATATGAACATAGTTGAGCTCAATAAACTCTTGGATTAAGGATATGTAAGGAAATCATTCTTCCTTTGTGTGGCAATTCTAAGTTTCACCTCAAGAAGGCCAGCTGTATACTTCCAGAATTTAGTAACAGAAAATGTACTTTCTCAGAGACTTAACATTCTTATGATCAGGATAACAATTATACCACATAGGACAAGAAGCTTAACACAAAAAGGAACAAGAATTCTCTTGCTCATGTCTGCATAACAATGTTGGATAAAGCTAAATCTTGAACCCTGCTGTCTTTGAAGTTATACTGAAACTCATAATTAGCTTGATTTAACCTAGACACTTGCCGTAAATCATTTATTTTCTCCTCCTGGGGCCCTCCAGTAGTGGGTGGGGGAAAGGAATGATCCTTTCAAAGCAATTAGGATGTCAAACTTTGCTCCGCAGGCCTGATTTATTATCCTTTTTTATGCACCGGGTTTTTGGTAGGAGAATAGGAAACCAAAAGAGGGGGATTATTAAATTGGATGCATGTAGGAAACATGCTATGACTATTTAACAATCTCATTGCTGTCTGTAGTATAAATTTTTAAAACAACTCCTCAGGATAAGAGTGTGTAGAGCACTGTTACTAGTTCCATAAGCTCAACCATAGGTGTTGAATTTCAGAACTATTGGGCAGAACTGAGGGTACATCTATGCTAATAATAATAATAATAATAATAATAATAATAATAATAATAATAATAATAATAATAATAATAATAATAATAATAATAATAATAATAATAATAATAATAATAATAATAATAATAATAATAATAATAATAATAATAATCTGTGGGCCAGTGGAAAGCCCTGTTTTGCACCCAAATTAGGACTAATTTATTTCAAAACTTGGATGGGTGGGGTCAGCTGGAATTTTTGCTACTGGTTCTGGTGAACTGGTGCGAACCTGCTGAAGCCCACCACTGGGCAAGACCATATAGGCTGGCTCTTCTCCTTGGAGGCAAAGTGGGGAATCAAACTACTGAGCTATTCAGCCAGTAGGTACCTTTATGCTAATCACTTATAATTTTTAAAAGTGTATAAATATAGCTCTGTGTGTGTGTGTGTGTGTGTGTGTGTGTGTGTGTGTGTGTGTGTGTGTGTGTGTGTGTGTGTGTGTGTGTGTGTGTGTGTGTGTGTGTGTGTGTGTGTGTGTGGTATAGAGTACTCAAAAGTGGTTTACCTGTCCCTTCCTCTGGTTCTTCTCCTGGAGGACAAAAACAAGAATTGAACTCCAAGCCCCTGGCTCATAGCCATGTTCTCAACTCACTCAGCTATTTAGCCAGCACTGTTTGTTAATTACCACAGGTGAAGAATAGCTTTGCCACATCAGCAGCCAAGCTGCATAATCAACAGTACCTCAAAAGTATCTTTTATGTTTCATGGGTGCTGAATAAGAAATGAGCATAATGGTTGTGTGCTAGTATTTAAGAGATGAGAAATTTACCCTGGGCACCTACAGATCTGAGATTCTTACACACTATTATATTACAGGCAAAAAAGGGTGTAATGTTTTGCATTTCTGTAATATTTGTAGGTCAGTTTTATTGGTGTAAAATGACTGGGCATAGCTTAAGTGAGATGGAATGCCTGGGTACAGGTATTGGAGTCTGAATCCCCAATTTGCACCCCCTGCAAAAGGGCCAGCTAGAGTAACCCAGACTGTGTGTGGCTGATGGGATTACTCAGTGTGCCATGTGTACAGCCTCAGATAAGTTGCACGGCCCCATAAAAAATTAGGAGGAGGGGCTGGTAAATCATTTCTGAATATATTATATCTAGAAAACCCTAGAAAGGGCCACTGTAAGTCAGAAGCAACTTAATGTCATGTCCATTATTTGAGTCAGCTCTTGATAGTGTACATTGGAAATCTTCCCCAACAGCTTCAGAGGATGCAAAGCATTTAGTCTGTGTTGGCTCTGTAGCACCCCAGTATTTCAGTCTTATAGGAAGCTGGATTTTTAATGGTTCAATATTCGGATTAATTATGTTCATATAAATGTGTATGTTTGAGTAACAGGCTTTGCCTAATGAATTAAATCAACCCCAGAGCACAAATGAACTGCTATCTCCCAAAAGCTGTGCAGCATTGCATAAAATAACAGACACATTTTTATTCGTGAACTAACAGTGTGTGCAGCAAATATTTAAAACTGCAAATATATTCCTTAACATTTGTCACAGCAGATGTTAGGTTTTTATTTTAACAGAATATGTTAATAGCCAAGTTATACAAGTGGAGAAAGATGGGATGGTATCTAGTAAAATACCTGTATTTGAAAAAACGCTCCATGAGAAGAACCATGAAATGGGTAAGAACAAATGCCCACACACTAACTTTCCATGAAATTTGTTGAAGTGTAAGCTACAAACTCCTCAAAACAAACAGATGAGGAATGACAGTCTTCTGTGCCGTCAGTTCCATTCATTAATAAATCACGGCCAATGGCATCAAGGTCTACTGTTGACATACAAATAGCCAGTAGAGAAAAATGAAGCCCAATTCCACCTCTGTCTTCCAATGCTGTGTTGTGCTACCACAGACAGTAAATGCATACTAGCGACATTGGAGTAAGCCACATGTGAGAGAACTTACTTCTAAGTAGACAAAGATTGGATTATGCTGTTGAACAATTTTCTCCCAGTCCAGCTCCAACACGAAACAATGGCTGTAACTAGGAGAAAATTGCTGAAGAACATAGGAAGCTTCTGTCTGCCAAGTCAGGACTGTGGTCTATGTAGCTCAGTACTGTTTAGGACAGGAGTAGCCAACATTTTTGCGCTGCAGGCCGGACCATGCCCCCTTAGACAACTGAGCAGGCTGGAGGCGTGGTTCCTCCCATCGCTTCCAGTGGTGGTGGTGGTGGTGTGTGCATTCATGGTGTGTTTTCAGATGTCTTCACCACTTCCTGTGGTGGTGGGAGCAAGGGCGGCATGTTTCCGGATGTTTCCGGTGCTTCCAGCACATTTTTGGGGCTTCCGGCACATTTTTGGCATGTTTTCAGGGCTTCCAGTGGTGGTGGTGGGGTCTTCACTATGGTGCCATGGGCCATATCCAGCCTGCGGGCCCTGGTTTAGGCTGTTTGGCAACAAGCTTCCTACAGGTTTCACACATAGGTCTTTCCCAATTCTATTCGGAGGGCTACACAGAAAGAGCCTCCTTGAAGATTGTGAGATTTTTGAACAACAAACAGATGGACCATGGGCAATGGCAACCCTGTGTTGCCATCTAATCTTTCTCACTCTAGGTCAGGCAAAAGGAACTGCAGAATGAACTCACCAAAAGGTGCCTTTGTTTTGGCAGTTTCACATCTGGCCTGGACACAAAAAGAAGAAGAAGAAGAAGAAGAAGAATCCTATTTGGAAAATCAAGGGATGGAACCTGTGACAACTTAATTGAATTTTTTGGAATAGTAGCCATGTTAGTCTGTGGTTCAGGCATATCAAAAAACAAAAACAAAAACACTGCAGCACTTTAACGACTAACTGCTATATTTTTACTGTAAGTTTTCATGGATCAAGTCCACTTCTTCAGACAAAGGAGTAAAAGGCATGGTTTATATACAACACAGAGAAACCTGTCTCAAACCACTTCAATCTACCTGGACACTCTATTCAAGAACTGAAAGTTACAATTTTGGAACAGAGAAATTATAAGGCTAGGATCCAAAGAGAGAGACCAGAAATCAAATATATCTGTCTGTTGTACACCCATCACAGAGGGGCATTATCAAATTTAATACACAGATTGCTATATGCTGCTAGATATTTTATATACTATATTTTGGTGTATTATACCACCTTCACTAACCTTCCTGCAAATTCTCTTATACAACATGAGCACAACAGGATGTGCCCACACAAGTAAGAGGTTAAACCACTAAGAGGTTAAACTCATTAGCATATGCTTTGCATGGAAACTTCACACTTTTAAGATTGAAAGGGGGACATTTAAAAGTAATCTGAATAATCATTTGTTGTTGCTAGCTGTAGGAAGCTGTATTGGTATGCATGCCTGTCTGTTATTCTGCTTGATTACTCTTTACCTCATCGCTTTGTGATCCATTTGTCTTGTGACATCTTGACCCCTGCATCTGGTGTATATAAACCATGCCTGGAAGTTTTACTCCTTTGCCTGTAGAAGTAGATTGATCCATGAAAGCTCACAGTAAAAATATAGCAGTTAGTCTTTAAAGTGCTGCAGTGGTGTGTTTTTTTGTTTGTTTGTTTTTGTTTTTTCTGACATGCGACAACTTAGGATGTAATGAGGTAATGTGGAGGATGATTAGAACTGGTTTTTTTTAATGTAAATAAAAGGCACAATAACAAACTTGAGCAGTTGTTGCTTCCAGATGTGGCTAGACTTCAGCTCCCAGCAGCCTCATCTAGTGAAGTCTGTGCTGTTACAGTACAATGTACAGTGATACATCATACAACGTCCAAACTTGGTTCCACAAGTTTGGACTTTATACGGATTTGGACTTTGTATGAGGCATGCAAATCCTAGCCGCGATGCCTCATACAACGTCCAAATCCTTGCTGCGATGCCTCATACAACGTCGTTTCCATAGAGATACATTGTACTGTAACAGCACAGACTTCAGGGCAAAGTCAAGGAAACAGACAGGAAACTGACAGAACTTTAAGAAAACATTGTCTAAAGGCTAAATACATTACAAAAACATGTCAAACAACCCTGATTGTCCAAGAACCTGAAGAATGCTGCAAAAATCCCAGGAATGCTTCTAAAAATTCTGATGAAAAATTCAAAAAAATCCAAAATCACACTCAAAACCACTCCTAAACACTCTTTGCCTTGTGCAAAACCCACAAGAGCAATGCACGCATGTGTCCTGTCTTTTATAATGCCCAGGCACAATGCAACCTGGGAAAAACTGAATGCCTCATACAAAGTCAAGCGACTTTGTATAAGGTAACTTTTTTCAAGAAATTAGGCAATGTATGAATTCGATGTTGTATGAAGCGGACTTTGTATGAGGTATTACTGTATCTCTATGGAAACGATGTTGTACGAGGCATCACAGCAAGGATTTGAACGTTGTATGAGGCATCACAGCTAGGATTTTGCATGCGTCATACAAAGTCCAAATCCGTATAAAGTCCAAACTTGTGGAACCAAGTTTGGACGTTGTATGAGGTATCACTGTATATGGAAAGAAAGCAAAACATAGTATTTCCGTGCTTAAAAGAACTGTACCACTTGAAGCTGGCCAGGCCAAGAGAGTGAGAAATTTGTTTTAAATTTCCCTGAAAATTTGCAAATCATTTTCAAGACAAAAAAAGACCTGATATGTAAACATTTTGAATGCAGGAGAAAGTAAAACTGGCAGGTTATTCTGTCTCTGTCTTACCTTTATTAAGATAATTCTCTCTCTCTCTCTCTCTCTCTCTCTCTCTCTCTCTCTCTCTCTCTCTCTCTCTCTCTCTCTCTCTCTCTCTCTCTCTCTCTCTCTCTCTCTAAAGAAGAAGATGGATATTTGCTGGCATTTTAATCACTTGAATTAAAGGCATAGGATATGAATGTAGTCTGGTACTGTACTAGATTTATTAATATACATTTGTCGGTTGTAAGACTTCCCAGAGTAGCATGAGCACTATGACAGGGAGGCATACAAATATTAATCTATACCTATAAAAAGAGGGGTTAACCGTTGGATTCTTTCAAAGGCTCCCGCACCAGGCCCAACCATCCCTGACCTAGCCTTCCGCACTCACCGTAACCACTGCCTTCTCAGCGCTGCGCAGGGTTTTGGTCATAGCCAGTGGGGCAGCAGCCCCATGAACGGGAACAAAGGGAAACAACTTCAATTCCCAACGTCCTCTGCACCGCGGTGCACCACAGCCAATCAGGCTGAGAGGCATGAGCAAAAAGAACGTTGGGAACCGCAACGTGCCCAATTGAGCCACAGGAAAAAACCGCCACACGAATGCAAACAAAACAAACAAAACTCCAAGTCCCAGCGTCCTACGTGCCAAGCACACTTCAGCCAAAAAGGCTGAAGAGCGCAAGCGCACAAATGCTGAGAAAGCCAGCACGCGAAAAATAAAATAAAAACACGCCAGCCTCCCACAACGGGAGCGCAAGTCCACCACACGACCTTGTAAACAAACACACACACAAACCCATGACGAGACCACCACCGGCCTTCTTTCCCGGAGCAACGGGGAGAAGAGGGACTCCCTCTCCTCCCCGCTACCCCGCCGAAGACACGGCGAGACCACCGCTGGCCTCAAGGTCAGTTGAGCCGGGGTGGGGGAAAAACCACCAGTAGGCAGCAGCTCATCAGGGGAAGCACCCTCCCTGGCGAATGACTGGCTGCTGCCTTTGTACTTCCAACGGAGGTAATACAAAAGTAGCAGCCAGCAATTCACAAGGAAGAGCACCACCTCTTATGGATCACTGCCTGCCGATCTCCATTTAGGTAAGCCAGGAGAGAAAGGAAACAGAGAGGAGAGAACCATCGTCAGGCAGAGATAGTTCTTCTCTGCCCCCTTCTCCCCTGACCTACCTAACCAATCGGGGGAAGAGCAGGCTGACCGCAGGCTCCTCCTTTTTTCCCATTGCTTCATCGAAACCAAAATTCGAAGCAGCAATTGGGAGAAGGGGAACCGACTAGTCAGCCCGTTCTTCATGCAAAAGTACACACCAAAAACAAAACAAAACATTTACCCAAAATGCCAAACACCAAAAATAATAAAACACAAATAAATAAATAATTAAAAAACAAATCCACAACAAAAACACCCAAAATACCATGAAAGTACAGAAAAAACACCTAACTACAACACAAAAATGCCTAACTCAAACAACAAAAATACCTCACAAATTAAACAAATAATCACAAAAGAAATCAGAAACATAAAAAACAACCAGAAATAAACAAAACAATTCAACACATCTAAAACCCAAAAAAACCACAAAAGAAGAAACAGAAACACCTATCAGTCCAACACCAAAAAAAACAAAACAAAAATCAAAACCCAGATTTAAAAAAACCCAGAGAACTCACCAGCATGTCCTCCCTCCACGACTCCAGAACAGAAATGAAGAAATAAAGACTACTTACGGGAAGAAGCCCCACCTAGAGGCCGGGAGAGAAAAAACAAGTCAAACAAAAAGAGAATCCAACACTATTACTAACAGCCCCACCTAGAGGCCACAAGAGTAAAAACAAGTTAGAAAAATAAGAAATAAATCCAAATCACAAATAAATCTAATAAAATAGATCAAAAAAAGGCACAAACCACAAATGCAAAACACACCCACCCAAACCACCCTTAAAAAAACACCACAAATAAAAACTGTCCGGGCACAAATATGCTAGTAATAATATGCTAGTAATATGCTAGTATATTTGGCCGGGCACAAATATGCTAGTAATAAATAAAATAACCACTCCAGAAATGCTGTGTCCAGTTTTAGTAACAAAAGCTCTGAATCCCCCCCCCCCCCCAAGGATATTGCAAAGCTAAAAGTTCAGGAAAAGGAACCAGATGATCAAAGGCAGAGTCAGTTCTCCTGTTAGGAGAAAAAACCCAATACTACATCTGGGATTATTTAATTTACATTAAAAAGATATGTAATAGAACATGTCTGCAAAATTAAACATGGTGGGGAAACTAGGCAGAAAGAGCTATTTTTCTCTTTCACTCATAATACAAGTATCCAGGGTGATTTAACAAAGCTGGATGAGTAGTGAGAGATGAGGGACAGACCCCCGCAAAACAAAAAAACAAATGCTTGCTCAATGTTTTGTGGCACTTTGTTTAGACTTAATAAACATCCTGTCCCATTGTGGATTGGAAGAATTGTCCTCGCAGCTGCAGTTCTGTCCTTGTAAACTGTAAATAGACATGCTTTCAGCGAAGAAATGAAAAGAGGAATGTTAGTGTGTTCATTTTCCTACCAAGTACAAATCTTCATTTGAACAACATAGACATAGATGTTTAAAATGATTGCTGGCACATAGCAACTTTTCAATACATTCCTTTGTTGTATAAGTATATAATTGATTCAGAATACTTACCAATTGTTCGCTGCATTTCCCATGCCTTAAGAGATTTGATGGATTTCATAAAAAGCATGTTCTATCACATCAGTACTAAGGTTCAAATTGTGCACCAGGTCCTGTCAACTCTTTTCTGTGGTGATGGGAACAATGAAAGCGTGTAAATGAGAATTGTATATCTGTCCTTGACTAGATCAGGATGATAATAATAAAGACTCATTCATCTGAATACCTCCTTAAAATTCTTCAGTGTTTCTAAAGCAGGAGTTCTCAACTTTTTTAAGCCAGGGGCTGGGTCACGCTCCCTCAGACAGCTTTGGGGGCCGGATGGCCATTTTGCCCTTCCTCCACTACATGGCACTTCCTGGTGTGTTGGAGGTGGTGGGAGGCCACATGAAATGGTGATGTGGATCATATCCGACCCATGGGCCGCAGGTTGAGAATTCCTGTTCTAAAGTATCCTTTAACATCACTTCATTTCTAGCCTATTGATGATGGAAGCCTGTATGTAAAAATTTGACCTTTAATTATTTCCAGCTGCTGTAATCTGTTTACAAACTACTGAGGTCTAGTTCTTTTCCTACACATCTTCCAACTTTGTTCTGAACATCAGGTGAGATCTCATCTCAGATAAGGCAGTGGGGTCTTCAGGGCATTTGTGTTTAAAGACAGATAAGGACATTACTAGATAAGGCAGAGAAAAATAATATTTGCTGTTCTGCCTCATGCAGTAAAATACTTTCAGATTTTCTTCAACACAACTACCATAGTTACAAGTTTATTTTCGGCAGTAAAAGCCATTAAGCATGAAAAGGAAGCACATAGAGTTTTCTAAACTTCATGGGAACTACAAGGCATTAGCACAGGGTTCCCCAACCTTTCCTGCACCACAGACCGACTTCATGCCAAACAACATTTCCACAAACAGGCACGTGGGGGAGGTGGGACCAGACGTTGCAAGAGCACAACAAAATATGACAAAGTGTACACTGTACACAGGTGGCAAGTGGAGCCCCATTGCAGCCCCAAACAAGGAGGGGCCTAGCTACCTACGATCCATACCACCCAACTTGGGCAGCAAGGCATCACACTGCACACAGGCGGGGGCGGGGGGGCAGAGCCTCACTGCAGTTAAGCAATGTGGAGGAGGGGCCTGGCCACCCAATCCATCCACTGTGTCTGAAGCCTGTGCCCTGCCCCCTGCCCTGCTCACCAGGCAGACCCAGCAGAGCATGGCAAAGGCAAAAGGTTGCCACCAGGGCTCCCTGTGCCACCCACCCCTCATGCCCTTTCCTGGTTCAGGACAGCCCACAGTCTGACACCGGTCTGTAGCCCATTGGTTGGGGACCCCTGCATTAGCAGACTGGTAGTTTCTCTACTTGTTAGTATCTGTAGAGGGTGCCTCTAAAAAAACCTGCCAGTTCCCTAATGCCTTGCATTTAAAAGCTCCACCATATACTGTACTTCTTCTCCAAGAAAGAAACTTGCCAAGGTACATATGCATATGCTGAGAACGCCTCAGAGGATTTGGATTTTTCAGCTAATGCTGCCAAAAATTAACTAGGGCTATTCTGGGGGAGTTCTGGTAGTTGTAGTGAAAAAATATCTGAAACCTCTATGCCTAGCCAAAAAACTTGGGCTAGCTATGCAGAATATCATGGTTCTCCTCAATTGTATATGTTTCACTTGGTTCACATTGTTTTGTGATTGGGCAGTGAATGGCTTGGTAACGGTTTAACCAGAAAATCTGATTGTTAAGGTAGAAACCTCCAAGAACAACCTGGGGAAAATGACTAGTCATAGGAAGTATGTATTCTGCTTAACATCTTGTTTGACCCTCACCCAGTTCCTGAGAACATCAACTAAAAAACAGAATGAAGAAGAGAGAGAATCCTTGCAATTTGCAGTCAGCAATGGGAGATGCCAGGAGTTCCAATTCTCATTCTTTCTTTACAAGAATAGTAGGAATAAGAAAAATGCTATGAATTACCCAAAGATAATCACCTTTACATAACTGCTGATTGTATATGGGTGACATTGTGAAGGACATTCTCAGGAAAGGTTCTTCCCTCCTTTTCAGTTGTTAGATTGCAGCACAACATGTGGATGCAGAGAGTTTGAATGTTTTGTATAAGGAGAAAAAAACATGTCTTTTTTTTCTTATTGACTCAAGTTATATTAATATTGCCATAAGCAGCACTATTGTAGTGTCACTATTACTGGCTGCAAATATTTGTTTCTCATGTTCATGATCTCATCATAGAATCAGATTCCTTTTTAAAAAAAGAACCACTGTGACTAATTTCTGAGCAGTGCTCAGCAGGTATTCCAAAAGTACATTTTATAAAAAATAAAATTGAGTCTTTGTAGAAACTGTGTATTGTAATTCAGAGATGACATTCTGCTTCATTTCACCCATCAGGTCTCAAAATTTCTCCGATTGTTTCTTGTTTGTTGAAGTCTGCCTGCACTAAAAAAAATCATGTAAGGCAGACATGCACACACAAAATCACATTCTTTTGAAGAACCTTAATATATACACTGCACTATTGTACACAGATACTATTATCATTTCTGAGAGCAGAACAACTTAGGGTCAAATGGACAGAGTTATAAATGACTTGCAAGGGACCTTAGGTGCTTGCTTGCTCTGTCAACTGAAACTCAATCTCTGCACAGAAACACAATTCCATCTTCCAGATGGTTGTTAAAGGTGACAAGGAAAATGTCTTCTGGCAGCTTCACTCAGATCCCCAGAGAGCAAGAGTCAAATTCAAGATACATGTAGTAAAAGAATGTTGTATGAACACAGTACAGGAATTGACAGGTTGAAACGCAGCCTTAGTAGGCTAGAGAAAAGAGACTTAAACAAGCCAAGTCCTATTAAACCACTTTAAAGTTATTTTATTCTACTGGGGAAAAGTGACAGAACATTAACTGTTTCCTCATATCCTCCCCTTATATCAATAGTTCTGCTAATTTGATGGACGCAATCACTGTAACTCTGTAGTTGTTGCCTCAGTGATAATTACAGATTGGGTCATGCTTTACAAACCTCCATTCCAATTATAAAATGCAGTGATATGTTGTAAAGGTGATTCCACCTGGTTTAGGCAATTAAGCAAGGTGGGGTGTCAAAAGGGTGTTTTAAGGAATCACAGAAATATTTCTAGTTTGATTATATGAACATAACAAAATATCTACTGAGATTATTAAAGTACATCACTTGCAGGAGTGTATACCTGCTGTCATATCCACACTATCTGGAAATAAGTCACAATGAACACTAGCCCGGTATGGTTAGATGTAACGCAGGGGTTCCCAACCTTTTCAAGCCAGGGGCTGGGTCATGCTCTCTCAATCAGTTTCGAGCACCGGATGGCCATTTTGCCCTGACTGCACAATGGGGCTACCATTTTGTCCCAGCAACTTGAAAGGCTTGGCCATTTTGTTTATTGAATCCCCTTGGAGGGGTGGGGGGGCACATGAAATGGTGCTGTGGTCCAGATTCAGCCCACAGCACACGGGCCTTAGGTTGGGAACCCCTGGTGTAATGGATAGAGTTATGGACTTAGATTCTCCAGACCTGGATTTACATTCCTGCTTTGGCCTGAAACTAGTAAAAACCATTCCTTAGATATCTCACTTAATTTGAAAGCCCTAAAAGCCATTGTAAGTCAGTTCTGACTTAACAGTATATAACACACACAGAACTTTTGAATAGATATGTGTAAGGCCAGCATGTAAATTATATATAATAGCAATGCTGGCATTTGTTGAGTATTTCACATGGAATGTCTTATTAATGTTAATTCTATCGCTATCTCTGATTAACCAATAGATGTCTTTGGTCCTCCCGCCTTCAGGTGACCTTACATGGTTTTTAGGTATTAAGTCTTGTTTGGCTCGCTCACTCTCCTCTTGTTTCTCTCCTTCTTCTTCTTGCTATTTTTGCCTTACAAGCAAAAGCATGTATGTTTAAGATCACCATTTTTGCTATGAGCACATGGCAACCTTTATGAAAAGAACTTTTACAAAGCAGAGCATGTGTTTATCTTTCTGAATCAACTATAAGTAAAGAATACTTTTCTTGTGTTTCTAAAACATCATGTAGAGTTGGACTAGAATGGGGAGTATAGATTTTGGAGAACTTGCAACTCAAACGAAAGCTAATAAATTTGTCCCACTTTACTGCTGCATAAAAACTTAACAGAATTTCATGCTGAGCAATTTTGGAGGACAAAATTTTTTAACTGTTAAGTAGTACTTAAAATAGACATCAACAGATGCCATCTTGAGACACACACAACCCCAAACATTATTCCACTACAGTTCCCATGATCCTGCCACCATGGACAATCCTCACTAAAGCTTCTTGGAGCTACAGTCCAGCCACATTGGGCAATGTTGGCCATCCACTGTTTATCTAAATGAGTATGAATTCATGTTGATGGGTATCTTACTCTCTGTGGACAACTGGCTTGCACCCAGCTTATGTAACATATTTTGTTCTAAATGTTTGTTTATTAGTCACTGATTATATTTTCATTTCAACCAATAATAATAGTTCTCCGGAAAGTGCTAAAGGAATACAGTGCAATACAATAAAAGGAACTTCAGTAAAAAAACAAATCCGTGTTGATCCACAGATGTTAGTCTGAAGGTACTAGTCTGTGTGTGATCCTGTTTCAGTGTTTATTAGTAGGTGATGACAATTTCTCTGAGATTTGAAGAAATGTATAAGTTCCAAATTATGCTAAATAAATCATTAGAACATTGGTTATGCTGGAACCTTGGCAGTTAGTGATTACTTGTTGTATAACTACATTTAAAAATCCAAAGAAAAATACAAATAAGTGCTTTGTGGTACTGATTTTCCTGGTTTAGTGCAAATATGAGTCTGTCTACACTGGCCCTTGTGATGCAGGCTGGTTTGCACAGGCTCAGATCACTTGAGAACAGCATTAGCTATCCAAACACCATCTGCAAATTCCTTGTTGTTGTATCATATCCAATTCCGAATATTGGCGATCATCATGCTGATCAGCCATGAAGATTGTACTGATAATGTAATGCAGCAGCCTTCCATCCTTCTGCATCACAGCATGACACCCGTACCACTGATCCAGTTCCGCGAGTCACTTTCTGGTCCTGAGCTCATTTGCCACACAAAGTCCTCATCAGCCCCAGGCCAATATTGATGAAGCTGCTGACCTCCATCAAGAAGGATTCATGGGATTTAATCCACTTGCAGACCATCACCCTTCCCTGTGGACCTTGCTACCCAAGGCTGTTAGTCCTGAGGGTTGTCAGGCTAGTTAACCACCGCCTGACAATCAGCGTTGAGTCGCTGACAGTATGGTCTACTTTATTACCATAGCAGGATAACCTAGCCAGACTCCTCTCAGCTCTTACAATCTCAATTCTACCACTTCATAAAATCAAATAGAAACTGGATTGACTTCATAAAGTCAATCTAGTTTATATTTGATCTTCCTGTTTTCCTGCTGCCTTTAACTTTTCATAGCATTATTGTCATTTCCAATGTGTCTTGTCATCTCATGATATGCCCAAAGTATGACAGCCTCAGTTTTGTTATTTTGCTTCTAGGGAGAGTTCAGGCTTGATTTAATTTAGGACTGACTTGTTTGTCTTTCAGATTGTCTGCAAAGTTCTCCAGCACCATATTTGAAATGAATTAATTCTTTTCCTGTCAGGTTTCTTCACTGTCCAACTTTCACACTCGAAATAGAATAAAATGGATGATATTAGTCTTCATCTCCAGTATCATTTCTGTATGCTTTTTTTATTTGTTCCTTCATTGTTACCATTCCAGGTTTCATCCTTCCTTTGTTTTCTTGGCTGCACCTTGGTTTGGACCAATTCTTCATTGGAAACATTCAATATTTGCAGTTTTTCCTGTGGTTGTGGTTATTGTTTTCTTAATATTCTTTAGCAATCCTACATTTGTACAGTAATACCTCATACAAAGTCCGCTTTGTACAACATCGAATTCATACAACATTGCCTAATTCTTTGAAAAAAGTTGCCTCATACAAAGTCGCTGTGACTTAGTATGAGGCATTGGGGTTTTTTCCCAGTTTCCTGTTTGTTTCCTTGACTTTGCCCTGAAGTCTGTGCTGTTACAGTACAATGTATCTCTATGGAAATGACGTTGTACGAGGCATCACAGCAAGGATTTGGACGTTGTATGAGGCATCACAGCTAGGATTTTGCTTGCCTCATACAAAGTCCAAATCCATATAAAGTCCAAACTTGTGGAACCAAATTTGGACGTTGTATGAGGTATCACTGTACTTTTTTTCACCTTCATCAGAAGTTGTTTCAAGTCATTGTTACTTTCTGCCAGTAATAGACTGGTAGGCAGCAGGTCAGCAGTTCGATACCCGAATACTGCAGAATGGAATGAGCTCCTGTCTTTGTCCCAGCTCCTGCCAACCCTGCAGTTCAAAAACAAGAAATTGCAAAAAGATAAATGTTGCATCCTTGTGAAATTGACCAGTTTAATTGTGAAAACAAAGTCTCTGATAGGCTGATCAATAACACAGGGTGTTTGTTTCCTATGGTGGTGGAAATGTCTGTTCCTGTTCAGATGAACCACAGCATGTTCCTTCCTCTTAGCTATATGCATTCTACTATTATAGGGATACAGAAATAGGTTGCATTCATCTATCATCAATCGTGTAAATGTCTATTTGAGTATGGCTAGTGCAGCATAGTGTGACAGCATGGCGAAGGATGATGGATCATGTCATTGTGTGCCATATGCTGTATGCTTGTGTGAAACTGTTAATAAAGAGAGCTGCTGGGAGAAGGAGATAGAGAGAGAAGATGGAGATGAGGGGAGAGAAGACTCTGAAGTACCCAGCAAGCCCCCCACAAATCTTGTATCTTCATTCTGCTGGTCAGAATCCCATGTAGTAGGTTGCTACAGATAAACAGGGATCACTTCGGTGGAAAGGGAAACAGTGTTCCATGCACTACGGTGTCTAGTCACACCTGCCACATGGCCACGGAAACATCTGCAGAAGCAGACAGTGCCGGCTCTTCAGCTATGAAACAGAGATGAGCACTGAACCCTAGAGTCGGATATGACTGGCTTTCGAGCAAGGGTGACTTTTACCTTTACTAAAATTATTGATGTTTCTTCCATCCATTTTCATTTGGACTTGATCTAACTTTAATCCAGCTTTCCTTATGGTATGTTCTGCAGACTGATAACATGCACTCTTGTCTAAAACCTTTACCTATGGGAAATGATTCTGTTTCTCCATATTTTGTCTAACAGTAGCTTCTTTTTTAGTGCAGGGGTCTACAAACTTGGTTCTCCAGATGTCCTTGAACTTCAATTCCCAGAAGTCCAAGTCTGCACTCCTGCTGATCAGGGCTTCTGGGAATTGAAGTCGAAAAACATCTGGAGAGCCAAGTTTGCAGTGTATAGATTGCATATCAGCTACATCCACTTATTTAGCTTTTCATGATTCACACAGTCAAAGACTTTGCTGTGGTCTATAAGCATAGACAGATCTTCTGAAATTCCTTAATATACCTCAGTAGCCAAAGTATATTTGCAATGAGTTAAATGATACAGCACAAAAATAAAAGGGATTGGAAGAAATGAAAAATAAAGTCAGAATCTAGATCATAATAATAACATTCTTGAAAGTGTCCATTCCAACAAGGAAGAAAGGAGCAAAATCTTTGGGGCTGTTCCTTGTCTAGACTATTTAAAGTGGTGAGGGAGTCAGGTATTCCAAATTCTCATAGAATCCAAAAGCAGCCCCATATTATAAATTGTTAATATATTGATCTTAATTTGCAAGGAGAGTTCTGAAAAGCAAATTGGTATCAGGTGTGATTTTTAAAAATGTGGTCTGGCAATGTGCTATTTAAAATCCTCATAAAATTATATGATTGAAGAAAAGCCTTAGAGGCTGCCTAAACCATTAGGGTTTCCTGTACAGGATTCAGATACAGTATATCTGAATATATGGCTCCCCAGCCTCTTCTTTACTCTGCAAATGAGTACCTGCTATTTCCTGAAGCAGTTACCATATATACTCGATTATAAATAATCCCAAATATAAGTTGAGGTACGTAATTTGGACCTCTAAAACTAGGAAAATAGATTGACCTGAGTATAAATTGGGGTGGAAAATCCAGCAGCTGCTAGTGAGTTTCAATAATTAAGATACAGTGGAACCCCATATAATGAACACTTTATATAACAAAAAATTCATACAACGAAGCGTTTTTGCACTATTGGCGATGTACCATATAACGGGGGGAAATGTTCATTATACGAATCGCTATTGGTAATACTCCATACAATGGGTTATCACCAATAGCAATTCATATAACAAAAAATTTCTTTTCGTTATATGGTGCATTGCCAATAGTGCTTCGTATAACGGAAAAAACCATATAGCAAAGAGCTCCACGGAACGGAGTTTATTTTTTTCCTACGAGGTTCTACTGTACATGAAAATACAGTAAAAATAATTAATTTAGACATTTGTGTGACTATGTTTTTGAGTGTTTACACTGACCCGAGTATATGTTGAGTCCCTTTTTTGGACCTCATTTTGAGGGCTAAAAAAACCATTTATACTTGAGTATATACAGTATTTCATTGTGTCTAGTTCACTGTATCAACTGCCAATTTAGAACCCTCCTTTCCTGTGTTCTCCATCAACTGCCTAAAGTCCTGACCTCTGAAGCACGAATGAGCAGGTTTCCAACTTCTGCAACAGAACCCTTCAGATATTTAAAGCTTTGACACTTTGATGGTCTGTTAACCTTACAATGACTTTCCATATAGAGCTATCTGAAAAACACTACTTAATTGGCTCCCGAATAATACAGGACAGTGATGATAGTCACAGGAACTGGAAGCATTAAAGGTATGATCTGTAAAGAGCCCTAAATCAAATTAAATCTCAGTCATAAATAAACTTCAGTAAGTAAGAAAGCCAGCATCTTTCTTCCTTAAGTTCCCCATTTACACTATGTGGACAGTTGCATATAGGTCTCACCCAGGGTTCCTCAAACTTGGCTCACTTCAATTACCAGAAGCACAAGTCAGCAAACATGCTGATCAGGGCTTATGGGAATCGAAGTCCAAGAACATCTGGAAAGCCAGGTTTGAGGAACCCTGGCCAAGCTGATATGGCTGAAACTAGGTAGTATTTGAGGTAATATTTGGAAAATGGACACACACAATAAGTATTAGAATTAGATAAATGTGGCATTACAAAGGAAAACTCTGGATGAATTTCCCATCACAACACAATACACATCCCTCAGCACCCAAAGTGGTAAAAAAGGAAGTAAAGAAGAAGACACGATACACAAAGTTTGATCCAGAGGGTGTTTTTTTGTACCCTGATGCCTGCAGCACTTTAGTGTTAGTGAGCTACAGAACACATCTTTCCAGATGAATGTAAGCTGTTCCCCAAGGATAAGATTCAGCAGAAAATGTCTCTCCTTCACTTTAAATTTTTCCCCATGAGGAGCCACATCTTTTTCAAAAGATGCAAAAGAGCTTAATAAAAACAACGAAGGAAAACCAATTTGCTTCTATGATCCATTTACTAAAATGGAAAAAGAACCCTCCTCATCTTTTGTGTTCAGGGAATGAAGAAGCAGACGAGTGAAGTAGTGAAATTCAGCTCTTTAATAGTGGGGTTTGAACAGAGTTTGGATGGGGCAAAAATCTGACTTATATACACTATAAACAGTAACAGTAACAATAATACAAGCCCATTGGCTAACAGAGTGTACACATTTTGATCCACTTATTTGCATAAGAATAGATACATGAGAAAAGAAACATTCTGCTCCTATAAACAGTAACAATAATACAACAAGCCCATTGGCTAACAGAGTGTGCACATTTTCGATCCACTTATTTGCATAAGAATAGATACACGAGAAAGGATACATTCTGCTCCTGTCAGAAAACACAGTTAACATACATAACATTCTCCCCCCCCCCAGGTAAAAACAAAATCCTTTAACCAGGATGGCGGTCTAGTTTCCCTTCTGGGTCGGACGCTTGGCTGAGCTGGCTCAGGGGCTTGTAGGATGGGCAACCCGACTGGAGTGAGGGATTGACTAGAGGGGGAGGATTGTAAACCCGAATTAAAGCCCCGTTTGTCAGATGGAGGAGCAGGGGATCACTCAAAACCAAAATCTAATTCTGTGGATGAATAAGACAACTCAGGGTCCTTCCTGTGTGTACTAAGAGTGGAGGGTGACTCCAAACAAAATTGGTCATCATCAATAAAGGAATCCAGAGTGCTAGGCTGGGACAGTATAGGGGTACACCTGGCCGGAATAGGGGAGCATTCCACAAATTCCCCTTGAAATCAATTCCTAGAAGACACTTCTGGGTCAATGTGGGCTGGCTGCTGACTATTACCTCTGCCCCCTGGGTTTAAATGGGTGGGGGCCAACCCTAGCATTGAGTGTCTGTATTCGTCTGGTGGGTCCAGTACTCTGGGTCTCACTTGATCCGCGTGCCTCCTCCAGATCAGACCAGTGGCTGTTTCGATTCTGTAAGAAACAGGACCAGTTTGATCGATCACAAACCCAGGCACCCACATAGGGCCACCAGCTGCATAATTGCGGCAATGTACAGGGTCTCCGGATGAGAAACCCTTCTGGTGTTGGATTGCTATATTTGTGCCTTTGTCCTCCACCCTAGAGGGATCCAATCTGTCCAGCAAGGATGACAGTTTCCTTCGCTGGAGCAATTCAGCAGGGGACAGCCCTGAGGCAAGGGGGGTGAGCCTATATGTGAAAAGAAACTGGCATAACTGGAGCTCCAAATCCCCTTCACCCATACATTGAAGCACGTCTTTAGTTGTGCACACCTGCCGATCTACCTGGCCATTGGTGGCTGGGTGGAATGGGGCGGCAGTGGTGTGCCTAATTGCATTCCTTTCCATGAAGGATTGGAATTCTGCAGATGTGAACATGGACGCATTGTCAGACACCAGCACATCTGGAAGTCCAAATGCTGCAAACAGCCTTCTTAGGTGCATTATCATGGTGGCTGAAGTGGTATTAGGCACCCTAATCACTTCCAGCCACTTAGAGAATGAATCCACAACCAACAAAAATAGGGCACCCCTAAATGGACCTGCAAAATCTATGTGCAACCTGGATCACAGGCCCCGAGCAGAATCCCATTCCCAAGAGAGAAGGTGGGATTGCTCTGGACGAGAGGATTGACAACTGGCACAAGTGCCGATCATTTGTTCTATGTCTTGGTCCAGTTGAGGCCACCAAAAGTAGCTACAGGCAAGGGCTTTGGAATGGACAATTCCCGGGTGACTTGTGTGAAGTAGATGTAAAACCTTTTTCCTGAGAGTGACAGAAATGACCACCCTCTGGCCTCATAGATGGCAACCTCGCTCCACTGACAATTCCAAACGCTTGTGGTGGAATGTTCTGAATTCCTCAGCTAGAAGAGAGACAAACCAGCCTTTTTGTACCCAAGACATTACTTTATTCAATGTTGCATCCTTGGCCTTGGCTATATCTGAGGGGACGACTGGGGGTGAGTCGAAAGCCTCAATCATAAGGACCTGGTGGTCGCTTTCGATCTCGCAATCAGTTTCCCAGACCCCTGGCAGTGGAGAATGTGACAGGGCATCAGTGTGGCTGATGTTCTTGCTGGGCCTGTGCTCCAAAGTAAAATTGTATACATTTAGGAAAATTGCCCAACGCAACATCCTTGGGGACAGAATTTGAGGTGTGGGCTTCCCATTTACAAAGATTCCAAGGAGTGGCTTGTAGTCAGTTATGATGGTAAAAGGTCTTCCGTAAAGGTAATCATGGAATTTCATAGTGCCAGCCATGATTGCCAACGCCTCCCTGTCTGTCTGAGCGTAATTTTTCTCAGGCTTTGAGAGTGAACAGGAATAGAATGCTATGGGGGCTTCCCTCCCGTCATTTAGTACATGGCATAACACAGCTCCCACCCCCACAGGGGATGCATCACACACAAGTACAACTTCCTTGTTAGGATCAAAATGAGTTAAAACAGCATCCGAAGATAGCAGCCTTTTAAGTTCTAGGAACGCTTTCTCTTGGCAATAGCCCCAGTGCCAAACAGTATCTTTCTTAAGAAGCCGGCGTTATGGTTTGGCAACTGAGGCTTTGCGATGGAGAAAAGTGTGATAGAAGTTTAACAATCCTAGAAATGATTGCAATTCGGCTTTACATTTTGGGCTGGCTGCATTTCGCATGGCCGCCACCTTGGAGTCAGAGGGTATGATACCTTGGGGTGTAATTTAGTACCCCAGGAACTCCACTTTCTGTGCCAAAAACACACATTTATCTATTCTGAGATGTAGACCGGCCCTCTCGAAACGTGAGAGGACTCGATCGAGCCTGGCTGCTAGTTCGATGGTGCCCTTAGCAGTGATCAAGACATCGTCAAAATATGGCAGGACACCGGGCAAACCTTTTAAAATACGTTCTACAAGAAGTTGAAATATTCCGGGGGCCACATTCACCCCGAATTGTAGTCTAGTTACCTTAAATGCCCCCTATGCATTACTATGGTCTGTGCTATGGCAGCAGCAGGAGACACAGTCAATTGTTGGTAAGCCTGGGCAAGGTCAAGTTTTGCGAAAAAATTTCCTCCATACAAGGAGGCAAGAAGGTGGCTTACCACAGGTACAGGAAATGCATTTGGGTGAATAGCTTTATTGATGGTACACTTGTAGTCAGCGCATATCCTGACCTCCCCGTTACTTTTCAAAGCAGTCACAATTGGTGTCTCCCACTCTGCAGAGTCCACTGGTACTAGGATGCCCTGCCCCACCAGTTTGTCTAGCTCAGCTTCTATCTTCTCCTTTAAAGCAAAGGGTACCTGGCGTGGCTTCATCCGGATTGGCTGGACAGTTGGGTCAAGCTCAAAGACAACAGGGTTTTTTTGTATAACCCTAACCTTTTTTGAACACCTCAGGATGTGCAGCACAAATGTCCCAGATTGGTCAGCATCTATTGCGTGAATGCCAGAAAGCCGGATTCCCAGGGGCCTAAACCACTGGGTCCCAACAAGACAGTTAGTGCCCTGCTTAACTACAACCAAAGGCAAGTAGGTGCGAATGTTTTTGAATTTGACCAAGAAATTTCCTACCCCCGGGACCAGAATCTGGCAACCTTGTACATCCCGGAGGGAAGTTTTAAAAGATTTGAGCTTGGGCCAAGAGGCAGGGGGAATTCTCAAAAACTCCCGCTGTGAGATTATGGAAAAGGTAGTACTTGAATCCACCTCCATCTTGAAGGGGACGTCCTGCAGGCTCAGGTCTGCGAAGAAACGCTCGCTGACAATGCCCACTTGGCATGGCTCAGGCTCTGGTGACACTTTGGCGATGGACGTTTTATGGTGATGACTCTTCTTGGACTCAGGTGCTGGAGTTCTTTGCTTTTGCTGTTGGCATACTTTAGCAATGTGCCCTCGTCGCCAGTGGCATTCTGCGGTGCGGAAGGGGCACTTCCTGCGGTCATGCCGGGCTCTGCAGCCATCACACTTGCAAAGGAATTTCTTCTCCTGATCGTCACGGTGCTCTCGGTGCTTTCGTTGGACCGCTCGGACCTCTCCCTCTGCATCGCTGGACTCCGATGAAGAGGTGAAACCAGGCGATGCTGAGGAAGATGAAGATGAATTTTGCTGAGCTTGCACAACTGAGTCGCTGGCACTGGTGGTGGAGTGGTGATGCCAGAAAAGCTTGTTGCCGGACCGTGCAGTCTCAGACACTACCGCCTCTTCTAGGACAGCCTTGAAAGTTAGCGTCTTCCTGATCATGAGGCAACATTGAGCATCTTTGTCTTTCATGCTGGCCAGCAGACGGTCCCGGAGTGCTTCTTCGATGTTGTCCCACTTGCACGTGGTGGAATCAATGCGCAGAGCGGCGGCGTAGTCTGCAGTGGACTCCCCAGGTCGCTGCTCCCTTCTGTGGAAGGCCACCCTGGCCGGGAAGATCGTGACCTCTGGCTGCAGGTGTTTCCTCAGTGCGGACATGATTTCTGTGAGCGGTACCACATCCATGACCCTTGGGAGAATGAGGAGGGTTGCTAGCTCAAGCGTCTCAGAACCGCACTGAGCGAGGAAACAGGAGCGCTTCTGGTCTTCATCGGTGATCTTCTGTGAGGCCATTGCGTGGCGGAATCGGCGTTCGTATGTCGCCCATTTCTCTGGGTCAAATGGGCCAATGTTGCTGCCGTGTGGGGACGCCATCCCACTTTTGTCGCCAGTTTCATGTTCAGGGAATGAAGAAGCAGACGAGTGAAGTAGTGAAATTCAGCTCTTTATTAGTGGGATTTGAACACAGTTTGGATGGGGCAAAACTCCCCATGTGTGCACATTTTTGATCCATTTATTTGCATAGGAATAGATACATGAGAAAAGATACATTCCGCTCCTGTCAGAAAACACAGTTAACATACTTAACAACATCATTTCTATTTAAAAAGAGATTGCAACAAAATTCAGTATATCTGCTTTTCTCCCATGAGTTGTTTGCTGGTCTGATCTTTCCACTCCTACCCTTTTCTGCCTTCGGATCTTCTAAAAAGCATTACCACTGAATAGATTATTTGCCTTCTGCTCCAGCAGGTACACTCTAAGTTCAATGCAAGTCTTTTCATTTTAAAACTGTCTGTGGCACACTACTGTGTTGTTGCCACTTGCCTGATGTGACATATACCACTTAAACAGCTTCATCAAAAATGCACACATACAGCCACAAATTCAATCCTTTCCACATACAAAAATCTGATTTCAGAACTTACCTCCCTCTTCCAGGAGGCAGTTTAACATATATTTAACAAAAACTATAATGCAGTATAGACTATAGATCAGTGAAAAGTCATCTTAAAAAATATTGCATGAGGAGTCCCTGGGCACCAAAAGCCAAACAGCAGAAGCACTCTATTTTTATTTTATTTTTAAGACAAAAAAGAAGTCATGGATATTTTCAGTCTCATAATGTAAACCACAGGGGAGGAGAGGAGAGGGACGGGGAAGGGATATTGCTGTTTAGGCTTAGTAGAAACTGATAGCTGCAAATATTATACATAAAAGTGCAAAGGTCCTTTACTGCCATCGCCTGGAATAAATGAAATAGGCAAAAGAAAGTTAGTTTGTTAGAGCAGGGGTTCCCAACCTTTTCAAGCCGGGGGCCGGGTCATACTCTCTCGGTCAGCTTCAAGCGCTGGATGGCCATTTTGCCCTGCCTGCATGATGGGGGTGGTCATTTTGTCCCAACAGCTTCAAAGGGGTGGCCTTTTTGTTTCACAAATGCCCTTGGAGGGGCCACATGAAATGGCACTGCAGGCTGGATCTGGCCCACGCATCTTAGGTTGGGAACCCCTGGGTTAGATGAAAACTTACACACACATAGGGAACTACAAAATCGCATTAATATCCATCTTGGCATTCAGGAGAAAGAGAGATAGTAGAGTACATGGCTTCCATGAAAAAGATGCCAGTTCCAGCACTGAGAACAGCGGGAACCAAAAGCATCAATAATAGCTGACTGGAGAGCTCCATGAGCTAGTTTTCTGGCTGTGGAACCAGGGATTGTGAGTTCAGTTCCCCGCTGTGCTTCTCGTGAGAAAAGCCAGTCTGTGTGGTCATGGGCAAGCTGCACAGTCCCAGGGTGCTTCCAGAAGACGGAAATCATGAAATACTGTATTCTCTACCTAAGAAACCCTTAAAGGGGTCGCCATAAATTGGAATTGACTTGACTGAATATGATTGACATTGAAGCATCACAATATTCCAACCTGGCATACAGTAATTTACTGCTCTTACTCACAAATACACAAATGATAATGATTGATCTCATCATAGTCTACATTTAGCAATATTAACTGAATTAGATAATTGCTGTTTCACATTCTGGAATTTGGATGAGCACAGATGTCCTTCTGACATAGTTTTTAAATGTTTTTGTGGGAATAAAATAATATGACTAAAGAATACATTTAAACTAGTTGTCTTATAACCTTACAGTGACATCTGTGGGAACTAAAGATTATCCATTATCTTCATCAAAAGCTCCAACTTCTTTCTTTGTATAAGTAAATCAGAAAGCAAACTCTAAAAGGGTCTGGCTCAAAAGACTAGGCTCTTTAGAACATGATGGCTTTGTAGTCAATTCTATTGCTAGCACAATTCTAAAAATCTGCCAGTAAAAAATCTGCCAGTATTGAAACCTTAGAAAAAACTCACCAGCATGGATTCTGGAATTTTATTTCAAAAAAGTTATTTTAAAAAAATGATTTTTTAGCAATGTAACAGCACAAGATATGTCATAGCAGCTAACCATAGCTGAGTTAGTCTAGAAACCCCTTACATTCTTATTTGATATCAGTCTGGGTTAGTGCAGCTTTGGGACAGTCTTTTTTGACTCCATTGACCCATACCTGTCAACCATCCCAATTTGGCCGGGATTACCCCGTAATTTGACGTCGATTGATGTCATAACCCGCCCCACACTGCCAAAACCCCGTAATTTGGCAGTGGGTGGAAACGCTTTCCACGCATGTGTGGAAGCGGTATGCCGCTTGCGCAGCCCCTACGCAAGCAGCGGAACACTTCCACGCATGCGTGGAAGA
Source organism: Bradypodion pumilum (assembly GCA_035047305.1). Lineage (NCBI taxonomy): Eukaryota > Metazoa > Chordata > Lepidosauria > Squamata > Chamaeleonidae > Bradypodion > Bradypodion pumilum. The sequence goes on along the minus strand of JAWDJD010000005.1, from coordinate 199,280,074 downwards.
GTTCTACACAAGTGTAAAACTCTTCCACGCATGCGCGGAAGCGCTACGCCGCTTGCGTAGGGGCTGCGCAAGCGGCGTAGCGCTTCCACACATGCATGGAAAGCGACCTGCGCACAAGCAATCTGCGCAGGTCCCGTTTTTTCGGAGCCGTGGGTTGACAGGTATGCATTAACTGTGAAAGATTAATTAACTGAGATGTCATAGAGGAGGGAGGACTCACAGGAGAACAATTCAACTGCCCACAGTGTGGAAGTACAAGAGATATTTGTGGAATGGGAGAATTTAAATCAAATCATCATACCCCACTTTACCTTCTGGAGTACACAGAAAGAGCCTCCTCAAAGATTTTGGTATTTTTGAACCACATTCGGACATACCCTGGGCAACGGCTATCTTGTGCTGACTAATCTTTCTCATACTAGGACGGGTGAAAGGAACTGTAGAATGAACTCACCAAAAGGTGCCTTCATTTTGGCACTTGCACATCTAGACTAGAAAAAGAAGATGTTTAGCACACGTTGTGCACACAGTCAGTGAAATGGCACCAAGAGTTCCTTGTGCCAAAAGCTGTAATATGTCTATCTGGTCATAATTTATACTGGACACTCACAAGCAGTCAATTTCACTATTATTTATTTACTGTATTTAACTTCTAAATTTTTATTTCACCTTTTCACCAACTGATGCTCTGTTGAATTAATAACAATAAAACATTTTTAAAACAAAATAAGAAATCCATACAAAGCAGGTAAAACAAATCAATAAATCTTGAGAAGAAGCCAAGGAGAATGTTGGGTTTTTTTTGGGGGGGGTTGTTTTTGTTTTTTGGGGGGGTGTTTTTGTTTGTTGTTTTTTGCATAAATGAAGCAAAATTGTTCAACAACACACAAATCCTGCAAAAGGACAATGGTGTTTTTTTTGTTTTTGTTTTTTTTTTTTGTTTTTGCAATATGGATTTTTAACTATTAGAAGCGTGGGAAAGTCTTTTCCTTTTGGAAGAACATTGGTCATTCCTCTTAGATAGCAGAATATGATAAGGAAAACACAAAGAAACTTGAAAAGACCAGCTCAGTCTCAGTATTCCCCTTACCACACAAAATAGCACTTTATATGATACAAAATACTCTAGAAGTACTTGAAGTAGAAATGGGTATCTTTATGTATGGTTTCCACTCATAGTTACACTCATAAGGAAAAGGGGAAAAAGGAAAATGGATTCTCCAGCACAATAGAGAGAACCTCTATGCTTGTTGCTTGGAGGAGGATCACAGGAAGAAGGACCATCATCAAAAGAATGGAAGAAAGTAAACAAGCAAAAGCAAGAAAGGGGGACAAGAACTTGCTTCGAATGCTAGAGATGGGGAAGAGCCTTACCAGTTAAGCTTGTGGCAAAATATGATGTGCAAGCCCACTTCCACTAATTCCCAACGTTATCACACGTAGGATTTGCTATAACAGTGGTGGCGAACCTATGGAACACGTTCCAGAGGGGGCACTCAGAGCCCTCTCTGTGGACACATGCGCTGTTGCCCTAGCACAGAATTCGCCCAGCCCCTCTGCCCAGCAACCCAATAGGAGTGCTTCCTCCTCCCCGCACAGAGCTTGCCCCACCCCTTTGCCCAGCAGCCCAATGGGAGTGCTTCCTCCCTCCCCCAACACAGATTTTACCTTGCCCCTTTGCAGCCCGGATGGCAGCCTGTTGAGTTTGGTCACTCAGTCTCTAAAAGGTTCGCCATCACTGTGCTATTATCTCAAGTTTCCAACCTTTTGTTAGATATGATTGGATTCAACTCAGCTTATACTCAAGATGATGCATGTCTCTGCATCTAAAAGAAAGTACAGAGAAGACCTCCTCAGGTTACCTGGACTGTCTTTTACCTTTACCTGTGTTTATCTTTAACTTTAGATTGCTATTCTTAGAGTTTCTAATGTCACTTATAATCTCACACCTCTCTCTTCTCCCTTCAAGGCATTAATATTTTTTCTTTGTTCTCTAGAAGTGAAAGGAACTACCTGCACTCCTGATGTCTCCAACCTAAGGTAGATAAAACCAGAGCTTCTATCCCCTTTACAGGTGATCAAACACTGTTTTATTTTTCCTAGAAAGATGTGATTATTTTACATAGGAGAGGTGTGCTCAGGCACTCTCAAAAGTTTCCCCTGCTCTCCAACATTTTATACAATCAGCTTGCCATTCTGGGCTTGCTTGCAGTGTATGTCTCAGTCTCACTTGAAAGCAAGGGACCTTGCAGGCCTTGAACATTTCTTGCTGAGGTATCTTACTAAGCCAAGACAAATCAACAAGACAAAGAAATTAAATGCTATTCTTTACAACCCTAGGCTAAAGAAAGTTGTTCTTGGAGGACACCTTGGTAGGTTACCAAATGTGATGGCTGGTGGACAGACCTCATTTTGCTGAACCAAACACTTAGTAAGACATTTCTTTCCTGGTGATTCTCCTCCCCTTTCATTTGTTTCCATTACCCATCATCTCTTTCCTTCTCCTTTACTCTATCTTTTTATAATGGAAAAAGCCTTCAGAGTTCTTTATTGTTGCTCACCCCATAAGAGATCAAATGATGCATGAGAAAAATAAGTAACACCATGATTTTTCCTAAAGCATTTCTGACAGACACTATCCAATTTTTGGTGGATATTTTCTCCTTTAGAGGTTCCAAACAACTGATTTGTGATTATAGTGTTAAAAGTTTTTTTAATATTCTGATTCAGATATAGATTTGAATGTTTTAAGGACTTATACTATATAGCATAGAGGCACTTAGTGCAGCTATTGAACACAAATTTATAGTGAAGATCACTGTGCCTCTGCCTTCATCTCTCCACTTACTAATAACAATAAACCCTGTCTCATTCACCCCAGTTTGATAAAGAAACAGAATCTTTCAATTATTTCTTACGGCTCAATGCTTGAAGTTTTCAATTCAATGAATTAGCCTTAATTCTAAAGTGTTCTTGGATGAGAATAAACAATTTTTGCTCAACTGCTACTTAGGTTTATTGCTAAGATCTTTTGAAGTGTTCTCTGGGTGGACTATAAATCTTTGAATAAAAATCAATATTTTGGGGGAGGTTAATCTCCAAAGAACCAGTGCACAAAAGAGTCTCTTTTCCTTTTGCACCAATAAGAAAGATATTTCTTTAAAATGCTGAGGTGGTATTTTAAGTCTTAAATCCAGAGATACATAAGTAACCTTGAAGCTTAGAGATGAAAAGCACAACACAAATCAGACGATAATATTTCTTATTAATTCTACATTAAGTCATTTCACATTTTTTTACAATTAACTAAGAACAAGACTTCTCATACTAAGCATATTCATCAGATTCATTTACTTTATAATTTCACATGCAGCCCTGAGATAATAATCTAAACAACCTGATTCCAAATGAATTGGAGGTGTGATGGAGATTAAACTTCTCATGCTTACAATGAAATTTGAGTTTCTTTTCATCTGACATGCTAGGCATATTTTTTTAAAAAATAACAAAAGATTGGGTGGGGGAATAACTGATTTTGTTAGCAAATTAAACTATTAAGGTTTATTCAAAAGATGCTTGAATTTAATCTAGTCTGCAATTATATATAGACTTACCTAGAAGTCAGTCCCTTCGAGAATAGTAGTTCAAATGCTAATCTGATCTCATGTACACACACATACAGAGGAGTGGGAGGAAAATCCTATTTGAATATTATAAATTGTGCAGAATGTAACAACAGAGCGTTATAACCTCTCTGTTGTCATCATTGCTTCTCTACAAGTGACAGATTTAGAGGGGGGAGCGTCTTTGCTATACATGGAGGCTGCCCCTATAGATCCGCGTTTCTCACCCTTGGGTCCTCAGGTATTCTGGACTTCAGTTCCCAGAAACCTAAGTCAGCACACCTGCTGATCGAGGAGCATGAAGCTATCCTTTTCAGACCCATAATGTCCACCACATGTAGAAAGAGACACAAAACCATCAATAGAAGGGCTGTGCTAAAGCCTTTTCTTCCTCACCAGAGTATTCTGTACTACTCCAACAGCTGAATAGAGCAAAAGACAGAAAAAGAGTAACTTCTAGTACTTTTAATTCACATTAAAATTAAATAAATATATATAAACACCAAACATCTCCGGAGGCAGTATCTGAAGAGTGTCCAACATAAACTGGTTCATATCAGCCCAGATCAGTTAAACATACAGTAATCCAAGTCTCACTTTACCGGGAAACTCACTGATCCTTGGGCTAGTTATATATCACATTTCTGATTGATCTTTTTGTTCAGAGGTTGAAGGGGATATGCATTGGGTACCCAGATGGTCTCCAATGCAGTCTTCAATCTGTTTTGCTACAGCAAGATGGCTGTAGCAAAACATTCCTTGGTCCTACTACAATTTGATAACACTGAGTTATCCAGTCTCAGTTGGGCCTCAGTTTTTGGCTTTGAAATCTCAGGGAATGGGAAGCTGTTGAAAATGCCAACTCTATCTTTCTCCTATTAACTGGCTGGTGCCAGGCCAGAAATACCCCAAACTACATAAGGATCAGGAAAATTACTACTTTTACTATTTAGTTTTGAATGGAAATCATTTTTATCCTAGGACAAAGAAAATTTGAATGCTGCTCTATCTTATATCTTATAAGGGACTGCAGTGGCTCAAGTGGGTAAGACGCTGACTGGGAGACGGAAGGTCAGCAGTTCGATTCCCAAGTACTGCAGGACGGAATGAGCTCCCATCTTTGTCCCAGCTCCTGCCAACCTAGCAGTTCGAACGCAAGAAATTGCAACTAGATAAATAGGGACAACTTCGGTGGGAAGGTAACAGCGTTCCGTGCACTCCAGTGTCTAGTCATGCCTGCCACATGACCACAGAAATGTCTGCAGCAGAAGCAGACAACGCTGGCTCTTTGGCTTTGAAACAGAAATGAGCACTGAACCCTAGAGTCGGATACGACTGGCTTTCAAGCAAGGGAAACCTTTACTTTTACCTATCTTGTATAATGCATGATATCATTTTATTTATTTTTGAAAGTTATGAACAATGCATTCCTTAAAGAGAAAAACAGGCAAAGGGTTTAAACAAAGGTGTGTTTTAAAGAATTAAAACAACCATCTTCTAAAAGCACAATTAAAAATCTTTCATATTTCATGGAAAAGTTAAACAAGCACATATTTAACAGTTTCCATTAAAATCAGTGGGAGTTAAAAGAAATTGATTTTTGGCTAAATCCTACCTTGTATTTTCTATCACAGTGAAGAAATTCACTGATTTCCTTATGCTGGCTTATTTCTGTTGACAACATATGTGAGAGCTGTGTGGTCAAAGTGTAATAGAGACCTGGCAATCCACACATGTCCAGTGACAAGAATTCCATCCCAAAATATTTCCAGAGTCATTATCTCTGGCCTTAAGTCTTACCCCAGGCCATCAACTGTCATTAATCTCCAGAAGTCACCCCGGGCTTCATTGTTAATTAAATATTGAAATTCCTCTCTATATAAGCAGAACAAATCAAGGTCGAAGGAAGGATCAGGGATTTGTCAAGAACAGAGGAATATTTCTGCCTCAAAAGGATACTGATTCTGAACACCATGGGTCTTCAGCAAGTAGGGTTGCCAGATGGTATCTTAAAGGAGGACATGTCCTCCTTTTCTATAATTTGTCCTCCTGTCCTCCCTTACCTACTGTATGTACATAGTTGGTTACAAATGTACTTAGAGAGTGCTTATCAATGGGCCCTTTTTCAGACTGGGAGGATGCAACAAGTGGGGTACCACAAGGTCAGTCCTGGGCCCAGTAGTCTTCAAAAACGTCCTTCATGATTTGAATAAGGCAAACTTTTCGGGCCACAGGCTGGTCATGTGGTTCAGGGGGGTGGTCACTATGGCCCGTGGGCTGGATCTGCCCCCATATGCCAATTCATGTGGCCCATGAAGCTCTTGTTGCTTCCAGAAGCGGAAGTAAAATGCACCCATACAGGAGCAATGAGGGCTTCCAGGAGCAACACTTCTGGGAGCAACGATGGCTTCACGGGCTGGATGAATTGGCATCAGGGGCCAAATCCAGCCCATGGGCCATAGTTTGGGCACCCCTAGGATAAGGGGATGCAGGGGATGCTTACCAAATGTGCAGATGACACAAAATTGGGCAAAAGAGTTAATGCCTTGGTAGACAAACACAAAATTCAAGATCTTGCTAGACTCCTTGATAGATCAGTGGGCCCAAAATAGCAGAATAAAATACAATAGGATAACTTCAAAGTTCTACATGTAGGATGTAAAAAGCAAATTCATTGTTATATGATGGGCAATACTAGGTCCAGTCATGCTATAGGCGAGAAGAATATTGGAATTGTTGTTGATTGCAAGCTGAACATCAGTCAACAGTGCAATGTGGCTTTAAAAAAAGGAAAATGATATTTTATGCCATTAACAGAAGCATTGTTTCTAAACCCTGTACTAGTCCCCATATATTCAGCACTAGTTAGACCTCATCTAGAGTACCTCATCTAGTTTTGGACACTGCACTTTAAGAAGGATGGTGACAAACTAGAAAAAATTTCAGAGGAAGACAAACAAGGATGATTAGGGCACTGGAAACAAAATCCTATAAAGAAAGCTCGAAATAATTGGGTACGTTTTGTCTTGGAAAAGATGGTTGGGGGGGGATATATGATAGCAATTCTCAAATACTTAAAAGGCTGTCACACATAAGAGGGGTAAAATCTGTTCTTGATTATCCAAGAGTACAGAACATGTAACAATGGGCTTAAGTTAGAGAAAGACAGTTTCAGTTGAGATCATGAAAATCTTCCTAACTGTATGAGCAGTATAACAATGGAACTAATTACCTAGGGAAGCGGTGAGCACTACAATGCTGGAGGCAAACAAGGCAGAGCTAGTCAACCTTTTGTCAGATATACTTTGTTGTTGGCCCCTTCCAACAACCTTATTCTATGATTCTTTGATTTTATCTTCAGATTATATTATGTTAATTTTAAAAAGTCTTACAGATTTTCTTTACTTCCCTTTGAATTTAGAATTCATTCAGCTGAATACCCTAATCTAGACTTATCAGGTGAGGAATGATTGCTGCATGTTGAAGTGCACTCGTTGCATATACATAGTGCCAGCTTTAAACTCATGCCATCTCTGGTTAAAAAGGTCAGGTAGTGAATGATCTGAAAGACTGGAAGCCTTTGAGATCAGCTGTTAAACCCCCAAAGCCAAGGAGCAGTTGAAATAACAGAAATGGGGGAATGACTTGCAAATGCTCCCCAGAGGGCGGGTGGGTATGCAGTTAACACAGTCAAGAAATGTTATTGCAGGTGAGAATGTAAAGCATGAGTATGACCTTCACTTGTAAAAACAAGACATGCTTTATCTCAGCAATTGCACAGGTACTGAGTAGTGCTGGGGATAAATGACAAAACAGGAAGACTGTTGTTATTTCATGGAGTTAAGTGGCACATGTCCATTTTCCCAACAAGCTCTCATTTGAAGTGGTTAGAATTAATTGGCTTAATTGGCTTGTTTAGTGAAGGAAGAAATGTTTCCTAAACTCTTATAGTTGTTTTCCAAGCTTATTGCAGTTGCTTTTGAGATGTGAAGATGTTTAGAATAACAATACAGATAGAGACTCTTAACTGGATAAGCATGAGGCAATTAATGAGGCAATCCTGACCTTGATGAGTGGGCATGGTACCAGCTCATGCTTATGTTAAACCAAAAGTATTTATGTAAGCCAGAGGTGTTTATGTCAATATGTTCACCCCTAGTGCCAGTAAAATAGTGGCTCAGAGTCAGGGTGATGAAGTCACATCCCCTCACAAGGGTATACAAACTGAAGCCTTCCACAGACTGAATGCATTGACAATAAAATGGCATCTGTAATTTTCCTGCCAATTTTCAACAAACAAGGAATGGGTTTATTTTCCTGGCTAATATACTTTGCAAAGAATTGCCTGCATCAGGATACTTCAGTAAAGAGATTCTACTGGGGCTTCCACAGTGACAGACCACACCAAAGCTAACACAAAATCAAATCTAACAAGAATAAGGTCTGACCTGTGGGCCCTTCCAGGCTCATCTATATTTTACAGTGCCAATACAGTTTCCTAGTGGACAGATGCCAGCCAAGTCTGTGTAATATTGTCAGTGGCAACTTTCTGTGCCCCAAACTCTAAAGCAGTGATGGCGAACCTATGGCACATGTGCCAGAGGTGGCACTCGGAGCCCTTTCTGTGGGCACCCATGCAGTCACCCCAGCACACAGTTTGCCCCACCCCTCTGTCCAGCAGCCCAATTGGAGTGCTTCCTCCTTCCCTCAGCACAGAGTTTACCCCACCTCTCTGCTCAGCAGCCCAATGAGAGCACTTCCTTCCTCTGCCCAGCAGCCTAGTGGGATTGTTTCCTTCCTTCCCTTTTGCTATGTTGGCACTTTGCGATCAATAAGTGGGTTTGGTTTGCAGTTTGGGCACTAGAAGGTTCACCATCACTGCTCTAAAGTATAATGTTGTATTGTGAGAAAAATGGGCAGAGCTTTAAATACCCTGTGAGTAGAGTTGTATCACTTTAGAAAACAGAGCAAAAAGCACTTACATGGAGAGGTCTGCATCACTTTAATGCAGGGAGAGCCTGTTTTTAAGGGTCTCTAAAGCACTCCTGAAAACTCTGCCACCAGAAAAAACATGGTTTTCATGGCTTTTTTGATGTACTGTCAAAGTTCAGGAGAAGCTGGGGGAACAAACGTACCCTTTGCTTTAAATTGCTCTTCACAGTATGCTGCTGTCTTTCAGTGGAATACCAAAACATCACAAATAAAACACATTTGTCCCTGTTGTTGCTGAGTTTCAGCCAACAGCAGATACTTTGGGATCAAAATGGATCCCAGACCTCCTGCAGTTGCTCACTCCTGCTTTAATGAAAGAAAACAGTAATATATTTTTGTATTTTTTTTAAAAAAAAACCATCATGACCATAGATTAGCCTGCTAACTTGTGTCCCAATTAAAAGGAAGTTCTTACATTTGCTTGGTTGTTGTTGCTGCCATTTTATTTCTTTTTCAGCAAATAGATATTATGTTTGAGCCTCATTAATCTCCTCTCTTACTTGGACAGGAGAGAGGGATTGCAGTTGCATCACATTCAGAGGGTACAAGGGCATTTTTCTGTTTTCTTTTTCTTTTATACTTTTATTTATTTAGTGACATTTTCACATCACCTAACGTGTACCTTTTATAAACTTCTTTTCCAGTCAAATGAATATTTGTGAATATTATACAAAAGATTATAGACAAAATATATACAACCAATCAACACTGTGCCAATCACAAGTGTAAAAGCATAAAACATTTTTTAAAAGCAGCTATTAAAATTATATTTTTTAACTTACAAAAGTGTTTACCCAATATTTGTAGCACTGACTTGTAGTTTTCTAGAGTGGAGTACCGTTAGATACATGCAAATCATCTGAAAGCTAATTACTAGTAGTTATGTGAACCAATTGCTTATGTTTTGATGTTGGCTTATTATGTGTAACATAACTTTGGTGTATGCAAACCAAGACACGGAACACAGCCTCGGGCTGGGTTAACTCAGGTTTATTGCATCGTGGACAGAGGGAACATGAGGTAATGGCGGATCGATAGCTCTTTATATACAGCAGTAATACATTTGAACGTGGTGCCATGGTAGCCCATTGGCTACTGTCTGCGTGACGTCATTGCAGGTCACGCCCTTCTTGTCCAGGTGTAGGTAGTGGCGGGAAAACTTCCCGCGCTGTTGCCTTTGATGAGTTCGGACCAAGAGAGCTTGGACGCTCGCTGCTGCCAGCTGGTGGTCATTAGCTCGCGTCCTATTACAGGGCTTATATGATACAGCTGAAGGTTACATTGTTGCTATAGGCAAGGTTACATTGACTCAGATACATTTCAATCCATGTGTACAGTAAAACCATCAGAACACAACATCCCTCCCCCCTAGGACGAGACAAAGTCTCGAGCCCGCCTTAACACACTCCCCCCCCTTATGAGACAAAGTCTCTCAGCCAAGATGGCTTATTTCGAACACGCTGGGGTCTCGGTGCGGGCTGCCTCTCCCTGGGATTGCTACCTTCTCTTTGTCCCCTGGTCTCCTGTCCTGCAATATGAGAGGGAGACTCGTTAGTGACTTTCCGCGGCTCCGCGGCGCTGTTGGGAGGTGTGCTCTTTCTTAGGGAGGAACCGGGGGCACTGGGGGCTAACGAAAAACCCCTCTTCTCGCTTGGATGGGTGGGGGAACACTCCTGAAAACCCCCCCGGCTCGCCAAATCAAAATCAAAATCACTATCGGGGGCAACGGTCGCGAACTCCTCTCCCCCTTCCCCGGCCCCTGCGAGAGCTGGCGTATCAAAGGGATACGAGTCGGGGCCGCTGCTTCTGCTTCCTTCCCCCCATGCTTGGGACTGTTGTCCACTGCTGTCTCCCCCTTGGGTTAAGCGGGTGGGGGAGAACCCTAACGCTGAATCCTGTTGCTGAGCTCCACTGACTGGCCCAATCACTCGGTGCCTCAGTTGATCTGCGTGCCTCCTCCAGAGGAGGCCGGTGTTCGTCTCGACCCGGTACGACACTGGCCCCGTCTGTTCTACAACCGTCCCTGGTACCCAGGCTGGCCCTGCGCTGGAATAGTTCCTGCAGTGAACAGGGTCACCGGCAGCGAAACCTTTCAAGACTGCCAACCCCACGTTTTTTCCCTTATCCTCGACTCTCGTTGGGTCTAGCCTGGACAGGAGCGTGGTCAGTTTTCGCCGCATCAAGAGCTCTGCCGGCGAGTAGCCGGATGCCAAAGGGGTCACCCTATACGCTAAGAGGAATTGGCACACTTGGTGATTCAGGTCCCCCGGGCCCATGCGCCGCAGCGCCTCCTTTGTTGTACGCACCAACCGTTCCACTTGGCCATTCGTGGCCGGGTGAAACGGTGCGGATGTGATATGCCGAATGGCGTTTGTCTCCATGAATGCCCCGAACTCAGCGGAGGTGAAACAACTAGCGTTATCGCTGACTAAAGTGTCGGGTAAACCGAACGTGGAAAAGACTCTCCGTAGCCGGCTAATTGTCGTGGCGGAGGACGTGCTTTTTACTGGGATAACCTCCAGCCACTTGGAGAACGCATCCACGACTAGGAGAAACATGGTTCCTCGGAATGGGCCAGCGAAATCTACGTGCACCCTGGACCATGGTCCCCGTGCTGTGTCCCATTCCCTATGTGGAAGACGGGCCGCCTCAGGGCGGGACCCCTGGCACGCCTCGCAAGTGCCAACCATGTGCTCAATATCCGTGTCCAGCTGCGGCCACCAGAAATAACTCCGGGCCAGCGCCTTTGAACGAACTATGCCCGGGTGGCTGACGTGCAGCAGTTCGAGCACCCTCGTCCGCAGGGGCGCAGGGACCACCACCCGTTGGCCCCACAGAAGGCACCCCCTCTCTAGGGACAACTCTAGCTTTTTCCTAAAGAACGGGTCGAACTCCGTACTCGGGGACGAACCCGGCCACCCCTTTTGCACCCAGGAGCAAACCTTCGCCAGTGTCCTGTCCTTGCCTGTCGCCCTAGCAATGTCGGCTGGCACTATTGGGGGAGCGTCTAAAACCTCAATTAGCAACACCTGGCGGTCCTTTTCTGCTCTCGCCTTTTGGGCGTCCGACAATGGCAAAGGTGATCTCGAAAGCGCATCAGCATGGCTGATCTCCTTTCCGGGCCTGTACTCCAACTCATGTTGGTACGCGTTGAGGAAAATAGCCCATCGCAGCATTCTCGGGGACAGGATCTGCGGCGTTGGTTTGTGTGCCGTGAAAATCCCTAACAGCGGTTTGTGATCGGTCACGATTTTGAACGGGCGGCCATACAAAAAATCGTGAAATTTTTTGGTCCCCGATACGATTGCTAATGCTTCCCTGTCGGTTTGTGCGTAATTTCGCTCCGCTTGGGACAGGGACCTTGAGTAAAACGCTACCGGGGCCTCCCTTCCGTCCTCCAACACGTGGCAAAGCACCGCCCCCACCCCCACCGGGGATGCATCACACACTAGGACCACAGGCCGTTTGGGGTCGAAATGCGTCAGGATTGCCTCCGATGTTAGGAGTTGCTTTAGCTCCTTGAACGCCCTCTCGTGCTCGTCACCCCACATCCACGGCTCCTCCTTTTTCAGCAACCGATGGAGCGGTTCGGCCACGGACGCCTTCCGCGGGAGGAATGTATGGTAAAAATTTAGGAGCCCCAGGAAAGATTGCAGCTCGGTCTTGGATGTGGGGCGAGGGGCCTTTTTAATGGCTGCTACCTTGGATTTAGACGGCTTAATCCCCTCGGGTGTGATTCGGAACCCTAAAAACTCGACCTCTGTGTCGAAAAAAACACATTTATCCTTCCTCAATCTCAGCCCCGCTTTCTCGAACACGGTCAGTACCTTGTCCAACCTTTTCGCTAGTTCAGCCTCACTCCCCCCTGTTATCAACACGTCATCAAAATAAGGCAACACCCCCTCCAGGCCCTTTAGGAGGCGTTCCACGAGCGATTGAAAAAGACCGGGTGCCGAGTTCACGCCGAACTGTAACCGCGACACCTGGAACGCTCCCTTATGTGTAACTATCGTTTGTGCCGCGGCCGTGGCGGGGGTCACAGGAAGTTGCTGATAGGCTTGTGCCAAATCGAGCTTGGCGAAACACTTTCCCCCATTTAGCCTGGCCAAAAGGTGGCTTATCACTGGCACCGGGTATGCATTAGGGCGGATCGCCTTGTTAATTGTACACTTATAATCTGCGCAAATGCGCACCTCCCCGTTAGCCTTTAGAGCCGTTACAATTGGAGTTTCCCACTCCGCGGAATCAACAGGAATAAGAATCCCCTGGCCCACCAGTTTGTCCAATTCCGCCTCTATCTTGTCCTTGAGTGCAAACGGCACCCTGCGTGGTTTGAGTCTTATCGGGCGGACCTCCGGGTCTATGTCGAAAGCTACAGGGGGTCCCTTGAACTTTCCGAGTCCTTTCTCAAAAACGGCGGGATGCGCATCGCAAACCGCTTGTATTGGGTCTCCCCCCACGGTATGCACCCCCCCTATGAACAACCCTAAGGGCTGAAACCACTGTGTTCCCAGGAGGCTACAGCTTCCCCCTTTCAGGACAACTAGGGGCAGTTCCGCCGAATGTCTCTTAAAATTGACCCGAAACTTCCCAACCCCCAATACCGGAATGTTGTTTCCCTGTACGTCCCGTAGTGTGGACCTCAACGCTTTAAGCTTTGGCCGCACGCGGGGGTCGATTTTCAGGAACTCTTTCTGGGGAATTATGGAAAAGGAGGACCCCGAGTCAATTTCCATCTTAATAGGGGCCCCTTGTACTAATACCTCAACGAAGTAATGGGACTGTCCCGCGGACACGCTGCACACTGAGGCGTCGTCCTCGCTGCTGTCCGAGACGCGGCCCACGCCGTCCTGCTTCCTCGTGGTCTGGGCGCCATCTTTGGGCCTTGCTGGACGGTCCGGCCTGGCCGCGCGGTCTTGTGATTGCCTCCGGCCCTCTTTCCGCTTTCTGCACGCCTTGGCGATGTGCCCCCGACGGCCGCAGGTGTAACACTCGGCCTTCCTGAACGGGCATCTCGCGCGCTCGTGGGCCGCTCCGCAACCCTCGCAGCGTCGACCGCCCTTCCGGACCTTCTGGACCTCCTCGCCGTCGCTGCCTTCCGTAGACGACTTTGAGGCCCGCCGAGTCGCGTGCACCGACTGTCCGGCCTTCCCGTGCACCGAATTTTCCGCCTTGCCGGCTTTAGGACGCCACTCACGCCATTGATGCATCTCGTCCACTCCGGCATTCGTGGACTCTGCGGCTTCCGCGGCCTCTATGACTTCGGCCAGCGTGGGTGGCGGCTCCTTATTCATCAAGCTGCGCTGCACCTCCTTGTCTTTCAGGCCACATAACACGCCGTCCCTGAGGATCATCTCCAGGATGTCGCCCCATTTACAGGGGGCGGCGGCTATCCTCATGGCGGCCACGAATGCCTCAACCGACTCGTCTGGCGCTTGGACTCGCCTCCAAAACGCGCTCCGAGCGGGAAACATTGCCCTCGAGGGGCAGAACCGCTCTCGCAGCAGCTTCATGATGTCGCTCGCCTTAAAGTCGCTCACCTTCTTCGGAGCGATTATGCCCACCAGCGTCCGCTTGGTTTCCATCCCGAGCATTCTGGTGAGGATGGCCCTCTTCCTCTCCTCGTCGTCTTGTTTGACTCTGAGTTCCACCAGTGCCGCCTGGAAGTCCATCTCAAGCAGCTCCCAGTCCTGCGGTTTGGTGATGTTGAAACCGCTCTGTGCCCTGGCTGTTCCGTGGGGATCCATCATCCCATCCTCGTCGCCAATTTGGTGTATGCAAACCAAGACACGGAACACAGCCTCGGGCTGGGTTAACTCAGGTTTATTGCATCGTGGACAGAGGGAACATGAGGTAATGGCGGATCGATAGCTCTTTATATACAGCAGTAATACATTTGAACGTGGTGCCATGGTAGCCCATTGGCTACTGTCTGCGTGACGTCATTGCAGGTCACGCCCTTCTTGTCCAGGTGTAGGTAGTGGCGGGAAAACTTCCCGCGCTGTTGCCTTTGATGAGTTCGGACCAAGAGAGCTTGGACGCTCGCTGCTGCCAGCTGGTGGTCATTAGCTCGCGTCCTATTACAGGGCTTATATGATACAGCTGAAGGTTACATTGTTGCTATAGGCAAGGTTACATTGACTCAGATACATTTCAATCCATGTGTACAGTAAAACCATCAGAACACAACAATAACTAACATAGAAATGGTTACTAGTTAGCAATTATACATGGAAAAAAGCCAAGTGGAAGGAGTAGATTTTGGATTAAAGGGTAGCAAATTGAAATTACCACTAATACCATCACCATCTCGTTATTTTTATCATCTGGGGGAATTATAGGATTCCCCACCCAGACCCCACCACCAAGGCAGCAAAATTTCATATCTATTCCTTCTAGTGTTCTGTTGGTTGTTGGAATCCCCTCAGGGCCGTAGACAGGGGGGCCAGGGGGCCCTGATGGCAATGTTATATATGTGAGTGTGACATTGTTGCCTTTCCTGACATTTTTTTCCCCTCCTGGAAAAATCGCCCTCCCCCAAATCTAGAATCCTGGCTACGGCCCTGAATCCCCTTGAATACTATCCACACCTTTTCATTTAGGAAAAGAAAAAGAGCTTAAGCACCAATAAAAATGAATTTTGTAGTAAAGAAATGTTTAACTTTTATTAATGTTGTCAGGACACAATTATATGTATATTTTCTTCAAAAGGGTCACCCTATTAACGCTACTCTGGGCATACCCGTCAAGTGCGGCTCCAGAAAATATGGGAACTGCTCCGACCTGGGTGTGCATGCACGGCAACAACTCCTTTGTGCATGCGCAGAACCCCTTTATGCATGTGCAGCAACCCCTTTCCTGGCCTGCCAAAATACAGGATGGCCATGGAAACGATTGTTAAAGAGGGGTGAAATGGCGGGGCGTGTCAAGATGGAGAGCTGAGAGGGGTGGATTTTTCTCCGCTCGGAAACGAGGAAAACGAAAGTGGCTTTTAAAAGTGAAAATAGTACCTGAAATTGGCAAAAAAGTGGATCAGAATACTCAGAAGGAAAAATAGTTGTGGAATTTAGTTTGGAGAGACCAAAGCCGCGCCGAAAAAAGGAGAAAAAACGGAGTTTCGATCTCGGTGAGAGCGGGGGGATGGGCGGTCTATAATGGCGACGACTCCCCAGAGCTCTTAGCCGAAGAATGGTGTGGAGACCGGTGTCCTGGTGAAATTGGTTAAAGCGTAGGCAAGGCAGAAAGCGGACGATTGGGATCGAAAGGGGTAAGCTCGGCGGGGAATCGAAAGAGGGAAGCTGAAGTGGGTTCCGTTCGTCCCCGCCGCTCCCCTCGATTGGAGACGCACGGAGCTTTGCGGAGCTGGAAAATGTTACAGTGAGAAGCTGGGAGGTCCAGACGGTGAGCAAATTTGCAAAAATAAATGGGAAAGTAGAAGAAAAGAAACTGTATTTTCCGTCTTTTTTGCTGTCGGTGGGAGCGGCTGGGGGTTAAGCGACAGGGACAACATACGATCCCCCGGTGGGGGTGTTCTTTTCACTTTTTTCCTTTCCCCCCCCCCTCTTCCCTTGCCGCCGCTTGTGCTGTGGTTCTAGACCGTTGGAGACTCTGATCAATTTTGCCCCTGCCTAATTGTTTTTGTGGTATGAAGAGGATCAAGGTGGTGCTACGATTTAGAAACGTGCTGTGAAGAGTAAAGAGTTGATACCCCCGAGTTTTTGAGGGTAGGGGTTGATTTTGTTTTTGGCCTTTGTTTTTGTCTTTCCTCATTAAGTTGGAGAACGTTTGCAGGCTGCAACAGGAAGATAAAGCTTGTCCTCCTCCTCTCTATTTTGTCGGATAAAGTTTCTTTTTTTTATCTTATTATTTTTTTTTAACTCTTATTTTTGTATTTTGCCACTTTTAGTTCCCTTTTTTCTTATTATTGTCGTTGGGATTTTCTTATTTTGAATTTTTAAAGGCAAATTTTTTTTAATTAAAATTTTAATTATTTTTTTGTATTTGCATTTTTTCTTTTTCTATTTTCCTTTTCCCCTTTTTTCTTTTTTCGTTTTTATATATTTTTCTTTTTTTTTCTTTTTTTTTCTTTTTTCTTTTTTTCTTTTTATTGTTGCTCAGCTGGGGGTAAAATATTAAAATAACTAAAACTTAAGGGAAATTAATTTGGCCTAAATTGGAATCATTGTTTGCCTTTTCCTTTTTAACCCTCATATTCAGTGGGACCAGGGTGAATATTTGATATATATGTGCGTATATAGGTGTGTGTAAATACACGCACATATATCTGATAGAGGGGGAGGGGGAGGAGAGTATAAAGGTCCTTGTATGGAAATAAATATATTAAAATTGGACAGAGTTAAAATACATGGTGACTGTTGATGGGTATATTGTACATGTAAATTAAGTGATTAGTAATATATTTGGATGAAACGGCAGGGGAGAGGGAAGGAGAAGGAGAAGAAATTGGCTTGGACAAGAGTGGAAAGACCAACATCCTCGGATAGGAGTTTTAGAAGGCTTACAAGGTTAGAGGAGCAGGAAGACGGGATGAAGAAAACAATGCAACAAGAGATGAAAGATTTAGAGGAGCAGGAGACAGTGAAGAAGATGGCACAACAAATTCAACAGCAGCAGCAACAGAAGACAATAATATCACCAACTACGACTACTCCAACTGCGGTTAAAACAATTGTAATTACAACAGCAAAAGTAACAACAGCAACAATTGCCGCAACAACCGTAACAACTACAGCGGCGACAGCAGGGACAGCACCGACAACGATTGTAACAACAGCAACAGCAACAACGCCAACAACATCGGCAATGGGGGGGGAGCAAGGATTTAAAAATGAATTTGACTGCCTTAAGGAGAGATTTGAAAAAATGGAGGATAGAATTGAAAAGATGATTGCCCAAGATAAAAAAGATCGAAAACAAGAGTCTCAAGATATGTTGGAAAATATTATGAAGGGAATTCAAGGTATAAGGGAAGAAGTAGACAATCTTAAAAAAGAACAAGAGGTTATTAAAAAAGACCAGGTATTGATTAAAGAAGAGGTTATGGATTTGAGAAAGAGAGGAAGGGAGAGAGAAGATAAGGTTGGAGATCATGAAAAGAGACTGGAGAATGTAGAAGAACAATTAAGACGAGCAAACGTTATAATTCGAAAATTCCCAGAGAACTCACCAGACAAATTGAAAGAAAGAATAGTGAAATGGCTGGACGAAATCATGGAGGATGGTTTCACACCACAAGAGATTGTAAGCGTATTTAGATTGGGTTCTAAAAGGGGTAAAACTGGGTCGAGAAATGTCATGTTAAAATTTGCTAATGTGTCGGATAAATTACGCTTAATGGCACTTATATGAGAAAAAGGAGTAGAGGTTTTAAAAGTGGAAGGCCATGACATTGAAGTGTATAATGACATTCCAATTGAGGACCGTTTTTGGAGACAATCGATGAAACCAGTCACAAAACGATTTCAGGGAAAAGGAATAAGGTACAATTGGAAATTCCCACGACAATTAAGCTTTTTTCATCTGGGAAGACGGTATTCAATAAGTGAAGGTCCCAATGTTCTGGATGGAATGATAGATGCAAAGTTATTGGAAGCAGGTACTAAAGAATGGTTTGACCTGAAGGAGGAATTGATTATATCTGGTGGATATAGAAGACGGGACAGTAATGGAAACGAGAATATGCCTAAAGGTGCAGAAGGAGGAATCGTTCCGGGCGGGGATTAGGCTCGGACCTCGCTCAAGCTCTTAAGATTGATCGCACCCCCCCCCTCCCCTCTCTGTAATTCAGAGGCCATTGAAAATAAAATAAAATGGGGAGGGAAAGTAGTAGTTTGTTTAGTGTAAATTTTTTAGTTGTTTTTTTTAATGCTCTTATTATTATTATTTTTTGTATAAGGTTAAGGAAATGTTATATGTCAATCACATGTCCTTCGGAGGAAGTGGGAAATGCAAAAAATTATGGGAGAAAAACAATAGATGAGGAATATAAAAATAATAACATGGAACGTGAAAGGTACTGGCTGTCAAGTAAAGAGAAGGAGACTGGAAGCTGCACTTAGAAAAGACAGACCGGATGTAATCTTTCTTCAGGAGACACACCAGAAATCGGAGAAAGTCAATAAGTTGTTTTTAGGATGGACCCAGATATATGAAAAATCATATGGTTCCTCGAAGGCCAGGGGGGTTGCAACTTTGATTTCAAATAGATTAGGTTTTGAGATGGTAAAAAGTATATCAGATCCAGAAGGTAGATACCTGATTATAAAGGGGAAAATAGAAGAGGAGGAAATAACGTTGGTGAACTTGTATGTACCAAATGAACATCAAAATAGATTTTTAGATAAGGTACATCGAATATTGGAGAAGGTGAAAACAACAAAAATGATTGTAGCGGGCGACTTTAACTTAATAAAATCAAATATAGATAGTACAAACATAACAAGATGTGTGGGTGGAAACAAAATGCATGTGTTAAATAATTGGTTGAAATCTTTGGGATTGAAGGATGCATGGAGGGAACTCAAAGGTCTGGAAAGGGCTTATACATATTTCTCACAAGTTCATAATACATACTCTAGAATAGATTATATATTTGTCACTGACAACTTGATAAGAAACTTAGAAGACATAGAAATAGGAATTTTTAAAGAATCCGACCACGCAAAAGTTTTGTTGGAAATGAAAATAGAGGCAATAAAGATCAGGAAAAATTGGAGATACAATGCCAGCTTGTTTAAAGACAAAAAGATTAAAGATCAAATGGTAGAAAACTGGGAAGAAAATTGGAAGTGGAACGATACAGGGGAACTCGGAATTGGTATTGTATGGGACACGATGAAAGCAATATTTAGAGGTGAAAGTATTAGGTTGGCAAGTATTAAAAATAAACAGCTAAAAAGTAAACAAGAAGAAGTGGAAAAAGAGATTAAAAGGCTACAGGAGAAGCATGTAATAACCAAGGATAGAAAGATTTTTGAAAGAATGCAGGGATTAAAGAAAGAAATAATTGGGAAAGATATTGAAAAAGTGAAAAGAGATTTGGTATATTTAAAAAGAGAATACTTTGAGTATAGTAATAAAAATTCAAAACTATTAGCGAGAGCGGCCAAAGAAAAAAGAAGTAAAAGAGAAATAGGGGTTTTAGTAGATAAAGAAGGCATAAGATACAATAAGACCCAAGATAAATGTAAGGTGGTTAGAGAATTTTTCCAAGAGTTATACTCTAAAAAGAAGGTAAACATAGACAAACTAAAGGATAAATTGGGAATGCAAATTAAAAATAAAATAAGTCAGGAGCACAAACAAAAAATGGAAGAATTCATAACTGAAGATGAGATAAAAAAAGTAATAAATAAATTGAAAGTAGATAAATCACCGGGTGAAGACGGACTACCCGCTGAATTTTACAAAGAGTTTAAAGATATAGTAATTCCAAAATTGTTAAAACTTTATAATGGTATATTAAACGGGGATCAGATACCCTTATCATGGTATAGAACAATAATTGTCTTACTACCAAAACCGGGAAAAGATCCAGAAAGAGTAGAATCCTATAGACATATCTCCTTGATAAACCAAGATGCTAAGATCTTTACGGCAATATTGGCAAATAGATTAAATAGTTTTATGGATAAATATATAAATAAAGACCAGGCCAGATTCGTGAAGGGGAGACATATGTCAGATCTGGTAAGGCGAGTATTAGATTTAATAGATGTGGCAGGACAAAATAAGGAGAAAGTAGGATTATTATCGTTAGATATATTTAAAGCATTTGATTCCTTGCAATGGATAACGATTAGTGAGATAATTAAGAATTATGGATTCGGCGATAGGTTTTTAAAAACAATAGGACAATTATATCAACAAGGTTATGCCAATATCAGGGTTAATGATGGTCTTACGGAGGAAGTGAGATTAGAGGCAGGAACAAGGCAAGGGTGTCCTCTATCTCCAATATTATTTATCATGGCGATGGAAATATTAGCAAATACAATAAGGGAAGATAAAAGTATAGAAGGAATAATGGAAAACAAAATTAGTTTATATGCAGACGATACTTTGTTAATTATGAAACATCCCAGAAGATCTATGGAAAGCATTCAAAAACACTTAACGGAATTTGAACAAATAACAGGTTTGAAGGTAAATTGGGATAAATCTGAACTGATTTTAAGTAATATCGAAAAGGAAGAGCAAATGAAAATCAGGGATGAATTCAAAGTGCGGATTAAAGAGAGCTTGAAATACTTAGGGATAAACATTTCTAATAAGATGGATGATCTGAAAAGATTAAACTATGATAAACAAAAGAAGGAATTAAAAGATAAAATTCTGCAATATCAAAAACTGAGGCTGTCGTGGTTCGGTAGAGTAGCGTTAACTAAAATGATGTTATTACCAAAACTAAACTTTTTGTTCGACGCCTTACCAATCCAGCTGACAGATAAAGATATTAAGGAGTTTCAAAAATTATTTGATAACTATTGTAACGGGGGACGTAGAACCAGAATTCCAAAGAGACTGTGGTATTTAGCTCAAAAGGAAGGGGGATTAGGAATACCTAATTTAAAGAATTATTATAAAGCATTTCATATAAAGAATGTAGTTAAGATTTTAATGAAGGAATCGGTTATATGGGAGGAAATCGAAATGAAGGAATTAAAGGAGGTGGGTAAGAGCTTCTTTCTAGACAAGGAAACATGGAAAATACCAGTTAAAAACAGAATGCTGAGATCAATGCTGGGAGTCTGGAAGAAAGACAAAATGAAACTGGTTCCAAACATCTCTCCGATAATTGAAATAGAAGACTTGAAAAAATTTCCAATAAGAATAAATAACGAGATGAAAGAAATCTTGCGGACAAATGGGGTTCTCCTGTTGAAAGATTGGATACGAGTTTGTAAAGATAAAGGGAAGAAAAGAGAGTTATATGCTCAGATGAAGTTGAATTGGTTTCAGATAGCGATGGTGAATAGGTGGAATAACAAATACTGGAGGGAGCAGAGCTTGGAAAGAGATAGGACGGAATTTGAGGATATAGTGTGGAAGATAAGGAAGGAGGAAACCGGAATAAAAGGAATGGTTAGTAAAATTTATAAAATAATAAATACAGAAGTTAATTCACAAGAAATATTAAGAAATACATGGGAACAAGATTTAAATGTGAAGATAACAGAAAAGGAATGGCAAAATAAATGGAGGAAAAGAATTATGAGATCCCTGTCGGTTAGGGTAAAGGAACATAATTTTAAAATGTTATGGAGGTGGTATCTGACCCCTGTGAGACTGCACCAGATAGACAAAAAGAATCATAAAATGTGTTGGAGGTGTAAAAATATATTGGGTACATATGTCCACATGTGGTATGAATGTAAGGCGGTAGAAAATTTTTGGGTAAAAATTGAGACCGAGATCGAAAAAATTATGGGATCGCGTCTCACGCTGGGGCCAGTTACCACCTTGTTGACGGATGTAGATAATGTTAATTTGGATAATGATAAGAAAGAATTGTTGTCTATGATGCTTGTAATAGCCAGAATGTGTATTGCAAAAAACTGGAAAAATGATTTAACGTTAAAGGTGGAGGAGTGGTACAAGCAGATGTGGGATCTCGCATTGAATGAAAAATTAACTTGGGAGTTAAATTTTAAAAAAGGTATAATAAAAGAAAATAGATTTTGGAATATATGGCGAAAATTTGTCGACTATTCACTGACGAGAGATGGAACAAATAAATTGACACCAGACCAAAGGAAATTTTGGGAATAAAAGAAACTAATGGGAAATCCCACAGCCTCCTGGACAATGTATATAGCACAGGGTGATTAAGTATGTAATATATAGTATGTTTTTTTTATTGTATTTTGTCCTTGTATTTTTTTTCTTTTTTTGTTTAAGATGTTATTATTGTGTCTTAAATGTTTGTTATATATTTTGAAAAACCAATAAAAATTTAAAAAAAAAAGAGGGGTGAAATACAGGATTTCCCAGCCAATCCAGGATACTTGACAGGTATGACTCTTGGTGCTTTCTTGATGAGTCTACTTCCTTGTACAAATGTCAGAATTTATTATGTCTTCTGAAGAGATTATTTTTAAAAGCTAAGGTTGGGGGGAAAATATGTTAACAATGCATTCCATTCTTTATCTCTTTTTTTCAAATGAGATGATAGCAATCTTTTTTCCATCACTAAACAATGGTAAAATGAATGAATTTCGGTTGCCCATGTCAAGAGAACAGATGTTACATAGAAACTGAACTCAGAAAAAAACACTCATTAACAGTCTTAAATCTGATTTAGGAAGAGAGGTATTGAGAAATACAAGGTCACTTCTCTTAGGTGGCATTTCCTGTTGCTATGCTAATCGATAAATGGACTATACTATGATGTGAAACTGAAGTATAATATCAAAATCTATGAGACACATAACAATTTAAGATTATATTCACCTTTCCTGTGAAGTATATGAAACAGGTATAATGGATTTATTCTGTTTGTCCAGTGCTGTACAGTGATACCTCATACAACGTGCAAACTTGGTTCCACAAGTTTGGACTTTATACGGATTTGGACTTTGTATGAGGCATGCAAAATCCTAGCTGCGATGCCTCATACAACGTCCAAATCCTTGTCGCGATGCCTCGTACAACATACGAGATACATTGTACTATAACAGCACAGACTTCAGGGCAAAGTCAAGGAAACAGAAAAACTCATTGTCTAAAGGCTAAATACATTACAAAAACATGTCAAACAACCCTGATTTTAGGGGACAAACCAGCCTGGGGGAAAAACCCAATGCCTCATACAAAGTTGCAGTGACTTTGTATGAGGCAACTTTTTTCAAGGAATTAGGCGATGTTGTATGAATTCAATGTTGTACAAAGCGGACTTTGTATGAGGTATTACTGTACTTAAAAGTGTGAAGGGGTTTTTAAAGAGATGTATAAAGTTTAACAAACCCAAAGAACGTCTTCCCATTATGCCAACAAAGCCTGAAGCAGTTGAATTCACAGGAAAGGGAGAGCCTAGCTTCTGCACAGGAGCAGGAAGTCATACAAGAAGGCCAGGCAAAGGGCACTGCAGAATGTACCCACCAAATGTTGGCTTCATTTTGCCAGTTTTATATCTGGCCTAGCCATGGAAGGAGAAGAAAAGTCCACTTGCAAGCTGCTAAGGGAACAAGACAGACTACTAAGAACTCATTCTTGCCACAACTATTGTAAAGCTGAGCCCCCAAATTTCTCTCTTAGCTGTTTCCCTAGTCTTGCTTGGAAATGCCTTGCAGATAATTAGTGCGAAAACTGATTCCCTTTCACTTATCCCTCCAGACGTTCATCATCATATGCAGAGAAAGCACACATTTGACAAATAGAGCAGTAATTATGCACTGGCATAGGTCTCCATGTAAGGCATACATTATTCAACTACTCTCCCCTAGCATCTACAAAGGATTTCAGTCATGCGAACATAATGGAGGAATAACATTGTACGAAGCAGGCCACACAATTATTGAGGGCAAACAGAAAACTGGAAACAAAACATGAAGTGACCTTGAGTGTGAAAGAGAATATATATGAGAGAGGGGAAAGTGGGCAGAACTGAACAAATTGGGGACAACAAATGAACACTCCTCCCAATAAATTATTCATCACAATCATTTGTGCGGATTGATTGGACATCCAGGGAGCACAATTCAACAGGCACTGCTGCTACAGAAGCCAGTTGAACCAACTGCAGTTGCCACACGAACAATGCGTAGAGGATTACAACCTCAGAAAACTGGATTCTTAAATGGATAATAAACACTGAGTGATATCCTTTGAATCTGAGGATGAAAGAGGTATTACAGTAATACCTCATACAACGTCCAAACTTGGTTCCACAAGTTAGGACGTTGTATGAATTCCGACTTTGTATGAGGCGTGCAAAATCCTAGCTGTGATGCCTCATACAACATCCAAATTATTGCCACCAATGCTTTGTATAACGTCGTTCCCATAGAGATACATTGTAACAGCACAAACTGCAGTGCAAAGTCAAAGAAACATAGGAAACTGACAGAACTTTAAGAAATCTTTATGAAGTGCAGGGGGGCAGGTGCCTTTAACAGCCTGCACCATCGTCATGGTTATGGGGCTCCCTCTTCCCCCTCCTTCGGCCAGAGGGGTGAGTGACTTTCTCCAGGGGGGCAGGCGGCGGGCGCCTTTAACAGCCTGCACCGCCGCCGCCACCATGGTTCCAGGACCCCTGGTTTTCCCTCCTTCAGCCAGAGGGTGAGTGAGTTTCTCCATCGGGGGGGGGCTTTTAACAGGCTGCACCGCCACCATGGTACCAGGACCCCTGCTCAGTGGGCACAGAGCTGGGCAGGCTGAGGAGGATGGTGGAGGGCAGAGGTGCCTGGAGGACAATGTTCTATAGGGTCGCAAAGGGTCGGAATCGACTGTGCGACTGAACAACCAAAAAAAACTGTACCTCTAATGTAAAAACCCCAATACCTCATACAATGTCGGGCGATGGTGTATGAGGCAACGTTTTTCCAAGAATTGGGCGACGTTGTGTGGATCCGACATTGCATGAAGCGGACGTTGCATGAGGTATTACTGTATTTGAGTTTCTTAAAAGGCACTGCAGCCGTGCTTAGGGCTGCATGTACATCTTTTCATCATCACGTACAAGGAATGGATCTGTAAGAACGCCCTACCACCTGTGAGATGCAGCATTAACATGTCATGAAAATCCATTGAGAAGCTACTTTCTGTTTAAGTTACATTATATTTACTTAGAAGAAAACTGTAGTTTTTCTGATTCTCTTTATTTTGAGTAGTCTAACTCAGAACAAGAGGCAGCTGTAATGTCATTTGTATTTCAACACCTGTGCATACTCCATATTAGCACCAACGGAGCCTGCCAACTAGCCAAGGTCAGCCTCCGGATTCCAATTAGGAAAATAACATGTCAAAGAGATGGACATTGAGATAAGGAACACATGCTAGTGTTCACAAACAGGAAAAGAGTCAAAATAATTTTCTTTTGGAACATCTTCCACATTCTTAAAGTAGGAGGGGGACCCCAAATGAGTATAAAAGTTTAGTGTAAGGGACCAAAGACAATGAAACAGCCGAAGGGTTGGCTTAACACAGGTTTATTGCATGATGATCCGGAGGAACATGTGGTAATGGCGGATGGGTAGCTCAATATATGCAGCTGGCTATACATTTGAATTTGGCTCGTCGACAGACTATTGGCTGCTGCCTGCATGATGTCGTAGAAGGTCACGCCCTTCTTGTCCAGGTGAAGAGGTGGCAGGAATCTTCCCGCGCTGCTGATCCAGGTGAGTCTGAGCCATGAGAGCTGGACGCTCGCTATTGCCATCTAGTGGTCACTAGCTCGCGTCCCCTTATCAGGTTTACATTGATACAGCTGAAGGTTATAATGTTGCACACAGAAAGGTTACATTGTTACCACATGGCTAGGTACATTGTTAAAGGCACAGCTTTACAGAACACAACATCCCTCCCCCCTAGGATGAGACGAAGTCTCTCAGCCAAGATGGCTTATTGCACGTGCGTTTGGGCCGTGATGAGGGCTGACCCCCCCCCGGGGGCGCTACTGCTTCTTTGTTCCCTGGTCCCTTGTCCTGTAATGGGAGAGGGAGACTCGTTAGTGGCTTGCCGCGGTTTGGCGGCCTTAGGAGAAGGGAAAAACTCCATTGTGGGCAGACCGGGGGCGATCGGGGCTAACGAAAAACCCCTCTTCTCGCTTGGACGGGTGGGGGACCACTCCGAAAAACTCCCCCGGTTCTGAAAATCAAATTCTAACTCAGTTGGGGTATCCGCATTTGTGGGGGAATTCCGCGAGATATGTATGGGGTCGGGTTCCTCCTCCTGTGAAAAATCCCCCAGGATATCTATGGGAACATCCCCCCTTTCCCCCTCCCCCCTTGGTGGGGACCCGCGGCCCCCTTTTCCTCCCCCTTGGGCTGAACAGGTGGGGGAGAACCCTAATGCTGATTTTTTCTCTGTTTGGTCTGCGCCCTGCTCATCGGGGACCCTGCGTCGGAGCTGGTCCACGTGCCGCCTCCACAGTAGCCCTGTGCTGGTTTCCACACGGTACGACACGGGGCCGGTTTGCTCCACAACTACGCCCGGTACCCAGGCTGGGCCCGTGCTGGCGTAATTCCTGCAATGCACGGGGGCGCCTACACTGAAACTCTTTGTGGCCTCTAGCCCAATGTTCCTTCCCTTGTCCTCTACCCTCGTGGGGTCTAGCCTAGTAAGGATGGTGGTCAGTTTCCTACGCATTAAGAGCTCTGCGGGGGAGTATCCTGACGCCAACGGGGTCATCCTGTACCCTAGCAGAAACTGACACACTTGTAGGTTCAGATCCCCGGGGCCCATGCGCCGCAACGCGTCCTTCGTGGTGCGGACGAGGCGCTCCACTTGACCATTGGTGGCTGGGTGAAACGGGGCGGAGGTGATATGCCGAACGGCGTTAATCTCCATGAATGCCCTAAACTCGGAGGATGTGAAACAACTAGCGTTGTCGCTAACTAATGTGTCGGGTATGCCAAACGTGGAAAAGAGCCTCCGCAAATGCTTAATGGTCTGGGCCGAGGAGGTGCTCGTGACTGGGATAACCTCCAACCACTTGGAGAAGGCGTCCACGACAAGAAGAAACAGGGTGCCTCTGAACGGGCCCGCAAAATCAATGTGCACCCGGGACCACGGCCCCTTAGCCGCGTCCCACTCCCTGTGGGGAAGACGGGCCTCCTCTGGTCTGGAGCATTGGCAACTCTCGCAAGTGCCGACCATGTGCTCGATGTCGGCGTCTAACTGGGGCCACCAAAAGTAACTCCGGGCCAGCGCTTTGGAGCGCACAATTCCGGGGTGGCTGACGTGCAGCAGTTTGAGCACCCGCGGCCGAAGGGAAGTGGGAATCACCACCCGCTGCCCCCACAAGACGCACCCCCTCTCTAGGGACAGCTCTAACTTTTTCCTGAAAAATGGGGCGAACTCCTCCGCTGGGGAGGACGCCGGCCACCCTTTCTGCACCCAGGAGCTAACTGCCGCTAACGTCTTGTCCTTCTCTGTCACTTTGGCAATGTCGGCGGGCACTACGGGGGGCGAATCCAGCACCTCTATCATAAGAACCTGATGGTCTCGCTCCCCCTTGCTCACCTGGCTGGGCGTCAGGGGGAGGGGAGACCTTGATAGAGCGTCCGCATGGCTGATCTCTTTCCCGGGCCGGTAGACCAACGCATGCTGGTACGCGTTGAGAAAAATAGCCCACCTGAGCATCCTCGGGGACAGGATCTGTGGTGTGGGCTTATCTGCGGTAAAAATGCCTAGCAGGGGTTTGTGGTCCGTTACAATGGTGAAGGGGCGGCCATACAGAAAATCGTGAATTTTTTTCGTCCCCGCAACTATCGCTAGTGCCTCTCTGTCTGTCTGTGCGTAATTTCTCTCCGCTTGGGACAGGGACCTGGAGTAGAATGCTATCGGGGCCTCCCTTCCGTCTTCCAGCACGTGGCACAGCACCGCCCCCACCCCCACCGGGGATGCATCACAGGTCAGGACTACCGGGCGTTTGGGGTTGAAATGGGTCAGTATGGCATCAGACGCCAGGAGACTTTTTAGTTCACTAAATGCCCTTTCTTGGTCATCGCCCCACTTCCATGTCTGGTCTTTTTTAAGCAGTTTGTGTAGCGGTTCCGCCACTGCTGCCTTCCGGGGGAGGAAGGAGTGGTAAAAGTTGAGCAGCCCTAGGAACGACTACAGCTCGGGCTTGGAGGTGGGGCGGGGGGCTTTCTTAATGGCGGCCACCTTGGATTTGGATGGTTTTATCCCCTCAGGAGTCACACAAAACCCTAGGAACTCAACCTCGGTCGCGAAGAAGACGCATTTGTCCTTCCGCAGTCTCAACCCTGCCTTTTCGAATATTGTCAGGACCTTCCCCAACCTCTTGGCCAATTCGACCCGACTCCCCCCCGTTATTAACACGTCATCAAAATAAGGCAACACCCCCTCTAGCCCCTTCAGGAGGCGTTCCACGAGTGACTGGAAAATTCCAGGCGCCGAATTTATGCCGAACTGAAGGCGCGTCACCTGGAACGCCCCCTTATGGGTGACTATGGTCTGCGCAGCAGCTGCGGCAGGGGACACCGTAAGCTGCTGGTAGGCCTGTGCTAAGTCGAGCTTAGCGAAACACTTTCCCCCGTGTAACCTGGCCAGCAGATGGCTGACTACCGGCACCGGATACGCATTTGGGCGGATTGCCTTGTTGATGGTGCACTTGTAATCGGCGCATATGCGGACCTCCCCATTGGCCTTTAGTGCGGTTACAATTGGAGTTTCCCACTCCGCAGAATCAACAGGCACAAGGATTCCCTGGCCCACCAATTTGTCCAGTTCCACCTCTATCTTGTCCTTGAGTGCGAACGGCACCCGGCGTGGTTTGAGTCGAATTGGGCGGACCTCCGGGTCTAGGTCGAATGTCACTGGGGGCCCCTTGAATTTCCCCAGTCCTTTTTTGAAGACTTCGGGGTGCGCCTCGCACACCTCCTGAATCGGGTCAGTCCCAACGGCATGCATCCCAACGGCGTGCACCCCCCCAATAAACAAACCCAGGGGCTGAAACCATTGAGTCCCGAGGAGGCTGCAATCTCCCCCTTTAAGCACGACTAGAGGGAGAAACGCGGCGTGCTTCTTGAATTTAACCTGAAATTCTCCAACCCCCAACACTGGAATGCTGTTCCCTTGCACGTCCCGTAGTGTGGACCTCAACACTTTGAGCTTGGGTCGCCTGTGGGTGGCAATTCTCAAAAACTCCCTCTGGGAAATGATTGAATATGAGGACCCAGAGTCAATCTCCATTCTAATGGGAACCCCTTGAACTAGTACCTCAACAAAGTAGCGGGGGTGTCCTGCGGACACGCTGAATACTGGGGCGTTGTCCTCACTGCCGTCGGAGATGTGGCCCACGCCGTCCTGCTTCCGCGTGGCCTGAGCGCCGTCCTTGGGTCTCGTTGAGCGGTCTTGTCCCGCGGAACGGTCCGCCAAGCTTCTCCGGGTCTCGCGCCTCTTCCTGCACACCTTGGCGATGTGCCCGCGGCGGCCGCAGTTGTGACACTCGGCCTTCCGAAACGGGCATTTTACGCGGTCGTGGGCCACTCCACAGCCGTCGCACCGCCGGCTCTCTTTCCGGACCCTCCGGACGTCCTCGTCGTCGCTGCTCTCTGCGGACGACCTCGAAGCTCGCCGGGCTGCATGCACCGGAGTCTCTGCCTTGCTCGACCTCGGCCGCCTGTCCTGGAGTTCTTGTACCCCAGCCTTGGTAGCTTCCGCAGCCTGTGCCGCTCTGATGACCTCCTGCAACGTGGGAGGCGGCTCTTGGTTCATTAATGTGCGCTGGGTTTCGGCGTCGTTCAGGCCGCACAGCACAGTCCCGGAGGGTGATTTCGACATTCTCCCATTTGCACGGGCCGGCCGCCAGCCGCAGGGCCGCCACGAATGCGGCGACCGTCTCCCCGGGCGCTTGGACTCGCCTCCAGAATGCACTCCGAGCGGGAAACATTGCCGTGGCGGGCCGGACGTGCTCACGCAGCATCTGCATGAGTTCCTTGGCCTTGAATTCGCTCACCCTCCTTGGTGCGATCAGGTCCACCAAGGTCCTTTTGGTTTCTTGTCCGAGCATCCTTGTGAAGATGGCCCTTTTCTTTGCCTCTTCCGTGACTTCGGACTCAATCAGTGCTGCCTGGAAGTCCATTTCGAAGATCTCCCAGTCGCCCAGTTTCCTGATTTCGAAACCGGCGCATGTCTTGGTCCCGTGGGCTGCCATGATCCCACCTTCGTCGCCAATTTAGTGTAAGGGACCAAAGACAATGAAACAGCCGAAGGGTTGGCTTAACACAGGTTTATTGCATGATGATCCGGAGGAACATGTGGTAATGGCGGATGGGTAGCTCAATATATGCAGCTGGCTATACATTTGAATGTGGCTCGTCGACAGATTATTGGCTGCTGCCTGCGTGACGTCGTAGAAGGTCACGCCCTTCTTGTCCAGGTGAAGAGGTGGCAGGAATCTTCCCGCGCTGCTGATCCAGGTGAGTCTGAGCCATGAGAGCTGGACGCTCGCTATTGCCATCTAGTGGTCACTAGCTCGCGTCCCCTTATCAGGTTTACATTGATACAGCTGAAGGTTATAATGTTGCACACAGAAAGGTTACATTGTTACCACATGGCTAGGTACATTGTTAAAGGCACAGCTTTACAGAACACAACAAAAAGATAATGGATTTTGGAGGTCCGTGGAAACCTTTTGAAATGCAGTGATAGCCCTTGTCATTTCAAATAACGACTTAATCCCATTTTCGCATGAGGGCGAGAAAGCCTGCTAGAATCTATCTTTTACTTAAGTTAGCTATCTTTATTCTTTGTTGTTTTAATGAATATGTTAACCAGCATATATTAGATGAGTTTTTAGCACAGCTATCCTTTATATTTTGGATGCTGCATTTTTTCACAATAAAACTGCTAAACTGAATTCTTAATAGTGTTTTTACTCCAAGAAGGAGAGAACTTGCGGAGAAGAGATAACTCCCAAATGGTCTACAATAAAGGCCATTTTTCTCTAGCCCATGGGGGTACATGGAGGAACGAAGGAGGAGGCTTGGACACTTTTGTTTCTCAGAAATGGAGAGCGCTATCAGCTCATCCTGTTTTGCTTTGAAGGTAAACTATATCTTGCCACCTCCAAAGTTTCACAGGGCTAGCCTTCTCTGCAAAATTGGTGTGGGATGAGGCATTCCTTAAGGGACTTTTTTTATTTGCCACATACATTGCTACCAGACACCTGCAACATAACAGAATTGTCTTTCCCCACTTATGAGCCAGTGTTCCTGAATGGAAGATTCACACTACAGGCGAAACACCCGGTGCGATTCGGAGACACTTTTGCCACACCACATGGACATTTAGCGCAGATGGAGCGATCTGGGGACATAAAGGCCGCCCCAGTTCTGCGACAACATAAAGCCATTACACAATGAAACAAATACAGATGCTATAGATAAGGAAAAACTGTCTTTAGAGAAATAGCTTCACCTTTCTTGCTTCAGTGGTTCAGTCACCAAAAGCTTTTAGAGCATTTGGACAAAAAAAGGGATCTCTTTGTGGAAGTGAAAGTCAGGCATTCTTAAAAGCTCTCTCTGTTTCTACAAGGGTATGACTCTGTTGAGTATGAAATGGCATGCTATGGCACTGGTAGCGCAATATACCATAAGTGATTCTACTAAGTAAAAAAAACCTACATGACACGAAGTACATAAATATATTTTTATATTGTTCATCCCTCTTGCCAAACAAAGAGGGGTCTCACTATATGAAATCACCAAGACTTCATCTGAGCTCTTGAAAGGTAAGCTGATAAGCTAATATAACACATAGCATATCTAAATGAGTGCTTAGAGCACTCTTTCAAATTCTCAGACTTGTTCTGGGCATGCAGCATCTGCATTTTTCAGATGCTGGAAAATTGAAACTTCCCTCTCAGTAATCTTTTTGGAACCTCCATCTTTTTAAGATTGCTGAGAAAAATAATGCCCTGAGCCCCTCTGGAAACTTGGGATGCTGTTTAACATCCGGTTTGCTGATGGAAATAATGAGCCTGTCAGCAAACTC
The DNA here is from genome assembly GCA_035047305.1 of Bradypodion pumilum. Classification (NCBI taxonomy): domain Eukaryota; kingdom Metazoa; phylum Chordata; class Lepidosauria; order Squamata; family Chamaeleonidae; genus Bradypodion; species Bradypodion pumilum. The sequence goes on along the minus strand of JAWDJD010000005.1, from coordinate 199,247,756 downwards.
GATGTTTTCACTTTATATTTCCCTGTTCCTTTAGAGAAGGAGAGAAAATATTTTTAAAAAATTCTCTTGCCAACCAGCTGCAGCTTTAATTGGCAATAAAAGTGAAAAGGAAAATAAATATTTCCCCCTCCTTGCCAATCAAGTGCTACAATGGGGTAACAAGTGGGGGGAAACATGTACACTTTCTCTCCTTCTGAGTTACACAACTGGAATATTCAATTATGATTTACTGTAGCACAACTAGAATTAGCCATTTGAACAACTGGAACTTATGGAAGAATTGATTCTTCAAATCCCCACTGATTCTGTGGCCCTACTGCAGTTAAGCTAGCTCAAGAGGTTAAAATGCTGAACTCGACGACTGGAAGCTTGGAGTTCAATTCCCGAGTACCAGGGCCGGATTTAAGCATAGGCTACCTAGGCTGCAGCCTATGGGCCCGCACCACATGATTCTACATCAATTTTTAAAATCAGGTTTTTTGTTTTAGTAATACTGTATAGGAATGTCGTATGTAAATTTTCTCTAATTTAATAATAAACTTTAAACGTTTATTTTTCAGTTTTTAATTGGATAATTGCTGAAAATGCAATTTTTGTAGGTTAATTTTTTAAAAAAATACTTTCCCCAGTAGGGCCCGCACCACAGGTTCAGCCTAGGGGCCCACAGATCCTAAATACGGCACTGCCGAGTACTGCACAACAGAGTGAGCTCTTGTCTCTGTCCCAGCTCCTGACAACCTAGCAGTTTGAAAGCAAGAAATTGCAAGTAGATAAATAGGTACAACTTTGGTGGGAAGGTAAACAAAATTCCATGCACTCAGGTGTTGAGGCATGCCTGCCACATGTCCACAGAAAAGTCTGCAGATGTAGAGAGTGCTGGCTCTTTGGTTATAAACAGAGATGAGCATTGAGCCCTAGAGTCAGATACGACTGGCTTTCAAGCAAGGGTGATCTTACCTTACTGTAGTTAAAGGTATTACCATATTAAGCAACAAGATTCCAGCCAATCATTTATGTGACCGCTACTAGTCATCACCCCACTCCAATTACATCTCAAAGATATAAGGTAGTTCCTTTATCAGTACCTTTCCATTCAGGAAGTGTGGTTACCCAGGGAAACCTAGAGAAGGACCCTTGGCCATCCTACAATGCTGACCTGGGCCTCAAAGCATGGCAAAATAACCTTGAAGGGGCTGGGCGCAGAAGAGCTGAAGAGCTAAAAGGCCCCATTTGGGGACCTGATGAACCAAAAGTAGCCACAAATTTGCCCAACACTGGAATAATTCATTGCTATTTCTCTTCTATAAACTGTACATTGCTATCAAACAGCTGTGTGAATGAATCCCCAGCTGAAATAAAGCTTTTCATTTCTGCCTCTTCCACGTTCTATCATTATTTGTTGCAGCTGAACCATTGTATATCATGGCAGTGTGTTATTTGCTTAGAGGTACAAAGGGGAAAAGCTGAATATCTGAGGAGCATATGTTAATGTTGATCATTAGTACTTGTAGACCGAACAGAGCTACCAGGTATATTTACTTGACCACACATTTCAAGTCTCTGAAGAGACTCTACAACAACACCTGAAGCCGATTGTACATCAACAAAGTGAACTTTGTTTTTAATTAATATGCATGATTGATGTGCCTGAATCTCATTTCCAGGGAAATGAATATGATAATTTGATGCCAGCTCCTTTTTATTCCTTATTTTAATTAAAGTATTCTTTTATTAAGTATAGGCTACCTAATTAGAAATTAATTAGACTGAATTGTTTTTAGTCAGGATTTTCACCAACAAAGACAAGGTCAACCAGAATTAGAATAAACATTGCAATCACGGCTGTGTGTTTTTGTGATGCAAGGTGGGAAAGAGCACCATGCAGATGCCTTCATCACAAGTCCTAAAACTTCACTGGAAGGAAGGGGGAAAAGTGGTGAAGAAAATAAAGAAGGTAATCTCAGAAGAGAAAGATAACATGTGTAAAAAATAAAAACATATCCTGATTTTCTCAAATGTAACTTTGCCCTAAGAACCAAACCTGAGTCTATTCACATTAAGGATTTGTTAAGTTTCCCTTCCATCTAGAATACTGGTGCTGCCTCCTGGGATCCACAAAATACTAGGGTGGCTCTGATATCAATAGAGTGAACATGGGACTGTGAGAGGATGATTAATGGTGAGAAAGTCTTGGTTGGCAAGACATTGTTCCCAATCCAAGAGGCATCAGAATTCCATATATCCAGCTCACCAATGGACCTAGGTGGGTGTTCACATAAGAGGAAGCCCATAAGGAGATGCAGTGAAGAGTTCCAGCATCAGAAAGGGTGATAGGATGCAGAGGAGTAGAACTCGGAGAAATTCCTAGTAGAGGCCAAAGTGGCCTGGGAGTTGGGGGACAAGCAGGACTCCGGAAGGTGCAGCAGATGAAGGAAGAGCATAGTTATCCAGACAGGGAAACCACCTCCAGAGGCCTAGATAGAGGAAGAGTGGCAGGACACCCCCTCCAAAAAAAAACCCAGATGAAACCTGCTATGTAAAGGTAGAGCTGCCTGAGGAGCCACTCCATCCAGGTGACTGGAAGTAGGTCAGGCATGTGCTGGTATATTGGGTAATCGGGCTTTGTCCCACCCCGCCCTTGCCTCTGGCACCCTGGGGCATCAATAGCAATGTAGGAGATTCCCTCCCCCTAACACCCCTCCCATAGGTGCCTCCATCACCCCCTATCCAGCATCTTCCCATGGTGCCCGGCACACCCCGGGAGTAGGTTTATATGGAGGACTTATGAGCTGGGCCATTGTACAATTCTGGGTCCCCACTGTGAAGACAAAAGGGAGTCAGAGCCAAAAGCCACCCTCCAAGCCATCATACTGTGGCAAGAGAAGCAGAAGCACTGGCATCAACACCAGGCTAATCTTTCTCACACTAAGTCAGGCGAAAGGACCTATGGAATGAATTCACCAAAAAGTGGATTCAATTTGACAGTTTGAAGTCTGGCCTAGACATGAATGAAGAAGAACAACTAGATAACATCTAGAAACAATATTTCATAGGAAGGAAGGTGTTTCTAGAAAGGTAGCTCATATAGCCTGAGTGTGTTAATGTGCAGGCACAGATACCTCAAAATGAGTCCTCATTAGTTGATGACAGGAAACAGTTTCAAAGGTGATAAACAGATATTCCTCTTCAATTCCATAATGTCATCAAATGCTGCTTTTCCTTTCTCTGTAGTAGTAAATGGTAGAAATTCACCTATGAAAGAAAAGTAAGGGGTATCTATGTAGACACCATTAGTCTAAGACAAACTGAAGTTTCCTTCTTCACTAGTAATTCCAGTGTTTTGGATGAAGATTGTTTTGTTCTCTGTCAGCTATCCCATGTTACAGCATTAGAATTCTGTCAGAGGCAGGAGAGAAATCCCTGGTGTTGGTTTATTCATCACAATAGAATGCAGTGGCATTGGTAGTATTTGATGGGATGGTGGAATCCAGCATTTATGTATTTCTATAGAAAAGTGCAAAAAAAACGTTACTAAGAAATGTCACGGGTTCCTCCTCTCTTAGACTAAGCTACCCTGTGTTATTCTATAGACAGCAGTCTAAAAGATTTATAGTGCCGAGGCAAGCATAACACTTTCACAGAGATATTCCTGCTCAGGGAATCTTTTGCAGGCAGTGTTTTGAGGTACACTGATTCTCTGATTAATCAGCTTCAGCTGACAATTAAAAATAGCAATGAGGGATCTATGAGAATGCTCCTTTATAACCCAAACATTGCTCAGTACGCTCCCCTCCCCGGTACGGCACTTTGAGAATCCAGCTTTACCTTGAAAATTAGTAATTACTTCAGTGCAGGAAGGTTCCGCTGGCTGATAAGACAGTTCTCAAAACAAACTTTCTTGAGGCCTTCTTCTTTCCTGCTGCTGAAATTTAGCCTTCCTGACAAAACCTTAGATTTATGGTTTTCTAAAAAGAATCCCCTCTTTCTTGGCTTAGAGGAGAACAAACTTGAAACTACTAATATCATCAAATTAGCAGCTTTTATTGGTTTACAAAATTGAGGTAGATTAATATGCAATTAAAATAGACTTTTCAAAATACAAAATAGAAATCATAAAAACAAACATGAATAACTAAGCTAACTAAACAAGCTATTGAATGGGGCCAGAAAGACCACCCATAGAAATTAGATTGGCATGATCTGATTTCTAAGAAAAAGAAAAGTCGGACAGCATTTCTCAAGGCAAGAGAAAGCTGACCTGCTGATGATTAAAAAGCATCAGTTTATATAGGTTTTTCTTTCCTTACACCCACACTTCAAAAATGTAAAAAACTCCCAGTTATGTTATCTAGGAGACTGGCAGTCTCGACATCTGGATCATGTCAGCTGCATCTTCGCACCTGCGTGTGTATGTGAGACCCTTATCTCATGTTCTCATCTCTTATCTGGTGAGATTGCTGTGAGTGAGCCACCATACCCCCGGGCCTCTGTCCCCATGCCACCGGGGCTACAAAAGCCGGGGAGTGTGGTGCAGCTGGAAGGAACTTTGCCGGCTCCAGCGTGGGTTGAGCCACCACACCCCCGGACTTCTGTCCCCACACCACCAGGGCCGAAAATGCCGGGAGGGGCGGTGCGGTGGCAGAAGGGCTTCTCTTATCCCACTTTCTTTAGTTGGGTGTGAGTGGGGGCCCTCTCTTTGAGTTCTTGGTGTTTTTTTCTTGTTATTATTGAGCTGTTTTGTTTGCTATGTTGTTTAGGGTAATTTGATATTGTATTGCTTATGCTCTTGACATTTTGTATCTTATTTGCATATTGCTTTGTATTATTTGTATCGTATTCTGTATTGTTTAGCATTGTAAACTGCTTCGAGTTCCCTTTATGGGGAGTAAAGCGGTATAGAAATCTAAACAATAAATAAAAATAAATAAAATATCTGTCAGATTCTCAGACTTTGGTCCTCAAATCATGGCGTCAAGCATGGTTATGTGAAAGAATGCTTAACTAACACCTGGACATTCTAACATCTGATAATTAGCATTACATCACACAATACTAATCTGGCTAGGCATTTCTACTTCACATAAAAATTAATGAGAATAAATGTCTTCCTTTTTAATTTGCCCCTGATAAGGAATATCATCATCATCATCATCATCATCATCATCATCATCATCATCATCATCATCATCATCATCATCATTATTATTATTATTATTATTATTATTATTATTATTATTATTATTATTATTATTATTATTATTATTATTATTATTATTATTATTATTATTATTATTATTAAATTTGTATGCCACCCACTCGACAATGTGTCTCCAGGCGGCTCACAGAAACAACAGAACATCTAAAATAGAATATACATATCATATCAAACAACATAGCATTTAAAACACCTTATACATATTATATCAAACAAGAAGTATATATATTAAAATGCGATAAAATATAATGAAATAACAATAAAGACCCCTTCTTCTCCTCTGACAGGTGGCAAAAGGCCAGCGGTCTCGGCAGAGGTTTTGCGGAGGTGGCAGCATGGTCCAAGGCCGGAGGTCTCAGCAGAGGCGGCAATTAATATTAATTATGCTATGGCATACGTCTATGTTAACAGATTTAGAAGGAGATGAAATTCAAGGAATCTCTTTAAAAATGTGCTTTAGCAGACATATGTCAAATACCTAGAATGCCCACTTGTTTTTCCTGCTGTCCAGTTTTCTATATTACAGTTAATTCTCAACTATGGAAATGAGCACTATGTATAAATCCTGTGTTCTTCTTCAGGTGTTGTATCCTTTCCAGATATTGGCTATTGTCATGGCAATAGTCTTCCTGTTCTTATCTCCTTGGAACAGTTCTTCCAATCCAAGGACATACCGCACCAGTCCCTCAGGCTCTTCAGCCATGAAGTCCGTCTACATCCAGGACCTCTCTTTCCAGGGATCTTTCCTTGCAGAGCGAGTTGGGGTATTCTATACTTTATGTTGTTCATCATAATATGGCCAAGGTATTGTGTAATCACATACTTTTCAAACGATAATCAAGAAAACTCAATCAATCCTTATTACAGTTCAAAACTAGCACAGAATCAAGAAAACTGGAGTCTGCTCCTCAGACTTCAGCTGCATTTTAAAAATGTTTGAGGATTTAAGTCTTAGTCGAAGAGTTCTCAACCTTTTTAAGCTGGGGGCCAGGTCACTCTCCTTCAGACAACTTCGGGGGCCGGAGGGCCATTTTGCCCTTCCTCCACTACATGGAACTTCCTGGTGTGGTGGAAGCAGTTGGGGCCACATGAAACAGTGCCACAGCCACATCCGGCCCATGGTCCACAGGTTGAGAATCCCTGTCCTAGTCCTTAGGGGTAAATATAACCACATATTTCAATTGTGGGATGGGATTAGCAACTGTTGTCTTACTTATCCAAGAAATCCTTTTGAATGTAGAGAATGTTCAAAATTCTAATGGCTTCTAGCTCACTTTACAACAAGGATGGGTATTAACGCAAACCTGGTGCACAAACAATGCATGACCTACACTGTGCCCTTTGGAAGACATTTCATCCTGATCCATGCCTATGATATTTGTGCATTTCTGTGAAAAATCATATTCCTTTGAATGGAGAACCTAAACAGCCAAACCAGGTCACAGATGGGTGCAGATAGGTCAGAAAGCCTGCAGTCCAGAGCAGTAGAAGATCTATAGAGTTTGGATGCTCTATCTAATTTTTATTTTTTCTCTTTTTTTCACAACCATCAAAAGAAATCTCTGATCTTACCAATGAGCAGAAAGGCTTCCTATGGTTACCACGGGAAAGGGAGAGAATGGGGGACTTTAAAAGAGCTAAGGAAATTATTCTTGTTTTATTCTTCCATCAAAGACCAATCCAGGAGCTACACTTTCATTTTTCTTGTTGCACCTCCATTCACCTCTTTCAGAAGACTGACTCACGAACAGTAAATAGTGAGCAAGGGTAGGTTAAAGTGAATCATTAACACCCCTGTTTTCATAGATTAATACTTTTGTTCTGTGATTTGTCAGATTCGGTTTATTGTTTCAACACAGTACTTGATAGGGTGTTGTGCTAAATCTGTGTTTATTGTATGAAATAATTATGTTTATTCACGTCTGCGTAATGGCTAAGTACACAGTATAACTGCTGTGAAAGCAAGGAGCATACATTATCAACTTCTCCTTCTTCCTGGTTACCTTGGAACCTAAAGTGATTGGAAAAAATTATCAGTTTGATTACACATTTCTGCTAGGTCCTCTCAGCAGAACAGCTGAACAACATTTGGGTTCTTCCCCAACCAAATCCCACTTGCCATTTTCTTTTCCAAACCCACCTTCAAACTTGATTTCTACTTGAAGACTATTGCCAAAATGTATAGCGGGGACTACGTGAGTAGATTTTCCTATATTTTCACATTTTTCTTTGTTTCAAGAATTATGAGAAAAACAATTACTTGGTGGTAAACAAAAAGGCAGACAGAATTCTATCTCCAAACATTTGTCCATAATTAAGATTCTGGAATAAGTTTTTAAAAGCCAAATATATTTATAGTTCAGGTTGACAGCATATAATTTGAAGATCTTCTGGACACCTGGGTTAATGAAGCAAAATAACCCCAAAAAAACCCCTGACCTTACAAATCTTTTCTAATGCCTAGCATTTGTTAAAGCCATAAGTATATCCATCCAATGTAGAATTATGGGACCATTAAATGATCCTCCATATTATTTATAATTAAACCTCACTGAGTTCAATATTATTCTCAAGTAGGCTGACCAAAGATGCCTACCTTAATCCCAAAGAACTGTTCTTAACTTTTGAAAGGGAGAAGAAGAAATTATTTTTGTTATCATGATACAATTGTTAGAAGCAAAACTGCACAATAAAAACAGTTGGCATTTGTCTCCGCACAATGATTTTCCTCCTGTAGATTGTGTTTGCACTTGCCCATCTTATTTGTTTGTGTGTCTTTTTGCTTGCTTGTTTTAAAAATAATGTGGTCACTTACTTAAACGTGCTTTATCTAGAAATGTAAATGTAATAAGTTTCTATTGAGTATGCCTACTCAAAAGTAAATTATGCTCCTTTCAATCAAGCTTATTCCTAACTAATTAAACAAAACATTGCCAAATTAATGTTCCTGGGTCTTATTAAGAACTGGAAATTATAGGCAACAGAAATAAAGTCTGCCTGTGTTTTGTCACCAACTGATGAAACCAACTCACAAAACTCATTAAAGCTGTGCCACGCTAAATACAGTTCGAGGAATCTAACAGTAACATTTGAGTTTAAGGTCAAGAATGTAACTTTCCATAGTTCTCCAGTAAAATTTATCTTCTTTCATAATACATATATGCCTTACAAATTTTTCAGAAAAACCAATAGGAGAATGTCCAAGGCAAAAATGATTTCCTTCTACCGATAAATCAGAGGGGTGATTTCTTTAAATTACATTGGCAAACAATTTTATGAAAGAACAGTATGCTGATTTCACTTATTTTTCTAATACCACCTTATCCTCTTTCATTTCTATTTTTATTCATTGTCTTTTGTATTTGATTAAAACAGTAAAATAATATTTGAATAATTAACATACTTTGCAGATGGGCTTAACATTAACAAGATTTATTGCTACTTTTTAAATGCAGTAAATCATTTCACTGCTATATCCACAAGACAAAAATGTGCTCTGATCCGCTTGCAAAATTGTATATTTATTTCCTTCCAAATAAGTTGGGAGCAATAACTCTTGAATTGCCTAACTTGTGATCATGGAAATTACTACAGAGGTAGCAACATGGTGACATTTCACACTATGAAGATGTGTAAGAAACAAGGGGGCTGTTATAACAAATGAATCTTAGTCCCTTCTTTAAGTACCCTGGCAGTGTACCAGGGTACTTAAGAGACCGTGTCACCCCAAGATGTTCAGCCCGTCCTACGAGGGCAGACCAGAGAGGCTCTGAAGTGGTCCCATCTACAAGACAAGCACACCTGACTGGGACCAGAAGGAGAGCCTTCTTGGTGTCTGCCCCGGCCCTGTGGAACCTCTTACCACCCGAATTGCACCTCCAAACTGAGCTTCTCCCATTTAGAAAGGCACTGAAGACCTGGCTACACCAGCGGGTGCAACATCCCAGTCCCGCTGGCTTGTGTGATTTGTGTAGCCTGTGTAGTTGCCTTAGTGGATTTCGGGTCCGCTCAAAGTTCGGCTTTACTTTCCCCTTTTCCTTTCTTTTTCTTTCTTCTTACTTTTTAAGGGGCTAGGTAGGATATTAGAGTGTTTTTATGACTGAGTTTGTATTTGTTTTCTTGGGTTTTAACTGTGGTTTTTAATTGATGTTTTTAACTATGTTTTTAATTGATGTTTTTTATAATATGTAGGAAGCCGCCTTGGGTCATCTTATGATGAGGAAGGCAGGGTATAAATACCGTAAATAAATAAATAAATAAATCTCATTTCATATTAATATGTAATAACAATTCCTTAGGTAGTGTGATATAGTGGTTACAATGTCAGACTAAGTCTTGAATGAACCACAATTATGAAATTCATTGCATAACCCTGATCCAGTCACTCCTCTTCAATAAATGCCACCTTCTTGTCTCATATCCAAGGTTATATGTGAGAATCCTCCTGTTTTCAGGAGGAGGAGTAGCAGGAGGGGAGCTTCAGTAGAAGGCAAGACAGGAGAGCACTTTACATTGGATGCAACCAAATATGTATACTATTGTTTTTCTTTAAATCAGGGGTCCTCAACCTTTTTAAGCCAGGGGCAAGGTTACACTCCCTCAGACTGTTTAGGGGCCAGACTGGTGTCCCACCACCACGGTGGCGGTGACCATCCCATGCCCACCACACCCCAAAAAGCACGCTTCCCCACACTGCTTCCCTGCTTACTGGCCTGGAGGAGCGGCGCCATGTGGGTTAAGGAAATGCCCCCATGGCCACCAGAAACATGCCCACAGCCACTGGAAATGCACCTGCAGCCACTTCTGCTCCTCCGCAGCTGCTGCCACTTCAATCCTTGTCTCCTCCATTTGGCTTCATGTGTCCCTAACAGCGCTCCATAACAGGGCAGATGTTGTAAACCTTACAACATCCACCCTGCTACAGAATGCCTTTAGAGACACACCAGGCCAAGCGGATGAGGCAAGGATTGAGGTGGCAGTAGCAGGAGTAGTGACTTGAGCCAGTGTGCAGGCTGGATGATTTGGTGCCATGGGCTAGATCTGGCCTGTGGGCGGTAGGTTGAGGGTTCCTCCTGTAGAAACTCAAAAGAGCTAATATATAAATAGATACCCTATGGCTATTTTTCACGTTAGTTAGCAGTGATGGTGCAGCACAAGGTACTTCTTTGCAAAAAGTAGTTCTCTTCATAATTACTGGAATTACAAATCTTGTTTTAAAGCATAAATCCCAATGTAAAAAGCCCTCAGTCTAAGAAACTTTAACTCCCATTGTTCTTTATCGGAAAAATGACTTATTAAACAAATATTACAGTCCATTTGTACTTTAGATTGCTTTTGCAGTCATAAGACATTATCTGAGCCTTATGCACTTTAGCATTATTGGGAGCTGGGGAAACTTACATTCCAGTAAATTCTGGTTATTCAAGGTCCAACAATTCTAGTATTGGAATAATCAGTCATTTACTATGTACACAAGGCGTCTCTTTAAAAGTACCATCAGAATATGTCACTGTTTGAATGGAACAATGATACAATCTGACTCATATCTTTCATAGCTCTGTCATTCATTAAATATCAATGAAAAACCTCCATTGTAGGAGCTGTATTGAGGGGTATGGGAAGGCTTTAGAGCTCATGGATATAAAGTCTTCCACCGTCCATTTTAACTTGTCCCTCTGTGCCTCCTACCACTGTCACAACAGTATGGTGAGGAAGGAATGGTGGCAGAATTTTCTGCTACCACAACAAGAAAACTTCCAGGATAAGTCTTTTCTTTGCCTACAAGTGTTCATCTAAGCCTGCAGAAAGATATCCAAAGACCCATCAGCCACACTCAATGGAAGTTTGAGATTGTAGAGTTTCTATATGTATGAACTGCTGGAAAGCTCACTGGTTTAAATATCTGGCTGTTGAGCCAGAGGTTGGGATTTCAGTCCTCCACTTAACAGGGACTTACAGGTAACTTGATGATTCATAGGGTGCCTTCTAACTCTGTAGTTCTAAGATTTTTATTGTTATAAACATTAAATACTGAAGTGCCTACACATATAGTGCTTTGATGCTAATAAATAAAATTTAGTGTTTTGTTTTGTTCTGGTGTTTTCATTAGTACTTATCACAGAACATTGAGCTGGTTTCTCATTTTAGTTTTAATGAGAGTTGGTAAACCAGCTTTTTCCTCTTCTTCTGCCAGACATGAAACTGCCAAAATGAAACCACCTTTGGGTGAATTCATTCCGTAGTACCTTCTGCCTGACCTAATGTGAGAAAGATTGGCCATCACAAAAAGATTGCCATTGCCTGGGGTACGCGTGATTATGATTCAAAAATACCACAGTCTTCAAGGAGACTGTGTACCCCTGTAAATCAGCTTCTATCCCAGGATTAAAAACTAACCGTGGTTTCTACTAATGCAAATACGTATATGCTACTATAGTTCATGTTTCAGTGGGGAATAGAAGAGAAATTTTGGATGATCAATGATCAATGCATCATTGCGAGAGGGGGTGTTTCCTGCATCTTTAAAACATGCCTTGGTGCGCTCCCTCCTGAAGAAACCTTCCCTTGACCCAGCTGTCCTAACCAACTATAGGCCTGTCTCCAACCTCCCATTTTTAGGGAAGGTGTTGGAGAAGGCAGTGGCGCGTCGGCTGCAGGGGGTACTGGATGAAGCGGATTACCTGGACCCCTTTCAGTCAGGATTCAGGCCTGGATATGGTACCGAGACGGCATTGGTCGCACTGATGGATGATCTCTGGCGGGAGCGGGACGGTGGTCACCCATCCGTCCTTGCTCTTCTTGACCTCTCAGCGGCTTTCGATACCGTTGACCACGGTATCCTTCTGGAATGGCTCCGAGGATTGGGAATCCAGGGCACTGTGTGGTCCTGGTTTTCCTCATTTCTGAGGGGTCGGACCCAGTCGGTGTGGTTGGAGAGTGAGAGGTCCAGTCCTAGGCCCCTCAAATGGGGGGTGCCTCAGGGCTCGGTGCTCTCTCCTCTCCTATTTAACATCTACATGAAGCCGCTGGGTGAGATCATTCATTCCCATGGGGTGCGGTACCATCAGTACGCGGATGACACTCAGTTGTACATCTCGGCCCATGGGGACCCCAGTGATGCCATCAAAGTCCTTTCCAGGTGCCTGGAAGCTGTTGGGGTCTGGATGGGGGCTAATGGGCTACAACTGAATCCCAGCATGACTGAGTGGCTATGGATAAGGGGTCCTGTGTTAACCCGGGAGCTACCATCTTTGGTTCTGGATGGGGCTATTTTGCCCCAGACAGACCCGGTGCGCAACTTGGGGGTCCTCCTGGATTCGCGGCTACTGCTAGAAGAACAGGTGGCGGCTGTGACCAGGAGGGCTTTCGCCCAACTTCGGGTGATTCGCCAGTTGTGCCCACTCCTTGCTCATGGTCACTCACGCTCTGGTCACCTCCAGACTAGATTATTGCAATACGCTCTACATGGGGCTGCCCTTGACGACCATTCGGAGGCTACAGCTGGTCCAGAATGCGGCAGCCAGGGTGGTGATGGGGTGTGGGCGTTATGCCCATGCTTTGCCACTGCTCCGGGAGCTGCACTGGTTGCCAGTTTGTCTCCGGGTGCAATTCAAGGTGCTGGTTTTGACCTTTAAAGCCCTATATGGTAGTGGGCCGGGTTACCTAAGAGACCGCATTGCCCTGAGGACGTCTGTCTGTCCAACCAGAGCGGACCGGAGGGGCTCTCTAATTGTTCCATCAGCCAGAGGGGCTCGCCTCTCTGGCACAAGGAGGAGAGCCTTCTCCATGTCTGCGCCGGCCCTCTGGAACTTCCTGCCAACAGAGCTATGTCTCCGGACGGAATTGCTGCCTTTCAGAAAAGAACTTAAAACCTGGCTGGCGGGTCAAGTGTGGGGTGCAGGTGGAAGGGTAACCTCCATTGGGTGGTTGGTGTAGAAGAACTCTTCCCCATGGTGCCTTTGGATCCTGCAGCCCTTGTTTTTAGGGGGTGGGTAGTTTTAACTGTTTTTAACATGTGTTTTTTAATTTTTATTGTGAACCGCCCTGAGTTGGCTTTGGCCGAGTGAGCGGTATATAAATGTGACAATTAAATTAAAAATTAAATTAAAAGAGCAAAGAAATTATGGGGGAAGGGAGTACATGAGCCCACTTGTGATCATCTACTAATTGGCAATTGTTAATTGGTGTTTATTTCCCTCAGAACTTTGGCACAACTTCCATTTCTGTCCTAGAAATGAGAACAATTCTGGAACTGGTTCATTTCTATTCTGGTCTGTTCTGAAACCAATAGCTCACTCAATGTGTATTCTTTTTCTTCTCTAAATTCTTTGATTTTTTAAGATAGAAGACCTCTGATAGATTTTTTTTAAAAAGCAGGTGTTTTTTATTATATCACTTTACATTAAAGATAGTACAGACTCTACAGTAGCTATCTTTGAGTTCAATGTGTATGTGCATAGGAAGGCAATTACCAGAGAATTTTCCATTTCTTCACCTTCCATACACTGTGTTTTCAGTAACTTTGTAGCCCATTATCTGCAGTATCGTGTGATCTGTCTCACAGCAGTTGCAAGCACATGTTTTCTATTTTGAGTAGGAACTCCAGTGGCTCTGCAGATTCTTAGTCACTTTGATTTATGATGTGCTTTCCTATCCTGGAAAAAAAAATATTTTGGACTAATCTGCAGAAAGAGTTATTGTGCTGTGACTGGGGTGGCAAACCTGCTGGAATCCAATGACAGTGCTAGTCTAATGCCCTTTGTAATAATTCACTCGGATCAAAGAGGAAACGTCACTTGAATATTTTGAAACTTGGCAATGTAAACTTATTTAGAAGAAACATTTAAGTTCTTACTTCTCTTAAATGTAGAGATCTTTCTTTCTTTCTCTCTCTCTCTCTCCCACTCCAATATCTATACAGTAGTTCATTTCAAATAGATCAGAAATCAGAAATATATGAAAAGGGGTGAAGTCAACAAGCAGAAGCTAGTACTTCTTCTATTCTTCAGTTACCTTTCTTTTGTTTATGTATTAACATTGTGTTTTTTAAAAAATCCGTACAACAAATACAGGTGAAACTCGAAAAATTAGAATATCGTGCAAATGTTCATTCATTTCAGTAATGCATCTTTAAAAGTGAAACAAATACATGAGATAGACTCATTACATGCAAAGCAAGATATGTCAAGCCTTACTTCGTTATAATTGTGATGATTATGGGGTACAGCTTATGAAAACCCCAAATACACAAGCTCAGAAAATTAGAATTGTGAGAAAAGGTTCAATATTCTAGGCTCAAAGTGCCCACTCTAATCAGCTAATGAACCCTTAACACCTGCAAAGGGTTCCTGAGCCTTTAAATGGTCTCTCAGGTTGGTTCAGTAGGAATCACAATCATGGGAAAGACTGCTGACCTGACAGTTGTACAGAAGACCATCATTGACACCCTCCATAAGGAGGGAATGCCCCAAAAGGTAATTGCAAAAGAAGCTGGATGTTCCCAAAGTGCTGTATCAAAGTACATTAATAGAAAGTTATGTGGAAGGGGAAAGTGTGGAAGAAAAAGGTGGACAAGCAGAAGGGATGACCGCAGCCTGGAGAGGATTGTCAGGAAAAGGCCATTCAAATGTAATTTCAATGTTACCCTGAACAGCCTCACGCTTTGGGGAGAACAAAAATTACTAGGAAAAATGATTAAACCTTAAATCTCACAGTAGAGATTTTAATGTTTATTGTTTTTCCTAGTCATTTTTGTTCTCCCCAAAACGTGAGGCTGTTCAGGGTAAACTTTAACACCTGGCTCCAGGGGCTGCCATTACATCTTTAGGCAACATTGAAATTGCATTGCTATAATTTCATGCAGTCTGCACTCAATTTTTTTTTGTTTTGTTTTTTGGTAGCATCATGCCTGATGAAGTGATTTTGCACAGAAAATGTTGTGCCTTTTTATTTGGACTAACAAAATTCAAGCTCCACAATTCTAGAGTGCCCCTCAGAAGAAGGGAAAGGGCAATTTAAAAAACTAGAAGACTTCGGGAAGAGTCACCATAAGTCAGAATTAACTTGATGGCACCCTATTATTATTATTATTATTATTATTATTATTATTATTATTATTATTATTATTATTATTATTATTATTATTATTATTATTATTATTATTATTATTATTATTATTATTATTATTATTATTATTATTATTTAACAGAAAACCTACCACAACATGGTTTCTTTTCTAGTGTGAAAATGAAATTTATGACAAAATCCTTAGGATTAGAATATTATTTTCACAAAGTAGCTCAGTGTGAACCTCCATCTCAGAGGTTCTTACAACCCTTTACAGAAAATTTTTGGGGAAAGCAAGGAACTGGAGATGAGTTTGGAAAATGTCCTTGAATTCACTTCGTTGCTCAAAATTAGAATCTAAGGTGTCGTATTTAAATGGAACACTACTCCATCAACTCTCATATTTTAACAAATCTTAATAAAATTCAATTAATATTTGACCCTACCATTTACTGAATACAAATCCTAGTCTAGCTCACTACCGTGAACTCAGCTTGACAGTGGTTTCTCCAGGTTTTAAGCCAAGATCTTTTCGTTTCCTGATTCCCTCTAAACTGAAAGTACTAGAATTTAAACCTGACAGCTTCCACTTGAAAATATGTAATCTGAAATGACATGTCTATCCTTTGTGTGTGTGTGTGTGTGTGTGTGTGTGTGCGTGTGTAAGGGGACTTTTAGACTGCACAGAATCTACTTAAGAGTTATGCATCTGTAGCATTTGGAAAATTCATCAGATTATTACAAAGATTAACACTGCTCTTTCTCTATCCACAGATTCAGGGAACAATCTTCCCAGCTCCAAATTTTGACCCTGTTATGGATGCCCAGATGATAGGTGGAGCTCTGCAAGGAATGGGTATGTATCTTCTATACCTATAAAAGAGAAATGTCCCCGCGTGGATCCTGGAAAGGCTTCCACACCCCTTAACTGTCCCCGTCCAAACCGTGCACACACTTACTTGGTGCGGGAGAGATGGTCAAGATGTTGTTCCCAGGGCCTGACTTGGGCCCTGTGCCCCACAAAATAGGAAAAGGAATGGGAACTACAACTCCCAAGGCCTCTATAGCCCAGGAACGAGACACTTTCAATGTACATCACTGCTGTGTGAGTGAGAGACAGAGAGAGACAGGGAGTGTGTGTGTCTCTCTGTGTGTGTATGTGTGTGCAAGAAAATGCACGAGACAGTGGGTTCCGGGTCAGTCACTGGTGTGTGTGTGGATGTGTGTGCCTGAATGAGAGATAGAGAGAGAGTCTGTGTGTTGGGGTGAATCAGGGGCGGGAAAACCTACACATACAACAAACACACCCCGGGCAAGGCTGGGCAATCAGCTAGTATTAACTGAAATTAGGAACATCTATTCTGGCTTGTTCTTAAACCTGTAAATGCTCCTAGCATTGAACATTTAACTAAAGAGAAAACGCTGTTCTATTATTCCTAAGCTCACATAATTAAGAAACAAACATGGATCAAATAAATATTTATAGTCAAAAGATATCTAACATTATCATTGTACAGAGTAGAATACATCTTTTTTCTTCAATGCTTGGTTTTAAAGAAAAGATATTTTTTCTTCAATGCTTGTTTTTAAAAGATAATAGAGAATTTTACTTATATACTTTGAAAATAGATGTGTTGAGCTAACAATTCCTATTGTATACTATCCAGTAGGAAAGGAGGAATAACAAACATGGGATGAATTAACTCAATAAAGGAAGAACTCACAGGTTTTAATTTGCAGTTGCTAAACAGGGCTGTTAACAATTGGACCTTGGGGATGGCACTAATTCAGTTGGAAGCCACATAACCACATGTAGTAAAAACACTGTCTCCATACTACAGAGTAGATTTGAGAGTTACATCTAAATTTCTTAATGGAACTTTCTTCTTGTACCCTCCTGCAGCCCTTAGTGCTGTTCAGATGCTGACTGGAAGATTCCCATAGCCATTAACAATTATTGTTGTATACTGCCCCATAGTGCTAAGAACATTTTCTGGTCAGTTCACAAGGTAATTTTCATCCTTGCCCGCAACATGCTGGGTACTCATTTTGCCAACCTCAGAAGGATGGAAGGCTGAGTCAACCTGGAATCCATCAGGATTGAACTCGCAACATCCACAGTTTGGGCTGCAGTACTAGTTTTAACCACTGAGCCATGAGGGCTCCTTAGTCCCTTATAGCATGTTATTGGGGATGGGGGGGAGCAGTAGGAGAAAGAGATCAACCCTTTCAAACACAGAGACAGTTTCATCCTTGTCTTTATCTTGTCCAATATGGTACAACCACTGATGCAACTGGTTCTATCAGCTGAATGGGTGGTACTGATTTCTTTATCTTCTCTGCTGCCATCCGAATAAAATATCAAATGATTTGGAAACCATTTCCATGTAACCCCTCAGTATCAACCATAAAATCTTGTCTTGAGAATTACATGGTGTACCACTCAGTTAATGTGTAGGCCAGTGGTGGCGAACCTATGGCGTGTGTGCCAGAGGGGGCACTCAGAGCCCTCTCTGTTGACACATGTGTTGTCGCCCCAGCACAGAGTTTGCTCAACCTATGCCCAGCAGCCCAATAGGAGCACTTCCTCCCTCCCCCAGCACAGAGTTTGCCCTGCCAGGGCCATAGCCAGAGGGGGCAAAAAAAACCTCCTGAGCTAACAGCCCCCCCCCCCCGCAACCCAGTGATGCCATTGTTATATATGTGAGTGTGACATTGTTGCCCCTCCTGAAAAAATTTCATACACACACACACAAATCTGGAATCCTGGCTTCTGCCCTGCACTCTGCCCATCTGTGGTGCGGACGGCAACCTGTTGAGTTTGGGCGCTCAGTCTCAAAAAGGTTCACCATCACTGGTGTAGGCTATTGGAGGATTTTAATCTTTTCTGTTCCTCTGTGCAAACTGAATGCACCCTAGAATGCACACATAGAATCAATGCCCTGCAGTGAAAAAGAAATAATGCCATCTAGGAATATGTCTTCTTATTAATGGTCATAAACAGCTTCTTGTCAAGGTGGCCAGTAATGGCCTACTTATCAAGCAATGGTCTACTTACTGATAGGCCCAGTTAAAGATCCAAAACCCTTTCTCAAATCTCCTAGAATAGAGATTGAAACTGATGTTAAAATTCTCATTTGAAAAAATAGTGTCAACGTGTACTCATAAACCTTCTTTAAACCACAGGCTGCCAAAGGCTAGAATATTATTTGCAAGCAAGAGTGAAGGAAATAGCAAATAATTTATTACACAGTCCCTTTATCCACATGTCTATTTAATTGCAATCAGTAATCCATTTATAAGTAGCCATAAAATTGGAGGTCAGCAATACCGACATAAAGATTTAATCAGTATTTGAAGGATATAAAAACAACATATATGAATTAGATATAAATCTTTACACAGTGCCTAGCACTTGTTCACTGAAAGCCATTATTCCTTCTCATGATGTGTTCATGTCCATTGCCCTTGAAAGATATAGCAATGTATCTGATGATGCCGTTTGCCAGTAGCATATACATAAGTCAAAGGTACATAAGTACCATAAATACCACCAGTATTTGTAAATATTTGTTTTCTACAGGAAGGGGAGAAAAACAACAATCACTGACCAATGACAATCACCACTGTATGATGAAAGAAGCTTCTCTCTGATATGAAATTATTTTCTCTTTTCCTTGAAGATTGTGACAAAGATATGCTGATTGATATTCTAACGCAGCGCTGCAATGCACAACGACTCATGATTGCTGAGACTTACAGGAATATTTATGGCAAGGTAGGTTACTATGATTTTATCCTTATCTATATTTGACACTCTGTTCTTCCTACAGCCATGTAAATATATCATATTCTGCTGTATATAGCTGTAATGATAAAGAATAAGAAGAATTTTTGCCTAAATCTTATTTTCAGAGGAGACAGGCCATATTGCCACAAAGAGACAGTTTGTCAGAGACTTCCAGGCCCCGCTAAAAAATCTCCCCATCTCTGTGAGAGTTAAGACACGAAGCACTTTTTTGTCTGGTGATTTGCACAAATTATGCTAAATAGCTGTGGTGTCTTTCCTTTTGGTGGAGAAAACCATATTAACACCACAAGTAAA
Source organism: Bradypodion pumilum (assembly GCA_035047305.1). Taxonomy (NCBI): domain Eukaryota; kingdom Metazoa; phylum Chordata; class Lepidosauria; order Squamata; family Chamaeleonidae; genus Bradypodion; species Bradypodion pumilum. The sequence continues at coordinate 199,228,371 of JAWDJD010000005.1, read as the reverse complement.
ATAGGGCAGGCGAACTGATTCCAAAAATAGAAATAATTGATTCAATGCTTCTATTTTTAAAGTTTCTACTTTTTAGGAATATTTCCCAAAGCACTCAGGTAAGTAACCTCTGAGTGGTTACACCTAGAGAGGCAAAAAAGGAGCAATAGCTACATTGAGAACTGTCTCCACCATAACTCACACCCTCTGGAATGAATTCCCAGTGGAGTTTAGAACAGCTACTACATTATTAATATTCTGTAAGTTGCTAAAGACATTCCTTTGTCAGCAAGCCCTTCAAGGCTTATAAAATCATGAAAACTGCATAGTGTTGGCCCTGGATGTTATTATTTATTTCCTCTTACTGCTGCTGATAGTTAAGACTATCAATATCGTTATGGTTTTAAGATTTTCTGACACCACCTGGTTTTGTCTCTTGGGTTATTATTTGTTATTACTGGATGAATTTATTCTGAACTTTTATATATTTTTATGATGTGTGTTTTCTATATATTGTAAGTCGCCCTGGGTGGTGCTTGCATCAAACAAAAAGGATATAAATATGAATAAATAAATAAGTTACTACAGTTCTAAATACTGTAATGAGCTTTTACAGAAGTGCACAAATTTTCTACAAGACAGATAAAAAATATTTTAAACCATATCAAAATCAAGAAGAAACTTTTTCATGACTTCTCCGTTAGCATGAAATAATGATTCAGGTAACTGATATTTTTTTCCTGCTTGTAATGCAACAGACAAGATGTATTTATGAGCCACAACAACTGAACTAAGCCATGCAAATCACTTTCTAAGATACTACTTTATGTGGCTCAAGGGATTTGCACTTGCCTAATTGGATCTATCTTAAGAATAAAGATTTCCAAATCATACCATTGGCCTATCTAATCCAACGTTCAGTTATTACAGTGCTAGTCTCTGCCTGTAAGTGCCTAACCAACTGGGATGTATACCAGAGAAGAGTACAGACTCTCACGAGTACTGAAAAAGTCTGAAAAGTGAGCAGACAGTAAGAATGCTCAGAAAAGAGCCCAGCATGACTAATAAATCAGAACCCTATCAGGCCACAGGTCCAAGCCAAGAGTAACCAGAAAAGAATTTATGTAGGTATCAACGTCAGGTTACTAGGCTATAGGAATCCGAGGAGTGCTGAGATTAAGAAACACAAATTAAGTTGAAGTTGCTGGTCAGAACACACAGCATTAATATCTAGTTACAACTAAGAGACTTTTTATTCTGAAAAGTCTTCTGCTGCAGGCTTGCACAATTCGTCAGAAGACCAGAGCTTTCCTGTTTCTCTAGATACAGCTTCTCCCTAGAAGTTCCAGAGTATGTTACTGAGCCCCTCTCGTGATGGGAGAGGTGTTAATCCCCTGTTCCATCTTTAGAGGGCCTAGACCCCTCCTTCACTTCTAGTGGTTCTAGAGCAGGGGTTGCCAAACTAGAGCAGGGGTTGCCCTGGCCTATGGCACCATTTCATGTGGCCCACCGCTGTCTTCACCACTACTGGAAGTGGAAGCAGGCGCGTTTACAACAGCTTTAAAACATGCCCGCACCTGCCATAAATGCTACCATAAATGCACCCACGGCTGTCATAAATGCATTTACAACAGCCACGGATGCATTTTACAGTAGCGTTTATGGTGGGAGGAGCCACATGATCAGCTTGCTCAGCTTTCTGGGGGCGTGGCTAGGCCTGCAGCATGAAAGGTTTGGGAATACCTGTTCTAGAGGACTATCTGTTGGGGACCTAAGTTTTTCTTATGTAGACCAGTTGAACTGTGGCATAAAATCATACTTTAATCATCTGAGAAAGACTCCTCCTCTTATTGGGTATCATCATGGATAAAGGCACAAGAGGGAAAGCAAAAGAGGAAGAACCAGTGGTGAAGTCTAAGAGGAAAGAAAAAGCACCAATGGAAGAGGTCCCTCAGTCTTCATCACCACCTGAACCTTATGATCATACTCAAATTATGGTGGAAATTGGTAAATTGTTCCAGAAACTGGAGGAATCAAGGGTGAAAGATAGAAATGAAATGATGAAAAAACAAGACAAGGTGGTATCATCTGTTGCAGATTTCTCAAAAAAAGTGGACTTAAGTTTGCAAAAAATAGAGGGAAATGTGAAATTGGTTCAAAGTGAGGTAAATGTTATAAAAAAGGAAATAAAAGGAACTCAGGACGCGGTGCGGGAGAATAAGCTGAAATTGGAAGAGCATGAGAAAAGGATTGATGCTGTGGAAGATATGATGAGAAAGCAGAACATTGTGATCCGTCAGGTGGTTGAACGGACGCCAGACCAGCTAAGAGAAAGAGTGGTTCAGTGGTTAAATGGTTTGAATATGGGAAAGGAATTTGTACAGGAAGATATTGTAAGTGCATTCAGGGTGGGCCCAAGAAGAGGGAAGGTGGTTCAAAGAAATGTTCTGGTAAAACTTGCAAATTGGGGATATAAGCTCAGAGTAATGGCTTTTTTGAAACAAGCTGGGTCTGGCGCCCTGAAATTTGACGGTTCTGATGTAGAAGTATACAACAATATCTCAATGAAAGAAAGAATGTGGAGATATAAGATGAGACCTGTAACTAAATTGTTCATGAGCAAAAACATAAGGTACAACTGGAGATTTCCACAGCAATTGCGCTTTTTTATGAGAAAAGAATGCAAGTAATTGATGAAGGGACCGATCCATTGGAGTATTTGAGTTTGCTGGAGTTGGTAAAAACAGGTTCGGAAGAGTGGATAAATTTTAAGAAAGAACTGTTGGAATCGGGTGCTCTAGGGAGGGAGTATGAGAGGGCAGAGGCTGGTGGTGCCACAGGTGGAACACCGCAGGGAAAAGAAGAGGAGGAGCTTTCGCTGATCATGGTGGAGGAGGAGGCAAGTAAGGAGCAATGAGAAATAGATCAATAAACAACGAATTATTTAAGCATTATAGAAGGGTGAGTAGCGCGTAGCACTGGTTGGTAGGCACATCTTGCATGTCCCCCCTCTCCCCTCTTTGGTTGTCGAAGGCGTCTTTTTTTCTGAAGAAAGTGGGGAGAGTGATAGTGTGTGTTCTATGTAGAATTTTGTGTTTTGGGGGGAAGGGGTTGGTGGTGGCACGCCCAATGGAGAGTTTAGAAGTTAGAAAGGAAATAGATTATGGGAAATATTAAAATATTAACCTGGAATGTGAAGGGTACAGGTTCTGTTCTTAAGAGGCGGAGGTTGGAATTGGCTCTGAAAAAAGATAGACCCGATATAGTGTTCTTACAGGAAACACACCAAAAGTCAAAAGACACAAACAAACTTTTTTTGGGATGGATTCAACATTATGAGATGGCGTTTGGTACTTCAAAAGCGAGAGGAGTGGTGTAGGAATCTGATCCATGTAAAGATAATCATTCAGCCTCATTAGCAGCAGTTTATAGCCCCAGATCTTTTAAGAGAGAGAGTTAAAAGGTCTAACGGAGTCCAGCTTCATTAGACGGAGTAAGAGGGAAACAGAGATAGAGAGAAAGCAAAACACACACACGCTGCACTGTTGGCTGACAAAGGAATCATCATGGTGTCTCTTTATTCAAGCAGAGTATATCAGAAACGAAACTTAACAGAAACAAAACTTAAGGCACATACAACCAATCAGAAAGTCAGAACCCAAATAAGGAGAAGAAAGGAGAAATCTTCTCATATTCTACGCATGCCCAAAATCCAGTGTTATCTCTCATGCAGACAAAGAGGCCTTTGTTTACACAATGTGAAGGCAGACAGGAGACAGAAACCAGATGCCTTCCCACATGTCCTCCTTTTTCATTTAAATTTGAGAGAGGGACGGCTAATCATACCCCTGCATGTCATCATACTCCATAACTATTCCTCTATATACATCATCACTGTCCTCCTGGACATCGTACCCCTCCTGACTCCTGGTACCTTGTTCCGGAGGATGATACCTCATTGAGTACAATTGCCGTCGTGCAAAACTCGATGTCTCCCTTCTACGCAGTGGACATGCGTTACACATAGAAATAAGATTAGGAATACAATTAATGCAAAAACACAAAGATATAAGGCAGATAATAATAATGAACCCATAAAAGAAAACTTGTCTAAGGACAGATAAATCAGGCAACCAAGAAGTCACCCAATCAAAGAGATTAACATCAGTGCGTACATTGTTAGTAATGCTCTCCTGTAAATTCTGAAGTTCTTTCTCAATAGTATTATTCAGATCCTGGAATTTTACCCGACATCCCTGGTTCCCGACCAGTTTACAAAATCCTCCAGATTTTGCTAACAGGTAATCTATGGCCAGTCTGTCCTGCATTTGGTCTTGATGAAGCTCAGTGATTTCCATTTGAAGATCCCGTATGACCCTCCCTGTGGCATTGATTGATTTCTCCAGCCTACAGGTGAGTCCCAAAATGGACCTTCTATTCTCCTGGGAAATGACACCTGGGTATGATCCCAATGTGAGTGCTCCAGTGATAACACTCCCTATAGCTCTTCCCCAGGAGCTACCATCAGAAAGCTGAACATCGATTATCACTTCATCATTGCAACCAGAACCCATCAGGCCGGCAGCAGCTCTCCGGCGCCGTGCATCTGCCTGAAGCGGCATTTGCACTTGTACGGGTAAGGTAAAATAACCCAATGCTGCACATTGATATTGTCCTGGATGGAAATTCGTGGCAACTCCATTAAAAAAGAACCACATGTTAGGATCCTTGATTTGCCATCCATTGCAAATTGAATCACTATCTATAGCAGAATAATCAGGAGTAAACATAGGAAACACATCATATATATCTTCAATAGTAGTGTTAAACAAGGTATAATTAAGCTTATAAGAACTGTTATAACTACCCCATAACCAAAATTAATCATAATGGCTTAGGAAGACACTCCCCTAAGAAACAGGAGCATGCCCTGTCTGATGACCAGTGCCATGTCATTACTAGCACCATGTAACTAGATATGAAACATGAGTGACATATAACACAAATGCAATGTCACAAACCCATTTCCATGTGTAGGGTACTGAAAACTCTTCCATGTACTTCTGAAGGTACCTTGAGATATGCAGTTTCATAAGGCAAAACATAACATAAGCAAAGACAGGTCCCTGCAAGAGAATAAGCAAACATTTAAGCATGAACAAAATATGAACATTACTCTTCTTCCTTACATGAAGGAAGTCTCTGTTGCATTCTAGAAAGCATTTATCACTCATAGCATGAGCAGGTAGACAATTTTTTCCTTAAAAAAGGTTTTCAGGTTTTAAAATGCAAACAAAGCCAATTAGAGTCCACACAAACTTTTTAGTCCAATTAAAATGTCCAAATTAAAAGTCCAAACGTTGATTGAAGCTTTCTTAAACACTATCTTCTCTCCAGCACAGTTCTTGGCATGGCAAGGGCCATAAATTACTTCTCACTGAATTCACAGAACACCCATCCAACCCCCCTTTTCAGCTTTTCAGGCAAACACACATTCCTTCATGCTCCAGCCACACCCATCTGCATTAAGACAGGCCGAAGAGGTATGAAGGCACAAAGAACTTCTCCAGAAGTTGCAAGTAATTTCACACAGAAGAAAATCACAGGGAATTCCAAGTTGCTTTCCCTGAAATCCTGACGCCTGAAACTTGGAACAGTCCACTCTGGATCTCTTTGTTTGAGGGTTGGGCAATTCAAAATCAGCCAAAAACTGGATGTCTTCTCCCTCCTTGTATTTTTGCAACAGCCTGCTGTCCATACAGGACGGATCCACCCCCTTTTTCCTCAGGATTTCTGTCATTGGCAGCATCTGAATCTCAACTTCATGACAAACTGCATCTGTTAGTTTGTACTTGCTCCAAGACCCCTTTTTGAGCTTGGGTTTTGGGCCATCCTTCCACTTCTGTAGGATCTTCCTGCCCAAACGTGAGGTATCAAATTTACTACTCAGCTTCTCCTGCTTTTGTGATGAGGGTTGCTTCAGGGGCGAGCTGAGATCCCCTATGCTGCTCTTTGAATCACACCCCTTGCTTCTTGCCACTTTGCATGCATTAATAGCTTCAATCTGTGATGAGGTCCCCACCATTTGTTCCCCATCAGCTGGCGCTAGTTGTTTTCTAGGCTTGGCAGGCAATATTGCCGCAGTCCCATCTGCCAGCGCCTCTCTGTTCACTGGATATACAGCGACAGGTTCCATATCCAGCACAGCTGCAGTTAAAGCAGCAGAGAACAGTGTTTTTGTAGGGCTAAAAGTGCTTGATTGCTGCAAGGCAGGATATAATGTCCCATCTTCTTTTCCACCCCCATCCCCATCAGGGGGCTTATGCTGTTGTCTCTCATATGATGGAGGGGCAGTTGGACCCCCTCCCTTGGCTGGAGGCAAAAGCTGTGGAAGGGGGCCATCAAGCCTTTGTGAGAACAGAATATTTTTTGGAGTAAGTCTTTGAAGGCAGTTTCTGACTTCCTCCCACGTAAATTGTACTGAAACAAAAATTCTCTCATGCTTTTGCAAGTCTTTCCCCACCTGATTCCACTGTTTTAAGTCCAAACATTCATCATATTTAACCCAATGACAGGTTTTTTCTATAGCTTGAACTAGCTTTTGTATTTCCTTTTCATCAGCCTTTCGTCCATTCATATGCAAAAGATCTGAGATATCTTTACAAAGTTCCTTCCCTGGCACAGTTAATACGCACCCCATAATTAAATTGTTTTTTCCTTTTTTCCACTCACCTAGTTGTAATTCTCAAGCGCTTGATTTATGACCTTTCCTCTGGTCGAAGCGAGTGAAGACCTTGTCCCTGGTCGCCAATTATGAGGTGCTAATTGCTGATTGCTGCTTCAAAGCATTCCTTTGAATTTCATTCAACCCCCTCACACGGTGCGCCACTTGTAGGAATCTGATCCATGTAAAGATAATCATTCAGCCTCATTAGCAGCAGTTTATAGCCCCAGATCTTTTAAGAGAGAGAGTTAAAAGGTCTAACGGAGTCCAGCTTCATTAGACGGAGTAAGAGGGAAACAGAGATAGAGAGAAAGCAAAACACACACACGCTGCACTGTTGGCTGACAAAGGAATCATCATGGTGTCTCTTTATTCAAGCAGAGTATATCAGAAACGAAACTTAACAGAAACAAAACTTACGGCACATACAACCAATCAGAAAGTCAGAACCCAAATAAGGAGAAGAAAGGAGAAATCTTCTCATATTCTACGCATGCCCAAAATCCAGTGTTATCTCTCATGCAGACAAAGAGGCCCTTGTTTACACAATGTGAAGGCAGACAGGAGACAGAAACCAGATGCCTTCCCACAGAGTGGCAATTATGATTTCTAAAAAATTAGGATTTGAGATAATAAAAAGTGTTGCTGATCAAGAGGGTAGATATTTGATTGTAAGAGGAAAAATAGATGACGAGGAAATTATGTTGGTAAATATTTATGCTCCAAATGATCATCAAGCGGATTTCTTAGAAAAGGTTCGGAAAGTAGTGGAGCTAGAAAATGTTGCAAAAACTATTGTGGCTGGAGACTTTAACTTGATAAGGTCAGACTTAGACTGTACGAATTTAGCAAGATGTGGAATTGGCTTGAAAGGGAAGGTTTTAGATAAATGGATGGTTGCGATGGGCTTGAAGGATTCTTGGACAGAGATCAAGGGCTCGGAAAGGGCATATTCTTTTTTTTTTCACACGTCCATGGGACCTACTCGAGAATAGATTACATCTTTCTTACAGAAAATCTGATTAAAAATATTGAGGGAATGGAAATAGGGATTTTTAAGGAAACAGACCATGCTAAAGTACTTTTGGAACTGAAATTACAAAAAGATATCCGAAGAGGAAGAAGTTGGAGGTATGATCCTAACTTATTTAAAGACCAAAAATGTAAAGAGCAAATCATGGAAAGGTGGAAAGAAAGTTGGCAGTGGAACAACAACAATGAAGTAAATTTTAACATTGTTTGTTATACCATGAAGTCGGTTTTCAGAGGGGAAAGTATAAAGTTGGCGAGTATTAAATATAAAAGGCATAAGGTAGACCAGATAGAAAAAGAAAAAGAAATAAAGCAGTTACAGGATGACCATTCAAAAAGTAAAGATAAAAAATTTTTCACTAAATTGCAAAGACTTAAGGCAGAGTTAATGGGTAAGGATATAGATAAGGTTAAAAGGGACCTGATTTATCTAAATAGAGAGTATTTTGAATTTAGTAATAGAAACTCAAGATTATTAGCAAGAGCAGCTAAGGCTAAAAAGGAAAAAAGAGAAATTGGGGTGTTGGTTAATAAACAAGGGTTAAGATGTAATAAGAATAGGGATAAATGTAAAATTGTGAAGGAATTTTATCAAGCATTATATGCAAAAAAGGAGGTAGATGTGGAGAGGCTTAAAGGGATCTTGGAGAGACAGCTAGGGAATGGAATAAAACAGGAACATCGAGAAAAAATAGAGGAAAGGGTTACTGATAAAGAGGTAAAGGAGGTAATTAGTGGGTTGAAGATGGGGAAAGCCCCGGGAGACGATGGATTATCGACAGAGTTTTATAAAGAATTTAAAGATGTTGTGGTTCCAAAGTTAGTGAAGCTATATAATTATATTTTAGATGGAGGACAAATTCCGACTTCATGGTATAGTACCATAATCGTTCTGCTGCCAAAACCGGGAAAGAATCTGGAAAAGGTGGAATCATACAGACCAATTTCTCTTAGAAACCAGGACGCCAAGATCTTCACAGCAATACTGGCTAATCGTTTAAACAGTTTTATGGGGGAATATATAAATGTTGACCAAGTTGGTTTTTTAAAAGGTAGGCACATGGCTGACTTGACTAGAAGGGTATTAGATCTAATTGATAATGTTAATCAAATGAAGGAAAAGGTGGGTTTATTATCATTAGACATTTTTAAGGCATTCGACTCACTACAATGGTCTTCGATCAAGGAAATAATCAGAAATTATGGATTTGGGGATAGATTTAGAAGGGTAATTATACCAAAAAGGGAGTGCTAGGATCAGAGTAAATGAGATGGTTACGGATGTGGTAAAGCTTGAGGCAGGTACCAGGCAGGGTTGTCCACTATCTCCTATCCTGTTTATTATGGCAATGGAAATATTAGCTAAAAATATAAGGGACGATCCAAACATAGAAGGGATATTGGGTAATAAAGTGAGTATGTATGCAGACGATACGCTGTTAATGGTGAAACATCCAGAGGTGGTAATGGATAGGATTAAAGACCAACTTCAGGAATTTGAGGCTATAACTGGATTGATGATAAATTGGGATAAATCAGAATTGATGCTGTGTAACATGGGGGTAAAGGAGATGGGAAAGATAGTGGGGACATTTAACATACAAATTAAAGAAAAGTTGAAATATTTGGGGATAACTATTTCAAACAAATTGGAAGAACTTAGAAGATTGAATTATGACAGTTTGAAAGTAGAATTTAAGAACAAATTACAAGAGTTTCAAAGGTTGAATCTGTCATGGTTTGGGAGGATTGCAATTTGCAAAATGGTATTGCTGCCAAAGATTAATTTTTTATTTGACGCACTTGCAATCCATTTGAAGGAGAAGGAAATCAATGAGTTTCAAAAGATGTTCAATAATTTTTGTAATGGAGGCAAAAATCTAGACTTCCAAAGAAGCTTTGGTACTTATCTCAGAAAGAAGGGGGTTTGGGTATGCCAAATTTGTTAGCATACTATCGAGCATTTCAAATTAAGAATGTGGTGAAGATCTTGGCAAGAGAAAAGGTAATTTGGGAGGAATTGGAGATGAAAGAATACAGGAATATTGGCAAAATGATCTTTTTGGCAATTAAGGATAAACCAATAAAGACAAGCAATACTATGATGAGAGGTCTCATGGAGGTGTGGAAAAAAGTAAAGAAAGATATGGTCCCAAACCTCTCTCCAATTTTGGAATTGACTGATATGGTGTGTTTTCCGATAAAAATAGATAAGGAAAAAAAGGAAATACTGGATAAAAATGAAATGTCTTTACTGAAGGACTGGTTAAAAGTTTGTGATGATGAAACCAAGAGGAAAAAAATATTTGAAAAGTTAAAATTGGACTGGTTTCAGAAATTGAAGGTTGATAATTGGAATAAAAAATATAGAAGAGAAGTAGGGATAGATAGAACAAAGACCGGATTTGAAGAATTGGTATTAAAGATCAAAAAGGGGGAAAGAACATTAAGGGTCTAGTAAGCAAACTTTACATTTTACTGAATAAGGGTAAAGATCCACAGGAAGACTTGAAACGGAAGTGGGAACAAAATTTGAATATAAAAATAGGAGATGTTGAATGGAGAAATAAATGGAAAAAGAGGATAATGAGAACAATGTCAGTAAGAATTAAGGAACATAATTTTAAAATTTTGTGGCAATGGTACTTGACACCACTGAGGCTCCATCAGATGGATAATAAAAGGGATAATCTATGCTGGAGATGCAAAGAAACGGTTGGAACTTATGAACATATGTGGTGGAGTTGCAAAAAAATAAATGAATTTTGGAGAAGAATAGAAGGAGAGATTGGGGAAATAATGGGTAAAAGAATTAAGTTGGTGTCAGGTACCATTCTATTAACAGATGTGGAAGGTATGGGTTTGAATAAGGAGGAAAAAGAATTATTGGAAATTATGTTAACTACAGGTAGACAATGCATTACCAGAAATTGGAAAAATGATGTATTTATACAGACTGGAGAGTGGTATAAGGAAATGTGGAGTTTAGTATTGAATGACAAACTGACATGGGAGATAAAAGTAAAAAGGGATAAATTAAAAGAAAATAGGTTTTGGAGTATTTGGAAGCCGTTTGTGGATCATTCTCTTATGGCTAGGGACAGTTTTGGACCTGTACCATCTCAAAGTGGGTTTGGGAGATGATATAGATACTAAACTCTCCGGGCATTGTAAATATTCACTGGGTGTTGTGTAACTAGTAAAGAAATAATAAATAGTTGTAATACTGAAAGCTCTTATGAATGTTATGGTTATAGTAATAACCTATAATGTGGATATTTAACATTGTGGGTTATATTGCAAACAATTAGCTTAATTACTATTATGTGCTATTTTCTATGAGCTTGATGTAACATTGTATTGTATTGTTATTGTTTTGTTCTTTCTGTATGTTTGTTAGTTTTGTTTTTTGCTTTTTGGAAATAAATTTAAAAAATTTTTTTAAAAAAAGAAAGACTCCTCTAGGAGTGGTCTGGCATTTAAACTTGTTAACCAGATGTCCACCAGCAGGGCATAAAGATCAGAGGTTGGAAATAAAATGTTACAGTGAAACACACTAGTCCAAATCCCATTATTTGCACCACAAATGTAATAGAATTGCCTCAAAAATATCACTGTAGACACTATCAGTTGCATAATGATGTGTACAATAAAAAAATTTTAGTGTAATTTCTTGAGTCAATTCACCTTGAAACTCAGTAATTTGCATTATTCCATTCTAAAATCCCTATAAAATGTGGTTGTTACTTGTAACTAATTCCTTTTTGTAACAGTGTTTGCTGAATACCATTGCTTTTGTGAGAAGCATAGCAGATTGAAAAACATTGCAACAAAATGTGAGATTCTTGTGTTGTTTCTTTTAGGATTCACCCCTCAATTTAAAATCAATCTAACCCATACAGGATATACATTGGCTGATATCCTGTTGCTTAGTCTAGCAAGTCTCACAAAAGTAACCCCATTGAATTAGTGAGGACTTGTTCAGTCAACTGCTCTATAAGTTCCACTGAGTCAAATGGGCTACTCTAATTGTGTCTTATACCAGCATCATAAATTGAAACTAAAGTAGGCCCATTTGAATTAATGGAATTTACTGAGTAGTTAAATTCCCACTGATTCAATGAGTCTGCTCTAGTATGCCTTACTACACTAAACAATAGAATTTCAGCCATTGTTTCCCCTAAAAGCTACTAGTACTCTGCGAGACATCAAAGTACCCTAGTGATATAATTTCTGCTAAAATGTTTTGTAAAGTTATACTGCTCAAGCATCTTGGAGCTTACCAAGATGGTAAGTACTGTAGTCTGGAAATAAAGCCCTGTGATGAAAAGTTAAGGTAGGGGTGGCCAGCCCTGGCCCACTGCACCATTTCATGTGGCACGCCGCCATCCTCGCTGCTACTGGAAGTGGAAGAGGGCACATTTACAATTGCTGTAAAACATGCCCAACTGCCCATGCATGTGTAAATATGCCCGCGCCTGCAGTAAATGCACCTGCAGTTGTTATAAACATGTTTACGACAGCCACAGATGGATTTTACAGCAGCGTTTACAATGGGAGGTATCACGTGCCCAGTCCACTCAGCTGTCCGGGGGCCCTGGTCCAGCCCATGGTGCAAAAAGGTTGGGAACCCATGAGTTAAGAAAATTGGTACGTCTAGCATAGAGAAGGCTGATAGATGATATACTGGATATCTTCAAACAATTGAAGGGATGTCATATATAGCATATGGAACAAACTTGTCTTCTGGAGCTCCACAGTGTAATGTCTGAAGTAGACGATTGAAATTACAAGCAGGGTGATTCTGATTAAACATTAGGAAGGGCCTGCTGACAGTAAGAGCTGTTCAACAGTTGTCTACTAGGAAAGATAATTCCCTGGAGGATTTTAAACAAAATTTGGATTAGCCTTTCTCAATAATGCATACACTGATTGATTTCTAGCTTGGGTGGTAGGTTTAACTAAGACACTTGCAGTCTGTTTCGCCTCTGCATTTTGTGAGTCTATAAAACCAGCTCGAGGAGAAAGAAATATTTATTTGCCTGTGTGGTAGCAAAACACAATCTCAGAGCAGTGTTTGCCTATAAGTATTTCTTTAAATTAAAGACTGAACAACATGCATTTATCCTTAAATAAGTACATGTCACAAACATGTGTCCACTGAAGTGTGAAGCAGGTCAAAAATCATATGTCAATCAATTGTTAAGTGGCTTAGGTTCAACTCTTGGCATATCATTGCATCCAACTCTGGGAAGGCATGGGAGCAAAAATGACTTAGTATTTCATAGGGCCTCTGAGAACTGTATCACAGAATCCAGGGATCAGGACCAGTGTATTTCTATTATTTTTGTTCATTGGGGCATGGAAGATACACTTGATAGTTGTCATTCCCTGAATCTGTTCCTAGGCAGGAATGATTTAGGTTGAGAGACAAAACAACAAGGCCAAATGTAAGCAAACAACCTGCAGAACACTGAAAGCTAAACCCAATGATGGCCTGACTCCTGAAAGTTTAGAAACAGCAGTACAATGCCTCTTGTGCTGCTGAACTCAAAAATTAGCAAGAAGAAGGATTTGTAACACTCTGGCTGTGTTGGCTAAGGTTATCCAGCAGAAGAGCCAAAGAGAGAGTATTGGGTGAAAGAATAAATGTATTATGCCAAATGTAAATTTCATTTAGCACATGGACACTGTGCCAGTACAATGTGAGGCCTGTTGAGAAAAATATATTTTACTCACAAAATGAGGTCAGAAGATACATACACTCTGGAGTCTTCTTTCTAAACCAACTTCACTAAGACTCCAGAGCGTATGTATCTTCTGACCTCATTTTGTGAGTAAATTATGTTTTTCTTTCTCTCAAGTATCTAGTCCAGGTGTGTTTATTAGCTGGACTGAAAAGGGGTAAACTGAGAGACTTGCATTATACCATAAAATTGCCTAAAACCTGCCCGCTTTGTTGAGCAGCTGAAACAAATAACTTAACAAGACCAACACAAAGATAGTCCTAAATCATTTTCAGCATATCTAGGCTGGCAAAGTTTTGAATTCAGCCAAACTTCTGCCAGTCTAGTGCCAGCAAAGCTGCCCTCAACCTCTTACCTAGGTAGGATAATTCCCTATTCCTGAATAAATGTGCCTGGAATTGTGATGTACAGTAGGTTAGCAGAATCATGTGGGCTAGTGGAAGTAACAGGCACTTCCACGCAGGGCTTTTATCCTGGAATCACCCTGCATCAATTGCAGAATACAAAACACAGACTTTTACAGAATGTGAAATGACATTTTCCCTCTACAGTCTTTCTGTGTTTTCCCAGTAGTTTTTGCACTTTTAGGACCTGCAATTCCGTTATGCCAGAATTGCAGCTCAAGTACCTTGCAAAGAACATACAGTGTGTTCTTTATTGCTGCCTCATATTCATTTGGGGTTTGAATCTAATTTTATTTTTTACTCTGTCAAGCCTATTATGTGCACCGCTTATTGAGAAAGAACAATAAAGACAATCAGCATTGCCACTTTAATGTCTAAAATCAATCATAATGAAAGTTGATCGTTGTGACCTTACAATGAATTCTAATTGAAAAGGATGACATGGAGAAAACCAAATCAGAAACAAGCTGATTTTCTGTTATTACATCATCTGAGGTAGTTCTGTAATATACTGTACAAAGCAAAGCTCTCTAAGATGCCTTCTTATCACTGCCCTCTGCTGATTTTTCATAGCCAAGATAATTAGAAAATGTTAATAATGACAACTTAGAGTTGTCTTATTTTCCACTATTCATCTCCATTTACCCTCTTTCCAACTGCAGGGGTAATTTTTAATTAGTCTCCATTTGTATTATTAATCAGTTTTCCTAGAGACATGCTGTCAGTGCAAAATGTCTTAATGAATTAATTTCCATTTCACATGTGATTTAGTGGCTGTCAAACGTATCTAATGTGCATTCAGCAATGATTACATATTGTTTCTTCATCATAAATTCATTTTTAATTCGTATGTCTCTTCCCTCATTGCTGTGTTGTCTGCAATGTTAATTATATTCACAGGGCCTGTGGTTACCTTTAATTATTCGCCTTCTGAGAGCAGCTTTTGCATTAACTGTGCTATATTTCATTTATAGTTTATATTGCCCCCTTATTGCTAGATCCCTTGGTAAATGAAAGTAATCATATACAATTCACAAAGAATCACTTACATTCAAGTTGCACTGAAGGAAACATCCCCTTGTGCTTTTGTTCAGTCAGCCAAAATCCAGACCTATAAACCAGTGTAATTCTATGTATCAATATAATAGACAGGAAAAACTATCAGACAAAGTTTCACAATCACAATAAACACACACCCTGACTCAAACACTTGGTGTCCCTATGTCAATTTCACACACACAAGATTTAAAACTTGGTTTAATCAACAATTAAGACATAAATACCATTCTTACTAGTTATTTCCAAAACTAATGATCTGTGGAAAAGAAGCATCTCTACATGGCTGCATAGTCTTGAACAATGTTTGTCTCAGTTCAGGCATATAATTTTACTTCACTTGATGCAATACAAAGGTACATCCTGTTAACTTTGTGTAGTTAAGAGGGAGAAGGAGAGAGAGAAAGAGAGAGACTATCCTAGAACTTCATGGTTTAGTGGAGATTTAACCCAGGCTCCCTGGACCAAATCCATTGCTCCAGATGACCCAGAGGTCACCCCCCAGCAGCTTGTGGCCCAAATGCAGTAGATTATCACATTCTGTTCAATGAGGCACCAGCTCTTGCATCATGACTCACTGCTATTGGACATTTTTCAGTACCAGAACTAAGGTCAGTCTTCACATAACTTTATGGTGCGCACTGAATGCACATGGCTTCAGTTCTTTTGTTTTAAATGCAGTAGGCCTGCCAGGGAATTAGTTCTAAGACCTACTGCAGCTGCCTAAAATTGCAGATGGAAGCAAATCCTATCTACAGTATAGTCTCAGGCAGGGGTTCTCAATGTTTTGCTTCTGTGAGCCAGTCCATGCCCCCTCAGGCAGCTGTGCGGGTTGGAGGTATGGTTCTTCCTGCCGCTCCTGCCACTTCCTGTGGCAGCAAGGGCGAGGGTGGTGCATTCTCGGTAGTTTTGGGTGTGCTTTTGGCATGTTCTGGCTGTTTTGAGGCATGTTTTGGATACTTCCTGTGCATTTTGGGTGCTTCCGGCATGTTTTGGGCACATTTTGGGTGCTTCCAGTGCATTTTGGGCATTTCTGGCATGTTTTGGTCACATTTTGGGCGCTTCTGCCATATTTTGGGTGCTTCCGGAGGTGGTGGTGGGGTCCTCATCATGGGCTGGATTAATTGGTGCCATGGGCTGGATCCAGCCCACAGGCTGTAGGTCGCAATCCCTGGTCTCAGGTTTCATCTAATGCAGTGTTTCTCAACTTTTGGCTTTTGGACTTCAGTTCCCAGAAGCCTAAGTCAATTCCCCAAAGCACTGTTCAGCCATTGTACTGACTTAGGCATCTGGGAATTGAATTCCCCCTGTGAGGCATGGGCCCCATGTTGGGAAGCACTGCTCTAATGGCTAGTTCTGGTCATCCATATTAGAAATACATATGCATTATGTATTTCTAGATTTCTTTCCCTATTAATATTTTTGGGTCATGGATAGCTACCAACTCTGTTGATATAGCAAGAATACTCTATTGATCTCTTTACAAGCTGAGGATAAAGGCTAAAGCTGCTAATCTGTCTCCTTTCCTGATGTGCAAGGGAAAATAATTTTCTACATGGGCATGTGAAGTGTAATAAAGCTTCAGTCATCCTGCTATAGCATCTAGCAGTAACTTCAGATAGTATGTAATTTTGTCATTCATGCACTGCATAAAACTTTGTGTCTGCTTTCAAGACTCAAGAGTTTGGTGTGCAAGACGATTAGAGCCTTAACCATATTTTTCTTTTCCAAGGATTTGCTGATAGACCTGAAAGAAACTCTCTCGCATCATTTCAAGGAAGTTATGGTTGGCCTGATGTATCCTCCCACATCTTATGATGCCCATGAACTCTGGCACAGTATGAAGGTATTTGTTGAGCCATTAAAAGTTTTATTTTAATTCACATTCATGCATACATACATTACCTTTCTCATTTGGAGGATCTAAAACAGTTTACAATATTAAAACAAAGTTTCAAAAACAAATTTTTACAGTACTAAAAAATAAATAAATGGACATAATATTAAAACTGCAGACAAAAACTGTTTGAAACAGTCAGTGGTGGGCTCCAATTTTTTTTTACTACCACGCTGTGTGCATGGGATGGTGGGCATGGCCAGGGGGAAAGCCCTGCATTGCACCCAAATTAGGACTATTTTATTTCAAAACTTGGATGGGCGGGGCCAGCCAGAATTTCTGCTACTGGTTCTGGCAAACTGGTGCAAACCTGCTGATGCCCACCACTGGAAACAGTTATAAAACACATTAAAATAACAAAAACAATCTTTTTAAAAGCCTCTTAGGCAGCCAGTTATGCAAAGATAATCTATTTGAAGAGAAAGAGGCTTTACCTGCACACAAGACAGTGAAGGAGGGAATTCCACAGTCTGGAAGCAGCAATAGAGAAGTTTCTTTCTCATGTCCTCATCAAATGTAATGAGACTAGAAGAGAGAAAGGCATCTCATGATGACCTTAAACCCAGGAAGGCTCACAAAGGGAGATGTGGGGTATTTGAGAGAGCTTGGACCCAAATCATTTAGACCAGAGGTGTCCTAACTTTTCAGGCTGCAGGCCAGTCACGTTGTTGAGCATGCCAGTCAAATGGATCCTCTCGCCCAGAAGCGGAAGCAAAATGTGCATGCATGGGCACATTACATGCATGCGCATAATGCTGCCATAAATGACCCTCAGCTGTTGGAAACACATTTACGACAGCTGCGAGTCATTTACGACAGCGTTATGTGCATGTGTGGGTGTGTTATGTGCACACACATGCGTGTTTTACTTCTGTTTCCGGGAGCAGTGCAGGCAGCATGGCCCGGATTAATTAGCATTGTAGGCCAGATCTGGCCCATGGGCCATAGTTTGGCCACCCCTGATTTAGACCATGGTTTCTCAACCTGGGCCTCCAGATGTTCTTGGATTTCAATTACCAGAAACCCAAGTCAGTAAACCTGCTGATCGAGACTTCTGATACAGTAATTGAAGTCCAAGAACATCAGCGCCCAAGGTTGAGAAATCCTGATTTAGACTTTATAGGTCAGAGATAGCACTTTGAATTGTGCCTGTCGCAACATTTTGGACATGATAAAGATATCTCTATCCATTGACAAATAATTTAAAAAGAGGAGCAAACCCTGCAGGATTTTTCATTCCTACATAAAAGCAAGGAGATCAACACCTTTTCCACGTCAACAACTGCATTCACTGAAAAGATCTACCCTCTAAACGTGTATTTTGTATTTTAAAAACATGTGTTTTGCATTTTAAAAAAATATATTTTGCAGAAAGCTATTTGCATTTTGCTCAATTTTACAGTCGTATTTTGTATAAAATGGAAGTTTTCTGTGCAAACAACAGGGGTTATTTGCACACAAAAAAGTCTATGAATTTTAAGCCCCAAAATGGTGAAATGAATAAAGGTATAAAAACTTTTGCAATCTCATCCAGTAAGTACTTTGTTTCTATTTGCAAGAATGAAATAAAGGACTATTTACATCCCAGGTTCAAAATATGTCCATGATAACTAGAGTCTCCAGACATTAATTTCATGGCAAAAATCTAGAAGTGCTCTCTATTATGGTCATATCCCAAACTCTGTCAATTTTATAACTTTGTCCAATGTTTATTTATCAATCAATGAAAAGGCTGAGGTGGCTTAGTGGTTAAGACACTGGACTGAAAGGTTGGCAGGTCAGCAATTCAAGACCTAAGTGATGCACAACTGAGTTCGCTCCTGTCTCTGTCCCAGCTCCTGACAACCTAGCAGGAAATTGCAATTAGACAAATAGGGACCATTTCGGTGGGAAGGTAAACAGTTTGGTGTCTAGTCATGTCTGCCACATGTCCACAGAAAAATCTGCAGATGCAGACAGTGCTGGCTCTTTGTCTATAAACAGAGATGAGCACCGAACCCTAGAGTCAGATATGACTTCGAGCAAGGGCAACCAATCATAAAGATTGCAGATACTGTACCTGTATTCAGACAACAAACCAGAAAAGTCATTACATAACTGAATACTACATGGACTAAATATCTTTGATCATCTTTGGTTTAATATCAATTAGAATGTTTAAACATTTTGCAACATTAACAACAAATAGGCTATTTCCATTTAGACATATCTCCAGAAGGTCTATTTGGATATACAGTACTAGGTTTCTTTACAGGCTATATAAATCTTTCACAAATATCAGAAGTATGTTCAGTGCAACAGTCAATGATAAAAAATAAGTGGATTAAAATACAATATTCTTAGTAGAATGTCTACTCAATCAGAAGTTATGTGCCTGCCCCTCTGGAGTAGCACTTATTTCAATTAGATAACTATCACATAAATGTATTTATTCTAAGTGAATGCATTAATTTTTAATTAATGCCTGCATTCATTCTAAATTAATGCATTAATTGTATTCAAAACCATTGTTTATGTCAGCAACTTTTTTTCCTCCTCCAATACAGGGAGCTGGCACAGATGAAAACTGTCTAATAGACATATTAAGTTCGAGATCAAATGGAGAAATCTTCCAGATGAAAGAGGCCTACCTAATGCGTAATTATCCTTGTTATTTATCAAAGAGACTAGTAGTAACTATAATGTAGAACAGGCTAAAAGACATATTTATACTACAAACCTATGACCAATATCTTTTTGGTGTGTAAGGTTTTGTAACTTTCCATTACTCATTTTGGTAGTTGCCTTGGCCTGGTCACATGTTCGATCACATAAGTGAAATGAACCGTGGTTTCTGGACCATTAGCCAAAATTAGCTGACAAGTTTCAGAAACACTGATAGGATTCTGACCTACATATTTTGAATTCCTTTATTGTTATGGCTTCTCTCACATCATCCTGAGAATTATAGATTGATGAGATGCTTAGAGAGATTTTCTACTGCCTCCCTTTGAAATACAATACTTGTGATGATGGCCTATCAGATGGAGTGACTATTCAGCCACTTCAAGGTTTGTAATCTTGTGAATACTTACTAGGGAGCAAGCCTCATTGAAAATTGTTGATCTTCCATCTCATTGAACACATGCAAGATTGTGGTATAAGTCAGCCCAAAATGTGTCTCCAAAATCAATACAATGAAATAATTTTGAAAAGGTTCAAAAATTGTTTGTATTCTTCTTCTGTGTCTTAGCCAGAGGTGATACTGCAAAAATCAAGGTACCTTTTGGGGAGTTCAATCTGCCTCATCTAGTGTGAGAAAGATTAGCCAGCAACAAAAGGTTGCTGTTTTCACCTTATTGTGGTTCAAAAATACCACAATCTTTGAGGAGGCTCTTTCTGTGTACTGCATTGTTACCGCAGTCATACAGTGTTTGTATGAAAAGTTCATATATGGATTCCTGACTCTGTTTTTATGAAGGCATTTCCACATGTCCAAATCAACTGCAGTCATTTGAATATATGTTTCTGCATCACTGAGGTTAGAAATTATCTGTGAGCAGCAAAAAGCAATAATATTTTGTCACACCATTTAGTAAAGAAGGTTGTGTTTAAGAAAGAGTCTTTTCAAAGCAGATTATCAGGACGAAGATGTTGCAAAGTGAAGATAGGAAAGGAAGATTCTGTTAAATAACATCTGCAGTGAATAATAATATTTCATTTCTTCTGCTCACTCTCAAGATTGACATTTTTGTACCAGTAAAGTTAATACTAAGCAAAATTACAACATGAACCAGAATTATTGTGTGTTTACACTAAATTCTCTTTTTCCCTACTAGTTTTCCCAATGGATGAAGGCTTAGTTTGCTCATCAATAAGTTTAGCTAAAAGGTGGCATAAGGGGAAGGTCATCTAACTCCTAGCTGACTCACCTTTATTATTCACTTTCAGAATAGAAAGCAACATGAAGCTTCAGTCAAACCTCAGTTAACGTAATTAATGCATTCTCTGGGACGTTTCTTACGCAAAAATTGCTTTAACCAAATCTCCCATTGCATTGAATGCATTGAATGCAATTTCCCATAGGAATGCATTGAAAACCAAAATACTTTAACCAAAATACAGTTTCCCATAAGAATGCATTGAAAACCAATTAATCCATTCTTTAAAAAATCCATAAACCAAGCCACTATTTTCTATGGGTTTCCTTTTGTTATGTGATTTTTATGTTAACCAAGGCATTTGTTCACCAAGGTTCCACTGTATGTACAATTCTAACTATAAAGAATTTTTTGTTGCAAATTTTATCATGCAATCTTACGCAAGGATGCTCTGAAGTAAGATCAAATGTGTTCAGTGTACAGAACTGCATTAAGAGAGACACAAGATGTACTTTGAAATGTTTTCCAATACTCATTATCCTTACAGGTAGTCATTTCACTTGCAAAACAACTTGTATCTATTGCAAAGAATTTTAAGATGCAGGACGCATAGTCAGTTCATATAGGTTTGCAGGGCCTTGCCCTGGGTTTACCAAAAATGAATACATCACAACTCACATTCCTCCTTGCAAGCAAACGATACAAGGGATGAATGTAAAAATTATTTCTCAGGAAGATTGCTATCTTTACTTGAGAATTGCTTTTAATTCCTTATTTTTTAAAAAAAAAAACACACACACATTCTTTACCTTTGCATTTTCAGATTCCCTGTGAAAACCACTGCCTTGTTTCATAAAAGATTTTTACATAGCATTTACCATATTTGCCAGCATATAAGATGCACCTTTTCCCCTGAAAATGGGGTGTGTCTTATATGTTGGTAATCAAAATTATCATATTGATCAGCGGTGGCTGGAACCAGGCAGGCAGCTTCAAAGAGGCCTTTTCCACCCCCATTCTACCCTCCCAGGCTCCTGGTAGCCAATGACTATGGGATCAGGGGGAAATGAGCTTCAAAGGAGCCCCCCTATAAAACCCTCCTTTGCTCCTGGCATCCCGCAGCTATAGGATCGGAGAAAAATGGGCTTCTAAGGATCCTCCTTTCCTCCCATTCCATCCTCCCTGGTTCCTGGTGGCCAGGGGCTGTGGGATGGGAGAGAAAGAGGGATCCTTGGAAGCCTGTCCCCCCATCCCATAGCCACTGAGCACCAGGAGATGGGTGGAATGGGAGGGGGAAGAGGGATCCTTTGAAGTCCATTTTCCCCTGATCCCACAGCTGCTAGCCACCAGGAACCAGGAATGGGGGAATGGGGGGAAAGAGGGATCCTTTAGAAGCCCCTTCAACTGGCTCCTGGAGATCAGCGGCGACTGGAGCAGGGTGAAGGGGTTTTCAAAGGAGCCTTATTCCTCCACTAATCCTGGCCTCCACAGCTCCTGGAAATTCATGAAAAAATGCAGAAATTTTTTTTCCCCTTAAAATGTGTATAAAAAATGGGGTGCATCTTGTACCCAAATGCATCTTATATGCCAGCAAATATGGTACCTTCATCTTTTCAACATTTTTGTTCTCATTCACTTAAATGTTCTATCAGGAAATGTACATACATTTATTGTGTTGTTTCTAGAATATGGCAGTGACCTTCTAGAAGACATTTATTCTGAGACTTCTGGACACTTCAGAGATACACTTATGAACCTTGCTCAGGTACTCTACAAACAGTTTTCTTCTTTAAAACTCAAGTGATGAAATGCAAGAGATCATAGGAGGAAGACCAGTGCGGAATTTTAAGCCCAGTAGTTTGACAGGTGGCTGGGTGGAAGAGGACTCTCTTTCTTTTAGGGGTATATTTGCTTTCAAGTAGTCTTTCAGACATTTTATACTTCTTAGTCCTAAATACAGTGATACCTCATACAACGTCCAAACTTGGTTCCACAAGTTTGGACTTTATACGGATTTGGACTTTGTATGAGGCATGCAAAATCCTAGCCACGATGCCTCATACAATGTCCAAATCCTTGCCGCGATGCCTCGTACAACATTGTTTCCATAGAGATACATTATACTGTAACAGCATAGACTTCAGGGCAAAGTCAAGGAAACAGACAGGAAACTGACAGAACTTTAAGAAATCATTGTCTAAAGGCTAAATACATTACAAAACCATGACAAACAACCCTGATTGTCCAAGAACCTGAAGAATGCTCCAAAAATCCCAGGAATGCTTCTAAAAATTCTGACATAAATAAATAAATCCAAAACCGCGCTTAAAACCACACTCCTAAACACTCTTCGCCTCGCGCAAAACCCACAAGAGCAATGCATGCATGCGTCCTGCCTTTTATACTGCCCAGGCACAATGCAACCTGGGGAAAACCCCAATGCCTCATACAATGTCACAGCGACTTTGTATGAGGCAACTTTTTTCAAGGAATTAGGCGATGTTGTATGAATTCGATGTTGTATGAAGCGGACTTTGTATGAGGTATTACTGTACTTGAGAGTTACAATTGTTTTGTATTAGTTAGTTATGCATGTAAACCATATTCTCAACATCTCACAGCACACAAACTAGAATATTGTTACTTATGCATGCCAGCATAATTCAAACAAAGTAAATCTCATCAGTGATTTTGTATTAATTAGTCAGCATGTGTATTCCTGCTTATGTGCCAAGCCATACAACTGGTTCACTGTGAAGAATACAAGTGTCAATAAGATTGGGTGACACTTTGGGGTGTCACTTTCACTATGTGTCATATATTTATTTTTTCCAGGGAACCAGACAAGAAGGGTATGCCGATCCTGCTATGGCTGGCCAGGATGCTATGGTATCAACAAGTTCTATACATTTTTTAAAAAGTTGCTAACTGCAGTGGTCTATCAGTGTAGTGTTCAACTCTATTCTTCCAATGTTCTAGGTCCTGTGGGAAGCATGCCAGCAAAAGACTGGGGAACACAAAAATATGCTGCAGATGATTCTGTGCAACAAGAGCTACCAACAGTTGTGGATGGGTAATGTATTTACATAGCTTCGTTGAGCCTCAACTACACAAACTTATCATTTCTATTTTGTATTGGATTATTTGTTTGGTGCTGATCTTTGGTCCTTCCTAATAAAATTCAATGCATGAACTTATTATGCAAAGAAATTATATAACACAGGGCTCAATATTAAAAGCTACTTGTGACATATCAATGGAGGCAAAAGACAAGAGGGCTAACTTGGCTTAA
The DNA here is from genome assembly GCA_035047305.1 of Bradypodion pumilum. NCBI lineage: Eukaryota > Metazoa > Chordata > Lepidosauria > Squamata > Chamaeleonidae > Bradypodion > Bradypodion pumilum. The sequence goes on along the minus strand of JAWDJD010000005.1, from coordinate 199,204,380 downwards.
TTTTAAATAATTGAATTGGAGGCCAGTTCATATATGTGAATCTGCTTACAAAATTGTTCACTTTGACATGTCCTCATTTCAGTTGAATTGGTTCTCTTTAATAACAATATACTGCACTGTCATATCCACCTTACAGTGACTCTCACAGGCTCTGCGAGGTATGAAGTGCTTAGAAGTGGCTTGCCAGTCTTTCCTCCTAGTGCCACTCTGAGATGGTACCACTTGCTGCAGGGTACCTAGCCCAATTAGCAACACACACACTCCACCAGATCTTAGCTGATTCCTCTCCTGGGAATCACAATGGGGATTCAAACTGGAGCCCCAATTTCCAATCATTACAAGCATGGCTTGAAATGTAATCTAATAATTAATAAAATTTACATCCTTCCATTGGTTTGAACAATAATGGTTTTCAAAGCATACTCCTTGATGATAGGATCGGTATTATCTGAACATTGAATATTGTGTTGCATCTTTATTTAAACACTTCAAATTAGCAATGGATTGGAGCATCAATATATAAATTTATACATTCTGATTAATTAATTTTTAAAACCTGACTGCTTAACAGATATGAATGTGTGTGTGTGTGTTTAAGTTTTTCAGGAGTTTCAGAATATCTCTGGACAAGACATAGTCGATGCCATTAATGAATGTTATGATGGATACTTTCAGCAAATACTTGTAGCAATAGGTAATAAAAAATATAACTGCAGTATTTTGCAACCTTTTGGTTATTATATGTCATCAAATCACTTCTGTTTTATTGTGTCCCTACAAATTAATGACCTCATTGAAAGTCCTGCTAAGGTCTTGCAAAGTTAATGCCATTTTTTTACTGTATCAATCTGACTCATGTTAGATATTCCTTTTGCCCTCCTACTTTCACTTTTTCCTAGTATTACCATCCCTTCCAGTGGCTAAAATCCTGTTGCTTAATACAGTGATACCTCATACAACGTCCAAGCTTGGTTCTACAAGTTTGGACTTTATATGGATTTGGACTTTGTATGAGGCATGCAAAATCCTAGCTGTGATGCCTCATACAACGTCCAAATCCTTGCCGCGATGCCTCATACAACGTCATTTCCATAGAGATACATTGTACTGTAACAGCTCAGACTTCAGGGCAAAGTCAAGGAAACAGACAGAAAACTGACAGAACTTTAAGAAATCATTGTCTAAAAGCTAAAAAATTACAAAAACATGTCAAACCACCCTGATTGTCCAAGAACCTGAAGAATGCTGCAAAAATCCCAGGAATGCTTCTAAAAATTCTGATAAAAAATTCAAAAAAATCCAAAGTCGTGCTCAAAACCACTCCTAAACACTCTTCGTCTAATGCAAAACCCACAAGAGCAATGCACACATGTGTCCTGCCTTTTATACTGCCCAGGCACAATGCAACCTGGGAAAACCCCCAATGCCTCATACAAAGTCACACGACTTTGTATGAGGCAACTTTTTTCAAGGAATTAGGCGATGTTGTCTGAATCCGATGTAGTATGAAGCAGACTTTGTATGAAGTATTACTGTATCGCAAGTTGCACTACAGCAGGCCTATTGAATCATTTGGGTTGTGGTGAGTCAATTCCTCCATAAGTTCCATTGGTTTGAGTGAAACTACTCTAGAAGCAATTTACTATGTTCAAATAAATCACAACTAAAGCATTCCCAACCTGCTAATTCAACAGGCATATTCTAGCATTTATTAATACAAGAAACAACAGAATATGTTTACTGATTCAGAATTCATCTTGGTTTATTCTAGAGACCAATTATCTACGTTTTTTCTAGCAGTTCATGGTCTCTCTAATGTTCTTATAAATGGATTAAACATTTTCTTGTTACTTTCTTCACTGTCCAGCTTCACGTATGTACATTTTATTTATTTCAATTTTATGCCACCCACTCAAGTAAAAACCTGACTCAGGGTGGCGTACAACAGTTAAAACATATAAAAACATGTTAAAACACCATCATCCTCCCCTCCATCCACCCTCATTACACCCATCCCATTTAAAACCAAACTAAAAGCTAAGAAGGAGAGGGAAAATGCAAAGACACAGAGGAGGGCAGAAGTGGACTAGTTGGGGATGAGCCAGCAGGCCGGTGCCGTACTCCCATAAGGGCCCCACACCTGCCCCACCAGCCAGGTTTTCAAACCCTTCCTGAAAGGCAGCAATTCCATCTGTAGCCTCAATTCTATTGGCAGGAGGTTCCATAGGGCTGGAGTGGACACGGAGAAGGCCCTCCTCCGTGTGCCAGAGAGGCGAACCCCTCTAGCTGAAGGCACAACTAGGGAACCCCTCCTGTCTGCTCTGGTTGGACGGGCAGACGTTCTTGGGATGATGCGGTCTCTCAGGTAACCTGGCCCACTGTCACATAGGGCTTTAAAGGTCAAAACCAGCACCTTGAATTGCACCCGGAGGCAAACTGGCAACCAGTGCAGCTCCCGAAGTACTGGGGACTCGCAAGCATAGCGCCCACACCCCATCACCACCCAAGCAGCTGCATTCTGCACCAGCTGTAGCTTCCAAATGGTCGTCAAAGACAGCCCCATGTAGAGTGCATTGCAGTAATCTAATCTGGAAGTGACCAGAGCATGAGTGATCATGAGCAAGGAGTCCAGGTCCAGGAGCGGGCACAACTGGCAAATTACTCTAAGTTGAGCAAAAGCCCTCCTGGCCACAGCCGCCACCTGTTCTTCCAGCAGCAGCCGTGAATCCAAGAGGACCCCCAAGTTGCACACTGGCTCTGTCTGGGGCAGAACTGCCCCATCCAAGACCAGAGATGGTAATTCTCTGGATAACCCCGGACCCCCAACCCATAGCCACTCAGTCTTGCTAGGGTTCAGCTGAAACCCATTGCCCTCCATCCAGACACCAACGGCCTCCAGGCATTCGGACAGGACTTTGACTGCATCACTGGGGTCCCCACGGGCCGAGATGTACACCTGGGTGTCATCCGCATGGTACCGCGCCCCATGGAAACAGATGATCTCACCCAGCAGCTTCATGTAGATTTTAAATAGGAAAGGAGAGAGCACCGAGCCCTGTGTCACCTCATATTTAAGGGGCCTAGGACTGGATTTCTCCCTCTCCAACCACACCGACTGGGTACGGTCCTCCAGAAATGAGGAATACCAAGACAATACTGTGCCCTGGATTCCCAATCCTTTGAGCCATTCCAGAAGGATACCGTGGTTGACAGTATTGAAGGCCGCTGAGAGGTCAAGGAGAGCAAGGATGGTTGGATGACCGCCATCCTGCTCCCACCTGAGATCATCCACCAGCGCGACCAATGCCGTCTCTGTACCATGTCCAGGCCTGAATCCTGATTGAAAGGGGTCCAGATAATCCATGTCCTCCAGAGCCCCCTGCAGCTGGCACGCCACTGCCTTCTCCAATACCTTCCCCAAAAAGGGGAGATTGGAGACTGGGTCAAGTGTCAGTTTCTTCAGGAGGGGGCACACCAAAGCGTGTTTTAACGATGTAGGAAACACCCCCTCCCACAAAGATGCATTTATTATAGCCCCGACCCAGCCTCCTGTCACCACCTTAGAAGCTTTCACTAAACAGGAGGGACAGGAGTCCAAAGGACATGTGGTGGCCCACACAGCTGCAAGGAGCCTGTCCACTTCATCAGGGGCAACCAGGTCAAACACATCCCAGATCACACCACAAGTCTGTGCTCCAGCCGCCGCCCCCCCCCCCCCCCCCGGACCTTCACTGCCCACACTAGGGTTAAGCCCCGAGCGCATCCGATCGATTTTCTCCACCAGATGGTCAGCGACGTCCTCAGCCGAACCCTACCAACTGATCACCGGCCCCTCCCTGCCCAGGAGGGACCTGGTCACCCGAAACAGGGTGGCTGGGTGATTATCGGTGGAGGCAATAAGGGTGGTGAAGTATTACATGCTATGGAATACCATAGTATGAATTATCTTTGCCTTGATCAATGATTAAAATGTTCTTATACTCACAGTCTATAGCTGTACTTTCAGGTTTTCAGTCTTCTGATTTCTTGACTTCAATCAAGAAATTTGAAGACTGCATGAAATAATTTTGACTGATGATGAGGCAGAGCCAGAAAAAATAGTTTAGAATTAATGATAGAATTTTTTTAACAATTTCAGCGTCTTGATTATCTGTATTAAAATTATGTAATTCTTCTGTAATAATTATTTTTGTCATCTTATTCTCTCTGTAACTCAGATTCTGGATTCAACTGAGTAACATCTATTGGATATGTTTTAGACTTAGCCAAATCTTGCTTTCATGGGACTTGTTCCTGTTAGTATCATAAGAGTCCACTTCAACTTTAACCTACTCATTGATATACACTGTATTGGTAAACTTGGAAGAGCAGGAGCTTATCATGACAGTCTGCACCATGAGTGCCCCTTCCAAGAGTCTAGGCAGCTGCATTGATTCATATTGTCAAATAAGAGCAGATCTCAATGACCCTTCATTGCTACTCAAGACCAAATCACACACAAATACTTAGCATTACAACAAAGATCAGTTGCAGTAAGGCACTGTTTCTTGGAAAATTCATTTCTCTCTCAACTACTGTAATGGCCACATCTAATCTAAGCTTAAAGGGGGGAGGACAGTATAGAACAGGGGTTCCCAACCAAGGCCGATGGGCCATATCCGGCCCATAGTGCCATTTCATGTGGCCTCCCACCACTACAAGGCCATTCAAGAAACAAAATGGCCACCCCTTTGAAGCTGTTGGGACAAAATGACCATGATTTACCCAGTCTGGCTATTATCACTGGAGGAACAGTGGGGAATCGAAACCCCAATTTCTGGCTTCACCATCAGATATCTGAACCATTGAGCTATCCAGCAGACTTCAATTAAAAAATTGATATCCTAAACATTTTAAAACCAGTAATTAATAATTTAAATTTTAAAATTATCACCATGTAATGTTTGATTATTCATAATTGACTTAGGGAGGTTTTGAAGATTGTAACATCTTTGTCTGACTTTTCCTCCTCAGTTCTGTGTGTTAGAGACAAAGCTTCCTATTTTGCTTATAGACTTTACACTGCAATTCACGTGAGTATTTGCATAATCTGAAACTGCAGTTTTACTAAGAAAATTGTTTGTTAAGCGGCTCAGTTCTTCTTTCAAGAAGTTATAATCCTCTTTTAAAAAATACTATTTACTAGTTTTAGAACTTTATTATAATCACAATTATAAATCCTAAGAAATACAGTTGAATAATGTAGCAGATGCAAAGCACCACCAATTTTTCAAATGGTTTGGGAGTGTGTCTACTCAGCAGCAAGCTTCTCTGAAACATTTTTCCCTTTGTTTTAGTGGCTATGCTGTTTAGATAAAGTGACAAAAAATAATGTATTAGAAATTTTCAGTGAACAGTACTTAGAAACATAGGTGATTTTGTGCCACTGGGAACTCCCACCCACTGATCGGACACAGCAGTAAATATATGTACCTTAGCATGAAGTGACATTTTTGTATTTCTTTTAAAAGGTGCTACTTTTCATAGATTAGTTCACCACCTGGTGTACAGATATGAAATTACAATTTATGAACTGACTAGTAAAAGGTTTGATCTGCAATCTGAAAAATGGCATAGACATTTTCAGTTGCATCCATACTGTATAATCTCATTTTCAATCAGAACTGCTAACATGCCAGCTATTAGCCAGAGTGTCTAGGCTCAAGGTGCTGTAGTTAACCTGAACTACTGCAGTCCAAACTCAAGGTTGACTCAGTTTTTCATTCTTCCGAGTTGGTAGTATAGTCAGCAAAACGCTGATTGTCTTATAAAACGCCGAGGGCAGGGGTTCTCAACCTATGGCCCATGGGCCAAATCCGGCATGTGGCACCAAATAATCCACCCCCTCCCTCATTCCAGCTGCCATTGGCAGAATCGGCTGCGGACTCATTTATGGCCATCATAAACACATTTACGACAGCCGCGGACTCATTTATGGAAGCTGTAAATGGCGGGGAGACAACCAGTCCAGCCCGTGCAACTGTTTGAGGGATCATGACCCAGCCCTCTACTTGAAAAGGTTGAGAACTCCTGGCCTAGAAAGTGCTCTAAGTTGTATTTTCTGTATTCCTATGACTACCTTGTACACATATAGATGAGAAAAGATAAATCTCTGGTTTACAACTTCCAGACTCCTCAGTCACTATGGATAGTGGGGGATTCTGGAATTGTGTGTGTGTGTGTGTGTGGGTGTGTGTGGGGGTGGGTGGGTGGGTGGGTGTGGGTGTGTGTGGGTGTGGGTGTGTGTGGGTGTGGGTGTGGGTGTGTGTGGGTGTTGTTGTTGTTGTTGTTGTTGTTGTTTTAGTTCTGGAGCTTTTTCTTGAGAGGGCTGTAGCTGGATTATAATGACATGCACCAAACTATGCCAATAAACTCAATCACTAGATTGGGCAAGAGATCTAGCTGCCCACTTGTGGTTTTTATTTTATTTTTTAAGATTTCTCTTAGTGCTGCAAATATTGGCAAGATAGCAACAATACCTATTTTAATTCAGAGTTAATGCCTCTCTTTTTCTTTGTGTTATTAAGAAATGTTGTTACACCTTAAAGAATAACTTAAATTTGAAATAGATATTTCAGTTAGATGTCAAGTGCAACATCTGAAGGCTTCAAGGGATGAACCCAATAAATTCCGACTATAGCAGACCCACTGTATGTTTGAATGATCTAAATTTAAATAAATACTTATGTAACTTCCACTGACTAAGTGGATCTATTCTAACTGGGACTAACAATGGGATTTAGCTTTAAGTACATCTGGGGTAAGAAGTAGACAACAACGAGGAATTATAGTTACCCAGTTACATAAATGCTTCTTGTTGTAGCACATGAATCACATGCCCCTTACTCTTTTAAGGGTAAAAGAGGGCTCAGTCTAGCTGCACAGACTTTCATTATTTCTCCTTCTTTATAAGGATAGTTACTTAAATGTATTATTGCTCATCTGTTCTGTGCTCATGCAGTCACTGCAAATAAGTCATAATCTTCTGTATTTGCAAATATACATTAATTAGCATGTCACAGAGATTATTTTCACAACAACATAACATAAACAAATTAATTTATTTTGAAGGATTTTCTGGCGGGGGGGAATCATATTTGTTTAACTGCATTAGTTTCTTATTATATGGTAAGTTGCCTTGGCTCCAAGTTTTTGGGGCTAAGCAGAACAGAAATCAAATAAATGAATAAGTAAATAGAAAGTAAACTCCTCATCATTAAGGAACTGCAAACTATGTAAAAAGTTATCTCTATCCTGTTTATTTCTCTCTCCTGGAAAAGGGAAAACCCTGCCATAAACAACAAATTCTTCATGCCACTGTGGAAGAACAGACACGGCTATGAAGAGATGTTCTAAAACTCTCGCCACAAGATGTCACCATTGTTTTACAAATAGCTAGCCAAACTAATTTTTGGCTAGAAGAAAGCAAAATATGTGACAATGGTGTTGTTGATTGTCCTAGCAAAATTAGTATGTAAATATTGATATGGTGGCTCTATGAAAAATGGCAGATTGTGAACTATTAATAAGAGTGTGAAAAGAGAAACATCAGCAAGCACCACTTATCAAAAGATGAACATCTGGGGTTTTTTTAAGAAAAAACTATTAAACGTATAAGAGCTCAATTTTTTAATTAAACCACCCTTGCTGCTGAAGTTGTATCTGTTAAAAATCAGTGAACTTTGTGATCAGTTAGTCTTAGTGCTATGTTGACTGAATTATTCATCACAATTAACATGATGTAGAACATTATTACTGAATATCTCTGCAATGGAAAAGTTCCCAAAATAAGCCAAGCAATTTAAAAATGTAAATTATATTTTGTTGCAAAGTGTTTCTTCTCCCCTACTTTACACAATGCATTAAGAAAGTATACCTTGTGTAAAAGTAAACATACAATTCTCACAGCACAATTGTTCTCCTTGTTTATTTAAAGGTATAAAAGGTTAACATGTTTTAATTGTATCTAAAAATAGAAATCTCTAACAATCAAATATCTCTGCCCCATTTCAGGAGTTGGGATTCCATAATAAAACAGTTATAAGGATTCTGATTGCCAGAAGTGAAATAGATCTGATGACTATAAGACAACGGTATAAAGCAAGATATGGGAAATCACTGTTCCATGATATCAAGGTAAGTCATCAGCACACATCCATCTCATTGTGAGTTGTGGGGACTGGGCTGTAATTAATTAGCCATTAATGAACAGGCAACCAATCAGTCTAAAATCTCATACAAATCCTTAGATATCAAAGTCAGTACTGTATCCTGTTTGATTAAATGGTTTACACAATGGGCCTATGTAAAGCAGTTTGATTTTTCTGATTGTGCAAGTACATAAACAGCATCTCTATGCATATGGGTCAACCAGCTATTTGCAATAGAGACCTCCACTTGCATATCAACAACACTTGTGCAAATCAGAGGGAGACTGTTACTACTCCATTGGGGCTTTCTACTTCACTGGTACCCAACAGAATCCTGGATCAAGAGAAATAAATAATAGGGACTGAAAGAATAATGGACTTTTTGTATCTTAACCCAAGTTCAGTCCTTTCCCTGTCATTTATTTACTACCCATTGCAGATAAAGGTGGGAGAATCATTGAAACTCTGTCAAGATTTACAGTGTACTCTCAATCTCTGTATTCTCCAGCCAGCATTCTAGTGGCCATGCTGGCTGGGTGATTATGAGAGCGGCTGTATAATATGAAAGAGTAACATTGCTGAACTCTCGGTTAACTTAGACTTCCTCTAGTTGAACTAGGTCAGCGACAACTCTTTGGCTTGTATTACTTCTCTTATTGAGAACCTCAATCTGGATGCTATGCTTACAAAGGATTCCCTAGAGTAGATCCCAGATTACTATTTTAAAAAAGCCACACTCCCTGCAAAACTAAATTAATGTAAAAATAATATAGACACCATGGACATTTTTACCACACCAAAAAAAAAATAGTTAAGAGAAAGTCTTGAAATGGAAAATTAGTACTTTGGCAAAACACTATGACATTTCAAACTGTACATGGTGTTTCTCCCAGCATTCACACCATTAATTTTAGTCATACCCTTTGGCCATAGAGCAAACAGACTCTGTGTACCAGTTGTAGGTAAGAACATAGGCTATGGAGGTCCATGTTATATTACAAGGGTGATATTTTTCTATGTAATTCCTTTGTTATCTGCTTTGTCAGAGTATACCTCTCAAAAGTGAGAAACAAACAGGTTGAACAATTAGTGCAGCAGGGTCCAGGGAACAGCTGGGGCAATGGCTATTTTATTGTATGTTGCAGTTCCTTATGTCTTATGTCACATGACCAAGCCAATTAGGTGTTGGCCAAGAATGGCTGCATTATTAACTAAAAACTGTTCCTAGCAGAGGCTACTCTATCCAGCAGTTAAAAAAAGAACACAAAAAGTCTTTAAACTTCATTCAACTTGATTTTTCTGTAAAAGCCCCAAAAGTTCCACCAGACTCCAAAAAAACCATTCAGTCTTCAGGGAAAGCAACGATTTTTAGAAACAGATATGCAATTTGTTTATTTGTTTGTTTGTTTGTTTGTTTATTTGCAGCATTTTTCCTCTGGGCATTATGAGAGAGCTTTACTTGCCATCTGTAGAGGTGATGCTGAAGATTATTAAAAATAAGGAAACAGTGCCAGAAATGAAGAGAGAAACAGTAACAGACTGATTTTTTAAAGGTGTCTAAATGGTTCAGATTTTTTTCTTTATATTCTATACTTGCTAGTATAACCTATTCAATGTCTTATATTTTCCAACAACTATTGTAAACAAAGAGCCAGATGTTCATAATACAGAATGTTTAAATAATTTCATAATTTTCCAATTTTTATAAATATTTCTTGTCTCATTCATAGCTTAGCTCTACTTGCTTGTCTGTTAAAACTAATATAACTTATTGGCTGGAATCATGTTGTATAGCTACACAAAAAGCATAACTTTCTAAACAAATTGCCACAATTTAATAAATCTTCAAAGACATCATCTCTTGCACTCAAAGTTGTGCAACTCAATTACGTCTATGAAGATTTTTTTAATTTACAGCAATTTATATCTAAAAATTACACTGTTTGCATAACTATACAACAGAATTTCAGCCAAAGTGTTTTGTATTAGCAGATATGTACCAGCACAATATTGTGGGGGTTTTCAAAGATATAATTTCCAGTGAATTCAATACTCACGGATAATTAAAGACTGGATTGCAGCCTAAAAATTATAAAATAACTATGCTATTCTCTTATCCTTCTCTAATGGCTATTAACCTTCACCAAATCCCACATCCAATGCTCAAAATGAAATGTGTAAAAGATATGCTGTGTTCAATTGACTGTCTAGCTCTTATATACTCCCAACCCTAGTGACCTTAGAATAACTGTGATTTTTAATGGGAAATAAAGAATATTTTTATCAGTATGTCAAATACAATTACAGTAAAAGCCCGACATACATACGCCTCGAGTCCTGCTTGCCCAAGTATGCCTACTATTCTTCTTTCATGTCCCGATCAAACCCTGGACCTCCAAAATGAAGCCATTTTCTTGCCTTTGTCATTGGCTAAACTTAAGCCACCAGTGCATGCTTCTGGCAGTAATTGGCAAACCAGTAAAGAAGCCAGATTCTGTATCTCTCCACATCCACACATATTGTCTGCCAGCATCCCCCACTTGAGCATATTGGTCTTGCATTTAGGAACTCCAGCCCTCAGCCTATTCAGGGTCCTCCAAGTGACGTAGGGGAGGTTGATTTCCTCAGTTATATCCTACTTTAATGTTTTTCCTTGTCCTGTGAGCTTCTTCCTCCATCTTCTAATTTGGTTTTGCTCTTGCATACCCTCAAGAGTGTTTGTTCTTGCCATGAAGCTCTTCCTGGATCTGAGCTGGTGGACTTGGGGCTCATATCTATTCAGGGTCATGGCCTTTCCTGTGGTGGAGGGGGGGGACATGAAATGGTGCCATGGGCCGCATTTGGCCGCAGGTAGAATCCCTGGCATAGACACTCACTCTGAAAAATATAGTTACCCACAACAAGGAAAAATGTTCTGCGAATAGGCAGCAGGAGGCATTAAATAAATAAAAGAAAGCGGAAAATGTTTAGAAGGAAAGTAATTCCTAGTACTATACTACTTTCAAAATAAATCCCACAGAAGAGCGTCAGTCATCCATCCCACATACACACTCAACCCTAAGTGTAATGAAAACTCAGTGTAGCTAGTTACCCACAAGGAAAAAAAGGATGGTATAATGAGTTGTAGGTTTAGGATAACATGTTTGTTGTGTTCTGTAAAGCTGTGCCTTTAACAATGTACCTTTGCCATGTGTTAACAATGTAACCTTTCTGTGTGCAACATTATAACCATCAGCTGTATCAATGTAAACCTGATAAGGGGACGCGAGCTAGTGACCACCAGAGGGCAGTAGCGAGCTTTAGTGTATGAGAGCCAAGACAAAGGAACAGCCAAAGGGTTGGCTTAACACATCTTTATTGCATGAGTGGTCAGAGGGAACATGAGGTAATGGCGGATGAGCAGCTCAATATATACGGTGGTTATACATTTGAATGTGGCTCCACGATAGGCCATTGGCTACCCCTTGGCGTGACGTCATTCTTGGTCACGCCCTTCTTGTCCAGGTGAGGTAGTGGCGGGAACCTTCCCGCGCTGTCGTTCTTTGGTGATTTATGACCTGTGAGCTGGGCGCTCGCTATTGCCACCGAGTGGTCATTAGCTCGCGTCCTGGTTGGGGCGGGTTGCATTGAAGTATGGTTTAAAGGCACAGTATGAAGAAACACAATGCATAGAATTGAAACACAACATTCCTCCCCCCTAGGATGAGACGAAGTCTCTCATCCAAGATGGTTTATTGCAAACGCGCTTTGGGCGTGTTGTGGGCTGGCTTGTCCCGGCTCCTTGTCCTGCAATGGGAGAGGGAGACTCGTTAGTGACTCGCCGCGGCTCAGCGGCTGTTGGGGAGGGAGACTCGTTAGTGACTCGCCGCGGCTCAGCGGCTGTTGGGGAAAGGGCAGAAAAACCGGGGGCACTGGGGACTAACGAAAAACCCCGCTTCTCGCTTGGAAGGGTGGGGGACCACTCCTGAAAACCCCCCCGGTTTTGTAACTGAAAATTAAAAGTGTCCCCTGGGTCTCCATTAGGAAGATTCCACAGGATCTCTCCGGGGGCTGCTTCGGACTCCTTTCCCTCCCCCCTAGGTGGGGACCACCGATCCCCTTCTCCTCCCCCTTGGGCTGAACGGGTGGGGGAGAACCCTAACGTTGAAGGCACTGCCGCGCCATCCGCGGGGCGGTCGTCTGGGACCCGGCGCCGGAGCTGGTCCGCGTGTCGCCGCCAGAATAGACCCGAACTTGTCTCGACACAGTACGACACGGGACCCGTCTGGCCAACGATGACGCCCGGGACCCAGGCTGGCCCCGCGCTAGCGTAGTTCCTGCAATGTACCGGGGCACCCACTGCGAAACTCTTCGTGGCTGCTAGCCCCACATTTCTCCCCGTGTCCTCCACCCTTGTGGGATCGAGTCTGGTCAGAATCGTTGTCAGCTTCCTACGCATTAAGAGCTCTGCGGGCGAATACCCTGAAGCTAGGGGGGTCACCCTGTATCCTAGCAGGAACTGACACACCTGAAGGTTGAGATCCCCGGGACCCATGCGCCTCAGCGCGTCCTTAGTGGTGCGCACGAGGCGCTCCACCTGGCCGTTCGTCGCCGGGTGGAAAGGGGCGGAGGTGATGTGCCGAATGGCGTTGATCTCCATGAATGCCCTGAACTCAGTGGATGTGAAACAACTCGCGTTATCGCTAATTAGGGTGTCGGGTATACCGAACGTGCTAAAGACCCTCCGCAGATGCTTCACCGTCGTAGCTGACGAGGTGCTTGTAACTGGGATTACCTCCAGCCACTTGGAGTAAGCATCCACCACGAGGAGAAAAAGTGCCCCTCTAAATGGCCCCGCAAAATCAACGTGCACCCGCGACCATGGCCCCCTTGCCGCGTCCCATTCCCTGTGCGGCAGACGCATTTCTTCGGGCCTGGAGCATTGGCATTTCTCGCAAGTGCCCACCATGTGCTCAATGTCGGCATCTAATTGGGGCCACCAAAAATAGCTCCTGGCCAGGGCCTTGGAACGAACAATCCCAGGGTGGCTGACGTGCAGCAGTTTGAGTACCCTGGACCTCAGGGAATCGGGGACCACCACCCGCTGGCCCCACAGAAGACACCCCCTCTCTAGGGACAGCTCTAGCCTCTTCCTGAAGAACGGGGTGAGCTCGGCCGTCGGGGAGGACGCAGGCCACCCTTTCTGCACCCAGGAGCTGACAAGAGCAAGTGTCTTGTCCTTGCCGGTCGCCTTAGCTATATCCGCAGGCACAATGGGGGGCGAATCCAGGACTTCGATCAGGAGCACTGAGCGGTCTCGCTCTTCGTCGGCTACGACGCTGTTAACATCGGGAAGAGGAGACCGCGACAGGGCGTCAGCATGGCTTATTTCGCTCCCCGGGCGGTAGACCAGCGCGTGCTGGTACGCGTTTAAGAAAATGGCCCACCGTAGCATCCTAGGGGACAGGATCTGAGGAGTTGGCTTGTCTGCAGTGAAGATGCCCAACAGGGGCTTGTGATCGGTCACAATGGTGAAAGGGCGGCCATAGAGAAAATCGTGGAACTTTTTCGTTCCCGCGATTATGGCGAGCGCCTCCCTGTCTGTTTGGGCGTAATTCCGCTCTGCCTGGGACAGGGATCTAGAGTAGAATGCGACTGGGGCCTCTCTCCCGTTTTCCAGCACATGGCACAGCACCGCCCCCACCCCCACTGGGGACGCATCACATATCAGAACCACCGGTCTCTTGGGGTCAAAATGGGTTAGAATAGCGTCAGACGCTAGGAGTTGCTTCAGTTCAACGAATGCCCTCTCTTGATTCTCGCCCCACTTCCACGCCTCGTCTTTCTTAAGTAACTTGTGCAGTGGCTCCGCCACTGATGCCTTCCGCGGTAGGAAGGAATGGTAAAAGTTTAAGAGGCCTAGAAACGATTGCAATTCGTGCTTAGAGGTGGGGCGAGGGGCATTTCGAATGGCGGCTACCTTTGATTTGGAGGGTTTGATCCCCTCGGGGGTTACCCGGAAACCTAAGAACTCAACCTCCTTGGCGAAAAAAACGCATTTGTCTCGCCGCAACCTCAACCCCGCCTTTTCGAACACCGCCAGCACTTTGTCCAGCCTCTCAGCCAGCTCCTCCTCGTTTCCCCCTGTTATCAACACGTCATCAAAGTATGGCAAAACCCCCTCCAAACCCTTTAAGAGGCGTTCCACGAGTGACTGGAAAATACCGGGCGCCGAGTTCACGCCGAACTGTAGGCGCGTCACCTGGAACGCCCCCTTATGAGTGACTATCGTTTGCGCAGCAGCCGCAGCTGGGGTTACAGAGAGTTGCTGATAGGCTTGCGCAAGGTCAAGTTTGGCGAAACACTTTCCCCCGTGTAACCTGGCCAACAGATGGCTGACTACCGGCACCGGATACGCATTTGGGCGGATCGCCTTATTAATGGTGCACTTGTAATCAGCGCAAATGCGAACCTCCCCGTTGGCCTTTAGCGCGGTTACAATCGGAGTTTCCCACTCTGCGGAATCAACAGGAACAAGTATCCCCTGGCCCACCAATTTGTCCAGTTCCGTCTCTATCTTTTCTTTGAGTGCGAAAGGCACTCTGCGTGGCTTGAGTCTGATAGGGCGGACCTCCGGATTCAGGTCGAATGCTACTGGGGGTCCCTTGAACTTTCCCAGTCCTTTCTTGAAAACTTCGGGGTGCGCATCACATACCTCCTGAATTGGGTCAGTCCCGACGGCATGCACCCCCCCAATGAACAACCCCAGGGGCTTGAACCATTGAGTTCCTAGGAGGCTGCAACTTCCCCCTTTGAGAACGACCAGGGGCAGTTCCGCGGCGTGTTGCTTGTATCGGACCTTGACATTTCCAACCCCCAAAACTGGAATGCTATTTCCCTGCACGTCCCGCAGCGTGGACTTCAACGCTTTGAGCTTAGGGCGCACGTGGGGAGAAATTCCCAAAAACTCCCGCTGGGACATAATTGAGTATGAAGAACCCGAGTCTATCTCCATCCTAACAGGGGCCCCTTGCACCAGTACCTCAACAAAATAACGTGGGTGTCCCAAGGACACGCTGTACACGGGGGTCTCGTCGCCGCTGTCGTCGGAGATGCGGCCCACGCCGTCCTGCTTCCTCGCGGGCCGGGCGCCCTCCTTGGTCTTCGGCGGCCGGTCCGATGGGTTTCTCTGGTCTCTGCGCCGTTGTCTGCAAACCTTGGCGATGTGACCCCGGCGTCCGCAGTTGTGGCACTCGGCCTTCCGGAACGGGCACTTGATGCGGTCGTGGGTTGCTCCACAGCCGTCGCAGCGACGGCCGTCCTTCCGCACCTTCCGGACGTCCTCATCATCGCTACTCTCCGTGGAAGACTTCGGCGTGTGCCTGGCTGCCTGCACCGAGGCCGGGGCCTTGTCGGACTGCGGGGGTCTCTCTCTGAACCCCTTAACTCCGGCCCTCGTGGCCTCCGCAGCCTGGGCCGCCTTCATGACCTCGCGTAGCGTCGGCGGCGGCTCCTGGTTCATCAGTTTCCGTTGAACCTCTTCATCCCACAGGCCGCACAGCAAACGGTCCCTGAGGGTGATTTCGAGGTTTTCCCACTTGCATGGGCCGGCGGCCAATCTTAGGGCTGCTGCGAAGGCGGCGATGGATTCACCGGGCGCTTGAACCCTCTTCCAGAATGCGTCTCGAGCCGAAAACATCGAGACCGTAGGCTGGAAATGGTCTCGCATCACCTTTAGAAGCTGTTTGGCCGTCAGCTCGCTCACTTTCTTCGGTGCTACCAGGTCCACCAAGACTCGCTTAGCGGCGTTTCCCAGCATCCGAGTGAGGATGGCCCTCTTCTTCCCCTCATCTGTAATGTCGGACACCACCAGCATATCCTGGAAATCCATTTCAAAGAGCTCCCAGTCTTCCGGCTTGTTGACATCGAAACCGGCATGTGTCTTGGTCTCGTGGGAAGCCATTATCCCATCCTCGTCGCCAATTTAGTGTATGAGAGCCAAGACAAAGGAACAGCCGAAGGGTTGGCTTAACACATCTTTATTGCATGAGTGGTCAGAGGGAACATGAGGTAATGGCGGATGAGCAGCTCAATATATACGGTGGTTATACATTTGAATGTGGCTCCACGATAGGCCATTGGCTACCCCTTGGCGTGACGTCATTCTTGGTCACGCCCTTCTTGTCCAGGTGAGGTAGTGGCGGGAACCTTCCCGCGCTGTCGTTCTTTGGTGATTTATGACCTGTGAGCTGGGCGCTCGCTATTGCCACCGAGTGGTCATTAGCTCGCGTCCTGGTTGGGGCGGGTTGCATTGAAGTATGGTTTAAAGGCACAGTATGAAGAAACACAATGCATAGAATTGAAACACAACACGAGCGTCCAGCTCTCATGGCTCAGATTCACCTGGTTCAGCAGCGCGGGAAGATTCCCCGCGACCTCTTCACCTGGTCAAGAAGGGCGTGACCTTCTACGATGTCACGCAGGCAGCAACCAATAGTCTGTCAACGAGCCACATTCAAATGTATAGCCAGCTGTATATATTGAGCTACTCATCCGCCATTACCACATGTTCCTCCGGATCATCATGCAATAAACCTGTGTTAAGCCAACCCTTCGGCTGTTTCATTGTCTTTGGTCCCTTACACTAAATTGGCGACGAAGGTGGGATATGGCAGCCCACGGGACCAAGACATGCGCTGGTTTCGAAATCAGGAAACCGGGCGACTGGGAGATCTTCGAGATGGACTTCCAGGCCGCACTGATCGAGTCCGAAGTCACGGAAGAGGCGAAGAAAAGAGCCATCTTCACCAGGATGCTCGGACAAGAAACAAAAAGGACCTTGGTGGACCTGATTGCACCGAGGAGGGTGAGCGAATTCAAGGCCAAGGAACTCATGCAGATGCTGCGTGAGCACGTCCGGCCCGCCACGGCGATGTTTCCCGCTCGGAGTGCGTTTTGGAGGTGAGTCCAAGCGCCCGGGGAGACGGTCGCCGCATTTGTGGCGGCCCTGCGGCTGGCGGCCGGCCCGTGCAAATGAGAGAATGCCGAAATCACCCTCCGGGACTGTGTGCTGTGCGGCCTGAACGACGCCGAAACCCAGCGCACATTAATGAACCAAGAGCCACCTCCCACGTTGCAGGAGGTCGTCAGAGTGGCCCAGGCCGCAGAAGCTATGAAGGCCGGGGTCCAAGAACTTCAGGACTGGCGGCCAAAGTCGAGCAAGGCAGAGGCTCCGGTACAGGCGGCCCGGCGAACTTCGAGGTCGTCCGCAGAGAGCAGCGACGACGAGGACGTCCGGAGGGTCCGGAAGGAGAGCCGGCGATGCGACGGCTGTGGAGCGGCCCACGACCGCGTAAAGTGCCCCTTCCGGAAGGCCGAGTGCCACAACTGCGGCCGCCGCGGGCACATCGCCAAGGTGTGCAGGAAGAAGCGCGAAACCCGGAGGAGCTCCGCAGACCGTTCCGCGGGACAAGACCGCCCAACGAGACCCAAGGACGGCGCCCAGGCCACGCGGAAGCAGGACGGCGTGGGCCGCATCTCCGACGGCAGCGAGGACGACGCCCCAGTGTTCAGCGTGTCCACAGGACACCCCCGCTACTTTGTTGAGGTACTAGTCCAAGGGGTTCCCATTAGGATGGAAATTGACTCGGTGTCCTCATATTCAATCATTTCCCAGAGGGAGTTTTTGGGAATTGCCCCCCACAAGCGACCCAAGCTCAAAGCACTGAGGTCCACACTACGGGACGTGCAAGGAAACAGTATTCCAGTGTTGGGGGTTGGAGAATTTCAGGTCAAATTCAAGGAGCACGCCGCGTCCCTTCCCCTAGTCATGCTCAAGGGAGGAGATTGCAGCCTCCTCGGGACTCAATGGTTCCAGCCCCTGGGGTTGTTCATTGGGGGGGTGCACGCCATTGGGATGCACGCCGTTGGGACTGATCCAATTCAGGAGGTGTGCGAGGCGCACCCCGAAGTCTTCAAAAAAGGACTGGGGAAATTCAAGGGGCCCCCAGTGACTTTCAACCTGGACCCGGAGGTCCGCCCAATTCGCCTTAAACCACGCAGGGTGCCGTTCGCACTTAAGGACAAGATAGAGGCGGAACTGGACAAGTTGGTGGGCCAGGGGATCCTTGTGCCTGTAGATTCTGCGGAGTGGGAAACTCCAATTGTAACCGCTCTAAAGGCCAATGGGGAGGTCCGCATATGCGCCGACTACAAGTGCACCATCAACAAGGCGATCCGCCCGAATGCATATCCGGTGCCGGTAGTCAGCCATCTGCTGGCCAGGTTACACGGGGAAAGTGTTTCGCTAAGCTCGACTTAGCACAGGCCTACCAGCAGCTCACGGTGTCCCCTGCCGCAGCTGCTGCGCAGATCATAGTCACCCATAAGGGGGCGTTCCAGGTGACACGCCTCCAGTTCGGCGTGAATTCGGCGCCTGGAATTTTCCAGTCACTCGTGGAACGCCTCCTGAAGGGGCTGGAGGGGGTGTTGCCTTATTTTGATGACGTGTTAATAACAGGGGGGAGTCGGGTTGAATTGGCCAAGAGGTTGGGAAAGGTCCTGACAATATTCGAAAAGGCGGGGCTGAGACTGCGAAAGGACAAATGCGTCTTCTTCGCAACCGAGGTTGAGTTCCTAGGGTTTTGTGTGACTCCTGAGGGAATCAAACCATCCAAGTCCAAGGTGGCAGCCATTAAGAAGGCCCCCCGCCCCACCTCCAAGCCCGAGCTGCAGTCGTTCCTAGGACTACTCAACTTTTACCACTCCTTCCTTCCCCGGAAGGCAGCGGTGGCTGAACCGCTAACAAACTGCTAAAGAAAGACCAGGCATGGAAGTGGGGCGATGACCAAGAAAGGGCATTTAGTGAGCTAAAAAGCCTCCTGGCGTCCGACGCCATACTGACCCACTTCAACCCCAAACGCCCAGTAGTTCTGACCTGTGATGCATCTCCAGTGGGGGTGGGGGCGGTGCTGTGCCACGTGTTGGAAAATGGAAGGGAGGCCCCGATAGCATTTTACTCCAGGTCCCTGTCCCAAGCAGAGAGAAACTACGCACAGACGGACAGGGAGGCACTAGCAATAGTCGCGGGGACAAAAAAATTTCACGATTTTCTGTATGGCCGCCCCTTCACCATCGTAACGGACCACAAGCCCCTGCTAGGCATTTTTACCGCAGATAAGCCCACCCCACAGATCCTGTCCCCGAGGATGCTCAGGTGGGCCATCTTTCTCAACGCGTATCAGCACGCGTTGGTCTACCGGCCCGGGAAAGAGATCAGCCATGCGGACGCTCTATCTAGGTCTCCCCTTCCCCTAACGCCCAGCCAGGTGAGCAAGGGAGAGCGGGACCACCAGGTTCTCATGATAGAGGTGCTGGATTCGCCCCCCGTAGTGCCCGCCGACATTGCCAAAGCGACAGAGAAGGACAAGACGTTCGCGGCAGTTAGCTCCTGGGTGCAGAAAGGGTGGCCGGCGTCCTCCCCAGCGGAGGAGTTCGCTCCATTTTTCAGAAAAAAGCTAGAACTGTCCCTAGAGAGGGGGTGCCTCTTGTGGGGGCAGCGGGTGGTGATTCCCACTTCCCTTCGGCCGCGGGTGCTCAAACTGCTGCACGTCAGCCACCCCGGCATCGTGCGATCCAAGGCGCTGGCCCGGAGTTACTTCTGGTGGTCCCAGCTGGACGCCGACATCGAGCACATGGTCGGCACTTGTGATAGTTGCCAATGCTCCAGACCAGAGGAGGCCCGCCTTCCCCACAGGGAATGGGACGCGGCTAAGGGGCCGTGGTCCCGGGTGCACGTTGATTTCGCGGGCCCGTTCAGAGGCACCCTGTTCCTTCTTGTAGTGGACGCTTTCTCCAAGTGGTTGGAGGTTATCCCAGTCATGAGCACCTCCTCGGCCCAGACCATTAGGCATTTGCAGAGGCTCTTTTCCACGTTCGGCATACCCGACACATTAATTAGCGACAACGCTAGTTGTTTCACGTCCTCCGAGTTTAGGGCATTCATGGAGATTAACGCCGTTCGGCATATCACCTCCGCCCCGTTTCACCCGGCCACCAACGGCCAAGTAGAGCGCCTCGTCCGCACCACGAAGGACGCGTTGCGGCGCATGGGCCCAGGGGATCTGAACCTCCAAGTGTGTCAGTTTCTGCTAGGGTACAGGGTGACCCCGTTGGCGTCTGGATACTCCCCCGCAGAGCTCTTAATGTGCAGGAAACTGACCACCATCCTTACTAGGCTAGACCCCACGAGGGTAGAGGACAAAGGAAGGAACATCGGACTGGAGGCCACAAAGAGTTTCAGTGTAGGCGCCCCCGTGCACTGCAGGAATTAGGCCAGCACGGGCCCAGCCTGGGTGCCGGGCGTAGTCGTGGAACAAACCGGCCCCGTGTCGTACCGCGTGGAAACCAATACGGGACTCTTGTGGAGGCGGCACGCGGACCAGCTCCGACGCAGGGTCCCCGATGAGCAGGGCGCAGACCGAGCAGGGACGAAGTCAGCGTTAGGGTTCTCCCCCACCCGTTTAGCCCAAGGGGGAGGGAAGGGGGACCGCGGGCCCCCACCAAGGGGGGAGGAGGATGTCCTCATAGATACCCTGGGGGATCTTTCCGAGGAGGAGGAACCCGACCCCATACATATCTCGCGGAAGGTCCCCACAAATGCGGGTACCCCCACCAAGTTAGATTTTGATTTTCAGAACCGGGGGGGGGTTTGGAGTGGTCCCCCACCCGTCCAAGCGAGAAGAGGGGTTTTTCGTTAGCCCCGACGGCCCCCGGTCTGCCCACAATGGAGTTTTTCCCTTTCCCTAAGGCCGCCAGACAGCGGCAAGCCACTAACAAGTCTCCCTCTCCCATTTCAGGACAAGGGACCAGGGAACAAAGAAGCAATAACGCTCCCAGGGGGGCAGCCCTCTTCACGGCCCAAACGCACATGCAACAAGCCATCTTGGCTGAGAGACTTCGTCTCATCCTAGGGGGGAGGGATGTTGTGTTCTGTAAAGCTGTGCCTTTAACAATGTACCTTTGCCATGTGTTAACAATGTAACCTTTCTGTGTGCAACATTATAACCATCAGCTGTATCAATGTAAACCTGATAAGGGGACGCGAGCTAGTGACCACCAGAGGGCAGTAGCGAGCGTCCAGCTCTCATGGCTCAGATTCACCTGGTTCAGCAGCGCGGGAAGATTCCCCGCGACCTCTTCACCTGGTCAAGAAGGGTGTGACCTTCTACGACGTCACGCAGGCAGCAACCAATAGTCTGTCGACGAGCCACATTCAAATGTATAGCCAGCTGTATATATTGAGCTACTCATCCGCCATTACCACATGTTCCTCCGGATCATCATGCAATAAACCTGTGTTAAGCCAACCCTTCGGCTGTTTCATGTCTTTGGTCCCTTACACTAAAATGTTGGAGTTAAATGAAGAAAAGAAGCCAATGTAGCCAATTTTCTTACTACATCAGGAAAAGAAGGAACACATGAAGCCATGAAGAAAGTTATGAACGATGTCTTTTGTGACATCCAAAATCAAAATACTGTAAGTCACTCTTCCAGGCTCAAAAGACAGGTGTGCTTTCTTTCAGTCTCTAAGCAAGTCATTTCCAGACTGGTTGATGCTGACCAGGCAGGTAATAAAGACTGGAATACAGCAGAGGTTTTACCATTTCTGCATCTCCGCTGCCATCTTGCAATAAGATGCTACTGAGGTACGTAAACGGTTGAAGATGTTTGATTGGCTGCTGACCAATCATGATCAATGCAGTGGTGGGCTCCAAAAAAAATTACTACCACCCTGTGGGTGTGGTATGGTGGTTGTGGCCAGGGGGAAAGCCCTGCATTGCACCTGAATTAGGACTGCATTTGAACCATGATGGGACCAGATTGCTGGCACTCAACCTCAAAAAGGCTGCAGAGCAGCTTTTAAACTGATAACTGGGGGAAAGCCGACAGGAGCTGGGCAGCATCCGGTTCGGGAAAGTGTGTACTTGAGTAGTGAGGAGGATGCAAAAATTACTGAGCAGAGCGAGGAGCTAGTCACTAGCATTCTAGCAGAAGGATGCAAGAGGCAGTCTAACAATGCAACTGGACACAAAAGACTGTATCAGGAAGCATATATAAATGCTTGTATACAAATGCCAGAAGCCTCCGGAACAAAATAGGGGAGCTGGAATACTTAGCAATAGATAAGAATATTGATATTATTGGTATCACTGAAACCTGGTGGACGGATGATAACCAATGGGATACAGTTATCCCAGGCTACAAACTGTAGAGGAAGGATAGGAAGGGGCAAACAGGAGGTGGTGTAGCCTTGTATGTCAAAGAAGTGATAAAATCATATGAATTGGAATATCTAGGTGATTTGGAGTCACCATTAGAAGCTCTGTGGGTAAGAGTACCAGGCCACAAGGATGGTCTAACAGTAGGCATATACTATCGGCCTCCGAACCAAACTCTTGAGGGAGACTGGCAGTTGGAGAATGTTGTAAAGGAGGCATCCAAGAAGGGAAGCCTGGTTATAATGGGGGACTTCAATTACCCTCACATAGACTGGGCGAACTGTTGTTCAGCACATGATAAAGAGATAAAGTTCCTAGATATGCTAAATGATTGTTCCCTGGGACAGATGGTTGAAGACCCAACTAGAGGTACAAGAATCCTTGACTTGATCCTGAGTAATACTCAGGATCTGGTGCAAGATGTTAATGTGACTGATCCAATAGGGAACAGTGACACAACTCAATTATGTTTAACTTGATCATAGACCGCAAGTCACTGATAAAATCTAACACAGAGACCTTAAATTTTCAAAAAGGAAATTTCCCAAAGATGAGGAAACTAGTAAAAAAGAAACTGAAAGGGAAAATTGAGAGAGTCCAAACACTCCAAGAGGCATGGAGGCTGTTTACAAAAACAATAACAGAGGCCCAATTGGAATGCATACCCAAAAGGAAAAAGGGCACTGCCAGGTCCAAGAGGACTCCGATGTGGCTTACAGGAGCTGTTCGGGAAGTGATCAAGAGCAAGAAAAGCTCATTTAGAAGATGGAAGGCTTGTCCGAATGAGGACAGCAGGCAGCAACATAAATTCTGGCAGAACAAATGCAAGGCAACAATCAGGAAAGCAAAGCAAGACTTTGAGGAGCGTATAGCTAAAAATACTCAGAGAAATAACAAAGACTTCTTTAAGTACATTAGAAGTAAGAACCCAACTAGGAAGGCCATTGGACCATTAGATGACAATGGAAGGCAAGGGGTTATTAAAGAGGAAAGAGATTGCAGAGAGACTCAATGAATTCTTTGCTTCAGTATTCACTGAAGAAGACAGAGGCCACATGCCCAAAACAGAGCCTATCTTCGTAGGGAGGGAAACCGAAGAATTAAGCCAGATAGAAATAACCAGGGAGGAGGTCCTTGCATGTCTTGTTAAACTAAACACTAACAAATCACCAGGACCAGATGGCATCCATCCACGAGTTCTCAGGGAACTTAAAGATGAAATTGCTGATCTCCTAGCCAAAATATATAATCTTTCCCTCAAATCAGGCTTTGTGCCTGATGACTGGAAGGTAGCGAATGTAACACCAATTTTCAAAAAAGGATCCAGGGGTGATCCAGGAAATTACTGACCTGTCAGTTTGACATGTGTCCCAGGTAAAGTGATGGAAACCATCCTAAAAGATAGAATTAATAGGCACATAGAAGAGAAGGCGCTGCTAAAGGAGAGCCAACATGGCTTTTGCAAGGGCAAATCATGCCTCACTAACCTGTTGGAATTTTTTGAGAGTGTCAACAAGCATGTGGATAAGGGGGATCCAGTTGACATTGTTTATCTGGACTTTCAGAAGGCTTTTGACAAGGTCCCACACCAAAGGCTCTTGAATAAACTTACCAGTCATGGAATAAAGGGACAGGTCTTGTCCTGGATCAGCAACTGGCTAAGGGACAGGAAACAGAGGGTAGCACTAAATGGACACTTCTCCAAGTGGAGGGAAGTAAAGAGTGGGGTCCCCCAAGGTTCTGTACTGGGACCCCTGCTTTTCAACCTCTTCATAAATGATCTAGAAGTAGGAGTAAAAAGCAAGGTAGCCAAATTTGCTGACGACACTAAATTATACAGGGTAGTGAAAACTGTGAGAGATTGTGAGGAGCTCCAGAGGGATCTCTCGACACTGGGGGAGTGGGCAAAACAGTGGCAAATGAGTTTCAACATTAGTAAGTGCAGAGTGATGCATGTTGGGGCAAAGAACCCCAATTACACTTATAAACTGATGGGGTCTGAACTCTCTGCGACAAACCAGGAAAGGGATCTTGGTGTCCTGGTGGACAACTCAATGAAGGTGTCAACCCAGTGTGCCTCAGCAGTGAAAAAAGCAAACTCAATGCTAGGGATCATTAGGAAGGGTATAGAAAATAAGTCAGCAAGTGTCATTTTGCCTCTTTATAAATCTATGGTGAGGCCCCATCTGGAATACTGTGTACAGTTCTGGTCGCCATACCTCCAGAAGGATATTATGGAGCTGGAAAAAGTGCAGAGGAGGGCAACCAGAATGATTAGGGGACTGGAACACCTTCCTTACCATCTGAGGCTGCAACGGTTGGGCCTCTTCACTCTTGAACGACGACGTCTAAGAGGTGACCTGATTGAAGTTTATAAAATCATGCATGGTGTGGACAAAGTAGATAAGGAAAAACTGTTTTCCCTATCGCATAACACTAGAACTAGGGGACACTCCATGAAACTTTTGGGTACTAGTTCTCAAACAAATAAGAGAAAGTACTTTTTCACCCAGAGGATTACTGGTCTATGGAACTCCCTGCCAGAAGAAGTGGTGACAGCTGTCAGTCTTGACAGCTTTAAGAAAGGATTAGACAAGTTCATGGAGGACAAGAGTATCAATGGCTATAATTATGGATACTTAAGGACAACCTCCGGGTTGGAGAGATAGGCAGGATATCTCTCAATATCAATTCCAGGGAATCCTAAGCAGGTGAAGGCATCTGCTTGGGAATACCCTGAAGGAAATGGTGAGCCACTGTGTGAGACAGAATGCTGGACTGGATGGGCTGTGGCCTGTTCCAGCAAGGCTGTTCTTATGTTCTTATGTTCTTATGACTACTTTATTTCAAAATTTGGACGGGCAGAGACAGCCAGAATTTCTGCTACCGGTTCTGGCGAACTGGTGCGAACCTGCTGATGCCCACCACTGGATCAATATTTCAAGAGGGTGGTTTTGAATCTACATGGCTTTGGTCTTATCCACACTAACTGGAAATCCTTGCCATAAGTCAAAATTGATGTGATAGTACACAGTACACAGTAATTACGCTTCTTTTTCACTTTTTAAAAAATTGTTTGTATATATATCAGCACTTACATGCTTTGGTCTTATCCACACTAACTGGAAATCCTTGCCATAAGTCAAAATTGATGTGATAGTACACAGTACACAGTAATTACGCTTCTTTTTCACTTTTTAAAAAATTGTTTGTAATATATATCAGCACTTACATGCTGACAAAAATAGTGACCAGGGATGTGTTACAAAAATGCCTCCCCCCTCCCCCCATTCTTTGGCACAGAGCAAGAGGAGACTCTCTGCTACACTTGTGCCAAATTTGATGCTGATATGAAGCCTGGTTTAAAAGTTATAATTTTTGTTTGGGTGATGCCCCTTTTTTTTTGAAATTGCCTTGTAGAACAATCTTCTGCCCTACTGCATCCTGTGGAGTGATAATACTGTACAGAGGTAGGCTTCAACAAACCTCCTATTTCACCCTGTATATTACATTTGCAGGCTATTTTTTTATAGATTATTGCACATATTTACCCTACGTTACAACTTCAGGGATTCAGAAAACTGGTCCTTTTACATTTCTTACCACTACCTGTAGGCACAAAAACAAAACAAAAAGTTCCCTTTTGCAGCAGCAAAGGAAACTCCACCTATTTCATGTTCACACAGCGTGTCATGGTCATAGCTGTCAAGCATCCCTTATTGGCCGGGAAAACCTCTTTTTTTACCCTCTTTCCCGCCGTTATCCCTTATTAATTAAACTGCAATGCCCTATTGCCACCATTGGAGGGCAGCACAGGATAAACTCAGCTATCAAGTATCCCGTATTTGCCAGGAAATTTCCCTTATTTCCAAATCGAAAACTTGACAGGTATGGTCATGGTTGAAGCTTTCACATAAGGATCCTTTGGGCAGCAATCCTGTACTCATTTACTTAGGAGCAAGCCTTGCAGAGCACTAAAGGTAAATCGGAGGCCTGCAGTAGCTTAGTGGTTAAGACACTGAGCTTGACAGCAGGAGGGTTGGCAAATCAGCAATTTGAGGCCCGAGTGCAGCACAACAGAGTGAGCTCCTGTCATCTGTCCCAGCCCTTGCCAACCTAGCAGTTTGAAAGCAAGAAATTGGAAGTAGATAAACAGGTACTGCTTTGACAGGAAAGGTAACAGCATTCCAGCATCTAGTCATGCCTGCCACATAACCGCGACTAGCGTTTGAACAAGGGAAATCTTTACTAAAGGTAAGTTTACTAAAGGTAAGGTAGTTAGCTGCAAGGCTGGGAAGTCGGCAGTCCGAGACACGGGTACTGCTTGACGGATTGAGCGCCCGTCTCTGTCCCAGCTCTTGGGGACATGAGCCTCATTTGGGCGTTCCCTTAGTAGAGTTTCTCCCACAAAAAATTCTTTCAATCCAGAATAATTTCTGTCCTTTTCCTTGTAAATTGCAAAAAAAGTAACTTGGAAACACGTTACTTCTTGGATATCAGCGAGTAAACAAAACAAAACGACAAAAAAACGTTGTGGCACCTCTTGGACTACAACTCCCAGACTCTAGACCATAGTGCCTGCTGGGAGTTGTAGTGCAGGGACATCGTGAAGACGGGGGGGGCGTGACTCTAACTCCATCTTTGAGTTGACTATTTACACATGGAGGTATAAAAAAAAACAGATGACATGACGTCACAAACTTGAATCCGACTAATCTGACAGTCCGCCATGTTAGTTGGCCCAAAACATTGCCTTATGGTGCTTTGATTGTGTGGAGTCGTGAAAGTAGATCGGGGTTTCCCCTTGAATATCAGTGGGTGGGGGGTTGCGATCACCTTCTCCGCTGACTCCCCTGGGTCCAGAAGGGTTGGGGGGACAGACCCCTTTTGTCCTCCCAACCCCCTTAACCCAGGGAACCCAGGAGAGGGGATCAACCCACCCCACCCTCCAATAGAAAAAGCAATCGTAAACGGTAGGCTGCTAATGTTTT
The DNA here is from genome assembly GCA_035047305.1 of Bradypodion pumilum. Classification (NCBI taxonomy): domain Eukaryota; kingdom Metazoa; phylum Chordata; class Lepidosauria; order Squamata; family Chamaeleonidae; genus Bradypodion; species Bradypodion pumilum. Next base: position 199,176,942 of record JAWDJD010000005.1, on the reverse strand, counting down.
GGTCCACCTAATATGGCGGCAGGCCACGCCCACTGGCTTCAAAAATCTTGCAGCATGAAGCCTGTAGTGCCGTCTCCTGTTTTTTTTATACCTCCATGATTTTACAGTTGTTCCCACCCTTTATTAAATTCCGGAAGCCCTCCTCTATTTTCATTGGTAGACGTTGCCGCCAGTCTTGATAAAAACCACCATTAGCGGGAGGGGAGGTTTAAGGGTCCCCAAACCACCCACCCCTTTTGGAGCGTTCTCGTTCCGGATTGGGTGTTCCTCGCTCTGAGGAGGAGGGGCGACAGTGGCAGTTATCGATGAGTGACAAAAGCGGAAGGGGAAACGGTTGGTCTCTTTTAAGAGGCGGAAGTGGGGACGGGACGTCTGGCGGCTGAATAAGAGGACGGTTGGTCTCCTCGCGGCGGCTTCGTCCGTTGGGAAGCTCGAGAGGCGTCTGAGGCGATTTTCCCTGCCCCCCCCCGTCCGCGGGCGCATGCGCATGTGCCAAATGGAGGCCAGCCTGACCTGCGCCGTTTGCCTGTCGCTCTTCGAGGAGCCGGTGACGCTGCCGGTCTGTTCCCACAACTTCTGCCGGCCTTGCGTGGCCGAATGCCTCGGCCGGGGGCCCCAAAGCACCGTGTCGTGCCCGCTGTGCCGCAAGGCCAGCCCGCTGCCTTCGGACGGAGGGGCGGCCGCCTTGCCGCTCAACACCACCCTGGCCGAGGTGGTGAAGTTGCTCAAGGCCGCCGCCAAGCCTAGCCGGGACGCGACGCCCGAGGAAGCCTCGTCGGCTCTGGCCCCCCAGTTGGCGATGCTGGGCGTCCCGTGGTGCGAGAAGCACGCCGGCCGGCCCCTGCAGCTCTACTGCCGGCGGTGCCTGCGCGGAGGCTGCGGGCAGTGCGTGTCCGAGGAGCACCGCGGCCTCTTCCACTCCGTCAACCTCATCGACACCGTCTACCAGGAGGAGAAAGCAAGTGCCAGTCGCTGAGGAGGGAGGAAGAGAGAGAGAGAGCTCCTCCTACCTATCTTTTTTATTTATTGTATTGTATTGTATTGTATTGTATTTCTATACCGAGTACTGCAAGACGGAATGAGCTCCCGTCTTTGTCCCAGCTCCTCCCAACCTAGCAGTTCGAACGCAAGAAATTGCAACTAGATAAATAGGAACCACTTTGGTGGGAAGGTAACAGCGTTCCGTGTGCGCTCCGGCGTCTAGTCATGCCTGCCACATGACCACGGAAACGTCTGCAGCAGAAGCAGACAACGCTGGCTCTTTGGCTTTGAAACAGATGAGCACTGAACCCTAGAGTCGGATACGACTGGCTTTCGAGCAAGGGAGACCTTTACCTTTTACCGCCCATTTGGGTGGTATTATCCCATTCTCTGGGTGGTGAACAAACAGATAACAAATAAGAAAGCCCACAGCAAATCAAAACAGATAAGACACATACACACACACCTCTGGTGCCCTCCTACCATTTTGGACAAGTCCCTTGTTGTTGTCTGGGACTGATGGGAGTTGTAGTCCAAGAGAAGAGTGAGAGAATCAGAATAGCAGTTAGACTTATATACTGCCCCATGGTGCTCTCTTAGTCTCATTACCACTCTGTGTGTGTGTGGGGGGGGGCTGATGGGAGATGTAGTTCAAAAGAGAGAGAGAATAGCAATTACAATTAGAATATCGTGTAAATGTTCATTCATTTCATTTAAAAGGTGAAGCAAATATATGAGATAGAGTCACTACATGCAAAACGAAATATGTCATGCCTTAATTTGTTATAATTGTGATACAGCATGTATGAGATTATGTGACGATTATGGGGTTCATGAGATTGGGGGGTTGATGTTTTCATAAACTGTAAGCCATGAGCATCAATATTATAACAAAGTAAGGCTTGAACTATCTCTCTTTGCATGTAATGAGTCTATCTCATATTTGTTTCACCTTTTAAGTTGCATTACTGAATGGAATGAACATTTGCATGATATTCTAATTTTCCGAGTTTCACCTGTATATACCACCACCACCCCATAGCGCTACCACTGCACCACCAGGGCTGGGGAAGTCTGTTCTAGGCTCAACCGTGGTTTCCACAGGGGGGCAATTTGAGAATGAGTTATTGACAGTGGCATTTTAGGCCTCCTCCACATGAATGGGATTTCACTCTTTGAATAATAAGAATTACATGTCAACAGGGGGAGGGGGTGTCAGGATTTTAGAGTTGCTTAGGTGGGGCATGACCAAAGAAAGGTTGGGAACCACTGCTTTAGAGTCTAGAAACCCTCCCATTTTTGGGTCGTACAGTGGCTGGAATGGAATGGACTATGATTTGGCTGGTTGGGGGTTTGCATAGTATGGAACAAAGGAACTCTTCTCACCTCTACCTGGGATGATAGGGAGTGCAATGGCTTAGTGGAACACGGAAACCAGAAGGTCAGCAGTTCAAGACCCAAGTGCTGCATGACGGAGTGAGCTCTCGTCTGTCTCAGCTCCTGCCAATTTAGCAGTTTGAAAGCAAGAAATTGCAAGTAGATAAATAGGGACCATTTCAGTAGGAAGGTAAATTGTTCCATGCACTCCGGTGTTGAGGCATGCCTGCCACATGTCCATGGAAACATCTGCAGATGCAGACAGTGCTTTCTCTTTGACTATAAACAGAGATGAGCACTGAACCTTAGAGTCAGATACAACTGGCTTTCAAGCAAGGGCGACTCCTTGTCAGAAATTATTCTGTGTTGAAAGGATTTTTGCAGCAGGAACTCCACTCGGGATGTCCGAATGAGGTTCCTTTAATGTCCCTAAGAGCTGGGACAGAGATGGTCGCTCAATCCATCATGCAGTACCTGGGTCTCAAACTGCCGACTTTCTGGCCTTCCAGCTAACAAGGTAAACTTCTTAACCACTGAGCCACCACGGCCCCTTGTATCTGGGATGATAGTGAACAAGGGAGCTTCATTTATTTATTTAAAATATTTCTATACCACTTTCCTCACTCAGGAGTGACCCGAAGTGGTTCACAACATTGTTAAAAACATAGAATAAAAACATCACCTAAAATCCCTATCTACAAACTATAAAACCCCATTTAAAACTATCTAATAATAAAACACACCTTTGTAGTAGTGGAAAGGCTTCAGGACAAAAGATACTTTGCTTTGGACTCCCAACTCCCACAATCCACTCCCATTGGCCATGCTTCTCTCGGGCTCTTGGATTTAATGTCCAAATCATTCATTTGGTTAAACTTCCTGCAGCCCTACTAAAGAATTACTTTTAAGTTAAATCTCTATTTTTAAAAAAACAAATTTTGGGGGAGATGTGTGCTAATCAAGGCTTTTACATCAACTCATCCTGTACAGAATCCTAGGAATCAAATAGTGGGAAAGCTGAAGAAAGTCTTAGGGCTTTTCTCTTTGTAAAGGAGGCCTTAAGAGGTCGGCCTTCAGGATTTCTTACTTTAGCACAAGATTGCATCTTTAACTGATTCGATCTGCACAGATTAATATATGAATATACTTTTTTTAAAAGATGGCAGGAAAGCTAACATAGATTTTTTTATAAATACACTGGAACCCCGACATACAAATGGTTCGACTTACAAAAAATTCAACATACAAATAGAAATCCTGACAAAAAAAATTTTGGCATGAAATTTTAATAGGAAAAATTCGACATGCAAAAATATACGGTGTCATCTAGTGGTCTCTTCTGATAATGCAATGTGTTTTCGACATACAAATAATCTTGTGGAACGGAAAAAAATCTTATGTACAGTGGTACCTCATGCAACAATTTTTATCCGTTCCACGGGGCTCATTGTACTAAACAATTGCTATATGCTACATGCATCATATAGTGATTTTCCCTATGGGATGCATCATACAACGGTTTTTTTCGCTAAGTGGTTTTTCCCATTGAAAAATTGTTGTACTTTTTTCCATAGGGAAAATTGTTATGCGGACGCCATTTCCCGAAAAAACCTAATTGTTATATGATTTCGTTGCTATATGGGGCAATTGTTGTATGAGGTTCCACTCAGGTTTTACTGCATGTTGCACCAATCATCTCAAAATATATTCCTTTTATGCAGTAGTAAGTTAAAGTGCTTGTTAAGATGTCTAACCTTTCTTAGATATTTCATTTTAAGGAGAAAAACCCCACTGATACTCTCTGAGATGATATCTGTTTTGGTTCTTCCCAGAAGTATATCTGACAGCCTTCAACCTTATGGCAAATGATCACACAACCAACAGAGTTGTGACTATTCACTACCTCTTGGGAGGAACAAAAGCTAATACCATAATACGCATCTAATACCATAATAAAAGGTTTCAGCCAAAGTTTTCTACGCTTTTCCAATTTCAGCTTGTCATATTTTTAAATCATGTGTAGACCAGGGAACAGAACTGAAATCAGGAATAAGTTCAGTCAATTGTTTTCTTTTGCCTCTTTACTGTTTTAAGTCGCCATGTTTATCTTTTTAAAAAGATTTGCCATAATTAAATATGGCACTGTTTCATTTCTTCTACTGTGACTAGGTCAGATGTGAAACTGCCAAAATGAAGGCACCTTTTGGTGAGTTCATTCTGCAATTCCTTTCGCCTGACCTAGTGTGAGAAAGATTAGCCGGCAACACAAGGCTGCTGTTACTACAATCTTTGAGGAGGCACTTTCTGTGTACCCTACTGTTTCATTAAGATCTGTGAATTAAAACTTTTTATAAATGTCTTTTTTTTTACAGCTAGCTTTCTTTAACAATCTAAAGAAAATAAGAGAATTGCATCAGATTCTAATACAGCAAATATCAGTTTTACCAGATGATGCTGGGGTAAGCCAAAATTAAAGAAACTTGTTTAAAAAACTGAGGAGAATATTTAGCTTTGTAGTTCCTTTTATAAAATTACTGCTAAGTAGAAGTATTAATTTTGTAATAACATGTTAGAACAGTTATTCTGCCATGCGTGTTTGTGATGAGGATGTTATTTTGGATTGCACTTCTGAGTGCATTTATGGTAAATTTATTATTTATTTAAAATAGTTTAACCTGTCTTTAATGACGCTTATATCATTAAAAGTTTGAAATGGTAGCAGTGCTAGTCTGTGCAAGCATATCAGAGAACAAATAATACAGCAAAAAAAGACAAAAAATGTTTTGGCACCTTAAAGACTAACTCCTGTATTGAAATGTGTGAAGTGGATTTGATCCATGAAAGCTCGCAATTAAATACAGGAGTTAGCCTTTAAGGTGCCACAATTTTTTTTGTCTTTTGATTTTGTTTTGTTTACTCTCTGATATCATTAAAAAAGTAAAGGTACTAAAAACTTTAGATATTTCAAATATTAGAAATAAGTATATATATATTTAAAATGACAGAAACCACAACAAAAAAAGTTTTAAAACAATAAAATAATGAGGTGATGGATTAAGAGAAAGGTCTCCCCTGATGGATGTAGCACTGAGGCAGGTTCATCAAGGGAGATACAATATTTGAGATCCAAGCCTATAGGTCAGTGATGGCAAACCTTGGCACTCCTGCTGTTCTTGAACTTCAATTCCCCAAAGCCCTGATAAGCAGGAGTGCTGAAGTGTAAGAACACCTGCAGTGCCAAGGTTCACCACCATGGTTATAGGTGAAAATCAGCACTTTGGACTATGCTTGGAAAAGGATTGCCAGCCAGTGGAACTGCTGTATTGGAGGTTGTGTGATCCATGTAATTTGCCATTTTAAACAATCTGGTTACAATGTTTTGGACCTACTGGAGTTTCAAAAATCCAGCCAGGCTATAACTAAAGCATGTGTCACAGTGACAAGATCAGATTTCTCTAGGAACAGATGCAGCTGGCACACTAGTTTTAACTGAAAAGTCATTCCCGGCCACTGCCAAAACCTGGGTGTTAAGGCTTAGAGATGTATCCCAAGAGCATACCCAAGCTGTGCACCTGTTTTTTCAGAGGGAGTGTAACTTCATCCAGCACAGTCGAATCCCTATTATTTGATCTACCTTTCAACTGATTCAGAACATGTCTGTCTTGTTTGTATTAAGTCTCATTTATTCACCCTCATCCATGTCATTACTGAAACATAAGCACTGATTTAGAACTAAAACAGCTTCTGCATACTGGTGACACTCAAGCTTAAAACCCGGGAAACCTCGCCCAGCAGTTTCATGTAGATTTTAGTCTACTGGCTGACCAGCTAGGTCAGTGAGCTAGTTTTCTAGCTTCAGTCATAAGTTGGGAGTTCAGTCTCCCACCTTGTATCCCAAAATGCTAGTCTGTGTTGCTTTAGGTAAGCTGCAATCTCAGGATATCTACAGAAGAAGAAATAGAAAAACCACCTCTGAGTACTTTCTACCTAGAAAACCCTGAAAAGTATAGCAGAATTAAGAATTGACTTGATGACACAAACTTATATAAATGCCACTGAACATAGACAATTTTTTAAAAATATACATAGGATTACACTGTTAATTTTATGATTTTAAAAATAATCAAAAGTGGTATTTATTCATTTTAGGTGGTAATGCAGAATGAAGAGGAAATTATTAAGAATGAGTTTGAAAAAATAAGTAGTGCTTTGGAAGTGAGAAAGAAACAGTTGCTTGAAGATCTGGAAAACCAGAAGAAAAGAAAACTGAAGGAGTCTATAATATGGAAGAGAATGAAAGAAGTTCACAGGAAAACCGTTGAAAATGTTCTGAATGATTGTGAGAAGCTTTTAAATGAGTATGATCCCCAGCGTTTTCTAGAGGTGAAAGCATTTCACTTATATCGATAAGTTAATGGCCAGAAAAATAAGATTTCTAAAATCCTTATTCTTGAACAATTAAAATAACTTTCTCCACAAGACTGATTGTATTTTGAACCTGTTATTTGTTATGTGCATTGGATAGGGTGAAATGTAGGCCAGTAATCTAATATTTAGAGTGTGAGGACACTCGCATATGCAGTTGCTTGACCTGGTTGTTCCCTTGTGTGATTGATCAAGCAACTGGTTGCTCATTCAGTCTCACAACTAGTGTAGAACTGGGCATGCATGGGGGAGTTGCTGAAACAGGCGAATAATTAGCTCATTGTATTAGTATGATTCCATAATTTAACCCAGGATTTCTCAACCTGTTTAAGCCGGGGGGGGCGGGTCACGCTCCCTCAGACAGCTTTGGGGGCCAGGCAGCCATTTTGCCCTTCCTCTACCACATTGCACTTCCTTGTGTGGTGAAGGGGGGGGGGCACATGAAATGGTGCCGTGGGCTGCAGGTTGAGAATCCCTGATTTAAACGGATATTGACAATATTGTTTTGGTATATATAATGTTTGTTTAATTGATATTGTCATATGCTGTCTTTATGTATAAGAGAGCCATTTTCCAAGACATCCACAGGACTTCATAGTCATTTATGAATTTATTTTAAATTTTAAATTTCACTTTTTTAGTAAAAGTATTTACAGGATTAGTCAATTGTATAAATGCAGCCATAAGCGAAATAAAGTAGTTAGGCATAAAAATTGGGTAGGTGGAATTTTAACTCACACTAAAAATGTAAATTGTGCTCATCTCACATGCTAGCAAGGTCATGCTCAAGATAATACATGACAGGCTTCAACAGCATGTGGAAAGAGAATTACCAGAAGTGCAAATTGGGTTCCAAAGAGGTAGGGGAACTAGACACCAAATTGCCAACATACGTTGGATCATGGAGAAAACAAAGGAATATCAGAAACAAGTTTGTTTCATTGACTACACCAAGGTCTTTGATTGTGTGGATCACAACAAAATGTGGCAAGTAATTAAAGAGATGGAAATACCAGAACACCTTATATGCCTCATGAGAAATCTGTACATGAGTCAAGAAGCAACAGTTAGGAAAGAGTATGGAATGACGGAGTGGTTTGGAATAGGAAAAGGAGTATGACAAGGCTGCATTTGGTCACCCTACTTATTTAGCTTATATACAGAGCACATAATGCGCAATGCAGGGATGGAAGAATCACAAGCTGGAATCAAAATTTCTGGAAGAAACATCAACAATTTGAGATATGCAAATGATATTACCCTAATGGCAGAAAGTGAGGAAGACCTAAAAAAAACTCCTGCTTAGGTTGAAAGAAAAGAGTGCAAAAGCTGGCTTGAGACTCAACATTAAGAAAATAAAAATAATGGCAACAGGTCCTATCAGCACCTGGAAAATAGATGAGGAAGAGGTAGAAGCAGTGACAGACTCTACATTCTTAGGATCCAAGATCACTGCAGATGGTGACTGCAGCCATGAAATAAAAAGGTGACTAATTCTTGGGAGGCAAGCTATGAGAAACCTGGGGAACATAGTTAAAAGTACAGACATCACATTGCAAACAAAAGTCCGCATAGTCAAAGCAATGGTAATCCCGGTAGTAATGTATGGCTGTGAGAGTTGGACCATAAGAAAAGCGGAGCGCAGAAGAATAGATGCCTTTAAAATGTGGTGTTGGAGGAGAGTTTTGAGGGTACCCTGGATAGCAAGGAGAACAAAACAGATCAATCTTAGAAGAAACCAAACCTGACTGCTCCTTGGAAGGTCAAATAGTGAAGAAGAAGCTAAAGTACTTTGGTCATCAAATAAGAGGATTCACTTGAGAGGGCCTTGATGCAGGGAAAGGTTGAGGGCAAAAGAAGAAGGGGGAAGCAGAAAATGAGATGGCTAGATGGTGTTGTGGATGCAGGGGGCACAGAGTTGGGCAGGTTGAGTGGGATGGTGGAGGATAGAGGTGCCTGGTGTGCAGTGGTCCATGGGATCGCAAAGGGTCGGAACTGAATGTGACTGAACAAAAAAAAATATTAAATCAAATTAAAAGACTTAGCATTTTTTTTATGATGCCTGTTATTTAAAAGAGAGGTGCTGACCTATTACATCAGGGTACCAACTTTTACTCTTATTATAACATAGGAACACAATAGAAAATATCCTGACTTGTGTCCCCATAAATTCAACTTCTGCCAGTAGTTTTTGTGTTGAAAGTAGTAAATGGGCAGGAGTGTAAGAGCAGAGATAAGTCATTTAAGCATTACTGACTAAAATGCAGACAGAACCGCCATTCAAATAGTGCTGTAATACTTATCTGTCTATATTTAAACATCTATTCAGTTTTTGCTCTCTGGACAGTTAGTATTAGTCAACACAATAATCAAATGGCAAAATATGACTATACCTGTCAAAGCTAGCCTATTCAGAGCAGCAGTATTGTATTCATCAGGTGAATTCTCAGGCAAATCTGAAAAACTTTCTGCATGCTGTCCTGTTTGTCATATTATATTGCTGTTTAGAGCAGAGCACGTGTAGAGAATGTTAGGAAACACTAAACATAAATCTTTAGCTGTATTTTGATATTTCCTTTGTTGTATAAACCGAAGGAAAATATCGCTTTTAAGGAGAAGGATAGTTAGATTTTTCCATGCTAAATGAATAGGTCTCTTTTTCATGTCTTTTGTGCTATATTGAAATAATTAGTGCAAACTATTTCTACAAAGCACTGCAGTTTTTAATTAGGAATGGTTGAACATGATGTTTTTCTATGTTTTATAATTCACAGGTCGCATGCAACCTGAATCAAAGGTAAGCATGTTATGTTGAGTTGCACTCATAAAATGGTAGTCACCTTTAGTAGTATGTGCAAGTAAAATATCTGTTGGTGCTAGTTACATATGATCATGTGCTTTAGCTAAGTTCAGGAGAGATTGATCTAAAGTTGGCTAGCAATAAAGCATATTGATTTTGTAGCACTAGAAAGGTTTTTATCTGGCCACCACATGTTCAAATTAATAATTTGGTAAGAAATGAAAAATAAACATACATCTTCTCAAGAATATGGATGAATACTGATATACTAGCATACTTCACTGTGAAGTCTCCTGGTAGGGTATTTGTGTATTTGTGCAGTCTATGTTTTCTGTTCATGCATGTCTTTTAACAACTAATATTTAGTTCCTATAAATTGATAGCTTTAGCATGAATGATCCAGTGATCGTCTTCTTACAGAATAAAAGCTCAGAGACAACAGGAAGGACTAGTTCCCTTTGCAACATCTGTACCCAAAATCCTACTTTGGAGGCTGGGAAGCTTTCCATTGCTCTCTCTGATGAGGGCCACAGTAGCAATGAAAATGTGAATAACAGCAGCACCATCTTGGATGTTTAGACATTTATATTTGATGTTGGATTTAGGGCTTTATTTCCAAAGCACATGCTTGAAGTTCTTTGTCTCTTTGCATTTAGGCAAAATTCTTTTGGGACATAATGATAGTTTAATTCTTATTTTTAAACTCACACTGTTACTGAAATGCAGTTATGCAGGCTGCTCAAAAACAGCAACTTGTACAAAATGTGGTAGTTAGAAAACTTATTGGAGCTAGAGATTTGGATCAAGTTATGTTTATTCTGTTTTGCATATATTAGCTGTCTGCTAAATTTCTTGGTTCCATTCAAGATGCTAGATTTGATCCTTAAAGACCTAAGGGATTTTGGATCATTATGTCTGAAGGGTTGAATGCATCTCTGTTAGCCTATCAAAGCATTAAGAACAGTGTTGAAAGTCCTACTTTGTGGCCCACCAGCAATAGCCTTTACTGTCAGGTATTAGAAAAAATTACTGTGACATAGATTTCAAGGATTTTGTATAGAATTGCAAAATGCATAAACTAGTTTAACTATTTTTCTTATTCTTATACAATTGCTGAATAATTCTGGGTAGTTGTTAATGAGTTGTGATTCTTGAATAGCAGGATATTACTTTATTGAATTTTCCATTTTCTATATAGAATGAAGACTCAGCTTGACCTCATGCAAATAGCATGCAGCCATGAAAATCAATCAGAATGCAAACAAGTGCAAATGGATACAACATCCATCGTTAATGATATCTTAGCCTTGAACCTCACAGCAGATAATTTTGATGTTATTAAAGGTAGGATGGTGTAACTGCATTTAGCTGTGGAAGAACCTATCATATAGAACAAGGATTCTCAACCTGCAGGCCGGATGTCACCCACAGTGCCATTTCATATGGGGCCCACACCATCTCCAGCATACCTGGAAGTGCCATGTAGTGGAGTAAAGGCAAAATGGCCGTCTGGCCCCTCAATCTGTCTGAGGGAGCATGACCTGGCCCCTGGCTTTAAAAGATTGAAAACTGTTATAGAATGTCATTTTTCAAGATAGAGTAGTTTTCAGATTTAAAAAAAAACATTTTCTTGTCAACAGTTAATTCCCAAAATGAATTGAGATAATCACTGCCTTGGATTTCCCTGTTTATTAAGATATTTCTGAACATGTTTGACTTTAATATGTCAAAAGTATCAGTAAAAGTAGGCAAAGTATGATTTTTTACTTTCTTGCTTATAAGGAGACATTTCTTCTGGAGATATTGAACACACTATCTCTGCAAGCCCTGGAAACAAAGGGGAAGTTAAGGAAAATATCCAGAATAAATTTTTTGTAAGTAGCCAACATTTAGCAAATCATAAAGAATATAATTGGTGAACCTATTTATGAGCAGTATTCAACTTTATATTTTCAACCAGTTCCTGGAGAGGATATTGTTTTGGCTAATGGTAGGAGTATTCCTACTCAGTATATGTCACTGTCTGCTGCAAATGTATTTGAAAGTATGAGTCATGAGGTAAGATTACATATTCAGTCCTTGCTTAGCTTGATATCTTTGAAGAGTTCATAATGGAGATTTCCAAATCTGTCCATTCAAAATGTCATGATCTGTCATGTTTAGCTGTTCATTGAGGGTGATAGAAAACATTTTAAATGTGTAAGGGGTACGGATTGTTTGTTCTTTCAAAAGTGTGAATATTTCTCTTTATTTCCCCATACACATTTGTTCTAGCACTGCTGCAGTACCAGGATATAAAAAAACCAGGAGAGGATCCTGTAGAACCATCTGCTTTCTTCCCATCCCATCCTTTGACATGTATATGTCATTCAAGATGCATGTTGTTTTGCTTAAGCCATGTATTGGAAATAGGATTCCATAGGACTATATAATACCACCTCTAAAGCACTGCATAGTGCCATTTTATCCTAGGTTCATAGATTCATTTAATAACTGAGCTGGAAGGTATTGTACCTTTTAGGCCATTGAGTCCAACCCCCTGTTAAATGCAGTAATACGAATCAAAGCAGATATGACAGATATGACATATTGCTCATGACTTTGATTTTACTTGGTACACCTGGATAAATCTTGACATATTTGCTGAAACTATTAATAGTAAAATGTTTGTAGTTTCAGGATCCTTGTACTTAATGTGGTGTCCTTTTTTATTTTAGGAAATGCGTTATAACTATTATTTGAAACATCAAATGTGTTTAGATGAATTGAAAGCACAGACCTCGCAGAAAGAATATATTGTATTGACTAAATGCCTATCTTCAAAGAGCACAACTTCAGGACATGATCCTTCTTTCCTGAGTTTTAAAGCAAAAAATCAAAAGAAACCGAATATGGCAACATTACGTCGACCACATGTTAGCGAAGCTGATTTGTCCAATTCAGTTGGTTTTACATTCAAAGCACAAGCAGTGAATTTTAATTTCTGTGGCTCAAATAATAAACTGAATCTTCACAGCATGGACCAGTCTCAAAATGATACTGACAAAACTTTCCTATCAGCAATTAACAATAGCTGTCAAAATACATCAACATTTCTTCAACCTCATCTGGTAGCACCTGCTGAAGGCCACTTCTCATTTACTGTAGTTCCAAAAGTTCCTGAGTCAGCAGTAACATCTGTAGCTACATCTGTTTCAGGTGATATCACAGGGCATTCAGCTTCACCTTTCATTTCTGGTTCCAATGACAACTTGAGAATTACTGCAAATAAGGAGCCTGCCTTAACCTTTGAAAAAGAGAAGGTGGCTTTTTCCAGTCTTCCTCTGGGAAGATCTGAAAGCCAGAATTGCAACATAAGAAACAGTATAAGTGGATATAATTCTTCAGATTCAACTGCTGGTTTCTTGACTGCTGCTCCGACTATCTCGACTATTATTCCAAAATCTGGTACTGTTGTTAGTGGGAATAATTCCTTATCAGCTTGTCCTGCTAATTCTGAAAGTGATTCTTGCAAGATAGCTACAGTGAGCAGTTCAGAGCAAAAGTCATTTTCATTCTTGAGTGCTGATCAGAAAGAATTGCAGGAGAACAAAACACTCTGCTTGAAAAAACTGAACAATCTGGGTAAAAGCTGGCTCACATCACCTTCCTTTGACTCTAGTAAGCAATTAGTCTATAACTCCAATGATGTGTTTTCCTGTAAAAATTCCACTTCTGCTGCCTCTCATATGATAGATACTTTTTCAGAAAAGCAGTTTGTACCTGATGTCTCATCAAGGAGCATATGTTGCACAACCAGCCCTCCTTGTCTGTTTTCTTTCAAAGGAGCCACCAAAAATGGTGGCAATTTAACTTGTATAAAACCTTTTAAGAAAACTGAATGTGCAAATGAGAAATTGAAAATGAAATCTAAAGACAAAAATTTAACGATACAAAAATGTGTGCCTTTAAAGAAAGATGTAACTGGATATAAAGCACTGAAAGAAATAGAGAACGGTTCTTTTGCATCTATCAACACATGTCATAGTGTGATTTTTCCTCAGCAAAATGTAGCCAGTGATGCTACTTCAAACAGCACTTCAGTTTCCCTTAAAGTTATAGAAATGAAGAATCCATTAGAAATCTCTCCAGCAGCTATTGAAGACCATAGAACACTTTCTTCAATACTTTATGGAGCAACTCACACAATAAATTCAGATTCTGATTTAGAAGATTTAAGTCAAGCATCTAATGCTAGCGATTCTAGTAGTGCATCTGAATATTTTTCTGTTGCTGAAGATAAAATATCTAATTGATGGTTGGCTACATGCAACAGAATAAAGATGGAGAATTTTGAGTACTACAAATCTTGAGTATTCTCAGGAAACAACCTGATTAAATGTAATACCAATCCCAAATATTTTTGTAGAACATTATGCAGTGTTTTGAAATACATAACACCCACATGGGCTGTCTTAATTTGTTCTCAAAGAGTTAACTTTTAGAAATTTTAACAGTATCATTTAAAATTATATGGCAACAATTGTACAATTAGTCTGTAATTATGAGGATCTTAAGATATAGTTTGAGGTTTGTATACAGTTAGTAGTAAAGGAATTAATACAATGGACCAGTTCTAACTTATTTCAGAGTCATAGAGCCAGTTTTTGAAGGCATGATTTCTGAAACTAGAATAGCCCCAGAACCTCCACTACTGCCACCTCTTATGCACTGGCTTCACTTTGATGGTTGACTTTAACCAGGGTCATTTTGTATTGTCAAAATGAAAAACATGCACAATGTAGGTTTATTAAATGACTGAAGTGAGAACTCTTATCGAGATTTCAAATCCTGATTAGTAAATTAATATTAAACTATACTTTAATATTGTGCTCTGTAAGATTGAAACATTAAAGCTGTTCTTAAGTGGAACGCTAAAACTGGTTCTTAAACTGTTACCAAGTAGCATAGAAACCTGACATTCCTTCTTGGCTTCATAAATCCATGGTCCTTCAAGCCAAGAAATAGTCTACCATAATGCTGTAATTTGGGTGTTTGTACACATATAGACCATAAAAAAACAATTTGGCATTTTTTAAAAAAAAATGTACTTAGTTTTGCCTGTATTGAACTTGAAAAATTGTGTTCCTCATTTAGCATTAAAATGTTAATGTAATTCTGTTAAACTGCTGAATATCAGATCCAATGCAGCCACTATGCAATTTAAGGTAGAAGCTTTAAGAATCTTGAAAACACAGTAATAAAATAAACAGCTTTATATGTAGCACCGTGTTACTTATTTTATGGGCGGCTTGTATCGCACCTAATGGTATCAACAATTTTAATTTCATAATTTTGAAACAATAAATGCTGAAATTCTGTTTAGGAGTTTATGAAATGAATGTTGTTCAGGAACAGGTTTATAAAGACTAATGTGAAAGCATTGGTTTTCTTCTATTTAGATATTGTTGTTTCCATTGAAAGAAATGTTTTATTTTTTTCCCCTGCTCCTGGGTTAGTGGTATGCCACTATTTTCATCATCCTCACCAGCTACTGACCTGTTTCTGTGATATAGACTATTGTTTTCTTATCTTCAGGCCAGTAAGACTTGACATTGTGGATACATGGTTTAATAACTTGTGACTGCGAGTGTCAAAAATAATGAGTCATAAACAGAAGCGGCTCCAGGTGCCGTTGGAGATGAGCGGCACCTGGAGTCGCTCTGGCAGCTACAAAAGACGCTCTTCTCTGCCGCCGAGGGTCACCACTGCCGTTTCGACTGGCAGGCAGCCAGTGGAGATGAGCAGCACCTGGAGCTGCTTTGGCGGCTATAAAAGTTGCTCTTCCCTGCCGCCGAGGGTCACCACCTCCATTTCAACCAGGCACTTCCTTTCCCGCTGTTGCCGAGGGTCACGGGTTGCTCCCTCCCCCCATCCCCCGGCTGATCCAGCGGGAGGAGAGATGGTGTGGCTGGAGAGAACTTCGGCCTCGAGAGCTGCAGCCAGCGCTCCTCTGGCTGTCGCCAACTCGGATCCTCGCCTGGCCTGCCGTGGGAGGTAAAGGTATATTCGGTGGCTGGTTTCCGTTGCCCGGACTGTGTTCATCTCCAGTGCCCCGAGCCCAGGCGCTCAGCCGGAACTTTAAGGGCTGGGACAGCGGTTGGGCGGACGGTGGGTCCTATTGATTGTTGTTTTTCTGATATATTGCTATTGTGTGTACACTATCCATGATGATTATTGCTTTATTGTTGTTTTTTGATTGTATTAATTATGTTGTTTTTATATTTTGTATTTTTGATTGCTTTTTGTATGAATTATGTTATTTATATGTATCACTTTGCTTATGTAAACCGTTTTGAGTCACCCATGGTGGTAGAAAAAAGCGGTATATAAATTAATCGAATCAAAAAAACGTTCATTATTATACGGCTGCAATATTTACTTTTATCTGTTGAAGCACATTTGCTTCTTTATATGTAAGTCTACAGATATTTGACATAGCAGCAATAGTATCTCTACAGTCACGTACCAGTCACTCAGAATGTAGTTCCATCTCACTTCAACTGGTTTTAACACACCCATGGCATTCATCCAACTTTCTTCTGCTAACAAAAACTTGAGTCACTTATGCATAGCATGTACAGGTGAAACTCGGAAAATTAGAATACTTTGTAAATGTTCATTCAGTTCAGTAATGCAACTTAAAAGGTGAAACATGTATGTGATAGACTCATTACATGCAAAGCGAGATAGTTCAAGCCTTACTTTGTTATAATATTGATGCTAATGGCTTACAGTTTATGGGGGGGAAACCAATCTCATGTATCCCATAATCATCACATAATCTCATGTATGCTGTACTCCATGATCATCACAAAACAAATTAAGGCATGACATGTCTCGCTTTGCACGTAATGAGGCTATCTCATATATTTGTTTCACCTTTTAAGTGAAATGAATGAACATTTGCACGATATTCTAATTTTCTGAGTTTCACCTGTATATAAAATGCCAAATTACATGGAAGGTTGTCTGGAGGTGACACAATTTTCCTTCTCTTCCCTAGCACTTAAATCACTATCGTCGTTTGTGCATAAATGTTAAATTAGCCCAGGAATGTGTTTTTCAACTATCTGTCACACAGTCTCTCCCCATTATCGTCACCCTTTTTGATAACACTCAAGTAAAATAGGGCTGAATTTGTAAAACACAGGGCATTTTAATGGGTAGCAAGCTGAACATAATGTTCTACATGCCAAAATACTGAACACTAAGCAATATTGCATAAACAATAAACACCCATCCAATCCCTCCCTCAGAAGTATCCTTATACTTTTGTATTCTCCATCTATGCCTGAAGTACTGTACCTTACTGTTCTTTTAGAAAGGTGGATACCTGTACATCTAAGAATCCTGTCTGCTATTGTTACCCATCTATTTTAGTGCTACTTCAAAGACATAATCTAAAGGTTTGAGCATGTGTACCTCCACTTCACCATTCTAATGCAGAACCAGTTATTCATGGCATCAGTTTTCCTCTCTGAAGACAGTCAAATGTCATTTTTAACTTTTCTTCAAGTTCATTACTTACCTCCACCTCCAGAGAGATACAAAAGAAGCTTCCCTCAAGAACATGAAGATCTTAAGGCATTCCCAGGCAACAGCATTTCCCTTCAATTCTAGAAGAACCATATTTCCATCATCTTTGAAATGATGACCTGCCCCCCTCAACTACATGCCTGCAGTTAGTCCATTTATTTTTGCTTGATAACTTTAAGGCATTAATACTTCATGCATTAGACAAGGGTTCCTAAAAGAGCTCACAGATCAGTAAAAAACAGAAAGTTGTTCTCAGGCCTATGTTAAGAAAAACCGTAAAAGGGAGAAATGCAGATGCAAAAGAAACAGATTTTCCTGCAGTAAATGAAGACAGGCTTGAATGCTGCTGCTCCCCGCTCCAAATTATAGGGGTCAATTTGTAAATAAGTGTTGATTGGCTTGCATAGGTAATTAACTTCCCCATACTGGTCCTCTCTAGTAAGTGTGTTTCAATTGGTGGTGATAAATTGGATATGTGCCAGGGATTTGTTAAAAACAGCTGATGGTAGATGGCATGCTCAGAGAG
The DNA here is from genome assembly GCA_035047305.1 of Bradypodion pumilum. Classification (NCBI taxonomy): domain Eukaryota; kingdom Metazoa; phylum Chordata; class Lepidosauria; order Squamata; family Chamaeleonidae; genus Bradypodion; species Bradypodion pumilum. The sequence goes on along the minus strand of JAWDJD010000005.1, from coordinate 199,159,255 downwards.
CTTCATGGCTTTCAAATTGCCAGAGAAGAAGAAAATCCTTTTTGCCATTCTAATGGTTTTTAAAATCTTTGTTGCCTTGCAGCTATCCAAAACAATAGCTCATGAACCCTTTTGCAAGTAACATGTATTTTAAGAAAGATCCCAAACGGGAATAAGCAACATAGAAGAGCAGCCTGTGTATAAACTAGCAATTTGAATTATGTTCAGCAAAAGCCAAGTGGGGCATGTATATGAGGGCAAACATAAATAGCACTTGACATTCAAAAGCAGGTTGGCACAGTGGAGGTAGGATATTAAGAAACAGAAGCAATAATTGAACTGTCTTTGAAACAATCCACTCTGCCCCCATGACAATGCTAATGCTTCTTCCAACATCCTTGATTCAACAAGATTAGTGCAAAAATGTTTTAAGGAGTAACTTTCATGTCATACCTGGCTAAGGAAATATAATATGTTCTCATAAGCAAGAGGGCAATCATTTCCTGATTAATAAAAAGTGATTTAGGAAGAACTGTTAAGTGGTTTGTGTAGTTAGACTTGTCATGTTTGTTAAAGTTGGAGTTTGCCATATTACCTAACAAATTTAAGATTGGGCATATAGGTGTGTGTGTGTGTGTGTGTGTGTGTGTGTGTGTGTGTGTGTGTGTGTGTGTGTGTGTGTGTGTGTGTGTGTGTGTGTGTGTGTGTGGAACGTATCTGGTGCTTTACAACTTTTCTAAAACATCTACCAGAACTCAAAAAACAAGCTGTCTATGCCCAAAGATAATGAACTGCTTACTCTTTGCTATGGATTCTTTCAAACATTTGTCAACTTGTTTTGAATGCTTATAGCTGTTTTGAAAACATGTTTGGTGGGAATTGAAGACAATTAAGTATTTTAAAATACACGAAGCAAACAGACAACAGAAGCATATTGATCTCCAAACCATTTTATTGAAATATCAAAGTACATAGTAAAATGGGGTCGGTGCAAATCTGGGGTAAGACTAGTGAAGAATAATTTTTTTTTAAAGGAAGGGTAATTTTATGAGGGGGAACCAACTGATACTGATCCCATTTGCACTGAATACATTGCATTATAATTTCTCTTTACAGTGATTGAACACTATGCCACACAAAACATTTTAGCTGTAAAGCTCTTAAGATTATTTTAATAAGTGCTCTCATTCTCTGAGTATAGATCCCCTTGTAGCAAAATTGGTACCAACCATCACAGATTTATAGAAATACATAAAGAAAAAAATAAGACAACCTAACAAAAACAACTAAAGAGACTGGGGATGAAGTATTGAAAGTCAAAGCAGCTAAAGAAAGGATCGAATTAGCCCATCAACAGCAAAAATTCACAGTGCATTATGTTCAAGATGCCATTTGTAAAATTAAACAAAATGTTTAAAATTAAGGCAGTACATTATCAAAACATCCCTAGGTAGTTTTAACTTGATATAAATGTTAAACAATGTTTTTCTACAAACTAGTAAGTTTATCTACCTTCCAATAGTTAAACATCGGTACCCCAAAATATTCATTTCTTGATTTCATAATAATTATAAGCACTGCAGCACTGGAAAGAACCCCATAGATCATGGAGACTAGCCTCTGTCAAAAAGGCACAGTGCGGATTGAACTCCCAACCATACCTAAATCACTGTGCTGTCCAATATTTCACTGTTAAACTTTGCCCAGTTTCTCCCAAAAGCTGCAAGATAGTTGCTCAAATGCATGGACGACATCATCATCTTCATTATCACATAGTTCACGCAAAGAAACACTGGAAAGCAGAAGAAACAGTTAACTATTGTTCAGCTGTTAGTTCCTTTTTTGTTAGAAAAATCAATACTTTTAATGAAAAGTATGTTGGTGCATTAAATGGAAAGGCTAGATTTCACTAGGTTATGGTCTCAAGAGATGAGTATTAGAAGCCCTTGAATTTTTGTACAGTTCAGATTACAACCCTAGTAGCAGTTTATTTTGTTCTAAAGCTATTCCTAGGAAACAACTAAAGATTAAAGCTAAGATCTGTTATCCTATGGAGTCCAAAAAGGGGAATTCTGTCTTTTTCCAATTTTCCTAAACAGTAGTTGCTTATCATAGGCTTCTAGTATACATCATTTCTCTCTTGCTGTGCTAGGGAGCTTCTTTTATCTCCACATTCTCTTTATACAGGACCTTCTTATGAAAGCATCTCTGAATGCTTCTGTCTTCCCACAGTACTTTTACTACAAGGAGCCTTTCAGACTGTCCCTATTTTAGGTGAAACAGCCAATTTCCAAACCACTCCCAACACAGGTCCCAGCTGTGATGGAATGGTCCCAAGTCATGCGCATGGTTCTCCCTGGTTCTAAAAAGCTGTTTGGCTTTTTTTAAAATGGGTGATGGTCTTTTAGGTTTTTCTTATCACCTGTCCCTAATAGCTAATTAATTCTAACGCCAGGTTTGTTAGATTGCCTGGGTCCCTTATGGGGTAGATAAAAATAAGCCATCAAGAGAGAGAGAAAAGGAGGAGGAAAACAATTCTGCTGTTGGGATTGTTTTGCTGTCCTAACAAGAACTTTTAAGATTAGTTAGATTGTGTTCTTTTATGGGGGGAAACCTGTATGTGCAACTTTGGAAGTTTTTGTGATCGGTTGTAATTGATATTTTTGCAACTTCTCTCCCTACTTCGTTTATTTTCTATTTGGCTTCATGGCTACACGGAATTTTTGTCAGAATTTATCGCTTCATAATAAAGGACATATATTACAATAAAAGACTAAGACGGACATTCCAGTCCCTCCACAGCGGGGTTCAATTTTTGGACACTGCTTATCAGGTTTACCTTGTTTCAAGCACTATAAGTCTTAGCGGACTGTTATAGATTACACAAATTTATCATATCAACTACAAGCTTTATATGGAACTTTGGTATTGCAGGGGGGTTCATTGATTAATATGTAGGTACATCACCTATCCTCACTAAAATATATTAAGAGTACTGGATTTGTCCCGATATCTTTAAGTTTTGTGCAATACTGTCCTCACTTATCAGGAGCCCAGAGATTGGTTTTCATCACACTCACCTGTCATAATATATATTCAGTAAATTTCTCAGTATAAGTTAACATTCAACAAGCCCACATAGAGATGCCTGAGTGAGGCTTGGAATGCATTTAAAAGATAAAGTAAGAAATATGAATATATAAAAGGATAAATAAGAAAAAAGATTCTAGGCAAAAGAATTAAGAAATATAAGACAGGTGGGTGTTGGTAATACTAACATAATTAATGAACAAGATTATTCATCTATGGGTTGCTTTCGAACAGGATTTATTGTGCATTATTTAAGTGTATTAAAGATTATTATAAAATTATTATACTCTATATTATTCAATAATCACATTGTATTGTTACAGATATTCAAATGTGTGTCTGAAGGAGGAATTTATTTCCGAAAAAATCTGTAACCCGGGAGGTTTTTGCATAGCATTTGGATTAAATTTCACCCTTTTCCAAGCCTCGAATGGAGTGTGTTTGCTTCTATCAATTTATACACATCAGGTACAGAGGTATAGAGTGATTGGTTAGCATAACATAGGTATACAAATCAATATAACTTCTTACAACGGCCACTAGCAGATCTCTGGTTGGAATTCAGATTAGTTGTGTATACTGATGTGATTTAAGGCTGTTATCCTTAGTGTCAAAATTGCTAAGATTTGAGTCAGAAGTTAGAGCCAGTATTTGTGAGAATTTTGCACATGATGTTTGCCTTCTTTAAATGAAATCATAATAAACAGGAGTGGGCATAATATGTAAGAGATGGATGGGACATATGTAGTCTTCCAGATGGTGTAGGACTGCAATTTCCATCATACCTCCCTATTGGCTATGCTGGTTAAGGCTGATGGTCTTTACACTGAATGGCATCTGGGAAACAACATCCTAACACAGGTGATGACTAGAAATACTGCTGGTTTCCATAATGGAGCATCATTGGTTGAGAATAAGAGATACAGAAGTCACCCAACGCTGTCTTAATGTGTCAAGTTATTAATATCTGCCATTCTCCATGTAAGAGGAGAGAGCAAACAAGCAAGACTTCATTGCCAATACAATACATTTCATACCTGATTGCTTTAAGAGTCAAAGCGAAGTCTCTCAGCAACTTAAAAGCATCTCCTTCATGGATTCTACAAAGAAAAAGGTTTACAAAGTTACATGTTTTGTATTATTACTCAGTTGAATAGAATTAGCAAGCAGTTTTCAGAAATAAAAATGGTGTTGCACACTTAAATTCCTAGTCATGAGGAATCTTTGCAGCTGTTTAATTGTGAGCATGAAAATGAAGGCATGAGATCAATACAAATGTATCTTCTCAGTAGCCAAGTTCATTAGAAAGCTTACAGAAGGTTTAGGAGACCACATGAATTGTGTGTGTGTGTGTGTGTGTGTGTGTGGGATCTCTCAAAATGTCAAGGCACCTTTTAAACAAAGAGGTCCACACAGAGAAAGTGTCTCAATTTTATAAGAACCCCATCTATTGAGTAGTGTCCTCCAGCCCTGTTTAGCATTTTAGGGGTGGTTCAACAGACTGAAATTGGAAAGAATAAGACAGGTTTTTTACTGCATCAGTTGCAATGCATGGTTTTTTACTGCATCAGTTGCAATGCATGTAATTCTGTATCTGACCTAATTGCGAGAATCCTGTTGGTGTAGCTCTGTGTACATAAGGCTGATAATGTTATAAGCCATGCTGATGGTGTGATTACAAGTTTTCCATTTTCCCTTCCCCTTACATTCTTGGGTTCCATTTTGATTTGAATAAGCCTTTGGGGGCTTTCAAATTGAGGAGGGAGCATTTTAATGTTTGAGAATTAGCACCTTCTATGGTCTTAAGACCCTAAAACACTTCTCAGTCAAAAGGGATTCCTATGGAGCCTTGGAGCAGGTGTGGAAGGGGACTATGAAACCTTTAATTAAAGATAAAGGACTATGGATGATGACATCATCCTTATACTTACAGAACTGCAAAAACAGGATCCTGTCCATTGTGTAGCTGTAGCTCATTCATTCTTTAGGTAACTTATACAGAAAGTGAAATAAATTTGAAAAGAAAGCACATACCTATTATCTTTAGTTATTGCCGCCAGAGAGCCATGTTTATAGAAGTCAAGAACATATGCATTCAATGGCATAATTCTTCCCTGATTATCAAATGCCTTTGAATGGAGGACAGGAATATTTGAATCAGTAATACCTATTGTGTGCAGTATGACCTGGAGGAAAAAGAGAACAAATTTTATTATATTATTCAGTAATATGGCAAGTCCATTTGTCCTACAGCAATAAAACTGCCCTTAACCTATGTATATGAGATGCAAAGAACATTTGCTTTGGGTTGGAAACAGCTTGGAAGTACTGTATTTTTCGGACCATAAGATGCACCCAGTTTTAGAGCAGGAAAATAAGAAAAAATATTCTAAACCAAATAGGGAGCCGGAGCTGTAGCTCACTTCGCCTGGGGCCGAAGGTGCACGGGAAGTACAGAAGGGAAAGCATACCCAGACAGTGAGGGGATGACCCACCAGCAGTACCTGGCTGCAGAAGACCAGCTGTCCTGCAGCAGTTCCCGCAGGGCTTCCCATGCACCTTGCCTGGATGGTGAGAGCCCGACCTGCCAGCAGCTCCCGGAGGCAGAAGACCAGCTGACCTGCCAGCAGCGGCCGCAGCTGCCTCATCCTTTCGGCCATGCTGCTCTGCAACTCCTCATCTTCGGGACAATGAGGCTCTTCCTGAGTCTGGCATCCCAGAATTGCATGGCTGAAAGGAGATGATGAGGTCCTTTCAGCCATGCCGCTATGGGACGCTGGGCTCAGGAAGAGCCTCGTTGTCCCGGAGATGAGGAGGAGTCCCAGAGCAGCATGGATGAAAGGAAGCTGCAGCTGCTGCTGGCAGGTCAGCTGGTCTTCTGCCTCTGGGAGCTGCTGGCGGGTCGGGCTCTCACCATCCAGGCAAGGCACATGGGAAGCCCTGCGGGAACTGCTGCAAGTCAACTATCAGAATAAGTTAGTGAGTTAGATTAATTTATATTCATGGGGGAAACCAAGGTATTGATTTTCTTGAGTCTTTTTGAATAGTGTATCTATTGTATAGTTATCTGTACTGTGTGCACAATGTATCTTTAACATCCCTTATGGAAAATAAACTACAATTCCTTTGTTAACTTGTATGGTTATTGAAGGGAAAGGGGACAGAGTAAAGCCATCTTAAGCCAGGAGATGCCACACTGCTACCATTCTCTTAACATTTTCTGGGAAACACTTTTAGAGGTAATCTTCCAAGTTTCAGAAAAAAGGTAATATTTTGCTGGACCAGCATTCCATGGTAAATGACTCGGAGTCTCAGTAGTCCCAAATTGGAGCTGCCTGTGTTTGGAGATCCAGGATGGGACAAGGAGAGGACTGAGGCAGAGGGAGTTTAGTTCTAGGTAGATGTTGTGTCTGAAATAGTATACCTTTAAGTAATGTAACACTCGAATGAGTAGATATAATAACCACCAGCTGTAACACTGTAACCTTCTGTATCAGGACGCGAGCTAGTGACCTCTAGGGGGCAATAGCGAGCGCCCGGCTCACATGGTTCCAATTCCCCAAACAACTACAGCGCGGGAAGATTCCCGCCTCCACCTCACCTGGAGAAGAAGGGCGTGACGGGGAATGACGTCACGCAGACAGTAGCCAATGGGCTATCGAGGAGCCACTTTCAAATGTATAGTCATAGTATATATTGAGCTGTTCATCCACCATTACCACATGTTCCCCCGGACCATCATGCAATAAAGATGTGTTAAGCCAACCTTTCGGCTATTCTATTGTCTTGGTTCTCATACACTAAAGTAATGTTAAAGTAATGTTGCCACATGTCCAGGAGTCGCTGACAGAGCTCGCCAACACTCCTCTTACTGGGTCACTGGTCTTCGGACACAGCATGTGAGGAAATCCCCTACACAGTTCAAGGTGGCAGGCAGCCATCTTGCCAGCAAAACAGCATCCAAGCCTAGCCCTCTGCTAACTCAGTCATCCTCTGATCTTATTGGTGGACAATTATAGCCACCAGCTAGGAACACAAGGTTTCTGTGGCCAATCAGTATTTGAGGGGGGGGGTGTGTGCTTGCTGATCTTTTATTTATTTATTTATTTTTTAAATTCAGATTTCTATGCCGCCCAATCAGGTAAACCCGACTCAGGGCAGCTCACAACAAGTTAAAACATACATAAAAACAATTAAACTATTAAAACCCCAACGTACCCACCCACCTACCCTGTTCATCTTTAAAAAACTACCCACATTAAAACTGCCTGCATTGAACAATTAAAAGAAATGGGGGCTTATTTTATAAGCCAACAGGCGGGGACCATCCTTCCATCTGGGCCCAATACCTGCCCCGCCAACCAGGTTTTTAGGTCTTTTCTGAAATGTAGCAGCTCCGTCTGCCCACAACTCTACAGGTAGGAGGTTCCATAAGGCCAGTGTGGACACGGAAAAGGCCCTCCTTCATGTGCCAGAGAGACGAGCCCCTCTGGCAGATGGGACAATTAGGGAGCCCCTCCGGTCTGCTCTGGTTGGACGGGCAGACACTCTTGGGATGATGCAGTCTCTAAGGTATCCTGGCCCACTACCATGAAGGGCTTCCTAGTAACTACCTGCCCCACAGGTGTTACAAATAATTCTCTCTTCATCTGGTCATAATTATAGCTGAGGCTTGGCTAATCTAGGCTGATAAGAACTGCACTGATTGTACTCAAGATCATGTACTACCCTAGGCGAAGCTCATTTTGTCTTTGTAAGGGATCTCTTCACAATCCTCTGCAATTGATTATTTCAAAGCCCAAACAAGAATCATCATTCATTAATCCTAGGCAGAGAAGACATAAAGTGGAAAGATGGTGGAAAAAATAGGAGGGATGTGAAAGAAAGAGGGTGACACTGCTTGTACATCTCCATCTACTAGTTATATTTATAGTACAGTACTTCCACACTGGATAATTTGGATCTTAATGCAGATGATGTAATTTTGCATCTCCAGGCAACAGAAAACACTTTATACTAGGGGTTCTCAACCTTTTCAAGATGCAGCCAGACCACCACCACCACCACCGAGACAGCTGAACGGGCCAGACAGGTTGTTCCCCCATAGTAAACACCATCATAAATGCACCCACGGCTGTCTTAAACGCATTTACAATAGCTGAGGATGCATTTGCAGCTGTTGTAAATGTGGCCACATCAGCTTCCAGTGGTGGCATCTTGCAAGCCACATGAAATGGCTACAGGCCAGATCTTTCTTGTGGGGCATAGGTTAACCCCTGCATTATACAATTGCAGAAATTCTGTTACTTAATGCAGTAAATTGCACTAGATTAACCTGACTGAATCAGTGAAAATTTGATGTATCAACTTCTTTGTAAGTTTCATTGAATCAATGGAATTTTCAAAAGTGGTGACTCACCAAACCCACACTGATTCAATGGGTCTACCTTATTGCAATTTACTATTTTAAGCAACAGGACTTCAGCCAGTATAATTTAGAATCCACATATTTTATGCATATATTTTTTCAGAATGGTTGTGGATTCTGTAGGCAGTCATTTACTAACAGTTTATAAATTTTCCCCACTTACATGGTTGACCGTTCCTGCATGCAGTAGATCAAGTTCTGTGTTTCCAGAAAGGCAAACAAATGGTGAAATTGCTTTTCTTCCTGTATCACAGCTCATTATGTGAGCTGCAAGCTGTGAGTCAGGTTGATTTTTACTTGAAACATCTAATAGAAATATTGACAATATAAATTAATTTAAAGACAAAAGGAAATAATTACTGTATTTTCTAGCATATAAGACTACTTTTTAACCCCGAAAAATCTGTGCCAAAGTCGGGGGTCGTCTTATAGGACAGGTACTTAACTGCAGCTGACAAGTATATTCCAAACTCTATATTTTAACTGGAAAAGTTGGGGGTCATCTTATACGCCCAGTCGTCCTATACGCCGGAAAATACGGTAGTTGGGCGGGTTAGCATTAGAGTGATGTCCAAAGATTTCTACTATCACTGAGTTGATAAGAAAATGTGTTGCTGTCAACAGAACAGCAAGTTCTTCTTTACTACTTATGCCGTATCTGATTCCAAATATTGGCAATCATCATGATGATCAGCAATGAAGACTGTCCTGCAAATATAATGCTGTGGCCTTTCATCTGCCTTCCATGCCGCAGCATGACACCTGTACCATTGATCCAGTTCTGCGAGTCACTTTCTGGTCCTGAGCCTTTTTGGCATGCAAAGTCCTCATCAGCCCCGGGTCAGTATTGATGAAGCTGCTGCCCTCCATCAAGATGGATTCAAGTGGGATTTAATCCATTTGGGGACCATCACCCTTCACTGTGGATTTTGCCAAGGCCACTAGTCCTCAGGGTTGTCAGGTTAGTTAACCACCGCCTGACACTCGATGTTGAGTCGCTAGCAGTATGGTCTACTCTATTACCATAGCAGGATAAACTGGCCAGACTTCTTTACTGGATGATTAAATTAGATGTGGCATGATCTAGGCAGAATGAGTAATTTTAAAACTGTAGTTGGCTACTTCCAGAGATTTGGGAGATGCACATAGCCTTTCTGGGATCTCGCCCATTTACAATAAATACTTTTAGAAGAAACTACTTTAAAAGCCACCTTGGACCCTCTAGTAGCCTGAGGGCATTTTTGCCATGTTTTGGGCTATTTAATGTTTCTAGACATAGGCCTGCAGTGGCTCAAGTGGCTAAGATGCTGACTGGGAGGCGGAAGGTCAGCAGTTTGATTCCTGAGTACTGCAGGACGGAATGAGCTCCCGTCTTTGTCCCAACTCCTGCCAACCTAGCAGTTCGAAAGCAAGAAATTGCAAGTAGATAAATAGAGATAACTTCGGTGGGAAGGTAACCATGTTCTGTGCGCTCTGGTGTCTAGTCATGCCTGCCACCTGACCACGGAAATGTCTGCAGAAGCAGACAGCGCTGGCTCTTTGGCTTTGAAACAGAGATGAGCACTGAACCTAGAGTTGGATACAACTGGCTTTCGAGCAAGGGATACCTTTACCTAGACATAGGCCTCAACACCAAAAAAAGTGAGCACTGACTTTAGCAAAACACACACACACACACACACACACAAAACATATGTTCCACATTCTGAAATAATTTGGGAGTAAGGTGGTGAAGTTGCTTCCTTCCATGCTCTGAAGAGTCCTGAGAGAACTTTTTCACCCAATATCTTTTTTATCTTGTCTAGACACTGGTATTTTAATTTATATTCCAGCAACCATGTTTATTAGTACATTTATTTATTTATTTATACTTATATCCCTCCCCTCTAGGGAAAAAAAATTATCCCTACTCAGGGCGGCTAACAACATACAAACAGTCATATAATGGTCAAACGTTAAAAATTACACACAATAAAACTCCCAATAAAATCATCGCACATTACAATAGCCAGAAAGTACCGCAATCCAGGACCCATAAAATGCAACCTATTTAGGACGAAAAGGAGCCAGGCATAGTATCTGATGACCAGAAATAAGCAGCACATTCCCAAAGGCTTTCTCAAAGAGCAATGTTTTTAGTTTTTTAAAAGACTGCAAGGAAGGAGTCAGGCGTAGCTCAGAATGAATAGCGTCCCACAGCATTGATGCTGCCACCGAGAAGGCCCTTTCTAGCCAGTCTCGAGCTGTGCTGACATTGAGGAGTAAGTGATATGGGCTACTGTCCTGAGGGGAAGACGTTCCACAAGGTAAGAAGGTCCCAAACCATTTAGGGCTTTAAAAGTTAGCACTAACACCTTGTACCTGGATATGGAAAGGAACGGGTAGCTAGTGCAGGCCTGCCAAGGCTGGAGAGATATGCTCAAATTTTCTCGCTCCTGTAATCAGCCTGGCTGCTGTATTCTAGACTTGCTGAAGTCTACATAGCAGAGACAAGGGAAGCCCCACATAGAGAGCATTACAGTAGTCAATACGAGAGACTACCAGTGAGATAAATACTGTCGTGAGGGACCGCCTGTACAAGAAGGGATGCAACTGAGCAATTCAGTGTAGCTAGGGAAAAACGGCTTTACACACTGTTGCAATCTGCACCTCAAGGCTCAGATGTTGGTCTAATATAATCCCTAAATTGCGTACCTGATCCCTCAGGGAGACAGCCATCACAGGGACCAGATCTCCCAGTCGGGCAGACAAGCCCCCCAACACTAGAATTTCCATCTTGTCTGGGTTCAGCCTCAACTTGTTAGTTCTGGTCCAACTTGTTTGCTCTGGTCCAGTATTCCACAATGCCTCACCCAACAAGAAAATGTGCTAGTTTTTTTTTTCAATTGAAGTAATATATAATGATCTCTGCTTACCAAGTTTTGAAAATGGAAGCTGGTATTCTTGGTTCATATCAGCTAGTGAGGAAGCTATCTGTAGAAACTGTCCAAAGTTTATTTCTATTTTGCAATTGTATTCATGCAAAGCAATAGCAAAATCTTCAGGGAGATCTTCTAGAAACACCTAAAGGCAGAAGAACAGGATTCTCACCTACAACCATGGTTCTTTGAATGTCCATCTATGTATTCACACATATGGGCTTATCCAGAACACTCACAGAATGTCAGAGTCGTCTTCAGCTAAAACAGAAGTACTAGGGCAGAACCTCCCTCAGTCTTTCTCAACCTTTTTAGGGATTGGGCCGATCACTCCCCCTCAGATGGCTGCGCTGGCTGGTCATTTGTTTCTGCGTGAGAACTTGCAGAAAATGTGCGTTTTCGCTGATTTTTGCCGCATTTTCTGCGCTTCTGGGTGGCGGCAGCAGGAACAAGGGTGTCGGAGGCAGGTGAAGTCACTTTGGGGGGGCAGGTTTGGCCCGTGGGCCATAGGTTGAGAATGCCTGATCTAAATTGTGCTAGGGATATAAGTGCAGACTGCTGCCTCACCATCAGTTCCAGAATAAATGTGATGAAAATGAATATTTGCTTAGGAGAGAAATAATATTTCTCAATATTAGAAAGGTTTCTAAATAGTAACTTTAAATATTTTTTAAAAAGAATACAAAATTGGACGGTATAAAACTGAATCAATGTTTAAAGAGATAAGCAGAGCAAAATAAACAAAATGAAAAATGAATATAAGGAAGGAAGGGTAGCACCTAAATAATGGAAAGTGTTTTGTTTTCATTACACAATATGGTTACATAAAATGTTCTGCATTGGACTCTTTCTGCACTTTCTTAAGCCTATATGTACATGACTTTTCAAAGACATCCCCCCGCCCACAGTTTTGATCTTACCTTTGACTGGGAAAATTTCCTTTCAGAATTAACAGTAGCAGCTGGTAGATGTCTCCTTCCAAAAAGATGTGCCAATATCAGCACCAGCGTTCTCATCACATCCTCAGAGAAAGCCTTCTTTTCTGTTTTGATATTGAAATGTATTTATTTATTACATTTTTATACTGACACACAATGAACAGGCACTTTCTAACCTAAGATATCATATAACAACAAACTCAATAGGTAAACATTAATAATCAACAAATAACAAAACCTAATAATAAAAAAGCAAATAGAATAATATCTTCTGCTAGATCAGGAGTTCTCAACTTTTTAAAGCCGGGGGCCAGGTCACACTCCCTCAGATAGCTTCGGGGGCCGGACAGCCATTTTGCCCTTCCTCCACCACATGGTGCTCCCTGGTGTGGTGGAGGCGGGGGTGGGGCATAGGTGGGGCATATGAAATGGTGCCGAGTGCTGCATCCGGCCCATGGGCCACAGGTGATAATCCCTGCACTAGATTAAGACAATGTCCAATTATTGGGTCACAAAATAGTAAAAAAAACTTTTTCATTAGGTAAGATGGGGTAAAACCTGGGATTCAAGCATGAAGCCCCATATTGGGCCACATGTAATCCATATCCCATGAACTCAGACTGTCAGGAAAGAAAAGAGTTATAGATTCTATGTGAGACAAAAGTAACAAAGTTATCAATTTGTAACTTCTCTATGTCACTTAAGCCAAACTGTGCTTATGTGTATACACTGGATTTTTTTTAAAAAAAAACCTCTCTTAAATCTCTTCAAAAGGAATGCAGTAACTCAAAGGCAGAAGAGCCTATGCATGAAAAAATTGACTTCTCTGTAATTTTTGAACATATTTGAGATACAGTTGAATATATCTGACATCTCTATGAATTAAAAGTAAAAAAATGGAAAGGTGTCATGTTGCAGTGGCTGGCTGAAAGGGAGCCACGTGGAGGCAACCATGCAGTGAAGTCCAGCCCCGACCAGAGTCGGGGGTACGTATTTATTACCCTGCCTCGGGGTTGTGACCCGTGCCTAGAGCACTTGTGCCGCCTCTGTACAGAAGGCTTGCGTACGTGGCGTTTTCCAGTGGTCAGCTACAATGCCAGCTCTTAGAAGTTGCCCTGTGGTTAATGGACAACCCACACTTAATTGCCTTGGGCTGGCGAAACCCATTGTTCCTGCCCTAATCTCAGAGTCTATGTGTATTGACTCTGTGCATCTAACTTTGTCCCCTGTCTGCCCCAACTTGTTTGCCCCACTCTATTTGCCCTCAGGCTGGGTTATGGTTCATCTCTAACTAGCCCGCTTATCTTTCCCAATTTCCTCTCCAGCAGAGCCCCGTTGGTCCCCAGGTCTGTTGCCGCCGAGCGAACCCTTGGGGAGAGGTTTAATTGCCAATTATTCCTGCAGGCAACCCACAGTGTCACAATAACATAATAGAGAAAATAGTAGTTCCGTAAAATGCATTCTGAGGGATAACACAGTACTGTATATAAAAATATATAATATAAAATTACCTTTGTTCTATTACCACCCATACTAAATATTCACAGGTATAATTTTTATTCTGCATAAACATCTATTTCTAGAAAAATATTGAGAGCCTTTAAATGTCAGAATAACCTTATGCTCTCTCAGTGCCCTGGCTTCCTGAACAAACCAGCATTCTAATTCCAGCATTCTGATCACTCTTGTGCCGCTTTTACTAAATGATACAACAAAACACAGATTCTTCATCTGGTTTTGTGGGAAAGAAAGAAAAAAACCAATGTGATTATTGTTGTCATGTCTGGCCTGCAACAGAAGCAAAAAGAGGATTAAAGCTCCTCAGTTAGCTTAGCGCTCCAGCTCAAAGTGTAAACTACTCGGGCATAAGACCCATCATCTTGAATTATCTCGAATCAAATAGAATTATACTGAATTCCAGCTTGTCATGCTGTGTACATCTGTCAGTATATAATAAAAGGACAAGCATGGCCCACAATTTTGAAGACAGAGCCATGCTGTAGACTGGCTGGGCAACTCCCAGAGGCCACTGATGTCCACACTAAATTCAGAGGACCACATTGAAACCAGTGAGAATGCCCCCTCACTTCCTCTTGCCCAGTGGTTTCCAACCTCCAACCCATGGGCTGGACTTGGCCCGCAGCACAATTTCATGTGGCCCACGTTGCTGCACCCGGAAGTAGAAGTGAGCACGTTTATGTCATCCATAAAACATGCTCATGCATGCGTAAATGCGCCCACAGCTGTTGTATACACGAAAGATGGTGCATTTACGACAGCCATAAATGTACCCACTTCTGCTTCCGGGGGGCATGGTCCAGCCTGCTTAGCTATCTGGGGGGCATGGTTAGGTCTGAAGCATAAAAAGTTGGGAACCTGTTATGTATGTTAATTGTGTTTTCTGACAGGAGCGGAATGTATCTTTTCTCATGTATCTATTCTTATGCAAATAAGTGGATCGAAAATGTGCACACTCTGTTAGCCAATGGACATGCTGTATTATTGTTACTGTTACTGTTTATAGTGTATATAAGTCCGGGTTTTGCCCCATCCAAAGTGCGTTAAAGAGCTGAATTTCACTACTTCACTCGTCTGTTTCTTCATTCCCTGAACACGAAAGAACCCCTGCCCTAGCTGCCACGAAGAGCCGTTTTCCAATTAACAGACCCCTGGGTATTGAGGGCATTGTAGTAGAATTAAGGTGGAGTCTCTTCAGGCTCCTGAGTGTGTATTCTTTCTGCAATGCTGTTCTCATCCAGATAAGCCAAGCAGCTCTTTTGTTTATAATTGCTGAAAATTCCTTGCCTTGTGGTGGAAGAGAAGAGAATGGCACTTTCTCTCCTAACACAAAAATGCCAGATGGGTAAATAAGGTCTGTCTGAGAACCTTAGTGTGGGAAAGAAATTGTTTTCTTTTTAGAGTAATTCTATTGGTGTAAGCCAATCAGCCAACCAACAGCCATGTTCCAATGTAACAGAACATGTATGATTAGTTGATTGCTTCGAGGTTGGTGACAGTCCACGTCAGAGTTCAGAGTGAGAGAGTTGGAGGAGAGATGGAGTAATTGATCGGAACCCAAATCGGTGTTCAGAGACGAGGATTTTATCCAAAATGATTACTAACTTAGGTAGTTAGATTTTCCTTATTTCAGAGGGAAAGGGGCAATTTGTTTATTTCTCCTTGGAATATATTTTTGATTAGATCTTCAACCTGTTTTGTAGACTGAACTGTGTTTATTCTTCAATAAAGAAACCTTTCTTCAAGACATCTCATTATTGGATGGGGTCATCAAAAAACTTAGCCAAATTCACGCTACCTTACTGTTGTGTATTAAGGCACAATTGCACGTTGCGCGGTCTGCGCCTTGCATGAAGAAAATGGCAGTTTCCCGCAATCCTAATTTGGAGCTTGAGTTGGCGCAAAATCCCCCTCTCAGGGTGCGCTCATTAGAGTTCCGTGATTGGTTACAGTTTTGGCTCCTGTTCCTTATTGGTTAACATAGAGTAAAGGAAAATCCGTTCGTGGCCAATAAGCAAAGTTAATACTTTTATATATCCATAATTGACAACAATAAAAATCAAAAATCAATTCCAATGCTTGAGTATATGAAGTGATATATTTGTGAACAACAATTCGATTCTGAGAATAAATTTCCAAAGCTTTTCCAGTAGCCAATAAGCTTTTTAGGGATAATACCTTTTCATCAGGGAATCTAAAAATTAATTAATATATATACACATAATTAACTTTTTCAGAACATTGGTAAAGTATATATAATATATACAATAATAGTGCATTAGTGCTATGTAAACATAATATGACAAAAAAAATCTAACTATAAAGGGGTACATAGCTAGAGTATCTACCAGAAAAGCTTTGGAAATTTATTCTCAGAATCGAATTGTTGTTCCCAAATTTATCACTTCATATACTCAAGCGTTGGACTTGATTTTTTATTTTTACTGTTGTCAATTATGGATATATAACAGTATTAACTTTGCCTATTGGCCGCGAACGGATTTTCCTTTTTTCTATAGTGTATTCCGTTTCACCTAATTTCCTATTTCATTCCTCATTGGTTAACTACATATATATCATGTTATGATTGGTTAGTTGGGGTTATCTGGCAGGTCGCTACTCTGTATCAAGGAGCAACCACCGGGAGACACTATATAAGCCCCATGGGTAAACAAGGGTGGGGCCGGACCAGATCTGTACTACCCATTCTACACAGGTAGCCAGTACATGCTAAGCCTGGTCTCCTACCCACGCTATCACTACTAGTGTAGCTTAGTCATTGCCAATCTTCTATGGCAGAGTTCAGAGGAACTGATTTCATGGGGATTCGTATAGCCATCTTGTGTCCGGAACGCCTTGTAAGCTTTATCTGAAAGACTGTTTAATAAACGCCTGTTGCTGTTCTGTTCATCGTTGTCTGGACTATTGCTTATAAGGGCCAGACGCGACACTTACCTTTAATTACTCTCCCTTATGTCAGTGAATGCTAAGGGAAGCAATTCACCTGTTTCTTGTTCTAAAATCGCAAGAGTTCTGCCAAGTTGAGCTTAGTCCAGACCTCAACAGGACTCTTTGAAGTGCCAGAATACCTGAGTAAACGGGCATGTGATTCAGAAGGGCACATGGGAGAGCAAAGACAAGAGGACTTCATTAAGTCTGATATAGATGGGGGCTGTGTTTTTGTTTTAGTCTCCAGAACAGAATAACAAGATGGTAAATCTGCGTAGCCTTCCAACTTTCCCAAAACAAGACAAAGAGGAGAGCAGGAAGCAGTCCACACTCCTTCTAACTTACCTGTACTTGTCTTCTTGCTTGGTTGGCACAGCTTGTGGAATAAACCTTTCACAAGAAATTCAACTAGAACAACATTGGAAGGTTCGTGGTAATGTAAATGGGTCACAAGTCCAGAAAATCCTGTAGTATTACCATCTCGATCTACATATCCCTAAAACATGAAAATACCATATATATTCAGATAGCTTTTACACCCAAATTCAGGGGTGCCCAAACGTTTTGCATTGGGGGCCTGACCATGCCCATGGAACAGTTGAGCGGGCATGTTTGTACCTGCGCATCTGGAACCATTTCTGGGAGTGGCATGGGGGCATTTGTGCATGCACAAATGTACCCATGCCACTTCTGGAAGTGGTTCTGGATGCCTCTGTGCATGCACAAATGCATCTGCACCACTCCCGGAATTGGTGCGGGCACATGTGCATCACCATCCACTTACAAGAGTGGCGTGGATGCTTTTGCACGTGCGTGGGGGCATCTGAAACCACTCTGTGGGGACCCCAGTGATGTGGTCAAAGTCCTGTCTCGATGCCTGGAGGCCGTTGGGGTCTGGATTGGGGACAATGGGGTTCAGCTGAACCCTGACAAGACCGAGTGGCTTTGGGTTGGGGATCTGGGGTTATCCAGTGATCTACCAACTCTAGTCTTGGATGGAGCAGTCTTGCCCCAGACAGACCCAGTGTGCAACTTGGGGGTCCTCCTGGACTCGCGACTGCTGCTAGAAGAGCAGGTGGTGGCCGTGGCCAGGAGGGCTTTTACTCAACTTTGAGTAATTCACCAGTTGTCCCCGTTCCTGGACCGGGACTCCTTACTCATGGTCACTCATGCTCTGGTCACCTCCAGACTAGATTACTGTAATGCGCTCTACATGGGGCTGCCCTTGACGACCATTCGAGTGCTACAGCTGGTTCAGAATGCAGTTGCACGGGTGGCGATGGGATGTGGGCATTATGCCCGTGCCTCCCCACTACTCCGGGAGCTGCACTGGTTACCAGTTTGCCTCCGGGTGCAATTCAAGGTGCTGGTTTTGACCTTTAAAGCCCTATATGGCAGTGGGCCAGGATACCTGAGAGACTGCATCATCCCGAGAGTGTCTGCCCATCCAACCAGAGTGGTCCGGAGGGGCTCCCTAGTTGTGCCTTCAGCTAGAGGGGCTCGCCTCTCTGGCACATGAAGAAGGGCCTTCTCCATGTCTGCTCCAGCCCTCTGGAACCTCCTTCCAGCAGAATTGACAGAACTGCTGCCCTTCAGGAAAAGTCTGAAAACCTGGCTGGCAGGGTAGGTGTGGGGCCTTAATGGGAATACGGCTCCAGCTGGTTGGCTATCCCCAATTAGTACTTAGTTAATATCCCTCCCTTTGTGTTGTTGTATCCCCTCCCATTCCCTTTTATTTCTTTTTATTCTTTTGATTAGTGTGGGGTAGGGTGAGGAAATGAGTGGGCGATTTGGGATTTTAAAATCTGTTTTTATACGTTTTTAACTGTTGTACGCCGCCCTGAGTCGGGTTCTCCTGAATGGGTGGCATATAAATTTAAATAAATAAATAAGTTGAAACCTTACCTCACTTATAAGAAATTGTAAAGAAAACAAAAAATAGAGCTTCAATATTTCCAGAAATCTTGGTTTTTTGAAGGACAGAAGTGAATGCTTCAAAATTGACAACACCTATTGAGAAAATGAATTACTGTAATAATTGTAAATATTGGAGATGTATTGTAAATATTGGAGATGTATTGAATTGCTTTTTCCCCCTCCTGCCAAATATATTTGTTTTGTTGGATTTGTTTTTGTTTGGCCAAAATTCACAAAGTGACTTGTTATTCAAACAATATAACAGTAAAAACATAATCAGACTATTAAATACTATATATTCAATTAACCTTTTTAGAATAGAAAAGGCAAAGGGACAAGAATGACTACAGTGAATGTTTTCTTGTAAATGAAAACAGTACCAGGTGAATAATTTCCCCCAGAAATAAATAAAGTGGTAATTCATTCCCAGAATAGGTTAAAATCCTGAATTGCAACATTTCGATTTGATCGTTAAATATGTGGAATAATTTTTGAGTGTTAATGCAATACCTTGGTTTAAGAATTCCATTTGATAATTAAAGGATGGTTATGATAATTAAAAATATTTCATATACTGTTTTTATTACATAAGGATTATGCTTATGTTAAATGTAACCTTTGCTTTTGCATCTTCTTTGTCATCTGCCTTTGAAGCCATTAGCATGAGTCTTAGTATTAGAGAAATACTCAGAGGAAATTGTCCTCGAAGTTCAGGTACATTTGATTTAAGCAGCTTCTGTATTTTGGGCAACGGAATGTTATAAAAAAAGACATTTCCCAACAAATCTTGACCACGTCGACCAGCCCGTCCTGACATCTATGAAAAAGTAATCAACATTGCAAATTACAGCAGGTAATCAAGTAGAATTTAGAATGTAAGCATATAAATGGCTGCATAGATGCTTTGACTTATCCAATTTTATTTACATTAGTGATGAGAAATCTGTAACCCTCCAAATGTCTTTGAACTATGCTTGTTCTGGTCTCAAACCACTTACCAAGACTAGTGGGAGTTAAGGTACTGCAACAACATCTGGAGGACCACTTACCATAGAACCCTGATTTATAGATGCAGGCATTATGCAATAAAGCCCTTACGTAAAAAGTCTGTTCTGTAGGCTTTTATGTAAATTGGTTTTTTACTTAACTTGAAGCAAACCCATAGAAACAATGATTTTTTTTACTTAACTCAAAGCAAATCCATAGGAAATTACTGTTGTTGTTCAGTCGCACAATCGATTCCAACCCTTTGCGACCCTATGGACCATTGATCTCCAGGTACCCCTGTCCTCCACCATCCTCCTCAGCCCGCTCAGCTCGGTGCCCGCTGCGTCCACAATGCCATCCATCCATCTCATCCTTGGCTGTCCCCTTTTTCTTTTGCCCTCCACCTTTCCCAGCATCAAGGCTTTCTCAAGTGAATCCTCTCTTCTCATTTGGTGTCCAAAGTACTTCAGCTTCATCTTTACTATTTGACCTTCTAAGGAGCAGTCAGGACTGATTTCTTTCAAGATTGACTTATTTGTTCTCCTTGCTGTCCAGGTTACTCTCAAAACTCTCCTCCAACACCACATCTCAAAGGCGTCTATTCTTCTGCGCTCAGCCTTCCTAATGATCCAGCTCTCGCATCCATACATTACCACCGGGAATACCATTGCTTTGACTATATGGATTTTTGTTTGCAAGATGATGTCTCTACTTTTCACTATGTTCCCCAGGTTTCTCATGGCTTGTCTCCCTAGAATCAGTCGCCTCTTTATTTCATGGCTGCAGTCACCATCTGCAGTGATCCTAGATCCCAAGAAAGTAAAATCCGTCACTGCTTCTACTTCTTCCCCGTCTACTTTCCAGGTGCTGATAGGGCCTGTTGCCATTATCTTGGTTTTCTTGATGTTAAGTCTCAGGCCATCTTTTGCACTCTCTTCTTTCAACCTAATCAGTAGCTTCTTTAAATCTTCCTCACTTTCTGCCATTAGGGTGGTATCGTCTGCATATCTCAAATTGTTGGTGTTTCTCCCAGCAATTTTTATCCCATATTGTGATTCCTCCATCCCTGCATTGCGCATTATGTGCTCTGTGTATAGGTTGAAAAGGTAGGGTGATAAAATGCAGCCTTGTCTTACTCCTTTTCCTATTCCAAACCATTCTGTCATTCCGTATTCTGTCCTAACTGTTGCTTCTTGACTCTTGTACAGATTTCTCATGAGGCATATGAGGTGTTCTGGTATTCCCATTTCTTTAAGTACTTGCCACATTTTGTTGTGGTCCATGCAGTCAAAGGTCTTGGTGTAGTCAATAAAGCAGAGGTATACTTGTTTCTGATATTCTTTTGTTTTCTCCATGATCCACCGTATATTAGCAATGTGGTCTCTAGTCCCCCTGCCTCTTCTGAAACCCGCCTGCACCTTTGGCAATTCTCTCTCCACGTGCTGCTGAAGTCTATCCTGTATTATCTTGAGCATCACCTTGCTAGTGTGTGGGATGAGCGCAATTGTTCAATAATTTGAACACTCTTTGGCACTACCCTTCTTTGGGATTGGAATGTATACTGATCTTTTCCAATCCTGTGGCCACTGTTTTGATTTCCAGATCTGCTAGCATATCGAATGCAGTAATTTGATTCTGTCATCTTTTAGAGCTTTGAAAAATTCAACTGGGATACCATCATCTCCACTAGCTTTGTTGTTTGCAGTGCTTTTTAGGGCCTTTCTGACTTCACTCTCTAGGATGTCTGGCTCAAGTTCAATGTTCTCATCATTGTGATTATCAGTGGTGTTGAGGTCCTTTTTGTGAAGTTCCTCTGTGTATTGTTTCCATCTTTTCTTAATCTCTTCTGTATCAGCTAACTCCTTGCCGTCTTTGTCCCTTATCATGGTCATTTTTGCTTTGAATGTTCCCTTGATTTCCCCAGTTTTTTTGAAAAGATCTCTAGTCTGGCCTCTTGTGTTGCTTTCCTCTATTAATTTGCACTGTTCATTTAAATAGATTTCCTTGTCTCTCCTTGCTTTTCTTTGAAATTCTGTGTTCAAGTGACTGTATTTTTTTCTTTTCTCCTTTGCCTTTTGCATTCCTTCTTTCCTCTGCTATTTTAAGAGTCTCATCAGACAACCACTTTGCTTTCTTATGCTTCTTTTCTTTTGGTATGGTTTTCCTTGCTGCCTCCTGCATGATGTCCCGCACATCTGTCCATAATTCTTCTGGTACTCTGTCTATCAATTCCAAACCATTAAATCTGTTCCTCACCTCCACCATGTATTCCTTAGGGATGTTGTCTAGGTCATATCTGTCTGACCTGATTGTTTTCCCTATTTTATTTATTCTAAGTCTGAATTTTGCTATTAGTATGTTGTGATCTGAGCCACAGTCTGCTCCAGGTCTTGCTTTTGCTGACTGTATGGAGGTTCTCCATCTTTGGCTGCAGAGTATGTAATCAATCTGGTTTCGATGTTGGCCATCTGGTGATGTCCATGTGTAAAGTTGCCTCTTGTGTTGCTGGAAGAGGATGTTTGCTATGACCAGTGTGTTATCTTGACAGAACTCTATCAATCATAGCCCTGCTTCATTCTGCGTTCCAAGACCAAACTTGCCTGTTATTCCATCTACTTTTTGACTACTTTGGCATTCCAATCTCCTAAGATAATGTGGACATCATTTTTTGGTGTTTGTTCTATGAGGTCTTGTAGGTCTTCATAGAACTGGTCCACTGTGGTTTCATCTGCGCCCGTGGTTGGTGCGTATATTTGGATTACAGTGATATTAAAAGGTTTGCCTTGTATTCTGACTGACATCATTCTATCATTTTTGAGATTGTATCCTATTACTGCTTTTCTCACTCTTTTGTTGACAATTATGGCTACTCCATTTTTTCTGAAGTTTTCTTGACCACAGTAGTAGATGTGATGGTTTCCTGAGTTGAATTCACCCATCCCTGTCCATTTTAGCTCGCTGATTACCAAGATGTCAATGTTTATTCTTTCCATCCCATTTTTCACCACTTCCAGTTTTCCTTGGTTCATCGACCTTGCATTCCATGTTCCTATGCAGTATTGTTCTTTGCAACACTGTATTTCTCCTCCCCCTCTCCCATCTCTCCCCTTCTTTTGATCTGTGTTAAGCATCCTGTTTCATCTAACTTGCCTCTTTGGTTTTGCCTTTTGTTCTGGTCCATAGGGTTCTCTTGGCAAAAATTTCTGGCGTGGTTTGCCTGTTTCTACACCAGTATCCTCACATCATACATGTTGTTACAGTTCAAAACAAAGTATTATTATGCATATTATCAATTTAAAAAACACAGTTCGACTTCATTTGTTATGAAAGTAAAAGTAAAAGCTTAGTATGAAGGAAAAGTCCACTCTATCAAGTCTCTACATTGCTATAGTTGCAGACTACATTGTTTTAAAGTTACTTGCATGCTTCTTTGATTATGGCTGGTGGTGGGCAGCCTGCCGGGTCCTCCCTTCTCCACCTCCCTCACCCCCGCTGCCCAGGGTGCGAGCGGACGTGGCGGCGGGCAATGGTGGGTCTGTTGCTGTGGGCGATGAAATAGGCCTCTTACCCTCAGTGGCTTCTGCCAGGCCTTTCTTCCCTGGATGCTTCCTCCCTCTGGGGTGGGGATGGGGCCTTTGGAATAGGCCTCTTACCCTCAGTGGTTTCTGCCAGGCTTTTCTTCCCTGGATGCTTACTCCCTCTGGGGTGGGGATGAGGCCTTTGGAATAGGCCTCTTACCCTCAGTGGTTTCTGCCAGGCCTTTCTTCCCTGGATGCTTCGTCCCTC
This sequence comes from Bradypodion pumilum, assembly GCA_035047305.1. Lineage (NCBI taxonomy): Eukaryota > Metazoa > Chordata > Lepidosauria > Squamata > Chamaeleonidae > Bradypodion > Bradypodion pumilum. The sequence goes on along the minus strand of JAWDJD010000005.1, from coordinate 199,135,745 downwards.
TGGGGTGGGGGGGGGGTGGCCTTTGAAATTACTACTACTACAGTAAAACCCTGAGTTATGAAGAAATTGGTTCCCTGGCTTAGTTTGTAACTTGATTTTTTTTGTAACTCAAGGCATGCATTAAAAAAAGCACCAGAGATATTTCCTACCTTCTGGTTGCTGCTGCTTCCTTTTCTTATACTTCCGGCGGTGATGGGAGTGCTTTTTAGTGCAGAAAATGGCAGCGGCACCATTTTGGGTGCTAAAAAACAGTTTTTTCGAGATATAATTTTTTCCTTAACCTGGAGTATTTCTTACATTGGGTTTTTTTCCATAAGCCGAGACCCCAGTTTATGAAAAACAGTTCATCAGTCGAAAAATTCGTATCTCGAAGCATTCATAAGTCGGGGTTTTACTGTACTTTATTACGGAAATTGTGTTATGTAAATCAGGACATTAATGTATATCGGGACATAGTTTTAGTGCAAAAATCATTATGTAAGTTGAATTTTATGTAACTCTAGGCATATGTAAGTCGGGGTTTTACTGTATCTATAAAGATAAAGGTTTTCCTTTGTTGAAAGCCAGTCATATCCGACTCTAGGGTTCAGTGCTTATCTCTGTTTCAAAGCTGAAAAGCCAGCGCTGTCTGCTTTTGCAAACATCTCCATGGTCATGTGGCAGGCATGACTAGACACTGGAGTGCACAGAACGCTGTTTACCTTCCCACTGAAGTGGCCCCTATTTATCTACTTGCAATTTCTTGCTTTCGAACTGCTCGGTTGGCAGGAGCTGGGACAAAGGCGGGAGCTCATTCTGTCCTGCAGTACTCGCAAATCGAACTGCTGACCTCCCGCCTTCCAGTCAGTGTCTTAGCCACTTGAGCCACTGCAGTCAATTAGTAATTTATAGCACTCCTTATATGTGTGTGTGGGTGTACACAGCTTTATACTAGCTATTGTCGTTGTTTTTTTTTAAAATTAATGTAACTCATTACCTGTCTGTAGTTTAAAGCATCCAAATAGACAGAATCTTGTACAAAAACAACAGATTTGCAAGGCATATTTACTCCCAAAGCCAAGGTTCCTGTGGCTGTCACCACCTAAAATAATTAAATAAATACATTAATACATAAATCACTTGTATTATGAAAAGGTGGTTACTAACATTAGCTATTTATATTGCAAAAATAATAAGTCTATGGAGCAAAACACATACCTGTATATAGTGGGAGGAAGACTAATAAAGAAGCATATAAAAATAATACTGCCATAAGGTGAATGACTGGGATTTTTTATATGGAAGGTGTCAGGTCAGCAGTTCGATACCTGGGTACTGCATGACAGAGTGAGGTCCCGTCGTCTGCCCCAGCTCCTGCCAACCTAGCAGTTTGAAAGCAAGAAATTGCAAATAAATAAATAGGGACCACTTCAGTGGGAAGATAAATAGTGTTCTGTGCACTATGGTGTCTAGTCATGCCTGCCACATGACCATGGAAACATCTGCAGAAGCAGACAGCTCTGGCTCTTCAAAGCTATGAAACAGAGATGAGCACTGAACCCTCGAGCCGGATACGACTGGCTTTCGAGCAAGGGCGACCTTTACCTTTAGATTCTATTCCATCTTTTCAGATGCTGAAGGCCAAGTACAAAATGGATTTTAAGAAAAATATAAAATGACATGGTATTCTCCAATAGCTATGTACCCAATACCATTAAAAAATCCCACACTAATGAATACATAAGAAACATGGATGTTTAAGTACCACCAGCTTCCATTAGAACATTTGAAAGTTCTAGTGAAACTTGCATGGTATGACTCAAGACATTTGGAGAAGTCAGAATAACTAATAAACATTAAATCCCCTTCCTCCATACATGACAACGTCTGTCCTTCAGACAACCAAGGGTTCTGGAAATATTGAAGCTCTATTTTTTCACATGGACAAAATATGACATACAGTACTGTATTTTGAACTGGATCATCACTTTTTTCTCTGCAGCATTAGCAAAACAACAGTTTCTAATCAGACAGTTGTTTCTTAGGGTGCTGATATTCAGGGTCAGGGGCCTAATTTAAATGTATTGGCAGTGGCACAAAGCCCTACACATGCGATTTTTTAAAAAACTAGCTTCACTTTTAAATAAAACCTGAAAAGAACAACTCCCTACATCACCTGTTTGTCATAGTCTGCGCAGCTCCTGGTGCTGATCCCAAGAATGGCTAGAAAGTCTATAACTAGAAATAGAGCCTTCTAACTGGCAGCACCAACACTGTGGAATATACTACCCCATCACAACTATCAAAAAATTAAAAACTCTCTTATTCAAGGAGGTATTTCAGAGTGTTGTCCATGTAGCTATAAATTAGCCAGTCAGTTGATCATCAGACACGTTATTTTATTTTATTTTGGGATGTATTTATTTGGTTGGTCTGTTTTTGATTTGTTGTGTGTTTTGTTGTGTTATTTGATATTTGTATGTTCAACACCCAGAGTGGAAATTTTCCCAAATGGACAGTGCAAAAATGTAATAAACAAATAAATAAGAAGTAAAGCAGGTAATAAATTAGTCAATCCAGCCATCACCCCTTCTTTCTGAACTATATGCACCCAACTATCTATGGCTTGTTGTCTTTTCTAATGAAGCCATAGTATCTAACCCAGGGGCAGCCAACCTTTTTGCACCATGGGCCTGACCATGGCCCCGGAACAGCTGAGTGGGCCAGACCATGCCCCCCAGAAGCGGGTGCATTTACAGCTGATGTAAGTGTACTCATTTCTGCATTTACATCAGCCATGGGTGTATTCACGCATGCACAGGCTTGTTTTATGGCTTGACATAAATGTGCCTGCTTCTACTTCCAGGTGCGGGGAAGACAGTGATGGGCCGGTTGGAATGGCATCGCGGGTTGAGTCTGGCTTGTGCGCCGTAGGTTGGGAACCCCTGAACTAACCTAAAAGGAAAAGGTGGAGAGGCTCCCTGAGGAATTACAACTGTTAAATAAGTTTTATTCATAAAAACAATATTAAAATAATCTTAACCTATAAATCCAAGGGTTAACCGTTGGAACTGGCTATAGGTTGCTATGCCTCACCCTACTTGCCTGCACTCACCCTTTGTGCACACGGCCGATCTGGGTACGCAGGTCAACGAAGGATTGAAAAAACCGGCAGTGGGGCAACAGCCCCACAAACGCGAAGAAAGGGAAACAACTTCACTTCCCAACATTCCTTGTGCCGCGCTGCGCCAGAGCCAATCAGGCTGAGAGGCTCTCGCACGGGGCAGCGTTCGGAAACGCGCCGCAGCCAATTAAAATAAAACCATTTTAAAAAAACGCAGCACAAACAGAAAGCACCAACCCATTACTACAAGCCCCAGCGTCCTGCGCGCCATGAGCACGCAGAACGCTGAGGAAAACGGCGCCCGAAAAATTAAAAAGAAAAATAATTCACCGCGTCACAGCCAAGCACACACCAGCCGGCTTTCTATCCCTCCCTGAAGGACTCGACTGGAGTTTCCCCTTTAATATCAGTGGGTGGGGGTTGCGATCCCCCTCTCCGCTGGCTAACCTAGCGTTGGGAGGTTTGTGGGGACAAAAGGGGAATGTTTCCCAAACCCTTCTGGACTCAGGACACCAGGGAGAGGGGATCGATTCCCACCCCCCTCCTTAAAAAAACTCCGTCTTTTCTACTCTTTAAAAACGGAGTTGTTTTAGGGAGGGGGGGAGGGAATCGATCCACTGTGCCTGGTGTACTGGGTCCAGAAGAGTTGGGGGGACATACCTCTTTTGTCCCCACAAACCTCCCAACCCCAGGGGAGCAAGCGGAGAGGGGGGTCGCAAGCCCCACCCACTGATATTAAAGGGGAAACCCCGATCTACTTTCACAACTACACACAAAAAAGCACCATAAAACAATAAAGCCACCCTCCCCACCACCTAACCCACCCTTAATAACCCACAACGACCATGCCCCCCTCCCCACCACCTAGCCCACTCTTCCTAACCCCCAACGACCATGCCCCCCTCCCCACCACCTAGCCCACCCTTCCTAACCCCCAATGACCATGCCCCCCTCCCCACCACCTAGCCCACCCTTCCAAACATCCAATGACCACGTACCTTCCCCACCACCAAACAAATAATTTTTTAAAAATTACTAAAAACACTCAAACACAGCCAAAAATACACAAAAACAAAAACACCAAAAACAATACAAAGTAAACAAAGACACAATCAAAAACAAAACAAACAGACAAAAAAATACAAACTCCAACCCCCCTGCCCCCCCCCACAAACACACAAAACAAAGAAAACAAGCAAACTTACCAGAACACGTGCTACCTACACCAGGACTGGAAAAGAAATGAATACAGAAAGACCCTACTTACCAGAAGAAGCTCCACCCAGAGGCCAGGAGAGAAACAAAAGTCAAAATACAATAACCCCTACCAGCACCACCTGCTGGCCACAATAGTAAAAACAATTCAAAAACACACAACAGCCCCAAACAAAACACAAACTCACAATTTTACACAAAAGGTCACACCAAAAAAAAAACAAGTAAAAAAAATTACACTAAACACACTGTCACACAAATCACAAATATATATATATATGTCAATAAAATACAATAGAAACTTTAAAAAATCCTGTGCTGAGTTATTATATCATACTTTCTTCTTTTATTAATCCTCAAAAAAAAAAAGCAGATCACATTAATAACAGCCAAGCCAAACAAATTTAACATAAATAAACATTTAAAAAATTAAAATTACAGACTAAGCAATTTTTTAAAAAAAACAACACAATTTAACCTTCCAACACAATGTAACACTATTGCAAAAAAAAAATGGCTCATTTTTAATTAAAAAACACGGGGGGGGGGAAGCCCAGCAACGCCGGGCAACCCTTGCTAGTTCTAAATATAAATTAGTGAGTATACAAGCAAAGAATACAATTAACAACGCCAGTATTAATAACAATTACATGCAATCAACTTGATTCCTATTGATGGCATCCCATTCCAGGGTTTTCCAACTATACTGTACTGAAAAGTGGTTTTACAATTCCCTGTTTTATAGAGACAAAAAAGGTATACCTGGATAAATCCTTTCCTGAAAAGCATCTCCACAACTTGCCTTCCTTTTGATTCCACTGATGCATGATGATATCCAATGCCTCTTAGTGTCAGTCTCCTTATTTGTTCATACTTTCTCATATATCTTGCTCGCTCAATTATCTCCACCACAGACTAAAAGAAAAGGTAACTTATTTAATAAAGAAAAACATAGATTTACCATAAAAATTCTGTTCTTGCAGGGTTTAGAATAAAGCAGGCTTAGACTTTTAGCATGTTTGGGATGGGGAGGGAAAAAATCTGGGAAATGGATGGGGAGTACCTGGAGCAACAAGATGAAATCAGCTGCAGTGCTATCCAAGTAGACTGGCAGGGTCCTCCAGAGGATGAAAGAAAGTATCTGTCACCCGGTGGTGTCATTTTATTGCAAATAGCTCCAACCTGGTTCCCAAAGTCTAAGCTAGTCCTGTTCCAAACTCTTCAGAAAACAGCAAATTACTCACTGCCATAACTGTAATTTTCTGTACTTCTCAACCACTTTTCTATAGTCTTAGCATTTTTATGAAGACATTAAAACCTCTATTTTCCTTCTCTTGAATTTCAGTGTTTAGTTTGTGGAGATGTAATCTTGCAAGGACTATTGTGTTGCAGTGATGGGGCTTGTGTGGTTCAAAGATGCTAAGGACTATGCAGTGTAGGACCACCCAAGACAAACAGGCCACAGCAGAAAACTCAGACTAAATGTGATCCACTGGGGAAGGAAGAGCAGGTTGCTTACCTGTAATTGTTGTTCTTTGAGTGGTGAAGCCACACAAATGGGTTTTACCCGCGCATGCGCAGTAGCATCGGAATCTTCCAGAGCTCTTTCAGAGTCAAAGACTCCACCTCCGCGCCTCCCCACCAGCGGTCCCGCCCCCAACCCTCCCCAGTTCCAAGGTGCCGCCGCAGTAGGAATGTGAAAATTGCGACAGTGACACCAGAGGGGAGGATGGGTGGGAAAGGTGTGGCTTCACAGGTGACCACTCGAAGAACAACAATTACAGGTAAGCAACCTGCTCTTCTTCTTCATGGTCCCCTGTGAAGCCACACAAATGGGTGATTGAAAAGCTGACTTACCCGGCTGGAGGGGTGTCACTGGAGAACTGCTGAGAGAATACGTCTCCCAAACTGTGCCTCCTGCTTTTGACGGACATCAATCCGGTAGTGTCTGATGAAGGTTGTGGGCTGCTTCCAAGTTGCAGCTTGACAAATCAATGGTAAAGATACTCCACCTGCAAAGGCAGTGGAGGTCGAAGAAGCCCTGGTGGAGTGTGCCCGCAGGTGTTCTGGAACAGGCTTCCGTGCAAGCCGATACGCTAGGGCAATTGTCTCCACTATCCAGTGAGAGAGACATTGGGAGGATAACGCCTTGCCCTTCCTAGGGCCTGCGTGGGCAACAAAAAGTCTCTGAGTAAGTCTGAACTCCCTAGTCCTGTCAATGTAGAAAGCTAGGGTCCTATGCACATCCAGGATGTGCATCGTTCTTTCAACAGCCGTGGAAGGGTTAGGGAAAAAGGTGGGAAGGATAATAGGTTGATTCATGTGGAAAGGAGAGACAACCTTAGGAAGGAAAGAGACATCAGTATGTAGAGTTACCTTTCCAGGGTAGAATAGGGTATAAGGTGGGTCACTACGGAGGGCCGCCAACTCACCTACCCTGCGAGCAGATGTAATAGCAAGAAGAAACGCTGTCTTATAAGAGAGAAGGTGCAGGGGCGCTGAAGTGAGTGGCTCAAACGGCCCTTCTGTCAGTTTTTGTAGTACCAGGGGGAGTGACCACTGAGATACTGGGGTGATTCTGTCCGGGTACAGATTTGAGAGGCCTTTCAGAAAAGATTTTAAGGTGTCATTCCGAAAAATGTGTCTAGCTTCAGAGTCAATGGGCTGATGAGCCACAATTGCAGCCAAATAGACTTTAAGGGAGGAGATTGAAAGGCCAGATTGCTTTAAGTGCAACCAAAACTTCAACACAGTGGGCAAGGTTGTTGGTGTGGATGGGAGTTTTGCATCAGCAGCGAAGGAGATGAATTTTCTCCACTTGTTGTTATAGCTACCAATAGTCGAAGGTTTCCTTGATGCCAGCAGCACTCTCCTTAGTGTGGGAGAATCAACCACGCAGTCAGTTTGAGAGTGCGGACCTCCGGATGGAGAACCTGAGCGTGGTTCCTCGAGATGATGTCTGGTTGCAGAGGAAGAAGGCGATACTGAGCGGAAATGTTCATGAGGGACGTGAGCCAGGCTTGTCTCGGCCACCATGGAGTTATTAGAATGGCATGTGTGTGGTGATGTTGCAGGAGAGACACAACATGATACAGAAGTGGAAACGGAGGGAACATGTAGAGAAACTCCCGAGTCCAGTCCATCATGAAGGCATCTCCGAGTGACCCTGGCCCAATTCCGGTCCTGGAGCAATAACGGGCACATTTCTTGTTGAGATGCGTTGCAAAGAGGTCCAGTGATTGGCCCCAGCACTGTGTCAGAGAAAGATAGACGGTGGGGTTGAGTTCCCATTCGTGTAGTTGGCTCGACGACCTGCTCAGGTGGTCTGCTTCCACATTGTTGACCCCAGACAGATGTACCGCTTTGGGGAGTACATTGCGTTGAACACACCAATCCCAGAATGCTATGGTCATGTGGAGGAGAGGTATTGAGTGAGTTCCTCCCTGTTTGTTTATGTAAAACATTGCAGTTGTGTTGTCTGTGAGAATTTGGACAATTTGGTTGGTTATGACTGGTTCGAATGCTTTCAATGCTTCCCAAATTGCAAGGAGCTCTAGATTGTTGATGTGCAGTCGACGCTCCTGAATTGACCAGTGGCCATTGATTTGAAGTCCCTGGCAGTGTGCACCCCATCCCGAGGTGCTGGCATCTGTGGTTACTTGGATGGTCGGAGTCAGTGGCACAAAGTATCTGCCTGTGGTCAGGTTCTGTGGGTGGGTCACCATCTCAGTTGTAAACGTAACTGTTTTGGAATGTATAAGGGCATTGACATGGAGTCTGTTTGGTGGTTGAAGCTGTGAAGAAACCAGATTTGTAGGGGTCTCATGCGTAGATGTGAGAGTTGGATGATTGCGGTCGTGGAGGCCATGTGGCCGAGCAACTGGAACACTGCTCTCGCTGAGACCCATCTGGCAGCGATGATGGATCTGGTTGTTTGTATAATAGTCTGAATTCTTCTCTGTGGAAGAAAGGCTGCGCCTGCGATGGAGTTCAAGCATGAACCGATGAACTCGATGTCTTGAGTGGGGCTGAGATGCGATTTTTTTATGTTGACGCGTAGACTGAGACCCTTTAAAATGGAAAGAACGAAGGTGATATCCAGCGAAGCCTGATGTTGTGATCTGGAGACCAGGAGCCAATCGTCTAGGTACGGGAAAATAGTGACACCCTTTGTTCTGAGGAATGCGGCTACTGGGGCCATGCATTTTGTGAATACTCGAGGTGCAGCGCATAGGCCGAATGGTAGGAGGTTGTACTCGAAGAGGTATGGGCCCAGAGAAAAGCAAAGGTATTTCTGATGATCCTCCCGGATTGCAATGTGAAAGTAGGCATCGGTGAGATCTACGGACATGAACCAACAACCTTTGTAAAGTAAATGTAAAATATTTTGAAGGGTACTATTTTGAACTTTCTGACTTGTATGTACTGATTGAGGTCTCGGAGATCTAAAATCGGGCGAAGATCTCCATCCTTCTTGGGAACTGCGAAATACTTTGAATAAAACCCTGTGTGGATTGTGGATGGAGAGGCCAAGCGAATGGCTCCCTTTTTGTAGAGGGTCAGAATTTCTTCTGCCAGAACAGGAGAGGGTAGGGTGAATCTTGGTCTCCCAAAGGGAGGTTGTGTGGTGAATTCGAGTGTGTAACCAATTTGGATGATGGATAAGACCCACCGGTCTGTGGTGATGCTTTGCCAATTTTTGAAGAAGGGGGAGAGAGGCGTGATTGAGGTTGAAGTGATGGATCCTGAAGGATGGGAGTCAAAATTTTTCCATAGAATTCGTTGATATGCCCCCATAACAGCCTGGTAATTGGCAGCCCTGATTCCCAAGGTTGACGTCGAGTAGACCCATCTGGCTGCTGTATCCATCTTCCTCCCATCCCTATCAGTAGGAGTGGAGGAGGGTCGTCGCCTGAAGCCAGGTTGAGCGGTTTCCACCATCACAGAGTTAGGCTGAGGGTGTTTAGAAAGAAATTTAGCCTCATCATCTAGCACCTTATACATGTTGTCAATGCGTTTGGAAATGGGAAATGTGGAGGAAGGTTTAACCCAATTCTCCTTTACCCATTCCAGTATAGAAGGCACCATGGCAAGCTGAATTGGGTGTGGTTTATTCTTGGATATAGGGTCGAATACCGTATCCACTTGTTTGGGATCCTTTCTCTTTGCCTCCAGATCGAGAGACTTTGCCATTTTGGCTACCAGTTCTGTATAGGCCCTGAAATCATCTGGGGGTGAGGAGGGATATGAAGGGGCTGGTGAGGTCAGTTGAGACCGTGTGGGAGTTGAGGGTTCTGACATGGAGGTGGAAGATGATGTCGACCTATGCCTCCTTTTCCTCTTTTTAGATTGACGTGGTGGTGTGGAAACAGTTTGAGGTAAGCCAAAATCAAGGTTCTCCTGGTGTGGAGAAGCTGGGCGATTGGACTGAGAATGGGGTTGGTGTTGCGTCTGGTGAGAGCCAGAGGCAGATGTCAGTGCCTGGGGCTTAGATGCCATAATGGTCTTAGATGTCGAGGCATGTGGGCTCTTAGACGTGGAGACTGAGGTGGAATTGGGCCTCACAGTACATGCTTGTGAGGCTTGAAGCTCGTGATGCTTTTTAGCCTTTCCATGTCTGCCTCTCTTATGACGTCGAGATTGACGACAGTCATCATTGGAGGAGGAGGATAAATCCTCAGACGTCGACGACACTGGAGGCTGCTCCCAATAGGGGAGACCACTCCTGTGTTTATTCTTCCCATGATGTCGAGAGACACGGAAGGAGGGCAAAGGCTCCATTCCATAGGTGTCATATGGCTGAAAACAAAGGCCTCTCTGCCAGTCCTGGTCATCATAGTACTCGGGTGCATAGGCTAGACGTGGAGAGTAGTAAAAATCCTGGGGATAATACACTTCTCCCTTGTGGGATTTCTTTTTCTTCTTCCTTTTTGGGCATGGTGAAGGAGAGGATGAAGAAGAGGATGAAGAATCAGAAGAGGTATCTGTGTTTTGTCTGTGCCTTTTAGGCTTCTTGGTTCTTCCCCTCTCAGCCTCTGAAGGCATGGGGTTGGGAGGGGGTGAGGCCAATTGTACTGATAAGGAAGGAGAAGCAGGCGCCTCGACATCGAAGTCTGCTGCTGAAGGAGTGAATGGAGAAAGCTGAGGAATGTTAATCTCCCTCCTCCCCCCTCCTTCTGCCCAGGAGGAGGGGGAGGGGGAGGGTCTCCTGGGCTCTGAGGCGGCCGCAGCCCTAGGAGAGAGAGCAGGGGCCCTCCGAGGGGTGGTGGTGTTAGGTTTCACTGGCTTGGATTTTGATTTGTCCTTGTTTTTGGAAGTGGAAGCTTCTGCCGAGGAAGAATGCTTGGACTTAGAAGCCTGGCCATGCTTTGCTTTCTTTTGGGAAGCTACAGCAGCCCTTTGAGTATCAGCAGACTTAGAAGGTAGAGGCTCCATTGAGTCTGAAGCTGGGAAGGCCAGGGGGAGGAGGGGGGCCAGGGGCATGGGGGCCGGCGGGCGGAGAGAAGTCTCAAGCAAATGCAGCCTAAGGCGAGACTCCCTATTTCTTCGAGAAACCCTGGTGAATTTAGCACAGACTGGGCACAATTGAGGTTGGTGTTTTTCTCCTAAGCAAAATAAACACTCGTCATGGCCGTCTGTAAGGGGGATTTTGTTATTACAAGACCTGCACTGTTTAAACAGAGCGGGTGCTGCCATAAACTAAAAAAGACACAAGGAAAACATAAGACCGATCTAATTAAGGCTAGTCAAACTATTCTCCCAAACAAGCGAGGGGGGAGGGGGGACACAGTAAATACTATACGGAGCAATAAAGAACTGTAATAATAAACTATTTCAACTATAATCACAACAAGAGAGGGGGGGACACAGAAAAACTATCTATAAGAGTAGAAGTAAGAGAAAAAGAGATAGAAGTAAGAGAAAGGGGGAAAACTTTCAAATGCAGTAACCGTTAAAAAGGTGCGAAGGGAGCTCTGAAAAAGACAACCGATCTCTGCGGCGGTAAAAAGAGAACTGGGGAGGGTTGGGGGCGGGACCGCTTGTGGGGAGGCGCGGAGGTGGAGTCTTTGACTCTGAAAGAGCTCTGGAAGATTCCAATGCTACTGCGCATGCGCGGGTAAAACCCATTTGTGTGGCTTCACAGGGGACCACGAAGAAGAAATGGTGATCTATTCCAGTACTTTAGCCAAGAAACTCCATGGACAGTATCAAAAGATTAAAATATATGATACCAGAAAGTGAGCCCTTCAGGCTAGAAGCTGTCCAATAAGCTACTGAGGGAAAATGAAGGGCAAGAACTGGTAGCCCAGGGAAGAGTGAAGCAGCTGGGCCAAAGCCAAAAGAATGCTCAGTTGTAGATGTGTGAGGTGATGAAAGGAAAGTCTGATGCTGTAAATAATAATATTGTAATGAACCAAGAATGTAAGATCTATGAATCAAGGTAAGATGGATGTAGTTAAACATGAGAAGGCAAAACTGAACACTGACATCTTGGGAATCTGTGAATTAAATTGGGAGGGGATAGGCAAATTTATTTCAGGAGATCATTATATCTACTACTCTGGGGAAAAATCCCTTAGAAGACATGGAGTCCTCTTTTAGTCAATAAAAAGAGTGAGGAAAGCAGTAATGGGATACAACCTGAAAAACTACAGAATATTCTAAGGCCAAACCTAAGGAAAACCATTCAACATCACAATAATCCAAGTCTATCTCCCAATCACTGATATAGAAAAGGCTGAAGTCAACTTGTTCTATGAAGACCTACAACCTCTTCTAGAATTGACACACATGAAAATATGTCCTTATCATCATAGAAGACTGGAATGCCAATGTAGAAAGTCAAAAGGTAACTGGAATAATTTTGCATTGGAGTACAAAATGAAACAGTGTAAACGCTAACAGAGTTACATCAAGAGAATGTGTTGGTTATAGCAAACACTGTCTTCCTATAACCTAGGAGGCTACTCAACAAATGGACATCACCAGATGGCCAACATAGACATCAGATTGTTTATGTACTTCACAACTAAAGATGGAGAAGCTCTACACCATCAGAAAAAATGAGGCCTGGAGTTGACTGTGGTCAATGGCTGTGATCATGAGCTACTTATTACAACATTCAGGCTTGGAATGAAGAAAGTAGGGAAAACCATTAGGCCATTCAGGTTTAACCTAGATCACATATCTTATGAATAGACAATGAAGGTAAAAATAGATTTATTGTGTTATACCTGTTTGGTGTTCAGAAATTGGAGATGACAAGCATTGAAATGAAATACAGCTCTTTTATTTCTGGGGTCTGAACACAACTTGGAGGGGAAAACCGGGGACTTATATACACAATAAACTAGATACATTTGAGCGGGAACAAATACAATTGGGTGATTTGAATACATGCTACATAGTATATATATTTTGACAGTTCAGGAGCGCGCCTTTCGGCATTTGAATTTTGCGCACTCGAAATCTCGCGATATTACACGATCTGCCGAGATCTTACATTGTTTGACAGCGTTTTGCGTGGGATATTGGTGGTTTGAATGTTCAACATGTCTTTAAGTACAGTTATCATACATAACATTCCTCCCCCCTAGGTATAGACAAAGTCCCTTAACCAGGATGGCGGTCTGGTTTCCCTTTTGGGTCAGACACTTGGTTGAGCCAGCTCAGGGGACCTTAGGTCTGGCAATCCAGCTGGAGGGAGAGTTTGACTATTAGGAAAGGACTGAGAACTTAAATCATAATTGGGAGGAGCAGGGGATCACTCTAAATTAAAGTCTAATTGTGGAGATGGAAACAATAACTGAGGATCCCTCCTGTGCTTGCTATGAGTGGAGGGCAACTCAAAAGAATAGTGTTCATTGTTAACATGAGATTCCAGCATTTTGGGATAAAACAATGTGGGGGTACCTTAGGCCTGAGTGGGGGAAGTGAAATCTCGCTGTTCCTCAAAATAATAGCAATCTCTGGGACTCACTGCTGGATCCAGGTTAGCTGGCTGCTGACTATTACCTCTGCCCCCTGAGTTTAAATGGGTGGGGGCCAACCCTAATGTTGAATTTCTGTGTTTGTCCTGTGGGTCCAGTACTTGGGGTCTCAACTGGTCCACGTATCATCTCCAGATCAGACCATTGGCTGTTTCGATTCTGTAAGAAACAGGACCAGTTTGGTCTAGCACAAAACCTGGTACCCACGTAGGACTGCCAGCTGCATAATTGTGGCAATGGACAGGGTCCCCAGCCGAGAGCCCTATTTGGCGTTGGATCCCTACATTAGTACCCTTGTCCTCCACCCTAGAGGGATCCAACCTATCCAGCAAGGGCGAAAGCTTCCTTCGCTGGAACAATTCAGCAGGGGAAAGCCTGGAGGCAAGGGGGTGAGCCTATAAGTGAGGAGAAATTGACATAATTGAAGTTCCAGATCCCCTTCCCCCATGTGCCGCAATGCATCCTTGGTGGTGCATACCTGCTGCTCCTCCTGGCCATTGGTGGCAGGGTGGAATGGGGTGGCAGTGATGTGCCTAATAGCATTCCTTCCCATGAAGGATTGGAATTCTGCAGATGTGAACATGGATGCGTTGTCGGACACCAGAACATCTGGGAGTCCGAATGTAGTGAACAGCCTTCTCAAGTGCATAATTGTAGTGGATGAAGAGGTACCGGACACCCGGATTACTTCAAGCCACTTAGAATATGAGACCACTACCAATAAAAACACAGCCCCCCTAAACAGTCCCACAAATTCAATATGTATTCTGGACCAGGGGCCCCTGGCAGAATCCCATTCCCGGGAGGGAAGGTGAGATTGCTCGGGGTGAGAACATTGGCAGCTGGCACAAGTGCCGAACATCTGTTCGATATCCTGGTCCAGTTGGGGCCACCAAAAATAGCTACGGGCGAGGGCTTTCGAGCAGACAATCCCCAGGTGACTGGTATGCAGCAAGTTCAGAACCTTTTGGCGGAGGGTATCAGGGATGACCACCCGCTGGCCCCACAAAAGACAGCCCCGTTCAGTGGACAATTCTAAACATTTTCGGTGAAACGTTTTAAATTCCTCAGCTGGAGGAGAAATGGGCCAGCCCTTCTGTACCCAAGAAATTACCCTTGATAAAACCTTATCCTTGGCCACGGCCTTGGCTATTTCAGATGGGACAACCGGAGGCGAGTCGAGGGCTTCAATCATCAGGACCTGGTGGTCCTGTTCGATCTTGCAATCCGGCTCCCCGACCCCGGGCAAAGGTGATTGCGACCAGGGTGAAATTGTATGCATTTTTAAAAATCACCCAGTGCAACATCCGCAGGGACAGGATTTGCAGCATGGGTTTACCATTAACAAAAATACCAAGGAGGGGCTTGTGGTCAGTCATGATGGTAAAGGACCTCCCGTAGAGGTAATTGTTAAATTTCTTCATGCCTGCCAGGATAGCCAGTGCCTCCCTGTCAGTTTGGGCACAATTTTTTTCAGATTTTGAAAGAGAGTGAGAATAAAACGCTATGGGGCTTCCCTCCTGTCATCTAGCACATGACACAGTACAGCCCCGACTCCCACAGGGGGATGCATCACACACCAATACAACCCGTTTTTTAGGGTCAAAATGCGTTAACACTGCATTAGAAGATAACAACCTCTTAACTTCTTGGAACGCTCCCTCCTGGCTATGGCCCCAGTGCCAAACAGTATCTTTTTTGAGTAGACAGTGCAGCAGTTTGGCAACTGAGGCCTTGCAATGGAGGAATGCATGATATAAGTTAAGTAAACCCAAAAACGATTGTAACTCTGTTTTACAGGTTGGCCTGGGTGCATTCCACACGGCTGCCACTTTTGAATCCAAGGGCATAATACCTTGGGGGGTAATCCTGTATCCCAGGAACTCTACTTCATTTGCTAAAAATACACATTTGTCTCTTCTGAGATGCAGACCTGCTTGCTCGAAACATGACAATACCTTATCGAGCCTGGCCACTAGTTTGACGATGATCTTAGTGGTAATAAGGGCATCTTCAAAATATGGCAGTACCCCCGGTAACCCCTTAAGAATACGTTCAACTAAGGATTGAAATATTCCGGGGGCTGCATTCACCCTGAGTTGTAGTCTGGTCACGTTAAATGCCCCTTTGTGCATTACAATAGTCTGTGCCGTGGCAGCGGCGGGCGTTAGTCAGTTGTTGGTAAGCCTGGGCAAGGTCAAGTTTTGTGAAGCAGTTTCCTTCATGCAAGGAGGCAAGTAAATGGCTTACAACTGGCACAGGATATGCGTTCAGCCGAATGGCTTTATTTATAGTGCATTTGTAGTCCACACTTATCCTGACCTCCCCATTGCTTTTCAGTAAGGTGACAATCGGTGTCTCCCACTCAGCGGAGTCCACCAGAACCAGGATGCCCTGCCCAACCAGTTTGTCCAACTCTGCTTCTATCTTTTCTTTGAGGGCAAAAGGCACCTGGCGTGGCTTCATTCGGATGGGCCGAATGGCAGGGGTCAAGCTCAAAGTCAACAGGGAGCCCTTTGTACATTCCTAACCCCTTCCTGAAAACCTCAGGATGTTCAGCACAGATGTCCTGAATGGGGTCAGAATTAATTGGATTTATGCCAGATAGCCGGATTCCTCAGGGCTCAAACCATTGTACCCCTATCAGACTGTTAGTGCCCTGCTTAATGACTACTAAGGAGCAAGGTGGTGCAGATGGACTTAAAACGGACCAAAAAGTTACCCACCCATAGGACCGGAATCTGGCAGCCCTGCAGATCCTGGAGGGAAGTTTTAAAGGATTTGAGCTTGGGGTGAGAAGCCAGAGAAATTCTCAGGAACTCCCGTTGTGGAATGATTGAAAAGGAAGTACCTGAATCCACTTCCATTCTGAATGGGACATCCTGCAGACTCAGGTAGGTGAAGAACCATTTGCTGATGCTGGACATCTGGCTCTGGTCTGGTGAACTGGAGATCACTTTTGTGATGGACGACTTTCGTTGCTTGCCATGCTTGGTCTCTGGCGTTGGGGCCCTCTGCCTGCACTGTTAGCACACCTTGGTGATGTGCCCCTTCCAGCCGCAGTTGTGGCATTCTGCGTTACGGAATGGGCACTTCTGCCTCTCATGCCAGCCTCCGCAACAATCACACTTCTGGTGAGGCTTCTTGTCACAGTCGCCGTGTTGGTCTTGATGCTTGCAGTGGACCTTCTGGACCTTACCCTCGTCGTGGCTGGACCCAGATGATGAGGTTGAGCCAGGAGACGCAGATGATGAAGAGGATGAGCAATGGTGGGCCTGAACGGCAGACTCGGTGACACCGGCAGTTGCGTGACAATGGCGGAACAGCTTCACGCCAGATCGTGCGGCCTCAGACACTAGTGCCTCGTCCAGCACGGACTTAAAGGTCAGCGTCTTACGGGTCATGAGGCGATGTTGGGCATCTTTGTCCCTCATGCCAGCCACCAGACGGTCACGGAGTGCCTCTTCAATGTTGTCCCACTTGCATGGGGTGGCAGCAAGGCAAAGCGCGGTGGCGTACTCTGCCATGGACTCTCCCAGACGCTGCTCTTTCCAGTGGAACACCACCCGGCCCGGGAAGATCAACACCTCAGGCTACAGATGCCTCCTCAGTGCTGCCAGAATCTCAGTGAGCGGCAATTCATCTACGTCCCGAGGGAGGACGAGGTGGATTGCCAGCTCCAGCGTCTCGGATCCGCACTGGGATAGGAAGCAGGAGCGCATCTAAGCCTCATCCGTGATCTTCTGGGCCGCCATGGCATGGCGGAACCAGTGCTCATAGATTGCCCACTTGTCCGGGTGGGCCACATCAAAAAGACTGATGTTGCTTCCTTGTGGGGACGCCATCCCACCTTCGTCGCCAATTTGGTGTTCAGAAATTGGAGACGACAAGCATTGAAGTGAAATACAGCTCTTTTATTTCTGGGCTCTGAACACAACTTGGAGGGGAAAAACGGGCACTTATATACACAATAAACTTGATAAATTTGAACAGGGACAAATACAATTGGGTGATTTGAATACATGCTACATAGTATATACATTTTGACAGTTCAGAAGCGCGCCTTTTGGCATTTGCATTTTGAGCGCTCAAAATCTTGTGATACTTCACAATCTGCCAAGATCTTGCGGCTGTAAAACAGCGATACTGTTTGACAGTGTTTTGTGTGGGATATTGGTGGTTTGAATGTTTGACATGTCTTTAAGCACAGTTATCATACATAACAACCTGACAGATGAGAGTGCCTCAAGGCCTATGGATTGTACAAGAAGCAATACTTAGAACTATCTCAAAGAAAAAGAAATGCAAGAAAGCAAAGTGGTTTTACAAATAGCTGAGGAAAGAAGGAAAGCAAAAGTCAAAGGTGAAAGAAAGATTCACCCAAATGAATGCAGATTTCCAGAGAAAAGCAAGGAGAGTTAAGGAAACCTATTTAAATGAACAATGTACAGTGATACCTCATACAATGTCCAAACTTGGTTCCACAAGTTTGGACTTTATACGGAATTGGACTTTGTATGAGGCATGCAAAATCCTTGCTGTAATGCCTCATACAACGTCCAAATCCTTGCCGCGATGCCTCGTACAACATCATTTTCATAGAGATACATTGTACTGTAACAGCACAGACTGCAGAGCAAAGTCAAGGAAACAGACAGGAAACTGACAGAACTTTAAGAAATCATTGTCTAAAGGCTAAATACATTACAAAAACATGTCAAACAACCCTGATTGTCCAAGAACCTGAAGAATGCTGCAAAAATCCCAGGAATGCTTCTAAAACTTCTGACGAAAAAATTCAAAAAAATCCAAAGTCGCACTCAAAACCACTCCTAAACACTCTTTGCCTCGTGCAAAATCCATAAGAGCAATGCACACAATGTGCCATGCCTTTTATACTGCCCAGGCATAATGCAACCTGGGAAAAATCCCAATGCTTCATACAAAGTCGCAGCGACTTTGTATGAGGCAACTTTTTTCAAGGAATTAGGCGGTGTTGTATGAATTCAATGTTATATGAAGCGGACTTTGTATGCGGTATTACTGTAATGTAATAGAGTAGGGATTCCCAACCTACGGCCCATGGGATGGACCTAGACCACAGCACCATTTCATGTGGCCCGCATCGCTGCACCTGAAAGTGGATGCGTTTACATCAGCTGTAAAATGTGCATGCATAAACGCACTCATGACTGTCATAAATGCGCCTGCTTCTGCTTTGAGGGGGTGCAATCCAGCCCACTCAGCTGTCTGGGAGATGTGCTCAGGCCCGCAGTGTCAGGGGCAAATCATCAGCTTTTAACTTTTGCTTGTCCTCTTCGCTTATCATGGACATAACATGTTCAGAATGGAATGTGCATCTTAGAGTTAGCTATCCGTAATTGGCTGTATTCCCACATGAAGAGAGTCAGATGGGGGAGAAGAAGATGGGAATAAAATGGATTGTGAAGGCAGGCTCTTTTTCTTTCACCTTGTGGACGCAGGGAGAGCCTCACCCCTAACATGGATGTGAGTAACTTTTGCAGGCCGAAGGCCTGAAGCAAGTCAGTGTTATTATTTTTTACTGTGGAATGAATAGTTTGCAAAGTCTGATAACCTATTCATTAACCATTTACAGTAGAACCTTGGATAAAGTCCAAACTCTGTTCCACAAGTTTATCCGATTTTGGACTTTATCCAAATCAAATGGGCAATGCATCAGATAACGTCAAAAATGGACTTTAGCTGAGGTTCCTATACCAAATACCTTGGATAACGTCCATTTTTAGCTGTTTGATCGATCACAAACCCAGGCACCCACGTAGGGCCACCAGCTGCATAATTGCGGCAATGTACAGGGTCTCCGGATGAGAAACCCTTCTGGTGTTGGATCGCTATATTTGTGCCTTTATCCTCCACCCTAGAGGGATCCAATCTGTCCAGCAAGGATGACAGTTTCCTTCGCTGGAGCAATTCAGCAGGGGACAGCCCTAAGGCAAGGGGGGTGAGCCTATATGTGAAAAGAAACTGGCATAACTGGAACTCCAAATCCCCTTCACCCATACGCCGAAGCGCATCTTTAGTTGTGCGCACTTGCTGCTCTACCTGGCCATTGGTGGCTGTGTGGACTGGGGCGGCAGTGATGTGCCTAATTGCATTCCTTTCCATGAAGGATTGGAATTCTGCAGATGTGAATGTGGATGCGTTGTTGGACACCAGCAAATCTGGAAGTCCAAATGCTGCAAACAGCCTTCTTAGGTGCATTATCGTGGTGGCTGAAGTGGTATTAGGCACCCTAATCACTTCCAGCCACTTAGAGAATGAATCCACAACCAACAAAATTGGGCACCCCTAAATGGGCCTGCAAAATCTAGGTGCAATCTGGACTATGGGCCCCGAGCAGAATCCCATTCCCGAGAGGGAAGGTGGGATTACTCTGGGTGACAGGATTGACAACTGGCACAAGTGCCGACCATTTGTTCTATATCTTGGTCCAGTTGAGGCCACCAAAAGTAGCTAAGGGCAAGGGCTTTGGAACGGACAATTCCCGGGTGACTTGTGTGAAGTAGATGTAAAACCTTTTTCCTGAGGGTGACAGGAATGACCACCTGCTGGCCCCATAGAAGGCAACCTTGTTCCACTGACAGTTCCAAACGCTTGCGGTGGAATGTTCTGAATTCTTCAGCTAGAGGAGAGACAGGCCAGCCTTTTTGTACCCAAGACATTACTTTAGTCAATGTTACATCCTCGGCCATAGCCTTGGCTATATCTGAGGGGACAACTGGTGGCAAGTCAAAAGCCTCAATCATAAGGACCTGGTGGTCGCTTTCAATCTCACAATCGGCTTCCCCGACCCCTGGCAGTGGAGAATGTGACAGGTCATCAGCATGGCTGATGTTCTTGCCGGGCCTGTGCACCAAAGTAAAATCATATGCATTTAGGAAAATTGCCCAATGCAACATCCTTGGGGACAGAATTTGAGGTGTGGGCTTCCTGTTCACAAAGATTCCAAGGAGGGACTTGTGGTCAGTTACGATTGTAAAAGGTCTTCCATAAAGGTAATCGTGGAATTTCTTAGTTCCAGCCACAATTGCCAACGCCTCCCTGTCTGTCTGAATGTAATTTTTCTCAGGCTTTGAGAGCGAACGGGAATAGAATGCTACAGGGGCTTCCCTCCTATCATGTAGTACATGGCATAACACAGCACCCACCCCCACAGGGGATGCATCACACACAAGCACAACTTCCTTGTTAGGATCAAAATGAGTTAATACAGCATCTGAAGATAGCAGCCTTTTAAGTTCTAGGAACGCTTTCTCCTGGCAATGTCCCCAGTGCCAAACAGTATCTTTCTTAAGAAGCTGATGTAATGGTTCAGCAACTGAGGCTTTGTAATGGAGAAAAGCATGATAGAAGTTTAACAATCATAGAAATGATTGCAATTTGGCTGGGTGCATTTCACACGGCCGTCACCTTGGAGTCAGAGGGCATGATACCTTGGGGTGTAATTCGGTACTCCAGAAACTCCACTACGTGTGCCAAAAATACACATTTGTCTCATTTCTGAGACGTAGACCAGCACTCTCAAAACGTGAGAGGACTTGACCGAACCTGGCCGCTAGTTCGATAGTGTCCTTAGCGGTGATCAGGACATCGTCAAAATATGGCAGGACACTGGGCAAGCCTTTTAAAATAGTTCTACAAGAGATTGAAATATTCTGGGGGCCGCATTTACTATTGGTGTCTCCCACTCTGTGGAGTCCACTGGCACTAGGATGCCCTGCCCCACCAATTTGCCCAGCTCAGCTTCTATCTTCTCCTTTAAAGCAAAGGGTACCCGGTGTACCTTCATCCGGATGGGTCAAGCTCAAAGTCCACAGGGGGTCCTTTTTGTATAACCCTAAAACCTTTTTGAACACCTCAGGATGTGCAGCACAAACGTCCCGGATTGGGTCAGCGTCTATTGCGTGAATGCCAGAAAGCTGGATTCCCAAGGGCCTAAACCATTGGGTCCCAATAAGACAGTTAGTGCTCTGCTTAACTACAACCAATGGCAAGAAGGTGCGAATGTTTTTGAATTTGACCAATAAATTTCCCACCCCCAGGACCGGAATCTGGCAACCTTGCACATCCTGGAGGGAAGTTTTAAAAGATTTGAGCTTGGGCCGAGAGGCAGCGGGAATTCTCAAAAACTCCCGCTGTGGGATTATGGAAAAGGTAGTACCTGAATCCACCTCTATCTTGAAGGGGACGTCCTGCAGGCCCAGGTCTGCGAATAAATGCTCGCTGACGATGCCCACTTGGCATGGCTCAGGCTCTGGTGACACTTTGGCGATGGACGTTTTATGGTGATGACTCTTCTTGGACTCAGGTGCTGGAGTTATTTGCTTTCACTGTCGGCATACTTTAGCAATGTGCCCTCGTCACCCGCAGTTGTGGCATTCTGCGGTGCGGAAGGGGCACTTCCTGCGGTCATGCCAGGCTCCGCAGCCATCACACTTGGAAAGGAATTTCTTCTCCTGATTGTCACAGTGCTCTCGGTGCTTTCGTCAGACTGCTCGGACTTCTCCCTCTGCATTGTTGGACTCTGATGAAGAGGTGGAACCAGGCAATGCTGAGGAGGATGAAGATGAATTTTACTGAGCTCGCACAGCTGAGTTGGTGGCACTGGTGGTGCAGTGGCGACGCCGGAAAAGCTTAATGCCAGACCATGCAGCCTCAGACACTACCGCCTCTTCTTGGACAGCCGTGAAAGTTAGTGTCTTCCTGATCATGAGACGACATTGAACATCTTCGTCCCTCATGCCAGCCAGCAGACGGTCCTGGAGTGCTTCTTTGATGTTGTCCCACTTACACGGGGCAGCAGCAATGCGCAGAGTGGCGGCGTAGTCTGCAATGGACTCCCCGGTTGCTGCTCCCTTCTGTGGAAGGCCACCCTAGCTGGGAAGATCGAGACCTCTGGCTGCACTTGTTTCCTCAGTGTGGACATGATTTCTGCAAGCGGCACCACATCCATGTCCCTTGGGAGAATGAGGTGGGTTGCCAGCTCAAGCGTCTCAGAACCGCACTGAGCGAGGAAACAGGAGTGCTTCTGGTTTCCGTCAGTGATCTTCTGCGAAGCCATTGTGTGGCGGAACCGGCGTTCATATGTTGCCCATTTCTCTGGATGCGCTGGGACAAATGGGCCGATGTTGCTGCTGTGTGGGGACGCAATCCCACCTTCGTCGCCATTTTAGTGTTCAGGGAATGAAGAAGCAGACGAGTGAAGTAGTGAAATTCAGCTCTTTATTAGTGGGGTTTCAACACACTTTGGATGGGGCAAAACTCAGACTTATATACTCTATAAACAGTAACAGTAACAATAATACAACAAGCCCATTGGCTAACAGAGTGTGCACATTTTCAATCCACTTATTTGCATAAGAATAGATACAGCAGAAAAGATACATTCTGCTCCTGTCAGAAAACACAGTTAACATACATAACAAGTACAGGGGAATTTAACGGGGAATTGCCCCACTTGGAAGGTACAGGTCACCAATTGGTTAAAGTGGCTAGAGAGTGTGGTGTGACCAAGAAGTAGGAGAGGATCAAGAATAGATGCCTTTGAACTGTGGTGATGGGGAAGACTATTGAGAGTCCCCTGGACTGCAAGGAGATCAAATCAGTCAATTCTAAAAGAAATCAACCCTGTTTACTCTTAAGAAGGACAAATACTCAAGCTGAAGCTCAAGTAATTTGGTCACCAAATGAGGAGAGAGGACTCACTTGAGGAGGCCCAATTCTGGGACATATCAAGGGCAAAAGGAGAAGGGGGTGGCAGAAGATGAGGTGGTTAGACAACATCATTGATGCAGTGGGCATTGATCTCAGCAGACTCTGGAGGATGGCAGATGACAGGGATGCCTGGCATCTTATGGTTCATGGGGTCATGAAGGGCTGGACTCAACTGTGCGACCGAACAACAACAATCATTCTTATGGTAAAACACAGATTTTACTCACTAATTAGTACATCATAGACTGAATGTATGAATATCTGCTTGCAAATAAGTCCCAAGTTGTTTATCACATGTTTGAGTTTAATACTGGAAGCCAAAGAGTTTTAAACTAACCTTATTATCAATAGCTTGCTCATTTGCATATGTGCAATCAGGAGGGATTTCAGAAATCTTCTCCAGACGTTTTCTTATGCTTTCAAGCTCAGCCTCCCGAACTTTTTCTTTGTCATCTTTACGGGTTAGTTTTATGTCACTAAATGGAAGCACAGATTGATCACCAATTTTTTCAACATCAATCTGTTATTTCAGTCCTATGTTTACCCAACACACCAATCTTTGTGCCTTATTATACATTTTAAACATTATTCCTAAAAATTTATAATGAACAGGAATGTATAGATTTCCATACACAATGGAAAAATCTTCATACGTTTAACATTCAATCACAGCCTATCCCAGTTCTATATATATTTTTAAATAAATGGTGACAAATGGACTTGGATGTGCATATTTGCACATTCAAGAAAGTAAGACCTAAAACTCACTTAAATCACTTACATGACAGAATGACTGTCAAACATATCACAGAAATTTCAGATATTTGTATACACATTTCTTAATTAGAAGACCTAAGAAATATATGCAGCAGCGTATCACATATCACACATCCACAGTATATCACCTAAAAGGGGGAAAAACTGACCATTCAGAAACTCCATAGATAGTTTTGTGATAACAACCAGCAGATTAGAAAAAGTATTAATTGGTTAAAATTGCCCTGTTTATTAAAGTGAAAAATTCTTCTTTCTGTTTGATTGAAGATCCACACTTTATTAATATGGTTCAGTCACTAAGGCCAGGATACAGTCCACTTGACAAGCAGATGTTACACAGAGACTACTAGATAAAGCATATGACAGACAAATGGAGCAATGTGTATCAGCTTTAGAGGGTACAACCTAAGTCTTGATTGGTGGAATAAATGTCCACAATGATCCTGTTGCATGTGCTTGTATAACAGATAAAAGAAATGTCTTCCTTGCAGAAACAATATGTCAAGAAATGCACACAAGAGCAGAATACTTACAAGAAGTGGCAGCAAATGCTGACAACATGTGAACAAAATTTCAAATGTCCTAGTATGCTGTTTGATCATAGACAATGCTTGAGGATTGAAAAGACCAGGAAGGGAATACAGAGCTAATAAAGTGGGACCCTGCTTTACGGATGCCTTATCTAATGAAAAACTCACTATACGGAAGGAAAATCCGAGAAAGTGATGCCTCCGCTTATGTATTATCATTTTTTGCCATGTGATAAGATTTTTTGAGTTTTCAGACAGCGCACTCGGCTCCACTGCATGGCTGCCATGGCGGTTTGGGAGTTCCTGGTTCTGGGGAGAGCTTTTTGGAATTTTTTGCCACTTTATGCCACATTTCTACAACTTAAAAGCAGCGATTGGGCACTTCCGGGTGCGATGAGAATCAAACAGCTGATCAGCACACATATTACCAGAACTAGCCACTAGAGGTCACTGTCAGAAGTGCTTAAAAATCATTGAAATGCGCTGAAAACCAATAAATCCCTTCCAGAGATCAGGAAAAAAAGCCAAAAGGAAATACATTTGCATCACTTCCTATAGGACACTAGGTGCATTTGGATGAAAACTGTAATGATTTAACTGTGATTCTTGACAAAATCAAATATCAAGAACACTACTGGATGGTTTGTGGAGACTTTAAAATACTAACCATACTGTTAGGCCAGCAAGCAGGTTATACTAAATATCCCTGCTTCCTATGTTTATGGGACAGTCAAGCCAGAAACCTTCATTGGACAAAAACTGACTGGCCATTTCAAGATGCCTTAATCCCCAGAGGAAAAAACATCATTAATACAACCTTGGTTCCAACAAAAAAGGTTTTATTGCCACCTCTTCATTTTAATTTGGGCATATGAAGCAGTTTGTTAAATCACTGCCAAAAGATGAGGAACGTTTCAGATATCTGTGTTCCAAGTTCCCAAAACTGTCTAAAGCCAAGTTGAAAGAGAGAGTTTTTACTGGCCCCGACATACAAAAACTGTTATCCAATCCCCTCTTTTTATAAACAATGGAAGAAAAAGAAAAGGAAGTGTGGGACTTTTTCAAAGACGTAGTTCACAAGTTTTTAAGGGAATACCAAAAACCCTCACTACAAAACCATTATACAATGCATGTACAATGCATTCAACATGTGTATAAAGCTCAAGGATGCAAGATGAGCTTAAAAGATCATTTCTTACACTCCCATGTCGACTATTTTCCTGAAAACATGGGAGCCTACAGTGAAGAGCAGGGTGAAAGATTTCACTAGGATGTCCGTGATATCGAGAGACACTACCAAGGAAGATGCTATGTCAATATGCTAGCTGACTACTGTTGGATGCTCAAATGGGAAACAGGAAATGGAAAGCGAAAGCATGTTCGGAGGAGCATAAAAGAGAAGAAGAAAATGGTTCACAGACAAAACACTGCCGTGAATGCACTCGTGGCTGTTGTAAATGTGTCTGTGTAACATTATTTAATTTTAATTAATTAAATAAAAACCTAATAAAGGGCCAGCAATCTTTAGTTTTCACTTCTTTACTGCTTAATCTTCCTCTAAAATCTTCAGTTTCCCAGAAAAAAGTTGAATCTGATCAAGGAACTGACAATAATTTTAGCTAGAATATAATAGCATAGCATACACACTTACCATGCAGCAAAGGGTTGACCTATATCTTTAAAGACCTTTGGGAGCTTCAGACATTTCTCTAACGTATAGAACAAAATATATATTATACATAAATGTTTCAAATGCTTACTCATCTTGCTTGATATGAGTTGAATAAAAATATAAGAATGGAAGATTCATCATTCCACCCTTTTAGTATAAGTGGTAGGATAAAGCTGATGACATGGAAATCATAGGGAAATGAAATAAGCTATAATCGAGAAGTAAAAACTTCTCAGGTAAAATTTATTTGACACTGCTTGGCATAATTTTGAAATTATTCCAAAATCTATGTTCAACAGATGGATAGGAAGAAAATAAATGAATTAGTAGCCTCTTTGTTCATTTGTTTTATAAAAGTAAATGTTCCCTTTCTTCTTCAGGCACATACAGTAACTGGCATTTTTTACTTAATGCTCGACTTGCTGTATCTAATTGCAATTTTAGGTAATAAAAACACATTCCAAACAAGATATGTAACACTCACTCATTTAGATCTCTCAAAGATTTTTCAATCTTTTGACCTTTTTTAGTTAACCGTTCTTCTTCAGGACCTTGGATTTGCCTCGTTTTTTGTTTGCATTCTAACGAAGTGCAAACTCTACCAGCCAATTCTTCCACTCCTTTAATTTTGAATCTAAAAAGAGTTGTTCAAATTATGGTTACTTATTGCTAATTAGATGCCATCTTTGGAACGTATCAGTTTAGACAAAATAATTACAAACAAGTTCCTTGTAATTAATTCCTATCTGCAGTAACTAAGGCATAATTGAACTGTATTTGTTATACAAGTTACTTCTTCTTCTTCAGCTGCCGTATCCATTCCAGATATTGGCTATCATCATGGTGATAGTCATCCTGTTCTTAACTCCTTGGAACAGTTCTTCTGAAGACATGCCACACCAGTCTTTCAGGTTCTTCAGCCATTAAGTCCGTCTATGTCCCAGGCCTCTCTTCCCAGGGATCTTCCCTTGCAGAGCGAGTTTAAATTAATTTTAATTTAATTGTCACATTTATATACCGCTCACTCGGCCAAAGCCAACTCAGGGCGGTTCACAATAAAAATTAAAAAACACATGTTAAAAACAGTTAAAACTACCCACCCCCTAAAAACAAGGGGTGCAGGATCCAAAGGCACCATGGGGAAGAGTTCTTCTACACCAACCACCCAATGGAGGTTACCCTTCCACCTGCACCCCACACTTGACCCGCCAGCCAGGTTTTAAGTTATTTTCTGAAAGGCAGCAATTCCATCCGGAGACGTAGCTCTGTTGGCAGGAGGTTCCAGAGGGCCGGTGCAGACACGGAGAAGGCTCTCCTCCTTGTGCCAGAGAGGCGAGCCCCTCTGGCTGATGGAACAATTAGAGAGCCCCTCCGGTCCGCTCTGGTTGGACGGACAGACGTCCTCAGGGCGATGCGGTCTCTTAGGTAACCCGGCCCACTACCATATAGGGCTTTAAAGGTCAAAGCCAGCACCTTGAATTGCACCCGGAGACAAACTGGCAACCAGTGCAGCTCCCGGAGCAGTGGCAAAGCACGGGCATAACGCCCACACCCCATCACCACCCTGGCTGCCGCATTCTGGACCAGCTGTAGCCTCCGAATGGTCGTCAAGGGCAGCCCCATGTAGAGCGCATTGCAATAATCTAGTCTGGAGGTGACCAGAGCGTGAGTGACCATGAGCAAGGAGTCCCGGTCCAGGAGTGGGCGCAACTGGCGAATCACCCGAAGTTGGGCGAAAGCCCTCCTGGTCACAGCCGCCACCTGTTCTTCTAGCAGTAGCCGCGAATCCAGGAGGACCCCCAAGTTGCGCACCGGGTCTGTCTGGGGCAGAATAGCCCCATCCAGAACCAAAGATGGTAGCTCCCGGGTTAACGCAGGACCCCTTATCCATAGCCACTCAGTCTTGCTGGGATTCAGTTGTAGCCCGTTAGCCCCCATCCAGACCCCAACAGCTTCCAGGCACCTGGAAAGGACTTTGACGGCATCACTGGGAGTATTCTATACTTTATGTTGTTCTGCATGATATGGCCAAGGTATTGGAGCTTTCTTTGCTTAATGACCAGTCTTTAAGAGTTCTTGTTCTTTATCCATTCGGCACAATACTTCTATGTTGTCACATGGTCATCTTCTATGTTAGTCACATGGTCATCTTCCATGTGTTCTTGAACTTCAATTCCCAGAATCCCTGATCAGCAGGAGTGATGACTCGGGCTTATAGTAATTGAAGTCCAAGAACACCTGAAGTGCTAAGGTTAGCCATCACTAGACTAAAGTGTCTGAAAAGAGAATTGAAGCTTTTGAAATGTAGATCTTTAGGCAGCTGCTAAGAACAGGTATCTGGTGTTCTTTAGGCATAGGTGGTGCTGTTCTCAGCATCAACTGAAGAGCTGCAAGATTTGTGGTCTATAACACTGTGTCATCAGTATATCAGATGTTATTCAGGTATTCCCCATTTATTTTAATGCCCATGTTTAAATCTGATAAGTGTCTAACAAGCTAATTTACCAGCTGGAGAGAGTCCACAGGAAGACATAAATCACTGGATTAGGAGACAAGAACTACTGTACTCTGCCAAAAGAAGACTCCTGTCCAACAACCTTGTACATCATCAAGGTTATAGTGCTTAACAAAAGTTAGAGATTCTGCCCATGTTGTGGTATTACAAATCTGCTGCAGATCTATTCCTCATTCCAGATCATAAAAACAGAAAGAGCTGTCAGATTTATAAGGATTTCTGTCAGGCCACAATGACCATGATGAGAACAGCACCATATCTATGGCTAAAGCACACCAAATGCCTGTTCTTCATCTATGAAACCAGGGACTGCAGTGGCTCAGTGGTTAAGAAGGCTGACTTGTTAGTTGGAAGTTTGGCAAGTCAGCAGTTCAAGACCCTGATACTGCATGATGGAATGATCACCCATTTCTGTCCTAGCAGTTAAAAAACAAGAAATTGCAAGTAAAGAAATAGGGACCAGTTCAATTGAAAAAGATCTTGGGGACATGAAAAGAGCCTCATTTGGACATCCCCTGAGCGGAATTCCTACAGCAAAAATCATTTCAGAAAGCACTTTTGTGTGCTTCTGACACAATTTAAAAAAAACATTTGAAACCTCTGATTCTAGGTTCTTGCAAATAATTCAAAATCCTCAATAAAATATATGTCCCAGCATGCATGCATAAGTGTTGGATTCTCGCAAGAAGTAGACTAGCACGCAGCGTGTGGGTTAAGCATAGTGACTCTTTATTCAGATCGGGAGACAAGACTGAGGATGTGGGGAAAGATGGTATCTTATATACAGCGGTTTTCCGTTTCAACAACAAGGAAACATACCAGCGGACACTCCAGTTTATTACCCCATTTGGTCTCCAGCTCCGCTTTGATATGTACCCCTCCTTTGAAGAGGGCGCCCCTTTGGCGGATCCGGTTCACGCGCTGTGTTCCTTTGAAGTGAGTAACACTTGGACACAACATCCCTCCCCCCTTAGTGAGAAACAACCTTTCCCCAACGGATGGGTGGCCCACAAACTCGTCTGGGCCGCCCGTGCGTCTCGGGCACCAGGGTAGGCTCAACGGACACCCCAACAGGTTTGGAAGTGGGGGGAGAGCTCAGAGTGCCCCCCTTCCATTCCTGCCTCTGAGCTCGGGGTAGCTTCCCCTCCCGCCTCGGGCTCTGGGGAAGACGTGGGCAGGGGGTCACTAATTAAATCCCACTCCATATCACTCTCCATGTCTCCCCTTGTTTCCCCTTGTGGCTCCCTCCCTGGGCCGGAGTTAGAGTTCTGCCCAGGGACCCGGAGCCGCATTTGATCTGTGTGTCTCCTCCAAATCGCGCCATTCTCCATTTGCACTCTGTAAGACACCGGGCCAGTCTGCTCCAACACTTCCCCCCCCCCAACCATGGAGGCCCATTGGCATAATTCCTGCAGTGGACTGGTTGCCCAACCTCAAAACCTTTTAAAGTCGGAATGTCTATATTCAGGCCCCGATCCTCTTGGCGCTGAGGATCTAAACGGTCAAAAACAGTCGGCAGCTTCCTTTTCATTAACAGTTCGGCTGGCGACAAACCAGAGGCCAATGGGGTGACTCTGTAGGACAGCAAAAATTGACACAACTGCAGCTCCAAATCCCCAGGTCCCATGCGTAAGAGCGCGTCTTTGACCGTCCGTACCTGCCTCTCGGCTTGACCGTTTGTGGCAGGGTGAAAAGGAGCGGCCGTGATGTGTCTAATCCCATTACGACTTAGGAAACCCTGGAATTCAGCCGACATGAAGCTCGATGCGTTGTCAGTCACCACGATGTCGGGCAGGCCTAGATTAGTAAAGACCCGCCTTAATTTGCGGATTGTGGTGGCAGAGGAAGTTCCGGACACTGGGATGACATCTACCCACTTGGAAAAGGAATCTACAATAATCAGAAGTGTTGTTCCCCTGAAAGGGCCAGCAAAATCTATATGAATCCGAGACCAGGGGCCTCTGGCCGTATCCCATTCCCTGCGGGGAAGACGTGGTTCCTCGGGCCTTGATGCCTGACATTCCCTGCATTTCCCCACCCAAGTCTCAATGTCCAGGTCCAATCGGGGCCACCAGAAGTAGCTTCGCGGTAGCGCTTTTGACCTGACAATACCTGGGTGGCTAACATGGAGTGTGCGGAGCACCTTGTTCCGAAGTACAGATGGGACGACTACTCTGTCCCCCCAAACCAAGCAACCCCGCTCCAGTGACAGTTCGTTTCTCTTGGAGTAGAACACCCTGAACTCCTCAGGGGTCGGTGACAATGGCCACCCCTTCAGAACCCACATGACAACTTTTGACAGGAGGGGGTCTTTTTTAGTTTGGGCCGCTATGTCAGCAGTGGAGATCGGGGGAGAGTCTAACACATCCAACATAAGGACCTGTCCTTCCGCCTCAATTCGACCCACATACTCAACAGGGGATCTGGACAGAGCATCCGCGTGGCTAATGCTGATACCTGGGCGATGTTGGAGCGTGTACTGGTACGCCTGAAGGAACATTGCCCAGCGTAACATCCGCGGAGACAGGATTTGGGGGGTGGGCTTGTCTGGAACAAAAATACCTAGGAGCGGTTTGTGGTCTGTGATAATCGTGACAGCCCTCCCGTAAATGAAGTCATGAAATTTCTTCGTTCCAGCGATTATGGCCAGCGCCTCTCTATCAATCTGAGCATAGTTTTTTTCAGCCACCGTTAATGACCTGGAGTAATATGCGATAGGCGCTTCTTTCCCTCCCCCCATGTCATGGCACAGAACAGCCCCAACCCCCACCGGCGAGGCATCACATACAAGCAAAAGGGGCTTCTTCGGATCGTAATGTGTAAGGACAGCATCCGAAGTCAACAGCTCCTTGACTTCCCGGAATGCCTTTTCCTGAGGAGGCCCCCACTTCCACACCGCCTGTTTCCTCAGCAACTGATGCAGGGGCTCAGCTACAGTCGCCTTTCGGGGTAGAAAGGAGTGATAGAAGTTTAAGAGACCCAAAAATGCCTGGAGCTCCGTCTTCGAAGTGGGACGTGGGGCTTCCCAGACTGCCTGAACTTTGGATTCAGAGGGCTTGATGCCGGCAGGCGTGATTTTGAACCCCAAGAATTCAACCTCATGAGCAAAAAAACAACACTTCTCCCTTTTTACCCGCAACCCCGCATTTTGGAAACGCTCCAGCACCTTCCCCAGTTTAGTGGCCAGGTCCCCCTTGTCTGTCCCAGATATCAACACGTCGTCAAAAAAAAGTCAGCACCCCAGGGAGACCCTTCAATAACCTTTCCACAAGAGCCTGAAACAGACCCGGAGCCGTACTAACCCCGAACTGAAGACGGTTCACACGGAATGCACCCTTATGAGTAGTAATAGTCTGACACAACGCAGATTCCGGACTAACAGGCACTTGCTGATATGCTTGGGCCAAGTCCAGTTTAGCAAAACACTTTCCCCCATGGAGGATGGCCAGCAAATGGCTAACCACTGGAACAGGATAATAATTAGCTCGGATAGCCTTATTAATCGTGCATTTATAGTCCGCGCAGATGCGGATGTCCCCGTTCGCCTTGATAGCAGTGACTATAGGTGTCTCCCATGGAGCAGAGTCCACGGGCTCCAGGATGCCCTGTGCCACCAGCTTGTCCAACTCCGCTTCAATGCGGTCTTTCAGGGCAAACGGCACCCTCCGTGGCTTCATGCGAATGGGTTGGACAGTTGGGTCCAGCTCAAAATTAACAGGGGCCCCCTTGAACCTACCCAGCCCAGGACGGAAAACATCTGGATAGCGTTCACACACAGCCTGAATGGGGTCGGCCTTAACCGCATTAATTCCCGAAAACCCAATACCCAGGGGCCCAAACCACTGCACGCCCAAAAGGTTATTCCTACCGGTTTTCACCACGACTAGGGGAAGCTTTGCTGAGATGGCCTTGAACCGCACATCAAAATATCCGATTCCCAACACTGGAATGTGTCGACCCTGCACATCGGTCAGGTTGACCTGCAGAGCCCGCAGTTTCAGCCGGTCTGCTGGAGGAAGTTGAAAAAATTCCCTCTGTGAGATGATTGAGTAGGCAGATCCTGAGTCGATCTCCATGTGGACGGGACACCCTTGGAGGCGAACATCAACGAAGAACCTCCCGGACACTGACTGTACACCAGATGATGTCTTCCTTCCGACGCGGACTTTGGAAATTGGGTGTTCCATCCTGCGCTGACCTCTGTCCCCGGGGTAACCTTCGGATCGCTGGCGGCACACCCGTGCAATGTGACCCTTCCACCCACACTTGTGGCATTCGGCCGTCTTGAACGGGCACCGTGAGCGGAGGTGCCTTCCCCCACAGCCTTGGCATGGCGCGATGTTGCTCCTTGAAGCTTGGGGGGTTTGCTGGCGAACCCTCCCGACAGTACCCTCCTCTGACGCATTGTCTGTATCCACTGGAGTAGCGCACTGCTGCAGCTGGACGGCCGACTCACCACGGGCAGGAGCAGCAGTTTCGGCATGGAGGATTTTTACCCCAGCGTGTGCAGCCTCGGACGCCAAAGCTTCTTCCAGGACCTGGGCAAAAGTCAACCTATTTCTCTTCATCAGCCGCCGCTGAGTCCCTGAGGCCCACGAGAAGCCGGTCTCTTAAGGCCTCCTCCAGGTCATGCCATTGGCACAGCACGGCAGCCTGTCGGAGAGCCGCAACATACTCAGCTACCGTCTCCCCCTCCTTCTGATCTCGCCGGTAAAAGGCAACCCTGGCTGGGAAGATGGAAACGACTGGCTTGAAGTGTTCTCGGAGCACTGCCAGGATGTCGGTCAATGGGGCTTCCCTCAGTGCCTGTGGCAGCAGCAGATGCCCGGCCAGCTCAATCGTGGGCAAACCACAATGGGCCAGGAACAACGCCTTCTGTCGCCCTTCATCCTCGATCTCCCCAGCGATTACAAAGTTCTCGAACTGGATCTCGTACATGGGCCATGCCTCCGGCTTTGCAATGTCAAACGGTCCGATTGAAGATGCAGTAACAGCCATATCCCACCTTCGTCGCCAATGTTGGATTCTCGCAAGAAGTAGACTAGCACGCAGCGTGTGGGTTAAGCATAGTGACTCTTTATTCAGATCGGGAGACAAGACTGAGGATGTGGGGAAAGATGGTATCTTATATACAGCGGTTTTCCGTTTCAACAACAACAAGGAAACATACCAGCGGACACTCCAGTTTATTACCCCATTTGGTCTCCAGCTCCGCTTTGATATGTACCCCTCCTTTGAAGAGGGCGCCCCTTTGGCGGATCTGGTTCAAGCGCTGTGTTCCTTTGAAGTGAGTAACACTTGGACACAACAATAAGCTAATTTTTACGTGTATACCCTTGCACAATGGCTATTATACTAATTTTGTGTCAGAAACTATTCTGGCTTGAAAAGATTTTTGCAGGAGAAACTCCACTCAGGGGATGCCCATATGAGACTCCTTTTATATCTCCAAGAGCTGGGACAGAGATGGGTGCTCAATCCATCATGCAGTGCCCAGGTCTTGAAATGTCTTCTTACCAGCCTTCCAGCTAAAAAGGTGAGCTTGTTAACCACTGAACCACCACAGCCCCATAATGGCTATTGAGACAACATTCCTGTTTTCTATTTATTTAATTACATGAGCATAATGAGTAAATACAAGTATATATGGCTTGTCAATACAAGAAAACAAAAAAACTGTATAGATCTTAATTGAATAACCAAAACAATGTCAGAAAGTACTTGTGACTTATAGCAGCAATTAACTGAGGAATTATAAGCAACTGTAACTATGAATATTGAATTTCTTTAGTCAAAATTGATAAAATAGGCAGAACTACTCAAAAGTGCATATTACATATAATAGTTATACTTATTACTTAGCAGAGTAAATATGTCACTTAAACAGCATAACAAAATAGAAGAGAGTTGGAGAAAAATGGTAAGTACAAGTTCATAGAGTAGTGATATCTAAACAACTGTACAGTAGAAACTCGGATAAAGTCCAAACTCCACAAGTTTGGACTTTATCCGATTTTGGACTTTATTCGAATCAAATGGGCAATGTATCAGATAAAGTCCAAAAATTGACGTTATCCGAGATTCCCATACCAAATACCTCGGATAATTTCCATTTTTAAAGCGGTTTTGGACTTTATGTGATGCATCACGTGTGCATGAAAACCGCAACTTTATCCGAATCGGACTTTATCCGAGGTACCACTGTATACAAAAATTAGATACGCTCCAGAAAGGTTTCCAATGATGTTTACTTTAAGGTGGCAAAGTAAGAACTGAAGATAGCTGTGAATGCTGGGGTAGAGAAGGGCCAAATGGCTCATTTCAGCTCTGGAAGTTTCCAATGATGTCTGCGCAGATGCAGCTTTAACCCTTAGTACGGATTCACAAAGACCACACTGAAGAACTTAAGATTCCTAGCCACCACTTGTAGCAATACAATTTGCAAAGGGCACGCAGGCCCATGGTGGGGAGAAAATTTACCGGGGCATGCGTGCGTGCGCCACTGCTCAAAGTCCATCCCTTAAAGGGAAACACCAACTCTTCATTTTCCACTTTGCTTCCTCTTGCCTGTCTCCACTCTGCTCTGTGAGAGAAACTCCAAAGCACTTTAGGCAGCTTTGGCAGCTTCTCCCGAAGCTGCCTGAAGATCTTCAGACTTTCTCCCACAGAGCAGAGCGGAGCCTGGCAAGAGGAAACGAAGCGGAAAATGCCGAGGTGGCTTTTCCCTTTAAGGTATAGGCTTTGAGCAGCAGCGTGCAACCGTCCGTCCCTGTAAATTCCCTCCCCACCACAGGGCTGAGAGCACGCCAAGGCAATGTACTGTACACATGATAATGGGTGTGTGCAAAGCTAAATGGGCGTTTTTGTGACCCCAACCATCATGCATGTTTAATGTGTTTGAAAAATATACAATTGCCCAGTACAGACAACCAAACTGGAGACAAATCACACGCGACAGATGTGGGAACTGTGTCAGTTAGCCCCATTCCTCATCTTAACATGATATTCAGGATTGTAGCTCCATCACTTTATAAAGCTGCTATGCATGTATGTTCAATAGTTTTTGAAGAAAGTAATTATCAGTTTAAACAGCTAAAATCATTATTGAACAACTGATAGCAGGCTAGGGTTTTTCACATCTGAGTTTATAACGTCTTCAGTTTTGTGTGTTATTCTACAGGTATCTCATCTTTGGATACTCACAGAAAAAATATGGCAGGCAGTTTATCCATCTGTCGTAATTGTTCAACAAACTGAGGGAAATGGTTTTCCATATTTTTTTCAGAGGAATAAGTAGGCTGAGGTTTGAGCAACATCAGCACCTGATTTGCCTGCAGAAAATTCAAACAGTGTGACAATGAAGCATGTGCACAACACAATTCCACAATGAAATGTTTGCACAAGCAGTAATGAACAATGATAATAGTGAGATTAAAAGACCTGGGTTTATTATTAGATACTATTTTGAGATATTATTATTATTATTATTATTATTATTATTATTATTATTATTATTATTATTATTATTATTATTATTATTATTATTATTATTATTATTATTATTATTATTATTATTATTATTAAAACTTGTATGCCACCCCACTCGCAATGCGACTCTGGGCGGCTAACAAAGTAGCAAAGTATCAACTACAAATTACAATTACAAAATATCACATCAACACAATATCAAATTAGATTACAATATCAAATTACAGTTCAAAATATCGCATCAACACAGTATCAACACAATATAACACATTCTTATTGCCAAGCGACCACTGATACCCTCTCTTGTCTTCATTCATTCATTCATTTGTCCATCGAGTCCAACTCACTGCTCAATCCAGTCTGATTATATAATCCATCCTCTTGTAATTTCTAAATTCGATTCCAATGATGGATTGTATGTACTCTCCATAAATAGAACACAAAAGTTTCCATTCATGCAGATTATAAATAACAGAATTTTGGCTGGTATGGCCACAGTATTTTTAAAATCAGTTAATGGGAGTCCACTTCTAGGACCAGTTTCTGGTGCTGTTACAATTTAAACACTTGATGGCTTGAGACAGAAATATGTGAGGAGTACTTCTTTTCAAGATAACTTCCCTGTGCTTTAGGATTATCTGCTGAGGCCCTTGTTCACATCTCTCATTAATCAGAAGGGAGAGGACTTTCTCAACTGTAGTATACTGTCTACAGCAGGGGTGCCCAAACTACAGCCTGCAAGCCATATCAGGCCCCTGATGCCAATTCATCAGGCCCGTGATGCCCTCACCACTCCCGGAAGTGGGTGGGGGACATGCCCACCAATGTGCACGCACATCCAGAACCACTTCCGGGAGTGGCAGGGATGCATTTGCACATGTGCAGAGACATCCGGAACCACTTCTGAGAGTGGTGGAACCACTTCCAGGAGTGGTGCGGATGCATTTGCGCATGCGCAAATGCATCCAGAACCACTCCCAGAAGTGGTTCCTGATGCATATGCACAAACATGCCCTCTTCCGGGAGCATGGTCAGCTGTTCCCCAACTTTTTGCCCCAGCGCAAAAAGTTTGGACACCTCTGGTCTATGGATTGCTCTCTTTGAAGAAGTTTGCCTGACATTCGGAAACCCTCCCTTAATTATCTTGCAGGTTGCTATGCTTTGCATGGCTTCCTACAAGCTGCATGACAAACAGAGTATCTTTCAAACAGACAGATAGATAGACTGGTCCTTTTCCAAAACTCACAGGGAAAAAGATATAGTGTGTTTAATGTAACGAGGATCTTGTTCATAGGTGAAGCCCAGTCAGTAGCTTCACCAATGACTCAGACCGTCAATGGCTTCACCTAATTGCAGGGGGTAAGTACAAATAAGACACTGGACATAACATCTTATTTGCTGAATTCCCAACAAAAATGGTAGGGGTGGTAGCAGGTATCAGTTTTCACTAGGATTGCTGAATATTAGGACAGCATGGTTTCAGTGATGGATATTAATAATAAAAGCAAAACAGAAACAAGAACAGAATTTCAGGGGAACACATATAATCCTTGCCAGAAAGAAACTGCAACACTTTGTAGATAAGGCAGACAGTAAGGGAACATTTTGCTGCCTATGGTAAAAAACAAGATAGTGTCTGCCTGCCTTTCATACCATATAAGGAGGCTGAAAGGTATCAGTTGCATCTTACTTCAACACTAGAAGCATCCATAACATCCATAACCTAGTTTTTGTAATCCCTGATAACCATGAAGTATAAACAGCACTTCAGAAGAAACCAGAGAAGAGTTGATCTAGTCCAGGGGTCCTTAACCTTTTAAAGCTGCAGGTCAGACCACGCCCCCTCAAATTGTTAGTGGACCAGACCCCCTGCCACCGGCAGGACCAGCTCAAGCTCCCACCACTCCCCACACACACTGCTTCCCTGCTTACCAGCCTGGAGGAGCTGCATGGAGGAGTCTAGGCTGTCCTTCTCCCTCGCACTCAGCAGAGTGGACCGCAGGGAAGATGCGGGCAGCTGTGTGCATCCGCCACTTCCGCTTCAATCCTTTCTCCCTCCATTTGGCTTGGTGTGTCCCTAATGGTGATCTGTAGCAGGGCGGATGGTGTAAGGCATACAACATCCACCCTGCTATGGAGCACCATTAGGGACATGGCAGCCAAGCAGAGGGGGAAAGGATTGAGGTGGCAGCAGAAGAAGGGGTGACTGGAGTGAGGGTGCAGGCCACATGAAATGGCACCATAGGCCATAGGTTGAGAATCCTTGATCTAGTCTTTCAAATGGAAGAGCTAGCTGTACATGTGGTTTTACCATCTGAGGAAGTTTCTGAGGAGAACTAGAGATGAGGAAGCATCTAAGAAGCTGTCTTTAGCATCTCTGGAAGCTTATGAGGAAAAATTCTCATTTAAAAAAATAGAAACAGTTCTTCCTCCTCTCTAATCTATGGCAGGGACAGGCAAATAATAACCTTCCAAATGTTGCTAGGAATCAAATTCCATCAGCCTTAGCCAGCATAGCTGATGTAGAAGTACTACTGTGGCTGCAGTTCAGCATAATTTATAGGCCACAACATGCTCATGCAGATCTACAGAAATCTCTCCTTGCTGAAATGATCCATGAAAAGGGATGCCTCCATTTCAAAGACACTTTGCCTAACACAAACTCAGTTATTTGGGCACAGGACTGTGGAGCCAGAAGTTAGCAGTTTGATTCCCCACTATGCCTCCTCGACAGGGGCTAAACTCAGTAATTCATAAGATCCCTCCCAGCTCTGCAGTTCAATAATAACAAAAGTCTGGAGACCAGGGTCAGAGCAAGCATCTTTGAAGTTATCTTTAACTTCTACGCCAGCCAGTCACAATTCCAGGCTAGCCACCTGCCCTCTAAATGTCACTGCTGTCTTCTCTCTACAAATGGAATTTATTTTTTAAAGCCTCTAGATAACTGGTTTGGGAGAAAATGTGCTCTAGAAAAAAAGTATCAGAAACAAAACACAATTTTAAAAATAGTAAATTAAACTATAGGTAAATGTCGCCCTTGTTCGAAAACCAGTCATATCCAACTCTAGGGTTCAGTGCCCATCCCTGTTTATAGCCAAACAGCCAGCACTGTCTGTGTTTATAGACATTTCTGTGGACACGTGGCAGGCATGCCTAGGCACCGGAGTGCATGGAACACTGTTTACCTTCACACCAAAGTTGTCCATATTTATCTGTTTGCAATTTCTTGCTTTCAAACCGCCAGGTTGTCAGGAGCTGGGACAGAGATGGTAGGTCACTCCATCTTGCAGTACTCATGTCCCAAACTCCGAACTCCCAGTCTTCAAGTTCAGCATCTTAACCACTAAACCACCGCCATCCCCTAACTTAAACTATAGGAGCGACTTAAAATTTGCATGCAACTGTGCATAGAACAACTAATATGCAACACATCAGGGGCCAAATGAAACAAGGACATACTTTACCTGAGTCACTGAAATACAAAGATCATAAGCTGAAAATAAGAAATACCTCCTTAATGTTTCCACATTTAATCCATTTTTCTAGTTCTTCTTTTAGCTCATTTTCATAGCATCTTGCATCTGCCTTTGTGATGACCATTTTGTCCTTTAAAAATTCCTCAGGATCCAACTCCTGGATATCAAGGATTGGGATGGGGTGGGGGAAAGTGATTACAATTGTGAATCTTGAATATGAGTTGCTGTTTGGCTGTTAATAATTGCTCTGAACATATCAATGCCTATATATTAATAAGATATACTTACATTTGCTCTTGGCCAATCTCTTCTTGCTTCTACCATTGTATCATACAATATCACAGATTCTCTAGGGGAGAGAGAGAGGTCCAAAGGAAAACTGTATCTTGCAATCTGTGATGCCAAATTAAATATATATATATTATTTTTCTACATAGCTATAGTTTTCCAGCATTCCCAATGACTGCTTGTTGGTGTTGTTTAACATATTACACTTACATGATCCACAGTCAATGCAGCATAGGGATGATAGTGATGGATTATGAAGTCACCATTTCTGAGGGAGCATACGTGTTTTTCCAAATCATTGTATCTCTCTCCATAAACCACTGAAAGTAGAATAATCCACAACTCATGATTTGGTGATATCTGGATCAAAAACTTAATTGGAAATGGCAGAAACAATATTCATATTGTCTTCTTGCAACATATTTAATTTAACATATGCAATCATTTAAAGTGTTACAAGAAAAAAACATAGAAATGCATTATCCACTATTATATATGAGTAGCATTTTTTGCCTGGCCGTGCCGGGCAGGTTTTTATTGTGTTGGTAGTTAGGGTGGTTTTGGGGTGTGTGCACGCATGCACATGTGCACATGCACACACACAGGGGGTGGGGGTGGGGCTCTGCATTCAGCCCTTGTCTGTCGGAGAAAGCAAGCCGCTTCTCCAACAGGCATGGGCCGAATGTGGAAGGGGCTCACTTCCCTCCAGGAGGCGAAGGCAGAGAACGGAGCGTTGTTCTCTGCCTTTGCTTCCCTGGGAAGTGGCTTGCTTCCCTTGGTTGGAGGGGGATGAAGGCACCAGTGCCTGAGGCCCCCACCCCCGTGGAAAGCAATGGCTTCCCTCTGGGAGGAAAAGGCAGAGAACGGAGCACTGTTCTCAGCCTTTGTCTCCTGGAGGGAAGTGGTTCATTTTCCTCGGTGGGCGGGGGGCGAAGTTTTCAGCCCCCACCCTCCATGGAAAGCTATAGCTTCCCTCCAGGAGATGGAGACCGAGAACGGAGCGCCATTCTTGGCCTTCATATCTCTGAGGGAAGCGGGGCATTTCCCCATCGCTGGGGCCATGGGGAGAAGAGGGGCTCCCCCTCCTCCTCGCAACCCACCGAAACTGCAACGAGGCCAATGCCGGCCTTCATTGCTGGGGCTGCAGGGAGAAGAGGGGCTCCCCCTTCCCCCACAACCCCGCCGAAGCCGCGGCAAGGCCAGTGCCGGCCTTCGTCCCCTGGGCTGCGGAAATGGCTTCCCACCGGGAGACAAAGGTTGAGACGTGTTTTGGAGGGAAGTGGTTAACACATTGGTGGTTTTTTCCCATGTGCTGGCTGCCCTGCCTCCTCTGTGCTTGTGCCCTTCAGCCTGATTGGCTGAGGGGCTGCATGGCACGGAGGACGCTGAGAACCATAGGTTTTTTTTTGTTCGGGTTCTTGGGGCGTTTGCCCCACTCTCAGCTGCCGTACCACTGCGGCAATGCTCGCAGAGTCAAAAAGTAAGTGTTGCCGACTCGGAACAGAATGGTTGGGCTGGGTGTGGCCGCACATGCCGGACACGCACGGCCCATGCACCTTTTTATAGGCATAGATTACAGTACTCTGGTCAGGTTATCCTGCTATGGTAATAGAGTAGACCCTACTT
Source organism: Bradypodion pumilum (assembly GCA_035047305.1). NCBI lineage: Eukaryota > Metazoa > Chordata > Lepidosauria > Squamata > Chamaeleonidae > Bradypodion > Bradypodion pumilum. The sequence goes on along the minus strand of JAWDJD010000005.1, from coordinate 199,094,309 downwards.
CCAGCGACTCACTACCAAGTGCCAGGTGGCAGTTAACTAACCTGACCACCCTGAGGACTAGCGGCCTTGGGTGCCGAAGTCCACAAGGGAGGGTGATGGTCCCCAAGTGGATTAAATCCCACTTGAATCCATTCTGATGGAGGGCAGCAGCTTCATCAATACTGGTCTGGGGCTGAGGAGGACTTTGAATTCCAAAAAGGCTCAGGACCAGAAAGTGACTTGTGGAACTGGATCAGTGGTACAGGTGTCATGCTGCGATGCGGAAGGCAGATGACAGGCCACAGAATTATATTTGCAGGACAGCCTTCACGGTTGATTGCCATGATGTTCACCAATATTTGAATTCCAATACGGCACAAGAAGAAGAATACTGTATATTACTTTTCAGGTACATACCCAATTTAACCTTGTACGGTGTATTTTGCACTTTTACACCTTTCTTTTCTTTTGCTCCTTTTTTGACAGAAGAAGCAGAATCAGAATTTTGTGATATTACAGCTTCAGCATGTTGCCAATAGCTTTTTACTGACTGTAGCCACCTTTCAAAAGAAAAAGAGAGAGAAGAATTACTTTCCCAGTAAATGTAGCTTACCTGTAGCTGTCCTACATTTTAGCTCTTCTACATTTCAAAGTACAGTAGAACCTTGGTTAACAAATGGCTCAGTTAACATAAAAATCACATAACAAAAGGAAATCCATACAAAATAGTGTCTCGGTTTACACATTTTTTCCCACAATGGTTCAATTGGTTGTCAATACATCCCTATGGGAAACCGCATTTCGGTTAAAGTATTTTGGTTTTAAATGCATTCCTATGGGAAACTACATTCACTGCATTCCTATGGGAAATTTGGTTAAAGTAATTTTCACTGTAAGAAACTTCCCGGAGAACGCATTAATTATGGTAACTGAGGCTCCACTGCACAAATATTCCTTTCTTATCATATTTTCATATATAATTCACTGTTACTTGATCCAGACATATGTGTGATAACTACGCCATAAGAACTGACGTAGTATTGGTCAGAATCATACCTGTCAAGTTTTGGATTTGAAAATAAGGGAAATTTTGGCCACACCCCTCTGTGGGTGTGGTTAAATCTGTGGGCGTAGCCAAATATAGCCATGTGACTTGCTGGGCTCTAGTCATGCCTGCCACATGGCCATGAAAATGTCTGCAAACACAGACAGCACTGGCTCTTTGGCTGTAAATGGAGAGGAGCACTGCACCCTAGAGTTGGATACGACTGGCAGATTTTACTTTCTTAGGATCAAAGATCGCTGCAGATGGTGATTGCAGCCATGAAATAAAAAGGCGACTGGTGCTTGGGAAACAAGCTATGAGAAACCTGGGGAACATAGTTAAAAATAGAGACATCACCATGCAAACAAAAAATTGCATAGTCAAAGCAATGGTATTCCCAGTGGTAATATATGGGTGTGAGAGCTGGACCATTAGGAAAGCTGAGCACAGAAAAATAGATGCCTTTGAAATGTGGTGTTAGAAATAGGTCGATCCTAGAAGAAATCAACCATGACTGCTCATTAAAGGTCAAATAATAAAGATGACGCTAAAGTACTTTGGACATCAAATGAGAAGAGAGGATTCACTTGAGAAGTAAATGGAAAAAGAGGATAATGAGGACCCTGTCCGTAAGAATAAAAGAACATAACTATAAGATACTGTGGAAGTGGTATTTGACCCCCGTGCAGTTGTCTCAAATTGATAGTACAAAAGCCTGTTGGAGGTGTAAGGATGATATTGGAACATACGAACACATGTGGTGGGGGTGTAAAAAGATGAAACCTTTTTGGAAGGAAGTAGAATATGAAATTGGGAGAATACTGAATGTAGAAATGAAATTGGATGTAACTTCAGTATTGTTAACAGAGGTGGATAAAGTAGATTATCAAAAAAGGGAATTATTTGCAATCATGCTGTCATGTGCCAGACAATGTATAGCTAGATATTGGAAATGTGAAGCTACCCCAAAAATTGTAGAATGGTATAGGGAATTGTGGAACACCGTGTTAAATGATAAACTTACATGGGATTTAAACTTAAGAAAAGGAATAATTAAAGAAAATAAATTTCTGGAAATTTGGAAATGTTTAACGGACTATACTTTGATTAATGGGCAAGGACAGAGGCTAGTGCCTGACCATGCATCATTCTAGAATGATAATAGAGGAAAAGTATAATTCTTTCTCCGTGGCTTGTATTTAGAATGTGGTGAATTGTCATATTGAGTGCTACTGTATTGTTTTTAATACTTCTTTTTTCTTCTTCTTTTTGTCTTCTTTCTTTTTCTTTTTTAATTGTATTGTATTGTCAAATAATTATATGTATTATTTTGAGTATAAATGTAATAAAATTTGTTTTAAAAAAGTTCAAATAGTAAAGATGATGCTAAAGTACTTTGGACATCAAATGAGAAGAGAGGATTCACTTGAGAAGGCCTTGATGCTGGGAAAGGTGGAGGACAAAAGAAGGGGGTGGCCAAAAATAAGATGGCTAGATGGTATTGTAGATGCAATGGGCACAAAGCTGTGTGGTCCAAAGAACCTTTTCCCCATCTTCTCAGGGGACTTTTGTTTTGTTTTCTTTCTTGTTTACTTAGTGGCTTAAGTGACTAAAATCCTGCCTGGGAGGCAGAAGGTCAGCAGTTTGATTCCCGAGTACTGTGGGACGGAATGAGCTCCCGTCTTTGTCCCAGCTCCTGCCATCCTAGCAGTTCGTAAGCAAGAAATTGCAAGGAAATAAATAAGGACCACTTTGGTGGGAAGGTAACAGCATTCCGTGTGCTCTGGTGTCTAGTCATGCTTGCCATATGACCACGGAAATGTCTGCAGACGCAGACAACACTGGCTTTTTGGCTTTGAAACAGAGATGAGCACTGAACCCTAGAGTCGGATACGATTGGCTTTTGAGCAAGGGCAACCCTTTACCTTTACCTAACTCAGAGGTCCTTACACAACCGTGCAAGCGCACTGGATCTATCAGCTCTGATAATTCTCCCCGTGTATTTTGGATCTGCTCTCTCGTACAAAAAGCAGCTTCTTGCTCTAAAAATTGGCCACTGTAGGAATCTATGACTGTGATGGCGAACCTTGGCACTCTAGATATGACTGGCTTTCGAGCAAGGGAAACCTTTAGCTTTAGCATATAGTGATCAAGCAACATCCCCCACCCCTCCCAAGTTAACTCTAGAACTCTAGAAACGGAAACCTCCAGCCAGGAGCATACTTGTTAACCTTCCCGATTTGGCCGGGATTACCCCGTAAATTGACGTCGATTGACATCATAATCTGGCCCCCACTGCCAAAACCCCGTAATATGGCAGCGGGGGAAATGCTTTCTGCGCATGCGCGGGTTTTACCCCTTCCACGCATGCGTGGAAGCGCTACATCGCTTGCGTAAGGGCTGCGCAAGCGGCATAGCACTTCTGCGCATGCGTGGAAGGGGTAAAACCTTTCCACACATGCGTGGAACGCGACCTGCGCACAAGCGATGTGCGCAGGTCCCGTTTTTCCGGAGCCACGGGTTGACAGGTATGGCCAGGAGGCAGGGCAGAAACAGCTCAATAAAGCATGAGTGAGAGAGAGAAGTCTCTCACTGATTTGCCCCTGCATATATGAAATATTGCTCACCTCTTAAAGTAGACTCCCGTCCGTCCCATGGTGGCTCCAAACAGCATGAAGCCTCCATGACGTCCATGTGGCAGGGAAGGGAAATGAAAGAGAAACTAACTACAGAACGCCCCCACCACCTTCTCTCTCTCCCCTTCCACAAGCGAAAAGCCTGCCACACAGCGACCTCTGGTGGCCAGAAAAACATACTGCAGCTTCGCCTGTGAGGGCTCCGGTCAGGATTTTTTTTAACAAATAAGGGATATTACGGGGAAATTAATAAAATGGAAGGGGGCAGGAAGAGGGATAGAAATAAGGGATTTTCCCGGGGGAAATGGGATACTTGACAGGTATGGTCAAAATCCTATTTACTTCCAAGATTATATAAAGGCTATTGTGTAAGCATCCACCTTCTTCTGTCAAGCTCACCTTCACAAACCTGATCTTACACTATGTGGGAAACTGTGCATGCTTAGTATTTAAGCCAGTAACACAAAAGGAAGTCCATGGAGGGGGGGATCACCATGCAAATTCCCTTCTGTGTGCAGTTTTTGGCCACAGTGATTAGGTAGCAGGTTATAAACATGAAACTACCAATGCAACTGCTAAGGTTGGACCATGGAGCATAGATTTATGACTTCTCAGTCCAGAATAGTCCCAAATATCCCTGAGAGGCCCATAACAATCACATCAGGAACCTGACCTCCCTAAATTTATATAGCACATACAGCCACTGGTGTCTCGCCAGGTTATCCTGCTATGGTAATAGAGTAGACCATGCTGCCAGTGACTCAACACTGAGTTTCAAGTGGCGGTTAACTAACCTGACAACCCTGAGGACTAATGACATGGGTGCTGAAGTCCACAGGAAAGGGTGATGGTCCCCAAGTGGATTAAATCCCACTTGAATCCATCTTGATGTAGGGCAGCAGCATCAATACTGGCCTGGGGCTGATGATTCATGGAGTTGGATCAGCATGGGTGTTATGCTGTGATGAGGAAGGCAGATGGAGTAAAGGAAAAGGTTTCCCTTGTTTGAAAGCCAGTCGTATCCAACTCTATGGTTCAGTGCTCATCTCTGTTTCAAAGCCGAAGAGCCAGCGCTGTCTGCTTTTGCAGACGTTTCTGTGGTCATGTGGCAGGCATGACTAAACACTGGAGCACACGGAACGCTGTTACCTTCCCACCGAACTGGTCCCTCTTCATCTACTTGCAATTTCTTGTTTTCGAACTGCTAGGTTGTCAGGAGCTGGGACAAAGACGGGAGCTCATTCTGTCCTGCAGTACTCGGGAATCGAACTGCTGACCTGCCTCCCAATCAGCATCTTAGCCACTTGAAAGGCCACTGCATTATCTTCTCAGGACAGTCTTCATGGCTGATTGCCATGAGGATCGCCAATATTTGGATTTGGATATGGCACAAGAAGAAGAACATACCGCCAATATTGTATACAGTATTTGGAGACTCTTTTCATTCCAACACACCACAGCCTACTACTATTCAGGGGGGACCCCATATCTTAACACAATGTTCTTATCCAGCAGGCTCTCACATTTCTCACAAACACACTGCATTCTCTTGAGGTATTCTTATCAATGGGATCACTGCCATATTTGGCATCACCCCTAAATATTCCTCTGGTAAAAGCAATGGAAGTGGGAAGTGGGTGGAGAAGTCTGCTTACACCAATCCATTTGCATGCAGATTAACCTAGATGCAACCAGCGGAAAATATGTTTTGTGAATGTGATTACACTACTGAGAGCTTGTATCCATCTTACTCTGCAAGATGCTTAGGATTACTTATGGTTGCAGAAAGAGCCAAAAATGGGCATCGAATCATAACCAAAAGATGTTCCCAAACCTCTGCTCCAATTTCACCTCCAAGACAATGGACCTGTGGGGGGAAAAAACCTTTAGTATAAATAGTGTACAATATGGATATATTGATATCCTTTTAATACACTTATCTGGCACATTTCACAAAACAAACAAATAAAATTTGCACCATTCTGAGGCATCCCTGCCTGAAGGATCATTGTTAAATTTGGTATTATCTCAAATATATTCCTCTAGTTTCTTTGCTTAATTGTTTGGTGCCTGGCTCCTGAGACTTGTTTCCGTCAATCTGCAGGATTAGGTTGGTATCATTTCACACAAAATGTTGCCTTCTTCACACCAGTTTCAAGCAGCCACTGAAACAGCAAATATTTTTTTACATAGATGGAAATAAGGAGTATCCATTCATTCCGTGGGGGGGCAAATCTGTTTATTCCCATTCATGACTGAATCACATTTTCTTTTGTCCCACTGGAAACTAATACACTCACGGTACTATCTGCAGATAAACCTCTTCATCATCAGACTTCAAAAGCCCTGTCTTAGATTCTACATCAGGGGTTTCCAAACTATGCCGCATGGACCAGATCTGGCCCATCGCACCATTTCATGTGGCCATCACCCCTCCAAGAGCATTCAAGAAACAAAATGGCTATCCCTTTGAAGCTATTGGGACAAAGTGACCACCCCCATCATGTAGGCAGGGCATAATGGTTGTCTGGCCCTCAAAACTAACTGTGACCCATCTTGAAAAGGCTTGAGAGAGTGTGACCCTGGCTTGAAAAGGTTGGGAACCCCTGTTCTACATCATGCTAGGATTGGGGGCACCACAGCTTAGTAGAACAGGCATTTATGTGCAAAGAATGAATATTTCAGGAAGTACATTAAACAAAACACATGCATACCTCATCAAAGATAACATATCTTATCCTTTTGGCCCAGTCTTGACGATGAGGTGACAAAAGCAAGATTTCCAAACACTGAGGTACTGTTACCAGTAACTGAAACAAAAAAAAATGATATGTAATTAAAACATCTTGCTAATAATAATTTAAAATTAATAGAATAGCTATAGCAATTGTTTGTATATGACTCAAATTTTGGTTAAACGATGTAGAGACAATGACAACAGGGCCAAGGGCCATTGCAGGCGCACCCCCCCAATAACGGACATAGACAACATTGAAAGTGGATAACAGCATAGGGCCACATTTATTGATTCAATGCCCTAGTCCGAATTATAAATTTGCATTGGTAAAACGACCAATCGTAATTCCTAAGGCAAGCAGGCCGAAGTAACACTGGTAAGGTACCACCCCAAAATTGCCAACGGCAATTGGTTACAATGTATCAATTTGTTTGTTGACAACAAACAAATTGTTGACCGTAGTCAATAACTAACTTATGACCCCACCCTCTGACGCGTATCCGTGAAATCACAGGGGTGATGCATGCTGGTTAGCAATCGTCATCACCCCATCGCCTGGTTCGTCGTTGACCGGACAACGTTTAACTAATTTATTCCTGTCTAGTGTTGTCCAGTCAATTGCGAACCTGCCAGATACTTGTGGGTCATACTGTTTACCTTACCAGTGCTACCCGCCAATGTGACCAAAGTCAACAGTAGGAACACAGAAAGCCCCCTATATCAAACCATAGCAACAGTGTGGGATGGGCAAAAAAGCCAGGACCCGGAGCCAATATGGGTCCCAACCAAAAATTCCCACCCGGCCCCGAAGCGACCATAATATCACACTGTTAACTAGGGAGGGGGTGGAGGGGAAAAAAAACTTCTCCGCTCCGTCGCTGAGGTAAAATGGCAGCTTGGCTGCCTCGTGGCCACCCCTTTTATAAGGGAGCTGGCCACGCCCCTAACTACCCGGATTCTCTGTCCTGTGGGGGGGGGCCCGCAAAGGGCGCGGCGGCCATTTTGGCGCCGCGCTTGCATTGCAGGCGCACCCCCCCAATAACGGACACAGACAACATTGAAAGTGGATAACAGCATAGGGCCACATTTATTGATTCAATGCCCTAGTCCGAATTATAAATTTGCATTGGTAAAACGACCAATCGTAATTCCTAAGGCAAGCAGGCCGAAGTAACACTGGTAAGGTACCACCCCAAAATTGCCAACGGCAATTGGTTACAATGTATCAATTTGTATCAATTTGTTTGTTGACAACAAACAAATTGTTGATCGTAGTCAATAACTAATTTATGACCCCACCCTCTGACGCGTATCCATGAAATCACAGGGGTGATGCATGCTGGTTAGCAATCGTCATCACCCCATCGCCTGGTTCGTCGTTGACCGGACAACGTTTAACTAATTTATTCCTGTCTAGTGTTGTCCAGTCAATTGCGAACCTGCCGGATACTTGTGGGTCATACTGTTTACCTTACCAGTGCTACCCGCCACACGGAGGGGCTTCAAAGAAGACCTGACGCCCCCCCCCAGACCGTCAGCTCAGTCAACAGGCCTGCTCGCCAATCACCCAACAGGAGGTCCATACCTCCTCGCGACAGATGGACCCCATCCCCTGCGTACAAGTCATAATTTTGTAGACTAATATCGGGGTGATGACTAACCCGTCCCCAAGCCCTGTTGGCAAGAAACCGCGCCATTGCCTTATTGACCGCGCGCCTAGCGCGGTCAAGGGCCAGGAGGTTAACGCCCCCTCTGTAAGAATGGCGCGGGACAATGTCCGACCAAACCAGGGTTGTGGCAGGCCAGACATAATGCAAGTAGGCGAGGTCCTCGCAAATCGCATGCTTAAGCGATAAGCCGGTGACCTGGCCCAAATCATTGCCCCCCAGGTGGATGATTAGAATGTCAGGCGGGCCAGCACCCAGGCCAGAAAAAAGGAAAGGCCGCAGCTCCTGCCATAACATCCCAGGCTTACCATGCCATGCGAGACTGGCGTGGTCACCCAGTCCCAGTCGGGGTCCCCATTCTGTCGCCGCAGCGTAACGCGCTGCCCTGTGCACATAGCTGTGGCCCACCAGCCATACTGTCACCGGTGTAATACGACACCCAGGGTCTGTAAGAAAATTGAGAAAAAAGGCGGTAAGGTGACTGGATTGGTACTCATGGCGGGAGTGGGCGCACATAAAACTGAAAACATTGCGAGCCCCACCTTCCCATGCTGCATATGTCAGCCCCAGAGTACCCAAAAGCAGCTGCTGTAGAGGCTGCACCAATCCGGAACGAATGTGTGCCATAACGGGCACCTGGTAGGCCCACCCTGGTGAGGGCTCTGGCTGTCACCTTCCAAAACTGAAATTTAGTAAGGGGAGACCCATCTTGGTGACAGAAAAACGGGCCGTGGTGCATGCCACGCAGTGCCAGGAATTCCTGTAGGGCACCAACCGGACAGATGTCTGCCAAAGAACAACGTAGCAGTCTTACACCACTGCCTACGCCATGCTGATCTGTTTTAGAGGAGCGTATCCTCAACTGGGCCCAGTCTTTGGCTACGTAGACATCTTCGAGTTCCAGTGCCCTACCACTTGCATCCGCCTTAGACAGCATCACGAGTTCGCTGACGCGGAGCGCTCCAAAAAATGCCACCGTTGTGGCTGCGTGAAAAAGGGCTGCCTCATAATGATCAAAACAGAGGCCTGGCCAGCCCCGGGCCAACTGGGTAAGAACCCCTGGGGAAATAGGGTGCCGGTCATCCGGGCAACGCCCGCGCTCGCGCACCCACCCCTCCAAAACATGTCGCACACGGAAGTCAGAGGTGGTATCCACATGACCTCCCACTTTGGCCATAAAAGCCAACGCCGAGAGCTTGGATGCTATGGTGCGAGGTGCAAGGCCCTGTGCATGCAGGTGAACCATGAACCGCAGAACATGGTCCACCGGGATAGGCCAGGTCTCTGGCAAGAGAAATTGAGTAGCAAATGCCCTGTAAGAATTGAATGCTTGTTGATACGCCTTACGCGTGCGTGGCGCTAGTGACAGGCCAATCGCCCGGTTCACCTCTCCTTGCCAATAGTCCACATCTCGTCCGGGAGTGGCGAGGGAAATTCCTCCGCATCCGGGGCCAAGGCGCGGAACCGGGAGATCTGCAGGCGGGACAAAGCGTCAGCAATATCATTATTAATCCCTGGGACATGCCTGGCCCTGAACAAAACGTTGAGGCGCAGGCAGCGCAGCACAAAATGGCGCACTAGGTCCATGACCCTGGGCGATTTGGAAGTCTGTGCATTGACAATGTGGACAACAGCAGCATTGTCACACCAGAAATGCACCACCGAATTAGCCCACTGTTCGCCCCATAGCATCAAAGCCCCCAGAACGGGGAAAAATTCCAGGTATGTGAGATCCCGCAGGCGACCTGTGCCTGCCCATGCCGGTGGCCACCCACCACAGGCCCACTTCCCATTGAAGTACATCCCATAACCCAGGGATCCTGAGGCATCAGACTGGATCTGGAAATTGGGGGACGCCAGGAGGTCAGACCTCCAAAATGAGACCCCATTAAACTCCCTCAGGAATTGCAACCAGACGAACATGTCTGCCCTGATACCCCGGGTGAGCCTAACTCTGTGGTGGGGCCTGGATAACCCTGCCATGGCGTCGCATAAGCGCCGGGCAAAAGCCCTGCCCGGTGCGACCACCCTGCAAGCAAAATTAAGGTGCCCATGTAGCACCTGAAGTTCTCTCAGTGATGCCTTACGCTTGGCCAGCAATTCCGAGATAAGGGCCACGATCCTGGACACCTTATCACCCGGCAACCTAGAAGCCTGCACTACTGTGTCAATCTCAACCCCCAGGAATACTAGCTTGGTCGATGGGCCCTCGGTCTTTTCGGGCGCTAAAGGGACACCAAGTTCCTCCATTAGCGTCTGAAATGTGTTGAGGAGACGTGCGCACGTGTCCCAGCCCCGTTCACCCCCGAATAAAAAGTCATCCAGGTAATGGGCTACAGACCGGGACCCTGACCTGCGGGCGAAAGCCCACTCTAGGAAGGTACTAAAACGCTCGAAAGCCGAGCATGATATGGAGCAGCCAAAAGGCATGGCCTTATCAAAATAATATTCCCCCTTAAATTTAAAACCCAGCAACTCAAAGTCGCCCGGATGCACTGGCAAGAGGCGAAAAGCTGACTTAATGTCACACTTGGCCAGCAGGGCACCCGGGCCACACGAGCGCACCATGCGCAACGCATGGTCAAACGATGTATACCTGACTGAACAAAGGTCATCAGGGATAGCATCATTGACCGATCGGCCGGCTGGGTAGGACAAATGATGAATAAGGCGAAACTCACCTAGGGACTTTTTGGGGACCAAACCCAGTGGCGAGACCTTAAGATTGGGAAACGGGGGTACGGGGAAAGGTCCAGCGACCCTGCCCGCGACTAACTCCTTTTGAATGCTGGCCGCAGCCACTTCCTCCCTTCCTCTAAGGGATAAAAGGTTGGGAGCATCCTGAGGGGACCTATCACCCACAAAAGGGATACGAAATCCCTGCTTAAAACCTTGAAGAATATACTCCCTGTCCTCCCCCTTCGGGTACGATGCGAGCCAGCGCTCCAGCATGTCCACCTTAATTGGGGAGGGAGCCTTTTGGAGAACTAGCTCCATCCGTGGCAGCCTTGCCAGCCCACTGTCCACCCTTCCCTCTGCCTCGCGCCCCCCCAGGCTTGGGGCAAACAGAGGCTGCGTGGGGGCCAGAGCATGTGGGACACTCATGCTTATACCTGCAGTTCTTTCGATTGCAGGAACCAATTGACGAGAAAGTCCAGCACAGCAGGCGGGCTGGAACCCCCTGCCCCGCCGCCTGGCGGGTAACCTGCGCTGGAGCCGCTCGCTGGACCGCATGTCCGCAATGGTATCTATCCCCCGGGGCAGGGCGTGTGGGTGTCATATACAAAAGCCAAAGCCTCTGGCACGGCTCATCCCATCTCATCTCGGGGTGAAGGGGAATCCTCATACGGAATTCCTCGTCATATGCTAGCCATGAGGGGCCCGGAAAATCGACCATCGCCCTATATATGTTGTCCAAATATTGGACCATGGGAATAGCTAAATCCGGCCGCGCCCTCAAATATACCGCCATGTATATTAAATAAGCGGGGAGCCAGTTGGCCCAGGTACGCGGCGGCTTACGGCGGCGTGCCTGCTCCTTGTCCTTCTCATCCTGACCCTCCCTTTCCTCCTTGGTGGGCTCTCTGTTCAGGAGTGAGAAGATATCTACGTACTCCCCTTGCCATATCTTTTCCCTAGTAGCCTGTGCCAGGTGATCACCCAATGGCAAGGAATACCCTGCCGTCGGCAAGGCCGAAAAAGGGACAGCCGGCCTGGTAAAAGGGGTCTGAACTAATCCAGCCACCCCCAGAACATTCCCTGTAGTGTAGGGACCAATGCCCACCCCAGTGCCCAAGGTGGTAGTCGTCGTCGCCGGGTGGGTCGCCGACAGCGTGGCCCCCGCACCACCCGCGCGAGGCCAAGGCCATTGAAAGGCCCCCCCTAGATTGGGAATGTGTGTGGATGTACTCGCTTGCACCGTATACTCACACGCTGCACCCCCGTGGGCCGCCCCCACCGGGGGTTCCGGCCCACTGGGGGCGTCGGAGCTCACGACCGACGTAGAGCTCATCACCGGGGCTTGACCCGCACCTGGTTGCTGGCTGGGGAGCTGCGAGGCAGTGGCCGAAACCGCGCCACACGCCTGCAGCAGCTCGACCCTCCCCGCCGGCTGTTGTCCTCCAGCCGACAGCATCTCAAAAGGAACCCCGAAAGGGGCGCCCGCCTGACTGGCCCGCGCCAACGACGCCTCCAGGGCCGCAATGCAGGCCAGCAAGGTGTCCACGTTGACCATGGGCAAAGGGCCGGCCGGCCCGCCTGGCCCAGGCATGGGTACAGGTCCCTGTACCCCGGGACCCACATATGGCCATTGGCCAGCACCGAAGCCCGGCAGGGTTGGTGGAGAAACCTGCCAAGGCAGGGGGCCGCACCACCCCCCAAGGCTAGAGGGCCCCGGGAGAGGCTGGAGCCCAAGAGGAGTAGGCCCGACAGAGTGGGCAGGAGCAGGAGCGGTGTCCACCGCTCGTGGGCCGCGGGCCGGAACCCCTTCCGCGCCCGCCCTCTGATCGCCCACCCCGGGCCAAGGGGCAATAGACCCCATTCCGCCGGCCCCGGCCGGGGCTGGTAAAGGTGGCTGCTGAGGAGGCGGCACCGCGGTCCTCCGACCTGGGTTGCGCCTCCTAACAACGCGAGCTGAACTCGAAGCCGCCTTCTTCTTCGAAGGCATCTCCACCGGAGCAAAAAGGGAAGCCGGAAAGGCAGAACCGCTACCAAAAGGCTTCCCGGTAAGCTAACGAGCGACGGAGACGCAGGGAAAAAAAACTTCTCCGCTCCGTCGCTGAGGTAAAATGGCAGCTTGGCTGCCTCGTGGCCACCCCTTTTATAAGGGAGCTGGCCACGCCCCTAACTACCCGGATTCTCTGTCCTGTGGGGGGGGGCCGCAAAGGGCGCGGCGGCCATTTTGGCGCCGCGCTTGCATTTTTCCAATATGCTAGGCAAGTCAAGGGCCTTATTTCCTTAGGAAAGATGCTAAGGGGCCATTCAACAATTATGTGATCCTTAAGGGTGGGAGCAGTAGATGTGATGGTTTCAGCTCTGGAAACCATCACATCTACTACTGTGGGCAAGAAAACCTTAGAAGAAATGGAGTAGCCATAATTGTCAATAAAAGAGTGAGAAAAGCAGTAATGGGATACAACCTTAAAAATGACAGAATGATGTCAGTCAGATTCCAAGGCAAACCTTTCAATGTCACTGTGATCCAAATATACGCACCAACCACTGGTGCAGATGAAGCCACAATGGACCAGTTCTATGAGGACTTATAACACCTCATAGAACAGACACCAAGAAATGATGTCCAAATTATATTAGGAGACTGGAATGCCAAAGTAGGAAATCAAAAAGTGGAGGGAATAACAGGCAAATTTGGTCTTGGAGTACAGAATGAAGCAGGGCAAAGATTGATAGAGTTCTGCCAAGAGAACGCACTGGTCATAGCAAACACTCTCTTCCAGCAACACAAGAGGCGACTTTACACATGGACATCACCAGATGGCCAACACCGAAACCAGATTGACTACATACTCTGCAGCCAAAGATGGAGAACCTCCATACAGTCAGCAAAAACAAGACCTGGAGCAGACTGCGGCTCAGATCACAACCTACTGATCGCAAAATTCAGGCTTAGACTAAAGAAAATAGGGAAAACACGGAGACCAGAAAGATACCACCTAGACAGCATCCCTAAAGAATACGCGGTGGAGGTGATGAACAGATTTAATGGCTTAGACTCGGTAGACAGAGTACCAGAAGAATTATGGATGGAGATGAGGGACATCATGCAGGAAGCAGCAAAGAAAATCATACCAAAAGAAAAGAAGAGTAAGAAAGCAAAGTGGTTGTCTGATGAGGCTCTTAAAATAGCAGAGGAAAGAAGGAACGCCAAAGTCAAAGGAGAAAGGAAAAACTACAATCATTTGAACACAGAATTTCAAAGAAAAGCAAGGAGAGATAAGGAAAACTACCTAAAAGAACAGTGCAGAGAAATGGAGGAAAACAACAAAAGAGGCAGAACCAGAGATCTCTTCAAAAAAATCGGCGAAATCAAGGGAACATTTAAAGCAAAAATGACCATGATAAGGGACAAAGACGGAAATGAGCTAGCTGATGCAGAAGAAATTAAGAAAAGATGGAAAGAGTACACAGAGGAACTTTACAAAAAGGACCTCAACACTCCTGACAATCACAATGATGAAGAAATTGAACTTGAGCCAGACATCCTGGAGAGCGAAGTCACAAAGGCCCTAAAGAGCACTGCAAACAACAAAGCTAGTGGCGATGATGGTATCCCAGTTGAATTCTTCAAAGCGCTAAAAGATGACGGCGTCAAATTACTGCATTCAATATGCCAGCAGATTTGGAAAACAAAACAGTGGCCACAGGATTGGAAAAAATCAGTATACGTCCCAATCCCAAAAAAGGGCAATGCCAAAGAATGCTCAAATTATCGAACAATCGCGCTCATCCCACATGCCAGCAAGGTGATGCTCAAGATAATACAGGATAGACTTCAGCAACATGTGGAGAGAGAATTACCAGAGGTGCAGGCTGGTTTCAGAAGAGGTAGGGGGACTAGAGACCACATTGCCAACATACGCTGGATCATGGAGAAAACAAAGGAATACCAGAAACAAGTTTACTTTTGTTTTATTGACTACACTAAGGCATTTGACTGTGTGGACCACAACAAGATGTGGCAAGTAATTAAAGAGATGGGAATTCCAGAGCACCTCATATGCCTTCTGAGAAATCTGTACATGAAACAAGAAGCAACAGTTAGGACAGAACACGGAATGACAGAATGGTTTGGAATAGGAAAAGGAGTAAGACAAGGCTGCATTTTGTCACCATGCTTATTCAACCTATACACAGAGTACATAATGCGCAGTGCAGGGATGGAGGAATCACAATATGGGATTAAAATCGCTGGGAGAAACATCAACAATCTGAGATATGCAGACGATACCACCCTAATGGCAGAAAGTGAGGAAGACCTAAAGAATCTCTTGATTGGGCTGAAGGAGGAAAGTGCAAAAGCTGGCTTGAGACTCAATATCAAGAAAACCAAGATAATGACAACAGGCCCAATCAGTTCCTGGAAAATAGACGGGGAAGAAGTAGAAGCAGTGACAGATTTTACTTTCTTAGGATCAAAGATCACTGCAGATGGGGATTGTAGCCATGAAATAAAAAGGCGACTGATTCTTGGGAGACAAGCGATGAGAAACCTGGGGAACATAGTGAAAAGCAGAGACATCACATTGCAAACAAAAATTAGAATAGTCAAAGCAATGGTTTTCCCAGTAGTAATGTATGGATGTGAGAGCTGGACAATTAGGAAGGCTGAACGTAGAAGAATAGATGCCTTTGAAATGTGGTGTTGGAGGAGGGTTTTGAGAGTCCCCTGGACAGCGAGGAGAACAAATAGGTCAATCTTAGAAGAAATCAACACTGACTGCTCATTGGAAGGTCAAATAGTAAAGATGAAGCTAAAGTACTTTGGACATCAAATGAGAAGGGAGGATTCACTTGAGAAGGCATTGATGTTGGGAAAGGTGGAGGGCAAAAGAAGAAGGGGGAGGCCAAGGATGAGATGGATAGAAGGTATTGTGGACACAATGGGCACAGAGCTGGGAGGGCTGAGGGGGATGGTGGAGGACAGAAGCGCCTGGAGGAAAATGGTCCATGGGGTCGCAAAGGGTCGGAGTCGACTGTGCGACTGAACAACAACAACAAGGGTGGGAGGGGGTCTGCCATCTGAATTATGGAAAATTACGTGGGGCTGGGTCAGGTCAAAAATTATGTAATCCATTTGGAGCTGTTGTGGTTTTGAAACATGGTGCTTTTTTAGGTTTAAAAATGATCTCTGGGAATTTTGATCCGATTTGAGATTATTGAATTGCTTGTGCAGTCTATTTCTAAATGACAGAAATTTATATAATATCTCATACATTCTTCCTTACAAAAAAAATTCTATTCACAAAGGGTGTGATGCATCGATAATCCTCACTGATACATTCTGCATTAGGCACCAATAGTGAAAAGCTCTAAAAATTAGAGTTTTGATACAAATTTTCAATACGTAATATAAAATTGGGTTCGATATGTAATTTTAAAGGGGGGTTCTAAGCAAAAATTATGGTCGGATTACAGGGGGGAGGGGGTCAATTTTTCCCAGAAAATGGATCATGTAATTGTTGAATGGCCCCTAATGGGATATAGCCAATAGGCTAATTTACAATTTTAATTTACAATTTTAATTTAAATTATTTTTATAATGCTCCGTAAAAAAAAAAGTATGGCAAGAAGCAAGCAGAAAGCTTGGTGACTTATGAAAAGACTTAACAACGATCAAATTAAAACAGGTATTCGCAGCCTGCAGTCCATGGGCCAGATGCGGCCCATGGAGCCATTTCATGTGGCCCTCCGCCCTCATTCCTGATGCCACCACAGCAAGTCACAAAAGCACTGAAAACACAGAGAAAATGTGGCAAAAATGTGTTTTTGCATGAGAACTCACCGAAAACACATGTTTTCGCATGAGAAGTCGACAAAAAAGGCATGAGAACTCGCCAAAAATGCATGAGAATATGTGCAAGAACTCATGCAGAACCACCTGACCAGCCTGCTCTGCAATCAAAGGGGGAGTGATCTGGCCCACAACCAAAAAACGTTGAGAAAGCCTGAATTAAAAGAAAATCATATGCAAATATAACCAAATAGCACACAAATTGCTCCTGGAAAGAAAGACCAACTAATGCATAATTTAAATAAAACATCAAAGAGATATTCAGAGGGAAACCAATGAACTTTCTACTGCCTTCATATTGTTGGAACTACAAGGAGCTGTAAGAAGATGTAAGAATGGCAAAGTGGCAGGACTTGATGGTATCTGGACTGCACAAATTAAACATTTTGGGCAAAACACAAAGAAATGGCACCTTCAACTTTTTAAATAAGTACTGACCAAGCAAATGAAATCCAAATTAAAATATGGCAGAAGATGAAAGTAACTGATATAGTAAAACCACACAAGGAACCATCACATCCCAAAAGCTACAGGCCAAACTCCCTACTGCACCACTTATACAAAGTGAAGTGCTTGAATGTCAACCCTAAACCTAACACTAACTGTGTGAAATCAAAGGAGGGGTCTCCCACACAATGGCACCATTACTTTTCAATATTTATATAAATGATCAATTAACATGCCCATAATGATGTTCCCTTGGCAGTTCAAGTGGAAGACTTTGAATCCATTGAGCACCCACCAATATCTGCATTAGAAAATCTTTCTTTATGTTATAAAAACAACTGGCTGAAATCAAATACTTTGAAAACCCAGGTCTGTGCCTTCCACTTAAAAGAATAGAGAAGCTTGGAAGGCAAGATTTTGGAACAATGCACTAACCAAAAGTAACTCAGCATCACTTTCTGAACTATCTCCCTCTACCAACAGAAATTAAAAAATAATCCTGGCAGCAGCTTTGTGCTGGTTACCATTGTAATGAATTTAGAACCTTTAACTATAAAAGTAAGCTCACAAGAATGTGTTACCATGATTTAATTAATCACAGCGGTTTCTGTGTCAAAGAAACAAAACTTTTCTATGCAGCTTTGAATTGAGAGTTTCTTGTGAGCTAATACATCACCAGGATTAGTGCCCCTAGAGGCTTCTTTAACCATTAAGGGGAAAATTACCCATTGACACCTCAGTGCAAGTTCACACACTTTGAACTTAAGAGGTCAACCACCCAGAGAATGGGGAAGCAAAACTTTGGGCACCTTGCCAAGAATAGGGCCTGATCCTTGTAACACGACCTTGGGAGATCTTAATTCTTATCTCTAGATCTAGCTTCAAGGTCACTTGACATTCCTAAGGTGGGAATGAGTCACATTTTAAGGATAAAAAGGACTGTTAGAGCTCAGTTAGAGAGGACTTTTTCAGATGCAGAGGGAGCATTTAAAGCTTTGAACCATTGCCAGGAAAAAGGAGAAATGGGACTTTGAAGAATGTGGCCTTCAAGGCCACCCTTATTGTCCAAGTCAGCGGGATGTGGCTGGACATAGCCTGATTTTCAAAGGCTGAATACTTAGAGTTTGAGCCCATCTCGGACTATGAAAGAATTCTCATCTTCATACTTAGAAAGA
The DNA here is from genome assembly GCA_035047305.1 of Bradypodion pumilum. Classification (NCBI taxonomy): domain Eukaryota; kingdom Metazoa; phylum Chordata; class Lepidosauria; order Squamata; family Chamaeleonidae; genus Bradypodion; species Bradypodion pumilum. Next base: position 199,076,093 of record JAWDJD010000005.1, on the reverse strand, counting down.
ATTCTGGCATTCATACTTTGCTGTTTTTCTGACATCTTCAGACTTTGAAGATATTTTGATAGCTTGCTTAGCTACACTTAGAGAACAAACATGGTTTGTTGCTTTACTAGACAAGGTTTAGGTAGGACTTTGTGTCTAGGAAATTAGTTTGCTAGAGAGAGCAATTTAGAAGCTTTTTAGCTTATATTTTAGCCAAGAATGGGAATTTTAATTTATTTTTTTAATTTAATTTTCGCGCTTATATACCGCCCACTCAGATACAACCCGACTCAGGGTGGTTTACATGGTGGACAATAAATACATAATAATAATACAATAACACAATAATAATACAGTAACCCATCTCCAAAGGTACAGTTACAAAAACGCAATCCGCAAAATATACACTTCAATTACAGCAAGAGAAAACAAACAAAATTAGAAATACAAGATCCATAAAATACAGTATAACAGCAATAGCAACAATATAATCAATAATCAAAGCATACAATATCAAAAATACCAAAATTCCAAAGGACAAAATTCCACAGGTAATGGAGCCATCAGCTCAACAGTTCCACTGAATGACCCTGGCGACCCCCGGCCCTTTATCCCTCCCGATGGAGCAGGGAGTGAAGGCGGGACCCCTCACAGCTGCGCGGTGCTCCGGGCATGTAAACAATTAAGAACCCTCTCTTCTTTTTTATAGTGGGTGGGATGGGTGGGTGGGATATGGGTTTTTTAAAGTGTTTTTATATGTTTTTAGAACTTGTTGTAATGTCGCCCGGAATTGGGTTCTACCTGATTGGGCGGCATATATAAATATGACTATTAAATTAAATTTTAAAAAATTCATATACCATTTTGCTAACAAAATCATCAATTTTTATAATCAACTTACCTGACAGTTCAAAGCATCATTGCGAAAATCTCGTGTAAAAACACCAGAAATTGTAAGACCAGGAGGCAGCACTTTATTAAATCGATTGTAAATTGTTGCCTGAACTTGATTGACAAGAGCCTAAGAATTAAGTAAAGGTAGATTATTAGCAACACTGAAATATAGATGAAATGCCAAAGAATATAAATATCCTGCTTCTCTATTATGAGAATGCAGAAATGAATGCAGAATAAAGCAGTCTATCATTTCAAAGTAGACAATTGGACTACTCTGAGAATCTTCACAAACAAATATTTGAATATCAACAAATCTATAGAGTAATGTATGTATAAAGAACACATGAAAATATTATTTAGGAAATTACCAAAATATACAGAAAATCTTTAAATGATTACACTTCAGCGTAACATAATAAACAGAGATAAATATTAGTTGTGTTTATCATCTTAACCTATAAAATCGAGGGTTAACCGTTGGAACTTCGCATAGGCTCCTTAGCCAGGCCCCACTAGCCAGCACCCTCCATTCGTGCACACACCCGAACTGGGTACACAGGTAAACACAGGATTGAGAATTGCGCCAGGGGGGCAAGAGCCCCACAAACACAAAAAAGGGAAACAACTTCATTTCCCAACGTTCTTTGTGCCACGCCACAGCCAAACAGGCTAAGAGGCGGGAGCACAAAGAACGTGGGGAAATGCACCACGGCCAATCAAAAACCACCCCCACAAAAAAAGAGCACAAAGGGAAAAAACTACAATCCCCAGTGTCCTGTACGCCATGAGCGCGCAGAAAGGGGAGAAATGAGCCGCGCGAAAAATTAAAATAAAAAACACACTGCCTCAGAGAAACACAGCCCGTGTTAAGGAAATCGCCATCCCGCAGGTGGCCTTCCTTAACGCAGTCTGGCAACAGAGGCCACGCCGCGTTAGGGAAATCCCCCATCCCACAGACTGCCTTCCTTAACGCGGTCCAGCAACACAGGCCACGCCGCATTAAGGAACTCTCACCCCCTGCCGCGGCTGCCCTTCCTTCCCACGGGCCAGGCATCGAGCCCAGAATGCGAGAAGTAAAGACCCCCCCACCCACCGCTGCTGCCCACCACCACATGGTATTGCCACGGGCCAGCCACCGAGGCCAACCCATGGAAATACCCGCACCTGCACCCCCAACACAAACAAGAACATTAAAAAATCAAAAACCAAAATAATAAACATAAAAAGGAAACACAAAAACATCCAAAAAACAAGGAGAAACACACAGAACCCCCCCAAAAAAACAACAGAAAGACACACACACCCCGCCACCACTGCCTGCCGCCACATGGTATTGCCACGGGCCAGCCACCGAGGCCAGCCCACGGAAATACCCCCACCCCCAACACAAACAAGAACATTCAAAAATAATCAAAAACAAAAACTAATAAACAGAAAAAACACAAAAACATCCAAAAACAAGCAAAAATAAACAAGGAGAAACACACAGAACCCCCCCCCCAAAAAAAACCCCCAAAACAACCCCCCCCTAACAAAAATAAACCAGAGAACTTACCAGGAGATGTCCTCACTCATCGACAACCGGAACTGAAATGAGAAAACGAGGACACTACTAACCGGAAGAAGACGTGACACCCACAGGCCATAGAGAAAAATCAGACAAAATTAAAAATTACGCAACAGCACCACCCAGTGGCCACAGGAGAAATAACAGTCAAAATATTAAAATTAATCTAAAAGATTAAAAACAAGAAGGAAATAAGTTTTAAAAACATTCAAAAATATCCACAATTATCAAAAATAATTCAAACATAAATAAATAAGTTCTCAAAAAAAACATCTAAACACAGTAAAAAACATTGAATTTAAAAAAACATACACTTACACATTTTTAAAATTGTTATCCGAGGTACACCTATTAACAAAAATTCACATAGTAACACATTATTTTTTAAAATACAATAATTGAAATATATATATCAACCTTTCCTCTTTTTAAAATCCAAATTTTTTTATCACAGTTTAAAACAGTCCATGAGTATAAATAAACAATTTTTAAAAATTACATACTAACCTCATTTGCATAAACATAAAACAAAAACCTTACAACACCATTTAAAACAGCCCAGCAATGCTGGGCAACCTCTGCTAGTTTTATATAGAATCTGGACAGTGATATACAAAATGACAGTTGGTTTGGAGTTTTCTTCAGCTGCAAGGAAAATGAAAATGGGAGTAATTCAAATTTCAGAATCTGATTTGGCCATTTGTCTCAGTTCCTACTAAGTAAGAGTTGGAAGGCAATGAACCTTATATACCAGAGCAAAATGATGATATGTATTATCACATATCAGGGTTACGATATAGAATTTTGATTTTTTTAAAAAATTCTGATTGTTCAAAATGTACAAAGCTGTTTCCTACCTTTGTAGGAGCAACATACACTAGGACACCATCACTGCTGTCCCTCAAAACTTTTTCCATGCAGTAGTAGGAGGCATATGTCTTGCCTGATGATGTAGGAGCAACAATGATTGCAGACTCATTATTATCCACAATGTCAAGAAGTTCTCTCTATAGATAAACAGTAGTATCAGTGCATGACAATAAGAGTTCTGTCTGCACTATTTTATACCACTGTCAAAAATTACACTAAAATTACACAAAAGTCTCACAACAAGATTCCTATGAAAGGGTGAAGGAGGTTGCACTGAGTGGAAGAGGCAGAAAAGAATGTGAAATGTGTGGTGGCTGGTAAGCCCAACTATATCAAGATTTCAAAAAACAAAATGTCACAAAGTGTTGAAATCACATCTTGTGATTTGATTTGGCTTTATCTGGCCAAGCCAGAAACATGATCAATATACCCTTCTCTGCTAAGGTTGCCAGTATTGTTGATTTTAATCACCTGCCTTTGCATCCTGCAACCCAGGGGACAGATTAGCTAGGAGACCTCTGTGGCTGTTCCTAACACTTACCCTCCATCTTTCCTTTTAAAATGAGTGGTTTTCTACTGAACCCTCCTTGCAACTTCTAGTGGCTAATCACATACAATTTGGGTGTATCTTAGGAGTCAGAGGAGCATTTGGGCCACCAAATTTAGCAGATATCTGCATTTGGTGGCATGGGGGTTCTAGGGAGCAGGGATACTGTGGAAAGCATCTGGGCCTCTGTGAACCTCTTATTGTCTATAGGTCACATGTTGTTCATCTTTTCCTTAAAATAACCTCTATAAGACAGAATTAGTAATAATCAATACCTGCCATGTATCGGGAATAAAATGCTGAACTCTGGGATCAGGATCTTTTCTTTCTTCTCGTAGAAGATAGTGGCCCATAAACTGCAGTTGAAACCGAGATGATCCAACACCAACAGCATGTTTTGAATGCATCTTTTTAACTCCCTTTTTCTCATCTGAAATCTATAAGCATTTATAGAGATTTCACTTGAACTGCTTGATTAAAAATAAGCACTTTACATTTCTATGGAATTAGGAATGGAAAACTACTGTGAAGATTCACGTGAAAGAGATAAGTAAAATGATGACTGGAAAACATACAGCCCAATATTTTTTCTTAATATCTATCCTTAATTTCTGTCATAACTGTATTTATTGCAATAATTGACTTGAATAGCTCAGAGAAGAACAAGACAGCTTTACAGAAGGAAAGAGTCTTTCTCATGTTCCAAGGTATTAAGTACAGTAAAACCTCATTACAAATGCCTCTACTTATAAAAAAACTTGTGATACCAAAGGAAATCCCAAAAAAATAACGCTTGGAGATACAAATTTCTTTTGAGGTACAAAAAGTTTTTTGGAGTTTACCAATGCTTCCCACGGTTCTCAGAGCATTTCCGCTCGATTTTTGGAATTTTTTGTCATGTTTTGGCATCACCAAAAGTTCTCCCTGCAACCAGGAAGTCCTGAAAATTCCCCCTTCCCTTCAACAGCTGATTGTCAGGGACTTGTCCTGCAATTACCAGAGCTGGCCACTAGAGGGAGCTGTTGGAAATGTGCTGAACATGCATTGGAAACCAAAATAATCAGTTCCAGAGGTCAGAAAAAAGCCAGGAAAAAGTCTTTTATTTGTTCAAAACTCTTTCTAAAGTACACTTGGGGAATTTTTCGTGGTGTTTTCACCACTTTAGAACATACCTGTCAAGTATCCCGGATTGGCTGGGATTTCCCATATTTCCCCGCTCATTCATCCTCCTTCCCGCTGCTGTCCCGTATTTGAACGGTGGGGAAAGGGGTTACTGCGCATATGCGCCCATTGCAAATGGGCTCTGCGCATGCGCAGAGGGGTTCTCCACATGCACAGATGAGATGTTATGGCACATGTGCACCCGGACCGGAGCAGTTCCCGTATTTTTAGGAGCCGTGCTTGATGGGCATGCTTTAGAAAGAGTTTTGAACAGCTAAAGGACTTTTTTTTTTACTTTTTCTGATCTCTGGAATGGATTATTTGGTTTTCAATGCATTCCTATGGGAAACCATGCTTCAAGATAAAAACTTTTGCAATATGAAGAATCCCAAGAAACAAATTAATTTAGTATCTCGAGGTATTGCTGTACAGTGGAACCCCGTATAACGATTGCATTGTACAGCGATGAAATCGTACAATTGTCTTTTTAAAAAACAATTTGTATCATACAACGATTTTAATCATTGTACAATGCAAATTTTATTTTTAAAAAGGCAAAAGCCAGGTGGCTTTGGGGTGGCGTGGGGGAGTTACCCCCCAAGCCCCTTTGTGAACTAGCAGAGCTGGGATGCTTTCCTCCTGGGGAGTGCATTTCCAGAGGGAAAGCAGCCCAGCACTGATAGTGAAATTGATTCTTGGTGGTCCCCCTGCTGTTTGCGCAACCGGACCAGTGAGACTCCATTCCGCTAACAGCGGAGAAGTGCTTTACCCATGGGAAAGGGCTTCTTCTGCCCAAAGGCCCCCCTGCGCTGTTAGCGAAATGGAGTCTCACTGGTCCCCTTGCACAAACAGCAGGGTGGCAGCAAGAATCCGTTTTGCTAACAGCACACGCATGGCCCTTCAGTGATGGGGAATGGGATCCATTCCCTTTCACTAAGGGAAGTGCCTGTGCTGTCTATGGGGCTTGAGGGGGGAGAAATCCCCCTAGCCCCATAGATAGCACAAGTGCTGCCCTTTGTGAAACGGAATGGGATTCGTTCCCTGTCATTGGCAGGCCACAGTGTTGTCTATGGGGCTTGAGGAGGGGATTTCTCCCCCCTCAAGCCCCATAGACAACACTGCGTCCCGTGGCCTACCAGTGACGGGGAACGAATCCCAATCTGTTTCACTAAGGGCAGCACCTGTGCTGTCTATGGGGCTTGGGGGGGGGAGAAATCCCCGCAAGCCCCATAGACAGCACAAGTGCTGCCCTTAGTGAAATGGAACAGGATTTGTTCCCTGTCACTGGCAGGCCATGGTGCTGTCTATGGGGCTTGAGGGGGGATTTCTCACCCCCCAAGCCACATAGACAACACCGTGGCCCGTGGTCCATCAGTGACGGGGAATGAATCCCATTCCGTTTCACTAAGGGCAGCACCTGTGCTGTCTACGGGGCTTGAGGGGGGAGGGAAATCCCCCCCAAGCCCCATAGACAGCACAAAAACTGCCCTTAGTGAAAAAGAATGGGATTTGTTCTCCATCACTGAAGGGCTGCGGTCTGTGGTGTTGTCTATGGGGCTTGAGGGGAGGATTTCTCCCCCTACCTCAAACCTCATAGACAGCACAGGCGCTGACCTTAGGGAAAGGGAATGAATCCTGTTCCCCATCACTGAAGGGCTGCAGGCTGCTGTGTTGTCTATGGGGCTGGAGGGGCAAATTCCCCCGCAGAACTCCAGCCCCAAAGGCAACATTGCAGGTCTGCAGGCACCACTTGTTGGCTTGTGGAGGTCTGGGAAGATCCCCGGTCTCCTCGCAAGCATACTGGCTGGGTCACAAAGGGCTTGCAGACCCAGGCGACTAGCTTGCGAGGAGACTGGGGATCTTTCACAGACCTCTGCAAGCCAACAAGTGGTGCCTGCAGACTTGCAATATCGCGGCCACAAAGGCCCCCACCCCCTCAAAGATCCCAGCACCTCTCAGTGCAACAAAATGAGGCTTCGTTTCGCTGCACTGACAGGCGCCACAATCTTTGGTCTATGAATGTCTGCTTGCCTGGGAAATGTGTTTCCAGGCAAGGGGACCTCCATGGATCCCTTCCCTGACCCCTGCAGGGCTGCCTTTGCCCTGGGAACACACTTCTCAGGGGAAAAGCAAAGCGAAAATCGTTGTACGAAAATCCCATAGGGAAAATTGCTATATGATACATGTATCATACAGCAATTTTTTTGTACAATGATGGACCCTGTGGAACCAATTAAAATTATTATACAGGGTTCCATTGTATCTGCAAACAGGAACAAAAGATAATTAACAGTCTATCCAGATTATGTACTGAGGATTCAAAGCTGGGTTTCAAAGAGTGCACAAGAGCAGATTCAGATGCAACCTTGAAAAATGTTTAACTTGATATCCAAATAAATTTATATATGATTACAAATGATATGATTTCCTTAAAATAAATGTCAACTGTGACAAATATAGATCTGTAGGAATCCGATCCATGTAAAGATCTCTAATCAGCCTCATTAGCAACAGTTTATAGCCCCAGATAAACAGATGAAGAGTTAAAGGGTCTAACGGAGTCCAGCTTCATTAGACAGAGAGTAAGGAGGAAAAAGAGATAGAGAGAAGAATACACACGACTGCAGTTTTGGCTGAACAAAGGAATCATAATGGCGTCTCTTTATTCAAACAGAGTATATCAGAAACGAAACTTAAGCTACATAGCCAATCAGAATGTCAGAACCCAAATAAGGAGAAATAAGGAGAATTCTTCTCACTATTCTACGCATGCCCAAAGTCAAGCGTTGTCTCTCATGTATACAAAGAGGTCTTTGTTTACAAAATGTGTAGGAGACAGGAGACAGAAACCAGATGCCTTCCCACATGTCCTCCTTTTTCATTTAAATTTGAGGGAGGGACGGCTAATCATACCCCTGCATGTCATCATACTCCATAACTACTCCTCCATATACATCGTCACTGTCCTCCTGGACATCGTACCCCTCCTGACTCCTGGTACCTTGTTCCAGAGGATGATACCTCATTGAGTACAATTGCCGTCGTGCAAAACCCGATGTCTCCCTTCTACGCCGTGGACATGTGTTACACATAGAAATAAGATTAGGAATACAATTAATGCAAAAACACAAAGATATAAGGCAAATAATAATAATGAACCCATAAAAGAAAACTTGTCTAAGGACAGACAAATCAGGCAACCAAGAAGTCATCCAATCAAAGAGATTAACATCAGTGCGTACATTGTTAGTAATGCTCTCCTGTAAATTCTGAAGTTCTTTCTCAATAGTATTATTCAGATCCTGGAATTTTACCCGACATCCCTGGTTCCCGACCAGTTTACAAAATCCTCCGGATTTTGCTAACAGGTAATCTATGGCCAGTCTGTCCTGCATTTGGTCTTGATGAAGCTCAGTGATTTCCATTTGAAGATCCCGTATGACCCTCCCTGTGGCATTGATTGACTTCTCCAGCCTACAGGTGAGTCCCAAAATGGACCTTCTATTCTCCTGGGAAATGACACCTGGGTATGATCCCAATGTGAGTGTTCCAGTGATAGCACCCCCTATAGCTCTCCCCCAGGAGCTACCATCAGAAAGCTGAACATCGATTATCACTTCATCATTGCAACCAGAACCCATCGGGCCGGCAGCAGCTCTCCGGCGCCGTGCATCTGCCTGAAGCGGCATTTGCACTTGTACGGGTAAGGTAAAATAACCCAATGCTGCACATTGATATTGTCCTGGATGGAAATTCGTGGCAACTCCATTAAAAAAGAACCACATGTTGGGATCCTTAATTTGCCATCCATTGCAAATTGAATCACTATCTATAGCAGAATAATCAGGAGTAAACATAGGAAACACATCATATATATCTTCAATAGTAGTGTTAAACAAGGTATAATTAAGCTTATAAGAACTGTTATAACTACCCCATAACCAAAAATAATCATCACAACCCGTATAATTGCCTACATTCCGCAAAACCCTTTTTGCTTGAGTCCAGTGCTTCCATTTACTATTCCAGACTCCAGAACTATGACAGCAGAAACAAAGTCCTTTAGTGTATTTCTTGAATGTCATGCTTCGCCAGCGGGTGTTGTTAAATTGTTCTGGGGGATTAGAGAAGAGTGTAGACCTATCAACATGTTGCAAATGTCCAATAACCAACTCAGGCGTGTTGAACAATGCCGGAAGAAAGGCCATTTGAGACACTGCCAGTGGATGCTCATAGTATAACGTTGCATTCTTACCATGAACCTCAAACATATAGTTAGCATGACGAAGCCAAAAGTTGGGGTTGCCCCCATGAGTCATTGTTCTTACAGCTGGAAGCACAGTAAGAAAGAAAAGAACAAATGTCAGCAAATTTAGTCTACTGGTGAACCACCATCCTGGAGCTGAGTAACCTTCTTCTCTCTCCATGGGCGGATTGCTCGGGCAGGAATCCACACACCCAGGATCCCCTTGTTGCCAATAAACGACCAATGGCTTAGGAAGACACTCCCCTAAGAAACAGGAGCATGCCCTGTTATTACTAGTACCATGTAACTAAACGTGAAACATGCCTGATGTATAACACAAATGCAATGTCACAAACCCATTTACATGTGTAGGGTACTGAAAACTCTTCCATGTACTTCTGAAGGTACCTTGATATATGCAGTTTCATAAGGCAAAACATAACATAAGCAAAGACAGGTCTTTCCACTGCAAGAGAATAAGCAAACATTTAAGCATGAACAAAACATGAACATTTCTCTTCTTCCTTACATGAAGGAGGTCTCTGTTGCATTCTAGCAAGCATTTCTTACTCCCCAATTACATGAGTAAGGCATTAAATTTCTTCTTCTCTCACTAGGTGTAAGTGAAAGAGGCATTCAATAACTTAAAACCAGCATAGCATGGTAAATCAAATACAGTACAAATATCATTAGAGCATTTCACACTCATAGCATGAGCAGGTAGACAATTTTTTTCTTAAAAAAGGCTTTCAGGTTTTAAAATGCAAACAAAGCCAATTCTTCCTTAGAGTCCACACAAACTTTTTAGTCCAATCAAAATGTCCAAATTAAAAGTCCAAATGTTGGTTGAAGCTTTCTTCTTCTCAGATTACAAGTTAACCACTATCTTCTCTCCAGCACAGTTCTTGGCATGGCAAGGTTGAAATTAGGCCATAAATTAAGTCTCACTGAATTCATAAGACACCCAGCCAACCCCCCTTTTCAGCTTTTCAGGCAAACACACATTCCTTCATGCTCCAGCCACACCCATCTGTATTAAGGCAGGCAGGTGAGGTATGAAGGCACAAAGAACTTCTCCAGAAGTTGCAAGTAATTTCACACAGAAGAACAGTACAGGGAATTCCCATTTGCTTTCCCTGCAATCCTGATGCTTGAAACTTGGAATAGCCCATTCTGGATCTCTTTGTTTGAGGGTTGGGCAATTCAAAATCAGCCAAAAACTGTATGTCTTCTCCCTCCTTGTATTTTTGCAAAAGCCTGCTGTCCATACAGGACGGATCCACCCCCCTTTTCCTCAGGATTTCTTTCATTTGCAGCATCTGAATCTCAACTTCATGACAAACTGCATCTGTTAGTTTGTACTTGCGATAAGACCCCTTTTTGGGCTTGGGTTTTCTGCATTCCTCCTCTGGGCCATCCTCCCACTTCTTGGCCACATGTGAGGTATCAAGTTCACTACTCAGCTGCTCCTGCTTTTGTGATGAGGGTTGCTTCAGGGGTGAGCTGAGATCTCCTATGCTGCTCTTTGAATCACACTCCTTGCTTCTTGCCACTTTGCATGCATTACTAGCTTCAATCTGTGATGAGGTCCCCACCATTTGTTCCCCATCAGCTGGCACTAGTTGTTTTTTAGACTTGGCAGACAGTATTGCAGCAGTCCCATTTGCCAGAGCCTCTCTGTTCACTGGATATACAGCAACAGTTTCCATATCCAGCACAGCTGCAGTTAAAGCAGCAGAGAACAGGTCTTTTGTAGGGCTAAAAGTGCTTGATTGCTGCAAGGCAGGACATAATGTCCCATCTCCTTTTCCACCCCCATCCCCATCAGGGGGCTCATGCTGTTGTTTCTCATATGATGGAGGGGCAGTCGGACTCCCTCCCTTGGCTGGGGGCAAAAGTTGTGGAAGGGGACCAGCAAGCCGCTGGGAGAACAAAATATTTCTTGGAGTAAGTCTTTGAAGGCAGTTTCTGACTTCACTCCATGTAAATTGCACTGAAACAGAAATTCCCTCATGCTTCTGCAATGCATTTCCAATTTTATTCCATTTTTGTAAGTCCAGACAATCATCATATTTAACCCAAGGACAGATTTTTCCTACAACTTGGACCAGCTGCTGTATTTCCTTCTTATCAGCTCGTTTCCCATTCTTATCCAAAAGATATGAGATATCTTTACAAAACTCCTGCTCAGGCGAAGCAAACACACACCCCATGACAAATTTTTTCACTCACCCTGTTTTCTCAAGCGCTTGATTTGACTTTTCCTCTGGTCGGACCTTTCTGGTCGTGGGTGAATGAAGACCTTATCCCTGGTCGCCAATTATGAGGTGCTAATTGCTGATTGCTGCTTCAAAGCATTCCTTTGAATTTCATTCAAACGCCTCGCGACGGAGCACCACTTGTAGGAATCCGATCCATGTAAAGATCTCTAATCAGCCTCATTAGCAACAGTTTATAGCCCCAGATAAACAGACGAAGAGTTAAAGGGTCTAACGGAGTCCAGCTTCATTAGACAGAGAGTAAGGAGGAAAAAGAGATAGAGAGAAGAATACACACGACTGCAGTTTTGGCTGAACAAAGGAATCATAATGGCGTCTCTTTATTCAAACAGAGTATATCAGAAACGAAACTTAAGCTACATAGCCAATCAGAATGTCAGAACCCAAATAAGGAGAAATAAGGAGAATTCTTCTCACTATTCTACGCATGCCCAAAGTCAAGCGTTGTCTCTCATGTATACAAAGAGGTCTTTGTTTACAAAATGTGTAGGAGACAGGAGACAGAAACCAGATGCCTTCCCACATAGATCTTTGTTTGTTTCACTGGAAGTCTGTAACATGTCAACAAGTGGGAGCTCAGGCTAACATGATGGAAGGATAGTTAGATCTGACTGTGATTGCAAATGTTGCTTTTAGCAATCTCTGTTTGACTTGGCTGGTGGTGTCTTTCAACTTACTTGTATTATCTTCCTCCTTCAATTGGCACTCATTAATTATTTACTATGTCTCTTGATTTCTGTGTTATAACACCGAGAGTCACAAATGTTTTTTAGGGTTGAGAAATTCATCATTGATCAAATTATCAACGTATTCTGGAAGGAAAGAATCCTCTCTGACATGGACAGGTACCCCTCAATCTCATGTGCCTCTGGAAAAATATTGTCAGCTGGGGTCTTAAGATCTTCCCCAAATCTGATTTTTCCCTGCTGAGTCAAAGCGTCCTTGAATTAATTCTCCAAAGAGGGCCCAGCCATGTAGGACATGGCACTGCTCATCCCTGAGAGGTTGGATTTAACGCAGACCATTTTGCATATCTAATTAGTCTGCAAGACATGACCATATTACACTAGGCATAAAATAACATGGCTGAATTTCATAGGTTAGTTCAGTGATGGAGAACCTTTTAGAGACTGAGTGCCCAAACAAAGAGGCAGGGCAAACTCTGTGGTGAGGGGAAGGAGGAAGCGTTCCTATTGGGCTGCTGGGCAGAGGGGCCAGGTGAACTGTGTTAAGGGAGGGAGGAAGCATTGTGGGAGGCTACCTGGACAGGAATGGGTTAATGTGCTTGCATTCTCCATTACTGGCAAGCGAGACTCCACCCCCAAGGGTGATACTGCCAGATATGGACTACTGCGCAGGTGCGAACGGGGAGAAGTGCTTACTCATGCTTCCATATATGGTTATGCTTGCTAGACTCTGATAGGCTGATGTGTGTGTGACTCATGTAATCTTATACTCTGATTAATAAAGCAGCCGCCATTATCCTTTTGTTCAAGCATCAGAGACTGCAGTGTGTTCTCTTTCTCTCTATCTTCTGTCTATGCTATTCCTAATGGAGCAGGATCTCTAACTTTCTCTGACTTACTCCGTCAAGTGGTGCCTCCGTCTGAGGCTTTTGAACTGCGGTGAGGCTTTTGAACTCCGGTAGAGCATTTCGCACCTCGTTGGGCTAACGATCGGTTTTTATGACCAGGGTAATTGGTCTATCGTCACTCATCTCGACCAGACGGCAAGGTCTGACAGGCGCCTTAAATTCATCCAAGCTTCCTTGATCCCTTACAGGGTGAGTTGACAGCTTTACGATATGGGGAATGCTTTAACGTCTCCGCAACAGATGTTTTGCAAGGACTTGATTTACCTCTTGGATAAGAATGGCCATAAAACTACTCCTAAAGAAGTGGAATAATTAATTTGTGCAATAGCAGATGTGACCCCATAGGTTCCAGAGCAAGGAACTCTTGATTTAAAAACATGGGACAAGATTGGAACTTGCTTTCAGGGCCACCCCAGGGTTTCCATCCCAGTGCAACATGTCTGGTGTAAAGTCAGGGTTTGCCTTCAGGGACTTACCCAGAAGAACATTCTTTTGGCCCAAAGCCTGACCACCTCCATGCCACAAATATTGCCACCCGCCACTGGAGATCCTCTATCCCCAACCGCACCCCCGCCATTTGGGCCACAATTGCCTCCAAAAACCCCTGATGAAGGTGGAATGTTATATCCCACTTGACCACCATCAGGCCCTGTTAACCCTACAAAAACCCTGCTCTCCGCTGCTTTAACTGCGGCTTTGCTGGACTTGGAGCCTGCTACTGCATTTCCAATCATCAGAGGTGCCCCAGCAGTTGGGAATGCTCCAGCACTCCCTGCCATCTCTTAAAAAACAACTAGTGCCGGCTGATTGAAAACAAATGATCAGGACCTCATCGCAGATAGAAGCTATTACTGCATGCAGAATGGCAGGCAGCAAGGGTTCTGATTCCGAGGGCAGCACAGAAGACCTCAGCTCACCCCTGAAGCCACCCACATCACGGAAGGTGGAGAAGAGGACCAAGCAGGAGAAGCCGAGCGGTAAGCTGGATTCCTCACTTGTTGGCGGGAATTGGAAGGCTGAGCCAGAGGAGGAAAGCAGAAAACCCAAACTCAGAAAGGGGTCTTTTTGCAAATCCAACCTAGCAGATACAATTTTTCAATTAGTTAAGATTCAGATGCTGCAGCTGAAAGAAGCCCAGAGAAAACGTGACATGGATCCTTCCTCTATGGACGGCAGGCTTTTGCCAAAATACAAGGTGGGAGAGGATATACTCCAGTTTTTGGCTAAATTTGAATCGCTCAACCCTCAAGCAAAGAGATCAAGAGTGGGCTGTTCCAAGTTACAAGCATCAGGACCGCAGGGGAAGCAACTGGGAATTCCCCTGTCCTGTCCGTCAGTGTGGAAGAATTGTTGTGTTGGTATTTGAGGGTGGTTGGTTGCCTTGCTAAGTCTGGGGGCTGGAGGGATGATGGTGTTTAAATTCTAGACTGAAGAGATCTTCAATCAACATTTGGACTCTTAATTTGGACATTTTAATTGGACTACAAAGTTTGTGTGGACTTCAAAGATGAATTGGCTTTGTTTGCATTATAAAACCTGAAAACCTCTTTAAAATTGTCTGAATGCTCATGCTATGATTTTGAAATGCTCTGCTGATATTTGTACTGTACCTAGTTGATCTACCATGCTATACTGGGGTTAAGATATTGTTTGCCTCTTTCACTTATACCTAGTGAGAGAAGAAATGTAATGCTTTACTCATGTAATTGGGGAGTGGGAAATGTTGTTAAATGATATGTGTTGTTGTTTGCTAGAATTGCTAGAAAAACTTTATTGTAAGGAAGAAATGTGCTTGCCTGTTTTAAAAGTGCATACAGTGTACTATGACGAAAGGCAAGATTTTACAAGAAGATCCTGGTTTTCGTCACCCTAATGAGGGGGGTGTCATGGAATGAAGGTCCTGCTCATTCCATGTTTCCTGCCTCCTGGAAGAGGGGGGGGTGACCAGCCTTCTCCCCCCCCCCAACAGATTGCTTTAACTATGTGCTTTTGATCTTTTACTGGAATGTATTTTGGGACTTTGCTGTGCTTGTAATACAATTATGAAAATGCCTGGAAGAGTTTTTCACTGTAACCCTACATATGTAACTGAGTTTGTTATATTGCAATTGTGTCTATATGTCAGGAATGTTTCATGTCTAGTTCCATGGGGCAAAAAATGAACTTTTCTCTTGTGAGAGGGTTGTAATAACATGGCACTGGTCATCAAACATGGCATGTTCCTGTTTCTTAGAGGAGCTGGTTGCCCTGTATTGCAGGTGGGCCTCTTGACTCCCTCTTGCAACTTTATGGTGTTGTAAATAGCCAAATGGTGTTAAAGAATGTTGTTTTCTACTCTGGATGAAGATGCTCATCTTTCATCACCTGACATAGATAGTTAATTGAGTTGAAAGCCAGATATTGTTTAGATAAATTTTGACCCGGATTGGTTTTAGGCCAGATTGAGAAAGAACTCCAGGATCTGCAGGAGACCATTACTAATAATGTGCATAATGATGTATCTCTTTTTGATTGGATGACTTCATGGTTGCCTGATCTGTCTTTCCTCAGGCAGCTTTTCTTTTATGGGGTCATTACTATTATATGCCTTATACTCGTATGTTGCTGCATTTATTGTATTCCAAACCTTATTTCTGTTTGCAATAACTGTCTACTGAATAGAAAGGAAGCCTCTAGTTTTATGAAAAAGCAATTATACTCTATAAAGTATCATCCTTTGGATCAGCGTGCCAAGAGCAATGAGGGGTCCGATGCCCGGGAGGATAGTGATGGTGACTATGAGGGGGTAGTCACGAACTATGCTGATATGCAGGTATATAATTGGCGGTCCCTTACTCAAAAATTTAAATAAAAAAGGAGGGCATGTGGGAAGCTACCTGGGCAGGAATGGGTTAATGTGCTTGCATTCTCCATTACTGGCAAGCGAGACTCCACCCCCAAGGGTGATGTTGCCAGATATGGACTACTGTGCAGGTGCGAATGGGGAGAAGTGCTTACTCATGCTTCCATATATGGTTATGCTTGCTAGACTCTGATAGGCTGATGTGTGTGTGTGACTCATGTAATCTTATACTCTGATTAATAAAGCAGCCACTATTATCCTTTTGTTCAAGCATCAAAGACTGCAGTGTGTTTTTTTTTCCTCTGTCTTCTGTCTATGCTATTCCTAATGGAGCAGGATCTCCGCTTAGGAACTCTGACTTTCTCTGACTTACTCCGACAAAGCGTTCTCATTGGGCTGCTGGGCAGAGAGGTGGGGCAAACTCTGTGATGTGGGAGGGAGGAAACGACGGCGTGCATGCCAACAGAAAGGGCTGGGAGTGTCACATCTGGCATGTTTGCCATAGGTTCACCACTGGGTTAGGTGAACATACCTGTATAGCCACAGTGGTGTAGCTGTAAACCTGCAAATACAGGTGCTATTCCACTGCCACCACCCAGAAGAGCCCTAAACTGTAGGCAACTGATTTGATCAACAAATAAGGACCACATATCTTGTAAAGCTAATGGATCCTAATTGATCTTTTTGGGAGAGAATGAAAACAAAATAAAACAAAAACAACAATGGAATGGGAAATTTTTTGGCAGCAATGGCCATAATCAGGTGCTGGGGCAAGGGCATACCAATGTAAAAAGTGTCTGGCTATAAGCAGAGGAGTGTTCTTTTTGGTATCAGTCCCTGAAATATCCATCTGTAGTCACTTAGGCATTCCAGAAGCTGCTGCCAAATTCAAGCCTCTCTATTGAGATCCACCCTTTTTCTCCAAACACAAAGGTTAAACTCATTAGCATGTGTTCAATGCTAGGTGTTTGTTTTGTATCTTCCCAAGTTTGCAATTGAAAAGGGGATCATCTGCCATTACCAATTGTATGAAGCCACATTGGTTTGTATGCTAACCAATCACTCTGTACCTGACCTCTGTACTGATGTGTACAGGAGTGCTCTTCCTGCAGTCCACTCCCATGTCTGATGAAGTGGACTTGATCCATGAAAGCTCACATTGAAATATAACAGTTAGCCTTTAAAGTGCTACAACTTTTTGTTTTTGTTTTGTTTATTCTCTGATATGACTGAATCTAGTTAAATATTTTGCAAAATACTGTGCCATCACAACTCTGATGAAAAGTAATTTACTTCTATGTAAGCTGCTTAACTGTAGTGATGAAAAAACACGTGCACTGCTACAGATTGAGCTTCATTCCACTTTTCAAAAAGGGGAGGAATTGAGATGCAAAAATTTAAATTAACATTTCGCAATTACCTTGATGCATTTTAAAGAAGCAGCAAGATTGTCAAATCCAAGACTCCAGAGGCATTTCCAAATCAGATGGAAGTCATTCTCTTTCAATATATCTTGATCACCATAATTTGCAATCAATGAGTGGATTCTTCTCATCACTTCAACAGCTATATTTAAGTTTTTTACTGTTTTCCCTTGGAGAAAACAAATACTGTATACCAAAAGATCAATCATAAGTACAGTATAAGCAATTCAATTTGAAATTAGTGAAGAAATGTCTTCTTCATGCTATAGATGTGAGAGGCGATTTTGTTGCTAGCTTTGGGCTATGGCTGGACAAGAATTCAGAGGACCTGCGTTTAAATTCCCAGGTAGTCATGAAATTTGCAGGATTACCTGATACAGTCATTCTAGCTCAGCCCAACCTACTTCACAGGGATGTTGTCCACAGAAAAAATAGGGGAAAGGGCCATGCTCACCTGAGATCCAGAGCTAAAGGAAGAGCAATTCAAATTAAACTACAGCATATATTAAGGGTTCTTCTCTATAGGGCATATGTCCCTGAAAAAGCACAAGGGTCCAGTGAACATTGGCATTCCAGGTATTCTTGAACTTCAATTCCCAGAAGCCCTGACCATCAGGAGTGCTAACTTGGGCTTCTGGTACTTGAAGTCCAAGAACACATGGAGTGCCAAGGTTGGCCATCACTGCCCCATGACTTTCTGAAACAATGGTTTATTTTGTTCCATGGTTTCTACGTGGCATTTTAAATAAGTTAATTTCTGTCAAAGAGGCTGCCACTCACTTATCAAATATATAAAAGAGTTGGTGAGGGAGATAGTTCCAACTCCATATCTCCAGCAAGAAAGTAGATTTCAAAGGTGGTGTTTTTTTTAAAGATTTCATAAGAGTGATTTCCCAAGATATGACTTTTTTGCAAATCCTATATTTCTCTCTAATGGGTTATACCCCATGGAGCCCATGCTATAAAAATGTACTGGCAAGAATGGAGAATCAGTGGTGTTATTTATTGACCCTGGATAAGAATTTTAGCCCCAGGGTTATTATTTTTCAAACACAGGGACTTAGCTTTCAGGTAACTCCTGAGCCAACCATGTCTGAACTGGCCATAATGAATCATAGAATTAATGAGTTGGAAGACGCCTATGAGGTCACTGAGTCCAACCCCCTGCTTAAAGCTGGAACCCTGAGTCGGGTTCACCTGATTGGGCGGCATAGAAATTTGAATAATAAATAAATAAATAAAATCCAAATCAAAGCATATTTGACTGATGGTTGTCCAATTACTGTAAACTATAATTACATTCTGTCCAACTCATTTCTCTCTATATATAATGACAGGTTATTCCTACAAAGCTTCAACAATTTCATTTGTTCACATACCTCCTGTCTCACAGTGTTCCTTCCATAAACCAGAGCAAACATTCAGTGCGGCCAGTTCTGCACGACATTTCACAGATTCACACTGACATTTTTTCAGAAAATCATCCAGGTATTTATTGCCAGAAATCACATCCTCTTTAATTTTTCTCTCAATTGACATTGAAGAATTATCCCATTTATGCTCTTCTTTTTTCTTTTTGTCTGCATTCTTCCTTTTCTGATTCTCCTCAATAATTTTTTCTGCTTTGGTCTTCTATGAAAAAATGAACAATAGAATTTTAATCCACATTATTATAATTCTTTGAAGCTGAAATTGCTAGATTTCCAACTTCACACTTTGTTTAAAGATCAAGAAAAGTAAGCATCCCACAGTAGGATTTTTCTGGTCTCTCCACCATCCCTAGAAATGTTTAACAAAACAAAACAAAACAAGTCTTTTTTGCCCAAACAAAAGACCCAGAGGCAAAGTTTTCTATGTCTGGATTTTGGAAAATGTTCATTAAGACTAATGCTTCAATTTAGCACCTGCAAATCATATTTAAAGTCACTGCCCAATGGAAGCATACAATTTAATTGTCTGCGGTTTTAAAATGCTTCCAAATGGTTAATTATTTTACAGTGTTTATGATTTACCAATTTCTTCTAACATGATTACTGACTGTATCCCACTCTGAGATCAACTGATAAAGGATAGGTTAATAGGTTTAAACATGTAGATATGCTTTTTGTATAACCCAGCATGTTAGCAATGTGGTTTCTAGTTCCCCTTGCCTCTTTGGAATTTGGCTTGTAATGCTAGTAGTTCCCAATCCACATACAGCTGAAACCTAGCTTGAAGAATTTTGAGCACAATTTGCTAGTGTGTAAAATGTGTGTATTTGTATGATAGCTTGAACATTCTTTAGCACTGCCCTTCTTTGGTATTAGAATGTAAACTGACCTTTTCCAATCCTGTGGCCACTATTGTGTTTTCCAAATTTGTTGGCATAATGAGTACAGCACTTCAGTGGTATCATCTTTTACTGATATAAATAGCTCAACTGGAATACCATCATCTCCACTAGCTTTGTTGTTAGTAATGCTTTCTAGGGCCCTCTTGAATTCGCACTTCAGGATGTCTTGCTCAAGATAAGTGATCACACCATCGTAATTGTCAGGGACCTTAAGGTCCTTCTTGTATAGTTCTTCTGCGTATTCTTCCCACCTTTTCCTAATTTTTTTTCTTCTGTTACATCCGTGCTGTTTTTGTCCTTTCTCATGGCCATCTTTGCTTAAAAACACTCCCATGATTTCTCCAATGTTCTCCAAGAGATCCCTAGTCCTTCCCACTCTGTTATTTTCCTATATTTGCATTGGTCATTTAAGACAGGAGTTCTCAACCTATGGCCTGCGGGCTGAATCTTGCCCATGGCACCTTTTCATATGGTCCGCCACCCTAGCTCCCACCACTGAAAGCAGTGGAAACAGCCACACATGCATTTACAGCAGCTGTAAATGTGCCCAATGCTGTCATAAATGCATTTACGTGTTTACAACAGCCACAGACATGTTGTATGGAAGGGTTTACGGTGGGGGGAACCACCAGTCCAGCCCGCTCAGCCGTCTGAAGGAGTGTGACCCAGCCTGAAGCTTGAAAAAGTTGAAAACCCCTGATTTAAAGCCTCCGTATTTCTCTTTGCTGTTTTTGAAATTTTTCATTCAGTTGGATGAATTTATTCTTTACCGCCACTGTAAAGGATGTGATCTAGATTATATCTGAATGGCCTGATGCTTTTCCCTTTCTTCAGTCTAAGCCGGAATTTTGTAATCAGTAGCTCATGATCTGAGCCACAGTCAGCTCTAGGTCACATTTTTACTGACTACATATAGAGCTTCTCTATCTGTGGTTGCAAAATCCATAATCAATCTGATTTTGATGTTGGCCACTTAGTGATGCCCATTTGTAGAGTTGCCTTCTAGGTTATTAAAAAGAGCTTGCTATAACCAGCAGATTCTCTTCACAAACAGTGTTAGCATTTGCCCTACTTCATTTTGTACTCCACAGTCAAACTTACCCATTATTCCAGTTACCTGTGACTTCCTACTCTGACAGTCCAGTTCCTTTGCAGGCGCACCCCCCAAAGAAAGACTCAGACACCGGTATATGGATAAAGGCATTGGGCCACTTTTATTGAATAATGCCCTAGTCCGAATTATAACTTTCAATTGGTACTCATCCAATTATAATTCTTAAGGCAAGCAGGCCGCAGTAACACTGGTAAGGTTCCTCCCAAAATTGCCAATGGCAATTGGCTACAATGTATCCATTTTGTATCAATTTGTTTGTTGACACAAACAAATTGTTGACCGTAGTCAATAAACTATCTACTGACCCCACCCTCTGACGTGTATCCGTCAAATCACGGGGTGATGCATGCTGAAAAGCTCCTGCCATCACCCCTTGCCTGGTTCGTCATTGACCGGTCAACGTTATTACACCTGTACCTGTCTAAGTGTTGGCCAGTCAATTGCGAACCTGCCGGATACCTATGGGTCATAAATATTTACCTTACCAGTGCTACCCGCCACACGGGGAGGCTTCAATGAAGACTCACCGCCCCCCCCCAGACCGTCAGCTCGGTCAACAGGCCTGCTTGCAAATCTTCCAAAAAGAGGTTCATACCTCTAGCCGACAGGTGGACCCCATCCCCTGCATAAAGATCATAATTTTGTAAACTAATGGTGGGGTGTCGGATGACCATCCCCAAACCCTTGTCTTCCAAGAACCGGGCAACTGCCCTGTTCACCGAGCGGCGAGCGCGGTCAAGGACACGGAGGTCAATACCTCCCCTGTAAGCGTGACGTGGTATGATGTCCGACCATAGCAGCCTTGTGGACGGCCACACATAATGCAAATAAGCTAGGTCACTGCAAATCGTGAATATTAAAGAAAGGCCAGTGACCTGGCCGAGGTCATTGCCCCCTAGGTGCAGTACAAGGACATCAGGCGGTTCAGCATCCCTGATGGAGAAAAGGAATGGCAACAGTTCCCGCCATCTCATTCCACGCTTACCGTACCAACGTATGCATGCGGATGCACGCAGTCCAAGCTGGGGTCCCCACTCTGTCGCCGCAGCATACTGCGCTGCCCAGTGCACGTAACTGTGGCCCACCAGCCATACTGCCACCGGTGTGCGGGGACACACAGGGTCTGTAAGAGAAAAAAGGGAACAGTGACTTAACTGGTACTCATACCTGAAGAGGGCGAACATATAATGCAAAACGCATAGATCCCCATCTTCCCATACGGCGTATATCAGCCTCAGAGTACCCAAATGCAGCCGCAGTTGAAGCAGCACCTATCCTAAACGAATGGGTGCCGTAATGAGCCCCAGGGAGGCCAACACTGGATAGTGCCATACCGGTCACCTTCCAAAATTGAAATTTAGTAAGGGGAGACCCATCCTGGTGGCAGAAAAACGGGCCAGGGTGCGTGCCACGCACTGCCAAGAACTCCTGTAGGGCACCAACCAGACAGATGTCTGCAATGGAACATCGTAGCAGTCTAACTCCACTGCCTACGCTGTGCTGATCAACTTTTGAGGACCGTATCCTCAACTGAGCCTACTCATTAGAAACATAGACATCGTCGAGTTCCAGTGCCCTACGAGTCGCATCCGCCTTAGACAGTAGTACCAACTCACTGATGCGGAGCACTCCAAAGAAGGCCACCATGGTAGTCGCATGAAAAAGAGCCGCCTCATACCTGTCAAAACACAGGTTATGTCAGCCTCATGCAAGGTGGGTAAGCACCCCTGGGGAAATTAGGTGACGAGTGTCCGGGCAGCGGCCACGTTCCCGTGTCCACCCCTCCAAAACATGTCGTATGCGGAAATCGTTCATGCTGTCAGCAAAACCCCTCACCTTGGCAATAAATGCTAGTGCTGACAGCCTGGATGCTATAGTGCGGGGAGCGAGGCCCTGACTGTGTAGATAAACCATAAATTGTAAAACTTGTTCCACTGAAATGGGCCACACTTCGGGCAACTGAAGTTGCACGCAAAAAATTATAAATTGAACGAAAGCATGATGATACGCCTTACGCGTGCGGGGCGCCAAGGACATGCCGATCGCCCGGTTTACCTCTCCTTGCCAAATGTCCAAATCTCGGCCGGGAGTGGCGAGGGGAATTCCTCTGCGTCCGGAGCCAAGGCGCGGAACCCGGGGATCTGCAGGCGGGATAAAGCATCGGCAATATCATTATTAATGCCTGGTACATGTCTGGCCCTAAAAAGCACATTCAGGCGTAGGCTACGTAACACAAACTGGCGAACTAAAGCCATCACCCTGGGTGATTTAGATGTCTGAGCGTTGACAATGTGCACTACTGCAGCATTGTCACACCAAAAGTGGACCACAGAGTCGGCCCACTCCTCACCCCATAGCATCAAAGCTCCCAGGATTGGAAAAAACTCAAGGAATGTAAGATCGCGGAGGCGATCCGTGCCCCGCCATGCTGGAGGCCATTGGCCATAAGCCCACCTCCCCTCGAAGTAAATCCCATATCCCAGGGAGCCGGAGGCATCCGACTGTACTTGAAACCTAGGGGAAACTAAAAGGTCGGATCTCCAAAAGGAGACCCCGTTGAAGTCCCGCAGGAATGTGAGCCAAACCAAAAGGTCAGCCCGCATGCCCCTGGTCAGTCGGACCCTATGATGGCGCCTTGACAGGCCAGACATGGTGTCACATAGGCGCCGAGCAAATGCCCTGCCAGGCGTAACCACCCTGCAGGCAAAGTTAAGATGGCCATGTAGAACCTGAAGCTCACGAAGTGACACTTTACGTATGGCCAGCAAGGCCAAATCCATCGTGGAGATCCGGGTGACCTTATCGATGGGTAACCGGGATGCCTGCGAGACCGTGTCAATTTCAATACCCAGAAATGTAAGGGTAGTGGATGGGCCCTCGGTCTTTTCGGGCGCTAAAGGGACACCCAGTTCCTGCATTAGCGTCTGAAATGTGGTGAGGAGACGCGTGCACGTGTCCAAGCCCCGTTCACCCCCGAACAAAAAGTCATCGAGGTAATGGGCTACAGACCGAGACCCGGACCTGCGAACAAAGGCCCACTGAAGGAAAGTGCTAAAACGTTCAAATGCTGAACAGGATATAGAGCAGCCAAAAGGCATGGCCTTATCTACATAAAACTTCCCTTGGAATCTAAAACCCAATAGCTCAAAGTCCTCCGGGTGCACTGGCAACAATTGGAATGCTGATTTAATGTCGTATTTTGCCAGGAGGGCACCAGGACCACAAGAGCGCACCATTCGCAGGGCTTGGTCAAAGGACGTATACCTGACCGAACAAAGGTCATCAGGAATAGCATCATTGACAGAATAACCCGCCGGGTACGATAAATGGTGGATTAAACGAAATTCCCCCGGGGCCTTTGGGCACCAACCCCAGAGGGGAAACCTTCAGGTTGGGAAAGGGTGGTACAGAAAAGAGGCCTGCCACCCTCTTGGCCTCAACCTCCTTAGCAATACTCAGGGCAGCCACCTCTTCTCTACCCTTCAGGGACAGTACATTGGGTGCATCTTGGGGTCCCCGCACTCCTTTGAATGGGATACAGAAGCCCCACTGAAAACCCTCGAGGAGGTACCTCGCGTCCTCTCTCCTTGGATAAGTTGAGAGCTATCGCTCCAACATATACACATTAACTGGGGAGGGGCCTTTTGTCTGGCTAGCTCCATCAGCAGAAGCTCTGCCCGCTCCCTGTCCACCTCTACCTCTGCCCCGTGACCCACCGGCCCGTGGGCACGCAGCGGCGGCGTGGGGGCCAGCGCAAGAGGGACACTTGTGTTTGTATTGGCACTGCCGCTTATTGCACACGCCGTTAGCCGAGAAGCTCCAACACAGCAAGCGGGCTGGAACCCCCTGCCCCGCCGGCTGGCGGGAAGCCTGCGTTGGAGCAGCTCGCTGCACGGCATGGCCACAATGGTACCTATCCCCAGGCGCCGGACGCGTGGGGGTCATGTACAATAGCCATAATTTCTGACAGGGCTCATCCCATCTCATCTCCGGGTGCAAGGGCACCCTCATTCTAAATTCCTCATCGTAAGCCAACCACGATGGGCCAGGAAAATCCACCATTGCCCTGTAAATATTATCCAAATATTGGACCATAGGACTGGCCAGGTCAGGCCGGGCTCTAAGGTACACCAGTTGGCCCAGGTGCGTGGTGGCTTATGACGGCGGGACAGCTCTTTGTCTCTGTCGTCCTGTCCCTCTCTCTCCTCCTTAGTGGGCTCACGGTTCAATAGGGAGAATATATCCATGTATTCCCCCCGCCAAATCTTTTCCCTCTTGACCTGGGACACATGATCACCAAGGGGCAATGAATAACCAGCCGTCGGCAAGGCCGTCACCGGCACATTAGGTACCCGGGGCACACGCAGCAGAACCTGGACAGCCCCTGCGATGCCCGGCACTACCCCGGGGGCGGAAACCCCCACCCCCAACGTTGTGCCAGTATGGAACCAAGGGGCACTGGGATAGGCTGGCAACTGATGCCCACTCGCCTCGACTTGACGAGGCCACGGCCACTGAACCCCACCACTGGAAGTGGACTGTGATGTGGGTGCATTAACTTGAACTTGATACTCACTAGGTGCACCCCCGTGAGCCGCCCCCCACTGGGGGTTCCGGCCCACGGCGGGCGTCGGAGCTCGCGACCGGAATCGAGCTCTGGGGCCACACCTGACCACTCCCCGGCTGTAGCTCTGGACGAACAGGGAGCTGCGAGACACCAGCAGGCGCCGGCCGGAGCGTCTCAAGCAGCTCAACCCGGCTGGCCACTTGTTGAGGTGTGGCGGCCGTCGAGGTAGCCGGTGAACATGAAGGGCCCCCAGCAGAGAGAGAAGGGCCCCCTGTCCCGGGGTTGTGTGCAATCCCCAAGGATGCCTCAAGCACAGCTAAACGCATTAGCAACGCATCCACTGCCACAGATCCCCCAGTATAGAGTGGGCCGGGTGGGCCGGACGGCCCACCAGGCATTTGACCAGGAACCCCAAAATGAGAGCCTGGGCCCGAATAGGGCCATGCCCAAAACTCCGGCCCATGAGGGGCCGGAGGGGGAACGTGCTGTGTACCAGCACCGGGCCCTCCCCCGCTGACCTGACCCATGGCCAGCAACTGAAGGGCCAGTCGGAGGCTGGCCAGCCGAGGGCCAAGCATCAGCCTGCATCGCCCCACCGGTATCGGTGGGTAAAGCTGGGGTAGTGCCCTGCTGCATGGGCGCAGCCCTGGTCCTCCGACCTGAGGGCTGCCCCCCGCGCTGCGCAGGGCCAGCAAAAGTCCTCCCCGTTGGCCGCGGTTTCGTCGCCGGGGCCTTCCGTTTGGGAGGCATATCTGTAGAAAGAGCAGGATCCCTGTCCGGGGATCAACCTATGCCAAAAAGCACAGAGCAGCCAGCAAGCCAAAGGCTCTGTGCAACTCCTTCCTTCCCAGCCGGGAAGGACCAAGGGCTAAAGAGCCGAAGAATCGAAGGAACAGTGACGGAGAAAACTTCTCCTCTCCGTCGCTATTTTAAAATGGCAGCTCGGCTGCCTTGTGGCCACCCCTTTTATAGAGGGGTGGCCACGCCCCCTAACTCACCCGGATGTCTGAGTCCGGGGGGGGGCCTGCAAAGAGCGCGGTGGCCATTTTGGCGCCACGCTTTCATATGACAAGGACATCTTCTGCATCAGTGGTTGGGGCATAAAATTTGGATTATTGTGATGTTGAATGGTTTGCCTTGGATTCAGACTGTAATCATTCTGACATTTTTTTAGAATGCATTTCATTATTGCTTTCCTCATTTTTTCATTAACTATAAGGACCACTCCATTTCTTCTAAGGGAATCTTGCCCACAGTACTAGATATAATAGTCATCAGAGTTAAATTCGCCCATTGCCATCCACTTAATTTAGTCGGTTGTCATTTCCTTCTCTAATGGATCACATTTAGCCTATGTTCTCCACTATGACCTGTCCATCTTGGGTGACTGTACATGGCATAGCCTCATTGAGCCACAAAAGCCTCCTTGCTATGGCAAGGCAAAACTCTTTGAGGGATAAGTCTACTTATCTCATTTTAATTGATGAAACAGAAGTAGGCAGACAGCCATTCCCTTTCCTACTAGGGATAGCAGTACAGGTACTTCACTTGAAACCTTTCAGGGCCTATATTCCAGTAAGAGTTACAGTGGTGGAATTCAGCAGGTTTGCCCCAGTTCACCAGAACCGGTAGCAGAAATTCTGTCTGGCCCTGCCCATCCAAGTTTTGAAATAAAGTGGTCCTAACTAATTCGGGTGCAACACAGGGTTTTTTCCCTGGCCACGCCCACCATACCATGCCCACAGAGTAGGTAGTAAAGAAAACTGAATCCCACCACTGAAGTGTCAGTATCAAGGACAAAAGTGGGCAAACACAAGGACAAAGGGAGTATTCATGTAACTCTAATCACTATTCAACATACAACAAAAAGAAATATATGTTCATCCAAATATTCTCTACCATTCCATACCTTTTACTAGGTTTCATCCATCAAATTTTTACTGGGGTAAAGGGTTGTTTTGAATCCTATTAACAACACAAAAGTCTGTATTCTCAGGGTAGAACCTAGAGCAGGGGTCTGCAAACTTCATTCTCCAGATATTCTTGGACTTCAATTCACAGAAACCCTGATCAGCAGGCATGCTATGCTGACTTGTGTTTCTGGTAACTGATGTCCAAGAACACCTAGGGAGCCATTTTTGAAAAACCCTGAACCAGGGCCATGGATTGAAAGAGGATTCATATTTGACCCATTTGCCTGAAGTGCCCATTCAGATATTGCTAACTCCTGAGATAAAATATAAGGATTGTTTAGGTTCTTTCAAAAAGGCAACTAAGAATTATTAACATTCAGGGAAATATGAAAGATGTGGCAAGACCTCTCAGACAGATTACTGCAAAATGATTCAGACTTTGTTACCTTGCAAAGTTTCGTAACTATCTTCTTGATGTACAGTGTAAAAAGGGAAAGATCCATTATTAACAGAGAACAAGACAGTGAAAATTCCTAAACTGCATAACTGAATACAAATGGTAGCATAATTAGATTAATATCAAACATTGACACAGATACCATTTATATATCTTACTTGAATTGTTTTTGTTTTCTTGGAATCAGTATAAGCCTTCTTTGGAGTGTCCGGCTGGGTAACAATTGTTTTTGACAGGTTACCCTCTAGTGATTGCCCATAAAATCGTAGATATGTTTGCAGTTTTTGTTTGTTTCTTAAGGCCCATGGATCTTTGGTTGCTGCATCTAAACACATCAAGAAGATTATACTTATATAAATATAGATTCATTACTTGCATCTTTCCTACACTGGGGTTCAGCAGTTATATCCAAAATGAGACTTCAATGAAATACAAACCTTCTTTGTAGCTCCAGCCATGGCCTTCCGGCTCCTAATATTATTCAGTGTGCACTCTATTAATCCCAGTTATCCTAGCATCTAGCAAAAGGAAATGCAGCAGATCTAAATATCACCATGCCATTTATACCTTGACAAACCAAAGCAAGAACCTCTGGGTCCTCAGCCTGGATAAGATGCTGAATGACTATAACTCAATCTGCCAGTCTGTGATCCATACCAGGGACGGCAGAATATGGTCTACATCACCAAGCAAAAAACAGGTGGAATAAAGGGGATTTCACATACTTATGAGGAGCTTGTTCACAGAAGGTGGTATTCTAGAGAAACTCTAGCAACCAGCATAATCAAAGTGATGAAGATGGCTATGAAAATTAGGTAAAGACTACTATTCCTACAGTCACTGAAAATTCCCTTTCATCCCCAAGGCACCTCACTACTTTCGCAGAATTACATTGATCAAGACAGTGCTGAGCACTGGGGAAACAAAATTCCTAATGGAAAATAATCTGTACAATGGTGCACACTCCAGTGTTTTGTCCTGAGCCACTTGGTCATTTACAGTACCTTCCTTGGAAGGTAGGGTTGTGGCCATGCATATGGCCATCACACAGATACAAAACTAATCTGCTACTCCCAGGTATAAATGCCTGTCCATGGAATGAGGGTGCTATTTTGTCTTTTGTCTCACAGAAGAAAGTAACTTGAAATAAATTGGCCCACCAAAGATCCATCCTGTACATAAGCAATAATCTGGTGCTAATCATTTAATCTGCTTTATTTCACAAATATTGCAATGCAAAAAAGTTATACCAAAGAGTAGTAAAAGAAAATACATCTTCCTTGGACATAGTGCACATATCATTTGCTAGTAATTCCATTGCCAGTATAAATAGGCATGGGGACAATGGACATCCTTGTCTTGTCCCCGCGTTTATATCAATTTATTTCCCCAGACAATTATTCATTTTAATTTTAGATTTACTTTCTTTATACAATTGTCCTATCACATGGTTAAATTTAGGGCCGAATTGTAATTTCTCACATATTCCTTTTATTGTTTTCCATTGAATTGAATCAAATGCTTTATATATGTCTAATGCCACTATACATACTTTTTGTTTATTATTTTTTAATTTATCAATAATATTAATTAACCGATTTATTAATTTATCCATTTGTATTCCTTTAACAAATCCTACTTGGTCTTCTCCAATATAAGTGTCTATGAATTTATTAAGCTGATTGTTAATTATTGAAGTAAAAAATTTTGCATCCTGATTTAATAATGATATTGGTCTATATGCTTCTATATTCTCTTTATCCTTTCCAGGTTTAGGAATTAGAGCCATTATCAAGTTACTCCAGGACTTGGGGATCTCCCCCCCCCTTCCAATATATAATTATATAATTTTTTAAACTTGGGAATTAATACCTCTTGACATTCCTTATAAAATTCCGAAGGGATACCATCCTCTCCTGGCGTTTTATCCTTTTTTAAATTGTTAATTACCTCTTCAATCTCCTTGTCTTTAATATCTTGTTCCATTATATTTACATGTTCTTCCTTTAATTGGTATGTCAAGTTCCTATCCAAATATGCTTGTAGTACATTATCATCAATTCTGTGTTCTGTATATAATTTTGTATAGAATTCTTCTGCTACTGATAATTTATTTTCCAGTCTATACTGCCTTATACCTTCTTTATTAATTAGAGCCTCTATATATCCCTTACTTTTTTGTCTTACTTTTTTTGCTAAATTTTTCATATCTTTATTATTGAATTCAAAATCATTTCTTTTTAAATATGCCAAATCTACCCTAACCTTTTCAACTTCTACTGCAATTGTTTCCTTTTTTAATGCCTGTAATTTATTCCAAATGGAGTTACAAAATGAGAAATTAGTAGGAATAGAAAATAAAAAAATAAGTCTATTTGCGGATGATACTCTATTAGTTGTAAAAGATCCTTTAAATAATTTAAGCAAAATACAAGAACATTTAAGAGCCTTTGAAGAAGTAACAGGATTAAAAATTAATTGAACGAAAACTGAGGCTATCACATGCAATTTAACCCAGGCGGAAAAGGAAAAAATTGGAGATAGATTTAGTATTACAATAAGAGATGAATTGAAATATTTGGGAATATTCATGATGAAGGAACCAAAAGACCTATATAATATTAACTTCAATAAATTAAGAAATAAATTGAAACCATTACTAGAACAGATAAAACGGGCAAAGACTTCATGGTTTGGAATGATTAATATTTGTAAAATGAAAGTTATACCCAAATTGAATTTTTTGTTTGAAAACTTACCGATTAAAATCAAAGAGTCAGAACTAAATAAATGGCAAAAATTGATAAATGGAATTTGCAATAATAATAAAAAAGCAAGAATTAGTAAAGGATTATGGTACATGAAGAACAAACAGGGAGGGTTAAACATTCCAAACATTAAAGCGTATTTCCAAGCCTTTCAGATAAAGAAATTAATTAAATTATTAATTCAGCAAAATGAGGTAATATGTGAAGGGGATCAAGAAGAATTTAAAAAATTAAAAGGTGAAATATTTCTTGCCCAAATAAATAATAAAACAGAGATTAACTGCTTCTCTATAAAGAATATTTATAACGTATGGAGAGGGGTTAAGAGGAAATTGGCACCAGACATTTCTCCAATTTTAGAAATTTTAGATTTCCAGAGTTGCCCATTATTCTCCTTGCAAAAAATAAGATCTATTCTATTTGCAAGAAAAAGTGTTGCTAATAACAGAGTGGATTAAAAATTGCAATATATATCAGAAAAGGAAGGAGGTATATAATAAATTAAAATTAAATTGGTTACAAGAATTGGGGATGGAGAAATGGGACAAATCGATAAGGGAGATTATAGGAGTACCTAGGGCAAAGACGCCCTTTGAAGAACTGGTCTTGGAAATAAGGAAAGGGAAGATAAGATTACAGGGGTTAGTAGGTAAATTGTACCAAATGCTTATTCCAGGGGAAGGATCACACTATACACTTAAACGAATTTGGGAGGAAGATTTAAATATTAAAATTGAAGAAGAAGAGTGGAGGAAAAAGTGGGGAAACAGAATAACAAAAACTATGTCAATAAAGGAAAAGGAGCATGTTTGTAAGGTACTTTGGAGGTGGTACCTTACCCCAATTAGACTCAAGCAAATAGATACTAATAAATCTGATTTGTGTTGGAGATGCAATGAACAAAAGGGGACATATTTGCATCTGTGGTGGTTTTGTAAGAAAACAAATAAATTTTGGAAAGTGGTAGAGAAGGAGATAAACGAAATTCTTGGCATAACAATGATTTTAGAACCCAAACTAGCTATATTAGGAGAAATAGGAAAAATGAGATTAAATGAGGGTAATAAAGAATTAATTTTGACATTGTTGCTGGTTGCTAGACAGCTGATAGCCCAAGAATGGAAGAGTAACGAAAATTTAAATAAGAATAGGTGGTATAAAGAGGTTTGGCAACTGGCACTAAATGAAAAATTAACTAGCCATATTTGGTTAAAACAGGGTTTTAAAATCAAAATACAATTTTGGGAAATCTGGAAACCTTTCATACAGCACGCATTAACTAGTGACGAAGGAGGTAAGCCTGGCCCTGACATGATTCAATTTTGGAAGATTTAAGTATACTGTGCCAATTGAAATTGCTGCAGAATAGGGTTTTGCACGGATTTAAAAGTAGAAAGAATGAAAGAG
The DNA here is from genome assembly GCA_035047305.1 of Bradypodion pumilum. NCBI lineage: Eukaryota > Metazoa > Chordata > Lepidosauria > Squamata > Chamaeleonidae > Bradypodion > Bradypodion pumilum. The sequence goes on along the minus strand of JAWDJD010000005.1, from coordinate 199,044,129 downwards.
TGAACAAGATTTTGAATATATTGTTGTTATTCCTTTCTCTTTTCTTGGTGTTTTTTTTCTTTATTGTTAGTTTTAAGTATTTATATTTTCTATGTTTGTTTGAATTTTATGTTTATTAATAAAAAAATAAAAATAAAAAAATCTGTAACACAGAATTTATCACACAGAAGCTGAACTAGGTTAAAAAAAAAGGAATGAAAATTGGTTGAAAAAAAAAAGGACATAGTGCACAGACTCCTGTAATACAAACCCACAGCTACATAATCTCTGAAGCAGACATGGACCTTGACTAAAGCATCTAGATTGATTCATTGATTGTTTACCTGAACGTGTACTGTCATAATCATCACTTAGGGGTCTTCCTGAATGCCAGTGCTTAAGCTCATCAAAATCTTTCTGTTTTTTAAGTGAAGTAATCACAGGATCATCACTAAAAATGAAAAATAATAAATATAAATATTGCCTTTTTTTAAAAAATGTATCGATACAAAAAAAAATTTAAAGGCAAATGCCGGGTGGCTTTGGGGTGATGTAGGGGAGCCTTTACCCTGCCCCCCTCCCCAAGCCCCTTTGTGAACCGGCAGCACTGGGCTGTTTTCCTCCTGGGAAGTGCGTTCCCAGGGGGATAGCAACCCAGCGCTGATAGCGAAATGGAGTCTCATTGGTCCCTCTGCCATTTTGGTAAGTGGACCAGCAAGACTCCACTCCACGAACAGCGCAGGGGTACCTTTGGCTGGAGGAGCACTTTCCCCCTGAGAAAGGACTTCTCTGGCCAAAGGCACCCCTGTGCTGTTAGCGAAAGGGATTCCCACTGGTCCCCTTGTGCAAAGAGCTAAGCTAACAGTGCAGGGGTGCCTTTGACTGGAGAAGCACTTTCCCAGGGGTAAAATGCTTCTCTGGCCAAAGGCACCCCTGCGTTGTTAGCGAAAGGGAGTCTCGCTGGTCCCCTTGCACAAACAGCAGGGGGGCCCAGCGAGACTCTATTTCACTATCAGCACACAGGGGCCTTGGGCCGGAGAAGCACTTTACCCCTTGGAAAGCACTTCTCCAGCCCAAGGCCCCCCTGCGCTGTGAGTGAAATGGATTCTTGCTGGTCTCCCTGTTGTTTTTCCCCCCTCCCCTCAAGTCCCAAAGACAGCACAGGCACTGCCCTTAGTGAAAGGGAACAGGATCCATTCCCCATCACTAAAGGGCCGTGGTGTTGTCTATGGGGCATCAGGGGGATTTCTTTCCCCCCCTAAGCAGCATAGCACAGGCGCTGCCCTTAGTGAAAGGGAACGGGATCTGTTCCCCATCACTGAAGGGCTGTGGTGTTGTCTATGCGGCTTCGGGGGGGATTTCTCTTCCCCCCCCCAACCCCCACAGATACCACAGTTGCTGCCTTAGTGAAAGGGAATGGGATCCGTTGCCCATCACTGAAGGGCCGTGGTGTTGTCTATCGGGCTGGAGGGGCAAATTCCCCCCCAGAACTCCGCCCCAAAGACAACATTGTGGGTCTGCAGGCGCTGCTTGTTGGCTTGCAGAGGTCTGGGAAAGATCCCTGTCTCCTCGCAAGCTGACCGGCTGGGTCACAAAGGGCTTGCAGACCCAGGCAGCTGGCTTGTGAGGAGATCGGGGATTTTTCCCAGACCTCTGCAAGCCAACAAGCGGCGCCTGCAGACCCACAATGTTGTCTTTGGGGCTGGAGTTCTGGGGTGGGGGGAATTCCTCCCTTCAGCCCAATAGACAACACCATGGCTCTTCAGCAATGGGGAATGGATCCCATTCCCTTTCACTAAGGCAGCGACTGTGGTATGCCAGAATTGTTGTGTTATCTGGTGCACTCTGTCTGGCCTTTGGCTGTAATAATAAAGATTTGATTTGATTTGCTAGCGCACGCAGGCATTGCATCCGAGAACACAATGCTGACACCCACACTACCACCACAGCCAAGAGACAACAGACTCCCGACCCTGACGCCTGCATGACCACCGACACAGGACTGAATGGGCCACCACAATGTGCCCAATGCGGCCAGCGACGATCATGGCTGGATGCCCACAGCCAGACCACAACCGAAGAACAACCCCTGGCCAGGTAGGAAATGTGGGGGGCTGCACCACCACCACCACCACCACCACCCGACCGGCCCGGGCAAAGCTGGGCAAAAAGGCTAGTGTGTTTTTCATTATACAGGGTTCTACTGTATAGCAAATTAAATTAAATTAAAATGAAAGGTTGTGCTTCTTTTATCAAACCAATCCATTTGGACATTTTGTCATTGTTTGAAAATGAAGGATCCTATGTAACTATTAAAATAAATAAAAGATACCTACCTTTTCAAAAATGGCATTTTAATCAAAACATCACCAGCAAATTCATCCACAATTTCATTCATCATTGGTATAAGTCCTGGTTTTGGAAATGCTATCTTGGATGCACTGTCTTTACCAAAATAAAACAGTTATTAGTGAATTTTAAATGTTTTGAATTATTTCAATGTGGCAAATAAGCTTCTCAAGTTCACATCATGAATACAGATACATATTTACAAATACAATTATTTGTCTATCTATCTACAGAAGAAACGTTGATGCTAAACTCTGGTGGATTTACTGAACTAAACAAGATTTACTTCTGAGTAAACTTGCACCAGACTGCACTTTCATGATGCAATCTTATTTCTCTATATTTAAGACTAAGCTCCTTTAAATATATAGGAATTACTTCTGATTAAACAGCAAAAGGTGAATAATAAATTATTTAACATCTTTTCCATTGCCCTGCAAAACTACCAATAAAATATTAAACATCAAATAAGATAGTACAGTACTTCTGCTATAAAAACTCTAAAAGTGGTTACCTTTATCATGAAGTGAATACTGCTGTTCAAGAAAACAGCTAGAAGTTATTCGCAGAGGAAAAGAAGATCCCACATCACATGTTTCAGATAGTGTTCTAATATTTTCCCACAAAAATTCTAAGTCTTCATTTATTTGTGTTCCTATATTCAAATCAAACCCTAAAAAAATACAGCATACAAATTAACTGGTAGAAACATGGGTTCAACAGTATTGACCAATCTGCTCCTTAAAGCTAACAGTACAAGGACAAATCAGGGTAGGGCAAGTATGGGGGGCCGACGGGGTGTTGGCTCTGTTAAGAATTATATGTTGGGTGGGGAGGAGTGGGTTTCTTTTAAATTTGGATGGTTTTTAATAGTTTTAATTGAATTTTTAAGAGGTATTTGTATAACACCTATGTTGTTGCCGCTGCCCTGAGTCGCCCTTGGGTGAAAAGGCGGCATACAAATCCAAATAAATAATAAATAAATACAATCTTGTACTTACAGTATTTACTAAAAATGTTTCATTTAGTTCAATACATTTATCTCCTATTAAAACTGATACCCAACTGCGGTCTTAATTTTACTTTACAATAAAACTCAATATAGTAAGCCAAATCATTTGATGAAGGTTTGTGAGGCAAACTCACCCTTTTCTAAAAATTTCTAAAAACTGATATATGTAGTTACAATATCAAGGGGAGAAGCAGTAACTTGAGGAAATTGCTGATTTCCTTACTTGCTGATTTTCCCCCCTCCATTCCTTTTTCTCCAACTATTTTTCACTGCCACATCCTTTATCTTTGAATTCCAGCCTCAGCTGGAAAGGTATTTGAAAAATAACTTGCTACTAATTAGCTGAGGGGACTGCGGCAGCTTAGTGGTTAAGACGTTGAACTTGATGACTGTAAGGCTGGCAGGTGAGCAGTTCATGATCCGAATACTGCACAATGGAGTGAGCTCCTGTCTCTGTCTCAGCTCCTGCCAACCTAGCAGTTCGAAAGCAAGAAAGTGCAAGTAGATAAATAGGTAACATTTAAGTGGGAAGGTAAACAGCCTTCTGTGCACTCCAGTGTTTTGTCATGCCTAACAGATGTCCAAGGAAATGTCTGCAGACAAAGACAGCACTGGCTTTTTGGCTATCAACAGAGATGAGCACTGAACCCTAGAGTCAGATACAACTGTCTTCCGAGTTAGAGTGTGACCTTTACTTTTACTAATTAGCTATTACAATACTTCCTCTCCTGAATAAAGCCCCAAAATAAATACAGTAGAACCTCGCATAATGACCAAACTCATTTCCACGAAGTTGGTTGCTATGTGATTTTTAGCGCTATGAAATTCCAATGGGCGATACCTCGGATAACAACAAAAAAAAATGGTCATAATCCAAGGTTCCTATACCAAATACCTTGGATAACGACCATTTTTAGCAGTTTTTAGCATTATGTGATGTATCAGCCATGCATAATGAATGTGTCATTATGCGAATAAATCGCTATGCGATGCGGTCGTTATGTGAGGTATTACTGTAAAATGGGTAATAGGTTAGCAGTGTACCTGACAATGTCTACTTTTCAATAGTTGTGCACTGTTTTCTGACAAATGTGCAAAAATAACACAAAAGCAGGGGTATTTGTGCAATTCTGAGGTAACTATGGCACTTAGCATGGAGTTGTTGCTAATGCATGGCAGAACAACACAATAACCAATACCTTGTATTCAATTCTGCACTTACAGGATTAAAAAAATATTTAGCAATTTGAAATAGAAAGGATAAATTGAAATGAACACTGTAGACGAGTGTTTCACAATGTGAGACCCACACTCCACAGGGGTCTTCCATTCCCAGAAGCCTATCAGTATATTGGCTGATCAGTGCTTTGGGGAAATGACACAGGCTTCTAGGAATTGAAGTTCAAAAACCAAAGGTTGGGAAACAATGCTGTAGAAGACTGTGCTGTTGGCTTGAAAGGATTAATCTAAAGTTCTAAACTATATTTAAATGAAGTCAATTTCAAAATTACAGTACAGTAATGATAAAATATGGGATTCAAACTTAGTGTGGGGAAAAACAGCTATTTGTCTTGTATCTATGCTGGAAACATGTAAGGGTGAGTTGTTTCAATAGGCCACATGAATGTCTACTCCAATAAATCCAGACTACAAAAAAAGAAAACCTTTTCTTTTGACCAAGGATCAGTCATATATAGCTGGTCTTTGTTTATAATAATTCACACTATGAAACTCCTATGTCTAAAAATATTACATTCACATAGTTTAATAGGCAAAAAGACCTTGGCCTTTTTCTGATTCGCAGTAAAATGCAATGTTCTTCCACAACAGATTATCACTTAAATCAGGAAGGGCAGAAAAATCCATGTTCCATGAGTTGTCATTGGTAAGATGCTGCAGAACATAAAACTCACACAGTTTATGCTGAAAAGAAAAGAAAAAACTAAGTAAAATATACAGCCCTGAAACCCCTTGTCATTCCTATGGTACAGAGAACCCATACAAAATATATATATGAAAAATCGGTAATTTTTCAGTTTAGCTATGCAAATTAAGAGGTTTGTTAGATCAGGTTCCCCCCGAAAGGCATAAAACATTTTCATCACCATGATTGTCCAATGCTAGTATTACAGACAGACACACAAAGTCCTGCATCTGTGGTAGATAACTTTTTTCAGATCAAAGGCCAAATTTAGTTTCAGAGAAGGCCTTGGAAGCTGCACTCTACAGCAGGGGTGGCCAACCTTGGTGCCCAAGGTGTTCTTGAACCTCAATTCCCAGCCCTGATCAGCTGGCATGCTAACTTGGGCTTCAGGTAATTGAAGTTCAAGGACACCAGGAGCACCAAGGTTGGCCACCCCTCCTCTACAGGGCTCAAAAGCAAGACAGAAATCCAGTATTTTTTTAGCTGAAAGGTCTGATAGGTGGTCGCTAACTCTTAAGAGAGGCACCTTCAGAACGAAAAACTTGCACAAGTGCCAAAAAAGCATTAATAATTGCTTCATATTGAAGAGACTGGATGATTTTTGGCCACCCTGGGAATTTCATTTGGACTGGCTGTGGCCTCCCTAAATCCTGGGGCCTCCAATGGCCCTATAAACTATGGTCTTTTGTTATAAAGGGAAAGACCTTAGTCTGGTAACTTTGTTTTTCTATTGGATAAGATGGAACTTGCTATCTTTTTTTCTTTTAAAATTTAAGTTTGCATTAAAACTGGATCCAAAAACTCATGGAGTTTATCTGTACTGTATGTTTCTTTTTCCTATGGATTCAGCCTGCCAGTGTTTAAGTCATACGTTACAACATCCTGGAGAAACAGACATCTGCTCTGATACTATAATAATTTTGTGTCAGAAATTATTCTGGGTTGAAAGGATTTTTACAGAAGAACTCTGCTCTGGGAATCTCCAAATGAGGCTCTTTTCATATCCCCAAGATCTTGGGGACAGAGACAGGTGCTAAATCTGTCATGCTGTTGTGTTCTGATGGTTTTACCTTTCCACATGGATTACAATGTATCTGAGCCAATGTAACCTTGCCTATAGCAACAATGTAACCTTCAGCTGTATCATATAAACCCTGTAATAGGACGCGAGCTAATGACCACCAGCTGGCAGCAGCGAGCGTCCAAGCTCTCTTGGTCCGAACTCATCAAAGGCAACAGCGCGGGAAGTTTTCCCGCCACCACCTACACCTGGACAAGAAGGGCGTGACCCGCAATGACGTCACGCAGACAGTAGCCAATGGGCTACCATGGCACCACGTTCAAATGTATTACTACTGTATATAAAGAGCTATCGATCCGCTATTACCTCATGTTCCCTCTGTCCACGATGCAATAAACCTGAGTTAACCCAGCCCGAGGCTGTGTCCTGTGTCTTGGTTTGCATACACCAAATTGGCGACGAAGGTGGGATTATGGATCCCCACGGAACAGCCAGGGCACAGAGCGGGTTCAACATCACCAAACCGCAAGACTGGGAGCTGCTAGAGATGGACTTCCAGGCGGCACTGGTGGAACTCAGAGTCAAAGATGACGACGAGGAGAGGAAGAGGGCCATCCTCACCAGAATGCTCGGGATGGAAACCAAGCGGACGCTGGTGGGCATAATCGCTCCGAAGAAGGTGAGCGAATTTAAGGCGGGCGACATCATGAAGCTGCTGCGAGAGAGGTTCTCCCCCTCGAGGGCAATGTTTCCCGCTCGGAGCGCGTTTTGGAGGCGAGTCCAAGCGCCGGATGAGTCGGTTGAGGCATTCGTGGCCGCCATGAGGATAGCCGCCGCCCCCTGTAAATGGGGCGACATCCTGGAGATGGCCCTCAGGGACGGCGTGTTGTGTGGCCTGAGAGACAAGGAGGTACAGCGCAGCCTGATGAATAAGGAACCGCCACCCACGCTGGCAGAGGTCGTAGAGGCCGCGGAAGCCGCAGAGTCCACGAATGCTGGAGTGGACGAGATGCACCAGTGGCGTGAGTGGCGTCCTAGAGCCGGCAAGGCGGAAAATTCGGTGCACGGGAAGTCCGGACAGTCGGTGCACGCAACTCGACGGGCCTCAAAGTCGTCTACGGAAGGCAGCGACGGCGAGGAGGTCCAGAAGGTCCGAAAGGGGGGTCGACGCTGCGAGGGTTGCGGAGCGGCCCATGAGCGCGCGAGATGCCCGTTCAGGAAGGCCGAGTGTTACACCTGCGGCCGTCGGGGGCACATCGCCAAGGCATGCAGAAAACGGAAGGAGGGCCGGAGGCAGTCACAAGACCGAGCGGCCAGACCGGACCGTCCAGCGAGGCCCAAAGATGGCGCCCAGACCACGAGGAAGCACGATGGCGTGGGCCGCGTCTCGGACGACAGCGAGGACGACGCCCCAGTGTTCAGCGTGTCCGCAGGACAGTCCCATTACTTTGTTGAGGTATTAGTACAAGGGGCCCCTATTAAGATGGAAATTGACTCGGGGTCCTCTTATTCTATAATTCCCCAGAAAGAGTTTTTGAAAATCGACCCCCACGTGCGGCCCAAACTTAAAGCGTTGAGGTCCACGCTGCGAGACGTGCAGGGGAACAGCATTCCGGTGTTGGGGGTCGGGAAATTTCGGGTCAATTTTAAGAAACATTCTGCGGAACTGCCCCTAGTTGTCCTCAAGGGGGGAAGCTGTAGCCTCCTAGGGACACAGTGGTTTCAGCCCTTAGGGTTGTTCATAGGGGGAGTACACACCGTGGGGGGGGACCCAATACAAGCGGTTTGCGATGCGCATCCCGCCGTTTTTAAGAAAGGACTCGGAAAGTTCAAGGGACCCCCTGTAGCTTTCGACATAGACCCGGAGGTCCGCCCGATAAGACTCAAACCGCGCAGGGTGCCGTTCGCACTCAAGGACAAGATAGAGGCGGAACTGGACAAACTGGTGGGCCAGGGGATTCTTATTCCTGTTGATTCCGTGGAGTGGGAAACTCCAATTGTAACGGCGCTAAAGGCTAACGGGGAGGTGCGCATTTGCGCTGATTATAAGTGTACAATTAACAAGGCGATCCGCCCTAATGCATACCCGGTGCCGGTGATCAGCCACCTTTTGGCCAGGCTAAATGGGGGAAAGTGTTTCGCCAAACTCGATTTGGCACAAGCCTATCAGCAACTTCCTGTGACCCCCGCCACGGCCGCGGCACAAACGATAGTTACACATAAAGGAGCGTTCCAGGTGTCGCGGTTACAGTTTGGCGTGAACTCGGCACCCGGCCTTTTTCAGTCGCTTGTGGAACGTCTCCTGAAGGGACTGGAGGGGGTGTTGCCTTATTTTGATGACGTGTTGATAACAGGGGGGAGTGAGGCTGAACTGGCAAAGAGGTTGGACAAAGTATTGACCGTGTTCGAGAAAGCGGGGCTGAGATTGAGGAAGGATAAATGTGTCTTCTTCGAAACCGAGGTCGAGTTTTTAGGGTTCCGGATAACACCCGAGGGGATTAAACCGTCCAAATCCAAGGTAGCTGCCATTAAAAAGGCCCCTCGCCCCACATCCAAAACCGAGCTACAGTCCTTCCTGGGGCTCCTCAATTTTTACCATACATTCCTCCCGCGGAAGGCGTCCGTGGCCGAACCGCTCCATCGGTTACTTAAAAAGGAGGAGACATGGATGTGGGGTGACGAGCACGAGAGGGCGTTCACAGAGCTAAAGCAACTCCTAACATCTGAGGCAATCCTGACGCACTTCGACCCCAAACGGCCGGTGGTCCTAGTTTGTGATGCATCCCCGGTGGGGGTGGGGGCGGTGCTTTGCCACGTGTTGGAGGACGGAAGGGAGGCCCCGGTAGCGTTTTACTCAAGGTCCCTGTCCCAAGCGGAGCGAAATTACGCGCAAACCGACAGGGAGGCGTTAGCAATAGTAGCGGGGACCAAAAAATTTCACGATTTTTTGTATGGCCGCCCGTTCAAAATCGTGACCGATCACAAGCCACTGTTAGGGATTTTCACGGCTAGCAAGCCCACGCCGCAGATCCTGTCCCCGAGAATGCTGCGTTGGGCTATTTTCCTCAACGCGTACCAACATGAGTTGGAGTACAGGCCCGGAAAGGAGATCAGCCATGCTGATGCGCTTTCGAGATCCCCTTTGCCCTTGTCGGACGACCAAAAGGCGAGAGCAGAAAGGGACCGCCAGGTGTTGCTAATTGAGGTTTTAGACGCACCCCCAATAGTACCAGCCGACATTGCTAGGGCGACAGGCAAGGACAGGACGCTGGAAAAAGTTAGTTCATGGGTGCAGAAGGGGTGGCCGGCTTCGTCCCCGAGTACAGCGTTCGACCCATTCTTTAGGAAAAAGCTAGAGTTGTCCCTAGAGAGGGGGTGCCTTCTGTGGGGCCAACGGGTGGTGGTCCCTGCGCCCCTGCGGACGAGGGTGCTCGAACTGCTGCACGTCAGCCACCCGGGCATAGTTCGTTCAAAGGCGCTGGCCCGGAGTTACTTCTGGTGGCCACAGCTGGACGCGGACATTGAGCACATGGTCGGCACTTGCGAGGCTTGCCAGGGATCCCGACCTGAGGCGGCCCGTCTCCCGCATAGGGAGTGGGACACAGCAAGGGGGCCGTGGTCTAGAGTGCACGTGGATTTCGCTGGCCCATTCCGAGGAACCATGTTTCTCCTGGTGGTAGATGCGTTCTCCAAGTGGCTGGAGGTTATCCCAGTAAAGAGCACGTCCTCCGCCACGACAATTAGCCAGCTAAGGAGAGTCTTTTCCACATTCGGTTTACCCGACACTTTAGTCAGCGATAACGCTAGTTGTTTCACCTCCGCTGAGTTCGGAGCATTCATGGAGGCAAACGCCATTCGGCATGTTACATCCGCACCGTTTCACCCGGCCACGAATGGCCAAGTGGAACGGCTGGTGCGGACAACGAAGGAGGCGCTGCGGCGCATGGGCCCGGGGGACCTGAATCACCAGGTATGCCAGTTCCTCTTAGCGTATAGGGTAACCCCCTTAGCGTCAGGCTACTCGCCGGCGGAGCTCTTGATGCGGCGAAAACTGACCACGATCCTGTCCAGGCTAGACCCGACGAGGGTCGAGGATAAAGGGAAAAACATAGGGTTGGCAGTCTCGAAAGGTTTCGCCGCCGGGGACCCTGTTCACTGCAGGAACTATTCCAGCGCAGGGCCGGCCTGGGTACCAGGGAAGGTTGTAGAACAGACGGGGCCAGTATCGTACCGGGTCGAGACTAACACCGGCCTCCTCTGGAGGAGGCACGCAGACCAACTGAGGCACCGAGTGAGTGGGCCAGTCAGTGGAGCTCAGCAACAGGATTCAGCGTTAGGGTTCTCCCCCACCCGCTTAACCCAAGGGGGAGACAGCAGTGGACAACAGTCCCAAGCAAGGGGGGAAGGAAGCAGAAGCAGCGGCCCCGACTCATATCCTTTTGATACGCCAGTCCTATCAGGGGCCGGGGAAGGGGGAGAGGAGTTCGCGACCGCTGCCCCCGATAGTAACTTTGATTTTGATTTTGCGAGCCGGGGGGGTTTTCAGGAGTGTTCCCCCACCCATCCAAGCGAGAAGAGGGGTTTTTCGTTAGCCCCCAGTGCCCCCGGTTCCTCCCTAAGAAAGAGCACACCTCCCAACAACACCGCGGAGCCGCGGCAAGTCACTAACGAGTCTCCCTCTCCAATTACAGGACAGGAAACCAGGGGACAAAGAGAAGGTAGCAAATCCGGGGAGAGGCAGCCCGCATCGAGACCCCAGCGTGTTCGAAATAAGCCATCTTGGCTGAGAGACTTTGTCTCCTAAGGGGGGGAGTGTGTGTGTAAGTGGGGGCTCGAGACTTTGTCTCGTCCTAGGGGGGAGGGGTGTTGTGTTCTGATGGTTTTACCTTTCCACATGGATTACAATGTATCTGAGCCAATGTAACCTTGCCTATAGCAACAATGTAACCTTCAGCTGTATCATATAAACCCTGTAATAGGACGCGAGCTAATGACCACCAGCTGGCAGCAGCGAGCGTCCAAGCTCTCTTGGTCCGAACTCATCAAAGGCAACAGCGCGGGAAGTTTTCCCGCCACCACCTACACCTGGACAAGAAGGGCGTGACCCGCAATGACGTCACGCAGACAGTAGCCAATGGGCTACCATGGCACCACGTTCAAATGTATTACTACTGTATATAAAGAGCTATCGATCCGCCATTACCTCATGTTCCCTCTGTCCACGATGCAATAAACCTGAGTTAACCCAGCCCGAGGCTGTGTCCTGTGTCTTGGTTTGCATACACCAAACATGCCATGCTTGAGTCTCAAATTTGGTGTCATTTTGCCTCTTTATAGATCTATGGTGAGGCCCCATCTGGAATACTATGTACAGTTATGGTCGCCATGCCTCCAGAAGGATATTATGGAGCAGGAAAAAGTGCAGAGGAGGGCAACAAGAATGATTAGGGGACTGGAACACCTTCTTTATCATCTGAGGCTGCAACGGTTGGGCTTCTTCACTCATGAACGATGGCGTGTAAGAGGTGACCTGATTGAAGTTTATAAAATCATGCATAGTGTGGACAAAGCAGATATGGAAAAACTGTTTTCCCTTTCGCACAACACTAGAACTAGGGGGTACTCCATGAAACTTTTGGGTACTAGTTCTCAAACAAATAAGAGAAAGTACTTTTTCACCCAGAGGATCACTGGTCTATGGAACTCCCTGCCAGAAGAAGTGGTGACAGCTGTCAGACTTGACAGCTTTAAGAAAGGGTTAAACAAATTCATGGAAGACAAGGGTATCAATGGCTATAATTATGGATACCTAAGGACAACCTCCGGGTTGGAAAGAGAGGCAGGATATCCCGCAATGCCATTTCCAGGGAATCCTAAGCAAGTGAAGGCATCTCCTTGGAAATCCCCTGAAGCAAATGGTGAGCCACTGTGTGATACAGAATGCTGGACTGGATGGGCTGTGGCCTGTTCCAGCAAGGCTGTTCTTATGTTATTATGTTCTGAAACTGCCGACTATTGAAGAGCAGCAGCTTTTCTTGGAAAACAACTTGCAGAATCTCTTAGCCAGAGTTCTCACCCAAAAAATAACTTTTCAAGTTCTGTTCATTCAACATTCCCTCCTAAAAATGAAGAGCACACTGAAGCCACAAAAGCCATCACAAAATTAGCACTCTAGCTCCTACTTGATTAACGTGTATTTTAAAGTAAGGCTACACTCACATAATTGCATGTTAGGAATATTCACTGCAATATCTACAGTACCTGTTGTCTAAATCTTGAAGTTTCTTTCTTCCAGCACACATCAATGACCCTAATCTTAGCTCGCTGTGAAAGAGGCAAATGGTGTAGAAAAACCACACTGAGGCAATACATCCTCATGAGATCTCCAGCTTCTTCCATGGTTAGGACTGAGTCCACATCCTTCTTTAAAAAAAAAGAGAACATTAAATTAAATGCATCATCAGCATAAAGGCTTTCTATCGATAAATCTTGATCTCATTTGGACTGGGAGGTATCCTGTTTTCTTTTCATCGTCATACCTATAACTCTCTGTTGTGACTCCGGCCCCCGACCCACCTCTGGCCCCTGAACCGGCCCACCTTGGGGATGAAGACTCTGAGGATGAAGGGGAGGAGCTGACAGGACCCTCTCCATCAGGGATTCCCCCCCCCCAGCACTGCCTCAGCCTCCCTTGGAATTGCAACAGCAGGATGGCAATGAGGATGTTCTCCAACAGCAGTCTTCACGTTCAGACGGCTCTGGGGACGAGGCGTGGCTAGACGCCAGGTATCGAAGCAAAGCAAAGCGTTGTCTGCAGAGGCTGAGAGGAAGGAGGGGTAATCAGGAAGCGTCTGGCCACACCCAAGGAGGCATATAAGGAACCAGGATGCTGGGTGTGGCTCTGTAACGGACAAAGTTTAGCCTCCCTGCTCTAGTTTGGTACCGTGGTGTCTTGACTGTTGGAAACTTTGGACTGGTTGACTACTCTTTGGAAACTCTGGAATTAGGACTTTGGACTGGACTTAGACTTCTCTTCGGATATCCCTTACAGTGAGTGTTTGTTCTGACAGGGAAAAGGGAAGTGAGTGGGGGAGACAGAACACTCTCATTCCTTGGTTTTGAGGGAAAAAATCATTCTATTCAAGTCATCACCTACCCAGTTTTTAACAACACATTGATCAAGAAAAATCTACTCCCTTCCCTCTCTGTAATCTTTCTTCATGTAGACAAAGGGTGTATCTGAAGAGAAATCCCTGCTCTTATACATTCTTAGTTGCACTTAAACAGTATTGCATCCTCACACTTACTAATCCTGTATGGATGAGATTTCTTCTCAACATGTAGTTCAATAGCCTGAGTCTTTACCTATTCCTAAACTCCAACAATTCACAGTTGAGATTTACATGAATGATGGATTTTGACCAATAAAACCTTAAACATTTGACACCAACACTTTCCTAAAATAACTGACTGTTCAAAAATCTGTAAGCATTTGACAACAACACTTTCCTAAAATAAATGACTGTTCAAAAAGTGTTCCTGACATACAGAGTAACCTCATCCAACCATTTCCCTTAATGGGACAATTAAAATATTATGGTTGTTATATGAAAAACCCTGAAAACACCTGGGTGTAGCAACATTTTACATCGTGGATTCTCAACCTGCGGCCCACAGCACCATTTCATATGCCCTCCCCCCCCCCCCAGGCTCTACCACACAAGGAAGTGCCATGTGGTGGAAGAAGGGCAAAATGTCCATCTGGCCCCCAAAACTGTCTGACGGATAGTGACCCAGCCCCCGGCTTTAAAAGTTGAGAACTCCTTCTTTACATGAAATTCAAATTGGACTGGAATCTATCCAGCCACATCGTTTCTATGTCAAAAGGAGCACAGAGTCATGGTAGTTGCTGGTGTCACCCTATTAACTATGAACTAAAAAAAGAAAGATGTGATTATGGTATAACCAAGAAAATATTGTTCATGTTAAGAAGAAACCTCATCCATACAGAATTAGTAACTGTGAGGATATAATCAGTGGTGAGCTCCAAAAAAAATACTACCACATTGTGGGTGTGGCCTACTTTGTGGATGTGACCTTCTTTGTGGGCATGGCCTACTCTGTGGGTATGGCCATGTGACTGGGTGGGTGATCTAGTCATGCCTGCCCAGTGGTTGGATTAAAAAAGATTACTACCTACTCTGTGGGAGTGGTATGGTGGGCGTGGACAGGGAGAAAGTCCTGCATTGTTTGGTGTCTTGCACGGAAGACAAAGAAGGAGCCGCAGTGGGGGCTAAAACACAGGTTTATTTCATGATGGTCAGGATGAACATGTGGTAATGGCGGAGGTACAGCTCATTTTATACTGTAGTAAATACATTTGAATATCGTTGCATGGTAGCTCATTGGCTGCTACTGGCGTGATGTCATTCTGAGTCACGCCCATCTTCTCCAGGTGATCCTCGCGCGGGAAAGGTTCCCGCGGCTGCCGGTGATTTGGGGAATGTGAACCATGTGAGCTGAACGCTCGCAGCTGCCCTCTATGGGCAGCTTACTCGCATTCCCTAAACAGCTGGGTTACATTGTAATCATTGTCAGGTTACATTCATACATTCTTAAAGTAATACTGTTACATACACAACACTCCTCCCCCCTAGGATGGGACGAAGTCCCTCAACCATTGTGGCTTCCCGCACGTGCGCTTGGGGCGTGCGGCTGCTTGGTTTAGCACAGGGGAACTAGGGGCTCCGAGTTCCGCAGAGTCTCATCCTGCAATGGAAAGGGGGGGACTCGTTAGTCGTTTGGCGGGGACTCTGCGACAACCTTGCATTGGGAGAAGGGAACGGAACATACAGCTGAGATGTGAACCCCTGCCTGTTGCTTGTGGCGCCTGGGGACCCCCCAGTATGAACCTCGGGACCGACGAGGAGACCCTTGTTGCCTCCCCCCAGTTCCTTGCGCCTGCAACCGGCGTACTTGCACCACCCCCTGCTGCCTGGCCCGGAGTTCTAGGGGATGAGGAGAGCGAATTTCCCCCTGCTGCCTGGCTCGGGGGGCTTGGTGATATGGTATATTCTAAAGCAAAAGGGCTGGGGTGACTGGAGGTACCAGGGGCTGAACTGAAACCCCTCTTCTCGCTCGGACGGGTGGGGGACCACTCCGCGACACCCCCCTGGTACGGTAACATAAGGTCAAACTCATTCCACTCTTTCAAAGTATCCTCCTCCTCGGCTGAGAATCCAGGATATGCATTTGTACCCGAGGACGCCGCCGTGTCTCCCCCTTGGGTTACGCGGGTGGGGGAGGACCCTAACGCTGATTCCCCTTCACTAGTGACTTGCCTTCTGAGTTGGTCAGCGTGCCTTCTCCAGAGTAGACCTGTGCTAGTCTCGACCCTATAGGATACTGGCCCCGTTTGTTCAATGATCGTCCCTGGGACCCACGTTGGTCCCGAGGCCGCGTAGTTCCTGCAGTGGACCGGGTCCCCTACCGAAAAACTTTTGGAACTCTCTATCACTATATTTCTCCCTTCATCCTCCACCCTGGTCGGATCCAACCGATAAAACAGGGTTACCGGCCGCCTCCTCATGAGGAGTTCGGCCGGCGAAAGTCCTGAAGATAGTGGGGTTGCCCTATAACAGATGAGGAACTGACACAGTTGGAGGTTCAACTCACCAGGACCCATGCGCCGCAGTGCGTCTTTCGTAGTGCGCACTTGGCGCTCTACCTGACCGTTTGTGGCGGGGTGAAACGGGGCAGCGGTAATGTGCCTGATGGCATTCCTCTCGATAAACGCCTTGAATTCCGCAGAAGTGAAGGTACTGGCGTTATCGCTAACAAGGATGTCTGGCAGGCCGAAGCAACTGAACACCCTGCGCAAGTGTTTAATGGTTGCAGCAGATGAGGTGCTAGTCATGGGGATTACTTCCAGCCACTTGGAATAGGAGTCGACTATCAGCAGAAACATGGACCTGCGGAAAGGGCCAGCGAAGTCAACATGTATTCGGGACCATGGCCCACGGGCCGTGTCCCATTCCCTATGGGGTAGCCAGGACTCCTCGGGCCGAGAGCTCTGGCAGCTCTCACACGTGCCCACTAAGTGTTCTATATCCGCGTCTATTTGGGGCCACCAGAAGTAGCTCCTGGCCAGAGCCTTGGAGCGCACAATTCCCGGGTGGCTGGTATGCAGCAGTCTCAGCACCTTCGCCCGCAACTTCTCTGGGATGACTACCCGCTGGCCCCAGAGCAGACAGCCCCTTTCAAGGGAAAGCTCTACTCTGCGCCTGAAAAATGACTTGAAATGCTCCTCGGGGGGAGTTGTGGGCCACCCTTTTCTAACCCAGGAACTAATTTGGGACAGGATTTTGTCAGCCGCCGTGGCTTTGGCGAGGTCTGCCGGGACTATGGGGGGTGAGTCGAGGGACTCGATCAGCAGGACTTGGTGGTCCTGCTCCACCTCGCATGCGAGATCTCCTAAACTAGGGAGGGGAGACCGGGACAGCGCATCTGCATGGGAGATCTCCTTCCCTGGGTGATAGACCAGTTCATACTGGTAGGCGTTAAGGAAAATTGCCCAACGTAGCATCCTGGGGGATAGAATTTGCGGGGTGGGTTTGCCTGTAGTAAAGATTCCCAGAAGGGGCTTGTGATCAGTCACAACCGTAAACTCGCGGCCGTATAGGAAATCGTGGAACTTCTTTGTTCCCGCGATTATGGCCAGGGCCTCCCTATCAGTTTGCGCGTAGTTGCGCTCCGCCTTTGAAAGGGACCTGGAGTAGTGCGCAACCGGGGCTTCCCGCCCGCTCTCCAACACGTGGTACAGCACCGCCCCCACCCCCACTGGGGACGCATCACAGACTAAAACTACTGGTCTCCTCGGGTCAAAGTGGGTCAGGACAGCATCCGAGGATAACAGCGCTTTGAGCTCCTTGAAAGCTTTCTCTTGCCTATCTGCCCAAAGCCAAACCGCCTCTTTCTTAAGTAGCGCGTGCAGTGGCTCCGCAACGGATGCCTTCCTTGGCAAGAAGGAATGGTAAAAATTTAGGAGCCCTAGAAATGACTGCAGCTCCGGTTTCGCGGTGGGGCGAGGGGCATTTTGCACAGCGGCAACCTTGGACTCGGAGGGCTTGATGCCCTCCGGGGTTATCTTGAACCCGAGAAACTCAACCTCCCTCGCAAAGAATACACATTTGTCCCTTCTCAGTCGAAGTCCCGCTTTCTCGAATACTGAAAGGACCCTATCTAGTCTTCGCGCTAGTTCTGATTCGCTCCCCACTGTTATCAAAACATCGTCAAAATATGGGAGCATGCCTGGAAGCCCCTTTAAAAGGCGTTCCACAAGGGACTGGAAGATCCCAGGGGCCGAATTTACGCTGAACTGTAGGCGCGTTACCTTAAATGCCCCCTTGTGCCTAACGATGGTTTGCGCAGCGGCAGCAGCTGGGGTTACTGTGAGCTGCTGATACGCCTGCGCCAGGTCTAGCTTGGCAAAACACCTCCCCCCATGCAACGTGGCCAGTAAGTGGCTAACCACTGGCACCGGATATGCATTTGGCCGAATGGCCTTGTTAATTGTACATTTGTAGTCAGCGCAAATCCTGACCTCCCCGTTTGATTTTAAGGCTGTAACAATCGGAGTCTCCCACTCTGCTGAATCAACTGGAACCAAAATCCCCTGCCCCACCAATTTGTCCAGTTCCGCCTCAATCTTGTCCTTGAGGGCGGAGGGCACTCTTCTTGGCTTGAGACGTATGGGCCGGATTTCTGGGTCCAACTCAAAAGAGACTGGGGGCCCCTTGTAAGTCCCGAGCTCCTTCTTGAAAATGTCCGGGTGTGCATCGCACACGTCCCGCATTGGGTCAGTCTCTATGGCGTTAATGCCGGACAGTTCGATTCCCAGGGGAGCAAACCACTGGGTTCCCAAAAGGCAGCATCTTCCCCCCTTGAGGACCACTAAGGGCAGTTTCTCTGTGTGATTTTTGAACTTCACTGTGAAGTTCCCCACCCCAAACACTGGGATCCCATAGCCCTGCGCGTCCCGTAAGTGTGACTTCATGGCCCGCTATTTGGGCCGCGCATTTGGGGGAATGCGCATGAATTCTTTTTGGGACAGGATGGAGTAGGACGACCCCGAGTCTACTTCCATCCTCACTGGAACCCCTTGTAACAGTACCTCAACAAAGAAGCGCCGGGGCTCCAGGCCCACGCGGTTCACGCCTTCCGCACCATCGTTGGCTGAGACCTTTCCGATGCCGGCCGCCTTTCATTGGTGTGCTTGAGGGTGTCTCAATGCGGCCTTGTCCTCGGTTCGCCCGCACCTGCAGACTCTGGCGATGTGGCCCTTCCGGCCGCAGTTGTGGCACTCAGCCTTCCGGAATGGGCATCTTGTCCGGTCGTGAGATGCCCCACAGCCGTCGCAACGGTGGCCTTGTCGCTCGCTGTTCTGGCGTCTCTCCCCGCGTCTCTTTACCTTCTGTACCTCGTCGTCCTCGCTGGAGTAGGGGTCCGCCGTAGAGGAAGACTCATCGGAGGTTGCTGGGGTGCCAGCGGGCGACCGGGGTGCCCGTCAGGCCGTTTTCGTCGACGTCCGCCTGGCTGCATGCACGGGTGACTTGGCCCCCTCAGGTGCGGCCCCTCGGGACTTGAACACCCTGACCCCACTCCTGGCCGCCTCGGCTGCTTGGGCCTCCCGCAATACCTCATTGAACGTGAGACGATGGTCGCGGGTCATCAGCTTCCTTTGGACCTCCTCGTCCCTCAGGCCACACAGCATGCGGTCTCGGAGGGCCGTGTCCAGGTCCTCCCATTGGCAATTGACCGCCGCGAGCCTGAGGGCCGCCGCGTAGGCTGACACGGACTCCCCCGGGCGCTGGTCCCGCCTGTGGAATGCGACCTGGGCCGGGAAGATTGAAACGGGAGGCTGGAAGTGCTCCCTCAGTAGCGCCAGGATGCGGTCGATGGGCACCACGTCTACCTTCCGGGGGGCCACCAGGTTCATCAGGATACGCAGCGTGGCCAGCCCCACCTGGGCTAGGAAGTGCGAGCGCATCTTCCCGTCGTTGTCGATGCCTGCAGCATCCATCACGTGCCGAAACTGGCACTCGTACAGCTCCCATTGTTCTGGATCGCTGATATCAAACTGGTGAGGTTTGACCTTGGGACTCGCCATGGATCCCACCTTTGTCGCCAATTTGGTGTCTTGCATGGAAGACAAAGAAGGAGCTGCAGTGGGGGCTAAAACACAGTTTTATTTCATGATGGTCAGGATGAACATGTGGTAATGGTGGAGGTACAGCTCATTTTATACTGCGGTAAATACATTTGAATATCGTTGCACGGTAGCTCATTGGCTGCTACCGGCGTGACATCATTCTGAGTCACGCCCATCTTCTCCAGGTGATCCTCACGCGGGAAAGGTTCCCGCGGCTGCCGGTGATTTGGGGAATGTGAACCATGTGAGCTGAACGCTCGCAGCTGCCCTCTATGGGCAGCTTACTCGCGTTCCCTAAACAGCTGGGTTACATTGTAATCATTGTCAGGTTACATTCATACATTCTTAAAGTAATACTGTTACATACACAACACATTGCACCCAAATTAGGACTATTTTATTTCAAAACTTGGATGGGTGAGGCCAGCCTGAATTTCTGCTACCGGTTCTGGTGAACTGGTGTGAACCTGCTGAAGCCCACCACTGGATATAATACTGTTTAAGTGCAACGAAGGATGCAATCCTAAACACATATACAGTACTAGGGACTAATTGTACTGAACCACAATTTATTCTAGTGCTTAACAAATTCTTACCATATTTGTAGAAGCATTTTGGTTTTCTAATATCTGTCTGCGCATTTCCAAGACAAGTGAACAGGTGATGATACAGACAGCATATCGTAGGTTTGTTTTTTTCTGGAACTTGATGAGTTTTGAATGAACCTGAAATTTCAAATACAAAAAGTGTGGTGAATATGTTTTTCTTTAGGTATAATTGTGTGTGTGTGTGTGTGTGTGTGTGTGTGTGTGTGTGTGTGTGTGTGTGTGTGTGTGTGTGTGTGTGTGTGTGTGTGTATGTGTGTGTGTGTGTGTGTGTGTGTTACTCTTATATTTCTTCTTTTGGTATCCCTTTCATAGTATAGTATAATTTCTAATGGGGAAAAACATGTCGGAAAGTACTTTCTTGGCCCTTCTCTGTACTGCTTAACAGAGGACCATTTATTATAGTGTCGAGGCAGGCATAAATCCTTTCCCAGAGGTTTATCTGCTTTATTTTTGCAGGCAGCATTTTGAGATGCGCTTACCTCTGATTGTCCAGAAATATCTGGCAATTAAAATGGCGATGCGGGACTTATTGGAATTTCAAGTATTCCCAAACATCTACCCTTATGCCTCCTCCCTTCTGATGACACTTTCAAAATCCAGCTAACCAGGGGTTAGATAAAAATTTACCTCAATCAAGAAGAGACTTCAGCAGCTTGGTAACTCTCCTTTTCAAAGAACAAAAACCTTAATGAAGACTTCTTCTTTCTGGAATTCACCCTCCCTGATAAAGACCTGATTTATGGCCTCCCTTCTGGTTTCTGTAAACTGGATTCTAAACCTTCTCCTCTTTAAGGTGTGAGGAGAATAAAAATACGCTACTACAATTCTTCAAATATAGCAGCTTTTTATTAATACAAAAAATAGAGTAAAATAGCATACGGATAAAGGCAGTTTAAATATAAAGCATAAAACAATAAGAATGGGTAAGCTAGCTAAATAAGACAAAAGTTGGGCTATGGTGAGCCCCCATTAATATCAGATTTGAGATCTGACATTTATGGCATGTTGAAAAAGAAATCGGGCAGAGCCACCCGCTGAAATGGGATGTCTGCTGCTGAGATGCTAAAACTCTCAATTTTTATACCTTTTTCTCACTCACACACCTCCCTTCTCGAAACATGAGAAAATTCCCCAAATGAGTCATAAGACAAATTGGCTGGACATCTGGACATCCAGCTGAAGGTTAGACACCTGCATATTATGTGAGGCGCTTATCAGAGATCTCATCTTTATGTGAAAGATGGGTCAGTTAGATTCCCAGGCTAAGATATCCTTGGGACTACTGTCTATGAGAATGAGGGAGAAAAGGGTACTAACTAGTACTTGGGCATTTAACAATTTTCTAATTGGCATTAACTCATAAAGCACTATAAAGCATTATATGGCTAAACATTTTCTACTTCACACAGAAATAATGAAAATCAATGGCTTCCTTTGAATTCCCCATGACAAAACAACTCCCCAAGATATATCTTTGCCTCATCCATGCAATATTTCTTCCACATCCATACAACCATTGAAGCCCCGATTCATGTCTGGTATGAAAAGATTACCAAGATGTTTCTATCTACAGCATTTGTTAGTGTTCATTTCAGCTTCATATCTGGTCATTCAAAAATAAAAAATACACCTTCACCTATTCCTCTCTTAATTTTCTGCTTCCACTTGGTAATTTATTAAACTCAGTATCTTCCCCATCTACTATTTCTTTAGCATGTCTTAATCCAACTGTTCCCCAAAGCTACAGGCTTGCCCACTTTAAATCTTCATCACACTTACACATCTCATCAATACTAAATCATGATGATGATGACCATGGTGGTAACAACAGTACTAATTAAGGTATAAAATAGGTATTACCTTTGCTGTTAAAGCCACCAGATTTGGAAATCCAGAAAGAGAAACATATTTTTTTGTACTGACTTCTTTCAAGAACATAATCAGTGATTCATAGTACTGTTTTGCTCTTACTTCAAGCTGGAAGAAGAAAAATTATTATACAATAACCAACTAAAGTTAGCACATTCTTATCTTCTGTGTCACCCAAATCAATTCACCCAACTTACGAACACCTCGAGATACGAATTTTTTGAGTTACAATTTTTTTTGTAAACCGGGGGTCCTGATTTACAAAAAAACCTGAGTTACAAAAATAACCCAGTTTACAAAAAAAATTGCATCTTGAAAAATTCATTTGGTTGCACCCAAAATGGCGGTGCTGCTATTTTGGGCACTGAAAATCACTCCCAGCCACTGTCCCACACCTCTGGAAGTGAAAGAAAAGGAAGCAGCAGCAGCCAGAAGGTAGGAAATCACTCTGTTTTTTTAATTTGTTTTTTTCTATGGGTTCCATCGAGTTACGGTAAAAATTGAGTTACAAAATAGGCCATGGAACTGTTTTTTTTTTTTTGTTTTGTTTTTTTTTTTTGTAACTCGGGGTTTGCTCTGCCATCCATTAACCTCATTAAGATAATCATCCACCACCACCACCTTCTTCATGTATAATAAGATTTGTAATTGGTGTGGGTGGTGGTATGGTAGTCTTTTAGTGTTTTAGAAATTTTAAGGATTTTTATAGGGAATGGTGGGGATTTTATGTATTTGTATTGAATTGCTGTACGCCACCCAGAGTCGCCCATCTATTGGGCAGCTACACAAATCACACCAAATAAATAAATATAAATACATAAATACAGTAAAACCTTGCTTAAAGAGCACCTCGCTTAGACTAACTTGCTTAAAGAACAGATTTTTTTCTGAATGGTCACCTCGCTTAACAACTAAAACCAACCAAAAACTCGCTTAACAACTAAATCAGGGTTCGCAATCCACCCTGCCAGAAGTCACAATTGGTTACTTATAATAGTGTTTCACTTAAAGAAGAAACTCACTTAAAGAGCAATTCCATGGAACGCATTATGCTCTTTAAGCGAGGTACCGCTGTAAATCAAAATCAATGAAGCCACATTGCTGCCTTGCCTAAGTCACTGCCTCTTCTGCTCAGGTAACAAAGGGAGAGAGACCGCTGTTCTTGTGTTCTCTACATAATTGGAACTACAGTATATTTTCCAACTTATTGAAGACCGTAATGATTTTTAGAACCAGTGTATAACTAAGCAAGGTGTCCTGTTTAATCAGGGAAGAAATATTTGTAATTGTTATAATAATATAATATAATCAAGACTTCTTTACTCCCCTTCTCTCTCCCCCCCCCCCCCCAACCTTCTGTGCAATCCAGTAACTGTTTTGTAGGTTTTTTCGCTCTCTCAGTCAGATTTCTGAGGTACACAGGAAGAGTGAAGTGGAAGGACCACTTCTTCCTCTGGTTCCACTGGAATCAGAAGCAGGTCTATCAGGGGGGGAAATGACCCATTGTTCCTGGCTTAGAAAAACCTCACTTCCTAGTACAGCGGTACCTCATGCAATGATTTTAATCCATTTCACTGGGCTCATTGTTGTACGAAACAATTGCTATATGATACATGGAGGAGATTGCTGGAGATTGGGAAGAATCAGAGGGCCATCCTTGTGGTGGATGTCTGGGGAAAGAAGCCATTTCAATGCCAAAGAGGCCAGTGATGTAAGTTTTAGCTGCTTTAGCAGCAGGCTCAGATTGGCAGAACTCAAAGAACATTTCATGGAGTGATGCTTCTTGGATAGATGCTTGATGTTGACATGATGGGACCAAGTGAAAGATGAGTCTTTAAGAACTTGGTCATGAGTAGACAATGGTGTATTTCAATCTCAGGAATTCAAGGTTGGAGGTGGATAGCAGAATGGCATTGAAGAGAACCAAGGCATCCCCACAATAGGTGGTATTCAACTCCCATAAAATTCTTCCAGAAGGTAATACCAATCATAAAATGAGTAAGAACTTCTCTTGAAAGCCCACATCGAACAATGATATTGTGGAGGAGCCTGCAATGGTTTTAGATGCAGTTTTGCTGGTGCTTTGGTGTGGTTAAACAGGTCTGGCTGTGGCTCCAGATTAGGCGACGTTGGTGAGGAACTCCAGGATGGATCGTGTTATGATGGATAAGAGGCAATAATTGCTGTACAGAGTGAGACTAGTCAGGAGAGTGGCTAAACTGAGTAGATGTGTATTATAGGCCTAGAGAGCAGTCACAATCAGATCCCAAACAGACTAATTCATCCTTGTCTTGAGGCTGTTTGGAAGTAATTGCAGGAATGGACCTCATCAGTTTCAAAGTGTGGCTGGGCCTGAATTCCACCTCGTGGAGTTTCAAAGATTTTTTTGGCTTTTTTATGTGATTTCGGGTGCATCTTGGTATTTTTTTTCTACACGCTTTTGGAGGAGTATGATTTTGGTTCAGTATATCAGTGGGATGAGTCTGTAAATTGAGAGGTTTCCGTGGTCAAAGTGGCTAACAGGGATTTCTCCAAAAGGTGAAAATGTAGATGAGATCGGTTGTTCCTTAGGGCCAACTTCACAAACTGTTTACAAAACTGACAACTGTGGGTTTGATGCGATTCCCCAAGGTAAAACAAACACTTTGAGTGACCACCTGTTAAGAGAATTTTGTTTCCACAGGTGACATACTTCTTGAATGGGCCTGTAGGGAGCCATAAACAAGATCCTTTAGAACTGTATACAGACAAAATACAATTTAAGTTGAAAATTGGAAATGGAGAAGATTAATAGAAACAACTGGGGATTTTGTTGCTTTTTAATTTGGATGAGATAAAAGGTGAAGAGCTCTGGAAGATCACATGCTACCATCAGAGCAGTAAGGAAAAAACTGGGGACAGGAGCCATAAGGCACTCAGATAATGTGTGTACAATAGGGTGGAACCATGTTGTTTCTAACAGCTGCCTTTCCTGGCCTGTAAGATTCTGAAAGGGCTCACCGTACATGCACAGAAACCATGTGTGTGATTCAAACAGACCACAACAAAGAAACATAAATATATTTGTTGTGTTCTAATGGTTTTACCTTCCACATGGATTACAATGTATCTGAGCCAATGTAACCTTGCCTATAGCAACAATGTAACCTTCAGCTGTATCATATAAACCCTGTAATAGGACGCGAGCTAATGACCACCAGCTGGCAGCAGCGAGCGTCCAAGCTCTCTTGGTCCGAACTCATCAAAGGCAACAGCGCGGGAAGCTTTCCCGCCACCACCTACACCTGGACAAGAAGGGCGTGACCCACAATGACGTCACGCAGACAGTAGCCAATGGGCTACCATGGCACCACGTTCAAATGTATTCCTACTGTATATAAAGAGCTATTGATCCGCCATTACCTCATGTTCCCTCTGTCCACGATGCAATAAACCTGAGTTAACCCAGCCCGAGGCTGTGTCCTGTGTCTTAGTTTCATACACTAAATTGGCGACGAAGGTGGGATCAATGGATTCCCAAGGAGCAGCCAGGGCACAGAGCGGGTTCAACATCACCAAACCGCAAGACTGGGAGCTACTTGAGATGGACTTCCATGCGGCGCTGGTGGAGCTTAAAGTCAAGGAAGACGATGAGGAGAGGAAGAGGGCCATCCTCACCCGCATGCTTGGAACGGAAACCAAGCGGACGCTGGTGGGCATCATCGCTCCAAAGAAGGTGAGCGAATTTAAGGCGGACGACATCATGAAGCTGCTACGGGAGCGCTTCCAACCTGCGAGGGCGATGTTTCCCGCTCGGAGCGCGTTTTGGAGGCGAGTCCAAGCGCCGGACGAGTCGGTCGAGGCATTCGTGGCCGCCATGAGGGTAGCCGCTGCCCCCTGTAAATGGGGCAGCATCCTAGAAATTGCCCTCAGGGACGGCGTGCTGTGTGGCCTGAAAGACAAGGAGGTGCAGCGCAGCTTGATGAATAAGGAGCCGCCACCCACGCTGGCAGAGGTCGTCGAGGCCGCAGAAGCCGCAGAGTCCACGAATGCTGGAGTGGACGAGATGCACCAGTGGCGTGAGTGGCGTCCCAGAGCCGGCAAGGCGGAAAGGTCGGTGCACGCAACTCAACGGGCCTCAAAGTCGTCCTCAGAGAGCAGCGACGGCGAGGAGGTCCAGAAGGTCCGAAAAGGGGGGCGCCGCTGCGATGGTTGCGGAGCGGCCCACGAGCGTGCGAGGTGCCCGTTTAGAAAGGCCGAATGCTACACCTGCGGCCGTCGGGGGCACATCGCCAAGGCATGCAGAAAACGGAAGGAGGGCCGGAGGCAGTCACCAGACCGTTCGACCAGGCCGGACCGTTCAGCGAGGCCCAAAGATGGCGTCCAGACCACGAGGAAGCAGGACGGCGTGGGCCGCGTCTCGGACAGCAGCGAGGACGACGTCCCAGTGCTCAGTGTGTCCGCGGAACAGTCCCATTATTTCGTTGAGGTACTAGTACAAGGGGCCCCCATCAGGATGGAAATTGACTCGGGGTCCTCCTATTCCATAATTCCCCAGAAAGAGTTTTTAAAAATCGACCCCCACGTGCGGCCCAAACTTAAAACTTTGAGGTCCACGCTACGAGATGTACAGGGGAACAGCATTCCGGTGTTGGGGGTCGGGAAATTTCGGGTTGAGTTTAAGAGACACTCTGCGGAGCTGCCCTTAGTTGTCCTCAAGGGGGGGAGTTGTAGCCTCCTAGGGACACAGTGGTTCCAGCCTCTAGGCCTGTTTATAGGGGGAGTACATGCAGTGGGGGTGGACCCAATACAAGCGGTGTGCGATGCGCATCCCGCCGTTTTTGAAAAAGGACTCGGAAAATTCAAGGGACCCCCTGTAGCCTTCGACCTAGATCCGGAGGTCCGCCCGATAAGACTCAAACCGCCAGAGTGCCTTTCGCACTAAAGGACAAAATAGAGGCGGAACTGGACAAATTGGTGGGCCAGGGGATTCTTATTCCTGTTGATTCCGCGGAGTGGGAAACTCCAATTGTAACAGCTCTGAAGGCTAACGGGGAGGTGCGCATTTGCGCTGATTATAAGTGTACGATTAACAAGGCGATCCGCCCTAATGCTTATCCGGTGCCGGTGGTCAGCCACCTCTTGGCTAGGCTAAATGGGGGAAAGTGTTTCGCTAAGCTCGACCTGGCACAAGCCTATCAGCAGCTTCCCGTAACACCCGCCACGGCCGCGGCACAAACGATAGTCACACATAAAGGAGCGTTCCAAGTGTCGCGTTTACAGTTCGGCGTGAACTCGGCACCCGGCCTTTTTCAGTCGCTTGTGGAACGCCTCCTGAAGGGGCTGGAGGGGGTGTTACCTTATTTTGATGACGTATTAATAACAGGGGGGAGTGAGGCCGAACTGGCACGGAGATTGGACAAAGTACTAACTGTGTTCGAGAAAGCGGGGCTGAGACTGAGGAAGGACAAATGTGTTTTTTTCGAAACCGAGGTCGAGTTCTTAGGGTTCAGGATCACACCCGAGGGTATCAAGCCATCCAAATCCAAAGTAGTAGCCATCAAAAAGGCCCCTCGCCCCACATCCAAAACCGAGCTACAGTCATTCCTGGGGCTCCTCAATTTTTACCATACATTCCTTCCGCGGAAGGCGTCCGTGGCCGAACCGCTTCATCGGTTGCTTAAAAAAGAGGAGACTTGGGTGTGGGGTGACGAGCACGAGAGGGCGTTCAAAGAATTAAAGCAACTCTTGACCTCTGACGCAATTCTAACGCATTTCGACCCCAAACGGCCGGTGGTCCTAGTCTGTGATGCGTCACCGGTGGGGGTGGGGGCGGTACTTTGCCACGTGTTGGATGACGGAAGGGAAGCCCCGGTTGCATTTTATTCAAGGTCCCTGTCCCAGGCAGAGCGAAATTAGACCAAGTGTGTCAGTTCTTATTAGCGTATAGGGTGACCCCCTTAGCGTCAGGTTACTCGCCGGCAGAACTCTTGATGCGGCGAAAACTGACCACGCTTCTGTCCAGGCTGGACCCGACGAGAGTCGAGGACAAAGGGAAAAACATAGGATTGGCAGTCTCGAAAGGGTTCGCCGCCGGCGACCTTGTTTACTGCAGGAACTATGCAAGCGCAGGGCCAGCCTGGGTGCCGGGAACTGTAATTGAGCAGACGGGGCCAGTGTCATATCGGGTGGAAACGAGCACCGGCCTCCTCTGGAGGAGACACGCTGACCAACTGAGGCGCCGAGTGAGTGAAGGGCCGGTTAGTGGGGCGCAGCAACAGGATTCAGCGATAGGGTTCTCCCCCACCCGTTTAGCCCAAGGGGGAGACATTGAGGGACAGCAGTCCGAAACCGGGGGGGAAAACGGTGGTCCCGTCTCATATCCTTTTGATACCCCAGTTCTATCAGAGCCCGGGGGGAGGGAAAAGGAATGTGCGGCCGCCGCCGCGTCCCCCGAATGTAATTTTGATTTTGGTTTTGCGAGCCGGGGGGGTTTTCAGGAGTGTTCCCCCACCCTTCCAAGCGAGAAGAGGGGTTTTTCGTTAGCCCCCAGTGCCCCCGGTTCTTCCCCGAGAAAGAGCACACCTCCCAACAACGCCGCGGAGCCGCGGCTAGTCACTAACAAGTCTCCCTCTCCAATTACAGGGCAGGAAACCAGGGGACAAAGAGAAGGTAGCAAACCCGGGGAAAGGCAGCCTGCATCGAGACCCCAGCGTGTTCGAAATAAGCCATCTTGGCTGAGGGACTTTGTCTCCTAAGGGGGGGGAGTGTGTTGAAGTGTGGGCTCGAGACATTGTCTCGTCCTAGGGGGGAGGGATGTTGTGTTCTAATGGTTTTACCTTCCACATGGATTACAATGTATCTGAGCCAATGTAACCTTGCCTATAGCAACAATGTAACCTTCAGCTGTATCATATAAACCCTGTAATAGGACGCGAGCTAATGACCACCAGCTGGCAGCAGCGAGCGTCCAAGCTCTCTTGGTCCGAACTCATCAAAGGCAACAGCGCGGGAAGCTTTCCCGCCACCACCTACACCTGGACAAGAAGGGCGTGACCCACAATGACGTCACGCAGACAGTAGCCAATGGGCTACCATGGCACCACGTTCAAATGTATTCCTACTGTATATAAAGAGCTATTGATCCGCCATTACCTCATGTTCCCTCTGTCCACGATGCAATAAACCTGAGTTAACCCAGCCCGAGGCTGTGTCCTGTGTCTTAGTTTCATACACTAAAATATTGGTGGAAAATACTACTCTGTTCTGATTCTGTTTATATAACTAACAAATGCATTTGGTTGCACACAAAATCCTTCATTTCAAGATTGGTGCCTGACTGATCATTTCCTTAATCTAATTAGTAAAGATGTCTTTATGTCTATATCAATATTCACCTCCTTGAAATTTTTTTGATGATCATGTAAACTGTGGATATGGTACCCATAGACTCTGATTGCATCTGATTGCTGGCCTGAAGTCAGTACAACACTGATTCCTTTGGACAATGTCTGCATAACAAATATATGCAGAAAATCGGTCTGCAGGTGATCCAATCCTTCATCAGAGATTATTAAGAAATATGGATAGTTATGTTCCAAAAAATTCTGCCAGTTGGGGTCAAAGTAGCTAGTAAATTCAGTATGTATTTCAGCGTCAGTGTTTTTCCTTAGATGGTTGATCAATGCAGTACGAAGAGAAAGGAGGTAAGAGTTTCTGAAATACAAATATTCTGCATCCTGGGAGGAGAAAAGATAATGTATATGTAATACTTTGAACAGATTACAACAACTGCTACAGAACTTTCAAATCAGTAAGCATTGAAAAGGGATAAATGTTAAAAGAGGAATATGCCATGGTTCTGAATTGGGACAGGTACTTTTTAAATTGTTCATAAATTATTCCAAATTAGGAGTGAACCAGGAGGTATTTATCTATGTTTATTTATTTAAAATATTTTGCCTCACTTTTTTCCATAAAATGACTCAGCCACTCCATCATACACAACTGTATGGTTATCATTAAAATGATAAACTAAAAACAATAGCAACTATAATATCAAAACAATAGATAAATGTGTAAACGAATCTAATATACATTATGAAAAATGACCAAACAAAAGCACGACAAAATGGGTTAAAAACAACAAAATACTAATCATCCCAACTATTAAATCCCTATTTAGAATCACAGAACCATTGAGTTGAAAAGTGTCTTTTAAGCTATCAAATACAAACACCTGCTCAATGCAGGAATCTGAATCAAAGCAGATATGACAGGTTGATGTCCAATTCTCTCTTGAATGCTTCCAGTGTTGGAGCATTCACCACCTCTTGAGGCAGGAGGTTCAACTGACACACAGCTCTAACCATTAAGAAGTTTTTCCTAATATTTATCTACCACTTCATCTTTCACACACCCTTTGATATGAATTTAGCTGCAATCTTAACAGAAGATAGGGAGAGAAATCATTTTCCAAGCAATCATATATTGCTCTGACCTATCTGTGTAATTGTGAGTGGCTTGGTCTAGACCAGGGGTCAGCAACCTTGGCTCTCCAGATGTTCTTGGTCTTCAATTCTCAGAAGCCCTGATCAGCAGGTGTGCTGACTTGTGTTTCTGGCAATTGAAGTCCAACAACACCTGGAGAGTCAAGTTTGCCAACCCCTGGTCTAGAATAGCCAGCTGTAAAGCTCAATGGTTTATGTATCTGACTGCAGAGCCAGTTACATAAACCACTGAGCTATCCAGCTGGCTATTCTAGACCAGGGGTCAGCAAACTTGGCTCTCCAGGTGTTGTTGGGCTTCAATTACCAGAAACCCAAGTTGGAGCCAATTCAATTCCTCACTAAAGCTCCTGGGAGAAGAGCCAGCCTATGTACTAATAGGAAAGCGGTACAGTACCAGGGTGTCCCCAGAAGGGAATGGTAATACAGTGGTATTATCTACCTAAAAAACCCTGGAAAGAGTTGCCTCAAATCATCTGACTTGACGGCACATAATTTTATTGCTTTAGAATGGGCACGTTCACTCCTTTCACATTTCAAAATACCTGCTCTGTAGAGATTGGACAGTAGACTGTGTTTTTTGAACTGGGATATGGGCCCTACATGGGATATGGGCTCTACATGCACTCTACATGGGGCTGCCCTTGATGACCATCCGGAGACTGCAGTTGGTCCAGAATGCGGTGGCGCATGCGGCGGTGGGGTGTGGTCATTTTGTCCATGCCTCGCCACTGCTGTGGGAGCTGCACTGACTGCCTATGTTTCTGAGTGCAATTCAAGGTGCTGGTTCTCACCTTTTAAGCCCTTCATAGTAGCAGACCAGGATAACTCAGGGACCGCATCATCCCTGGGACACTGACCCATCTCACGAGAGCAAACCAAGAGGGCACCCTCCTCTGTTGGGGAGGTGCGCCTCTCCAGCACGAGGAAAAGGGCCTTCATAGCCCCCACATTATGGAACCTCCTCCAGGTAGAATTACGCCTCCAGGCTCAATTGCTACCATTTAGGAGAGAATTGAAAATGTGGTTAGCAGAATGGGTCTGGGGGCCGGGATTGCCAACAAGCTCTCCTTTCTGGCTCATCTGAGGTTCCCCCCTCATGTAATTGGTTTTATTGAAGAGCTTTTAACTGTTTTTATATTGGTTTTAAGTATGGCTGAGCAGCCAGTGAGGTGTTCGCAGGACTGTGTACACCGCCCAGAGTCTATTGAGTGGGGCGGTATATAAATCTAAATAAATAATTTTTGGTAAGTGCTTGAAGTCCAAAATGTTCCACAACAATACTGGGTATAATGCTGTCCATTTCTTAATGAGTCTACATCAGGAGTTCTCAACCTTTTAAAGCCAGGGGCCGGGTCGCACTTCCTGGTGTGATGGAGGCGGTGGGGGCCACATGAAATGGTGTCATAGGCTGCATCCAGCCCATGGGTCGCAGGTTGAGAATCCCTGGTCTACATAAAGGTTTGTCACAAGAATACTCGGATGACAAGCTCAAGGCATTTTGGGTGTCATAGTTCACCACTGGCTAAACCTTTTTTAGACAAGCATTTTAATATCACTGGAAATAAGTTTTTTTCAAATCTGTTACAAAGACAGCTATGCATTTCTTTTTCCTATACAGAAAAACAGCTCATTTACATTTTAAAAATTGACTCATTACCTTAAAGAATATAATGATATACTTTGCTCCTTTGCTTGTTAAATCCAAGAGAAAGCGTTCAACTAGGTAAAAAAAGTGCAAGTTCTGTCCTTGTCGTAATGTTTGTTCATTTGCATAACTGATGAACAATGAATCCCCATCTATCAGGAAAAATTCTGATTCAACACTGTCATTCAGCATGCTGACATATCTAAAGCAAGAACAGTATAAGTTAAAACAATCTAATTTAACAGAGATTTAAAATAATAGTTTTAAAGTTGCATAGCTCTTTTACAGACATCTAATATTTGATCTAATGCCATAATGGTTTCCTTCTCCAATTAGGATTTATCCATACAGACATTAAGTCCACTCTGGGGTAAGCTGGTCCGTTGTTTTTTTAGTGTCCACATATATTGGATGCTTTTCCAATGCCTGATTTTCTCGACATGTTCCATGTACTGTATATTATTCCCTGTGCCTATGGACACTGGGAAGGGCACAGATGGGACCTTTGCAGATGGGACCTTTGCAGTTGCCAAAGGCTGTTTCCAATGTAGACATCTGGTATGCTTAAGGGACTCAATAGCTGCTTCAGCATTTTGGATATTGAGCATTTGCCCTAATGGTATACAAATGGTCAGGGAAAGTGATTTTTTTAATATCTTGTAAATCATTGATGTGATGCAGCACTTTGTGTAACTTTTTAAAAAATTATGTATCTGTATGTACTGCCAAAGGGCTGTGGTGGCTTAATGGTTAAGATGCTGACAATTGGAAAGTCAGCAAGTCAACAGTTCAAGACCCAAGTGCTGCACAACAGTGAGTGCCCATCATCTGTCCCAACTCCTGCCAACCTAGCAGTTTGAAGCAAGAAATTACAAGTAGATAAATAGGTGGGAAATAGGTAACAGCATTAGTCATGCATGCTACATGACCATGGAAACATTTGCAGTTGCAGGCAGTGCTGGCTCTTTGGCTGCAAACAGAGATG
Source organism: Bradypodion pumilum (assembly GCA_035047305.1). NCBI lineage: Eukaryota > Metazoa > Chordata > Lepidosauria > Squamata > Chamaeleonidae > Bradypodion > Bradypodion pumilum. Next base: position 199,011,038 of record JAWDJD010000005.1, on the reverse strand, counting down.
AGCACTGCTCCCTAGAGTTATACCTGACTGGCTTTCATGCTAAGGAGACCTTAACCTATGTACTGCCAATAAAAACTGTGCCTAGCTTTAAGAAAAGATTAGACAAGTTCATGGAGAACAAGGCTATCAATGGCTATAATTATGGCTACCTAAGGACAACCTCCAGGTTGGAGAGATAGGCAGGATATCTCTCAATGCCATTTCCAGGGAATCCTAAGCAGGTGAGGGCATCTCCTTGGGAATACCATGAAGGAAATGGTGAGCCACTGTGTGAGACAGAATGCTGGACTGGATGGGCTGTGGCCTGTTCCAGCAAGGCTGTTCTTATGTTCTTATGTTCTTATGTTCTTATGTACTGCCACAGTTTCAATCTGCATTACACAAAGACATGCAAATAATTTTTTCCCAGGTTTCTAGCAAATATTTAAAAATTATTTGCCCAGGTTTTCTGTGATGCTAGAGTAGTTAAGACAGCCATCACTATTCCTCATGATCAATCAATGGCTTCAATAAAAATAGACATGCAGAGCAATTAGAGGTCAGTTAAGAGGTTGCACAAAATTTACAAGTTTGAGGGATATACATAAGCTCTTAATCTTTCATACTTACTCTGCTCTTGATATGTCTTTCAAAATGAATTCTGTAATTTCACCCATTAATCTTTGTAGAGCTGAAAAAATGTAGGCACATCTTAGAATTATTTCACATATTATTTGTTTTCCCATCAAGATCTTAGATAAGTAATAAAAATTATGTGGAAAGCTCTTTAGAAGAAGCAGTTTTGGTGCCGGTTTGGAAGTTTGTTTGTGAAGTACACTTCACCTAAAGGTATGGAGACTACAAAAGACACCCCAGTATTATCATCCCAAAGGAGATTCCAAAATAGCAGTCAATTTAACAGCAAAAATGTATTCAAAACTACAGATAATCTGTAAATTCTCATCATTGCGATCTCTGTAGTAGCACTGACATCAGCTGAAAAAGCTGCTTAAAAGTGTGGGAGTAAACTTCACCCCACTCCACATGCAAATGGCCCAACAAATAGTCAAGGTTTATAAACTTTCATCCTCCTTCTTGAATGTCTTTTATCCAGCCATTGCAGTCACTTAAACTGACTTTCTAGATCAGGAGTTCTCAACCTTTTTAAGCCGGGGGCCGGGTCACGCTCACTCAGACAGCTTTGGGGGCCAGACGGCCATTTTGCTCTTCCTCCACCACATGGCACTTCCTGGTGTGGTGGAGATGGTGGGGGTCACATGAAATGGCACCACGGGCCACAGGCTGCAGGCTGAGAATCCCTGTTCCAAATGCAAATGGCACAGCTTAGTCAGGACTGGTTTGATCACAATATCTAGAACTTTCTTCCTGCTTTCAAGCATGACCCTCTATCTGGATTCAGCTCTGTCAGATATCCAAAGACCTCTAGAGTCAATCTTTTTATCAGAGAAAGGGGCACTACCTTTTGACATTGCATATTATGTGTATATTGTGAAGTCAAATTTCTCCATTCTACTCTGGTGCATCAATGTACTTTTCTATATCATTCTCCTCTTCCAAGCCAACTACCCTGCCTCTTATCATTATCTTGATGGAAATCTCCTTCATGGTTCCCACCCACCCACCTTCCCATCCTTCTGGTCCATTTTGACACTTGGAGAGTTGTCATATCTAATTAACAGAGTGGAGAAGAAATCCACTTTGCGCCCACCGTACATCCTGAATCCACTCATAGAAAGCCAGTGGAATGTGGAGATAAACTATTTTTGTGTGCCCCAGCTCACACAGTCAATTTCTAATACTGTGAAGTTGTTAAGCGAGCCAATTCAGGATACTGGCGAATGTTGTGTTCTATGTCTGTACCTTTTACAATGTATCCATTCACGTGTATCCAGTGTAACCATGCTTGTGTAACATTATAACCAGCAGCTGCTTAACTGTAGCCCTTGCAATAGGACGCGAGCTAATGACCACCTGGTGGCAATAGCGAGCGTGCAAGCTCTCCTGGCCCAGACTCACCAGCAAACAACAGCGCGGGAAGATTCCCGCCATCACCCACACCTGGACAAGAAGGGCGTGACCGTCCATGACGTCACGCGGACAGTAACCAATAGACTGTCGAGGAGCCACATTCAAATGTATAGCCACTGTATATATTGAGCTACCCATCCGCCATTACCTCATGTTCCCCCTGGATCATCATGCAATAAACCTGTGTTAAGCCAACCTTTCGGCTGTTCGTTGTCTTTGGTCCCATACACTAAATTGGCGACGAGGATGGGATATGGCCGCCCACGGGACCAAGACATGCGCCGGTTTCGAAATCAGGAGACCGGCAGACTGGGACATCTTCGAGATGGACTTCCAGGGAGCCCTGGTGGAATCCGAAGTCACGGATGAGGCAAAGAAAAGGGCCATCTTCACCCGGATGCTGGGGCCAGACACCAAGAGGGTCTTGGTGGACCTGATCGCGCCGAGGAGGGCGAGCGAATTCAAGGTGAAAGAGCTCATGCACATGCTGCGTGAGTACTTCCGGCCCTCGACGGCGATGTTCCCGGCTCGGAGCGCGTTTTGGAGGCGAGTCCAAGCGCCCGGGGAGACGGTCGCCGACTTCGCAGCGGCCCTGCGACTGGCGGCCGGCCCCTGCAAATGGGAGAACGTAGAAATCACGCTAAGAGACTGCGTGCTGTGCGGCCTGAGCGATGCCGAAGTTCAGCGCACATTGATGAACCGCGAGCCACCCCCCACGTTGCAGGAGGTCCTGAAGGAGGCACAAGCCGCGGAAGCTACAAAGGCCGGGGTCCAGGAGCTCCAGGACTGGCGGCCAAAGACGGGCAAGGCAGAGACTTCGGTGCACGTTTCGGTGCAAGCGGCCCGGACAATTTCGAAGTCGTCCGCGGAGAGCAGCGACGACGAGGACGTCCGGAAGGTCCGGAAAGAAGGCCGGCGTTGCGACGGCTGCGGAGCGAACCACGACCGCGCCAAATGCCCCTTCAGAAAGGCCGAGTGTCACAACTGCGGCCGCCGCGGGCACATCGCCAAGGTCTGCAGGAAACGGCGCGAGGCCCGGAAGAGCTCGAGAGACCGCGCGGCGAGACCCAAGGACGGCATCCAGGCCACGAGGAAGCGAGACGGCGTGGGCCGCATCGCCAACGACAGTGAGGACAACGCACCGGTGTTCAGCGTGTCCGCGGGACACCCCCATTATTTTGTTGAGGTACTAGTACAAGGGGCCCCCATTAGGATGGAAATTGACTCGGGTTCCTCATATTCCATCATCCCCCAGAAGGAGTTTCTGAGAATTGCCCCCCACGTGCGGCCCAAACTCAAAGCTTTGAGGTCCACGCTACGGGACGTGCAAGGGAACTGCATTCCGGTGTTGGGGGTTGGGAATTTTAAGGTCCAATTTAAGAAACACGCCGCGACTCTCCCCCTAGTTGTCCTCAAAGGGGGGAGTTGCAGCCTCCTCGGGACTCAATGGTTCCAGCCCCTGGGTTTGTTCATTGGGGGGGTTCACGCCATTGCCGTTGGGACTGACCCGATCCAGGAGGTGTGCGACGCGCACCCTGAAGTCTTCAAGAAGGGACTTGGGAAATTTAAGGGACCCCCAGTAGCCTTCGACCTAGACCCTGAGGTCCGCCCAATAAGGCTCAAACCGCGCCGGGTGCCATTCGCGCTCAAGGACAAAATAGAGGCGGAACTGGACAAGTTGGTGGGCCAGGGGATTCTTGTTCCTGTTGATTCTGCGGAGTGGGAAACTCCAATTGTAACAGCACTGAAGGCCAACAGGGAGGTGCGCATATGCGCTGATTACAAGTGCATCATCAACAGGGCCATTCGCCCTAATGCGTATCCGGTGCCGGTAGTCAGCCATTTGCTGGCCAAGCTACATGGGGGAAAGTGTTTCGCTAAGCTCGACTTAGCACAAGCCTACCAGCAGCTCTCGGTGACCCCAGCTGCCGTGGCTGCACAAACTATAGTCACCCATAAGGGGGCGTTCCAGGTGACGCGCCTTCAATTCGGCGTGAACTCGGCACCTGGAATTTTCCAGTCACTCGTGGAACGCCTCCTGAAGGGGCTCGAGGGGGTGTTGCCTTATTTTGATGACGTATTGATAACGGGGGGGAGTCAGGCCGAATTGGCAAAGAGGTTGGGCAAGGTCCTGGCGATATTCGAAAAGGCGGGGTTGAGACTGCGAAAAGACAAATGCGTTTTCTTCGCGACCGAGGTCGAATTCCTAGGGTTCCGGGTCACTCCTGAGGGAATTAGGCTTTCCAAGTCTAAGGTAGCCGCCATCAAGCAAGCCCCTCGCCCCACCTCCAAGCCCGAGTTGCAGTCGTTCCTAGGGCTGCTGAACTTTTATCACTCCTTCCTTCCCCGGAAAGCAGCCGTGGCTGAGCCGTTGCACAGGCTGCTTAAAAAGGAGGAGGCATGGAAGTGGGGCGAACAGCAAGAGAGGGCATTTAATGAGCTAAAGCAGCTCCTGGCGTCTGACGCCATCCTCACCCATTTCAACCCTAAGCGGCCAGTAGTCATGATCTGTGATGCATCTCCGGTGGGGGTGGGGGCGGTGCTGTGCCACGTACTGGAAAACAGAAGGGAGGCCCCGATAGCGTTCTATTCTAGGTCCCTGTCCCAAGCGGAGAGAAACTACGCCCAGACAGACAGGGAAGCATTAGCGATAATTGCGGGAACAAAAAAGTTCCACGACTTCCTGTATGGCCGCCCCTTCACAATCGTAACCGATCACAAGCCCCTGCTAGGTATCTTTACCGCAGATAAGCCCACGCCACAGATCCTGTCCCCTAGGATGCTTAGGTGGGCCATTTTTCTCAACGCGTATCAGCACGCGTTAGTGTACAGGCCCGGGAGGGAGATCAGCCATGCGGACGCTCTATCGAGGTCCCCCCTTCCCCAAGAGAACAGCCACGTGGGTGGGCAGGAGCCAGACCATCAGGTGCTGATGATAGAAGTCCTCGACTCACCCCCAATACTGCCCGCCGACATCGCCAAGGCGACCGGAAAGGACGGAATTTTAGCAAGGGTTAGCTCCTGGGTGCAGAAAGGGTGGCGAGCATCCTCCCCGGCAGCGGAGTTCGACCCATTTTTCCGAAAGAAGCTAGAGTTGTCCCTTGAGAGGGGGTGCCTTCTATGGGGCCAGCGAGTAGTGATCCCGGCGTCCTTACGGCCGAGGGTACTCAAACTCCTGCACGTCAGTCACCCTGGGATTGTGCGCTCCAAAGCCCTGGCACGGAGCTATTTCTGGTGGCCCCAGCTAGACGCCGACATCGAGCACATGGTCGGCACTTGTGAACCCTGCCAAAGTTCCAGGCCAGAAGAAGCCCGCCTGCCTCACAGGGAGTGGGACGCGGCGAAGGGGCCGTGGTCCCGAGTTCACATAGACTTCGCTGGCCCGTTCCGTGGGATGCTGTTCCTCCTTGTGGTGGATGCCTTCTCCAAGTGGCTGGAGGTCATCCCGGTTACAAACACGTCCTCGGCCACAACCATAAAGCATTTGCGGAGGGTCTTTTCCACATTCGGTTTACCCGACACCCTCGTAAGCGACAACGCAAGTTGCTTCACGTCCTCCGAGTTCAGGGCATTCACAGAAATCAACGCCATTTGGCACATCACCTCCGCTCCTTTTCACCCTGCCACAAACGGCCAGGTAGAACGCCTTGTGCGCACCACCAAGGACGCGCTGCGGCGCATGGGGCCCGGGGACCTTAACCATCAAGTGTGCCAGTTCCTGCTAGCCTACCGAGTGACCCCCCTAGTGTCAGGATACTCCCCCGCAGAGCTGCTGATGCGCAGGAAGCTGGCCACCATACTAACTAGGCTAGACCCCACGAGGGTAGAGGAAAAGGGGAGGAACATTGGGATAGAGAACACAAAGAGTTTCGACGTGGGCGCCCCCGTGTATTGCAGGAATTATGCCAGCGCGGGCCCGGCCTGGGTACCGGGCGTCATCCTAGAGCAGACCGGCCCCGTCTCGTACCGCGTCGAAACCAACACAGGTCTACTCTGGAGGCAGCACGCAGACCAGCTCCGGCGCAGGATTCCCGGCGAACAGGGCACGGACCGCGGGACACAAGACTCAGCGTTAGGGTTCTCCCCCACCCGTTCAGCCCAAGGGGGAGGAAAGGGGGGCCATGGGTCCCCACCAAGGGGGGAGGAAAGGGAATCTGTCCTCATAGACATCTTGCGGGATCGGTCAGCAGAGAGAAGGGAAGTCAATCCCATAGATATCCCGCGGGATCTCCCCACAAATACGGATACCCCAACAGAGTTAGATTTTGATTTCCAGAACCGGGGAAGTTTTGCGGAGTGGTCCCCCACCCGTCCAAGCGAGAAGAGGGGTTTTTCGTTAGCCCCGAGTGTCTCTGGTCTGCCCACAATGGAGTTTTTCCCTTCCCCCAAAACCGCCAAACCACGGCAAGCCTCTAACAAGTCTCCCTCTCCCGTTTCAGGACAAGGGACCAGGGAACGAGGAAGCAGTAGCGCCCCTGGGGCGGGTCAGCCCACATCGCGGCCCAAACGTGTTTGCAATAAGCCATCTTGGCTGAGGGACTTCGTCCCATCCTAGGGGGGAGGGATGTTGTGTTCTATGTCTGTACCTTTTACAATGTATCCATTCACGTGTATCCAATGTAACCATGCTTGTGTAACATTATAACCAGCAGCTGCTTAACTGTAGCCCTTGCAATAGGACGCGAGCTAATGACCACCTGGTGGCAATAGCGAGCGTGCAAGCTCTCCTGGCCCAGACTCACCAGCAAACAACAGCGCGGGAAGATTCCCGCCATCACCCACACCTGGACAAGAAGGGCGTGACCGTCCGTGACGTCACGCGGACAGTAACCAATAGACTGTCGAGGAGCCACATTCAAATGTATAGCCACTGTATATATTGAGCTACCCATCCGCCATTACCTCATGTTCCCCCTGGATCATCATGCAATAAACCTGTGTTAAGCCAACCTTTCGGCTGTTCGTTGTCTTTGGTCCCATACACTAAAGCGAACCAAACACTCTCTTTGAGGAGGGGCAGGAGAAGTGAAACTATTATTATTTGCTTGTGTTGACAATCGCTGATAGGCTGCACTTAGATTAAATTTAAACAAATATTTTCTTTGTTTTGTGTGAAATGTCAATCAAGAAACTCCCCACCGTGAAAAGGTGAGTGATTTAAAAAAATAATAATCAAAGTGATACAACACATCAGCAATGGTCAACAAAAGAAAAGAAAGATAATTTCGCTGCCACTGCCCATTCTCCAAGAAGCAGAAGTGTTCAATTTGCTGATATCCTGAACTGGCCACTTCATAATATCAGAGCTTGACATCAGAAAGAGTCTTGATAGGTTAAGGCTCATTTCGTCATCTGGAAACCAACAGCAGAAGGAGTTGGACTAAATTGGGTCACTTAAAGTCCATATCCCATTTGAGTGTGAAGATTGTACCAGATGGCATATTGTAACTTCATCCAATCTCTAACCATATTTAGACCACACCAACCCACTCCAAAGGATCAATGTAAATGTGCCCACAGATAAAAATTCTGTCTATATGCAAAATACTATATTTCATACCATTGTACTCTCTATTGAAAACAGGAACTCAGGGGAGAAAAGAAATGTTGAGGTCTTTCCTATAGGCATCTAGACTCACCAGAGCTTCTTTCTCCTTCCCTGCATTTCTTTCCAATAGTTAATTTGAGTTTCCCATTGTATACTCTGGGAATGGGCTGCCTGAACAATGAGAATGGAAAATACAGATTCCCTTCTCTCCTCACCCCCCCCCCAACAGAATCTTTGCTGACACCCATGCTAGGAAATGTACCATTATGTCCATGTAAAGAAGAGCTGGTAAAGGGTCCTGCACATGTAACCTTTCAACCCATGAATCTGACACTAAAATGAAACTGGCTCAAGTGACTGAGATGCTGACTGGAAGGCAGAAGGTCAGCAGTTCAATTCCTGAGTACTGCAGGACAGAATGAGCACCCATTTCTGTCCCAGCTCCTGCCAACCTAGTAGTTCAAAAGCAAGAAATTGCAAGTAGATAAATAGGGACCACTTTGGTGGGAAGTAAACAGCGTTCCGTGTGCTCCAGTGTCTAATCATGCCTGTCACATGACCATGGAAATGTCTGCAGAAGCAGACAGTGCTGGCTCTTCAGCTTTGAAAGAGAGATGAGAACTGAACCCTATAGTCAGATACAACTGACTTTCGAGCAAGGGAAACTGTTGTGTTCTGTAAAGCTGTGCCTTTAACAATGTACCTAGCCATGTGGTAACAATGTAACCTTTCTGTGTGCAACATTATAACCTTCAGCTGTATCACTGTAACCCCCATAAGAGGACGCGAGCTAGTGACCACTAGATGGCAATAGCGAGCGTCCAGCTCTCATGGCTCAGATTCACCCGGATCAGCAGCGCGGGAAGATTCCCCGCCACCTCTTCACCTGGACAAGAAGGGCGTGACCTTCTATGACGTCACGCAGGCAGCAACCAATAGACTGTCAACGAGCCACATTCAAATGTATAGCCAGCTGTATATATTGAGCTACCCATCCGCCATTACCACATGTTCCTCCGGATCATCATGCAATAAACCTGTGTTAAGCCAACCCTTCGGCTGTTTCATTGTCTTTGGTCCCTTACACTAAAGAAACCTTTACCTTTACTAAAATGAAACAATAGCAACCAAATAGCATATGTCAAAACTTTATGTTCAAAGCAAATCAAGAGCAGCCGAGATACATATGAATATTCATATATCTACTTACTTGGATTTTGGAAATCATACAAATAAGGTTTATGTGAAACATCTGCTTGCTCTGTCTTCTTCTTTGTCAATTTGACAGTATCAGAGGAGGCTTCCTCTTCTACCACACTTGGTTTTGAAGCCATAGCTGGTATATCGCTCTTAATGCTGCTTTAGGTATAAAGTGTATTTATATCTGAGCCATTACTTTTTCATTCACCTGGAAATTACCAAACATGCACACATATAATTGTATTATTTAAAAAATCTACATTTTACATTGCAGATATGTTTAGCTATTCTAAGCATTGCATGTGAAAATACTTGGGACAGTAATTTTACTAATTTATATTGGCATGCAGCCCATCCAAAGATCACTGATACTGTAAGTCCACTTCATTACCAAGCATTCTGAAAATATAATTAATTTTATGTATGTTCAGCACCATATCAATATATTAAATTCTTTTTCTCAAATTGCACATGACACTCAGACATTGTAAAACAGACTGGATCATTCAAAAAATTAACAATCAACATCCTAACTGCAACTACCTGGGCACTCTTCATTTCTGCACTGCTCTTTTTAGCATTGGAGCAGTGTTTCTCAATCTTTGGTTTTTGAACTTCAATTCCCAGAAGCCTAAGTCAACTCCCCAAAGCACTGATCAGCCAATGTACTGACTTAGGCTTCTGGGAATTGAAGTCCCTCATTTTGGGAACCACTGCATTAGAGAGTCACAGTTTTTTCAATACCAGGAGATTACTCTGTTTGACCTTACTAGCAACTGTATCAACTGAAACACTTAGAGCCGTGATGGCGAACCTTGGCACTCCAGATATTCTTGGACTTAAATTCCCAGAAGCCTAAGCCCCTGTGAATCCACATGAATGTGTTTGCTGCGATTCATCAGGGCCGCGCCGCGCCACCCATATCGTACGGGTGTGTATTACTTCCACTTCCAGGAGCGACAAGGGCAGCGTGGCACAGGCCGGATGAATTGCAGCATACCCATTTGTGTGGATTCACGGGGGCTTGGGCTTCTGGGAATTGAAGTCCAAGAACATTTGGATTGCCAAGGTTCGCCATCATGGACTTAAAGAATGTCTACACTAAAATATATCACCTTTTTTTGCCCAGTTTTGTTGTGATTTGGCTCAATTCAAATTATAGCCGCCCCATCTGACAGCCATTGGTTCAGAACAATTGCCCCCAACCTGCAATTGTTTGAATCCCCATTAGGGGGGGCTATACTATTTTGTGGCACTCTAGTTTAAGCCTGTCCCAAATCCATATGTTTGTTTGGGCCAAGTTAAACCAAGCTTTTTGCATGATGTGCTATCTTTCTGCTGTTTCCAGTGTAAACATCTATCTAACAGTCAATTCAGTATATAGTAAATAGATATTTTCCCCAGATGGTCAGGGAAACAAAATATTTTCTATACAATCATTGCTGTGCTGCACCACTTGGGTGAAAGGGGTGAAAGATCCAATATTTGTGTATTGCTGATCAAGAAACTGCCCACAGCCATAGCAAAATCACAACTGTGGGCAATTTCTTGATCAGCAATATACAAAAACAGGATTCCCCCTCCCCCTTTCACTGAAGCAATACAGCACAATGACAATAGTATGATGATAAAATTACCGTATTTTCCGGCGTATAAGACGACTGGGCGTATAAGACGACCCCCAACTTTTCCAGTTAAAATATAGAGTTTGGAATATACTTGTCAGCTGCAGTTAAGTACCTATTCTATAAGACGACCCCTGACTTTGGCACAGATTTTTCGTGGTTAAAAAGTAGTCTTATACGCCAGAATATACAGTACTGTATTTCCCCTGACAGATCATAGATGATATGGGGTAATTGCCAATCTACAGTATCCTGAACCAGCTGTTAACTGCTTCAGGATACTGGAAATGGAATCACTTGAGAAACAAAAATCCATTGAGACATTGGGCAGATGTCATCTCTTTTTAATTCTACAGTACAGTAAAACCCCAACTTACAAATGCCTCGAGTTATATAAAATTCAACTTACATAATGATTTTATGCTAAAACCATGTCCCAATTTACATGATTTCCTATGGGTTTGCTTCGAGTTACTTAAAGATTCTTTTTCCTATGGGTTCGCTTCAAGTTACGTAAACATTCATTTCCCTATGGGTTTGTTTTGATTTACATAAAAATTTCATTTTCCCTATGGGTTTGCTTTGAGTTACGTAAAAAATAATTTTTCCTATCGGTTTGTTTCGAGTTACAAAAAAATTCGATTGAAGCAAAAGCCTACGGAACTGACTTTTTTCATAAGTAGGCGTTCTACTGTATTTTGTTCTTAGATGTGTTAATTTTAGCTTTGTATGTTATTATACGCTGGTGGTTTCATCTGACACAAATAAGGTTGGGGAACACGCCAAATTCCATTTTGCTCCCTCTTCCAATCACAAACAATTTTTTAAAAACCACACTTTTTAAAAAACATGCTACACTGGACCAGAAGGGCTAGTACAGCCCTTTATTTATATGTAAATGAAAGATTTGAGTTTATGTACAAAAATTCTAACTCTGCCATTACCAGTCCTAAGCCTGGATGCGAAAGGAGGTGTGTTGGGCATCAGGTTAGCTCCCCAGCCCCATAAAACTATGTTGCTGAAGAAGCAATAACGAGCCTCATTGCTCGATATGCTGTAGCGGCAGAGGTGGGCACCACACAGCATGAAAAATAGCTACTAATACGACATAGAAACTCTATGTCATAGAAACTTTGTTGGTACACCTTTTTTACATATATATATTTCCCACCAAAGATAGACAAAAGTCATTAGTTACATTTGTACTGTCAGGTCGGAACTGACTTATAGTGATTTTAATAGAGCCTTCAAGGTAAGTGAGATGTTTAAGAAGTGGTTTTATCAGATCCATACCCCCCAGTGAGTTTTCCATGGCAGAATGGGGATTCAAATCCTGATCTCCACAGTTCTAGTCATTCTATCCACATTGAAATTTTATACCAATTTTAGTATTTATTTGAGTGCATCATAATTTTAAAAGAAAACAAAAGCAGAGGCTTGGTTTCAATGCTGAAGACGTACCAGACTTTACTGTTTCTACCAAACATGGTAATCCCCTAACCCTCTTATAGTTCCCCTCTCTGTGTAACCCTAAAAACTGGTCTAGATTGCTGGGGACAGGTCTGGAGGTCTGGAGGAAGCAAGTGTTGATTCTGCTGGTGCCAGACATAGTGTACATTTATCCTGATTATGATGTAACACTGGACTTTGCACCAATTCAAGTAAATCCCTCCAACTGTATCATTCCTAACAAAACAAAAATAGCAATAGCATAACACATATATACTACCCCATAGAGCTTAGAACACTCTCTGGGCAGTTGACAGAGTAACAAGTATTTTGCCCCCAACTAGCTAGATGCTCATTTTACTGACCTTGCAAGGATAAAAAGCTAAGCCAAGCTTGAGACCATAGGGATTAAATTTAGATTTGAGCAGAGTTTTGGTTGCCACTACACTACGGGGGCTCTTGAGTTGGAGACATTGCCTTCAGATTGCAGGTCTGAAAAGTAGCTCAGTCATGGTGACAGCTATTTCAACATGCTTACAACATCAGAGAAATCAAGAAATGTAAGTCCATTTCAGGTGATTCCTCATGGGCCCATATCCTTCACTGGTATTGTGCATCTAAAATACTTGCAACTGGAGATAACTGTGACAAGTTGAAATGATAATCCTGTCTATCACATACGGTACATGGTTCTCTGTTCTTTCCATATTCCAGTAGACAAAACACTCCCTCAAACTTATGTGGAGGTCCTGAACCGTTCACACAACCATAGTACATTTCAGTGACTATTCAGGACAACAGTGCTATTTATTTATTTTTACATAACCTGGGACTAGTTTCTAAGGAGCCCTGGGTCAGAGGTGGCATTCCTGTGCCAATTGAGAGCTCGTGTGACTTTTAGTTATCAGAAAGGAACCATGTTACAGTATTTCAGAACTCATTGACTCGTTGAGTCTCCTTCCTACATCTTCATTAGAAACCGCCAATCATCTTCCATATTTTTCTAAGATAGATCCCATATTTATCAGAAATAACCCGAATGGACTGGAATAGATTAAACAGTGGTCGCCTATTCTTAAACCATTTTAAAGCCTGACCATATTTGCCTCTCCTTCTTCTTCTTGTGCTGTGTCTGATTCAGAATATTGGCAATCATCACGGCAATCAGCCATGGAGATTGTCATGAGAATGTAACACAGTGGTCTTCCATTTGCCTTCTGCATCGCAGCATGATACCCATACCACCACCCAGTTCTGCATGTCACTTTCTGTTCCTGAGCCATTTTGGCACACGAAGTCCTCATCAGCCACAGGTCAGTATTGATGAATCAAGTGGGATTCATTTTCCTCTCATAAGAACAGCCTTGCTGGAACAGGCCACAGCCCATCCTGTCCAGCATTCTGTCACCCACCATTTGCTTCAGGGTATTCCCAAGCAGATGCCTTCACCTGCTTAGGATTCCCTGGAAATGGCATTGAGAGATATCCTGCCTATCTCTCCAACCCGGAGGTTGTTCTTAGGTATCCATAATTATAGCCATTGATACCCTTGTCCTCCATGAACTTGTCTAATCCTTTCTTGAAGCTGTCAAGACTGACAGCTGTCACCACTTCATCTGGCAGGGAGTTCCATAGACCAGTGATCCTCTGGGTGAAAAAGTACTTTCTCCTGAAGGCTCAAGACCAGCCTCTAAGGCACTGGTTCCCAACCCTTTTTTGACCATCTTCCACCTAATCATCTCTAAAATCCAGGAAACTCCCCCCCTCCCCTGGTGACATATTCTTACTATTCAAAAAATGAACTCCTGTTCAAGTGGAGGAAGCCTAGAAGGCCATTAACTTTCTCTAAACATTCTTTAATTACCCCCCCCCCCTTAAATAGCAAATTAGGGACTTTGGTGGCTCAGTGGTTAAGAAGCTCACCTTGTTAGCTGGAATTTCAATTCAAGACCTGAGTACTGCATGGCAGAATGAGTGCCCATTTCTGTCCCAGCTCCTGCAAACCTAGCAGTTGGAAAGCAAGAAATTGCAAGTAAATCGATAGGGACCACTACAGTGGGAAAAGATCTTGGGGACATGAAAGGAGCCTCATTCAGGCGTCCCCTGAATAGAGTTCCTCCAGCAAAAATCCTTTCAACCCAGAAAGCATCTTTGTGTGCTTCTGACATGAGAAAAATATATATATCAAATTGCCTCCTTTTTGGGGCGTGTGACCCATGTTGGGAACCACGGCTCTACGGCAAACTTTAGCTTTTGCACTCTTTCCTCTGGTCTCGTGAAGAAAGATGGTTTTTATACACCAATGACAGAGGAAAGGCACTGTGCCTGAATGGGCTGAAAGGTCCAATCTCAAAAGTGCCCTCATTTCAAAGTGACTCCACGGGACCCCGAGAGTAAGGACTGGAGTTCATCCGAAGCGTGTCTTTCCCCCGCCAAAACAGGCATTCTCCACAGGCAAAACAAGCGAAGCTGAGCCTGTGGGTCTGCTTTCCTTCACAATAACCCAGCGCGCTCCATCCCGTTCCCGCTTGAACTGCTAAGTTGGCAGGAGCTGGGACAGAGACTGGCACTCAATCCTTGTGCAGTACCCGGGTCTCGAACTGCCGATCTTCCAACTAACAAGGCGAGCATCTTAAGCACTGAGCCACGGTAGCCCCCCCCCCCCTTTAGTTCACTGATAGCCTTTTATTCTTCCCACTCACCATCTTCCCGTAGCTTCGAGGGAAGGGGACCAGGGCGCGCTTCCTCCCAGCGATGCAGCTTTCAACGTCTGAGCGGTGAAGCGCACAATATCTGACCTGAGGACTAGAGAAGTGCCTTTCTTCTGTCACCCGCCCTTAGTTGATATCCAGTCAAAAGAGGGAACGGGAACGACGAGCTCCTCCCCTGAAGTTAGGTTTCCAAAAGTTAAGTTTCATTTCTTGCACCCGGTACCAGACGAGAAACGAAAGAAAATGTGACCAATAAAATAAAATAAAAATCTCAATGTCAGCAAAATGAGTCAAAACACAAACAAGCAAGCTTGCGCTGGAAAAGAAAAGACTTGAAAGCCCTCCCTTCCCCCTTAAAGGTAAAGGTTTCCCTTGCTCGAAAGCCAGTTGTATCCGACTCTAGGGTTCAGTGCTCATCTCTGTTTCAAAGCCGAAGAGCTGTCTGCTTCTGCAGACGTTTCCGTGGTTATGTGGCAGGCAAGACTAGACACCGGAGAGCACACAGAATGCTGTTTACCTTCCCACCGAGCAAACTGCTAGGTTGGCAGGAACTGGGACAGTGACGGGAACTCATTCCATCCTGCAGTATTCCAGTATCAAACTGCTGGCCTCCCGCCTTCCAGTCAGCATCTTAGCCACTTGAGCCACTGCAGTCCGTTATTCTGATTTCCAATGCTCATGGAGGTGGAAGAGGCCATGCCAGATGGACTGGCTGTGAAGGTGCACCTTGTCAATATCCTCAAGGCTACGGTAGTCCATTGCAGTCCCAGTGTCAAATCCTGCATGTCTCATTTCGTACATGCCGCAGGAGATGGCTCTGTGATCATAGTGTGTGGGTCACTTCATGGCAAGCTGGGATCCACCTTAGCCAAATTCACGCCAATGGCATTTTTCCTGTTTGTCAGGAAATGGTTTTCGGGGGGGGGGGGGGATGTATACTCAGACTTGAGTAGCAGCTGATGACGATGTTATTATTTGAGAATTCTTTTTAAAAACTCATAGAAATATTCTTGATTTCTCAGCCTTTGGGTTAACACTGCACATTAAGCTTAATAGGTTTGTTTACATGTTTTGCATTTTCTTTTGAGAATGTTTGTCATGTACAGTACATGACAAACATGTACCTTTGGGTAAAATTAAGCAGAAATGACCTGAAAATAACTGGAGAATTGTACACTGTAACAGTTTGTAAACTAGGAGGCTTTTTCTCCAAGACCTCTTGCTCTTGTCGCTAGGGTTTCCATTTTGTGGATAACAATAATGGTATTATTTTATTGAGTTAAAATCTCATCTATTTTGTCTAATCATATTTTATTTGCAGAAATCAACCCAGTCTTGTGGCACCTTAAACATGAACATTTAATTAGCATACACTGTTAGATCTGTGATTCTTGATGAGGAAGAACCAGCGTGGCTCATGAGCCATTTAGATATCTTTGGAGAGTGTCAGATAAGGAGGAATGATTTGATAGATATAAAGTATTTCCAAGGTCTTTTGAGATAACTGCCTTCCAAAGGCTCCTGAGTAAAGTGTCATCCTGGGACAAGAAGATAGGTCTTATTTGGCAGAATATCTTAAATCACAGGAAACAGTGTAAAGGTAAAAGGTAAAGGTAAAGGTTTCCCTTGCTCGAAAGCCAGTCGTATCCGACTCTAGGGTACAGTGCTCATCTCTGTTTCTAAGCTGAAGAGCCAGCGCTGTCTGCTTCTGCAGACATTTCCGTGGTCATGTGGCAGGCATGACTAGACATCGGAGAGCACGGAACGCTGTTACCTTCCCACCGAAGTGGTCCCTATTTATCTACTTGCAATTTCTTGCTTTCGAACTGCTAGGTTGGCAGGAGCTGGGATGAAGACGGGAGCTCATTTCCGTCCTGCAAGCAATTCATATATTAACTGGAACTGAGGAGTCCTTATTTGGATCAATTTATTTGGGTAAAAATCACCCATGAATCTTTGGCTGAATGGATAGCTCAGTGATTTAGTGAGAGGTTGGGAGACTGATTCTCCACTGTCCCTCCACAGAGAATAGACAGCCTGTGTAATCATGGACAAGTTGCACAATCCCAGGATATCTAAAGAAGAAGGGAATGGTAAACACCTCCGTGTATTTGCTACTTAGGAAATCCTGCTAAAGGTCAGCATAAGTCAAAATTAACTTGACAGCATGCAATTATTATTATTTATGCTTTTTAAAATTAATGATAACTTAATGATTGATTATTTTGCTCTTGCCTACCCCATACCTGTCAAGTTTTGGGAAATTTCTGTCAAACCCCCGTATTTTACACTCTTTCCAGCCGTCATCCCATATTAGTTAGACTGTAGTTAGACTGGAGGCCAGCACAGGATAAGCATAGCTGTCCAGTTTCCTGTTTTGGCCGGGAAATTTCCCTTATTTGACAGAAATTTCCCAAAACTTGACAGGTATGGCCTACCCTCAAGAATGTTTGTTCTTGCCATAAAGCTCTTTCTCAATCTGAGCCGGTAGACTTGAGGCACATATCCATTCAGAAGATGTTGAGGGTCATTCCCTTCAATCAAATTAGAAGATGGAGGAAGAAGCTCACTCAACAAAGAGTAACATTAAAGGAGGATATGGCTGAGGAACCTGACCTCTCCTAAGTCACTTAGAGGAGCCTGAATAGGTTGAGTGACAGAGTGCCTAAATGCAAGACCAACATGCTCAAATGGGGACTGCTAATGGACAACAACATGCTGTGTGAGTGTGGAGAGATACAGAATCGTGCTCATTTACTGGTCTGCCAATTACTGCCAGAAACCTGCACCGATGAGGACTTAAGTTTATCAAAGCGGCTTCATTTTGGCAGTCCAGGGTTTGATCAGGACACGGGGGAGGAGGCAAACTGGATTTAAGTTTGGCCAACAACAAAGCCAAGAAAGTAGGTCCATTTGGCAATCCAAAATTTGATGATGACAAGGAAGAAGAAAATGATTGCTGATAGAAATTTTTCAGATTATGAAAGCCTAAGCCGGCTGAAAAGAACTTTGGATTCATTAAATGACCAAGTCAGATGAGAATAAAGTTTGCTGTAAGCAGGCTTTTAATTACATAGAAATAAAGCCTTACCAAAAATATGTAAACTAAAAGAAGAAGGTGTGCTGTGGGTGTGGGACCTTGGAGATCCTAATTTTAGTTCCCACCAAGCCATGAAACTCACTGGCCCATATCATACCATTTACTTTTCTGAATTTAATCTATCCCACAGGATTGCTGTGGGGCAGAGAAAAATATGTATGTTCACTCGAGCTCCTTGGAAGGAAGAGGATATACATTAAACAAAATAATAATAAGTTGCTGCTTTACAGGGAGATTGGGCATTGAGGATAGCTATAAACATTACTTGTCACAACAATTTTGTTTTCTGTTTTTGCAAAATTGGATACTGGCTTGGGTAGATATGTGGTCTAAAACAGCAGTTTGCCTGTGTTCTTCTTTATAAATCACAACAATGGTGGACAAATTGAGATTTGCAACAGAGTGAATATTGGACCAGGTTAAGAAGGTTTCTTTTTCAAAGAGGGGGGAAACATCCAAGGGAAGATTGTTGGGAAGAGAGGACCGGGATGTAGACTGCATTTGTGGCTAAAGAACCTGAGAGACTGGTGTGGGAACTTCCAAGCAATAAAGAACAGGAAGACAATTGCCATGTCTTCCACTGTGAATACGTCACTTATGGAAATGACACACTCTCTATATATGGAAAATAGAGAACATGATGTTACTCAGTATAGCTCTAGATTTATTCTGAATCGCTAATTTACATTTCTCCACATGGACACTCTTTTTTGCTAAAACAGGATTCATCTTACTTAAAAATAAAACTCCCATTAATATTAAATGTCTTCAATACAATCATGCACATGTACTAAAAGTCCTTTTTTGGCGAATTGGTCAAGTGATTGCAAATAGCAGCCACATATTATGAAACTAGTTGCTTTCTTTTAAAATGACTGTTCACTTGGGCTTTGCAGGCGCACCCCCCAAAGAAAGACTCAGACACCGGTATTGGATTAAAGGCATCGGGCCACTTTTATTGAATAATGCCCTAGTCCAAATTATCACTTTCAATTGGTGTATCATCCAATTGTAATTCTTTAAGGCAAGCAGGCCGCAGTAACACTGGTAAGGTTCCTCCCAAAATGCCAATGGCAATTGGCTACATGTATCTATTTGTATCAATTTGTTTGTTGACACAAACAAATTGTTGACCGGAGTCAATAAACTATCTACTGACCTATGACGTGTATCCGTTGAAATATCAAGGTGATGCAGGCTGTGAAGCTCCTGACATCACCCCTTGCCTGGTTCGCCCTTGAGCGGCCAAACCTATTTCCCCTGTACCTGTCTACGTGTTGGCCAGTCAATTGCGAACCTGCCGGATACCTATGGGTCATAAATCTTTACCTTACCAGTGCTACCCACCATACGGGGAGGCATCTGTGATGACTCACCGCCCCCCCCCCCCCAGACCGTCAGCTCGGTCACCAGGCCTGCTAGCACATCCTCCAGAAAGAGGTCCATACCTCTGGCCAACAAGTGGACCCCATCTCCTGCATATAGATCAAAATCCTGCAAACCTATCCTCGGATGTCGAATGGCCGTCCCAGAGCCATTGTCCACAAGGAACTGGGCAACAACCCTGTTCACCGACCGCCAAGCGCGGTCGAGAGCACGGAGATCAATGCCTCCCCTATAATACTGTCTCGGCATGATGTCCGACCATAGCAGCCACGTGGATGGCCATAAGTGATGTAAATAGGCTAGGTCGCTGCACACCGACAATTTTAAAGAAAGGCCAGTGACCTGTGCGAGATCATTGCCGCCGAGGTGCAGGATTAGGACATCAGGCTGTCCAGCATCCCTGATGGAGAACAGGAATGGCAACAGTTCCCACCCCCTCATGCCGCGCTTACCATACCATCGCATACGTGCGGCTGCACGCAGCCCGAGATGGGGTCCCCACTCTGTTGCCACAGCATACTGCAGCTGCCCAGTGCACGTAACTGTGGCCCACCAGCCATACTGCCACTGGTTTGCATGGACACACAGGATCTGTAAAAGAAGGAAAAGAAGTAATGACATAAATAGTACTCACGCAGTGAGGGGGCTCACATATAAAGCAAAGCGCGTAGACCCCCATCTGCCCATCCGGCGTATATCAGCCTCAGAGTACCCAAACGCAGCCGCAGTGGACGCGGCGCCTATCCTAAAGGAAAGTGTGCAGTAACGAGCCCCAGGGAGGCCAACACTGAGAAGTGCCATACCAGTCACTTTCCAAAATTGGAATTTAGTAAGCGGAGACCCATCCTGGTGGCAGAAAAACGGGCCAGGGTGCGTACCACGCACTGCCAAAAACTCATGTAGGGCACCAACCGGACAGATGTCATCAATTGAACATCGTAGCAGTCTGACACCACTGCCTACGCCATGCTGATCAACCTTTGAGGACCGTATCCTCAACTGGGCCCACTCTTGGGTAATATAGACATCGTCGAGTTCCAGTGCCCTACGAGACATGTCCCCTTTTGACAATGGGACCAGCTTGCTGATACGGAGCGATCCAAAGAAAGCTACGGTGGTAGCTGCGTGAAAGAGAGCCTCCTTGTACCTATCGTAACATAAGCTATGTCAACCTCGTGCAAGGTGGGTCAGAACACCTGGCGAAATGAGGTGACGTGTGTCCGGGCGGTGGCCACGTTCACGTGTCCACCCTTCCAATACGTGTCATATGCGGAAGTCATTCACGCAGTCAGTGAAGCCCCGTGCCTTGGCCATAAATGCCAATGCTGAAAGCCTAGAGGCGATGGTGCGAGGGGCCAACCCTTGACCGTGAAGGTAAACCATATATTGTAAAATCTGGTCAACTGGAATCGGCCACACCTCGGGCAACTGCCTTTGCCCACAAAAGGTTCTAAATTGGAGAAAAGCATGTAGATACGCCTTATGCGTGCAAGGTGCCAAAGACATGCCGATCGCCCGGTTCACCTCTCCTCGCCAAATGTCCAGAACTCGGCCGGGAGTGGAGAGGGAAATTCCTCTGCTTCTGGAGCCAAGGCATGGAACCGGGAGATCTGCAGGCGGGATAAAGCATCAGCAATATCATTATTAATGCCTGGCACATGTCTGGCCCTGAACAACACATTGAGGCGGGGGGATATCAAAACAAATTGACGAACCAATGCCATGACTCTGGGGGATTTGGATGTCTGGGCGTTGACAATGTGCACCACTGCAGCATTGTCACACCAAATGTGGACCACCAAATTGGCCCACTTGTCGCCCCATAGCATTAGTGCTCCCAAGATGGGAAAAAATTCTAGGAAAGTAAGATCACGTAAGCGATCTGTGCCTTGCCATGCGTGAGGCCATTGGCCATAGGCCCACCACCCCTCAAAATAAATCCCATAACCCAGAGAGCCGGAGGCATCCGACTGTACTTGGAACTGAGGGCTGACCAGAAGGTCTGATCTCCAGAAAGAGACACCATTAAAATTCCGGAGGAATGTGAGCCAAACCGAAAGGTCTGCCCGTAAACCTCTGGTCAGCCGCACCCTGTGATGGCGTTTTGATAGGCCAGCCATGGCATCACACAGACGCCTGGCAAAGGCTCTGCCTGGGGTTACCACCCTGCAGGCAAAATTAAGGTGGCCGTGAAGCACCTGTAGCTCCCTAAGAGACACCTTACGTTTGGCAAGCATAGCCATAATCGCCGCCGAGATCCGAGTCATCTTTTCCACAGGTAACCTGGATGTCTGGGCGACAGTGTCAATTTCGATACCTAAAAAGGTGAGCATGGTGGCTGGGCCCTCAGTCTTTTCAGGTGCTAAGGGGACACCCAGTTCCCGCATAAGCCTCTGAAATGTGTCAAGGAGACGGGTACACGTGTCCGAGCCCTGCTCACCCCCGAACAAAAAGTCATCGAGGTAGTGGGCTACAGACCGAGACCCCGACCTACGAACAAAGGCCCAGTGGAGGAAGCTGCTAAATCGTTTGAAGGCCGAACATGAAATAAAACAGCCAAAAGGCATGGCCATATCTACGTAGAATTTGCCCCGAAAACAAAAAACCAACAGCTCAAAGTCATCGGGGTGCACCGGCAGTAATCGGAATGCCGATTTGATATCGCACTTTGCCAGGAGCACCCCGCGACCACATGAGCGTACCATCTGTAAGGCCTGGTCAAAGGACGTATACCTGACCGAGCAAAGGTCATCAGGTATCGCATCATTGACCGAGGAACCCGCAGGATAAGAAAGGTGGTGAATTAGGCGGAATTCACCCGGGGCCTTTTTTGGGACTAGACCCAAAGGAGATACTTTTAGATTAGGGAATGGTGGGTCAGGAAATGGCCCAGCAAGTCTCAATGCAGCTACCTCCTTGGCTATGCTTTGTTCAGCAATATCCTCCTTACCCCTAATAGAAAGTAAATTCGGGGCATCCTGAGGCCAACGAACACCCCTAAAGGGTATACGAAAACCAAACTGGAAACCTTCGAGTAAGTATCTCGCATCATCCCGTCTAGGATAAGCGGAAAGCCATCGTTCCAGCACTGGGACGTTAATTGGGGAGGGGGACTTTTGCATGGCCAGCGCCATCAGAGGGCACCCTGACTGCCCCCTGCCCACCCCTACCTCTGCCTCGTGACCCACCAGCCCGCGGGCACGCGGAGGCAGCATGAGGGCCAGAACAAGAGGGACACTCGTGCCAGAATCGACACTGACGCTTGCTGCAAACTCTGGTGGCGGAGAAGCTCCAACACAGCAGGCGGGCTGGAACCCCCTGCCCCACCGGCTGGCGGGGAACCTGTGTAGTCGCAGCCCGCTGCACGGCATGGCCACAATGATACCTGTCACCAGGTGCTGGCCACGTGGGAGTCATGTATAAGAGCCACAATTGCTGGCAGGGCTCATCCCACCTCATCTCAGGATGGATGGCCACTCTCATCCTAAACTCTTCATCGTAAGCCAACCACGACGGGCCAGGAAAATCAACCACCGCCCGGTAAATATTATCCAGGTATTGTACCATCGGAATGGCCAAGTCAGGCCGGGCCCTCAAGTATATTGCCATATAGATGAGATAGGCCGGCAACCAATTGGCCCAGGTACGCGGTGGCTTACGACGATGGGACAACTCCTTGTCCCTATCATCCTGTCCCTCCCTCTCTTCCTTGGTGGGCTCATGGTTTAGGAGGGAGAAGATATCCACATATTCCCCCCACCAAATCTTCTCCCTCGTAGCCTGGAATAGATGATCGCCCAGGGGCAAGGAATAACCAGCCGTCGGCAGGGCCGCCGTCGGCACAGATTGGATTGAGGGAATGCGCAGCGGGCCCTGAACAGCCCCTGCAACGCTTGGCATACCCACAGGGGCGGTGACCCCTGACATAACCGGGGAGCAATTAGGCCACCAAGAGTTAACAGGGCAGTGTGAATACAACTGCCTTCCCACAGGAACCTGTCGTGGCCATGGCCACTGCACCCCCCCCCCCAGTGTGACTGGATAGTGTCACTGGTGTCACTAGTGTCACTGGTGTACTCAATTGACCAGGATACTCACCTGTTGCACCCCTGCGGGCTGCCCCCACTGGGCCCACGGCGGCCGTCGGAGCTCGCAACAGATATCGAGCTCTGCGTACCACTGCACCCCTGCCACACCGGACTGGTCCCCAGCGGCAAGCCCCGCTGTGCTAGTGGTGTGGGGAGCTGCGAGATACCAGCTTGGGCTGGCCTGACGGCCTCAAGCAGCTCCACCCTATTGACGGCCCGCTGGAGAGTGGTGGCCGACGTGTGGGCCGGAATTGAAGAACCTGGAAGCCCACCATCGGCAGGTGGTGGGGCAATGCCCATTGATGCCTCCAGCACCAAAATGCGTGCGAGGAGGGCATCAACAGTCTCAGAGCCAGGTGGGCCGGATGGGCTGGTTGGCCCACTGGGTAATTGTTGCAGGGGAAACCAAAATGGGGATCCCGGGCCCAAATAGGACCATGTCCAATAATCCGGCCCATGTGGGGCCGGAGGAATGGTGGGGCGGAAATCCGCACCAGGGCCGAATGGGCCGCCCTGCCCCAAGCCGGGCAAAGGCCCTACAGGGGCAGGGATCCTAGAGGGGCCGGCCTGTGCCGGCCCGGACTGAAATCCAGAGTCGGGCTGTCAGGCAGAAGCCTGTTCGCCCGCATTAGTGGCGGTGGGTAAAGGAAGCCCACTACCCATTTGCGGGGGTGCTGCCCGAGCCCTCCGGCCTGGAGGCGGACCCCTGGAGGAAGAGGGGGTAGGCAGAGCCCTCCCCCGCAGCCCCGGCTTGGCAGCCGGCGCCTTGCGCTTGGGAGCCATGTCTCCCAAGCCGAAGAGATAAGCTGCTCCCAAATGATCCCTGGCCAGGGATCCAACTCACAATCCTGTGCCCTGAGTACCGCAGTATCAATGAGCAAAGGAACTCCGTTTGAAAAGCTAAAGGTACGAAGGGAAGCGAAGCAAAGAGAAAAACGCGGCGGAGCAAACTTCTCCGCTCCGTCGCATTCTAAAATGGCAGCTCGGCTGCCTCATGGCCACCCCTTTTAAAGAGGGGTGGCCACGCCCCCTAACTCACCTGGATGTCTGAGTCTGGGTGGGGGGGCGCAAAGCGCACAGCGGCCATTTTGGCGCCACGCTTGCATTCTTGGCAACAGCTTGCCATGCCTCAGTTCTCTATACAATATAGCAAACCTTGGTGGATAGCTGGGTGGTTTTTTTTCCTTCTTCCCAGTATGCAGAAATGTTATAGCTTGATTGTGCTAGCAGATATGATATCTGAAATACTTGTTCAGAATTATTAATTTGTGTAATAATATAGGAAGGACCTGTGTAAATTGTGCCCTCTGCCATAACTTTCGTTTACCTGCCCTCTGATTCTCCCACAAGCTCACTAGCAACTAACACATTTTTATAATATTTACCAGAGCATTTACTTACATTTCTTCATAATCCTGTAGGAGCAAAGTTCAGCAGTGTGGGTGGTACTCTCTCCTATTTGCTTAGCAATGAAGAGTTGAATCATGTAAGTGGCTTACTCATGATGTGCATGCTGAATGAACAAATCCCTTTCCAACCTGTGTTGGTTTAGTATAAGGGACCAAAGACAATGAAACAGCCGAAGGGTTGGCTTAACACAGGTTTATTGCATGATGATCCGGAGGAACATGTGGTAATGGCGGATGAGTAGCTCAATATATACAGCTGGCTATACATTTGAATGTGGCTCGTCGACAGACTATTGGTTGCTGCCTGCGTGACGTCGTAGGAGGTCACGCCCTTCTTGACCAGGTGAAGAGGTGGCGGGGAATCTTCCCGCGCAGCTGAACCAGGTGAATATGATCCATGAGAGCTGGACGCTCACTACTGCCCTCTGGTGGTCACTAGCTCGCGTCCCCTTATTAGGTTTACATTGATACAGCTGATGGTTATAATGTTGCACACAGAAAGGTTACATTGATAACACATGGCAAAGGTACATTGTTAAAGGCACAGCTTTACAGAACACAACATCCCTCCCCCCCTAGGATGAGACGAAGTCTCTCAGCCAAGATGGCTTGTTGCATGTGCGTTTGGGCCGTGAAGAGGGCTGCCCCCCCCGGGGGCGTTATTGCTTCTTTGTTCCCTGGTCCCTTGTCCTGGAATGGGAGAGGGAGACTTGTTAGTGGCTTGCCGCTGTCTGGCGGCCTTAGGGGAAGGGAAAAACTCCATTGTGGGCAGACCGGGGGCAATCGGGGCTAACGAAAAAACCCTCTTCTCGCTTGGACGGGTGGGGGACCACTCCGAAACCCCCCCCCCCGGCTCTGAAAATCAAAATCTAACTTAGTAGGGGCATCCGCATTTGTGGGGGCATTCGGCGAGATATGTATGGGGTCGGGTTCCTCCCCCCCTCAGAAAGATCCCCTAGGATATCTACGAGAACATCCTCCTCCCCCCTTGGTGGGGGCCCGCGGTCCCCTTTTCCTCCCCCTTGGGCTGAACGGGTGGGGGAGAACCCTAACGCTGACTTATTCCCTGCTTGATCTGTGCCCTGCTCATCGGAGACCCTGCGTCGGAGCTGGTCCGCGTGCCGCCTCCACAGGAGCCCTGTGCTGGTTTCCACGTGGTACGACACGGGGCCGGTTTGCTCCACAACTACGCCCGGTACCCAGGCTGGGCCCGTGCTGGCGTAATTCCTGCAATGCACGGGGGCGCCTACACTGAAACTCTTTGTAGCCTCTAGCCCGATGTTCCTTCCTTTGTCCTCTACCCTCGTGGGGTCTAGCCTAGTAAGGATGGTGGTCAGCTTCCTGCGCATTAAGAGCTCTGCGGGGGAGTATCCTGACGCCAATGGGGTCACCCTGTACCCTAGCAGAAACTGACACACTTGTAGGTTCAGATCCCCTGGGCCCATGCGCCGCAACGCGTCCTTCGTGGTGCGGACGAGGCGCTCTACTTGGCCATTGGTGGCCGGGTGAAACGGGGCGGAGGTGATATGCCAAATGGCGTTGATCTCCATGAATGCCCTAAACTCGGAGGACGTGAAACAACTAGCGTTGTCGCTAATTAACGTGTCGGGTATGCCGAACGTGGAAAAGAGCCTCCGCAAATGCCTAATGGTCTGGGCCGAGGAGGTGCTCGTGACTGGGATAACTTCCAACCATTTGGAGAAAGCGTCCACTACAAGAAGGAACAGGGTGCCT
The DNA here is from genome assembly GCA_035047305.1 of Bradypodion pumilum. Taxonomy (NCBI): domain Eukaryota; kingdom Metazoa; phylum Chordata; class Lepidosauria; order Squamata; family Chamaeleonidae; genus Bradypodion; species Bradypodion pumilum. The sequence continues at coordinate 198,984,760 of JAWDJD010000005.1, read as the reverse complement.
CTGAACGGGCCCGCGAAATCAACGTGCACCCGGGACCACGGCCCCTTAGCCGCGTCCCATTCCCTGTGGGGAAGGCGGGCCTCCTCTGGTCTGGAGCATTGGCAACGTTCACAAGTGCCGACCATGTGCTCGATGTCGGCGTCCAGCTGGGGCCACCAGAAGTAACTCCGGGCCAGCGCCTTGGATCGCACGATGCCGGGGTGGCTGACGTGCAGCAGTTTGAGCACCCACGGCCGAAGGGAAGTGGGAATCACCACCCGCTGCCCCCACAAGAGGCACCCCCTCTCTAGGGACAGTTCTAGCTTTTTTCTGAAAAATGGAGTGAACTCCTCCGCTGGGGAGGACGCCGGCCACCCTTTCTGCACCCAGGAGCTAACTGCCGCTAACGTCTTGTCCTTCGCTGTCGCTTTGGCAATGTCGGCGGGCACTACGGGGGGCGAATCCAGCACCTCTATCATGAGAACCTGATGGTCCCGCTCTCCCTTGCTCACCTGGCTGGGCGTTAGGGGAAGGGGAGACCTAGATAGAGCGTCCGCATGGCTGATCTCTTTCCCGGGCCGGTAGACCAACGCGTGCTGATACGCATTGAGAAAAATGGCCCACCTGAGCATCCTCGGGGATAGGATCTGTGGGGTGGGCTCATCTGCGGTAAAGATGCCTAGCAGGGGCTTGTGGTCCGTTACGATGGTGAAGGGGCGGCCGTACAGAAAATCGTGAAATTTTTTCGTCCCCGCGACTATTGCTAGTGCCTCCCTGTCCGTCTGTGCGTAGTTTCTCTCTGCTTGGGACAGGGACCTGGAGTAAAATGCTATCGGGGCCTCCCTTCCGTTTTCCAACATGTGGCACAGCACCGCCCCCACCCCCACTGGAGATGCATCACAGGTCAGAACTACTGGGCGTTTGGGGTTGAAGTGGGTCAGTATGGCGTCGGACGCCAGGAGGCTTTTTAGCGCACTAAATGCCCTTTCTTGGTCATCGCCCCACTTCCATGCCTGCTCTTTCTTTAGCAGTTTGTGTAGCGGTTCAGCCACCGCTGCCTTCCGGGGGAGGAAGGAGTGGTAGAAGTTGAGCAGCCCTAGGAACGACTGCAGCTCGGGCTTGGAGGTGGGGCGGGGGGCTTTCTTAATGGCTGCTACCTTGGACTTGGATGGTTTTATTCCCTCAGGAGTCACACAAAACCCTAGGAACTCAACCTTGGTCGCGAAGAAGACGCATTTGTCCTTCCGCAGTCTCAGCCCTGCTTTTTCGAATATTGTCAGGACCTTCCCCAACCTCTTGGCCAATTCAACCCGACTCCCCCCCCCCCGTTATTAACACGTCATCAAAATAAGGCAACACCCCCTCCAATCCCTTCAGGAGGCGTTCCACGAGTGACTGGAAAATTCCAGGCGCTGAATTCACGCCAAACTGGAGGCGCGTCACCTGGAACGCCCCCTTATGGGTGACTATGGTCTGCGCAGCAGCTGCGGCAGGGTACACCGTAAGCTGCTGGTAGGCCTGTGCTAAGTCGAGCTTAGCGAAACACTTTCCCCCGTGTAACCTGGCCAGCAGATGGCTGACTACCGGCACCGGATATGCATTCGGGCGGATCGCCTTGTTGATGGTGCACTTGTAGTCGGCGCATATGCGGACCTCCCCATTGGCCTTTAGAGCGGTTACAATTGGAGTCTCCCACTCCGCAGAATCTACAGGCACAAGGATCCCCTGGCCCACCAACTTGTCCAGTTCCGCCTCTATCTTGTCCTTAAGTGCGAACGGCACCCTGCGTGGTTTAAGGCGAATTGGGCGGACCTCCGGGTCCAGGTCGAAAGTCACTGGGGGCCCCTTGAATTTCCCCAGTCCTTTTTTGAAGACTTCGGGGTGCGCCTCGCACACCTCCTGAATTGGATCAGTCCCAACGGCGTGCATCCCAACGGCGTGCACCCCCCCAATAAACAACCCCAGGGGCTGGAACCATTGAGTCCCGAGGAGGCTGCAATCTCCTCCCTTGAGTACGACTAGGGGAAGGGACGCGGCGTGCTCCTTGAATTTGACCTGAAATTCTCCAACCCTCAACAAAGTACCTCAACAAAGTAGCAGGGGTGTCCTGTAGACACGCTGAACACTGGGGCGTCGTCCTCGCTGCCGTCGGAGATGCGGCCCACGCCGTCCTGCTTCCGCGTGGCCTGGGCGCCGTCCTTGGGTCTCGTTGGGCGGTCTTGTCCCACGGAACGGTCTGCGGAGCTCCTCCGGGTCTCGCGCTTCTTCCTGCACACCTTGGCGATGTGCCCGCGGCGGCCGCAGTTGTGGCACTCGGCCTTCCGGAAGGGGCATTTCACGCGGTCGTGGGCCGCTCCACAGCCGTCGCATCGCCGGTTCTCCTTCCGGACCCTCCGGACGTCCTCGTCATCGCTGCTCTCTGCGGACGACCTCGAAGTTCGCCGGGCCGCCTGTACCGGAGCCTCTGCCTTGCTCGACTTTGGCCGCCAGTCCTGAAGTTCTTGGACCCCGGCCTTCGTAGCTTCTGCGGCCTGGGCCGCTCTGACGACCTCCTGCAACGTGGGAGGCGGCTCTTGGTTCATTAATGTGCGCTGGGTTTCGGCGTCGTTCAGGCCGCACAGCACACAGTCCCGGAGGGTGATTTCGGCATTCTCCCATTTGCACGGGCCGGCCGCCAGCCGCAGGGCCGCCACGAATGCGGCGACCGTCTCCCCGGGCACTTGGACTCACCTCCAAAACGCACTCTGAGCGGGAAACATCGCCGTGGCGGGCCGGACGTGCTCACGCAGCATCTGCATGAGTTCCTTGGCCTTGAATTCGCTCACCCTCCTCGGTGCAATCAGGTCCACCAAGGTCCTTTTTGTTTCTTGTCCGAGCATCCTGGTGAAGATGGCTCTTTTCTTCGCCTCTTCCGTGACTTCGGACTCGATCAGTGCGGCCTGGAAGTCCATCTCGAAGATCTCCCAGTCGCCCGGTTTCCTGATTTCGAAACCGGCGCATGTCTTGGTCCCGTGGGCTGCCATAATCCCACCTTCATCGCCAATTTAGTATAAGGGACCAAAGACAATGAAACAGCCGAAGGGTTGGCTTAACACAGGTTTATTGCATGATGATCCGGAGGAACATGTGGTAATGGCGGATGAGTAGCTCAATATATACAGCTGGCTATACATTTGAATGTGGCTCGTCGACAGACTATTGGTTGCTGCCTGCGTGACGTCGTAGGAGGTCACGCCCTTCTTGACCAGGTGAAGAGGTGGCGGGGAATCTTCCCGCGCAGCTGAACCAGGTGAATATGATCCATGAGAGCTGGACGCTCGCTACTGCCCTCTGGTGGTCACTAGCTCGCGTCCCCTTATTAGGTTTACATTGATACAGCTGATGGTTATAATGTTGCACACAGAAAGGTTACATTGATAACACATGGCAAAGGTACATTGTTAAAGGCACAGCTTTACAGAACACAACATCTGGGAAATCTGGCACCGCCAAAAAGGAGAGATTTATAGGGCTGGGAAATCTTGCCATTGATTTTTCTCCTGCTTAAGGTCACCTCTAGATATTGGTGTCCTCTGAATTTTGTTGCCCTGGGGTAAATTTCTGCACCCTGGTTAACAGCCATGAACCTGCAAAACAAAAGGCATTAGAGAAAAAACTAACAAGAAAGCAAAGAATATACAGTACAGTAATTACAGTTACATTCCTGGGTGCCCGTGCACTACAGTTTCCATTTGGATGTCCTGATCTGTGGAAGGGTGGTGCACCAAGTCCTCTTTTGGGTTCCATAGTGAATCATAAATGTGGGCAGCACATTTGCTGCAGTTGGCTTTCTGCTAGGAGAGAGGTGGGGCAGGTGATTTCGGGAGAGTGTTTCCCTTCTAGTCTGCTTCTTTAGTGTTAGCAGACAAACTACAATGTGCTTTTATTCCACTTGCTCTTCTTGGTGGGTCAAATAAAATATTAAAAATAAAGGCAGTGGGAAACCAGAAAGGTTACAAATGGAAGGATGGTGATTTCTGAAAACACTACACAAATCTGTGGATGATGTAGATACCTGTAAATTACAGAGCAGGGTTGGCCAACCTTTTTTCACTGCAGGCCAGACCACACACTCCAGTCAGCTGAGCAGGCTGGACCACACCTCCCAGAAGTGGGCGCATTTATGGCTGACATAAATGCACCCACATCCGTGCGCATGTGTGAGCATGTTTTACAGATGATGTAAATGCACCCCCCCCCTCCACTTCTGAGTGCAGTGGAGGCAGCGACGGGCCAGATGGGATGGAGTCTGGGCCGTAGGCTAGGAACCCCTGTAATAGAGGTTCCTCTAGAAACCATGGAAAATATCTTCCTAATTTGGAACTGACTTGTCAGCATTTGATGATAATGAAGAAGGAAAAGGAGGAGGAGAAGAAGCTGCTCCATGGAATGTAGGTGATTGTTTTTTCAACTTTCAAAAAAGCTATATGTTCCTGCTATTCATACACTGTTGCTATTATAATGAAGTTTCACTCACTATGTTCACTGTCAGCACCCCTTACCACACAAATCAAAGAAACCTGCTTCTGACACAGTACACTCAGTCTTTATCACCACAACTAAAAGGATATATGAAGAGGCCTGGGACACTTCTACCATCACCTTCTGGAACACCTGTCAGTTAGCCAATAAGATTAAGGAAAAGCCTGAAGACTCTCCTACTTAATGGAAATTCTGTTCCCAAAATAGTCCTAAACAAAGTGTCTTCACGCTTTCTCCTTCCTCTCTTTCTCTGCCTCATGCCAACTTCCCTTTGTTCTATCAGTCAAATACTGTTAGATTGGATGGCTCATTAAATATGATATACTTTGGTCCCTGGCATATTCCTTCAGCAGAATTTACTCCCTGGTTTTCCCCGTGAAGGGTAACCCGTATCCTATTACATACTTTCTTTGTTTAGCTCACACTGTCTGTCATCATTCTACAGCTGTCTGTATTAGTCTGATACCAACTGCCTTGTACATTTGCAAGCTAGAAATCCTGATATAGATTACCAGTCATCATCAATGTATCAAAACTAACCATAGCTTGAAGAACTGGTAGGAAAGATTAAATTATTTATCTGGAATATTAGAAATAAGAATTGAAGGAAATATATTTTGTATCTCCTACTCCCTAATTTCATTTTGAACAATAAACTCACACAGGTGTTTTTTCAGATTCTATTATGTTTTAAAACAGGGATGGCCAAATTTTTTGAGCCATGGGCCGGTCACGTGGTTCCTCCCGCTGGAAGTGGAAGTAAAACACACCCACGCATGCACAAATGCTGCCATAAAACATGACCGCAGCTGTCGTAAACACATTTAAGACAGCCGCGGGTACATTTATGGCAGCGTTCGCGCATGTGTGGGGCGCGTCCACATCTGGTACCAGTGAGGGCAGCGTAGGCTGGATGATTTGGTGCAGTGGGCTGGATCCAGCCCGTGGACTATAGTTTGCCTGCCCCTGTTTTAAAACAAAAGTTTGTGAGAAGAAAATAATATGTAGCATTTTAGTTCAACCTTCTTGTAGTATCTTTTATTTTGTAACTTTAGCAGATTACAAACCAAAACACATGTGGCTTGAAAGAGACATCACAGATATGCATGCTGCGAAAACCTTATTAAAATATTCAGGGTGATATTAAATATAAATCAGAATACCAAAAACAACAAAGGTATAAAAATAACTCCTCAACAACCATATAAATTAAGTAATGCTGGGAGTGAGAGAGACTGGCCCAAACTCACAAAATCCTGTTGTACAACTTCACAGGCACAACTTGATGTTGCACCTGCAACAGTTACAATAGTACCAAAGGAGGAATGCTTTTCACAAAATTCTTCTGTGGATGATTGTGTAGTTGGTTTTTAGACATGCATTAACAGGATTTGCAGTGTTATACATCTGGGTTTCACAATTCCTAGTCCAAAAATCTAACCACCAGACTGCACTTGATTTAGAATCATGGAATAATGAAGTTTTAAGAGGTCTATAAGGTCATTGAATCCACTCCCCTACTTACTGCATTAATCCAAATTAAAAGTATCCAAATTCTATTCATCATAACCTATCTAGTAGAAACACTAAGAAGGAAAACCAAGCTTTTCCTGCTCTACCAATTAAACCACTGATACGGTGTTCAGACCTACCAGAAAGTAGGATGAGATTGACTGGTGTTTCCTGATTGATTTTGTAGGGAAGTAGCCCTAATCTCACTACTGTGGAACCATTAACTGTACATTTTCCACACTCAGCATTGCCATTAATCTGTATCTATGGTGCTGAAATGGAGTCTTACATAGGTCCTTACTTTATGCACATCCGACTCATTAACTGGTCTGCCAATTATTGCCAATGACAAAGTCAAGAAAGTGGTTTCATTTTTGGAGGCAAGGGTTTGACTGGAACAAGAAAGAAGAGGAAGACGTTTGGGCACATAGTCTGTCATACTGGAAACAGTGCAAGAGCCATTGGGCAGACCCTGGTTTTGGCTTTATGGATAAGCAGGCCAAACCACAGTTAGCAGGCATAGGTTTTATTTATTTATTTATTTTATTGCTCAAACTTGTATAAGCCACCCTGCTTGCCGGAGTGACTGGGTGGGTCACAATGTTAATATCCCAACACTCAGAAAATTACAAACTCTTAAAATGTTAAAAATTACAGAAATCATTAAAGCTTAAAACCTTGTTGCTAAAATATACCCCCACTAATTAAAAATTAGAACTACCAGAGTTGTAGGCCGGTTTCAGAAGAGGCAGGGGGACTAGAGACCACATTGCCAACATACGTTGGATCATGGAGAAAACAAAAGAATACCAAGGTTGACTACACCAAGGTTTTTGACTGTGTGGACCACAAGAAAATGTGGCAAGTAATTAAAGAGATGGAAATACCAAAACACCTCATATGCCTCCTGAGAAATCTGTACACAAACCAAGAAGCAATAGTTAGGACAGAACACAGAAAGACAGAGTGGTTTGGAATAGGAAAAGGAGTAAGACAAGGCTGCATTTTATCACCCTGCTTATTCAATCTATACACAGAGCACATAATGTGCAATGCAGGGATGGAGGAATCACAATATGGGATCAAAATTGCGGGGAGAAATATCAACAATTTGAGATATGCAGACAATACCGCCCTAATGGCAGAAAGTGAGGAAGACATAAAGAACCCCTTGATTGGATTGAAGGAGGAAAGTGCAAAAGCTGGCTTGAGACTTAATATCAAGAAAACCAAGATAATGGCAACAGGTCCGATCAGTCCCTGGAAAATAGATGGGGAAGAAGTAGAAGCAGTGACAGATTTTACTTTCCTGGGATTTAAGATCACTGCAGATGGCGACTGTAGCCATGAAATAAAAAGACGACTGATTATGGGGAGACAAGCAATGAGAAACCTGGGGAATATAGTGAAAAGCAGAGACATCACCTTGAAAACAAAAATTTGCATAGTCAAAGCAATGGTATTCCCAGTGGTAATGTATGGGTGTGAGAGCTGGACCATTAGGAAGGCTGAGCGCAGAAGAATAGATGCCTTTGAGATGTGGTGTTCGAGAAGAGTCCTGAGAGTCCCTTGGACAGCAAAGAGAACAAATAGGTCAATACTGGAAGAAATCAATCCTGACTGTTCATTGGAGGGACAAATAGTGAAGATGAAGCTAAAGTACTTTGGACATCAAATGAGAAGGGAGGACTCACTTGAGAAGGCCTTGATGCTGGGAAAGGTGGAGGGCAAGAGAAGAAGGGGGGCATCCAAAGATGAGATGGATAGATGGTATTGTGGACACAATGGGCACAGAGCTTGGTGGGCTGAGGAGAATGGTGGAGGACAGAGGTGCTTGGAGGAAAATGGTTCATGGGGTCGCAAAGGGTCGGAATCGACTGTGCGACTGAACAACAACAAAATTAAAAATTGAGATTAAAACCTTATTCTGGTGGGCTTCCATTTTGTATTGCCCTGAGGTTTTTTTCTGATTTCTTATTTGTTTCTAGACGATGTGAAATTCTGGTCTATGTAAACAGTAACTATAGAGAATTAGTAGATTTTACCATATTTATTCTGCTTTGTAAATCAAATTGGAAGCTAGCCATAATAGAGTTCAGAATTGCTCATGAGTCTGGTTTAATTCAGATATAATGATCTAAGTATAAATAAGCCATGATTTATTAAATGGAGGAAGGGTATTTTCCCTTCCTTTCTCACTTCCCTTCTCTTCATCATTAAAATGAAATACTTCTGGGTTACATTAGGATGCCATTTCCCATGCATCCTAACTATGGTCTATCTACAATCCAATACAGTGGTTCTTCGCTTAAAGAGCATAATGTGTTCCACGAGATTGCTTTTTAAGCGAGTTTGCTCTTTAAGTGAAACACCATTGTAAGCGACCAATTGTGATTTCTGGTGGTGGTTGCGGGGATTGCAAACCCTGATTTAGTTGTTAAGCGAGTTTTTGGTTGGTTTTAGTTGTTAAGCGAGGCAACCATTCAGAGAAAATTCTGCTCTTTAAGCGAGTTAGTCTCTAAGCGAGGTGCTCTTTATGCGAGGTTTTACTGTATGTGAAATCAAGTCCATTGCCCATATAAGGAAACACATAAACTGGCCTGAACTTCCCAAAGGTAAAAGGAGATGAATACAGTATAATTAATATTTTTTTCTTCACTGATGTGGCAGTCTGTAACATGTTAATATCAGTCTCCCATTCTTGGAAAATACTGGTAATGGATTTTGTATAAATAATCACATGCATTATATTTATACTATTAACCTGTGTTGCAGCCTGCCCTTGTCAAATCTGAATTCAGCAGCATTCTCATAGCTTTTCCTTTGTTCACAGTTCCCAACCTTTGAGAAAATTGCATTGATGAAGGCTGGCAACTTACTATCCTTTTAACATTAAATCTAATATACATGGAATGTTCTGACACATGTGCTCTGTATAGAATTCAGAAGGTGGGGGTTCCACCCTCACAGAGATAATCCTGATGCTGGCTTTATCTCTGATCTGAATGTTGTTTTAAACCTCTGTGGAGAAATATGGCTGAAATTTTAGAATGTATTCCATTTACATACACGAAGGTATGACTGATGGAAAATCCAGAAGAGTCCCCTTCTGATCTTTTTTTTTTTTTTTAAATATTTTTTTATTGAGTTTTTAATAGACATACAGAAAACGAAAGGAAAAAAAAGAAAAAAAAACATTAACAATACATTTACGATACAATACACTAACAAATTCTTAATATCATGTTAACAAACATTACTATATGCTAGCACATAACAATATCTATACTCGTTAACTGCTATTTAACCACCAAATATTAAAAACCATTATTTCAATATCCTAAATGATAAGAAAAAAAAGAACTTTCTGTACTAGCACTAATCTTTTTTAACAAATAATAATCACCCAGTGTATATATACAATGCCCGGAGAGTTTATTTTTTACTCAGTTCCAGAAGCTTCTTTGTGATGGTACTGGTCCTGAACTATCGCTTGCCATAATAGAGTGATCCACAAACGGTTTCCATATATTCCAAAATCTATTCTCTTTTAAATTATCTCTTTTGACTTTAATCTCCCAGGTCAATTTATCATTCAGTGCTAAACTCCACATTTCTTTGTACCATTCTCCAATCTGTATATCTATATCGTTTTTCCAATTTTTTGCTATACATTGTCTACCTGTTGTCAATATAATTTCCAATAGTTCTTTTTCCTCCTTATTTAAACCCAAACCTTCCACATTCGTTAAAAGAATGGTACCCGACACCAACTTAACACTTTTACCCAATATTTCATCACACTCATTTTCTATTCTTGCCCAAAAATCCCTTATTTTTTTGCAACTCCACCACATATGTTCGTATGTTCCGTCATATTCTTTACATCTCCAACATAACTTATCTCTTTTGTTATCCATCTGGTAAAGTCTTAATGGTGTCAGGTACCATTGCCACAACATTTTAAAATTATGTTCTTTAATTCTTACAGACATTGTTCTCATAATTCTCTTTTTCCATTTGTTTTTCCATTCAATCTCCCCAATTTTTATATTCAAGTTTTGTTCCCACTTCCGTTTCAAGTCCTCCTGTGGATCTGCACCTCTATTCAATATATTATAGAGCTTGCTTACAAGACCTTTAGTACTGCTTTCCCCTTTTCTAATCTTCCTTACCAATTCCTCAAATTCTGTATGTACTCTATCTATCCCTATTTCTTTTTTATATTTTTTATTCCAATTATCCACCTTTAACTTCTGAAACCAGTTCAAATTTAAAATCTCAAACATTTTTTTCCGCTCGTCATCAACTTCGCATGCTTTTAACCAATCCTTCAATAACAACCTCCCATTTTTATCCAATATTTCCATTTTTTCTTTATCTAATTTTATTGGGAAACACATCATATCAGTCAATTCCAAAATTGGAGAGAGATTCGGAACCATGTCTTTTTTTACCTTCTTCCATACCTCCATGAGACCTTTCATCATAGTATTGTTTGACCTTTTCACCTTATCCTTCATTCCCAAGAAAATCAAGTTTCCAATATTTCTGTACTCTTTCATTTCCAATTGTTCCCAAATCACCTTTTCTCTTGCCAAGATCTTCACAACATTCCTGACTTGAAATGCTCGATAATATACTAGCAAATTAGGCATACCCAGACCTTAACACTATGCTGCTATGACAGTCTTTTGCATAACCTTTCATGGTATCAGTTTCAACCCTCTGTCCAGGAAGATCCTTGGCATGGAACTCTATGGTTCAGCTGTAGTTCGTGCTTTTTCACCTTATATCCAAATTCTGCAACGTCTGCTTTGCTTTTTAACTGTCAAGGGCATTAAATCATTGGAGAAATAAATTCAGATCTCATAAACAAATCATCGGATATTTCATGGAAACACACCAATGGTAAAGCCATTTTTCAGCAACAACTGCATTTTCATAAACTATATTTTCTCCTTCCACACATACGTAGTCTTAAATGAAACATATTCAAGGAGACGTTGCTACAGCATTTGCACAAAATGCACCAATTTTAAAGGTAAGTATGAATTTGGTAGACCAATAATATAGTAGATTTCTTATATTATCAGTCTGGTAAGTTTGAAATAAAATAATATTCTCTGGTTTACATTCTCCTTCTTTTCTCTCTCTCTCTCTCTTTTTGAAGACAACTTCTTTGGCCAAATCTCATGGGAATGAGATGTTGCAATCTGTTGTGTTGTATAAATGAATATCTTTACACTGTATTAACCATACAGCCCCCATTTTGAATTTAATGGCTTCACTTTCCTTGCTATATCTGAGGTTATGGTATGTGAAATTATGGACTACAGATTTCACTAATTATCTAAATCACTGAAAGTTCATTTATACATGTGTTAAGTTATATTGCAAGGTTCACTATGGTGAATTGCTGCTAACAAAGCACAAGTCTCATTACAAGATGTGCATCCAATTGCACAGCATATGTGCACCTAATAATATGACCAGTACCTCATTAGTTGTTGGACCAATTTGCCACAACCTGACCTTTCTGAGCCCCTGGCAGGGAGACCTGCCATTTTGCCGCGTGTTGGTGGGCTCCAACCAGTGTGGTCTTGCAGCTATCAAAGCTCCTTCCAACTTTAATTTCTGGCATCTTAAAGTCACTTATGAATGACTTCAGGATATTGGCAAATTGAATACTTCCCCTGCTCTTCTGCAGGTGAAATTGGCTTTTTATGGGGACTGCTGGATTGTCACTGATTCACTGATTCGTTTAAATTACTTTTTAAAAAGAAATTATTTGCTTTTCTATGTTGCGGTATCCGCGAGCACAATTGGCATACTGTCCCTGACAGAGGCCATGCTATGTGGGCACACTCCGGGCCTCTGGGCTCCGAGGGGACAGAAATTGGGGAGTGGATTAATAGTCATAAGATTGATTCACCCATATCTGACCTGACAGGCAGTCCAAGCAGGAGGAAATTGAATGCCTAACTAAGCGGTTAGGTAATAGGTAATATCGCACCTGCGATGACCCCAAGCCCTAACGTCAATAGTGGCCATATTTACTCTTGTGTAAGCTAGGAACAATGGACTTCCCCTACCAGTGTTTAACTTGGTTAATTAACTTCCCCGAGAGAGGTTCCCAATTAACCCGGGTAAACATGTGATGTGATTTTCTGTCAGATGACGATTCTATCACACGCTGCCTTGAATTCCTATATATGATGATGATTTTCCCTCAATAAACCACTGGTCTTCGCTCCATCTTGTCTCGTGTCATTACTTGACCAGTCTCCTCCGGGACCCAAGGGCCGCTTCACGGCCCCAATCCAACACTATGTACTACCAATCAAGATTCTGCCCACAGATGTGGTTTCAATCAGCATTACACAGAGAGGAAAAGACAAATATTTCCTTTTAATTAATCTAAGTAAACCAGTGCATTAGCAAAAACATTTTTCACTTCCCTGCTCCCCCTGAAGGGAGCAGGGGAACTCTTTAAATGACAGCAGAAGGAACTGAAGAGGAACTAGGGTATTCTGCTGAGGCACGGGCTTTGAGGGAGGAGTTATGTGATGACTACTACTTTAGCCTCAGCTGCCATGTCCTGTCCTCTCCCAGCGTGTGTGCGTGCTCAATTGTGTGAAAACAGGAATGACAGTAACAGCAGGCTCTAGTCAGCATTGGTGGCTGAATGTAAGGAGTCCCCCCTGGAGATGTGGAAAGGCCAGGAAGGATAGGTGGCAACAGCGTCAGCAGCTGGTTTTTATTTTTGTTTATTTATTTATATTTGCATGAAACAAGTGAGAGATAGAGAGAGGAATATGGCTCCCGGATAGTAGAAGGTGTAACTCCGAGTAGGTGTTTCAGAAAGAACTGTGTTCCATGTCTTGTGTAAAGAATGGTTGAGGCTAGAGAACCGGCCTGCAAAACAGAAGACTGTGGACATTAGCGTGGCAAGAATTGACAAGGGAGGAAGGAGCCAGAAGACATGAAGATTGTGGCATTTCACTCATCGCCCTCAACTCAACCTGCAACAAAATGCCCAGTCTGGACAGGCCCTGTGTGTTTGAAGTAGAGATAAATGTGCCCCGATAAAGACAGAGAAGTAGGGATTTAAAAAGGGTCATTAGCAGCATAGTAGCAATAGCAACATATATAACAAGTTAATAATAGTGATTTTGTGTCAGAAATTGTTCTGGGATGAAATGATTTTTGCTGGAGAAACTCCACTCAGGGGATGCCCAAATGAGGCTCCTTTCATGTCCCCAAGATCTTTTCCTACTGAAGTAGTCCTTATTTATCTACTTACAATTTCTTGCTTTTGAACTGCTAGGTTGGCAGGAGCTGGGACAAAGACGGGCACTCAAACCATCATGCGGTACCCGAGTCTTGAACTGCTCACCTGCCAGCCTTCCAGCTAATAAGGCGAGCTTCTTAACCACTGAGCCACCACAAGTTAATTAGCATTCCCCCCCCCAACATGCCGGGTACTAATTTTACTAAGCTTGGAAGGATGGAAGGCTGAGTCATCCTCGAATCCAGCAGGATTGAACTCACAATGTTTTGATTGCAGTAGAACAATTTAACCACTGCACCACCAGGGCTCTTGTAACCCTATAAACATACTCAGAATTAGGTTCCACTGAGTTCAGAGGGACTTATTTTTAGATAAACAGGTTTAAAACTAAAATCCTGTGTTGAATTCTGAACCTCCAGCCTGAAAAAACTGTGAAGACAAGATCAGCTCCAAGTGTTAACCATGCTGTGTACTCTTTCAGATCAGAAATAAGAATTGTACAGTTTAAAATAGTTTTCGAATGTGGTTGTGTTGTTGTAATGTAAAGGTGTAAATGTGGAAATAGATGATGAGAGAAAAATGTGCCAGAGTTCTCACAATATTTTGTAAAAATTATTTAAAAAGTTTCACAAAAATGTGAATACTGCTTCTATGTAAGTATTTCATGGATTAGGAAATCAGTGTTGAGATTTGGCAGTAAGAAAGGTGACTGGAGTTTACCCCTATTTTAATTCAGAAGCATATTTTACAATAAATGTTCCCTTGGGACAGCGTCCCATGATCTCCGTGTCTAGGCATGCCAGCCACATGTCCACGGAAACATTTGCAGACAGAGACAGCTATAAACAGAGATGAGCACTGAACCCTAGAGTCAGATACAACTGGCTTTTGAGCAAGGGTGAACTTTACCTTTACTGGGATAACTGCAATTCATTGGTGCCAATTTTAAAAACACTTTAAAAATATTTTTAAAATATTATAATGAATTACAGTATTTATCATAAACTCTAATACAACTCTAGAAAGCACACTTGAGTTGCCCAATGTTCATCCTGCTGGAATTCCAGATAACTGGCAGTCTGATGAAACATGAGTTCAGTTGCCAAATATAGATGGGAAGAGTAGGAATCACGTAGTCAGGGAAGACAGATGTAACTCAGAGGCCACAGTCATATCAGTGCTTACTGCGGACCAAGCAATCTTAAAAGAATAGCTAAAGCAACATTCAGCTTTCTTAGAGAAAAGAGCAAGAGAATTTCCTTGCTGTACACATAACCTTTCGCACTGGCTTACAATCTGAAAGGTTTGTGATGCCTTTTTGGATTCTTTGCTAAAGATAATCTATTTTTGGTAATATTACTAATATTATTAATACTACTTTGTATTTTACTATTCATATGTGATTTAATTGACTATTGCATAATTTATTTTTAAAATTTCTTATTTTTTTTAAATGTTAAGCCCATACTTAATCACTTGTAATTTTATCCTTTTCATTTTTATTAATAATTTTGCCAAGGAAATCAGAGCTAAAGCATTCATTTAATAATGCTCGACACTGAATTTGCAATGTTGTTTAATGGATTATTGCGCTCTTTTTAATACCTCCAGAAAATATTATGTGTAACACATTGGTTCTCTCAGTGTATTGTCTAAAGTTTCTCTGAGATTTTATCATTATTTCTTACAAGTTACCAAACTCAACTCTATGTGTGGTGCACATGACTAAGTACAGTGACTATATGTTAATTATATCTGATTGACAGGTTAGCTGTAATAATTGGTTGACTATATATCAATTCCTGGGGCTGCAAGGGCTCAGTGGTTAAGAAGCTCGCCTTGTTAGCTGAAAGGCTGGCAAGTCCGCAGTTCAAGACCTGGGTACTGCATGACAGATTGAGCACCTGTCTCTGTCCCAGCTCTTGGGGACATGAAAGGAGCCTCATTTGGGTGCTCCCAGAACAGAGTTTCCTCCGCAAAAATCCTTTCAACCCAGAATAATTTCTGACATGAAATATAAGCTGCAATCTAATCAGAAAAGTCTAGAAATAGCTTAGGCTTGGTCCAATTATGTTCATGTGTGCTATTTGAAAGGATTCAATTATTATTTTAAGTAAGTTGGCTCTGGTATAAAGAAGCAGAGTCCTGGCAAAAGAATACTTAATCATCGACTGCAACTCGTATCTAAGAATGCATTTTTTCCTGAAGCGGGGAAAAATTATCCCTGGCATGAATTTGTTTAAGGTGGATCCCATCTTGCCATGAAGTGATCCACAATATTGTGGGTCACAATATCTAACAAGCCTTAAATAAATGGAGTAGGCTGAGATATTATGCAGACCATGCATATTTGAAGACATTAGATTGAACATGAGAACGCATAACCTTCAGAAAGTCTAGTGAAATGTAAAGTGGCACCAATCACAGTGGCTCCCAGAAGAGAACCCACTGTGTTT
Organism: Bradypodion pumilum; assembly: GCA_035047305.1. Lineage (NCBI taxonomy): Eukaryota > Metazoa > Chordata > Lepidosauria > Squamata > Chamaeleonidae > Bradypodion > Bradypodion pumilum. The sequence goes on along the minus strand of JAWDJD010000005.1, from coordinate 198,968,998 downwards.
TTTCCTTAATGTTGTGCCTTCTAGTAATCTAGCTGTGTTGCTAGGTGCCAAAATATTTGCATAGTGCCTATTTTTAGGCAACTCCGGTCAGATAGCTGACTTGTCTAGATTTATGCTAAAGCTTATCTTTCCTTCTGTAAGTACAACACTTGGAAATAAATTCTGACATATTCTGGATGGCACAGCAGACACGATTCAGTTTCAATGGGAGAGAAGAACAACTAAGTCTCCTTGCTGTACCATGGCCTCATTCTCTTCCATGAATATGTCCACAACTTAATGTTCATGGGTAGCATTCTAAATGTGTCGAGTCTCTGTTTGCACAGTACTTTTATATGTCCAGAATGGACATATAAGAACCTGATAGAGATATAGAAAAATAGATTCCCCTGAGTAAATTGAAGAACCGAATGTATGTTTAGGATTGCAACCTGATGGAATTACAGTAATTTATGTGAAATAAAATAGTGAGGGGATTTTGAATAGGTGGATCTGCAAGAGAATGAATGAATGAATGAATTTCAATTTATATACCGCAATTCTTTGCCCAAGGGGCGACTCAATGCAGTTTACAAGTTACAAGTTCACAAGCTACAACATAGAAAATATCACACAAAAAAATACAGTGTGTCACAGTGCAATACAATGAATACAATAGAAATACAGTTACACGATAAAAACAATTCAATTCAAAACCCTGCTCAAAAATACAAATATATAGCAATACCTAGCAGCAAGAATACAGTATACAATAATATAAATAAATTAACAAAACATCATAAGGTAATGCCCAATACAGAAAGTCCAAACTCCTAACACAGCATACATCATAATAACATACAGTAAAAATGTATTGTAAACAGACCCGTCCAAACCCCGAGATGGGGGATGGGCTCCGAATGCACCGACAGGTGTTGCGAGTCCAGGCACTCGGAGCCAGCAGGCCTCCTCGCCCTGACCTAATCCAAGTCCATGGGTGGCAGTGACAAAAAGTCTTTTTCCTCTCAAAACCTACCCGGCCAAGAGGAGGGTCCAGACTCCGGGGTCGGGCAGTAGCGGGAGATCTTAAAGCCACTGGGAGCCCATGCACCTATCACCCCTTCTTCTCTCGGAGCCCACCCGGTCATTCTCATCTCCACCCTCCCACCGAAGTGACCGATGGCAGGCATCTGGGGTGGGCATCCAGGTGGGAGCAATGGTGGCGGTGGTGGTACGGCAACATTCCCCGCTTCAGAGGCTGGACTGGTCCAAGCTGGGAAGGGCAGCCCCGATGATGGTTCTCTGGCTAGGGGCCAGTCGCTTTTACCCTCTCCTGGGCTGGGAAGGGCAGCCCTGGATCAGCTGTGGCGGCAGCAGCGGCAGCGATGGTTCTCCGGCTGGGGGCCAGCCGCTTTTACCCTCTCCTGGGCTGGGAGGGGCAGCCCCAGATCAGCTGTGTCAGCTGTGTGGGCACATCAGAAGAGGCTACATCAGTGATAGCTAACCTTTGTACTCCAGGTGTTCTTGAACTTCAATACCCAGAAGCCCTGATTAGCAAGAGTGCTGACTTGGACTTCTGATAATTGAAGTCCAAGAACACCTGGAGTGCCAAGGTTAGCCATCACTGGGCTACATAAATTGCTTTAGACTAGTTGGAGGTCTGTTCTATAAACACTGAATGGTGTGTGTTCTGTGTGCACACTACCCCAAGTCACCCAATGAGTTTCATAGCTAAAATCCCACTAATGGAATTTTGAATAGTATGGAGCCGAGATTGATTACAGGATTGATGTTGCATTCCTGAGTTCTAGTTCAACTACTACATTCTCCTGGTTCCTTGAATTTGAGGAACTGGGATGTCTAATAATAATTAAACGCATCAGATCAGTTCAATTTATTGCAACCTTTCCCAAGGATCCCTAGAGTGATCAGAAGTAGTATCTTCTTCTGGGGGAACTGGGAGACTGTGTAGCTTGCTTAAGGCCCATATGGGTTTCCTCTTCTTCTGCAAGACATATCAGCAATCAAATTCTTAACCCTTTTTGAGTGTAAAGGCAAAAGGCATACAAAACCCAGTGTCTTTTATGCTTCAGGTCTCTGTGTTCACGATGGTTACATCTGCTTTTAAGTGAACATTGTGGGTTGTTTTTTTCTACGACACTGTCCTTGGACATCTGTAGATGGTTCCCCATGTCTGTCCATAGGAGAGTTGACTGACATAGTTTGCTTAATTCTAACTTACAAAGTCACACTTTTGCAAGATAAGCCATTTTGTTTAGTTGTGTTTAATTTAATTTAATTTTAATTTAATTGTCACATTTATATACTGCTCACTCGGCCAAAGCCGACTCAGGGTGGTTCACAATAAAAATTAAAACAAACATGTTAAAAACAGTTAAAACTACCCACCCCCTAAAACAAGGGGTGCAGGATCCAAAGGCACCATGGGGAGGAGTTCTTCTACACCAACCACCCAATGGAGGTTACCCTTCCACCTGCACCCCACACTTGACCCGCCAGCCAGGTTTTAAGTTCTTTTCTGAAAGGCAGCAATTCTGTCCAGAGACGTAGCTCTGTTGACAGGAGGTTCCAGAAGGCTGGTGCAGACACGGAGAAGGCTCTCCTCCTTGTGCCAGAGAGGCGAGCCCCTCTGGCTGATGGAACAATTAGAGTGCCCCTCCGGTCTGCTCTGGTTGGATGGACAGACGTCCTCAGGGCGATGCGGTCTCTTAGGTAACCCGGCCCACTACCATATAGGGCTTTAAAGGTCAAAACCAGCACCATGAATTGCATCCGGAGACAAACTGGCAACCAGTGCAGCTCCCGGAGCAGTGGCAAAGTACGGGCATAACGCCCACATCCCACCACCACCCGGGCTGCCGCATTCTGGACCAGCTGTAGCCTCCGAATGGTCGTCAAGGGCAGCCCCATGTAGAGTGCATTGCAATAATCTAGTCTGGAGGTGACCAGAGCGTGAGTGACCATGAGCAAGGAATCCCGGTCCAGGAGTGGGCGCAACTGGTGAATCACCCGAAGCTGGGCGAAAGCCCTCCTGGTTACAGCCGCCACCTGTTCTTCTAGCAGTAGCTGCGAATCCAGGAGGACTCCCAAGTTGTGCACCGGTTCTGTCTGGGGCAAAATACCCCATCCACAACCAAAGATGGTAGCTTCCGGGTTAACGCAGGACCCCTTATCCATAGCCACTCAGTCTTGCTGGGATTCAGTTGTAGCCCGGTGTTGTGTTCTGTTGGTTTTATTGTACACACGGATTACAATGTATCTGAGCCAATGTAACCTTACCTATAGCAACAATGTAACCTTCAGCTGTATCATATAAACCCTGTAATAGGACGCGAGCTAATGACCACCAGCTGGCAGCAGCGAGCGTCCAAGCTCTCTTGGTCCAAACTCATCAAAGGCAACAGCGCGGGAAGTTTTCCCGCCACCACCTACACCTGGACAAGAAGGGCGTGACCCGCAATGACGTCACGCAGACAGTAGCCAATGGGCTACCATGGCACCACGTTCAAATGTGTTACTGCTGTATATAAAGAGCTATCGATCCGCCATTACCTCATGTTCCCTCTGTCCACGATGCAATAAACCTGAGTTAACCCAGCCCGAGGCTGTGTCCTGTGTCTTGGTTTGCATACACTAAATTGGCGACGAAGGTGGGATAATGGATCCCCACGGAACAGCCAGGGCACAGAGCGGTTTCAACATCACCAAACCGCAAGACTGGGAGCTGCTTGAGATGGATTTCCAGGCAGCCCTGGTGGAACTCAGAGTCAAAGGAGAAGACGAGGAGAGAAAGAGGGCCATCCTCACCAGAATGCTCGGGATGGAAACCAAGCGGACGCTGGTGGGCATAATCGCTCCGAAGAAGGTGAGCGACTTTAAGGCGAGCGACATCATGAAACTGCTGCGAGAGCGGTTCTGCCCCTCGAGGGCAATGTTTCCCGCTCGGAGCGCGTTTTGGAGGCGAGTCCAAGCGCCGGATGAGTCGGTTGAGGCATTCGTGGCCGCCATGAGGATAGCCGCCGCCCCCTGTAAATGGGGCGATATCCTGGAGTTGGTCCTCAGGGACGGCGTGTTGTGTGGCCTGAAAGACAAGAAGGTACAGCGCAGCTTGATGAATAAGGAGCCGCCACCCACGCTGGCAGAGGTCATAGAGGCCGCGGAAGCCGCAGAGTCCACGAATGCCGGAGTGGACGAGATGCACCAGTGGCGTGAGTGGCGTCCCAGAGCCGGCAAGGCGGAAAATGCGGTGCACGGGAAGACCGGACAGTCGGTGCACGCGACTCGACGGGCCTCAAAGTCGTCTACGGAAGGCAGCGACGGCGAGGAGGTCCAGAAGGTCCGGAAGGGTGGTCGACGCTGCGAGGGTTGCGGAGCGGCCCACGAGCGCGCGAGATGCCCGTTCAGGAAGGCCGAGTGTTACACCTGCGGCCGTCGGGGACACATAGCCAAGGCGTGCAGAAAGAGGAAAGAGGGCCGGAGGCAGTCACAAGACCGCGCAGCCAGACCGGACCGTCCAGCGAGGCCCAAAGATGGCGCCCAGACCACGAGGAAGCAGGACGGCGTGGGCCGCGTCTCGGATGGCAGCGAGGACGACGCCTCAGTGTTCAGCGTGTCCGCGGGACAGTCCCATTACTTCGTTGAGGTATTAGTACAAGGGGCCCCTATTAGGATGGAAATTGACTCGGGGTCCTCCTATTCCATAATTCCCCAGAAAGAGTTCCTGAAAATCGACCCCCACGTGCGGCCCAAGCTTAAAGCGTTGAGGTCCACACTACGGGACGTACAGGGAAACAGCATTCCGGTGTTGGGGGTCGGGAAATTTCGGGTCAAGTTTAAGAGACATTCCGCGGAACTGCCCCTAGTTGTCCTCAAAGGGGGAAGCTGTAGCCTCCTAGGGACACAGTGGTTTCAGCCCTTAGGTTTGTTCATAGGGGGGGTGCATACCGTGGGGGGGGACCCAATACAAGCGGTTTGCGATGCGCATCCCGCCGTTTTTAAGAAAGGACTCGGAAGGTTCAAGGGACCCCCTGTAGCTTTCGACATAGACCCGGAGGTCCGCCCGATAAGACTCAAACCACGCAGGGTGCCGTTTGCACTCAAGGACAAGATAGAGGCGGAACTGGACAAACTGGTGGGCCAGGGGATTCTTATTCCTGTTGACTCCGCGGAGTGGGAAACTCCAATTGTAACGGCTCTAAAGGCTAATGGGGAGGTGCGCATTTGCGCTGATTATAAGTGTACAATTAACAAGGCGATCCGCCCTAATGCATACCCGGTGCCGGTGATCAGCCACCTTTTGGCCAGACTAAATGGGGGAAAGTGCTTCGCTAAACTCGATTTGGCACAAGCCTATCAGCAACTTCCAGTGACCCCCGCCACGGCCGCGGCACAAACGATAGTTACACATAAGGGGGCGTTCCAGGTGTCGCGGTTACAGTTCGGCGTGAACTCGGCACCCGGCCTTTTTCAATCGCTCGTGGAATGCCTCCTAAAGGGCCTGGAGGGGGTGTTGCCTTATTTTGATGACGTGTTGATAACAGGGGGGAGTGAGGCTGAACTGGCGGAAAGGTTGGACAAAGTACTGACTGTGTTCGAGAAAGCGGGGCTGAGATTGAGGAAGGACAAATGTGTTTTTTTCGAGACCGAGGTCGAGTTTTTAGGTTTCCGGATCACACCCGAGGGGATTAAGCCGTCTAAATCCAAAGTAGCAGCCATTAAAAAGGCCCCTCGCCCCACATCCAAAACCGAGCTGCAGTCTTTCCTGGGGCTCCTCAATTTTTACCATACATTCCTCCCGCGGAAGGCGTCCGTGGCCGAACCGCTCCATCGGTTACTTAAAAAGGAGGAGCCATGGATGTGGGGTGACGAGCACGAGAGGGCGTTCAAGGAGCTAAAGCAACTCCTAACATCTGAGGCAATCCTGACGCACTTCGACCCCAAACGGCCAGTGGTCCTAGTCTGTGATGCATCCCCGGTGGGGGTGGGGGCGGTGCTTTGCCACGTGTTGGAGGACGGAAGGGAGGCCCCGGTAGCGTTTTACTCAAGGTCCCTGTCCCAAGCGGAGCGAAATTACGCACAAACCGACAGAGAAGCGTTAGCAATAGTAGCGGGGACCAAAAAATTTCACGATTTTTTGTATGGCCGCCCGTTCAAAATCGTGACCGATCACAAGCCGCTGTTAGGGATTTTCACGGCAAGCAAGCCCACGCCACAGATCCTGTCCCCGAGGATGCTGCGATGGGCTATTTTTCTCAACGCGTACCAACATGAGTTGGAGTACAGGCCCGGAAAGGAAATCAGCCATGCTGATGCGCTCTCGAGATCCCCTCTGCCCTTGTCGGCGGACCAAAAGGCGAGAGCAGAAAGAGACCGCCAGGTGTTGCTAATTGAGGTTTTAGACGCACCCCCACTAGTACCAGCCGACATTGCTAGGGCGACAGGCAAGGACAGGACGCTGGAGAAAGTCAGTGCATGGGTGCAGAAGGGGTGGCCGGCTTCGTCCCCGAGTACAGAGTTCGACCCATTCTTTAGGAAAAAGCTTGAGTTGTCCCTAGAGAGGGGGTGCCTCCTGTGGGGCCAACGGGTGGTGGTCCCTGCGCCCCTGCGGACGAGGGTGCTCGAACTGCTGCACGTCAGCCACCCGGGCATAGTTCGTTCAAAGGCGCTAGCCCGGATTTACTTCTGGTGGCCACAGCTGGACGCGGACATTGAGCACATGGTCGGCACTTGCGAGGCTTGCCAGGAATCCCGACCTGAGGCGGCCCGTCTGCCGCATAGGGAGTGGGACACGGCAAGGGGGCAGTGGTCCAGGGTGCACGTGGATTTCGCTGGCCCGTTCCGAGGAACCATGTTTCTCCTGGTGGTGGATGCGTTCTCCAAGTGGCTGGAGGTTATCCCAGTAAAGAGCACGTCCTCCGCCACGACAATTAGCCGGCTAAGGAGAGTCTTTTCCACGTTCGGTTTACCCGACACTTTAGTCAGCGATAACGCTAGTTGTTTCACCTCCGCTGAGTTCGGAGCTTTCATGGAGGCAAACGCCATTCGGCATGTCACATCCGCACCGTTTCACCCGGCCACGAATGGCCAAGTGGAACGCCTCGTGCGTACAACAAAGGACGCGCTGCGGCGCATGGGCCCGGGGGACCTGAATCACCAGGTATGCCAGTTCCTTTTAGCGTATAGGGTGACCCCTTTAGCGTCAGGCTACTCGCCGGCGGAGCTCTTGATGCGGCGAAAATTGACCACGATCCTGTCCAGGCTAGACCCGACGAGGGTCGAGGATAAAGGGAAAAACATAGGGTTGGCAGTCTCGAAAGGTTTCGCCGCCGGGGACCCTGTTCACTGCAGGAACTATTCCAGCGCAGGGCCGGCCTGGGTACCAGGGAAGGTTGTAGAACAGACGGGGCCAGTATCGTACCGGGTCGAGACTAACACCGGCCTCCTCTGGAGGAGGCACGCAGACCAACTGAGGCACCGAGTGAGTGGGCCAGTCAGTGGAGCTCAGCAACAGGATTCAGCGTTAGGGTTCTCCCCCACCCGCTTAACCCAAGGGGGAGACAGCAATGGACCACAGTCCCAAACAAGGGGGGAAGGAAGCAGAAGCAGCGGCCCCGACTCATATCCTTTTGATACGCCAGTCCTATCAGGGGTCGGGGAAGGGGGAGAGGAGTTCGCGCCCGCTGCCCCCGATAGTAATTTTGAGTTTGATTTTGCGAGCCGGGGGGGTTTTCAGGAGTGTTCCCCCACCCGTCCAAGCGAGAAGAGGGGTTTTTCGTTAGCCCCCAGTGCCCCCGGTTCCTCCCTAAGAAAGAGCACACCTCCCAACAACGCCGCGGAGCCGCGGAAAGTCACTAACGAGTCTCCCTCTCATATTACAGGACAGGAAACCAGGGGACAAAGAGAAGGTAGCAAACCCGGGGAGAGGCAGCCCACATCGAGACCCCAGCGTGTTCGAAATAAGCCATCTTGGCTGAGAGACTTTGTCTCCTAAGGGGGGGGAGTGTGTTTAAGTGTGGGCTCGAGACTTTGTCTCGTCCTAGGGGGGAGGGGTGTTGTGTTCTGTTGGTTTTATTGTACACACGGATTACAATGTATCTGAGCCAATGTAACCTTACCTATAGCAACAATGTAACCTTCAGCTGTATCATATAAACCCTGTAATAGGACGCGAGCTAATGACCACCAGCTGGCAGCAGCGAGCGTCCAAGCTCTCTTGGTCCAAACTCATCAAAGGCAACAGCGCGGGAAGTTTTCCCGCCACCACCTACACCTGGACAAGAAGGGCGTGACCCGCAATGACGTCACGCAGACAGTAGCCAATGGGCTACCATGGCACCACGTTCAAATGTGTTACTGCTGTATATAAAGAGCTATCGATCCGCCATTACCTCATGTTCCCTCTGTCCACGATGCAATAAACCTGAGTTAACCCAGCCCGAGGCTGTGTCCTGTGTCTTGGTTTGCATACACTAAACCCGTTAGCCCCTATCCAGAGCCCAACAGCTTCCAGACACCTGGAAAGGACTTTGACGGCATCACTGGGGTCCCCATGGGCCGAGATGTACAACTGAGTGTCATCCGTGTACTGATGGTACTGCACCCCATGGGAACGAATGATCTCACCCAGCGGCTTCATGTAGATGTTAAATAGGAGAGGAAAGAGCACCGAGCCCTGAGGCATCCCCTATTTGAGGGGCCTAGGACTGGACCTCTCACTCTCCAACCACACCGACTGGGTCTGACCCCTCAGAAATGAGGAAAACCAGGACCACACAGTGCCGTGGATTCCCAATCCTCAGAGGAGGTTGGAGACAGGCCTATAGTTGGTTAGGACAGCTGGGTCGAGGGAAGGTTTCTTCAGGAGGGGGCGCACCAAGGCATGTTTTAAAGGTGCAGGAACCACCCCCTCCCGCAATGATGCATTGATCATAGCCCCAACCCAGCCACCTGTCACCGCCTTGGAGGCTTTCACCAACCAGGTGGGACAGGGGTCCAATGGGCAGGTAGTGGCGCGCACAGCTGCAAGGAGCCTGTCCACTTCAACAGGGGCAACTGGATCAAACTGGTCCCAGATGGCATGGCAAGACTGTGCTCCAGCTCCCTCCGGACTCTCCCCATCCACGCCAGGATTAAACCCCAAGCGAATCCAATCGATTTTCTTCACTAGATGGTCAGCAAAGTCCTCAGCCGACCCCTGCCAACCAGGCACCGGGGTCCCCCTACCAAGGAGAGACGTGGTAACCCTGTTTTATATTGAGCCTAGCATATCATGATTAGCATGCTTGCTAACTATTGATAGATATATGATCAATAAAATTTCTTTCTCATACCTCCACCTCAGGGCATATATCAGGGGTGCCCAAACCTTTGTGCTGCAGGCCTGACCATGCCTCCCGAAGCAGGTGCGTTTGCATATGCATGTCTGCGACCACTTCCAGGTGCAGGTGTGTGCGTGTGTTTGCGCATGTGCAGGCATGTCCCCAACCACTTCTGGGTGTGGCGTGGGCACATTTATGCATGTGTGGGCACATCCCCAACCACTTGGAAGAGTGGCACGGGCACGTATGCTCATGTGCAGATGCATCCCCAACCACTTCCTGGTGTGGTGCAAGCACATATGCACATTGGCAGCCATCCACTTACGGGAATGGCAAGGGCAGTGTTGGCTGGATTAATTGGTGTTGGGGGCCAGATTTGGCCCATGGGCTGTAGTTTGGGCACCCCTGGCATATATGATACTTTTTCCTAGTCCACTCTTTTCTTCAAGGTTTAATAGCTTATAATATAGTAAAGAAGAAATAGCAGTTATATGACATGAACTTTCTAGACTTATCAAGACCTTGTTTATTGTGTTCCAGTATGCAGGATAGAAGTTGTGAACGGCAAGCCTCACCTATATCTTTAATTATGAAGGAGGGTTACCCATCAGAGAATAATACTCTTGCAGAAAACTATGAAAACACATCTGAAGATTCCTCATCTTATGAACCCTTTTATGATTCCCTGTCAGACATACAGGATGGGGTTTTTACAAATGAGCTATCTGCCTTTCTGAGTGAAGATGAAATAAGCAAAAGTCTTGACCTTGCTCACAAATCTATTACACATAGTGAAGACAAAAACACAAAGCAAGATTCCCCATGTTACTGCAATACTACTCCAAACTCATCAGAGGATGAGGCTTACAGAGAGACCAGAGATCAAGATACCTCCAAGATCACTCAGCACAGCATCCCAAACTCATTACAAATCTCAGGACAACCTCTCACAGAGCAAAAAAGACAGAATGCATGTCCAAATGTACATCTTCCAGAAACAAACAATTGCAAAAGTGCAATTGGAAAACAAACTAACATAACCCCCCTGCTTCCTGCAAGACCAAGCTTTATTCGAAGTTTAAAAAGTGCCAAAAGTTGTGGTTCAACTACGCAGAAGATGAGCACTAAATCCAAACCATCTTCAGCAGGTGATCTTCCTTTCAAGAATAAGCTGTGTGACAAAGCAGCCAATCTGATTGAAGAGCTCTCTTCAATCTTTCGAGAAGCAGCCAAGACAAGAGTCAGGAGCCCAGATGGAAACTCTTCTTCTCCAGACAGTGGATATCTTTCTCCTAAAAATAAACAGTCAGCCATGTGCAATTCTTCTACGAGCCAAGTTCTTGACAAAACATGCCTAGAGATCATGCCAGAAAATAAGATTCTTGAAGTCACCTGTGATGAAGAATCTGTGCTACAAAGGGAGGAAGACTCTCAAGCCAGTGAGAATGCCTCCATGGACCACATAACAAAAGGCAGTCACCATCTATTGTCACCCCCTCGATTTATGCAGAAGCTCAGGAGTCAAGAGGTTGCTGAAGGAAGCAGAGTACTGCTTGAATGCAGAGTCACTGGAAATCCAGCACCACATGTCAGGTAAGACTGAGACTTCTGTTCATCAACCTAGTAAGTAATGGTACTCTGTGTGTGTGTGTTTAGCCCCATGTGAACGTTAATGGCAACATTAATGGCAATGTCAGAAATTGTTGTGGGCCAGTTTAATTTAAGAATATAAGATATTAATATTACGGTGCAAATAGTATATGTACCTGCTTACATAGCAATATCAATTACATATATATACCACCCCAAAGCATTTAGTACACTCTCTGGGTGGTTCACAAGGTAATTAACATTTTATCCCAACCCGCTGGGTACTTGTTTTACCCATCTCAAAAGATGGAAGGCTGACTCAGCCTTGAATCCCATCAGGATCAAACTCACAACATCAACAGTTTTGGTTGCTGTATAGCAGTTTAACCACTGTACCACCAGAGTTCCTTGCATGCACACACTTTGAATAGATATATCAAAATTTTAACTGGTCTTGGTATTAAGCCAGTGTCAGTGGTAAACCTAAAGCCTGATCTTCCTCTGAATAAGAACAAAAAATATAGTCATGTTTAAAGAAGAGTTAAGAGTGGGATACAATGCCCGTGTATCTCCAAAGCATGGCATAAGTGAGCGAACAATAATTTTCCAATCTTCTTATTTTAATCCCTTTCACTGCTTCAGGCCTCGTTAGTTGCCCGATGATAGATTTTGCCATCGAGGCACTCATCTTGACAGTTCTTATAAGCCAGAGGAATAAAGGAAATCCAAAAATACTGACACATCAGCAGACTAGTTCTAGCTTTTTAAAAATCTCTCTATCAAGAGGAGGCAATCTGTAAAGCAGCCCCAAAATACTTTGGATCACAAATTACTGTGGATTATCCATAGTTGCTGGTAAATTTACCTTTTGCCGCTAGCAGCTACTATGAAACTCAGTGATGGTAAAGTTACTTAGTGGGTTACAGTCTCCATAAGTGCCCAGCTAACATGGCCACTGACTACTAATCCTCAAAAAGGAGGCTAGCAGTTAAAATGAGAGAAACAAGAAATATTGAAAAACTATAGATAATGTCCAGGGCCATAGTGGCTTATTGGTTAAGATTCTGAGCTTGACAACCAGAAGGTCAGTAGGTCAGCAGTTCAAGGCCCAAGTGCTGCATGGTGGAGTGAACTCTGGTCATCTGTCACAGCTCCTGCCAACCTAGCAGTTCGAAAGCAAGAAATTGATGGGAAAGGTAACAGCATTCTGTGTGCTCTGGTATCTTGTCATGCCTGCCACATGAACACAGAAATGTCTGCAGATAGTAAACAGAAATGAGAAGCACACCTTTGAGTCAGACACAACTGGCTATCAACCTATAAATAACGTCACTATCCCTGCTATTCATAAGGTCACAGTGCTTCTGGTAAGCCAGGGCCCCACCAACCACCACCGCTAGAAAACCTGGACACACTTCTTCCACTGCCTGGTACTAAATGAAAGATAATTCTAGATTTACAATCTGAGAAGTACATCTTTACTGATGCAATGCAGGATCATTGGTGCATTGTCAGACTTTACTAGTCTCTGCTGTAGATCTTTACCAACAAAAATCCACAGACCATTCTCTGCTGCCAGAGCTTCATTTCAGTTACCTTTCTGTAACACTGTGTTTTTTTAAATACAATGATTAACCATTCTATATTTTGGGGAAATTACACAAAGAAAATGAGCCACAGAATGGTCTCCAATTTTTAATATGTACTTGCACTGATAGCCGTCTACCAGTTCTCTAAAGAATACCATTTGGTACAGGATACCCAAGAGCTGAGAACCAATAACAGAACAATCGGAGTGGGTACAGTGTTTTATCTCCACATGTTAGTTAAAATCCAGAAGCTGCATTTGCACTGAAATGGACACCAAAGTGCAGGGGAAATGTAATGCAATGTTCATGAATACTGTAACCTTTGTTTTATAAAATTCTCTGTGTCCTCTCATTGTGATTATTTTATAACTGTATTATAAACATATAAGTGAGATACATATCTTTTCAGAACTGTAGTAACACTGAGGGAAAGCAGACAGGAATGTTTTCATTCTTTAGCATTGTGAAATGTTTCAGGGTTTTTTCTCTCCCCTGAAAAACACACAACTGTATGCCTGTATTTCATGATGAACTGCTCTGAACTCCCTTTTTTCATGCTGCTTTTCAACTGACAGTGTGATGAATAACTTTGGTGTGTTTGGGGATATTTGATTTCATATCATGCCCTATCTCACTCTTCTGTTAGATATGTTCCATTTTAAGCCGTGATGACATGCTGCATACCTGTCCATAGTAAGTGTTGCCATCTACACAAGGGTGCATCCTCTGCCCAACTGTTTCTTCCACTCCATTGTCACAGCCTTGCCTTCATTGTGCAGCAGCTAAATCATGTGACTTCTTATTTAATTTGAGTGTACTCATACATCTCTAATTCAAGTCTACTTTTATTTTATCTCCTTTGCATTGAGTGTGTGATGTCAAGATTAGATGGTGCTAAAATGGCATGAATCCTACAACTGATCTTAGGCACATAGCTGGAAACTACATTGCCAGGTTCTGCCCAGATGAAGTGTTCCATATGTGTGACTCTTTTTGTGCCTTCTCTGGTTCTGTGGTGACATGATGGAAAGGGAACAAGAATTATTACAACTCACCTTACTCCTGCCATGGTCATTGTTGGCACAGAGGAAGTAAGATGCCATTTAGCACACAAAATAGCTGCTGGGTAAGTTAATATGTTGGGTAGCTTAACATGGCCACATGGAGTGGTAGACATCACAACAACATGCAGCTAATCAGTAAGACAAAGGAAAGAGGGAGGAAGAAACATTTGGAAGAATAAGACAAATATGCATGCAGAAAGTGACAGTAGGAAACACAAGGGAAAGAAATTAGAATACAGCAGGAAACAGCACAAAAATGACCATTATGAAATGTCACTTATAAAATGCTTAGTGATCACTATGTATATGTGTTAACAGAAAGTGCATCAGAAATGATTTTCTGAAGTGATACTGGATCTACATTTTTATATCTAACAAGTGAGTTGTGTTAATAAGAATGTAAAAGGAGGTGTGTACTTAAGAACTTCAACCTCCTGCTTTTGTGGCTACCTACCTGCAAAACCAAAGCAAGACTTGAAGAGCAGATCCTTTGTGAAAACATTGGCTAGAATCCTGTTTGAGAAAGATATGCTGCAGATATCCTGCAATGTCATCAGTTGTAGTTATTTGGGAAAATTAAAGCTCTGGATATCTCTTACCATCATTTACATCCTAGGAAACTCTTGGGAGCCAGGGAATCATTTAGGGCCAAAAAATCACTGCCAACCATCCAGTCCAGCTACTGTCAATTTTTTTAATTTAAATAATTTCCTTCTCTGTTGTGCAGCTCCCAAAAGCTTCTAAGAGGAAGGGATCCATAAAGATCACTACAGAGGAGGGGAGATGGAAAGCTTTTAATTTTCCAAAATGGCTGTGATGGATGACATCATTATAGAATTACACCATAACTTATGACATAGGATTCCAACTATTACCTATTTTTGATTACAAGTCCCAGGATCCCCCAACCACAGAAAGAAAACAAAATCAAAGTATCATCCACATATAAACTTATTTTTGTCCCTTCTATACCCTCTATATTTAAATCCCTCCTTATTGCTCTAGCCAATAATTCCATAGCTATAATAAACAAAATGGGGGAAAGGGGACATCCTTGTCTCATTCCTGCACTAAGCTCAATATCTTCCGTGGTAGAATCATTTACTTTTACTTTGGTGTAACTATGCTTATAAAGTTAATTTACTACATTTTTAAATTTTTCCCCAAATCCACTTTCTGCAATAATTTCCTTAATCATGACCCATTGTAAAGAATCAAAGGCCTTAAAATATCTAAAGATAATAAGCCTATTTTCCCTTTTTTCCTATTATTTATTTCTAGTAAATGCATTTTATTTAAGGAGGCAGATAGATGTGTGGCTATTGGCTTTTTGTCAACAGAAAAGGAAAATGTATATATGGTATCACCTTCTTTTCACTGGACTTTGTAGATGATTGTCTAATTTACCAAGTCTTCTAAATAGCACTTGCTCCTTTACAAATCTTTGGAGGGCCTCTTTCTTAATTCCTCAGTGAGAACTGTCAATGTACAGTAATACCTCATACAAAGTCCGCTTCATACAACATCGGATTCATACAACATCGCCTAATTCCTTGGAAAAAGTTGCCTCATACAAAGTCGCATGACTTTGTATGAGGCATTGGGGGTTTTCCCAGGCTGATTGTGCCTGGGCAGTATAAAAGGCAGGACACATATGTGCATTGCTCTTATGGGTTTTCATGAGGCGAAGAGTGTTTAGAAGTGGTTTTGAGTGCGATTTTGCATATTTTTGAATTTTTTCGTCAGAATTTTTGGAAGCATTCCTGGGATTTTTGCAGCATCCTTCAGGTTCTTGGACAATCAGGGTTGTTTGACATGTTTTTGTAATGTTTTTAGCCTTTAGACAATGATTTCTTAAAGTTCTGTCAGTTTCCTGTCTGTTTCCTTGACTTTGCCCTGAAGTCTGTGCTGTTACAGTACAATGTATCTCTATGGAAACGATGTTGTATGAGGCATCGTGGCAAGGATTTGGATGTTGTATGAGGCATCACGGCTAGGATTTTGCATGCCTCATACAAAGTCCAAATCCATATAAAGTCCAAACTTGTGGAACCAAGTTTGGACGTTGTATGAGGTATCACTGTATTCCTATACAATACTTCCTATATTCACTCAATTACTAACCCATAAGAAAATCAACTAACCGACCCAATACTTTATACCATTTATGTTATATGTACTCAGAAGCATTTTGGAAATCCAAATATATAAAGTCAGATCATTCCTGTGCACATGCATATCAATATTGTCAGAGTATGCTTAAATGTTGGTGAGGCTCTTCCTTGCAGATACCATGCTGGTATTCACTCAGCAAGACTTGTTTTTCTATAGGCTTAATTAGTCTGCCTTCAATCATATGCTGTTCCAATCTGCTTGGAACGAACTAACTCTAATCCCTACAATATGTTAATTTCAAATCATCTGTTGGCCAGACTTCATTCTGTTCCTACAAATTGTCAAGAATTGTTTGCAAATATCCTGGGCTAGCTTCCAATGTGCACATCATCTCCTTAAGTAGAAAACAGTAGGTAAGGTGCATCAAAACATGCCTCAGTATTTGTTGTTGTTCAGTCGCACAGTCGATTCCGACCCTTTGCGACCCTATGGACCATCGTTCTCCAGGCACCTCTGTCCTCCACCATCCCCCTCAGTCCTCCCAGTTCTGTGCCCATTGTGTCTACAATACCATCTATCCATCTCATCCTTGGCCTCCCCCTTCTTCTTTTGCCCTCCACCTTTCCCAACATCACGGCCTTCTCAAGTGAATCCTCCCTTCTCATTTGATGCCCAAAGTACTTTAGCCTCATCTTTACTATTTGACCTTCCAATGAGCAGTCAAAACTCTCCTCCAGCACCACATTTCAAAGGCATCTATTCTTCTGCGTTCAGCTTTCCTAATTGTCCAGCTCTCACATCCGTACATTACCACTGGGAATACCATTGCTTTGACTATTCTAATTTTTGTTTTCAAGGTGATGTCTCTGCTTTTCACCATGTTCCCCAGGTTTTTCATGGCTTGTCTCCCAAGAATCAGTCGCCTTTTTATTTCATGGCTGCAATCTCCATCTGCAGTGATCTTAGATCCTAAGAATGTAAAATCTGTCACTGCTTCTACTTCTTCCCCATCTATTCTCCAGGAACTGATCGGGCCTGTTGCCATTATCTTGGTTTTCTTGATATTGAGTCTCAAGCCAGCTTTTGCACTCTCCTCCTTCAATCCGATCAAGAGATTCTTTAGGTCTTCCTCACTTTCTGCCATTAAGGTGGTGTCGTCTGCATATCTCAGATTGTTGATGTTTCTCCCAGCAATTTTAATCCCATATTGTGATTCCTCCATCCCTGCGTTGCGCATTATGTGCTCTGTGTATACGTTGAATAAGCAGGGTGACAAAATGCAGCCTTGTCTTACTCCTTTTCCTATTCCAAACCACTCTGTCATTCCGTGTTCTGTCCTAACTGTTGCTTCTTGGTTCCTGTACAGATTTCTCAGGAGGCATATGAGGTGCTCTGGTATTCCCATCTCTTTAATCACTTGCCACATCTTGTTGTGGTCCACACAATCAAAGGCCTTAGTGTAATCAATAAAGCAAAAGTAAACTTGTTTCTGGTATTCCTTTGTTTTCTCCATGATCCAGCGTATGTTGGCAATGTGGTCTCTAGTCCCCCTGCCTCTTCTGAAACCAGCCTGCACCTCTGGTAGTTCTCTTTCCACATGCTGCTGAAGTCTATCCTGTATTATCTTGAGCATCACCTTGCTGGCGTGTGGGATGAGCGCAATTGTTCGATAATTTGAGCATTCTTTGGCATTGCCCTTTTTTGGGATTGGAACATATACTGATCTTTTCCAGTCCTGTGGCCACTGTTTTGTTTTCCAAATCTCCTGGCATATTGAATGCAGTAATTTGATGCCATCATCTTTTAAAGCTTTGAAAAATTCAACTGGGATACCATCATCTCCACTAGCTTTGTTGTTTGCAGTGCTCTTTAGGGCCTTTCTGACTTCACTCTCCAGGATATCTGGCTCAGGTTCAAAATCTTCATCATTGTGACTATCAGGAGTGTTGAGTTCCTTTTTGTAGAGTTCCTCTGTGTACTCTTTCCATCTTTTCTTAATTTCTTCTGCATCAGCTAGCTCCTTTCCGTCTTTGTCCCTTATCATGTTCATTTTTGCTTTAAATGTTCCCTTGATTTCCTGGATTTTTTTGAAAAGGTCTCTGGTTCTGCCTCTTTTGTTGTTTTCCTCCATTTCTTTGCACTGTTCTTTTAGGTAGTTTTCCTTATCTCTCCTTGCTTTTCTTTGAAATTCTGTGTTCAAAAGATTGTATTTTTTCCTTTCTCCTTTGACTTTTGCATTCCTTCTTTCCTCTGCTATTTTAAGAGCCTCATCAGACAACCACTTTGCTTTCTTACTCTTCTTTTCTTTTGGTATGGTTTTCTTTGCTGCTTCCTGCATGATGTCCCTCATCTCTGTCCATAATTCTTCTGGCACTCTGTCTATTGAGTCTAAGCCATTGAATCTGTTCATCACCTCCACAGTGTATTCTTTAGGGATGCTATCTAGGTGATATCTGTCTGGTCTCTTTGTTTTCCTTATTTTCTTTAGTCTAAGCCTGAATTTTGCAATCAGTAGGTTGTGATCTGAGCCACAGTCTGCTCCAGGTCTTGTTTTTGCTGACTGTATGGAGGTTCTCCATCTTTGGCTGCAGAGTATGTAATCAATCTGGTTTCGGTGTTGGCCATCTGGTGATGTCCATGTGTAAAGTCGCCTCTTGTGTTGCTGGAAGAGGGTGTTTGCTATGACCAGTGCATTCTCTTGGCAGAACTCTATCAGTCTTTGCCCTGCTTCATTCTGTGTTCCAAGACCGAACTTGCCTGTTATTCCCTCCACTTTTTGATTGCCTACTTTGGCATTCCAGTCTCCTAAAATAATTTGGACATCATTTCTTGGTGTTTGTTCTATGAGGTGTTGTAAGTCCTCATAGAACTGGTCCACTGTGGCTTCATCTGCACCAGTTTAAGAGGGTTTCATGTTGCATTTGAGTCAGCCTTAATCAGGATGGTCTGGAGTGTTCCTGTATTTTTTGTTAATCCAGAACCTGTTTTCTGGCTAACCTCTGTATTCTTTCTACCTCTTTCTTACCAATTACTATTTTCTTCTTCATGGTCATGACAGATGTAAAATTAACCATTTTACAGGCAAAAGTCCACAACCTGAAAGGAGAAGGTGAAAAAATGCATAAATGTTTAGCACTTGGTGATCATCAATTAGTAACTTCCTACATGTGTAAATAGTTATCGCAGCTCAATCCCCACAAACAGAGCATTCACATCACCTGCCATTGCTTCAAAATGTGCTTCTCTTCAGTGCAGGAGGTTCCCATGCACAGCCATGAATCAGGTGATCCTATGTTAGATACTGAATTGTTGAGTGATAATAGTTTGCTGTTGTTGCATAGATATCAAAGTTTATTGGCACAGACTTTGTCCAATTGATAGAAACTCTCTCCATAAATTAATATTATGTGCCATCAAGGTGGAACTGACTTACAGTATCCTTGATAGGGCTTTTAAAATAAGTGAGACATTGAAAGAGTAGTTTTATCAGTTCCACAAGCTCATTGCATTTCCATGGCTGAGCAGGGCCATAGCCAGGGGGTGGCCAGGGTGGGTGTCACCCACCCTGAATTAGCAGTTTGTCCACCCTCAAACTCCAGGCTGCTTTTATATAAACTATATGGGGTGTAAACTATAAGGGCCTCATGGTTTAGAAGAACCGAAACTTAATTTGTGACTGACATGTCTTGCTGTAAGATCATTGGTTGAAATCCCTAAGGGGGAGAGCCAAAGGTGGACCCTATGGGAGGAGATATAACCCAGAGATGCACACACACACACTCAGACACTCTCTTGGATGCTGTGCCTTTAAACTGCAAAAATGTAGAGGGGCATTGGCTATCCCTTACACAAGCAGCCTGCTTTATTTCTTTGCTTCTTGATCTTTTGATGGACTGTATTCTGTTTCTTGCTATACTTTTAATATATTTCTAAAACACCTGAAGAGACTTGGAGTGATTACTTGGCACCCTCTACCTGAATCTACACCCTTTGTCACCACCTGGATTTTGATCAGGAGTGACTGGGCTCACTGATAGGAGAAGCCTGAACTGCTGGGTCTGATCTGGGCTGGGGAAGCAGGATCAGGCGCAATCACATTGCCAGGAGGCCAGAGGACTCCCGAGTCCTACCTGGGAGTGGATTGTCACGCCTCCTAAGTCCTAGTCTTCCATTCTGTCCATGGCATCACACTGGCTATCCCATTAGTTAAGGTCCCATATCTTATTTATATCCACTTTAGTCACAGATTTCATACTTTCATTTAGTAGACAAGTTTCTAAAGCTATTTCTCCACTTTTAGCTAGCTATCTTTCCCCTGTGGTCTGCCTTTTCAGAACCCATCACAGGATTCAGAATGCAAAAATCTATTTATATCTTCTGCATAGTCATCCTTCCAGAATATATCTAGGTGTTTTTCTTACACTTGAGGGATGTTGGAAACACCAGCTGTGTCCCTGTATCTTTAGCCTTGCTGCAAAGAGTACAGCTGGTGTCCTTAATGAAAAAGCAGTATGGGCTTAAGGAGGATGTACAACTTTTCCATGTGGACATATGGCAAGGTTCACAGCACCTTGGATGTCAGATCAGGTCAGTAAATAATGTATCTCATGTTGATGACAATGCTGAGCACAAACCAATTTTTAGCAGAGTGATGGGAGCAACATCTGCCTCTCTACAGCAGCAACACCAAAGATTGCTTCATTAGCTTGTACATCATGCAAAGGGAAAGAAACAGGTGATAAGCTTTGCTTTCTTGGAAGTTGACTTTTTGAAGAGGAGTTTGGTGTCTTGCACGGAAGACAAAGAAGGAGCCGCAGTAAGGGCTAAAACACAACTTTATTGCATGGTAGTCAGTGTGAACATGAGATACAGGTGGACCAAACAGCTCTATTTATAGTACACTGTACATTTTGAATAACCCGGGTGATAGTTCATTGGTTACTGTCTGCGTGACATCATGGAACGTCATGCCCATCTTCTCCAGGTGTGGTGCGGCGGGGAGGTTTCCCGCCCTTCAGGTATTCAGGGGAATCAGTATTGTTCTTAACAGGTTGCTACAATGTGTCATTGATTACTTACAATAGATACAATTGTCGGATACAATCAGTTAAAGGGGTACTTGTCACAAACTATTCAGTACATAACATCCCTCCCCCCTAGGTGAGGACGAAGTCCTTTAGCCATTGAGGCTTTCTGCACGTTTGCTTTGGGCGAGTGGTGGCCGCACTTCAGGCCAGAGTCCCTGCACTTGAGGAGGGTGACTCGTTAGCGATTGGCTACGAGTCGTGAGCCGGGGATTGGGAAGGTCTAGGTGTGGGAGTAAACTCCAGGGATGTGAGACCGGGGGCTCCAGGGACTAAAGAAAAACCCCGCTCTTTGTTTGGATGGGTGGGGGACCACTCCGAAAAATCCCCCCAGTCTCTTAACTCAAAATCTAACAAGTCTTCGAAATCCCTCTCCTCTAAATTGTCCCTGTTACCCGGCGTGTCAAAAGGATGCGGGTTTGTATCATCTCCCTCCCCCCTGTGGTCTGTGTCTCCCCCTTGGGATAAGCGGGTGGGGGAGAACCTTAACGCTGACTGCTCCATTTGGTCACTCACGTCTTGCCTTCCCACTACTCTACCTCTGAGCTGGTCGGCGTGCCTCCTCCAGAGGAGTCCTGTGCCTGTCTCGACATTGTAGGAGACTGGCCCCGTCTGTCTGACCACTATTCCAGGTACCCAAGTGGGGCCGCCAGCCGCGTAGTTCCGGCAGTGTACCGGCTGGCCAATCTCGAAACTCTTGGTCCCCCCCCCCCCGCTTCTATGTTTCTACCCGTATCCTCCACCCTGGTTGGGTCTAGCCTTGAGAGAATCGTGGCGGGTTTCCTCCGCATGAGGAGCTCGGCGGGAGACAGCCCTGACGCTAAGGGGGTTACACGGTACCTTAATAGGAACTGGCAAAGCTGCAAGTTCAATTCCCCAGGGCCCATCCTATGCAGTGCGTCCTTCGTTGTTCACACCAGGCGTTCCGCTTGACCATTTGTAGCGGGGTGAAAGGGGGCCCACAGTTATGTGGTGAATTTTGTTAATCTCTATGAAACCCTGAAACTCCGCTGACGTGAAAGTTGTGGCATTGTCACTCACAAGTACGTCTGGTAAACCAAAACAGCTGAATACCTTGCGTAATTGCTTAATCGTTGCAGCTGATGATGTACTGGCCATGGGAATTACTTCCAACCACTTGGAGTAGGAGTCCACTATTATAAGGAAAAGGGTACCTCTGAAAGGACCCACGAAGTCCATGTGTAGACGGGACCACGGGCCGTGTCCTATTCTCTGTGCGGAAGTTGGGACTCCTCGGGCCGGGTGCTCTGGCAGCTCTCGCAAGTGCCAACCATGTGTTATATATCTATGTCCAGTTTGGGCCACCAGACGTAACTCCTCGCTAGCGCCTTAGAGCGCACGATCCCCGGGTGGCTGATATGCAGCATCTTGAGCACCCGGGAACTCAGAACTTCGGGGATTACTACCCGCTGCCCCCAGAGTAGGCAGCCCCTTTCTAAGGAGAGCTCATCTCTCCACCTACCGTAAATCCTGAATTCCTCCATAGGGGAGGTTGCCGGCCAGCCTTTCTGTACCCATGAACTGACTTAGGCCAATGACTTGTCTTTCGCCGTAGCCTTGGCGATCTCAGCTGGCAGAATTGGAGGCGACTCTAGGGCCTCAATCAGGAGTACCTGGTGGTCCTGGTCCTGTTCTACCTCACACTCGGGGTCCCCTGCCAGTGGGAGGGGTGACCTAGAAAGGGCATCAGCATGGCTGATCTCCTTGCCGGGGCGGTAGGTCAATGCGTACTAGTACACGTTGAGAAAGATTGCCCATCGCAGCATCCTTGGGGACAAGATCTGCGGGGTTGGCTTATCTGTAGTGAAAATCCCTAGGAGGGGCTTATGGTCAGTCACAACTTTGAATGGCCTGCCATAGAGAAAATCGTGGAACTTCTTGGTTCCTGCAACAATCACTAGGGCTTCCCTGTCTGTTTGTGCGTAGTTGCGCTCTGCTTTGGACAGGGATCTCGAATAGTATGCCACTGGGGCTTCTCGCCCGCTCTCTAGCACGTGGCAGAGGACTGCCCCCACCCCCACCAGTGAGGCATCGCAGACTAGCACAACTGGTTTCTTTGGGTCGAAGTGGGTCAACACAGCCTCGGAAGAAAGAAGCTGTTTGAGCCCCCAGAACGCCCATTCCTGGCTGTCCCCCCACCGCCAAGCCGCATCCTTTTTGAGCAATCTATGCAGCAGTTCCGCTGCATAGAAATTTAGGAGTCCTAGAAAGGACTGCAGTTCGGCCTTGGTGGTGGGGCGAGGAGCATCTTTCACTGCTGCTACCTTGGACTCTGCTGGTTTTATGCCCTCGGGGGTTATTCGGAAACCCAGAAACTCTACCTCTTCAGCAAAAAATACACACTTGTCCTTTCTTAACCTGAGCCCCGCTCTCTCGAACACCGTTAGTACCCAGTCCAACCTCTTGGCCAATTCCTGTTCCCCTCCCGCTGTTATCAGAATGTCATCAAAGTAGGGGAAAACACCTGGGAGCCCCTTCAACAATCTTTCTATGAGGGACTGAAAGATCCCCGGAGCAGAATTTACGCCGAATTGGAGGCGCGTGACTTTAAAAGCTTCCTTGTGGGTAACAATTGTCTGAGCGGCGGCTATAGCTGGGGTTACCGACAATTGCTGGTATGCCTGGGCTAAGTCTAGTTTGGCGAAACACCTCCCCCCATGCAAGGTTGCTAACAGGTGGCTTACCACCGGCACTGGATATGCGTTTGGGCGAATTGCCTTGTTAATCGTGCACTTGTAGTCAGCGCAGATTCTGACCTCCCCATTAGCCTTAAGTGCCATAACAATGGGGTTTTCCCACTCGGCGGAGTCCACCAGCACCAAAATCCCCTGACCCACCAGTTTGTCCAGTTCAGTCTCTATTTTGTCCTTTAGTGCGAAAGGCACTCTTCTTGGATTCATCCTGATGGGTCGAATGTCGGGGTCCAATTCGAAGGAAACTGGGGGCCCTTTGAACTTCCCTAGCCCCTTCTCAAAAAAGGTCGGGTGTGTGTTACACACCTCCGAGATCGGGTCAGCCTGCACAGCATTTATGCCTCCGATGAAAACTCCCAGGGGCCCGAACCATTGTGTACCCAGGAGGCAGCAGGACCCTTCTTTTAGGACTACTAGGGGCAACTGCACGGAGCATCTTTTAAACTGAACCTTGAACTCTCCCACCCCCAACATTGGTATACTCTTGCCCTGAACGTCCCACAAATTAGTCTTAAGGACCTTCAGCTTGGGGCGTGACTTTGGGGGAATGCGTAGAAATTTCCTGTGGGAGATGATGGAGTACAATGACCCCGAATCGATCTCCATCCTTATTGGGACCCCCTGTACCAGTACCTCAACAAAAAACGGGGGCCGCCGCAACTGCATGCTGTGGACTGCCTGGTCGCGGTCGTCGGGAATCTGTCAAGACACGCGGTGCTCCTGGGGCTCATCGTCATCTAGGATGTGCCCGACCTCATCCGCCTTTCGTTGGTGCCGTTCCGCCTGGCCCTTGCCGTCATCTCAACGCCGCCTGCAGACCCTCGCGATGTGCCCATGCTGCCCACTGTTGTGGCACCTTCCGGAATTGGCATCGGCTCCGGTCGTGGGATGCCCCGCATCCGTCGCAGTGGTGGTCCTCTCTGGCACGGTCTTGCCTCTTGGGTCTCCTCTGCACCCACTGCACGTCCTTGTCCTCTCTGAAGTCAGAGGTGGACGTGGTGGACTCGGAGGGCCCCTGCTCTCCATGAGAGGAACAGCTGTGGACTGGGACCGCCGGCGTGGGCCCCCCAACCACGGCGGTCCTGGCCTGGCACACCCGTTCGCCTTGTTGCACTGACTCAGCGGCTTGGGCGATGCACAGGACATGCTCGAACAAGATGCTCTCGTCCTTGGCCAGGAGGTTTTTCCTGGGCCCCTCATCTCGCAGGCCCAGCAGGAGCCTGTCTCTCAGCGCCTCGCTCAAGGACGCTCCCCACTGGCAAGGCACGGCAGCCACCCGCAGGGCTGCCACGAAGTCTGCCATGGACTCACCAGCTGCTGAAACGCCAACCTTGCCGGAAACACGGACACTTTCGGGCAAAATTGCTTCCTCAACTCGGCGAGGATCTCATCCAGGGGCACGGCCCTGAGCAGTCTCGGCGTTAGGAGGTTGGTGGCCAGTTCCAAAGTCTCTAGGCCGCACTGGGCCAGTAGGAATGCCCGGCACTGGGCTTCCTCCTCAATGCCTTCGAGGTCCATAGCGTAGAGGAACTGCTGTTCATAGAGTTCCCATTTTTCTGGCTTCGTGGTATCGAAGGGCACGATGTTCACTTTTCGGGATGCCATCCCACCTTCATCGCCAATTTGGTGTCCTGCACGGAAGACAAAGAAGGAGCCACAGTAAGGGCTAAAACACAACTTTATTGCATGGTAGTCAGTGTGAACATGAGATACAGGTGGACCAAACAGCTCTATTTATAGTACACTGTACATTTTGAATAACCCGAGTGATAGTTCATTGGTTACTGTCCGCGTGACGTCATGGAACGTCATGCCCATCTTCTCCAGGTGCGGTGCGGTGGGGAGGTTTCCCGCCCTTCAGGTATTCAGGGGAATCAGTATCATGTGAGCTGACACTGCTATTGGCACGAGCAGTATTGTTCTTAACAGCTTGCTACAATGTGTCATTGATTACTTACAATAGATACAATTGTCGGATACAATCAGTTAAAGGGGTACTTGTCACAAACTATTCAGTACATAACAAGGAGAAAATTCTGTTTCGGCTTCAGAGGAGTAGTCAAAGCAGAAAAGGGAGCATGAATTGGCCCTTTAAAAGGAGGTTCTTTTTAAACTGCCACTAATGAAGATTGCCAATACTTAATTAGATACTGATTACACACCCATTTGCAGACACATCTGGGGATACCAGCATTTCATTGGTTTGCAGCAATTTGTTGCCATGATTTGCATCATGCCAGACATATATACATTACCAATAGGATTTTAGGTCTATAGAAGAGGTTGGCAACCTTTTAAAGTTGGCGGCTGGGTCACACTCTCTCAGATAGTTGAGGGGGCCAGACTGGTGGTTCCCCTGATGTAAATGCTGCCATAAACATGTCCATGGCTGTCATAAATGAATTTACGACAGCTATAAACATTCTCTAGCTGCCATAAACATGTCCACCGCTTCCAGCAGCAGTGGCAGCAACAGCAATTAGAGCAAGGGTGGGGGCCTGATGATTTGGCACTGCGGGCCATTGGTTGCTGACCCCGGTCTATCACAGAAGGTGTGTGTGTGTGTGTGTGTGCGTGCGTGCGTGCGTGCGTGCGTGCGTGCGTGTGTGAATCATAGCCATAGCTATAGCAACATGAAACCTAGCCATCTATGATACATACCAATGACTTTTTAAGATGTGCTGTTCTGGTTTTTTCAATTTATTAAAATGTTATTAATTTATTTGATATATTAACTATTGACTGCTAGCCACTAAACTAATATGTCACCATGAGATTAGGACAATAAGACTGTTTTAATAATACACACAGACACAGGATTATGCTGTAAGAGAATCTGTTTCCAATGAAACCACTTAACCCACAGCACTTTTGTTGAAATAAAGATCAGGGGATGTCAAAGAGTTATTTAAATGTCACAGATTAATTTCAACATGATATTTAGTGACAGTTTCCCCCTTCCATGCCATAATAACTGTTTAATTCGAGTTTTAAAAAGTGGTGGGAAGTATAAAAGCCTGGAGAACTATGAAAATATATTTCAATGGCAGACACACTAATTTGTAACTGTAGTGTAATCTCATTCCTTTAACTGAAGGTGTCACTGTATCTCAAATTATCTAGAAAGATAAAGATTTTTAAAAACTATTCATATCTTATTTGTTCTGAGTAACAGCAGGGGGCAGAATCAAACAGCCATAAATTTAAGTAGATGGTATCCCTCACCAACCCTAGTCAAGCTACCTAAAGCCAGTCCAATTATTTTGGTGCTTGAGGAAGGAAATACTAAGTACTGGATACTCCTCCTGCAGTGAAAATACAAGTAGAATAATTGAAATAGCTCACAGTTTTCACCTTTTCATGATACTGTATACAAAATTTGCTACCTGAGGCAGCTGCCAAACTTCATCCAGTGATCAAGGTGGGTTGATCCTCTATAGACCTCAATACTCTATAGAAATGCAGCTGCTGAATGAATCTTGGCCTTGGTGCCATTAGCCATCCTCTGTCAAGGGTGACCAACCTTGGCTCTTCAGGTGTTCTTGGACTTCAATCCCCAGAAGCCCAAGTCAGCACATGTGCTGATCAAGGCTTCTGGGAATTGAAGTCCAAGAACAGCTGGAGCACCTAGGTTGGCCACCCCTGTCCTAGGTAATGCTAGTTACTCAAGAGCTGCAGACCTGGACAATTCTTTTACCACTTTTCTCACTAAGTTTAAAAAAGGTACTGTATTGATTCCCTTTCCTCCAACAATACAGTACTTGGCTTTCCCACAAACTGGCAACAAGATATCACTGAGTGAAAGAGTAAACATAGTAGGAAGTGTTCGGGTTGGGATGAATAGGAATATGGGTTTGTGTGGTGGCTGTTTGATACACACAAGATTCAGTAGCATTTGCTACAAAAACTTCTTGCTGCAAACCACACATACTTTCGCAGCATCTTTACAAGGAAGACACTTGCTCTTTTTCAGATATCTCAAGGTTACATCAGACCATCATCATCCAGTAGATTTGTCAAAAGTGAAGCAGATTGCTTATGTTATAATCTAATATGTTTATTTGGCATGCTTTGCAGACTGGTGCTTCCAATTTGCAATGGTATGTTAAATGCAATATCCTACATACAAAAGCCAGTACTGGGAATATATGAAATAAACGCTGTTCAGGAAAGAATTATACTAGGAAACAAAATTACTTGGGAAACAATTATTGCTTACAAGTGTTCATACATTTACAATGTAATGCTATTCCAAGCCATGCTAAATTATGATACTTAGTGGGGTTTTGACATCTCTCTGTGCTTGCTTTCTGGCAAGACTGCAGCTTGAACGGCTTAAAATTCTTGGAGGCAAATACTGCAATTGAATAACCAAATTTAGATGGTACATTTTTGTGGGATGCAGTACATTGCTTCATAAATATTAACATGGTCAATATAAATTATCACATTAAAGCTTGACACCATAACCAAAGAATGCTTTAAATGACATAACCAGTATCTTCTAGAGTGTTTGTTTCTAAATGTTCTGGTGAGTGTGTGTATGGTATACTGTACATGAAAGAAACAGTAAAATGGACTAGTGGGCATTAAACTATACACAATTAAAGTGGGTTTGGAACTCCTTCTCATTCATGAGAAGTTTAACATTTGGAGACCCACAGCCTTGTAATAAATATTGTCTGTCCTAGGAAAATGGCCAAAAGTGGTTCCACCTAAACATTCCGGAATTATCATTTCATGAGAGCTTTTAAGTTATTTTAGTTACTTAGAATTGTCCATAAAAACCATGCTCAAGTGAGCTACAAGTAAAAACAAGTATAAGACTTTTAAGATCTTATACAGGTCATCTCTTTTTGAAACAGTCCTTCCCCTTCTTTCTTAATCTCCATAACAGCATCAAAAGAAACAGAACTCCATGTTCCATCTTGCTTTCTTCTTCTGTGTCTAGGCCAGATGTGAAACTGCCAAAATGAAGGCACCTTTTCGTGAGTTCATTCTGCAGTTTCTTTCACCTGATCTAGTGTGAGAAAGTTTATCCGGTAACACAAGGTTGCTGTTACCAGGGTACACCCAATTGTGGTTCAAAAATACTGTACCACAATCTTCAAGGAGGCTCTTTCAATGTGCCCTCGGGCATTTATATACTGTACAGTAATTGTAAAAAACAAAAAAGATAATTATTTTGCCTTTACACTGGTTTTATATCAAAGAATCTGTGTTTAACCATTTCTGTTTTATGTTGGCAGTCTTGTATCCTGTTTAAATATCTAAAGTAGGAAACCTTGAACATGAAGATTCTGAATAGAAAATGTAGACTATAAAGAGAAAGTAATGTGTAGTTGTTAAAGATATGGTGCAGGCTTGTATGCCTTCTGAGTCATCAAGTGGAAAACAGCTTAACACTGATAGTTTTACAGCCTGCTATATGGGTTCAGTATTTATTTTCCTTTCCTCTTCTTCTCTGTTGTTCCTTGTCTGCCTATAGCAGGGATTCTCAAACTGCAGCCCATGGGCCGGATGCGACCCATGGCACCATTTCATGTGGACTCTCACTGCCTCCACCACACCAGGAAGTGCCATGTGGTGAAGGAAGGGCAAAATGGCCATCCAGCTCCAGAAGCTGACTGAGGGAGCATGACCCAGCCCCTGGCTTTAAAAGGTTGAGAACTCCTGACCTGCAGTTTTAAAAATAGCTTCTAGTGATGATATTGACCACCTGGCAGACTACAAACCTTGGAAAGTTACTTTTTAGAATACAACTCCCAAATATTTTGGCTCACCTACCCAAAGCCAACTGTTTCAAAGCTCTGTCGAATCATAATACTTGGCTGATAGACTTCATTCATACTGGTGGGTTGCAAAAGGGATAAACCAACAGACAGTTCAACAGAAGCTGGATCTAAAAAGGAAGCAGGGCCTCTTCAGTTAAAAAAAAGTGACTATGTGTTTTATTATAGGCTGGAGTCTCT
Organism: Bradypodion pumilum; assembly: GCA_035047305.1. Taxonomy (NCBI): domain Eukaryota; kingdom Metazoa; phylum Chordata; class Lepidosauria; order Squamata; family Chamaeleonidae; genus Bradypodion; species Bradypodion pumilum. The sequence continues at coordinate 198,939,553 of JAWDJD010000005.1, read as the reverse complement.
TGGGGGAAATATGGTTGAAGTCAAAACATACGTCTCCCTTTAGAATAATAATTTGGATCCTAACTAGCTTTTTAGAGAAGGAAAACAGTGCAGAACATACTTAGAAGTGTAGTTAGATCCCTAAGGAAGGAAATCTAGTGAAGAATTCACTTCAACAAACACCTGCTAAAATAATTAGTCTAGAGTTCATGTAGGTTCATGCTGTCCAAGCATGCCCAATAATAAGGAAATGGGACTCAACAGAACAACTGAAAACATCTATTTCTGTAAAGTGCCCTTAAACTCTTTAGTGCCAAGTAGCCATGCATATTTTCAGATCTGTAAAACATAGTGTAGCTACTAGTCTTGATTATATATTTATAGTCCCATGTGAATAAGTATGATGTTTTCGTAAGTAGAGCAGATAAGAATGATTTCTTTGTCTACAATTGGCATTCTGAGTCTTATGGAAACAATTGTTGAAAGACATTGCAGTACAGTATTAAGTTCTTTTCATTTTTAATAGAAGAATCCATAGCAAGCCCTACAAGGTAAATATTATTTGGTAATTCACTTGATCCATAAACGCTAACATTAAAATGTGTGCTGTTCAAGATCAGTTCAAAACATAACTAATAACATACATTCAATTTTATTTAGCAGCGGCGGCGGCTACAACTCATACCTGAGAATGCATTTTTCCCCCTAAGGCATGAAAAATGCCATTGGTATGAATTTGTTTGAGGTGGGTCCCAGCTTGCCATGAAGTGACCAACACACAATGATCATGGATCCATCTCCTGCAGTGCATATGAAATGGGACATGCAGAATTTAGCACGGGGTAGTCCCAATATAATGGTAATGTTCTGAGAAAGACCTTGGTGGAAGAGAGAATCATCTTTACCTATAAAATTGTGTGTTAACCATTGGTGTCCGGCATGCATGCCCGCACTCAGCCCAACCATCCCAAACCGAGCCGCCTACACTTACCTTAAGACCCTTGGCGCATCGCCGCAAGGGTCTGGTTGTCAAGAGTGGGGCAGCTGCCCCACGAAGATGACCAAAAAATAAAAAATACATTTCCTAGCCTCCTTCACACCGTGAAGCTGAGGGACGTGACTGCGAAAGAGGCTGTGAAAGCGCGGTGTGTGGAAATAAAAAAAACACTGCTGCGACCACGCGCACTTCCCGGCTGGCAAGGAAGGCCGGTTCCGGCCCCACTGCGGCTTCGGTGGGGTTGCAGAGAGAAGGGGGAGACCCTCTTCTCTCCACAAACCTGGCAAAAAGATTCCCTCAGGGAAACAGAGCACCAGAACTGCACTCCATTCTCAGGCCTCCGTCTCCCAGAGAGAAACTTTTATGCTTCCCTACAGGAGACAGAGGTCGAGAGCGGAGCACCATTCTCAGCCTCCATTTCCCTAAGGGAAGCAGTTCATCTTCCTAGGAGGACAGAGGATGAAAGCTTCAGCCCCCGTTTTCTGAGGAAGATGAACTGCTTAAAAACAGGAGATGGATGCTGAGCACAGAGCACCGTTCTCGGCCTCTGTCTCCTGTAGGGAAGCGGTTCATCTTCCTAGGAGGATGGAGGCTGAAAACCTTGGCCCCTGTATTCTGAGGAAGACGAACTGCTGCTTCCCTCCTGTTCCCCTCCCCCAACCCAGGCTACGGCAAGGCAGCAGGGAGAAAAATTTTCTCCCCACAGCCTCGGAGGCTGGCATAAGCCTCCCCATAGCTGTGGGGGGAGAGACCCTCCTCTTCCCCCCAGGCTTCGGTGAGGCAGCAGGGAGACACACTCACCATTCGCCCGGGGTGGACACAGGGCCAAAGGACTTGGCCACTGCCTCCTCACCAGGTGGTGGGGAACGCAAGGGTACTGAAGGCGCTCACTGCGCACTCCCCATTTGCCAGGGGAGGATGCCGTGGTCAGGTCCTTCGGCCCTGCGTCCTCCCTAGACGCCAGCCAAACCACCCTTCCATGGAGGACGGAGGATGAAAACTTCGGCCCCCGTCTTCCGAGGAAGACCAACCTCTCTCATTCTCATTCATTTTCTCTCTTTCTCTCTGACTTGCCTGCCAGCTGCAAAAGTTGCAGACATCATGAGAAATCTAGATAGTTTGTTAGAGAGAACTGGGAAGGAGCCAGTGGTCATGGTACACGTTGGTACCAATGATGTTGGAAAGGCCAAGTGGTCTGTCCTGGAAGCCAAATTCAGGTTGTTAGGAAGAAGATTGAAGTCCCGGACTTCCTAGGTAGCATTTTCAGAAGTGCTGCCTGTTCTTCGTGCAGGACCTACCAGGCAGGCAGAGCTCAGAAGCCTCAATGCGGATGAGGCGGTGGTGTCGAGAGGAGGGCTTCAGATTTGTCAGGAACTGGAGAACATTTTTTGGAAAGCCAAATCTGTTCTGGAGGGATGGGTTGCACTTGAACCATGATGAGACCAGATTGCTGGCACTCAACATCAAAAAGGCTGCAGAGTAGCTTTTAAACTGATAACTGGGGGAAAGCCGACAGGAGCTGGGCAGCATCCGGTTCAGAAAAGTGTGTACTTGAGTATTGAGGAGGATGCAAAAATTACTGAGCAGAGCAAGGAGCTAGTCACCAGCACTCTAGCAGCAGAATGCAAAAGGCAATCTAACAATGCAACTGGACTCAAAAGACTGTATCAGAAAGCATATATAAATGCATGTATGCAAATGCCAGAAGCCTTCAGAACAAAATAGGGGAGCTGGAATACTTAGCAATAGATAAGAATATTGATATTATTGGCATCACTGAAACTTGGTGGACAGATGATAACCAATGGGATACAGTTATACCAGGCTACAAACTGTACAGGAAGGATAGGAAGGGGCAAACGGGAGGTGTTGTAGCCTTGTATGTCAAAGAAGTGATAAAATCATACGAATTGGAATATCTAGGTGATTTGGAGTCACCATTAGAAACTCTGTGGGTAAGAGTACCAGGCCACAAGGATGGTCTAACAGTAGGCACATACCATCAGCCTCCAACCCAAACTCCTGAGGGAGACTGGCAGTTGGAGAATGTTGTAAAGGAGGCATCCAAGAAGGGAAGCCTGGTTATAATGGGGGACTTCAATTACCCTCACATAGACTGGGTGAACTGTTGTTCAGCACATGATAAAGAGGTAAAGTTCCTAGATATACTAAATGATTGTTCCCTGGGACAGATGGTTGAAGACCCAACTAGAGGTACAAGAATCCTTGACTTGATCCTGAGTAATACTCAGGATCTGGTGCAAGATGTTAATGTGACTGATCCAATAGGGAACAGTGACCACAACTCAATTATGTTTAACTTGATCATAGACTGCAAGTCACTGATAAAATCTAACACAGAGACCTTAAATTTTCAAAAAGGAAATTTCCCAAAAATGAGGAAACTAGTAAAAAAAAGAAGCAGAAAGGGAAAATTGATAGAGTCCAAACACTCCAAGAGGCATGGAGGCTGTTTACAAAAACAATAACAGAGGCCCAATTGGAATGCATACCCAAAAGGAAAAAGGGCACTGCCAGGTCCAAGAGGACTCCAATGTAGCTTACAGGAGCTGTTTGGGAAGTGATCAAAAGCAGGAAAAGCTCATTTAGAAGATGGAAGTCTTGTCCGAATGAGGACAGCAGGCAGAAACATAAATTCTGGCAGAACAAATGCAAGGCAACAATCAGGAAAGCAAAGCAAGACTTTGAGGAGTGTATAGCTAAAAATACTCAGAGAACTAACAAAGACTTCTTTAAGTACACTAGAAGTAAGAACCCAACTAGGAAGGCCATTGGACCATTAGATGACAATGGAAGGCAAGGGGTTATTAAAGAGAAAACAGAGATTGCAGAGAGACTCAATGAATTCTTTGCTTCAGTATTAACTGAAGAAGACAGAGACCACATGCCCAAAACAGAGCCTATCTTCGTAGGGAGGGAAACCGAATAATTAAGCCAGATAGAAATAACCAGGGAGGAGGTCCTTGCATGTCTTGTTAAACTAAATGCTAATAAAATCACCAGGACCAGATGGCATCCATCCACGAGTTCTCAGGGAACGTAAAGATGAAATTGTTGATCTCCTAGCCAAAATATATAATCTTTCCATCAAATCAGGGTTTGTGCCTGATGACTGGAAGGTAGCGAATGTAACATCAATTTTCAAAAAAGGATCCAGGGATGATCCAGGAAATTACCGACTGGTAAGTTTGACACGTGTCCCAGGTAAAGTGATGGAAACCATCCTAAAAGATAGAATTAATAGGCACATAGAAGAGAAGGCGCTGCTAAAGGAGTGCCAACATGGCTTTTGCAAGGGCAAATCTTGCCTCACTAATCTGTTGGAATTTTTTGAGAGTGTCAACAAGCATGTGGATAAGGGGGATCCAGTTGACATTGTTTATCTGGACTTTCAGAAGGCTTTTGACAAGGTCCCACACCAAAGGCTCTTGAATAAACTTACCAGTCATGGAATAAAGGGACAGGTCTTGTCCTGGATCAGCAACTGGCTAAGGGACAGGAAACAGAGGGTAGCACTAAATGGACACTTCTCCAAGTGGAGGGAAGTAAAGAGTGGGGACCCCAAGGTTCAATACTGGGACCCCTGCTTTTCAACCTCTTCATAAATGATCTAGAGGTAGGAGTAAAAAGCAAGGTAGCCAAATTTGCTGACGACACTAAATTATACAGGGTAGTGAAAACTGTGAGGGATTGTGAGGAGCTCCAGAGGGATCTCTTGACACTGGGGGAGTGGGCAAAACAGTGGCAAATGAGCTTCAACATTAGTAAGTGCAGAGTGATGCATGTTGGGGCAAAAAAAACCAATTACATTTATAAACTGATGGGGTCTGAACTCTCTGCAACAAACCAGGAAAGGGACCTTGGTGTCCTGGTGGACAACTCAATGAAGGTGTCAACCCAGTGTGCCTCAGCAGTGAAAAAAGCAAACTCAATGCTAGGGATCATTAGGAAGGGTATAGAAAATAAGTCAGCAAGTGTCATTTTGCCTCTTTATAAATCTATGGTGAGGCCCCATCTGGAATACTGTGTACAGTTCTGGTTGCCATACCTCCAAAAGGAGGTTATCTCTCTCTCTCTCTCTCTCTCTCACACACACACACACACACACCTACTGGGCTGCAAATTTCAAACCAGCCCAGTGTGTGTGTGTGTGTGTGTGTGTGTGTGTGTGTGTGTGTGTGTGTGTGTGTGTGTGTGTTTACATGTGTGCACACACACCAAAACCACCCCTAACCACCAACACACACATTAAAAATGCCCGGCATTGCCGGGCAAACTATGCTAGTAAAACTATAAGGCTGTAATCTCTGTCTGAGAACCTCAAATGAAAAAGAGCGCACCACTCTCTGAGGCATTACATTGTACAGATCTTATTGTAAAGAAGTTTGTTCTTGCAATTATGTAAAATATCCTTTCCTACAACATCAGTCTATTGCTTTGGGTCCTTCCCTCTGGATTTACAGAAAACAAATGTAGCCAATCCTCCAGGAACCATCTTGCAAGCATTTAAAGATGGTGTCTTATTGCTTCTCAGCATTCTCTTGTCCAGGGCTAACCTTATCCAGTTCCCTCACCTTTTCCTCTTGTCCTCCTCTAGTCATGATCCAGCTTCTCAACATCCTTCCTAAAACTGGGATGCTGAGCACTAGGCACAGTATTCCAGATGAGGTCTGACCAAAGCAGAATTGGGAAGGCACTAATACAGGGATTCTCAACCTGCAGCCCATGGGCTGGATGCGGCCCATGGCACCATTTCATGTGGCCCCCTCACTGCCTCCAAAACACCCGGAAGTTCCATGTGGTGGAGGAAGGGTAAAATGGCCATCCAGCCCCCGAAGCTGTCTGAGGGATCATGACCCAGCCCCTGGCTTTAAAAGGTTTAGAACTCCTGCATTAATGCTTCTCTCAACCAATAGTCTCTCAATGAAACTTAGTATGGAATTTGCTTCTAAGTTACAATGTTGAGTCATGTTTAGCTTGTGGTCTACTAAAGCCCCTATATACTTTCTACATGTACTAAAATACTTACATGTGTGCATTTCTCCCCAGCTTGCCCAGATCTTAATGTCTGGGCAAATATGGGAGGGTGTAGGTGTCATGTCCCAGGCTGTGAAGAGCTTCTGAAGGTTAAAGACAGCACCATGAACTGGCTTTAGAAACAAACCAGTAACCAGTACATACTGTATATCTCAGATAGGAAAATATATTCCCAGTTAACCATACAAGTTTAAACCCTGACTGCTGTGTTTTGAGAAAATTGCAGCTTCCAAACTACTATATCTTCCATAGTAATCTCAAATACAATATATTGCTGCAGCCTAAATGGGATATTGCCAAAACATAGATCACTGTTGCCAGACACTCTGGGGAAATACTGGAGGTTGATGGACACTGTGACCTTAAAGAGTGATGTGGTATTTGCACTCCAGGATCCCTCTTTCCATTTGTTTATGTTTCTTTAATGGTGTGATGGTATGTATTGGAGGAGTGATTTTCCCAGTGTTCTGAACACAGAGAAAGCTCAAGACATTGACTTAACAGACTTAACATGTTTGCAAATTATAACAAGCTCAATGTTAGAATCTGAATTGTTTTAATATGCAAATACACCTCTATTAAAAGGGCAAGATTTGTTACACATAACCTGAGCCCATGATTTGTAACTGGCATATAGACTCTGACCTGTTTAAACTAAGGTTTATTAAACCATGTTATTTTACCTGCCGCCAACACTCAGCATTGAGTCGCTGGCTGTATGGTCTCCATTACTGTAGCAGGATGTCTGGCCAGACAATAACCTGACTCCCTAAAGGGGCCAATGGCTATGAGTGGATGAGCCCCTTTAGGTGGTATAATGGTCCCCTCAGTGGAAGAAATACCACTGGAAACCATCATATTGGGCCCAATGGCAAAATGAACAGAGGAGGAAGTCTGATTCCCAATGATCATGGAAGCAGAAAAGGCCATGCCATATGGACTGGCTGTGAAGGTGCACCTTGTCCATATCCTCAAGGCTGCAGCAGTCCATTGCAGTCCTGGTGTTAAATTCTGCATGTCTTATTTCATATGTGCCATAGGAGATGGCTCCACGATCATAGTGTGTGGGTCACTTCATGGCAAGCTGGGATCCACCTTAAACAAATTCACACCAATAGCATTTTTTCTGCTTAGGAAAAAATACATTCTTGGATATGAGTTGCGGACGACAACGACAAACCATGACATATTGTGATGTCCAAATCTACAACTGCTATTATGATGGGCAGATGGATGATAGAAAGCTGAATGTGGAACTGATAGCGAATTGATTGGTACACTTGAATATTTTGGCAGTGAGGCAATAAGGAGGGTCAGACCATTTTCAAAATGAGTGAGTAAGGATATGTTGAAAAATTTGGTATAGTCAGAAGCAGGGAGAGAGAGCATGAGGGAATAGATAAAGAAAAAGAAGTGAAAGAAATCTTACTGAGAGTGTGCTATGAAGTGCCAGAGAGAGGAAGAGGACCGGACTGAACCCAGCTGTGGCGTATCTCGGCGGTGAGGGCTTCCGCCCGCGACTCCCTGGCCCCGTCATCGCCGGAGAGAGGAAGAAGACTGGACCAGACTCAACTGTGGCATGTCTCGGTGGAGAAGCTGCCCCCACCCTCCTATCTGGGCTCTGCTTGCCCAGGAAGGATAAAGGCAGTGAGCGCTCCCGCCCACGTCTCCTGGGCCCCGTCACCACTGGAGAGAGGAAGAGGACTGGACCAGACCCAGCTGTGGCATGTCTTGGCAGTGAAACTGCCTCCACCCTCCTATCCAGGCTCTGCCTGCCCAGGGCTGTGAGCGCTCCTGCCCACGTCTCCCTGACCCCATCACCGCCAGAGAGAGGAAGAGGAGGCCTCCAAGGCTTGGGGCAGCTGAAGAGGAGAAAGATGTTCTCGTCACTGCCTCAAGGCATCGTACACATTCCTCGCTTGACTCGTTTGTTCTCGCTTGGCTGCTCTCTGTTAGGTTAAGGACTGAGGCAGCTGTGACCGTTTAGCGGCCTGGGGACACTCTCGCCCGCCCTGACCTGGGCTCTATCTGCCTGGAGGAGGACTTTGTTGCTTTGTTTACTGCTGGGCTAGTGATTTGTATATCTCATTATTGATTTGAATATTGTATTTTGTATATTGTACTGTTGGATACTTTGTATTTGAGTTTTTTATATTGTAATATTATGTATTTATTGGGGATACTGTGGATGTTTGTTTTTGAATTTCTTGCTGTACTGATTATGTGTATTATTAATATGTTGTAGCCGCCCTGAGTCAGCGCAAGCTGAGGAGGGCGGGATATAAATAAAAATCGAAATCGAAGAGTCTGTTAAAATAGTTAATAGAATCTCTGTTAAAATATACAGCATATTTATATTCTGCAATTGTTCTACCTTTGAGATGGCTTAGTGGTTAAGATGCTGAACTTGATTACTGGAAGATTGGCAGGTCAGCAGTTCGAGACCCGAGTGCTACACAACGGAGTGAGCTCCCATCTCTGTCCCAGCTCCTGCCAACCTAGCAGTTCGAAAGCAAGAAATTGCATGTAGATAAATAGGTACCATTTTGGTGGAAAGGTAAACAGTGTTACATGCCTTGTCATGCCTGCCACATGTCCACAGAAATGTCTTCAGGTGCAGACAGCACTGATTCCTTGGGTGTAAATGGAGATGGTGAGCACCGAAACCTATAGTTGAATAAGATTGGCTTTTGAGCAATTTTGACCTTTTTTTACCCTATATATCCTAGAAGCTGCCTTTCCTTTCTTACCATTTACCTATGTTTTCCAAATAAAACTTTTTGTTTGTTCAAAACAAACCTCTCCTTATTATTTAATATTATGAACAACTTAAAAGATATTCAGCAGGTTATGTTAAGAAACTGTTACATCCACACCACAAGCTACATATTAGCAGAGAGAACAGAAAATATTAGATAAAATAAACTTTTTATCTCTGTATCTGACTTGAAATAGATGCCACCTAGTGGCAAAGAGGTTCTGGCCAACAGTAAAAGGGCAACCTCTAATGATAGGCAGACATTTTGGGGATACAGTAAACTCTTGGGTTACAACAGAGGTCCGTTCCAACAGCCTCCGTCGTAACACAAAATAATCATAACCCAAAGCATGTTTTCCCATAGGAATGCATTGAAAATAAAAAAAGGCCCGACCAGAGGAAAAATAATCAGAAAATAATACAAAAAAACCAACCACCCCCCCCCAAAAAATGCCAGGCACGATCATACCCCCCTCCCCAACAAAAGCAACAAAGTGATCTCCCTCCCTTTTCCATGTCATTTGGGGACCTTATCCGCTCCAGATAAGCTCCTCAGAGAGGCATGCGTTGAACCCATTTTCCACCCCTGCCAGCACAGGAAGAGTCTGGGGACCTTGCCCACTTGGTTCCCACCTTCCTCCGAGCACCCTGGGCAGTACTACAGCTGAAAACACGCACCTCCCTCAGACATTGGGACTTCGGGTGGAGGGGCAGTGGTCATTTTAAACTCTAAAATGGTGTTGGTGGCCATTTTGAACTCTAAACTGGAGGGGTGGCCATTTTAGAGTTGAAAATAGCACAATTTTTGGTAGTAAACCAAAAATTAGTCATAACCCGGAGAATTTTTTAAAAATTAAATGTGTGGTCATAACCCGTGGCAAACATAACCCTGGGCAGTTGTATGCTGGGGTTTTACTGTAGTTGTTTTTTTAGGCTAATACCCAGTGGTGGGCTCCAAAAAAATGCTACCACACTGTGGGCATGGTATCGTGGGCATGGCCAGGGGAAAAGCCCTGCGTTGCACCCAAATTAGGACTACTTTATTTCAAAACTTGGATGGGCGGGGCCAGCCAGAATTTCTGCTACCAGTTCTGGCGAACTGGTGCAAACCTGCTGGTGCCCACCACTGCTTCTACCTATTTTACTGGTACTGAGAAGTGGCAGCTGAGTTAAAAGTGTTGGTGCCAAAGAGATCCCTGTGACTACCTGTGAAGCATGTGACCTGCTAGTATGAAAACTTGTGGAAAGGATGTTTTCCCAGGAAGAATATTACAGAGCCTAATCCAGCTACTTAGCACTGTACTTTCTGTGCTTTAGAAGTTTAACACAGAGGCACTTTCTTCTGTACTGGTCTGGAATTGCCTGAGAAAGAAGGTGTTCATGCATTTTACTGCTACACTGAGTATTTTGCTGTTTCACAGAATGAGAAGCTAAGGCTGGGTCAGTGTAGTGAAGAAAATGAGGCAATTGTAGAATGCTGAGGCAATAAAACAGACTCACTCGCTTTAGACTACAGGTGAGAATCACATTTTGAAAAGCTTCCCTTGCTTAAAAACTACAGTACAGTATATATAAACTATTTTTTTTTAAAAAAAGTTATTTTTAAAATGTACAGTACATTGTATGGTACTGAAGGAACAAACTATAAGGTCCATACCTGTCAACCCGCGGCTCCGGAAAAAACGGGACCTGCGCAGGTCGCTTTCCACGCATGCGTGGAAGCGCTACGCCGCTTGCGTAGGGGCTGCGCAAGCGATGTAGTGCTTCCACACATGCACGGAAAGCGTTTCCCCCCCACTCCCAAATTACGGGGTTTTGGCAGCGCAGGGCGGGTTATGACATCAATCGGCGTCAAAATCCATGGCAATCCCAGCCAAATTGGGATGGTTGACAGGTATGATAAGGTCCCGGAGAACTTGAAATAAGGCCTCAGGCACCATAGCTGACACGGCTTACTCTTCACACCACTGTGGCACCTCAAAAAGTAATTAATTAACAGACTCAGATATGTACTGTACTTTTGTACGAGCCATATGAGCAAAAGCTGGAACTTAACTCTCTACTCTTACCAGGATAGTGTGCCTGGAAGAACCAAAAGCATCTGTTTGCTTATATATAAAACACTTGCTCCAAGTGACTAAGAAGGAGTAACAACACATCTGCCTTGCCTTACCCAAGATCTTCACCTATAGTCTATTTTACCCTTTTGTCTCTTTGTCAGAATTAGAGCTAGCCTGTCTAAATAATACTATCCCAGATGCATTAACTTTCTCTCTGCAGACTTTCTACATGCAAAAAAAAAGCATCTACTCCTTGCAGCATGACATGGGGCTGCCCATTCTAACACCTTGAGGCTTTATAGCCATTATGGTGAACCTTGGCACTCCAGCTGTTCTTGGACTTCAAAGAAACCCAGGTCCCTGTGAATCCACACAAATGGGCTTACTGCTTCTGGGAATAGAAGTCCAAGAACAGCTGGAGTGCCAAGGTTTGCAGTAAACTCATTCGTGTGGATTCACAGGGACTTCGGCTTCTGAGAATTGAAGTCTAAGAACAGATGGAGTGCCAAGGTTCACCATCACTGCATTATAACCTAATTTCATGGCAGCGTAGGCCAACCCCTGTGCTTTATTTTGATTACAATGTAATATTGTGAAGGATATAGTCACTTACTGCTTAATCTGTTTGGCTATCTTCCAGAACAAAATATTGGATAAGCAATTATATCATATAGTTCAAAAAGTAGTGTATTTTTAGAGTTACTAGATCCAGTTTGTACTGGCAAAGATAAAAATTCTGGTGATCAGAACACACTTTCTAACTGGCTAGGAGTTCTTGAGAAGGAAAAGTAGTGCCAAAATAACCTAAATAGAAAACAGGATTTCTATTAGATTTATTTATTTATTTTGTATACAGTGCTCACTTGTATAAATGTTTAAAAAAACAACAGCAACAACAACAACAACAACAACAACAACAACAACAACAACAAATTTGTTTATGGTTTGGATTGATTATAAAAAGGCATTTGATTCAGTTCCACACAGCTGGATTGAGAAATGCCTTGATATTTTTGGAATTAGCAACAACATTCAAAGTTTCATGAAGGCTTCAATGAAGCTATGGGGAATAAAGTTAATGGCCTGTGGAGAAGATAGGTGGGTGGGTATGTTGGGGTTTTAATGGTTCAATTGTTTTTTATGTATGTTTTAACTTGTTGTGAGCCGCCCAGAGTTGGGTTTACCTGATTGGGCGGCATAAAAATTTGAATTTTAATAAATAAATAAATAAATAAATAAATAAATAAATAAATAAATAAATAAATTTATTATTATTATTATTATTATTATTATTATTATTATTATTATTATTATTATTATTATTATTATTATTATTATTATTATTATTATTATTATTATTATTATTATTATTATTATTAAAAAGTGGCCTAGAAATGAAATAAATAAAACAATAAATAAATAAGCTATTCTCCCCCCTCCAACAAAATTACTATTCCTTTTAACTGTATGAGTGGGGACAACCAGATGCTTAAGAGATCATGGATTAACTTAAAAGTAGGATAGCAGACATCCTCAGTCTGGAAATAGATTCCCCCCCCCCCAGTCAGGTTGTTCAGAAACACTGATCATAAATATTTGTAATTAATTTTCCACCACACGTCTTTAATATTGCTTGCACAAACCTCACAGAATATATGTCATTTTCACATGAAATATTTATTTCTTAGAGGCACAAGTTTGCTTTAAATAGATCAAAGCTTCCAAACATAAAGTTTTTATCCAGTCTTTTCAACAACTCACAGGCACTAAAATGCACACACAAAGAGGCAGTAGCCATGTTAACGTATTGTAGCAAAAGAACAGGAATGACAGCAAGATGTTGTGGTAGTGAAAGGCTAAGCCCAATTGTTGTTCTCAACTATAAAAGACCTACTAAATGGCTGAAATTTAAGTCATCTGTTAAGTAAACAAAACAAAATTTAGCTTTGTAACATTAAACATAACATAACATGTCTGACTGTGGAGTGCACTTGAGCCACAAAAGCTAACATTAAAATACAGGAGTTAGTCTTTAAGGTGCTACAATGGTTTTTTTTCTTGTTTTTTTTTGTTTACTCTCTGATATGCTTGCACAGTCTAACATGGCTACCACTTCAAAAATTTCACAGGGTGAGTAATAATGACCAAAATTCTATTGTACAATTACACCTGTGGAAAACAAACAACATAACCTGCAGTAGCCTCTCACTGGCAATTAACAAGTCACCACTTGGATTTTTGGCTGCCCCTGCATTTGAGACACAGAGGTTTCACACAGCCCACATGTTGAACATTGTCTACCCTGTTTTAAAGACTTAGTAAATTTACTGTGACACAAGATGTTGCAGACAAGACTCTGTTTCAAGATACGTAGTTTTTAAGGTGTAGCAGGATTTATTCTGGCATTTTTAAAATGTACATAAAGATCCTTGGCATCAGTTACCAAAAAAGAAAAAGAAAAATCACTAATTTCTCATTTATCTTTCCATATTCCCTCCTGGATTTATGGTAGTCCCACAGAATGAAAATGGAAACTGGCTGAGGGCCAGCTGTCCCAAGGTTTTTTTTAATCACATTGCAACTGCTTTTTTTTAAAGTCATTAGGAGATGAATCTTCTCAGAATATAATATTTCAAACTTCCTCCTAGAGTAGAAAGAAAACATGCAGGTTTCATTGATAAAAAGAAAATACCTGTACATGTAAGCTATACAGAGAGACAGAATGTAGGTCCCATTACGTACAGATGGAGATTGGCCTATCACAGCATGATTTTCAATCTTTCCAGAATGTTCACACTCAGAAAAAGAAGGGAAATCAACTTTACCTGCATTAGAAAGAAACGCATCAGCTGATTTTAGTCAAACAATTACTTCTTATCAACAAGACGCAGATTCAGTCTTATGAATGAACTAGATTGGCAGCCATTTCCGTCTACATAGCAACTGGACAAATATTATTCAGTGCCTGTGTTAGGGCCAATGAAACTTCAGGTCAAGACATTTTCAGTACACAAAACACTAATGTGAACTCTCTCTCTCTCTCTCTCTCTCTCCTTGCCTTTCTCTGTCTTTACTGTTCCTAGAGTATGATCTCATCTTCAGGTTGTAAATACTTGGTTTTATGGAAGAAAAATATTATGAAGAGTAGAATTCATGAACAATTTAGATAAGAGCCATAGCTTTAATTTCACGTGGCAATTTGAAGACAATCCTGGGTTGTCTATCAAACATATCTGATCAGCCACAGGGGGAGGACTTTCCCCATCAGCTGCAAAGCAGTGCCACCGCCCTGCAACTGAGCAAACTCCAATCAGCAGGGGGGAGGACTTCCCCCATCAGCTGCAAAGCAGCTGCTATGGGAGCTGACGGGACTGCTAAAACCCCATCACAGAAAGAAAATACTGTTGACATTTTGTTGAATTTTGCTCCTCCCCCAACCTTAAGTGACTTTTTAAAAGCTTCTCCTGTGGAGGTATGGACAGAATATAGTTAAAGTGGGCAGCCCAGGAGGATTGGTGTAGACAAGTTCTAACTTTCTCATCAGATACAGCAATATTATAACAAAGTAAGGCTTGAACTATCTCACTTTGCATGTAATGAACATATCTCGTATATTTGTTTCACCTTTTAAGTTGCATTACTGAACTGAATGAACATTTGCACAATATTCTAATTTTCCGAGTTCCACATGTACATCTGTCTGCATTCTCATGCCATGCTAAGAAAGGTTCAAGGGCATTCATAAAGCTGCATAGTGGTGTGTTAGCAGAATTTATGTGGTAGACACACTCTTTTAGAGCACAATTTGCTTGTGTGTGCCCACTAAAATAATAAATAAATGTAGCTTCAAGGGGCAAGCATCATTTCTTACCCCTCCAGGCAGACATAAAGAATGTTTTATGTTAGCCACGATTTAATACTTTAGCTATGATTTATCATGCTTAGTTGAGAAGCAAGCAGAAGAATGGCCAGACGGTAGTATCCAAAGATATTTGTGAAAGGCTATATTACCTGATTACCTTCGGTTTTCTTGATATTGCTACCTGAAGTAAAGGAATTTAAGTTCATATGAGTTCATTACAATAAACACTTTATTCTTCTAAGACGGATTTTTTGCTATTATTATCCTTAGTTGAGAAGCAAGGCAATAATAAAAGGCAGGGTTTTTGCTTCAGATGTAAAAATAAACCATGGTTTAAACAAGCCAGAATTCATAGGCTAGCAACAAACTAAGCCTGAGTTTTGCAGCTGCCTTGCAATTTTGTTTGCAAAGTACTGCAGCTACAGATACAGGGTGGCCTGTAAGTCTCTACCCGTCCATATGTTATGTTATAATGCTTTAATTCTAATGATGAGCTGAAGGCAGTTGTTACTGTGGCATTTGGAATAATAATCCCTGCTATGTTGAGGGTACTGTCTCACAGAACATGGCATCACATAATGTTATGCAGTGAGAATGAGGGACAGCACACAGATACACTTGTTACAAGCGTGTGCTGGTATATCGGGCAATCAGGCTTTGTTCCACCCTGCCCTTGTCTCATGCGCCCTTGGGTGCCAATAGCAATGTATGGGTCCCCCCCCAACTGAACCACCAAATAGGCGCCCTCACCACTCCCTGTCCAGCACCTTCCCATGGTGCCCTGCACACCCCTGACTGGATATATAAGATATATGGAAGAGTAGGTACTTATGGGCCAACCTGTATAATAACAAGCAAGTATTCAACCAATCAATCACAGCCTGGTTCACTGTTGTTTCCAAATTCAGTCCCTGAGTACTGCACTTTTATCTATACCTATAAAATGGTGTGTTAACCGTTGGAATGTGACAAAGGATGTTGCACCAGGCCCCACTAGCCCCGTCCGAGCTTCCGTTCACTCACCCGAACGGGGTTCGCAGGTAACTGTCGGGTTGAAATTTTTGACCTGGGGGCAGGAGCCCCCCAGTCGCAAACAAAAAAAGGGAACTTCAATTCCCAAAGTTCCTTTCACCACGCCGCGCCAGAGCCAATCAGGCTGAGCGGCGCGGCAAAAGGAACATTCGGAAACGTGCCGCGGCCAATCAAAAAAAGCCGCAAAAGAAAAACCGCCACAGAAACCAAACACACGCAGCCAAAACTACAAGCCCCAGCGTCCTGCGCGCCATTAGCGCGCAGGACGCTGAGGCAGCCGGCACCCAAAAAATAAAAGCAAAAAAATAAGCCTGCCGCCACTGCAATTCATCCCCACGGGCGAGCCAGCATGGCCCGTGGGGGAAAAAAAATAACCACCACCCCCCGCCGCCGCTGCCCTTCCGTTTGAAGGGCCAGCCAGCACACGAAAAAAACAAGTTAAAAAAAATCCCGCAACTGCCCTTCTTCACCACGGGTCAGCAAGTATGGCCCGTGGAGAGAAAAAAACAACCCCGGCCGCCGCTGCCCTTCCATTCGAAGGGCCAGCCGGTGCACCAAAAATAAAAGCAACCCACCCACCCACCACCACCCCGCAACTGTCCTTCTTCCCAACGGGCCACCAAGCATGGCCCATGGGAACGAAAGGCACCCTCCCCGCAACAACGCTCCCTTCCCAAGGGCCATCCAGCATGGCCCATGGGAAGAAAAGGCACTCCCGCCGCCAGTGCCCTTCCTACCCACGGGCCACCCAGCATGGCCCATGGGAAGAAAAGGCACCCCCGCCGCAAGTGCCCTTCCTTACCATGGGCCACCAAGAATGGCCTGTGAGAACAAAAGGCACCCCCCAAAAAAAAAGAACGCACCAAAAACATACCAAAAACACTCAAAAAGACACACAAAGAAACCCCCAACCAAAACCCAAAAACATTCAAAAACACACACACAAACCCCCACCCAAAACCCTAAACAAAAAAAGAATGCCCCCCAACCCCCTTTAAAAAACCACATACACACAAACCCTCACCCAAAACCCTAAACAAAAACAGAATGCCCCCAAACCAAAAAAAACCCTTAAAAAAACGGAGAGAACTTACCAAAAGACGTCTTGCCCCGATGAAAACCGGAAATGAAATGAGGAGAAGAAGAGACTCACCGGAATAATCAATTCCAAAAAAATTGCTCAACACCACCACCCAGTGGCCAAAGGAGAAAAAACATCCAAAATATTCCCAAATATTCAATAAACCCCCAAAATAGGGTAATCAATTCAAAAAACATTCAAAAATATCCAGAAAAATCTAAAATAATTCACAGATAAAATAAAAAAAATAAATTTTCAATAAAAATAAAAAACACTGTAAAATACATTCAATTTAAAAAAACATAAATTTACACATTTTTAAAATTATTATCCAAAATAAAACAATTTACAAAAATTCACAAAGTAACACATTCTTTTTTAAAATACAATAATTTTTTTAAAAAACCTAACCTCTTTTTAAAATCCAAAAAACAACAACATAACAACACAGTTTAAAACAGTTGAAAAATAAACATTTTCACAAACACAAATAACACACTAACCTCATTTCCAAAAACAAAAAACAAAAACCTTAAAAAACCACTTCAAACAGCCCGGCACTGAGGAAGCCAGCACACACAAAAAAGCCCAAAAAAAAAGCCCCCACTGGGAGCGCAAGTCCGCCGCAGGCGGAAGCAGCGCCTCAAAGCCAAAAAAACAAAAAACCTTACACCACCATTTAAAAAAGCACAGCACCATTGGTTCAAGAAAAAAAAGGGACCCTTTACTATCCAACACAATTTTAAAAAGCCCGGCACCGCCGGGCAAAATATGCTAGTAACATATATATTTACTGTAGGCCCTCCAATCTTCATCCTTATGACAGTTTACCAAGGGGCAGCCTGTGGAGTTACATCAGCCCAAACTTACAGAGGGCATTCAGTCATGAACTACCTGTGAATTTGTTTTTCTCACAGCAAGAAGCCCCTTAAAGAGCTGTGGCTGCAGATTAATCTTCTTTAGATCAAGGGTCTGCAAACTGAAGCCCCCAAAGTTCTTTCATTCCGCCTTTTGGTGGTGTCTTGGGACTGTGTAATTTCCCTATGACTACATGGCTCAACTCTGAGGAGACACAATAGAGAACTTAACTCCATCTCTGAACCACTGATCTATTAGCTCTGAATAGATGTTGCTAGTTGGGATTCTTTTTTGATGGTTGACCTGCGCTGCTATGAATTTCACTCATATCCTTGGATTAGTATTTCACAGAGTTAAGGGCATGTTAAACTAACAATATTAGGACATTCAGTCTGCAGTCCTGTATCCACTTCCTTGAGAATTTGTTGTTGTTCAGTCGCACAGTCGATTCTGACCCTTTGCGACCCTATGGACCATTGCCTGCCAGGCACCTCTGTCCTCCACCATCTTCCTCAGCCCACCTACTCTGTGCCCTTTGCACCTACAATACCATCTAGCCATCTCATTTTTGGCCACCCCCTTCATCTTTTGCCCTCCACCTTTCCCAGCATCAAGGCTTTCTCAAGTGAATCCTCTGTTCACATTTGATGTCCAAAGTACTTTAGCTTCATCTTCACTATTTGACCTTCTAAGCTAAAGTCAATAGCATGTGTATGCTATTTTTTCACATGGTATTTTTAGCAGACTCCAAATCTTTCAGTCAAGGAAGGAGCTTGGTTCAACTAGTATATTAAAATGTACATTGTGAATCTTCCAAAGGGATTGTTGAAATCATATGTAAATGTTTTGGGTTTGGGTGTTTTTCCCCCTAAATTTGGCAAGTGCCCAATAGTTGCAGGGTGGAAAGGAAGAACTGGTTTAATGTTTATAAAACGGGATGCTTCTAGACTGAGTCTAACAGATGATAAGCATTAGACTAAATTTGATGTTTTTTTCCAATGGACTTCATACAAGACAGGCATAAAATGAACACTTCAATACAGTAGAGTCTGTAACATTTTAGGTTTTTATGAGACAAAGGGTTCCTTTCTTGCACAGAAAGATCCAAGCCAGAGGTACTCTCCATTAAGACAGCAAATAAGACTTGTGGGACACATTTTTATACCATACTGCGGAAATATTCTGAAAGACCCAAACTCTTAAGGTCAAATTGAGGAACAACTGTTGCCCATGCTTCCTAAAAAATACGGTTTTATTTTATATTTTATCCCTTGCCATAAGCAACAGCACACAAAGTTCATTTAATTGGGGAATATTTCCTTCAGGTTTCCTGTGAAATAACAAAAACTATGTCACTGATTTCCGGCAAAGCTTACCAGGTGTCTCATTCTCCATGAGATATTTTTGTGAAGAATACCTGATAGGAATGCCTAAAGCCTATTAACACAGGCAGTCTAAAAATAGCACTTTTATTACCTCTTGTACACAGAGGTTGGGAGTTTGATTCCCCACTGTGTCTCCCAAGGTGGTTTGGACACAATGATCCATGTAATAATGAACTATTACATTAAAACCTGCACAGGCTAAGCTACTCAACCACCAAGAAGAAGGAGGAGGTGGAGGAGGTGGTGGTGGTGGTGCAAACAGGACATCTTCCTCACCAGCTCTATATCATTGAGCAATTTTTTAAAGGCTATTCAAAGAATCATAGAATAGTTTAGTTGGAAGGGGCCTGTGAGGGGTGTTTTATAGGTTTTAGAGTTTTTAACTGTGATGCTGGTTTTTATTATTTGTGTGCCACCCAGAGGCTTTTGAGTTGGGCAGCAATATAAATCACAAAAATAAATAAATATTCAAGTCTTATCATGGCTTAATGCAGGAATCCAAATCAAAGCAGACCTGGAACATGGTTGTCCAGTGTTCTCCTGAATCCCTTCAGCATGAGCTCACCACCTCCCAAGGTGATTGGTTCCATTGTCAAACTCATCAGATTAATGGATTAAAAATATGTTTTTCAGAAGAATAAACTTTGATATTTGCTAGATTTTTTGTATAGATTTTTGTGCTTACATACTTGTAAATGTTTTATTTAAATTTTGGGCAATACCTTGCCATTTTCAAGCATAAGATCATCACTGGTATGCTTGCTTTTATGTTTCCTCTGTGCCTCCAATGAGGTAATAACAATTTAAAATATATCATGCTTCAGATGCAATTTATTTAATTCTCCATAAGACACTTTGTGTATGTGTAGTTTAGTAGATTCGAAAAAGGAGTTGCAATGGCTCAATGGTTAAGAAGCTTACCTTGTTAGCTGAAAGGCTGGCAAGTTGGCAGTTCAAGGCCCGGGTACTGCATGATGGATTGAGCACCCATCTCTGTCCCAGCTCTTGGGGACATGAAAGGAGCTTCATTTGGGCTTTCCTTAAGCGGAATTTTTCCACAAAAATCCTTTCAACCCAGAATAATTTCTGACATGAAACTATTATATTATTAGATTGGTGTCAGAAGTTCAAACCCCGACTCTGCTTTGCAAGAGAAGGGACAGCCAAGATGAGCCAAACCATGGAGTTACATCCCCTGTCACCGGTTTGGCCTTGACCAATAGAATGCAACCAGAAGGAGGGACTGGTAAGCCACTAGTGAGTACTTTAATCCTAGCGAACCTTCAGATGGTCACCACAAATCAAAGCTGACGTGTCAGCAGATATTTCTTATATAAGGTTTCAATGTTATGTACTCTTACTAGATAATTAGCCTTCTTAAAATAAATAGCACTTTCATTTCCACATTAAAAAAAGGCTGTCATTCCAAGAAAAAATTATGTTCTCTTGGAAGAGTTATTAATTAATAGTGGGATTAAATTTTTATGACAGCACTTTCAGTAGAAACATGGTTAGCTAAAACAAGGGGAGACTTCTTAACATACAGGGAGAGAGTGTCATCCTAGACCAGAAATTCTCAACCTTTTAAAGCCAGGGGCCAGCTCACACTCACTCAGACAGTTTGGGGGGCCAGATGGCCATTTTGCCCTTCTTCCACCACATGACATTTCCTGGTGTGGTGGAGGCAAGAGGGGCACATGAAATGGTGCCGTGGGCTGCATCCAGCCCAACGGCTGCAGGTTGAGAATCCCTGTCCTAGACTTTTATTTTCTTTATCATTGTTTGGGAACTCTTTCATATCTTTCATGTTAATTTTATGAACTATTTCCAGATTTGCTATTATTACAACATTTAAACAGATTATTTTACTTTTTAAAAACTCCTATTAATATTATCCCCACCTCAGCATTTCTTATGTTAAAATGTTCTTGACTCTTTGTTGTTTTTAATGAATATTATTATTACATTACCGTTAGAGATCCCTTGGTGCCCGGTTTGCTACATAGCATGGGAGGATCGAAGTCTAAGTATTATTAATTAGCTGCAATGCTTAAGACTAGAAAAATGGGGTGTTCCCAGATGCTTTGATGTGATGTTAATAGAATACAAATAATGACCACATTTCATTGTGTAAAGAACATATGTAAGCAGCGTCAGAACCCAGGAGTTGGGGAGAGATAATTGAAACTGTTCCTGTGCTGCCACAGTTATGAAAAATAGCCTCCCCAAAACTGGTTTTTCGCATTTCATGGGAAACTTCCTGTCAACGGCAATGAAGGCTCCTCTTGATTATGCTAATACGAGGGTTGGTTATTGTTGCCTTCCAGATGTTGCACATCAATTCCAATAATCTTTCACCATTGGCTGGGCTGCCCTGGCCTAATGGGTGTGGCCATATAACAGCACCTGGAGACCAAATGTTGACTGCTAATATCAGCTCTGGGGATACTTGTTGTTGTTATTGTTGGCCTAATGGCAAGTAAAGTCAGATTCCCCATTCGCTGTAGGTGCTATTAACCCTATTCAAGCATAATGCAAAGAGAGAGAATGACAATATGAAAAGGTTGAATGTTGTAGCCATCCACCCTTCCTACATCAATCTGGTCACTTCCAGAGTGACCTTGTAAAGAGGAGGGCCTCATCTAACTATGGAGGTTTTCTGTGTGATCCCAGGTGCTGATTTTCCAGGATTCTGGATCATGTGGCAAAACTCCATGGATACAGGAAGCTCTCTTCATTACTAAGACTTTCTTTTCACATGACATTAGAGTAGTGGGATGGGGCAAGAGCACCCCTTTCCTAACATATTTTACCTGTTTCTCTGAGTTGTTTCAGAAGGCTACATATAAGGCAAAAAGTGCATGTTAGTTGTAGTCACACTATTATCTTTATGTCTAATTTGGCTCTGAAGTGAACTGTACATGCCTTGCTGTAGATGTAAGCATAATAAGAAACTATCTTGTCAAAATTATTACTCTCCTCTTTTAGTGTTTGGGAATCAAGACAATGGAAGCAGCTGTAAACTAGCCTAACACATCTTTATTGCATGGAGTACAGTACGAACATGAGGTAATGGCGGACACACAGCTCCTTTTATGCAGTGGCTATACATTTGAATGTGGTTCCTCGATAGCGCATTGGCTACTGTCCATGTGGCGTCATCCTTAGTCACGCCCCTCTTGTCCAGGTGAGGTGAGGATGAGAATCTTTCCCGCGCAGCTGAAGGTATTTGAGGAATGTGTACCCTGTGAGCTGAATGCTCACTATTTCCCCCTAGTGGTCACTAGCTCACGTACTCTTGTGGTTTGTTACATTGTTTCTATTGCAAGATACAGCTTGTTACATTCACTCATTTGTGTGGTTACAATTACATTCAATACACAACATCCCTCCCCTCTAAGATGGGACAAAGTCCCTCAACCAAGATGGTTTTCCACATGTGCGCTTTGGGCATGTGGCCGTTACGCCAGGCTCGGCCGTGTCCCCTCGTCTGTGTCCTCCTGGCTCTTGTCCTGCAATTGGAGAGGATGACTCATTAGCGACTCGCTGTGGACTTGCAGCTATGGGTTGAGCTGGAGGAGGGGGATTCGCTTCTGATGCGGATGTGGGCAAATCGGGGGCACTAGGGACTAAAGAAAAACCCCACTCCTTGCTTGGACGGGTGGGGGAACGCTCCGAACCCCCCCCCCCCGGTTTGGTAACTCAAGATCTAACTCAGGGGCAGCAGGGACAAACTCATTCCACTCTTTCATGGCGCTGGGGAGAACTGGTGTATCAAAAGGATACGGATTTGAGTCTGCTCTTTCCCCCCTTGTTTGGAACTGTTGCCCCTCGTTTTCTCCCCCTTGGGATAAGCGGGTGGGGGAGGACCCTAAAGTTGAGTTCTGCTGCTGGACACCTCTGTCCAGCCCCCCAATCACTCGATGCCTTAGTTGGTCGGCGTGCCTTCTCCAGAGGAGACCCGTGTTGGTCTCGACACAGTGTGAAACTGGTCCCATTTGGTTAATGACTACTCCCGGCACCCAGGCTGGCCCTGTAGCTGCGTAGTTCCTACAATGTACAGGTTCACCTATCTGGAAGTTTTTTGTGGGGCTGAGCTCAATGTTTCTTCCCCTATCCTCCACCCTGGTGGGATCCAACCTGGTTAACAATGAATGCAATTTCCTTTTCATGAGGAGTTCAGCGGGGGAGAATCCCGAAGCCAATGGCGTCACCCTTTATGCCAACAAAAACTGGCAGAGCTGTAGATCCAGATTCCCCGGTCCCATGCACCGCAGCCCCTCTTTCATTGTTCGCACCAGGCATTCCACCTGGCCGTTAGTTGCGGGGTGAAAGGGGGCTGAGGTTATGTGCTGAATGGCGTTTGATTCCAAGAACGCTTGGAACTCTGCCGACATGAAAGTACTAGCATTGTCACTCACAATGACGTCAGGTACCCCGAAGGTACTTATCAGCTTGTGCAGTTGTTTTATGGTTGCGGCTGATGAGGTGCTGCGCATCGGAATCACTTTTAACCACTTGGAGTATGCGCCCAGTAGAAAAAAGGAACCCCTGAATGGACCTGCAAAGTCTTTGTGGAGGCGAGACCACGGTCCCCTAGCTGTGTCCCATTCTCTGTGTGGAAGGCGGGACTCCTCAGGGCGAGAGCTCTGGCAACTTTCGCAGGTGTTTACCATGTGTTCAATGTCTGCATCTAGCTGTGGCCACCAGAAATAGCTTTGGGCCAGCGCCTTAGAGCGCACGATTCCCGGGTGGCTGACATGTAAAAGCCGTAGCACCCTTGCTCTTAATGATTCTGGGATAACCACCCTCATAGGAGGCACCCCCTTTCTGTGGACAACTCAACCCTCTTCCTGAAAAATGCAGCAAACTCGTCTGCGGGGGGAGCCGTGGGCCACCCCTTCTGTACCCAGGATCTAACAAGGGCTAGTGTTTTATCCTTTGCCGTGGCTGCAGCGGGAAGTATGGGGGGGTGCATCTAGGGCTTCTATGAGGAGGACTTGGCTGTCCTGCTCTATCTCGCATCTCGGGTCTCCCAGCTGGGGAAGAGGAGACCTTGAGAGTGCATCAGCATGGCCTATGTCTTTCCCAGGGCGGTACACCAATGAACCCCTGTACGCATTGAGGAAAATAGCCCACCGAAGCATCCTTGGGGAAAGGATCTGTGGAGTGGGCTTGTCTGAGGTGAAAATACCCAATAGTGGCTTGTGATCGGTTACAATGGTGAATGAACGACCATACAAAAAAATCATGGAACTTCTTTGTGCAATAGCAAGGGCCTCCCTATCTGTCTGGGCATAATTGCGTTCTGCCTTAGACAATGATCTCGAATAGAAGTCAACTGGGGCTTCTCGCCTGCTCTCTAACACGTGGCAAAGGACCGCCCCCACCCCCACTGGTGAGGCATCGCAGACTAAGATTACCGGCTTCTTTGGGTTGAAATGGGTCAGGATGGCCTCTGAGGAGAGGAGCTGCTTGAGTTCCCTGAAAGCCCGCTCTTGGTTTTTCCCCCACCGCCAAACTGCATCCTTCTTCAGCAGCCTATGCAGGGGCTCTGCAATCGATGCTTTCCTGGGCAGGAAGGAATGGTAAAAATTCAGCAGCCCCTGGAAGGATTGCAGCTCCGGTTTTGTGGTGGGGTGAGGGGCGTTTTGGATGGCTGAGACTTTGGACTCAGCAGGTTTCACTCCCTCAGGGGGTATACGAAACAGGAACTCAACTTCTCTTGCCAGAAACACACATTTGTCTCTCCGCTGTCTCAACCACGCGGATTCGAACACTGTAAGGACCTTAAGTACAGAGGAGGGCAACCAGAATGATTAGGGGACTGGAACACCTTCCTTACCATCTGAGGCTGCAACGGTTGGGCCTTTTCACTCTTGAACGACAGCGTCTAAGAGGTGACCTGATTGAAGTTTATAAAATCATGCACGGTGTGGACAAAGTGGATAAGGAAAAACTGTTTTCCCTATCGCACAACACTAGAACTAGGGGACACTCCATGAAACTTTTGGGTACTAGTTCTCAAACAAATAAGAGAAAGTACTTTTTCACCCAGAGGATTACTGGTCTATGGAACTCCCTGCCAGAAGAAGTGGTGACAGCTGTCAGTCTTGACAGCTTTAAGAAAGGATTAGACAAGTTCATGGAGGACAAGGCTATCAATGGCTATAATTATGGCTACCTAAGGACAACCTCCGGGTTGGAGAGATAGGCAGGATCTCTCTCAATGCCATTTCCAGGGAATCCTAAGCAGGTGAAGGCATCTCCTTGGGAATACCCTGAAGGAAATGGTGAGCCACTGTGTGAGACAGAATGCTGGACTGGATGGGCTGTGGCCTGTTCCAGCAAGGCTGTTCTTATGTTCTTATGTTCTTATCTAATCTCTGGGCCAGTTCTGCTTCGCTCCCCCCAGATATCAATATGTCATCAAAATATGGCAAAACGCCTGGTAGCCCCTTTAACAAATGTTCCACAAGTTCACACCGAACTGTAGGTGCATCACCTTAAATGCCCCCTTGTGAGTTACAATGGTTTGCGCAGCAGCTGTAGCTGGGGTTACTGATAGCTGCGGGTATGCCTGCACCAGATCCAACTTGGCGAAACACTTCCACCCATGTAAAGTAGCTAGCAGATGGCTAACTACTGGCACCGGATAGGAATTAGGGTGGATTGCCTTGTTGATTGTACACTTGTAGTCAGCGCAAATCCGCACCTCCCCATTTGCTTTTAGCGCTGTGACAATAGGAGTCTCCCACTCTGCAGAGTCCACAGGCACTAAAATCCCCTGACCCACCAGTTTGTCAAACTCCGCCTCTATTTTGTCCTTCAGGGTGAACGGAACCCATCGTGGCTTGAGCCTAATTGGGCAGATCTCCGGGTCTAGGTCGAAAGAAACTGGGGGCCCCTTGTACTTCACAAGTCCCTTCTTGAATACCTCGGGGTATGCGTTGCACACTGCCTGAATCTCATCCCCCCCGATGGCATGGACACCTCCTATGAAAATATCCAGGGGTTTGAACCACTGTGTTCCCAGGAGGTTGCATCCCCCCTCCTTTAGAACTACTAGGGGGAGTTCCCTTCTGAGTCCCTTGTACTGTATTTTGAAGTCCCCCACTCCCAACACTGGGATCCTATTTCCCTGTACATCCCTTAAGTTCGACCTCAGTTCCTTGAGTCTGGGACGCGCCTTGGGGGGAATGCGCAAAAACTCCCTATGGGAAATGATGGAATAGGCGGACCCCGAGTCTATTTCCATCCTGACTGGGATCCCCTGCAACAGTACCTCAGCATAAAAACGTGGGTGCCCTAAGGGCACGCTGTGAACGGCCAGGTCATCTCCCCCACATGCTCTTCAGTACACGTGGTATCCCTCTGGGCCGTCAACGCCATCGTAGACTCTGCCAACGCCATCCCGTCTCTGCGTGGAGCGCTCTGCTGGGCTCTTGCTCTCGTCTTGCCGTTGCCTGCATGCCCTGGTGATGTGGCCCCTTCGTCCGCAGTTGTGGCACTCAGCCTTTCGGAATGGGCACTTGCTCTGATTGTGGGATGCTCCGCAGCCATCACAACGCCGGCCTCCCTTTCCTTTCTTCCCGCTCTGCCCCTTTCCGACTTTCTGGACCCCCTCATCTTCACTGGAGCCTGCACTGGTGGAGGCCTCTGAAGATGTGGGCGAGCGTGAGGCAGGGGGCGCCCTCCAGGTCGCCTGGACTGCTGATGCAGCCACCTCAATTGGTGGTGGCTTCGCTTTGAGGATCTTGAACCCGGCCCTTGTGGACTCAGCCGACTGCGCCTCTTGCAGAACCTCTTTGAAGGTGAGGTCATGGCCATGGGTCATGAGCTTCCTTTGGGTGTCCCCATCTTGCATCCCGCAAAGCAACCGATCTCTAAGGGCCATGTCTAAGAACTCCCGCCATTCGCACGGGGTTGCCGCCAAGCGGAGGGCCGCCACATATTCGGACACGGACTCACCCGGCTTTTGGTCCCTCCTCACAAACGTGGCCCTGGCAGAGAAGAAGGACACCTTGGGCTTGAAGTGGTTTCTCAGGGCCACTAGCAGGTCAGGTACAGCAACCTGCTCCACTTCTCTTGGTGCCACCAGGTCCATCAGCATTTGTACTGCGTGGTAGCTGAGCATCGTGATGAGGAGGCCCCTCTTCTTTCCCACATCCGTGATGCCGGCAACTGCTACTGTACTCCTGAAGTGCTTCTTGAACCAGTCCCATTGCTCGGGCCGGTTTACGTCGAAACTTCTAGGTTGCTGTGGAAGTGTCTTGTCCCCGTGGGAAGCCATATCCCACCTTCATCGCCAATTTAGTGTTTAGGAATCAAGACAATGGAAGCAGCTGTAAACTAGCCTAACACATCTTTATTGCATGGAGTACAGTACGAACATGAGGTAATGGCGGACACACAGCTCCTTTTATGCAGTGGCTATACATTTGAATGTGGCTCCTCGATAGCGCATTGGCTACTGTCCATGTGACATCATCCTTAGTCACGCCCTTCTTGTCCAGGTGAGGTGAGGGTGGGAATCTTTCCCGCATAGCTGAAGGTATTTGAGGAATGTGTACCTGTGAGCTGAACGCTCGCTATTTCCCCCTAGTGGTCACTAGCTCGTGTTCTCTTGTGGTTTGTTACATTGTTTCTATTGCAAGATACAGCTTGTTACATTCGCTCATTCGTGTGGTTACAATTACATTCAATACACAACACCTCTGTACTAGGTGGACACTTCACAGAGGTAAGAAATAATGTTTTAGACATGTTTAATGTTAAATTTGTACCTTTTTGGAGTCAATGGGAGAAAAAAATCCTGTAAAAAGTTAATGTTCAAAAAGTAATGTTTGAAAAGCAATGTTAATAAGAGTTTTACTTGCTAAAAACATCAAGTCAGGGGAATTTCCTCTCCCAAAAGCACATGCTCTCATTTTCAAAAAGAGAAGAGATCTTCCTTCTCAGACTGAATTTATACTGGGTAGTCCAAGGTTGGCCCCATAAATGTATTTGTGCTAGATATAAAGGTTACAAGTGCCAAGAGCCTATGGCATTTCTCAGGGCTTCTAGGAGTTTCCACACCATTACCAGAACAGTCCTGGCATAGACTTTACTTATACCATGTTGTTTGGCTCCTAGAAGTATAATTGCTTAGAAATTAGCAAAGCAATGATAGAGGCCCCCAGGAGACTGTAACTTTAGTGCTTCATAATTCTTTCACTAAAGATAATTGTTGACTGGATTGTGGCAATGACGTATCAGTTTTTGCAATCATGTGTGGTTAAAACCTTAGGTTTTTCATCATTTTTGGTTATACCTTTGGCCTTTATTACATGAGTATATACATATATGACCATATAAAGAGCCAAGGGGCTGTGTTGGCTTAGTGGTTAAGTGGTGTTGGCTTAGTGGTACTCACTGAGCATGACAACCTGAAGGTCGGAAGATCAACAGTTTGACACTCCAGTGCTGCACAACAGAGTGAGCTTCTGTTGTCTGTCCCAGGTCCTGTCAACTTAGGAGTTCAAAAGCAAGAAATTGTTAGTAGAAATCTGTCCTGAAACTCAACATCAAAAAAACCAAGATCATGGCATCCAGACCCAATACTCCCTGGCAAGTAGAGCGGGGAGAAATGGAAGCGGTGACAGACTTTAACTTCTTGGGATCTAAGATCACTACAGATGGTGACTGCAGCCATGAAATAGAAAAACGCTTACTTCTTGGGAGGCAAGCTATGAGAAACCTAGGCAGCAAAATAAAACGTAGAGACATTACCCTGCCAACAAAAGTTTGCATAGTCAAAGCAATTATTTTCCCAATAGTAATGTATGGCTGTGAGAGCTGGACAATAAGGAAGGCTGAGCACAGAAGAATAGACACCTTTGAACTGTGGTGCTGGAGAAGACTCTTGAGAGTCTCCAGACTGCAAGGAGATCAGAATCAGTCAATCCTGAAGGAAATCAACCCTGACTGCTCATTGGAAGGACAAATACTGAAGCTGAAGCTCAAGTACTTTGGCCACCAAATGAGAAAAGAGGACTCTCTTGAGAAGGCCTTGATGCTAGGAAAGATTGAAGGCAAAAGGAGAAGGAGGTGGCAGAGGATGAGATGGCTAGATGGCATCATTGACACAATGGGCATAGATCTGGGTGGGCTATGGAGGATGGTAGATGACAGAGGAGCCTGGTGTGCAGTGGTCCATGGGGATCACAAAGGGTCAGACTCAATTGTGCAACTGAACAACAATAAATAGATACTGCCTCAGCAGGATAGGTAACAGCA
The DNA here is from genome assembly GCA_035047305.1 of Bradypodion pumilum. Taxonomy (NCBI): domain Eukaryota; kingdom Metazoa; phylum Chordata; class Lepidosauria; order Squamata; family Chamaeleonidae; genus Bradypodion; species Bradypodion pumilum. Next base: position 198,910,205 of record JAWDJD010000005.1, on the reverse strand, counting down.
TTCAATGCACTCCAGTGTCTAGTCATGCTTGGAACCATGGAAACGTTTGCATCTGCAGACAGCCCTGCTCTTTGGCTGTAAACAGAGGTGAGCATCTGTTCGCCTGACTACTCATGGAGTCAGATGCAGCTGGCTTTCGAGCAAGGGAGGCTTTTACTTTTATAACTATGAAGAGCCCTCATGACACAATAGTTAAATTGCTGTACTGCAGTCAAAAATTGCTGACGTTATGAATTCAACCCTGATGGGACTCAGTGTTGACTCAGCCTTCCATCCTTCTGAGATGGGTGCCCAGCATGTTGGGGGCAAAATACTAATTACTTTGTGAACTGCCCAGAGAGTGCTCTAAGTGCTATGGGATGGAATATAAGTGTAATTGTGATAATTGCTATTGCTATGGGTAATTATTTTCCCCTGAAGGGAAGGAGTAAACTCTACTAGTCAGTACTAGCACTTTGGTGTGATTTTTTTATCATTAATAGAAAGCAAGCAAAGACAGCATACTCCTTTCTTGCCTTAAAAGTTGGTGCTTGATAGCAAGGAGAAACAGATGGAAAAATTACAAGACTTCAGCAGAATAGTGAGATTTTTAACATTGCACGGGACAAGGTTGTGTTCATTTGTAGGCATCTTATTTTAATTCCTGGATAAAAAATATGATTCAATGTGTTTTGTTTTGTTCTGTTACTATAGAAGCAATTATATAAGTAAAATATGAAAAAAGAGCAGGAGGAGAACCTTGTTTTAATAAGAAATGGTAGATAGTAAGCAGCATAGAAATATTTGAATTTCACTAGGATGCAGTGATGCGACTCCTATGCTACAGGACTTCCTACACTTCTGGATAAGTCTTTATCCTTAGTTTATGATTCCATCCCTTCAAAAATTAACTTGGTTTCAACCAAGCTTGATTAAAAAGATCTGAGAAAATAAAAAGACTGAGCATATTCTAAGGAATATTATTTGACCTAATCAGGCCATGGCAAATTAATATTTTCTAAAAATGTGAGTGCAGTGGTCCATGTGGCAATCGAAAAAGAGCAAAAACATCTTACCATCTTTCATTTTATGAGATCTTGCTCTTACTTTGCATTTTATTTGCTTATAATGTGAGTTACAAGTTGTCTGGCCAGTTTGTCCTACTATGGTAATAGAGTAGACCATACTGACAGTGACTCAACACTGAGTGTCAAGCGGCAGTTAACTAACCTGACAATCCTGAGGACTAGCAGCCTTGGTGAAGTCCACAGGGAAGCATGATGGTCTGCAAGTAGATTAAATCCCACGTGAATCCATCAAGATGGAGAGCAGCAGTTTAATCAACATTGGCCTGGGGCCGATGAGGACTTTGCATGCCAAAAGGGCTCAGGACCAGAAAGTGACTTGCAGAACTGGATCAGTGTTATGGGTGTCATGCTGCAATGCAGAAGCCAGATGAAAGGCCACTGGATTACATTCTCAGGACAGTTTTCATGGCTGATTGCCATGAAGATTGCCAATATTAGGACTCGAATATGGCAGAAGAAGAGGAATTGCATAACAAGCCAATGAGAATACATATAAATTTTAAAGTTTTCATCACACCATTATCTTCTTTACTGAATAAAATCCATTAAAGAGGAAAACATGGAATTGCTGCATATGGTCTTCTGAGGAAACATCTGGAAATGTTTCAATAACATGGGACACAAATATCTAATTAATACCTTTGTCAGCATTTACTTTAAAAATATGATGTTTTCATTAAAATTTGACATCAGTGCTGAAAATTAATTACAATTATCCTATTTAAATTGGTGAGACTCCCAAGAAAATATGTGGCCTTATTTCTTTGTAGCATTTGCTTGCAAATTAAAGCATTAAATATAAAATAATTGGATGATACAATTATCCTATATTGTGGTTCAGTGTCAGAATGAGATCTGCATTTGCAGCATTTTATAGTAGTGTTATTATTGCATAAATTTGGCTTTTGATTCCACTCACTTCCAGCTTTCCAGACTGCCATAGTTAAGTTACTAATTCATATAGCAACAGATGCTTTCTTATTGTTGGCTTGTATTAACATGCGGTATACTTATCTTCAGCAACCAACAGTAACACTTAGCTGGATTTACTTTTAACCAGATTGCAACCAATGGCATTAAGCAAAGACTTCAAATTGTGTTGGAGATGCCAGCATCTATAGCAGGTGTTCTCAACCTTTTAAAGCCTGGGGCTGGGTCACGCTCCCTTAGACAGCTTCGGGGGCCGGATGGCCATTTTGCCCTTCCTCCACTACATGGCACTTCCGGGTGTGGTGGAGGCAGTGGGGGCCAAGAGCCACAGGTAGAAAATCCCTGATCTACAGTTATCTCTAAAAATATTTAATTCAAAAGATAATTTTAATTAAGTTTCAAGATAACCAGAGATCAAATACTTAGGTATTTGACTTTGAGCATTCAGCATATTTGCAAATAGTAGAGTAAGAAAAGCAATAGAAGCATCTCTTATTGCTCTTTTAATGTCAACATATAATTTTGCTTTAATGAAAGATGGTTTCTAGCAAGAAAGCGGTCAATACACACACACAGCATTCTATTATAAGTAATTGTTTTTTGTACATCATGTAGTAATTTTACATATCATGTCCTTTTCTATGGGCTTTTCTGCATAACCACTACCTGTTCCAGGTTACTCTTAGAACAATATTACTCATATTCCCCATTTAAACAACAATAGTGTGCTTTTCTCAGTGTATGTGTGGTCAATGTATAAAACTGAGAAAGAGAAAGGCTGGTTGTCTGCCTGTGGGCAAGCTTGTCCAAAGCTATGATTTGCAATGTCCATAGATATCTTCAAACCAGAACAGTTTGATTTCTTCACTTTTTCTTATTTCACTGTTATAATGTTTTAATGGTTTTTTAAATAGGTTTTAAGGTTTTTAAATTGTGATTGGTTTTATTCTCTGTGTGACAAAGGATCCTGCACCCGGCCATACTAGCCCATACCGAGCATTCGTGCACCGGGTTCGCAGGTAACTGTAGGGTTGAGAAATGCGCCAGTGGGGCAGGAAACCCACGGACGCAAACAAAGAAAAAGAACTTCAATAGCCAACATCCTGTGTGCTGTGGCAAGCTGCAGCCAATTAGGATGAGAAATGTGACCAAATAGAACGTTGTCAGTCGCTCCGCAGCCAATCAAAACTAAGCTTCAGAAAATATTTCAACGCACGACTGGTAACACCACAAATTAAACTTCATGTCCCAGTGTCCTTTGTGCTGTGCAACCCCTCAGTCAATCAGGCTGAGGGATACGAGCGCAGAGGAGGCTGGGAACACACGCGCTGACTGGGGAAAAAATCACTGGGAGCCAGAGGGAAAGACTTTGAAAGACCCAGCTGGAGGGAGCCAGGAAAAGGTAAGTGCGGTTGGTGGGGTTGAGTGAGTGGGTGAGGGAGGCAATGAAAGGTGCTGGGTCCAGAAGGGTTGGGGGGACAGACCCCTATTGTCCCCCCAACCTTTCTGGACCCAGGAGACCCGGGAGAAGGAATCGAATCCACCACCACCCCCTCCCAAATACTCCGTTTTAAAAGAGAAGAAACAGCTTGGTTTCTTCTCTTTAATAATGGGGTGTCCTGCAGGGGAGGATTCCCTCTCTTCAGGTTCGCCTGGGTTTGGCGGAACAATACACACAACACACACACACACACACACAACACTCCTGCCTTGCCAGGAATTTTTAATGTGTGTGTTGGTGGTTGGAGTGGTATTGTATGGGTGGTGGTGGTTGTGCACACCCAAAACCACCCCTAACCACCAACACACCTCTTTTTTTACATAAATTACCAAAAAAATTATCCCTTACAACACAATTTAAAACAGCCCGGCAATGCCGGGCAAACTATGCTAGTGTGTATATATATATATACCCCAAATTGGGACAAAAAGCCAACAGTGACACCAACAACACAGGCAAAAACAATCGAGCCACCAACCGCACACAGACCAGCTCAAAAAGATCCAGCAAGGATAGCAGACAGAATACCACAGTAGGGACAATAACAGCACACACCAAAGACACAGCAAGGAGCAACATAGGAGACATCACAACGAGCATACTGTGGAGAAAGTAAGCAGCAGTAAACAAGAAAGGACATTAACATACCCAGCAGAGACGCAGAAACACATATCACACACACAGACACACAGACACACACACAACATCAACCAACAACCGAACATGCTGGAATAACTATACTTCCCCTAAATAAATTAAAAACCAATACAAAGCTGGGTAATCAGCATGGCTTAATTAAAAACAAACATGCAGTTGCTTTTAAATAACACTTTCGCTTGCCCATAAATTTAAACACGAGGAAGAGGAAGGAGGTCAGGTATGGTGGGCGAGGGCCCAGAACTGAGGCAGGGGAGACGGACCCGGGCGTCTCCTCAGAACGGGTTGGGTCCTCCCAGGCAAGGCAAGGCAATCAGATAGTAATAAATAAATAAATAAAATCTTCCTTCTACTGCTTGGCTAGAGGTGTGGGAAAGGAGGATTCCCACAGGCCTGTACTAACCCATAATCTAGTACTATAAATGGTCCTATGGCTGTAAACCGAATTGCCCAATCATGATTGCAAATTATCTCCAGAACAGATAATGCACTAGAAAAGCACCATTTAAGCTATGCCATGGAAAAGTGCCAGACCTGAAACACATTAAAGTTTTTGGAAGCCAGGCCTATGCCTGCATAATAAAGAAAAAAGATATAAATTTGACTCTAGAACTAAATAGACTATTTTACCCAGGTATGGTGATGGCAACAAAGACTATAGAGAACTTGAAAACAGGTGAAATTGATGACATTTAGTTGAAACTAACTGATAGTTGTGTGCAGTCTAGTTGATTCCAATTTATGGCAATCCATATAGGGTTTCCTAGGTATAAAGTACTCAGAATTGATTCTGAAGTCACGTCTTCTAGTGTTGCTCTAGGACTGTGCAACTTGCCTAAGGATACATAGTCTGGCTTTTACCTCATGAGCCAAAATGACAAATTCAATTCATGACTCTCGGTTTCACAGCCAGATATCCAGTTCACTTTATAGATGTCTACCATGTAATGTATTTCCCCCACCCCCAAAGGGCTCAAAAGCACTACAAACTAGGAACTGTACACATTTTATAAATTGGTGCTGTAATTAAAGAGGAGGGAGACAAAGAACTACTTGGACCTGACCCTTCCTACCACTTTGTTTGTCTGTGGCTTAGCTGCATCTTAGCTTCCAATGTCCACTGTCACTATGCTTAATTCCTACCTCTGCACTGAAATTAGAATAGCCTACCTGCAGGGAATAGCTATGCTGTCTTGAAAGTGATTTGATAGCACATAACAACAAGAACAAGAGTGCTATTAATTAAAACCCACAAGGTGGCCACTCTGAATTAAATGGCCCTGAGTTGCACTAGGAGGGTGGGGTAAGGGGTAGAAATCAATAATAATAATAATAATAATAATAATAATAATAATAATAATAATAATAATAATAATAATAATAATAATAATAATAATAATAATAATAATAATAATAATAATAATAATAATAATTAATGCTTAGGTGTTGGTTGCTACTATGCAATTCAGTCACAACTAAAACATCTAGATACTCAGATAATAATGCACAAAACTATTGTGATGATGCTTTTAGCTCATAATGTTTTGTGTGTTTGTTTAAAAATGTTTTCTGCTTGAATGGGGGGTTGGAGCCCTTTCCATCTTGAAACTTCTATGATTCTATAGGATTTCAATACAATTGCATAAAAGTCTACTCATTCATAATTCCACTAAGTTCCCACTGAGGTATGTGGGCATAGGATTGTTGTAGCTTTCTGCCATAGTGGAGTATAAGGAGCTGTTGTGGCTCAGTGGTTAAGAAGCTCGCCTTGTTAGCTGGAAGGCTGGCAAGTTGGCAGTTCAAGACCCAGGTACTGCATGACGGATTGAGCACCCATCTGTCCCAGCTCTTGGGGACATGAAAAGAGCCTCATTTGGGTGTTCCCTGAGCCGAGTTTATTCAGCAACAATCCTTTCAACCCAAAATAATTTCTGACATAAAATTATTATTATATAATGGAGTATGATCATCAACATCAGTGTCCCCCTTTTCATTACATAGAGCCACAACACAACATGTCAGGGTTCTTCAGGAACTCTAACTTGTGATAGATCAACAGCACACTTGTTCACATTCATCTCACTTTCTGCAGGAATAGATGAAAAAACTGACATCATAATTCTGAAGTTAGTTTATCAAGTCATCTGGCTGTGGCAGCCCCTATCTCTACCCAGAATTTATTCCTGGCCTCTTTTCTCTGGTTTGTTGGGAGCACTGTTACATTTGATACGTGCTATCATGCTAGACCTCCTCCAGAAAAAGAGACCCTAAATGCAGGCAAGTGGTTTGATCTATGTCAACAAGAGTGGAACAGATCATTTGTACATTAATTGTCCATGTAAGTTCAAACCAATCTCATATACATAACACTGAAACATAGATAACTTTCAACAATAATTTGCAACCAACCAGAGTGGACTGGAGGGGCTCTCTAATTGTTCCATCAGCCAGAGGGGCTCACCTCTCTGGCACAAGGAGGAGGGCCTTCTCCATATCCGCACCGGCCTTCTGGAACTTCTTGCCAACAGAGTTACATCTCCGGACAGAATTGCTGCCTTTCAGAAAAGAACTCAAAGCCTGGCTGGCGGGCCAAGTATGGGGTGCAGATGGAAGAGTAAACTCCATTGTGTGGTTGGTATAGAGGATAATTCCTTCCCCCATGGTCACTTCAGTCCCTGCACCCTTTTTAGGGGGTGGGTAGTTTTAATTAATGTTATTATGTTTTTATATGTGATTGTGAACCGCCCTGAGTCGGCCTAGGCTGAGTGGGCGGTGTAGAAATCGAACAATTAAATTAAATTAAATTAAATTAAATTAAATTAAATTAAATTAAATTAAATTAAATTAAATTAAATTAAATTAAATTAAATTAAATTAAATTGTTCCTAGGTAAATCCCTTTATCACCTATCTGTTGTGAGTATTGGAACTAAGCTTTGAGGGAACAAGTAAGGACAGGTGGAGTGGAATAATGTTATCATAAGCCTTCCCACTCAGAATGTCCTGACTTTTACTCTGTAAGCTGTAGCTGCACAATGCCACTGACTAAAAGGGAACCAACCAAGGTAGGGAAACTGTGAGGTGACATAATAAAGAAACCACAAAGTGTAGCTCATAATAAAGGATCCACTGCTTTGTCTTGACATGCCAAGGTTTCTGAGGACTCCTGGCTTTTTGTGAGCTAGGGGGACACACCCACTCTCTTTAACACTATGAATACAATCTTCTTGCTCCCCCATTATCCCCAGTGTTCAAGTGGAAAATATATATACCTGATAGACCGATTACAGTCTTCTGTGAAAAGCTGCATGCGTAAGTGGAAAACCGCACTTTATAATGAACGCACAGCAGTTGCTGTAAAGCAAACTCCCTGTGTGTTCTCTGAGAGACTGAGTGTGCATTAAAATGACTTCAGAATATATGAGCCTGTCTAATCCAAGGGTAGAGTACTTTCAGAAAACAAAGAAACTACAAAGTAGACATAATGGAGATTAATCAAGGTCACTTAGACAGAGGGTGGGCATGTTCTTATTTTTTGGCTGCAGTCCCTATTTGAAGTGATGATTGAAACAAAGTATACATAAACGTTCACTGTTTCAATTTTTTCAATGTCAACATTGAAGTTACATAGACATGATTTTGCCTTGTTCATATTTTATTATTTATTTATTTATTTTATAGATTTGTATCCCGCCGTCCTGATGGGAAACACCACTCAGGGTGGCTATTCGATGGCAATCCTGATTTGGCAGTTTCTTCTTTCACTGTCACTAAAAGTCCTTTCAAGTCATTGCTGCTTTCTACCAGTAAGATGGTATCATCCGCATATCTGAAATTATTGATGTTTCTTCCTCCAATGTTCACTCCTCCTTCATCTGAATCTAGTCCACCATTCTGCATGATATGTTCTTTGTACTGCTTGAACAGCTAAAGGGATAAAAGGCATCCTTGTTTGACACTTTTGCCAATATGAAACAATTCTGTCTCTCCATATTTTGTCCTAAAGATATTTTCTTATCCACAAGGCAGATTACTCATCAGAACAATTAAATGCATCCATTTCTTTCAGTATAACCCATAGTTTCTTATTTTAAACTCAAAGTCCTCATTGTAGTCTATAAAGAATAGACTGATCTTCTGAATTTCTTTGGTGTGCTCTAATAGGCATCAGATATGTTCAATAGAATCTTAAGAGCCTCTGCTTTTTTGTAGACCACAATGTCGCAATTGTATGTCTTGTGCAGCATTGGACTTTCCTTTCACTTCTGTGCACCTCAGTCACTCTATGTCCTTTTGGCTTTAATTTAATTGTGTCATTTGTCTTAGTGCTATTTGTACTTTTTTTTATTCTTCCCAGCAGCTGACTGAATGTCTTCCAACTTGGGAGCCTCATCTTTTAGCAGTATCATGTCTCATTTTGGACTGCTGAATCATAAGGTTTTCCAGGTAACAAACATTCAGCAGTAGTTTATCAACATCACCTTCTACCCAGTACAGTAATACCTTGCATAATGACCGTATCGAATAGCGTCATATTTGCATAATGTTGCAGTTTTTATGCACACATGATGCATCGCATAACGTCCAAAACCGCTCAAAAATGGACGTTATCCGAGGTACAGTATTGGTATAGGAACCTCGGATAACGTCCGTTTTTGACCATTTTTTTGACATTATGCAATGCACCTTCCCATAGGAACCGCATAAAATCCAAAATCGCATAGTGACCATCTCCATGGAATGGAGTTTGGACGTTATCCAAGGTTCTACTGTACTAACAAATTTTAATTGAATGTCACTACTATTATCTCCTCTGTCAGTGGCTTCTTCATCTACGTCTGCTGCCCAGTAACCACTGCCCCCCTCACCACTGGAATGTTCTCTTTTACTGATGCAGATGTTACCTTGAAGAGGGCAAATGCATCTTAGTGTAGTATCTCAGTTGTGGCCATTCTGCCTTGGTTGACCCTGCTAGGAATCCAGGATCTTAATGAAGTCTGGCCTCCTGACAGACTTCATTAAGTCTCAGCTTCAGACTCAAACTCTATCACCACATGAAAGTGTGCATCCAAGAAGGGGAAATGTGTTTCTTACATTTATATCCCACTTTTCCTATAAAGAACTTAAAGTAGCATGGTCCTCCCCCTGATTTTTATCTTCAAAACAACCTATTGAGATACTTTATGCTCAATTGAGAAATAGTGATTGGCCTAAGGCATAGGTCCTCAAACTTGGTCCTCCAGATGTTCTTGGACTTCAATTCCCAGAAGCCCTGATTAGCAGGAGTGCTGACTTGGGCTTCTGTGAATTGAAATCCAAGAACACCTGGAGGGCCAAGTTTGAGGACCTATGGCCTAAGGTCATCTTGTAAGTTTTATGGCCAAGAGGTGATTTGAACCAGTTCTTTCTGCCTCATCAGTTCCCTGATGAGTATACCACCCAGCTTTTACTTAAAGACCACCTCCCAACAAAGAGAAGGAACAATTGGGAGTATCAGCCCATGTTCCAAGTAGGAGGATCTCTCTAAAGGGCTTGGCCCTCCAACTTGCTTCAGCTGGGAGGTGTCTATGACAACTAGTCGATTCACAGAAACTATGCAGATTAGCTAATTCTATAAGAGGAACATGGAAACAACAAGACATTTTTCATCTACTGCATAATATTAACCATGTTTTAAGCTGTTGTGCCTATAAAATGTGGGGGAACAGAAATGTTTATGAAGTATCTGAAGGGATAGAAAGGATGATGTGTGTGAAAATGTGAGGAATTATATGGAAATTAAGGGAAGCTTAATGCTGCAGCTGTTGATTAAGCATTGTTTTGGTATGTCTCCAGTCATTTCCTATATGGGGGCGGAAAGCAGCACCTGACTGGAAAACTCACCAGTCAGACAGGCTTGTATGACAATAGAACAAATATTATGTGGGAAATATGAGGTCAGAAAACTCTCTTATGTGAAATCTCACACTGCTTTCTTACAAAAGCAAAACTCTATGCCATAGTTATGTAGAATAATACAGTACTTTAGTTCATGAAGTTCCTCCTAGTGCCTTCTTAATAAACCAAATGTATTAATGGCATCAGATTTATGAGCAAACCTAAATCTCTTACAATAGATCATTGCCTTCATACTGTACATAAAAGTACTCCAAACTGTGTTTTGTGTGCATATGTGTTTGTCTATGTATACATGTGTTAGTGAATTTATTTGTTCTTTGTTCTTACTCTTTTCTGCTGAAGTTTGATGGATGTGAAAAACAAACCCAAAATTAGCTTCAAAGATATATTTATAGGGTTGGCCAATAATACATAGTAGCCGGATAGGATGGTGCTTACAAGCTGATTCCAGACCTCCAGAAGCTTAAGTAGGAGCATGAACTACATAAAGTTCAATGGCTTTGATACTACTTCTACTTCAGACATTTCATTACATGTTAAGACATTGGTGTGGAATATGTATTGGTTCAATGTATATGTGATTAGATAGCCAGTGTGGTGAAGTGGATAAAGTGATGGACTAGGACACAGGAGGAGAACCCAAATTGTAGGATTGGGGCCGCGAGGCGGCCCTTGGGGTCCCGGAGAAGACTGGTCAAAGGAACGACACGAGGCAAGATGGAGCGAAGACCAGTGATTTATTGAGGGACAATCATCAGTATATATTATGCAGAAGGCTGCGCATGGTAGAATGGTTATCTGACAGAAAATCACATCACCCATTTACCCGGGTTAATTGAGAACCTCTCTTGGGGAAGTTAATTAACTAAGACAAACACTGACCATTGTCTGAGGCTTAGGCTATGGTAAATATGGCTTCTATTTGCACCAGAGATTAAGCTTAACTCAGAGTGAGTAATTGCCTAATACGTAACAGAGGTTAGAGATTTGCTCTCTCAGCAGAGCCGCTGGTCAGGTCAAGGAATTGGGTGAATCAAACCCTATCATTAATCCACCCCCCTTAATTTCTCTGCCCGCAGAGCCCACGGCTCAGGGAGCGTTCTCCCGAAGTGGCCTCTGTGCGGGCCGTTCCATGCCATTGGGGCATAGGGAGACCACATTTCCCCTTTCTGTTTTATTTAAGGACCTGACCGACGACTCTGCGCAAGAGGGGTACCAGCTGATGAGCGGGAATGACGCTTCGGGGTTCCCTCCATGGGGGACATCTCGATAGCAGTGAGGGAATACATTGCACGAAACACACTGTTGTGCCCAGTATTACCACCCCCACAATCACTTTGAGTGTCGTCTGAAGCCGTCCCCATGGGAACCATGACCACAAGGAGTCCTACCACCCCCATGAAGAATCCTCCTTGATGTTCTTAACTAGGGTGTGGAGGTCCGTGAGCTGGCTCTGTATCTTGTGGGTATTGTCTGTGAGATTAAAGCAACACATGCTGTGGACAGACTCGCAACCCAAATGATGTAACCACAGGGGGTAATCGATGGCTGCTTGATTATCCAGTATGGCATGGCGAAGCTCTGCCTGCTCCTGATTGAGCAGCGCTATTGCTGAGGAGGTATGGTTAATGGCTTTTGCTAATCCGCAAGCCAATTGACCAATTCTCCGAGCGTTGCCTATGGCTAAGCCTGACACGCTGACTGCAGCCTGGTTTTTCAGAGCTGTGGGTCTGAATCCAGACTGCTTTCTGTAGCAAGGCAAGATAATGAGATGTGTCACTGATACTGTGACCTGGGTTGATTCTAAGCTATCTCTGCAACTTCTGGTGTTGTGCAAATGTTTTTCTAACACCTATGGGGAGGTGTGAAAATAGGCTGGGGATTATCGGCTACCGGGTGCTCAAACTTTGCAAGCAATGGGCCGGTGCAAGCATGGGCCAGTCTGGCTTCCTTTGGTGGAAGCTGGCCGTTATTAACAACATACAGAAATTCAAGTGTCCCTTGCATATCCCAACTGGAGCATTGTACAAGGCATGTATAAATAATAGCAACTACAGATAATAATAGCAATAAAAGACATTCAGCAGCTTTTTGAAGGATGAGGCTTCTCTTCTTGGTGGGGTTTCATGTGTAGCTTGAGCTTGGAAAAGTCTTGTTTTGGGGAAAAGCATGGTCCTCAGAAGTAGCACTGAGTAAAGGAAGACGGACAGCTGATGACATCCAGGACAGTGACTGGTGCCGCTCTTTGCAATCATCCAGGTCTGACTCTGGCCTCTGGGACCTGCATGGGGAAGAGACTTGTTTGGGAGATAAAAATTCTGAAAGAGTTAGTTAGTTTTTGCACTTATAGGATAGCAATTGCTGTGCAACTATGGGATGTTGTTCCCCCCCTTTCTGTTTGTTTGTCAATGTAGGACCTAAGCGTCCGATAGACCCGTTCCACAATCGCTTGCCCCTGCGGATTGTAAGGAACGCCAAAAGTGAGCTTAATATCCCAGGTGGCCCTGAAGGTGGCCAGCTGCCTGGAGCTATAAGCTGGGGCGTCATCGGACTTCGTGTGCCGAGGTTCGCCCTTGGCCGTGGGAAAGGAGATGCTGCTCCACATGGGGAGCCGTTTCTCCCTTCTGTGCTGTTACCCAAACAAACTGTGGGAAGGTATGAATGCAAACGTGCATGTGCTGCCATTTGCCAAAATGTGGGGATGTGTGACATCCATTTGCCACATCTGAATGGCCTCTGTCCCTCGTGGGTGACCCCTCCACGAGGGCCCCCCCGGTGCCCCTGCACGATGCAGGCAGGAACGGACTATGCCTTGGGCTTGGGAAAGTGGCAGGTTGAACTGCCTTGCGAGCGCTTGGCATTCTGGTGAAAGAATGCATGACTCTGAATTGGAGTAGTGAGAAACAAACTTAGCAAATTTTTGTCTATCGCGGGAGTGATGTGTGCTCCCGGTAGACTGTGAAGCAAATTCCTAGGAAACTGGCTGTCAGCAATTATGTTTAAGCATTCTTTGGCAAAGGTGCGCAAGGCGAGGTTCACGGCTGCCAACTCTGCCCGCTTGCGGAAGAGTCAGGAGCGTGCGCCAAGCTTGGTCCTCTTGCCAGGTAAGAACCTAATATGTGCGACCCTCATAAGTGAAAACTGTCCTAGCCCCCTGAAGAGGGACCAGTGACGTAAATTCACACAAGGTGACTGTCTGCGTTTGAAGCGAGACGAGTCTGGGGCCTTATGGCAAACCTTGGCGCATGAAGCGCCAGGCTTCCCTTGGGTAAATTTCTCAAGAAGGCCCCCCTGCGCACATCCGCCCATGGCGTGCGTGCACACATTTAGAAGAGTGCCAGATGGTGGCTTAGCCTTTTGCCTTCGCTTAGACTAGCAGCAAAAAGGGAAGGGGTGGCCTAAAAATGCCTGTATCTGATTGAAAGGTGTGACCTGACTGCGCTCTTAAAATGGTCCTAGGCAGTCCTGGCTAATGGGTGGCACTCTGCACATGCTCGGGAGCTCAGGGACTAATCCTTCCTCTGTGCTCTGGAGTTTGCAAAATGTGTCTGCACACTAGAGAGGGTGCTGTGGGCCAGGTGCCATACTTAAAATGACCTACTAGGGCTTATTAAGATCACTGCAGATGGAGATTGCAGCCATGAAATAAAGAGGCGGCTGATTCTAGGGAGACAAGCCATGAGAAACCTGGGGAACATAGTGAAAAGCAGAGACATCACCTTGAAAACAAAAATTAGAATAGTCAAAGCAATGGTATTCCCAGTGGTAATGTACGGATGTGAGAGCTGGACAATTAGGAAAGCTGAACGCAGAAGAATAGATGCCTTTGAAATGTGGTGTTGGAGGAGAGTTTTGAGGGTACCTTGGACAGCGAGGAGAACAAATAGGTCAATCTTAGAAGAAATCAACACTGACTGCTCATTGGAAGGTCAAATAGTAAAGATGAGGCTAAAGTACTTTGGGCATCAAATGAGAAGGGAGGATTCACTTGAGAAGGCCGTGATGTTGGGAAAGGTGGAGGGCAAAAGAAGAAGGGGGAGGCCAAGGATGAGATGGATAGATGGTATTGTAGACACAATGGGCACAAAACTGGGAGGACTGAGGGGGATGGTGGAGGACAGAGGCGCCTGGAGAACGATGGTCCATAGGGTCGCAAAGGGTCGGAATCGACTGTGCGACTGAACAACAACAACAACAAAACTAGGGCTTATTAAAACAAGCCAACTATGACGTGCCAGCTGTAAGGAAATAATACACAAAAAATGAAAAAACACACAAGTTAAACATTTCCAGCAGGGAGTTCCACTGGCGAAAGGAGGAAAGGCAAGTCAGAAGTTAGCACACTGAGAATGCAGCAACTCTTATCATGACGAAATCAGATTAGGTCGGGTAACTAAGACAACCGGGTCCTCCTGTTAAGAAATACCTATCAGTAATTAACCCTGGAGCATGTGAAAGGAAGGAGTGTAAGGCTGTAGAAATAAATAAATTGTTTAAGGCCTGGAGAGGAATTTTGTTCCTGTAAAAAAGGTAAGCATTTTCTGAATATACAGAGCGCAAGAATGTTTGCGTGCTTCTTCCTGTGAAAGAGGTACAATGAGTGTGTTACTTGCACAGATTAAAGTCAAAATACCAGAACAGTATCTTTCCTAAGAGAATGAAGGAGAGTTAGAACAATTCTCAACCTGCGGCCAGATGTGGGTAAGTGGGCCAGAGCCCACGTTGCTCTGCCCCTACCTCCACCAAGCCAAGAAGGGCTGTGCGGCGAAGGAAGGGCAGGATGCCTGTCCGGACCCCCAGAGCTGCCTGAGGCCCCGGAACTTTGGCCCCTGACTTTAAAAGGTTGAGAACCGGGGTTACAAGATGATAACACAATACGCACATGAAGACAATGCAATTCTCTCACTCCTAGTGGGATACGTGACTCCAAGACGCTAAGAGACATTCAAAAAACCTTAAAACACAGAGATGGGGGTTTGAGAACACAGATGTAGGGAGGGGCCCCATAGCTTATGATCTAGTGAGGAAAACTCATAGAAGTGATTTTTGTTTTCAGATCGCGCTTCTGAAAAGAAAAATCTGTTTTCCTGTGGCAAGGGTTGCAAAACCGGTTTCCAAGAGTGGCTTAATCCTTTGACAAAGAAAAAAGTCTCAAGGGAAGAAGGGGGAACCACCCCGCCCTATTGCAGGTTAGGATTCCCCCCCCCCTCCTGCCTTTCGCCGCTCTTAAGCTGCTAAGCAGGCAAGGCAAAGGGTTTCGTTCATCATGCTTTCTCAAACTTTAAATAGTTCCTGCCCATGAGCAGAGTGCAAATTGTTTAACACATATTTCACAGTGACATTACCACGCAGTTACACACAAGGAACACTTTTCCAGTCATACTGTGGTCATAGAGACAAGGCTTTTGCAATCATACACAGTTCTTGCAGTCATACATTCAGTGGTGCACCACACATACACACATTTATTTACGCATTCGCACATTCCTCCCCTGATCTGCAGTGTTCTATACTACACATGAGGAGATGGCTTTTACACAGCTGGCTATTTACAACCACCTGGGTGCTTCTACTTAGGGGCAAGCTTCTCTGGGCTACTCCCAAGGTGAGACCAGCAGCTTCTGCCTGTGCCCTGGGGGAACTCGGGGTACTGTTGCTGGGATGGTTCCTCTGGCATAGCCAGGGCGATGGCTGCCTCCTTTCTAGCCTGGGCCAAATGCATGCCAGGGTGGCCATTTGGCATTAAGACGATCTTTTGAAGATCTGCCTGGTGTAGATTGGCTTTCTCTTCTAAGGTGTCTCATTTTACCACACTGGAAGCAGGCGCCTTGGGGTTTTTGGCACTGCTCTGCACCTGAGTGTGGTAATGGGTCTGCTCTGGAGCCCTGCGTGGCCAGGGGCCGTGCAGATTTCCGTGAGCAGTGGGCGCTGAGCAGCCCTGCCTGAACGTGTGTCTGCCTTCAGATAGGCTGAGCACAGCAGTTGGGCGCTAGCTAATTGTGCCACTGGCAATTTCCCCGTGAATGGATCTTCCTCACCCCTGCGCTGAATGGAGTTCTTTCTTTGCAGGGAACTTTTAACTGTCAGAGAAGCGCCAAGGCCTCTCATGCCATGAATTCCTTCAGTGACGTCTGCAGCTGTCACTGAGGGAATGCTCCCTACACTGCCCTGCTTAAGCTGAAATGACGGATAGAGACTTCTTGGGGCTGGTGGTTCTGACTGCGCTGGGGGTTTCTGGGTCTCTATCCGGACTGGGTCTACCTCTGCTGAGAGCTTCCTACATTTGCTCCATGTGCGAATTATGCCCTCTGGAGCTTTCGGGGGTTGCTGAATGCAGTCTCCTATCTGATCCCAGAGCTTAAGGGTTAACGTACCTACTTCTGGGTAAAGTAGGCAGTGTTCCCTTAGGTACACCAAAAGTCTCGGTAGCTCTCGACTGTGAAACCTTAACTGAAATATCCTGGCCAGGACTCTGAACTCTTCTTCACGAGTTCTTTGGCTAGCCGCTGAGGACAGGTCCCCATATTACCTGCGAAGGGTCCTTCGAAGTTTCCTCCTCGGGACGAGTCGACACGTCTTTGGGCAAGTAATAGGTTCTGGCGACGATTCTTTGGGTAGAGCTCGGAGCATGGTCCCCTACCACGGGCCCTCGGTGGCCTCTGCGCTGTCAGGGGTTCACAGCTGACCCTGAGCGGAACGCATTTTTCCCTTTGTTGCAAGCCGCCGCGAAAGTCGGGAGCAAGCTGTAGGAAGCCTCTTCTGTAATGCCTCGTCGCGGCCGCCTCTCGATTGGCTGGCTTACCGACTGAGCTGCCGTGCTGTCCTCCGGGATGATGGGACAAGGTTCAAGCGCAGAACCTGACCGTGTGATCGCTTACCCTCGAGTAGACCGCTCGGGGGTCGCTTACTCACGAGTAGATCACGTCTCGGGGTCACCAGATGTAGGATTGGGGCCGTGAGGCGGCCCTTGGGGTCCCGGAGGAGACTGGTCAAAGGAACGACACAAGGCAAGATGGAGCGAAGACCAGTGATTTATTGAGGGACAATCATCAGTATATATTATGCAGAAGGCTGTGCATGGTAGAATGGTTATCTGACAGAAAATCACATCACCCATTTACCCGGGTTAATTGAGAACCTCTCTTGGGGAAGTTAATTAACTAAGACAAACACTGACCATTGTCTGAGGCTTAGGCTAGGGTAAATATGGCTTCTATTTGCACCAGAGATTAAGCTTAACTCAGAGTGAGTAATTGCCTAATACGTAACAGAGGTTAGAGATTTGCTCTCTCAGCAGAGCCGCTGGTCAGGTCAAGGAATTGGGTGAATCAAACCCTATCATTAATCCACCCCCCTTAATTTCTCTGCCCGCAGAGCCCACGGCTCAGGGAGCGTTCTCCCGAAGTGGCCTCTGCGCGGGCCGTTCCATGCCATTGGGGCATGGGGAGACCACACCAAATGTCTTCTTTAAAAAAACACAAAATACTCCTAATGTTA
The DNA here is from genome assembly GCA_035047305.1 of Bradypodion pumilum. Taxonomy (NCBI): domain Eukaryota; kingdom Metazoa; phylum Chordata; class Lepidosauria; order Squamata; family Chamaeleonidae; genus Bradypodion; species Bradypodion pumilum. Next base: position 198,892,656 of record JAWDJD010000005.1, on the reverse strand, counting down.
TATAAGCATAATGAACTGGTTACTACCGGTGTTCTATTAGATAAATTTCTGTCATTCATTCCTCTAGCTAACCTAGATCTAACTGTGTTAGTCAGCAGTGACATTAGTATGTGTCAGAATTATGTTTCATTTTTCATTGCTAGGTGAAATGTTTTTAGTTCTCCCAACATTTTGGCATTTTTATATAAAAATAAAACAGTACAGTAGTTGCAGTAGTTCCCAACCTTTGGGTTTTAGACTTCAATTCTCAAAAGCCTAAGTCAATTCCCCAAAGCACTGATCAACCAATGTACTGGCTTAGGCTTCTGGGAATTGAAGTCCAAAACCCAAAGGTTTGGGACCACTGCTTTAGTGTACTTGCTGAGCTTGTCTAGATGACATCTTTGGTAATGCATAAAGAGGGCATGGTGTGGGAGTTGCGGGGGGGGGGAATCCCCCTCTGCGATGGCTCTCCTGGGTCCGGAAGGGTTGAGGAGACAAACCCTTTTTCTCAACCCACCCCTCCCAAACCCAAGGAAGCCAGCGGAGTGGGGGATCACAACCCCCCCCCCCCACTGATATTAAAGGGGAATCCCCAATTGAGATTTCCCTTTTAATATCAGAGGGCAGCCTGGATTCGATCCCCTCTCCTGGGTCCCATGAGTCTGGAAGGTTTGGGGGGACAAAAGGAGCCTGTCTCCCCAACCCTCCAGACCCCAGGGGACCTGGCAGAGAGGGGATTCCCCTCCCCCCCCACACACACACACGCACCATATTAAAGAGAAGAAACCAAGCGGTTACTTCTTTTAAAATGGAGTTGGGGGGGATCCCCCTCTCCGATGGCTCTCCTGGGTCCGGAAGGGTTGAGGAGACAAACCCCTTTTCTCAACCCAACCCTCCCAAACCCAAGGAAGCCAGCGGAGAGGGGGAACACACACACACACACACACTGATATTAAAGGGGAAACCACAATTGAGATTTCCCTTTTAATATCAGAAGGTGGCATGGATTCGATCCCCTCTCCTGGGTCCCATGAGTCTGGAAGGTTTGGGAGGACAAAAGGAGCCTGTCCCCCCCCCCCAAGCCTTCTAGAGCCAGGGAAGATGGCAGAGAGGGGATCCCCCCCCCGTAGGACACCAAAAAACACAAAAACAAACAATCAAAAACATTCAAAAATACACAAAAACAAACAAAAATAACACCCAAAAAGTAAACAACAACAAACATTTCCAAACACACCCAGCACCCAGCCAAACACCACAAAATCCAACCACCACCACCACCACAAATAAAGAAAAACAGCTAACTCACCACCACACGACCTCATACCACAACAACTGGAAAAGAAATGAATAAAGAAAGAGACTACTTACTGGAAGAAGCTCCACCCTGAGGCTACGAGAGAAAAAACAGTCAAAATATAAGATAACCCCTACCAGCAGCACTTGCTGCCCACAATAATAAAAAAAATTCAAAAAGACACAATAGCCCCACACAAAAGGCCCCAAGAGTTTTTTGAAAAAGTATATCATCCTTTATTCTTTTTTTTCATCCACAAAACCAAAACACCAAAGAAAACTCATCACAGTTTATAACAGGCCATCAAAAAAATTTGTATAAATAAAAAAATTTAAAATTTCAATTATAGACTAACCTCTTCTTTACAAACATTAACAACAACAACAACAAAAACTTTCCAACACCATTTAAAACAGCCCGGCAATGCCGGGCAACCTTTGCTAGTATATTATAATTATCACTAACAATTCCTGCCATGTGATTATAGCAAGAAAAGGAAATTGTCTATATTTAATTATAATAGACACTTGGTGACAGTATTGGCAACTTTAGGATATTTCACTCCTTCATTATACAGTATGTCATGAACAATTACATTAAAAAGTATATTGGCTTGTAAAATTTAAAATATATGGCATGGGTATAAAACACGCAGATATTAGGCCTTCATGTTCTCCTCAATTAAGAGGAGATAAAGTCATACATAGACCTTGATAATTTGCACTATATACTTCTTCTCATCTCCATATATTGTTTTAGGTCTTGAAATACCATTTTTAAATTTAAAAAAAACTATCAACGAGCTAGTTACTGTAAGAATCAGGGCCACTGGGGGCCGGAGGAGCCCGGAGGAGGACTGATCAAGTAACGACACGAGGCAAACGGAGCGAGATCAGATCAGTACTTTATTGGAAAAAGGCAACATCATTTATAGGGGAAAAAGCGCAACGGTGGCAAGCTGTCATCTGACAGGAAAATTACCTCACTCACGTACACGGGTTAATGGGGAATTCTTCAAAGGGGAGTTTAATCAGCTGGGGCAAACATGGATTCAGGGGCCTCATTGTCTTGGGGATTAGGCAGGGACAAACATGGTTTATTTGTGCCAGGGATTTCCCGAGCTGGGAGATGAACTATGTACTTAATGCTTGACAGAAGTCAGCTATCTGCTTACTTGGCCGAGTCGCAGGTCAGGTCACGGTAATTGGGTGAATCAAACCCTATACTTTATTCACCCCCCTTAATTTGGCGGCCGCAGAGCCCACGGGCTGGGAGCGTCTCTCACCGCGGTGGCCTCTGGCGGGCCGTTCCATGCCCTGCGGGGCATGGGGAAACCGCATCTCCCCTTTATTTTCTATTTAAGGACCTGACTGGCGACCTTGCGCAAGAGCGGCATCAGCTGTTGAGTGGGTATGACGTCACGGAGTTTCTCTCTGGGGCGGCACTTGGAGATCAGCGAGGGAATGCACTGAGCAAAACAACAAAGCGTAATGCCTAGTATGGCTATCCCCACCGCTACCTTAAGCACCGTTTGCAGCCACCCCCAGGGAATCCATGACCACATCCAATTCCACAGGGAACTCCACCAAGCCCCCCATGCGGAACCCTCAGGGATACCCTGGACTATGGTGTGGAGGTTCGTGATCTGGCTTTGGATCTTACGGGAGTTATCAGTGAGGTTGAAGCAGCACATTCCACGGACAGACTCGCAACCCAGGTGGTGCAGCAAGAGGAGGTAGTCGATAGCCGCTCGATTGTCAAGAACGGCATGGCGAAGTTCTGCCTGCTCCTGATTGAGGAGCGCTATCGCTGTGGAGGTGTGGTTAATGGCTTTGGCCAAACCGCAAGCCAAGCGGCCAATCCTCCGTGCGTTGCCGACGGCCAAGCCTGGCACGCCGACAAGGCTGACTGCTAGGGAGACATACTCAGCGGGACTCAGTACTCTGAAGCTGCTGTCACAAGAGCTGTCTAACTGGGTTGTGCGTGTGTGCCGTATGAGTGGGGAGACATGTGAAGCATTGGAAACATGTGGAACATTAGAAACATTTGTGCTTGGGGCAATCATGTCCTTAGTAGGAAGTAACAGTGTCAAACGGCTGATACAACACATTGAGTCCGACAGATTCGCAGGAATATAGTTCCATGTGAACTGGTTGCAGGTGAAAAACCACCCTGAAGGTAGGGTGACGTGAGCGTACAGCGAAGTGAGTGTCTCTGGTTTATTACAGGTCCAGTTGCCGCTGCCGGGGTCAAGGCAGCGGCGCCGAGTCTGACCGCCTGAGGTGCAGCCGGTCATTCGGGTGCAAGCAGCGTCCGGGCTGATCGCCACTCGGGGGGTATGAAGAGTGGCGGCGTCAGCCGGCAGGGTTGACACAAGTCGCATTCCCCCCCAGCGTGCGTATGCTGAGAAGGTGGTAGGAGTGTGTGGGCCAAAGAACGCCTTCAGCAGCCAGTCGCCATCCTTGGTGCGCGCGTCCAGAGTGTGGCACACGGGGATGAGACAGGTGCTGAGGATAGATGCAGAACCAATGTCCTGCTGTAGACAAAAATCGGACTGGTTGACGAGACCCGCCAACCTTTCCCACAAGTTGTACCGCATTCGTGCGGAAAGATCTTCGCCAGGCGGCAAACCGTCGGCCTGGATCGGAGTAGCCTGGACGCCTCCCCCCAAGAGCAGGGAAAGGGCCAGGATGATGGTGATCGCCGCTGTGTTGGCGTGAATCAGGGCAAAAACTGCAGCTGTGAGGTTCTCCGGTGTCGGCTCCTTTTCCTCGTGCTGAACGGCGTCCTGGGCGTCATTGCAAAGAGCCTTGACCATCCCCCAGGTGATCTTGGGCATCGGCGGCCGTTTCCTCCGGCGGGTCCTCCCGGTCAGGGTGAGGTCCTCCATCTCCGGGATCGGACTCGGGCCGGCCTGGTTCCACGCCATGCGGTTCCAAGTGGGGCTTGACACACCGGGCTGGAACCCAAACGACACCTGTAGGAGACATAACTGCAGCATACCCTCTTCCCCAGGTTATGAGCGGCACCGGGCCCCTCCAAGAAGGGTCTGGTGGCACTCGGTACCGGACCATAGGTCGCGGGAGAGCTTCCGAACGGCGGAAATGCTTCTCCTGCGGCGTGCAGTCCGAAAAAACATTAAGGTGATTGTAAGTGAACAATACCTTGTTGAGACACATCTGTGCTTCTCCCTGTGACTTGGGGAGGGCTGGTGGCTCCCCCCTTTCTGTTTGTTTATCAATATAGGACTTTAGCGTCCGATTGACCCGCTCTACAATCGCCTGCCCTTGCGGATTGTAGGGGATTCCAAATGTGTGCTTGATGTCCCATGTTGCCATGAAGGCGGCCAACTGCCTAGAGCTGTAAGATGGCGCGTTGTCTGTTTTCACGTGCCGTGGTTTGCCCATGGCAGCTATGCAGGAAAGGAGGTGCTGCTCCACATGGGAGGCAGTCTCCCCCTTCTGCGCCGTCGCCCAAACGAACTGTGAAAAGGTATCTATGCAGACATGCATGTATTGCCATCTCCCAAATTGTGGCACATGCGTGACATCCATCTGCCACACCTGATTAGCCTCTGTCCCTCGTGGGTTGACCCCCCACGAGGGCCCCCCCGGTGCCCCTGCACAATGCTGGCAAGAGCGAACTATGCCTTGGGCTTGAGAGAGTGGCAGATTGAACTGTCTGGCGAGTGCCTTGGCATTTTGGTGAAAAAAGGCATGACTTTGGATTGGAGTAGTGAAAACTCCCAAAACCGAACGCTGCTGAATTTCCTTTGCGGCCGCATCCGCTCTGCTATTGCCCGCGGAAATCGGACCCGGTAGGTCTTGGTGACTCCGAATGTGGGCGATATAGAGCGGCTCCGAGCGGTTTCGCAAGTGAAATTGAGCAGTGAGAAACAGACTGAGCAAGTTCTTGTCTATCGCGGGAGTAATGTAGGCTCCCGGTAGACTGTGAAGCAAATTCCGTACATACAGACTGTCAGTAATGATATTTAAACGTTCCTTGGCGAAGGTGCGCAAGGCAAGGTTCACGGCTGCCAACTCTGCCCGCTGAGCGGACTTCTGTGGAAGAGTTAACAGCGTGTGCCAAGCTTCGCCCTCCTGCCAGGTCAAAACACCATAGGTGCGACCGCCATCAGAGAAAACTGTTCTGGCCCCCTGAAGCGGGACCAGCGAGAGCAATTCGAACAAGCTGACTGTTCCTGTTTGCAGTGAGACAAGCCTGGGGTCTTTGGGCAAGTGATATGCTAAACTGCCGGTGAAACCTTCCAAAGCTATCGGAAGCGAGTCACCCAGCTGCATCAGCTGATGAATTTGTTCCTTGGTAAACGGAACCACAATTTTGGCCAAATCATTTCCTGAGATGTCCCTAGCTCTCAGCCTGCCGCGGTAGACCACCGCGGAGACCAGTTCCTGGGGCGGAACGATGTTCCGTGAAGATGTATTAGGCAAGTAGACCCATTCCACAATCTTCGCTCCCTTCTCTGAGTCTACTCCTAGCGCCCCAGTGAACATGGAACCTGACCGTACGATGTACAAATTCAGGATCGGGGCATATGGCCCCGGGGCGATCCTATCCACCCACCTCTGGCTGAGAACTTGGTTCACCTTCTCGAGCGCCAAGCGCGCGTCTCGAGAGATTTTTATCCGGTCTGCCGGCTGCTTACCCAAGGTTAGCAGCGAGAAGAGCGGTTTTAGAAGATCCGTATCTAAGCGAAAATACGGTCTGGCCCAATTGATGTTCCCCAAAACTTGCTGCAACTCTACAAGGGTGACTGAGTCTTGTAAATTTATCTGAGGCAGGACTGGTGCTGCAAAAGAGCGGAGAAGCCGGTGACCCAAGTATGAGAAGGGCTCGGACTTCTGCATCTTCTCAGGGGCAATAAGTAAGCCTTTGTCCCCCAGGCTGGCCTGGAGGTCAGAAAACATTTCGCTGCCAAGCTGCGGCAACGCTACTAAAATGTCGTCCATGAAGTGACAAACAATAGCTTTAGGGTAAAGGCTTCGGAACTTTGCCAGTGCGCCGTGAACGTATATTTGGCACAGGGTGGGCGAATTGAGCATGCCCTGTGGCAAAAATTTCCACGCGTAACGCTGCGTGGGCTCTCCGTGGTTCACGACCGGCACCGTAAAGGCGAACCTTTCCCGGTCCCTGGGGTCTAGGGGGATTGTATAAAAGCAATCCTTGAGATCTACAACTAGGATCTCCCACCCCTCGGGAATCATATTAGGATTTGGGATGCCGCATTGAAGCGGACCCATCGGCTGAATGCATTTATTGATCTCCCTGAGATCGTGGAGGAGTCGCCACTTCCCCGACTTCTTCTTAATCACAAAAATTGGCGAATTCCAGGGGCTTGTGGACTGCTCTATGTGTCCTGCGTCTAGCTGTTCTTTCACTAGCTGCTTGAGAGCAACTAATTTCTCTCCCACTACCGGCCATTGTTCTACCCAGACCGGGGTATCGGTGAGCCATTTAAGTGGCAACGCCATTACCCGAAGGTAAGCGTAGCACCGTACTGCTGGAGAATGTCTCGCCCCCAAAGGTTGATGTGCACGTCAAGAATGTGCGGCCGAATTACCGCTGTGCCCTCAGCCTTTGGGATTGTGACTTCCACCCACTCACGGCTCCTAAACGCTTCCTGAACTCCACCTACCCCCCACACATCGGAGACCGGCTCAATGGCCCACTCTCTTGGCCACTGGCTCCTGCTTATCACACTCACATCCGCTCCGGTATCGAGCAACCCTGAGAACACTCTTTTGTTCAAAAATACCTCGATAACGGGGCGCTGTTTCCACTCAATGTTGGTCTCCACTGTCGCTAAGACCTGGTATCCTTGCACTGCCTCACTCGCGCTCGAGCGGTCTGCTGAACCGGACTCTGAGCTGTCCCTGAGCCTTCCCTGGCTGCCTGCTGGCGAGTGACAAGGAACCATGATCAGTTGCGCTAACGTGTCTCCCTTGTGGATGGTTTGGGGCAGGTGTGTCCAAAGCTGGACCTGGAGAATGCCTGAAAAATTCGAGTCAATGACTCCTGGAATTATGAAAATTCCGCGTGCTCCAGCTACACTACGGGGCAAAACTAAACCTAAAAAGCCTCTGGGCAGGGGTCCCATGTACTGGGTGTCGACTAGATAGACTGTGCCTGGCAGGTCGCACGTAACGTCCGCCTGGCAAGTCAATTCTAGCCCTGTACTACCCTTGGGGCTGGCCTGTGCCCTCGCAGTGCCTGGGATGTGCCTGGAATCTAGTCTTGGTCTGGGGAGTTCTGGATCTGGGTGAAGGAAGCCTCTGTTTGGACTGGGGCCAGAGACGTGCCCGGATTCCGGTTTCCCGAACTCGGACAAAACCTGGCCCAGTGGTAGCCTTTCTTCCACCTCGGACAGAGGGTATTCGGAGCCTTAGAATGGCCGGACTTTTGTCCGCCTCCCTTGGATCGGCACTCCCTAGCGAAGTGGCCGACCTTGCCACAAGTGTGACATGCCCCTTTGGTCTTTCCATTAGGATGAGATCTTCTACCCCCTTGCACGGCTGCCGCTAGCAGACCCATTTTATAGGAATCTGTGCCAACGTCAGCACATGCTCGGATCATGTCCGTTAAGGTCAAGTCAGGACGATTGCCTAGCGACTGCAAAACCTTACGGCAGTCCAAGTTGGCGTTGTCCTTGGCTAGCTTAATCATGAGCTCTTGCTGGGCTTGCTCGTTATCAATCTGCCTGGTGATTGCTTCTTCCAAGCGATTGATGAAGTCCATGTAGGGCTCCTGGGCTCCCTGCTTAATGGAGGTGTAATTTTTGGCCGCTTTGCCAGACGCTGGGACCTTGAAGTAAGCCCTAAAGGCTGCCTCGGCTGACATCTCGAGAGTGGCGAGAGGCAGGTTGATCTGAGCGTTGATTGACTCAAAGGCACCTGAACCATATAGCTGTTCAGCAATTACCGCGCCTCCCATCCTGGCGGCCCTGGCCTGAGCCTCGAGCCGATACTCGCTGTCCCAGATCATGTACTGGCTAGGGGTCAGCATCATCCTCATGACGGCTTTCCAGTCATGGGGAATCCACATGGTGGTCTCGCACGCCTGCTGAAGCGTGCCCCTGGTAAAACGGCTTTGGAGCCCTGTCTCTGAGATTGCTTTCCGCAAAGCCATGAGAAGCTTGTACGGGACTGGGGAATGGACGATTTGTTGAGCGCCTGTGAGCGCGTCCATCTCCATTCGGATTGGGCATATCTGTCTAAGCTCAGCTAGTTCTTCCGCTGACAATTCCCCCTTTTTGAGTTCTATCTCTGCTGTGCGCTGAAGGGCACTCTTCACGACTAGGGAGCTTGGAGCTGTCAGAGAAGCGCCTGCGCTTCTCATTCCTTGCATTCCTTCGGTGACGTCTGCAGCTGTCACCGCGGGAATGCTCCCTGCGCTACTTGCTGATAGCTGATTGACGGATAGAGCGCCGTGGGCGCAGTCGGCTCGACTGACCTGCCTGATGACTTTTCTAACGGGGGTTCATTGGCCTCTATCCGGACTGGCTCGATCTGTTCTAAGAGCTTCCTACACTTTCTCCAAGTACGAACTATCCCTCCTGGAGCTTTGGGGGGCTGCTGAATGCAGTCTCCTATCTGATCCCAGAGCTGCAGGGTTAACGTACCTACTTCTGGGTAAAGTAGGCAGTGTTCCCTGAGGTACGCCAAAAGTCTCGCTAGTTCCCTGCTGTGAAATCGTAACTGAAATACCCTGGCCAGGATTCTGAACTCTTGCTCCCGAGTTCTTTGGCTAGCGGACGGACTTGGTCCATGAGAACAAGTCCCCATATTACCTGCGATGGTCCTCTGAAGTTTCCTCCTCGGGACGAAGTTCGACGCGTCTTTGCAGGCAACAGGTTCGGGCGTCGGGTGTCTGGGGTAGACCTCGGAGCGTGGACCTTCTGCCACGGGCCCTCGGCGGCCTCTGCGCTGTCAGGGGCTCACAGCCTGCCCTGAGCGGAACGCGTTTTTCCCTTTGCGCAAGCCTCCCCGAAAGCTGGGAGCAAGCTGTAGGAATGCCTCTTTGGAATGCCTCGCCGCTGGCCGTCTCTCTGTCCGGCTGGCTGCCGACCAGAGCGCCGCGCTGTCCTCCGGGCTGGTTTTGGTCGCGGTTCAAGCGCGGAACCGGACCGCGTGGACCGTTACTCGCGAGTAGACCTCTCCAGGGTCCCTTTACTCACGAGTAAATCACGTCGGGGTCACCAGATGTAGGAATCAGGGCCACTGGGGGCCGGAGGAGCCCGGAGGAGGACTGATCAAGTAACGACACGAGGCAAACGGAGCGAGATCAGATCAGTACTTTATTGGAAAAAGGCAACATCATTTATAGGGAAAAAAGCGCAACGGTGGCAAGCTGTCATCTGACAGGAAAATTACCTCACTCACGTACACGGGTTAATGGGGAATTCTTCAAAGGGGAGTTTAATCAGCTGGGGCAAACATGGATTCAGGGGCCTCATTGTCTTGGGGATTAGGCAGGGACAAACATGGTTTATTTGCGCCAGGGATTTCCCGAGCTGGGAGATGAACTATGTACTTAATGCTTGACAGAAGTCAGCTATCTGCTTACTTGGCCGAGTCGCAGGTCAGGTCACGGTAATTGGGTGAATCAAACCCTATACTTTATTCACCCCCCTTAATTTGGCGGCCGCAGAGCCCACGGGCTGGGAGCGTCTCTCACCGCGGTGGCCTCTGGCGGGCCGTTCCATGCCCTGCGGGGCATGGGGAAACCGCATCAGTTACTTTCTGTTTCTAAAAGTGACCTAATAAGGCTAAACAGAGGCACTTAAAAGACAAAATAGTGTAAATCAGGGGTTCCCAACCTAAGACCCATGGGTCGGATATGGCCCTCGGTGCCATTTCATGTGGCCCACTATCACCTCTGCTGCACCCAGAAGTGTCATGTGTAGTTCCTTTTTAATGTACAGGGTGACCAGTAAGTCTCTACCAAGACAGCATACAGATACACTGGATACATAAGTATATAGATGGGTTGGGACTTACTGGCCATTTCAAAGCTGTTTACGTTTAAAAGGAACCATACATGGTACAGCTTCTGGCAGCACCAGTGCTGGGAGCGAGGGCAGCGGGCCACATGAAATGGTGCCATGGGGGAGAGAACCGCTGGGCTCCTGGCCTTGTCTTACCCACCCAACCCCTCCAGTACCCCAGACCCACAAGGAAGGGCTAGCAAGCCCTACTCACCGTTTTTCCAAGCAGGCAATCCAACTCAGTCGGGGTGGGAAGTCTAAAGCCTCCTTTGAGGGTTGGCGTCTCCCTCTCTCCTTCCAGAGAGAAACAAAGTGGCCACCCCTTTGAAGCTGTTGGGACAAAATGGCTACTTCAAAATGGCTACCCCCATCATGCAGGAAGGGTAAATTTGCCTTCCAGCCCCCGAAGATGACTGAGGGAGCGTTACCCGGCCCCTGGCTTTAAAAGATTGGGAACCAGAGGTGTCAGAAATGGGGGGCGGGGGGGGGGCTGAAGCCCCTCCCCCGAATTTGCCCCAGAACCTTTCGGACAATCCAGGACCTTCTGTGCAGGTCCCTTCTACGCATGCATAGAAGGCTTCTATGCATGCGCAGAAGGCTTCTATGCATGCATAGAAGGGTTCTGCACATGTGTAGAAGGGACCTGTGCAAAAAGGGATGCGCAGTAACTACTTTCCCCCGGGCCCTTTTCAAGGTTGCCCCCCAGCAAAAATAGTTCCTACACCCCTGTTGGGAACCCCTGATGTAAAACATATATCTCAGAGGATCCTGGGGCCCGCCTGATGAACATTTTGACTGAAAAATTCAGAGTGCTTTGGGCCAGATGGGATAACTGAAGGCTGTGAAGCTCTCTAAGGTCTAGAATAGGTGGCAATGGTCCTTGATCGTTTTCTGTCTTGGCTTAACTCATCAAACTCAACATTTTGACTTTTAAAAGAGTTTACCATGGTCTTCTGTAATTGTCTGGGATGGCAAGCATCACAGATGGTGCAGCATATAAACACTCCTTTAATTAGAGCACAGCTCACTGATTTTCTTTATTCCATGGCAAGATTGCAAAATATTTTGACCACACAAACTATGGTAAAGTAACTGCTTTTGCCAAACTATAAAATAAACTTAGAACATTATTAGAAGAGGTTTTGTTCAGCTGATGAAAAAAAATGTATACAGTATGTACTTTTCTTTACCTACATAAAGGTAAAGGTAAAGTGCTCATCTCTGTTTCAAAGCCGAAGAGCCAGCACTGTCTGCTTCTGCAGATGTTTCTGTGGTCATGTGGCAGGCATGACTAGACACCGGAGCGAATGGAACGCTGTTACCTTCCCACCAAAGTGGTCCCTATTTATCTACTTGCAATTTCTTGCTTTCGAACTGCTAGGTTGGCAGGAGTTTAACTACATATCTTGCATATAAAATGCCTTGTTTTGCTATTGGCCCTTGAAAAGTACATATGGACTTAATATGTAATACTGGTAGCTAAGGTTGCATTTCTTAGTAAATATCAATGCAGAAAAGAAAATAGGTTAATCAGAGGAAATACTCATTCTTCTTAAATTCTAGTTGGAGTATGAATCAGTTACAGTCTTTAGAATAAGTTACTGCAAGCCTAAATTTAGCAGTCTTTTGCCATGTAACTGGCAATTATTTCAGGTTTGCCTCATTTTTGCAAGAACATGTAAAATATCTGATCTAGCTCTGCCTTGAAAACCTCAATGCAGATCATAAGAAACACATTTTCCACTTTTTTCTTACACAAATTAATATACCTGTGTTGGAATTGTCTATCAGTTCTAAGAATTTATTTGGTGCAAAACACAGAATGTTTTTCAAACATATTTGAAAAACAGTTTACTGAGTAGTTATGCTAAAACTTTGACAAATGCATGTAATCTTTCTTTCCAAGGACATAAAACACCTGGCCCATGCTCAAACCTGAGAAGCATGTTTTGCCTTGAGTGTCAATTAATAATCACCAAGAAGAATGTATTTTTATGACTGCAATTAAAAGTAGTGTGCAATCAGAAGTAGGCATGGGTATTTTGGGTCTCCCCACCCTTAAAACTACCAAAATTCATCAGAGATTCACCAGTCGCAGTTCAGACAACGGTGGCTCAAAAAAGAAAAATCTAAATCCTCAGAGGAAATTTACACATTGGTAATACAAAAGTTGTGATAACACCAGAGGTTCTAGGTTGGTAGTCTCTCTGCACATTAGCAGCTGTACATGATGGTGCCTACAAAAACTACCTATCCTACAACCCCTTGTAATTTCCATGAAACTTAACAATTTCCACTCACTCTCTTCCTTTGCAATGGCTACAGTGAAGAACATGTTGGGCCTTAAGTGTGTGTTGCTTAAATTCTTCTGAGGATTTGGAATTTTTGGCTACAGGTGCAAGAATTTTGGCTGGGAGAATTCCTGGAGAATTGTGGTAGTTTTAAGAAGAAGAAAAATATAAATGTCCCATGCCTACTCAGAAGTAACTCCCTTTGTATTCTGCGAGACTTACTTCCTCTGTGTTCTTTACCCAGAAAATCCTGGAAAGGCTCACCTTTGAACTGTATAATAAGGAATGCCGCCTTAGACTTACAAAACCTCATTTTAAAAAAGCCATTCTTAAAAATTATGCACCTAACACATGGTACATGATAGAGACTCCCAGTTTAATTTTAAGAAAAGCATCCGTGGGTGGATAAACAGGAGCCCAGCCGGTAAACACTTTCTCCTCCAGCTTTTTTTTTCTATTCTGCCCTCCCCTGACAGCTGCTTTACTGAGTTGGCAAGATGTAATAATAATAATAATTTCATGTCAGAATTTTGTGGCAAGATGTAACTTGACATGAATAGAAACTGAAGTAAGGTAACAGCAGACTCGAATCAGAGCAAGAAGAGAAGGGGTTAAGCAGTCTTTTCTGGCCAGTGTTTTTACTCCCAATCACTACCCCCCACATGTGTTTTTGATTACATACTATGTGGGGGGACTGTTACATTCTTGTGCAATATCTAATTTGTCCCTAGATTGAGAGTTGCTAAGTAATTAAGGCTGCAGTGCTTAATTCAAATCTATAATTATGTGACCTTTCCAGATAAAAATGCCCAGGAATAGGTTGCACATGTTTCACTCCCAACTTTCAGAACATATATATATTTAAGTAGGAGTTCAGTTTTCTAAAACCAGTAAGTTATGGTGCGTGAAGACAGAATGTGGAAGGAGCCCCATGCAAGAAATCATACAAACTCAGACATTTGCACATCTGCAAAACACCTTGGATAGGTACCAGGATATCAATTCAGACTAATTGTATCCCATCCATATGGTTGTACTGTGGTTTTTTGTTGTTTTTTTGAGGAAAGGACAAGTGTGGGGAGGGGGTTTGCTGACAGCAAGTGAACACAAAAATGCTGCGTGTGTGCATGTATATGCATGCAGTATTAACAAGTATTAACTTAAATATATGAGTATCAGAGCCTATTAATCTCAAAGAACACGCTGAGCAAATACAACAGCTAGCAAAATTGCATACAACAACATATCACACTTGAGTGAATGGGCACTGTCTAGAATGCATTACCACAACACCCATATGCCTTGTTGTTATGTGCCATTACGTTGCCTCCAGCACAATGAATGAGTGATCTCCAAAATGTTCTTTGCTCAACAACCCTGCTCAGCACACATAAACTCAAGCCTGGGCTTTCCTTTAGGGAGTCAATCCATCATGGTCTTCCTCTTTTCCTGCTGCCTTCAGCCTTCCCAACATTATTGTCTTCCCACAGAATCTTGCCTTCTCACAATGTGCCCAAGGTAGGCCAGCCTCAGTTTTGTCATTTTCACCTCCAGAGATATTTCAACCTTAATTTGCACAATAACCTACCTGATCATCTTTTTTTCTCAGTCTAAGGGTGACTGCAAAGTCCTCCTCCAGCTCCATATTTCAAATGAATCCATTTTTTCCTATCAACTCTTTAAACTCCCATACCTAATGATTAGGGATTAGGGATACAAGAGTGTGATTGATCTTAGTCTCCAATGACACATTCTTACAATTGATGATCTTTTCTAATTCCTTCTCTTCCATATCTCAGTCTTCTGGTTTCTGGTTTCTAAACTGCAATCTCCATTTAGATTGATGATTGGATGTAGATATACTAAATCTTTCAATATTTCAGCTTCTTCATTGTCAACAGTTATGAACAGTTAAGTTCAATGCAGTCCTGTTTGGCGCCTTCTTCTTACACTAAAAGTTGTTTCAAGTCATTGGTACTTTCTACCAGTAAGATGGTATCATCTGCCTACATTAAATTATTGATGCTTCTTCCACCATTTTCTCACTCCTCCTTCATTTGAGTCCATGTCATGTATTTTGTGTACAGATTGAAAAGATGAGAAGATAAAATACACCCTTGACTGACAAACTTTACCTATAGGAAACCATTCTGTCTCTCCATATTATGTCGTAAAAGTAGCTTCTTGTCCACAATACAAGTTACACATCAGAACAATTAAATATTAAAGCACAGCCATATATTTCAAAACAACCCATAGTTTCTTTTGTTGTTGTTGTTGTTCAGTCGCACAGTCGATTCCGACCCTTTGCGACCCCATGGACCATTTTCCTCCAGACACCTCTATCCTCCACCATTCTCCTCAGCCCACCAAGCTCTGTACCCATTGTGTCCACAATACCATCTATCCATCTCATCTTTGGACGCCCCCTTCTTCTCTTGCCCTCCACCTTTCCCAGCATCAAGGCCTTCTCAAGTGAGTCCTCCCTTCTTATTTGATGTCCAAAGTACTTTAGCTTCATCTTCACTATTTGTCCCTCCAATGAACAGTCAGGATTGATTTCTTCCACAAACTCAAAGATTTTTTTGTAATCTATAAAGAATAGACTGATCTTCTTATGAATATTTTTATGCATTCCAGTAGTCAGCAGATTTTAAAATATGACGGTTTAAGTCTTTGGGAAATCTGGTTCAAATCTCCTCTTGGCCATGGAAACTCCTGGGGGTAAAGTAATGGTCGCCCTTGCTCAAAAGCAGTCATATCTGACTCTAGGGTTCAGTGGTCATCTTTGTTTATAGCCAAGGAGCCAGCGCTTTCTGTATCTGCAGACGTTTCCGTGGACATGTGGCAGGCATGCCAGTGCACGGAACGCTGTTTACCTTTCCACCAAAGTGGTCCCTATTTATCTACTTGCAATTTCTTGCTTTCAAACTGCTAGGTTTGCAGGAACTGGGACAGAGATGGGAGCTCACTCTGCCATACAGTTCCTGGGAATTGAACTCTGATCTTCCAGTCGTCAAGTTCAGCGTCTAAACCACTTGAGCCACCGCAGTCCCTGCTAGTACTACAGTGCTATTTAAAGCTCAATTACCAGCTGGTTTGTTGCATTGAAAAACAGGTTGTGAATGAGTGTTTTTGCTTTCTTTTCTCATGAAGCTATTTAATGTTAGCAGAAGATGCAGAAAATCTTGCACTGACCTGGCCAGACTTGTCTTGTTAATCACTGACATGTATATTAAGTATATCTTCACCACACATTTAGAGCACCTTGATCCCTCTTAACAGTCATTGAACAGTTGTTAACATTCTGCTTGAATTTTTGATTTACATTGAAAGCCCAATTCTTCTTTCATGTCCTGATTAAACTTTGAACTGCCAAAATGAGGCCAATTTCTTGGCTTTGTCATTGGCCAAAATTAAGTCCTCATCAGTACAAGTTTCTGGTAATAACTAGCTGCATCCAGTGGTGGGCATCAGCAGGTTGGACCAGTTCGCCAGAACCAGTAGCAAAAATTCTGGCTGGCTCTGCCCATCCAAATTTTGAAATAAAGTAGTCCTAATTTGGGTACAACACAGGGCTTTCCCTCTGGCCACGCCCACCATACCACACCCACAGTGTGGTATTAATTTTTTTGGGAGGTCACCACTGGCTGCATCCAGCAATTTCTTGCTATACATTGGCTAAAACTTGACAGCACAATAACACACACATAAATTTGAACAAAGTGAAAATGAAAGAACAACATGTATTGATCTGATAAAAGAAGGCCTGGAGCAAGACCTTTTGCTGGCAAAGACAAAAGGCACAATATTGTCCCCTTTTCCCCACATACAAAAGTTGATCTCTGACTTGACTTTCTTTGGTCCTCTTTGGTGGGAGAGTAAAGTCCAAGTTATAAAATTGAAATGAATATGAATTGACTCTGTTTAATAGTAGGGAGCAGAGGATATGATATAAATTTTCCATATATAGCTTGGTATTGAACAGGGTTGTATCAGACTTACTTTCTACAAGAATCATTTTATGGAAGATGAAAACATTGTACAAAACATTGGTTTTTTAGAGTGAGTTTTAAAGTGAGTTTAAAATGCCATCTAAAATCATATCTTACTAGTATCAATTTTAGGGGATACATATCTTGGGAGCTAGGCATAAAATAAGCTGTATGCAAATTCCGATCATCTTCCGATCAACTACAGATTTCGAGGTGTTGTATCTAATTTACCCTTTAGTGCTGCAGCAGGGGTTCTTAACCTTTTCAACCTAGTGGTTCCCCCACCATAAACACTGTCATAAACGTGTCTGCTTCTGGGGGCGGTGGTGTTGACACAAGCCACATGAAATGGTGCCACAGGCCGTAGGTTGAGAACCCCTGTGCTACAGTATTTGAATGAAGAATTGGTCACAAACATTCATTTCAAGCTTGTTTCAGAGAAAACAAGTTTATTCATAATACACAGTTACCTTTGCAAATTAACTTATTAGATACTGTCATACCTGTCAAGCGCTGCTCTGGAAAATATGGGAACTGCTCCGCCCCGGGTGCACATGTGCAGGAAAAACTCCATTGCACATGTGCAGATGGGTTTTGCACGTGCGCGCATGCACAGTAACCCCTTTCCACACTGTTCTAAATACGGGATGGCGCTGGTAAAGGGGAGGATTGCACACCAAAATATGGGATTTCCCAGCCAATCCGGGATACTTGACAGGTATTGATACTGTTCCAAGCACATGTTTCTATCACATCAGCATCAAAGATCTATGGTTTGTTTCAGCTGCTTTTGAAGAGTTACTGTTGCACCATAATCCCCTTGAATGGCATTTTAAACAGTTTTGTTGCTGTTGTTGATTCCAGAGATGAAAAGCGATTTAACCCAGAAATGGCTAAAACAGGCAGCCTGGTGAAACTCACCCTTCACTTCACAGCTATCCAAACACCCAGCATGGATTTGTTCTTTGTAGAAGTTGATTCATGAATGCAGGAGGCTGTTGAAGCTGAAGCATGAACTGAGACCTCTGCGGTACAATCAGCAGTCTCTACCAGGTGATTTTTTGGGAGGATTTCCCCTGGCTGACCTAATCTGTGGGATCCCTGCCAAGCACATACTCCCTGGAAATAATTCTTAGAGACATGTATGTGTTCAGAATTGTTTTCTCAAATGAAAATTATAAGAAGACACAAATATGAATTTTTACTTCAAAATTACAATATTTCAAGCCTCATACAAGCAGATCTTTCAAAATTATTAGGCTAATTCCTATTTGATCATTGATTTTTCTTGGCCATCTTTTTGTCTATAGTCCTACTTTCAAGCTTAGTGTCTCATGCTTCTAAATCCTTATAATTAAGATATAATGTGATACAGTGGTTAAAGTTTTAATTGACTCAGGAGACCTGGATTCATATTCTCACGTGGTCATTAAAGTTACAGGGCAAGCAGCACCAATCACTGTCTCTCAATGTGATTTATTTCATAAGGCTGTTGTGCTAATAAACTGGGAAGGTGATAGTCATGTGGCATATGAATTCAATTAGCAAATAAATAAATAAATAAATAAATTCATAAATGATAAATGTTTATCCAGTGCCCAAAGGTTGCTTGTATGTAATTAAAGACACAGTGTTAGTGATTTACAGCACGATGTAGTTCCCTCCTGTGTATTTGCAATTACTGTGCAAGTCTTCCCAAAATGATTAAGAAAGAACTATGCATGCTTATTGTGAAATTGAATGCTCATCTGGAAAAGTCCCAAGACTACTGCCAAATATCAATGATGCAATACAGATGGCTTTCTTACATCACATATCTTGAAATTCTGCTGTAACTTGGGTACCAGATCACAGAGACAGATGCTAAATCAGGGGTTCCCAACCTTTTCAAGCCAGGCCAGGTCATGCTCTCTCAATCAGCTTTGAGGGCTAGACAGCCATTCTGCCCTGCTGAGTGCCCATACAGAGTGAACTCTGTGCTGGGGGGGAGGGAGAAGTGCTCCCATTGGTCCACTTAACAAAATGAACTCTGTGCTGGGGGAGGAAGCTGTCCCATTGGGCTGCTGGGCAGAGGGGTGGGTCAAACTCTGTGCTGGGGTGACAGTGTGCATGCCCACAGAGAGTGAGTGGCTGTGAGTGCCATAGGTTTGCCAACACTAATATAGTTCTTGCAGGGAGCCAGGGAGCCTAAGGGGGCTTTCCATCGCAATGTAATGTAAAGTTTGTGGGACATCACAATTACAATTATTGATCAGAATTATGTTTCCAGTATTGGAACCTGCCATATTTACTTCAAACCTGGTTAAGCACTGCCCAGTTTTTCCTTGAAAGGTTAAAGCCAAATGGACATTGTATTGAATTGGACACTAAGTTGAACAGGTCTAAATTAAAAGTTGCCACATCCTGGCACTAAGCTGTCTCAATGACAAAGTCTTCTCAAACTAGTTGCTGCCCAGGTTTCCACAGCAGGTTGTGTAAGGTGACAACTTTGTAAGCACTACATCAAACATGCATAGATATTCACATCCAGAAATTAAAAATATAAAATAAATCTCACCTCTTTTGCTTTCACATTTTTCATGGATATAAATGTTTCACCAAAACTAAAAGTATAATTTAACTTTATTGTGAAATCAATATTAGATCTTCACAAACAAGTCCATTAGGTATTTCAGTTCCATAAAAGCATGTTTTGATTGTTTGATATTTATGGGCATTCTTGGATCTGTGCCTGAGCCAAAAGAGAGATTAAAAGACTACTTTTCATTGAAAACATATGGAGCTGCTAACAAAGAATTTTTTTAACAAATCTATTTGTTCTCTGGCATTACATTCTTCAGGAAGATCTAGTCGGAATAACAGAAAGGCAAACATTGAGCAAAAACCTTCATTGTGTCAATACTCTCAAACACTGAAAGTAGGACATGTTCAGACACAAAAAGCAAAGGGGGTGTGGGTTCATTCTTGTGACCACATTCACTGTGATTCTCTTACTTTTGTTTATCCTCATACCAAGTTTATATGTGACCAAAGATTTTGAAACTTATTTGACTGGATAGAATAGATGCAGAATAATCCACAGTTGGATGATTAAGTTTTGTGGCTTACAAAACACTATTTACCTGAATGAAAGAAGGGCCTCCAGTATATTCCATTCTAATTCATGTTTCCTCGGGAGCAAGTCCCTGAAAAATTGGTGGAACATTTTACTAATCCAGTTTAGGGCTGAAGTATCAATGTCATCAAATTTTTCTCAATAACTTGGTAAAAGTGAAAAGCATTTAATATGTTTCTCATGTTTGGCTTTCTTAACTTATTCAATTTTCTTCCCCTTTGGAAATTTTATTTTATAACTTTGAGCTTCATTGCTGTGTGTGTGCATAGTTCTTTTTTAAAAGCCACCCCTTCTTCCAGCCTATTTTGCTCAGTTTAGCTGGCCTGGATTATGATATGCCAGTTTTTCTAAACCATAACACATGACAGGAGATGTAAAGAGTAATGCAATGAGATGTTTCTTTCCATCTTAATCTTCATATGCTAGGTAGTACATGGCACTTTAGTACAGTATTTCAAAGTTATGTTTAGAATCCATACAAAACTAGACCTGCAAAGCAGGACAGTGGGTAAAGTTTAGCTAATGGACTTCCTATAGCTCACCAGAATGCCCAATGTAATTCACTAGTGATTCCTATACACTGGGGGGGGGGGATGTTGGCCAGAAAGTAATTACAGTGTCCCTCTGAGCTTCCATGGGCATTATCTGATATTTAAAGGTGATATTAGGAAAAGCCTGCACTCATTCCTCTCTTCATTCAGCTGTTTCAGTCCTGAAATAGCTAATTTTAGAAACAGAAAGTTACTGGAACGTGTGGGATCTGTAATATGCTCAACTGAGGAGTTGTAAATAGTGTTCCCATGTTTTGGCCAATTGCCATGTACAAGTTGAGAGAGAGAACATTAATGTGTACTTTTCCTTCTCCTTGCCTTGCTAAAAATGAGAATCCAAAACATAAAAAAAAACTATCCAAACAAATGTATTAATTGGATTACTTTTTTGTCTCAGCAAATATCGTGCATAGGAACAAAATAAAACAAAATTAGAATCACCAAATGCACCATAAATCATTCAGTGCTCTCTCTCCTTTTTTTTTTGTACCTTAGTAGCCTCATCTAAATAATCAGGTACTGTATCTGTTTTCAACTAGATGCATAGATAGAGAAGGACAGCATATCTTCAACTCTAACAGTACTAGAACACTATAGTTGCGGGTCACTCTACAGCAGGGGTTTTTACCCTTTTCAAGCTGTGGGCTTGACCACACACCCTCAGACAGCTGAGCGGACTGGGCTGGTGGTTTCCCCACCATAAAAGCTGCCATAAATTTGTCCGCTTTTGTCAGCAGCACAGGCCACATTAAATGGTGCAACAGGCAGGGACCGGCCCATAAGCCATAAGTTGAGAACCCCTGCTCTAGAGCACTTCCAGAAATTATACCAGTGCCTCTCCAGCCATGTTAGAGGCTAACTACATGGGTGTTTAACTTGCTGTTTGGAGTGCTGCAGGGAAAGGCTGGTATCCACTTAAAGCTTGATGATATCTTTGCTAGAGTGCTCCATCCTGCCCCAGAATGTTCCTGCTTTACACCCTTCCGTTCCATTGAAGGGTCTTTTGCTTTTCTGGTGCAGGTAGAATTGCTCTCATTTGTGATTGTTGGAACTGATCTAACATTAGTTTTCCACTTTGAATTTGTCAGTATTATGAATTAGTTTATAAGTGAAACATTTTAGAATCTCAACAAATCAATCACTTCCCCTGCTCAACAGAGGGCAGGAGAAGTGATAAGTGGTTGTTTGTTTGTTTGTTTTACTATTTAAGGTTATATTTTATTCCCTATTGCAGATAGAAAAACCTTTTTCTTTGCTTGGCTAGTCCTTTCAATCCATGGTAGGTAAAGGTAAAGGTTTCCCTTGCTCGAAAGCCAGTCGTATCCGACTCTAGGGTGCAGTGCTCATCTCTGTTTCTAAGCCGAAGAGGCAGCGCTGTCTGTTTCTGCAGACGTTTCCGTGGTCATGTGGCAGGCTGTTTACCTTCCCACCAAAGTGGTCCCTATTTATCTACTTGCAATTTCTTGCTTTTGAACTGCTAGGTTGGCAGGAGCTGGGATGAAGACGGGAGCTCATTCACCACCATGGTGGTGGCCTCAACTAAACTCAACCAAAAAAATCACTTTACCTGCCTCTGCTGAGCACAGGAAGTTATTAATTTGACAATTTATAGAAGCGGCTTGCTTATAACTTTGGTGTATGCAAACCAAGACACAGGACACAGCCTCGGGCTGGGTTAACTCAGGTTTATTGCATCGTGGACAGAGGGAACATGAGGTAATGGCGGATCGATAGCTCTTTATATACAGCAGTAACACATTTGAACGTGGTGCCATGGTAGCCCATTGGCTACTGTCTGCGTGACGTCATTGCAGGTCACGCCCTTCTTGTCCAGGTGTAGGTGGTGGCGGGAAAACTTCCCGCGCTGTTGCCTTTGATGAGTTTGGACCAAGAGAGCTTGGACGCTCGCTGCTGCCAGCTGGTGGTCATTAGCTCGCGTCCTATTACAGGGTTTATATGATACAGCTGAAGGTTACATTGTTGCTATAGGCAAGGTTACATTGGCTCAGATACATTGTAATCCGTGTGTACAATAACACCATCAGAACACAACACCCCTCCCCCCTAGGATGAGACAAAGTCTCGAGCCCACACTTAAACACACTCCCCCCCCTTAGGAGACAAAGTCTCTCAGCCAAGATGGCTTATTTCGAACACGCTGGGGTCTCGATGCGGGCTGCCTCTCCCCGGGTTTGCTACCTTCTCTTTGTCCCCTGGTTTCCTGTCCTGTAATATGAGAGGGAGACTCGTTAGTGACTTTCCGCGGCTCCGCGGCGTTGTTGGGAGGTGTGCTCTTTCTTAGGGAGGAACCGGGGGCACTGGGGGCTAACGAAAAACCCCTCTTCTCGCTTGGATGGGTGGGGGAACACTCCTGAAAACCCCCCCGGCTCGCAAAATCAAACTCAAAATTACTATCGGGGGCAGCGGTCGCGAACTCCTCTCCCCCTTCCCCGGCCCCTGATAGGACTGGCGTATCAAAAGGATATGAGTCGGGGCCGCTGCTATCAAAAGGATATGAGTCGGGGCCGCTGCTTCTGCTTCCTTCCCCCCTTGCTTGGGACTGTTGTCCATTGCTGTCTCCCCCTTGGGTTAAGCGGGTGGGGGAGAACCCTAACGCTGAATCCTGTTGCTGAGCTCCACTGACTGGCCCACTCACTCGGTGCCTCAGTTGGTCTGCGTGCCTCCTCCAGAGGAGGCCGGTGTTAGTCTCGACCCGGTACGATACTGGCCCCGTCTGTTCTACAACCTTCCCTGGTACCCAGGCCGGCCCTGCGCTGGAATAGTTCCTGCAGTGAACAGGGTCCCCGGCGGCAAAACCTTTCGAGACTGCCAACCCTATGTTTTTTCCTTTATCCTCGACCCTCGTCGGGTCTAGCCTGGACAGGATCGTGGTCAGTTTTCGCCGCATCAAGAGCTCCGCCGGCGAGTAGCCTGACGCTAAAGGGGTTACCCTATACGCTAAGAGGAACTGGCATACCTGGTGATTCAGGTCCCCCGGGCCCATGCGCCGCAGCGCGTCCTTTGTTGTACGCACTAGTCGTTCCACTTGGCCATTCGTGGCCGGGTGAAACGGCGCGGATGTGACATGCCGAATGGCGTTTGCCTCCATGAAGGCTCCGAACTCAGCGGAGGTGAAACAACTAGCGTTATCGCTGACTAAAGTGTCGGGTAAACCGAACGTGGAAAAGACTCTCCTTAGCCGGCTAATTGTCGTGGCGGAGGACGTGCTCCTTACTGGGATAACCTCCAGCCACTTGGAGAACGCATCTACCACCAGGAGAAACATGGTTCCTCGGAACGGGCCAGCGAAATCCACGTGCACTCTGGACCACGGCCCCCTTGCTGTGTCCCACTCCCTATGCGAAAGACGGGCCGCCTCAGGTCGGGATTCCTGGCAAGCCTCGCAAGTGCCGACCATGTGCTCAATGTCCGCGTCCAGCTGTGGCCACCAGAAGTAACTCCGGGCTAGCGCCTTTGAACGAACTATGCCCGGGTGGCTGACGTGCAGCAGTTCGAGCACCCTCGTCCGCAGGGGCGCAGGGACCACCACCCGTTGGCCCCACAGAAGGCACCCCCTCTCTAGGGACAACTCTAGCTTTTTCCTAAAGAATGGGTCGAACTCTGTACTCGGGGACGAAGCCGGCCACCCCTTCTGCACCCATGAACTAACTTTTCCCAGCGTCCTGTCCTTGCCTGTCGCCCTAGCAATGTCGGCTGGCACTATTGGGGGTGCGTCTAAAACCTCAATCAGCAATACCTGGCGGTCTCTTTCTGCTCTCGCCTTTTGGTCGTCCGACAATGGCAGAGGGGATCGCGAAAGCGCATCAGCATGGCTGATCTCCTTTCCGGGCCTGTACTCCAACTCATGTTGGTACGCGTTGAGGAAAATAGCCCATCGCAGCATTCTCGGGGACAGGATCTGCGGCGTGGGCTTGTTTGCCGTGAAAATCCCTAACAGCGGTTTGTGATCGGTCACGATTTTGAACGGGCGGCCATACAAAAAATCGTGAAATTTTTTGGTCCCCGCTACTATTGCTAACGCTTCCCTGTCGGTTTGCGCGTAATTTCGCTCCGCTTGGGACAGGGACCTTGAGTAAAACGCTACCGGGGCCTCCCTTCCGTCCTCCAACACGTGGCAAAGCACCGCCCCCACCCCCACCGGGGATGCATCACAAACTAGGACCACAGGCCGTTTGGGGTCGAAGTGCGTCAGGATTGCCTCAGATGTTAGGAGTTGCTTTAGCTCTTTGAACGCCCTCTCGTGCTCGTCACCCCACATCCATGGCTCCTCTTTTTTAAGTAACCGATGGAGCGGTTCGGCCACGGACGCCTTCCGCGGGAGGAATGTATGATAAAAGTTGAGGAGCCCCAGGAAAGACTGCAGCTCGGTTTTGGATGTGGGGCGAGGGGCCTTTTTAATGGCTGCTACCTTGGATTTAGACGGCTTAATCCCCTCGGGTGTGATCCGGAACCCTAAAAACTCGACCTCGGTTTCGAAAAAGACACATTTATCCTTCCTCAATCTCAGCCCCGCCTTCTCGAACACGGTCAGTACCTTGTCCAACCTTTTTGCCAGTTCAGCCTCACTCCCCCCTGTTATCAACACGTCATCAAAATAAGGCAACACCCCCTCCAGGCCCTTTAGGAGGCGTTCCACGAGCGATTGAAAAAGGCCGGGTGCCGAGTTCACGCCGAACTGTAACCGCGACACCTGGAACGCTCCCTTATGTGTAACTATTGTTTGTGCCGCGGCCGTGGCGGGGGTCACAGGAAGTTGCTGATAGGCTTGTGCCAAATCGAGTTTAGCGAAACACTTTCCCCCATTTAGCCTGGCCAAAAGGTGGCTGATCACTGGCACCGGGTATGCATTAGGGCGGATCGCCTTGTTAATTGTACACTTATAATCAGCGCAAATGCGCACCTCCCCGTTAGCCTTTAGAGCCGTTACAATTGGAGTTTCCCACTCCGCGGAATCAACAGGAATAAGAATCCCCTGGCCCACCAGTTTGTCCAGTTCCGCCTCTATCTTGTCCTTGAGTGCGAACGGCACCCGGCGTGGTTTGAGTCTTATCGGGCGGACCTCCGGGTCTATGTCGAAAGCTACAGGGGGTCCCTTGAACTTCCCGAGTCCTTTCTTAAAAACGGCGGGATGCGCATCGCAAACCGCTTGTATTGGGTCCCCCCCCACGGTATGCACCCCCCCTATGAACAAACCTAAGGGCTGAAACCACTGTGTCCCTAGGAGGCTACAGCTTCCCCCTTTGAGGACAACTAGGGGCAGTTCCGCAGAATGTCTCTTAAAATTGACCCGAAATTTCCCGACCCCCAACACCGGAATGCTGTTTCCCTGTACGTCCCGTAGTGTGGACCTCAACGCTTTAAGCTTGGGCCGCACGTGGGGGTCGATTTTCAGGAACTCTTTCTGGGGAATTATGGAATAGGAGGACCCCGAGTCAATTTCCATCTTAATAGGGGCCCCTTGTACTAATACCTCAACGAAGTAATGGGACTGTCCCGCGGACACGCTGAACACTGAGGTGTCGTCCTCGCTGCCGTCCGAGACGCGGCCCACGCCGTCCTGCTTCCTCGTGGTCTGGGCGCCATCTTTGGGCCTCGCTGGACGGTCCGGTCTGGCCGCGCGGTCTTGTGACTGCCTCCGGCCCTCTTTCCGCTTTCTGCACGCCTTGGCGATGTGCCCCCGACGGCCGCAGGTGTAACACTCGGCCTTCCTGAACGGGCATCTCGCGCGCTCGTGGGCCGCTCCGCAACCCTCGCAGCGTCGACCGCCCCTCCGGACCTTCTGGACCTCCTCGCCGTCGCTGCCTTCCGTAGACGACTTTGAGGCCCGTCGAGTCGCGTGCACCGACTGTCCGGTCTTCCCGTGCACCGAATTTTCCGCCTTGCCGGCTCTAGGA
The DNA here is from genome assembly GCA_035047305.1 of Bradypodion pumilum. Taxonomy (NCBI): domain Eukaryota; kingdom Metazoa; phylum Chordata; class Lepidosauria; order Squamata; family Chamaeleonidae; genus Bradypodion; species Bradypodion pumilum. The sequence goes on along the minus strand of JAWDJD010000005.1, from coordinate 198,866,506 downwards.
CGCCACTCACGCCACTGGTGCATCTCGTCCACCCCGGCATTCGTGGACTCTGCGGCTTCCGCGGCCTCAATGACCTCTGCCAGCGTGGGTGGCGGCTCCTTATTCATCAAGCTGCGCTGTACCTCCTTGTCTTTCAGGCCACACAACACGCCGTCCCTGAGGACCAACTCCAGGATATCGCCCCATTTACAGGGGGCGGCGGCTATCCTCATGGCGGCCACGAATGCCTCAACCGACTCATCCGGCGCTTGGACTCGCCTCCAAAACGCGCTCCGAGCGGGAAACATTGCCCTCGAGGGGCAGAACCGCTCTCGCAGCAGTTTCATGATGTCGCTCGCCTTAAAGTCGCTCACCTTCTTCGGAGCGATTATGCCCACCAGCGTCCGCTTGGTTTCCATCCCGAGCATTCTGGTGAGGATGGCCCTCTTCCTCTCCTCGTCTTCTCCTTTGACTCTGAGTTCTACCAGGGCCGCCTGGAAATCCATCTCAAGCAGCTCCCAGTCTTGCGGTTTGGTGATGTTGAAACCGCTCTGTGCCCTGGCTGTTCCGTGGGGATCCATTATCCCACCTTCGTCGCCAATTTGGTGTATGCAAACCAAGACACAGGACACAGCCTCGGGCTGGGTTAACTCAGGTTTATTGCATCGTGTACAGAGGGAACATGAGGTAATGGCGGATCGATAGCTCTTTATATACAGCAGTAACACATTTGAACGTGGTGCCATGGTAGCCCATTGGCTACTGTCTGCGTGACGTCATTGCAGGTCACGCCCTTCTTGTCCAGGTGTAGGTGGTGGCGGGAAAACTTCCCGCGCTGTTGCCTTTGATGAGTTTGGACCAAGAGAGCTTGGACGCTCGCTGCTGCCAGCTGGTGGTCATTAGCTCGCGTCCTATTACAGGGTTTATATGATACAGCTGAAGGTTACATTGTTGCTATAGGCAAGGTTACATTGGCTCAGATACATTGTAATCCGTGTGTACAATAACACCATCAGAACACAACAATAACCCACTTCACCATACTGGCTTTGGAATAGTTGGACTTGATTAGAGAGTTATAATCAAGCCCAACTGTTCCAGAGTGACCCACATTAGCTTGCTCTCTGCTGCTAGTGTAGTCACACCCTACGTCTGTCAGAGAAGCTACACATCCTCTGTGTGGTTTGGATTTGCTTTTCAAAAAGGCAAGACAGCAAAGCTGAATTTTCAGATGTGGCAACCACTCCCTTGCAAAGAGTACTATCAACAAGCACACCCCTTTATTGTGGGGAGAAGCAGAATTTCAGCCCTTTCCTACATTTATTGGGAGCAACAGTGTTTCACAGCCATAACTACCAAATGAAATATGATATATTGTAATGTTTCTTACGCCCAATCTCTTGACTAATCTTGGGATGGCTTTGAATGTTTATTATGTATAATTAAAAATGGGATATTAAATATACTTTAATGTAGAGTGAACCACTTTAAAGATTTTTTTTATTCAGCTGTATACAAACATTTCAAAATAGACAGACAGATAGCTATATAGATAGCTATATACAGTAAAACCTCGACTTACATATGCCTTGAGTTACATAAAATTCAACTTACATAATGATTTTGTGCTAAAACCATGTCCTGATTTACATGATTTCCTATGGGTTTGTTTTGAGTTACATAAAGATTATTTTTCCTATAGGTTTGCTTCGAGTTACAGTACGTAAAAATAATTTTTCCTGTGGGTTTGCTTCTAGTTACATTTTTTAAAAAATGATTTAAGCAAAAGCCTATAGAACGGACTTTTTTCATAAGTAGGGGTTTCACTGTAGCTAGATAGGTAGGTGGGTGGGTGGGTAGGTAGGTAGGTAGCTTTTATATATCTACAGAGAAGTAAATCTAGTTGGGTTCAATGGGATTTAATTCTAGGAAAGTACAGGCAGGAAAACAGAATCCCCACCAACAAAAAGGAGATAGGTATTAGAGGAACTGAAAGAGGAGAGCAGCTAATGCCTTATAATAGGTCTGAGCCATATTATACTGTCCCTACACCATACTACAGACAATGTTCCCAATACTGTTTCATGCCATGCAGTAATTTCTGTTGTCAAAGGCAGAAAAGACTGCATCCATAAGGGCTATGTTAACAGAAGGCCATGTAGACCAATCTTGTTTGAGACTAAAGATGTGGGTGGAGTTGTTGCTTTTATTGCTCCTTGCTACTGCACAAAACATTATTTACAGATTGAAAAATGTCCTGTACTGTACAAATAATACATGTATTCATCAGTTAATTAATAATATTTAATGACAAACTATTTCTTCAGCTGAAATAAACTGATTCATGTTAGATCATATCTGAATCACATTCTTGTTGCAAAGCTTATTGCATTAAGTTCAGTATGCCTGTATTAGTGTGAGCAATTTAATAATACTGTACTGACGACACTGTTTGATAGATGATCTTTGGTTGCAAATGTTTTTAGCCATCCTGAAAGACCAGGGCTGAGAAAATTAAACCAGTCTTTCTTTATGATTTCTAAGTAGCACAGAACAGCCAGCATTCTGAAACCTGGCAAATTGATCCATTCAAGCAATTTCATCTTATATTAACATTTATTCCAAAAAAAAAATCATTTCTGACATTTTCCACAATGTTGCCAAGTACATATATCTGTTCCTGATTTGGCTGTACCTAAAAGTATTTTTTCTCATTAGAAATTGCCATTAGGTACAGGGTACAACAGAAGGTTATAAAACTACCTGCTGTTTTTAATATTTGTAAAATCTTGAGGAATTCAAACTTCATTCGTTAGATCACCCCTAGCTGTGGCATAAGCTTTTCCAGTCCTCTCAAATGCCACTAACTCACACTGCATAGGTTGGTAGGAATCCATGTGAGTTCACACAGATTCCTATCAACCTATGCAGTGTGAGTTAGTGGCATTTGGGAGGACTGGAAAAACAGTCTGCAACTGCAGAGTTCCCTAGAGAAATAGTTCTCCATTTTTGTGTTCAACCAAATCACTAACTGCATTCCACATTTACCATTGACTGAGAACGACCAGTCTTCTAGAGCAACCTTTCTCGGGCTGTTGTCTTCCACATGTTTAGGGCTATAGTAGGAGTTCCCAACCTATGGCCCATGGGCCTAATCTGGCCCATGGTGCCAATTAATCTGGCCCACGGTGAGGACGTAGGCACCATCGGAAGCTGCCACCACCAGAAGTGCCAAAAATGCAGCAGAAATACAGCAAAAAAAATTACAGAAATGTGGTGAAAGTGTTCCGCCCTCACCCCACCAACATGGGAAATGGCTGAGCCTGCAAAAGAAGCTGCAAAACTGTTGAGATTGTGCCTGCCACCACCATTGCTGCCACTGCTATAGCGAAAAATGGAAGTGCCAAAACACCACATTTCCACTATGAAAATATAGCAAAAAATTACAAAGATGCGGTGAAAATGTTCCACCCTTTAACCCCACCGCCATGGGAAGCAGTGGAGGCTGTAAAAACAGCCAAAAAATACCACGATTGCACCCTCCTCCACTACCACAGAAACCCGAAGCGGCGGGAGGAACCATGCCTCCAGCCTGCACAGCTGTGTGTCGGTGGTGGGTCCAGCCTGTAGTGCAAAACAGTTGGCCACCCCTCGGCTATAATATTCATCAGCTCCAACCAGCGAAGGTTAATCGTATGAAGAACATTGCAGTCCAAAATATCCGGAGGGCATCAGCTTGAGGAGCATTGCTCAATGAGAATGAGTAGCCTGTGGTCCTCCCAAGGTTGTTAGACTCAAATTTTCATTATCACATATGGTGGTTTCACAAACAGATATTTCTCTTGGAGATAAATTAGCTGGGTGAATATTGCTGTAGCAGGTCGAAGCTAAGTTTGAAGACAAATTCCGCATCTGCCTGCCACTAACATAGATGGGAGGAGCTCTGGTGGCTTAGTGGTTAAGGTGCTGAGCTTGAAGGTAAGCAAGTCAGCGGTTTGAAACCTGAGTGCTTAGTGATGGAGTGAACTCCTGTCATCTGTCCCAGTTCCTGCCAACCTAGCAGTTTGAAAGCAAGAAATTGCAAGTAGATAAATAGGTACCGCCTCAGAAGGAAAGGTAACAGTGTACTGTGCACTCTGATGTCTAGTCATGTCTGCCACATGACCACAGAAACATCTGCAGATTAGATGCAGACAGTGCTGGTTCTTTAGCTGTAAACAGAGATGAGTACTACCCCCTAGAGTTGGACATGACTGGCTTTTGAGCAAGGAATACCTTTACCTTACCATAGATGGGGAGGACACAAAAATAGGACAGAGACTAGTTATGGTCACTTTGTCCATTTAACTAAGGGTTGGCCACACTTGGTAAAGAAGTATGCTAGCTCTCCAGTGTAGTATTGAAGCAAACCTCTGCATTACAGTCTGAAAAACGGGAGGCCGATGTGCCCTAGCACTTCTCCACATAAGCCAACACTCCAGGTTTGAGGGGTTTCTTTGTTCCCATAGGGACTGCAGTGGCTCAAGTAGGTAAGACGCTGACTGGGAAGCGGAAGGTCAGCAGTTTGATTCCCGAGTACTGCAGGATGGAATGAGCTCCCGTCTTTGTCCCAGCTCCTGCCAACCTAGCAGTTCGAAAGCAAGAAATTGCAAGTAGATAAATAGGAACCACTTTGGTGGGAAGGTAACAGCATTCCATGCGCTCCGGTGTCTAGTCATGCCTGCCACATGACCACGGAAATGTCTGCAGAAGCAGACAGCGCTGGGCTCTTCAGCTTGGAAACAGAGATGAGCACTGCACCCTAGAGTCGGATATGACTGGCTTTCGAGTAAGGGAAACCTTTGTTCCCATGAACAACCAGAACAAATAAACTGCCTAACTACAACCCAGGCATCCTCAACCTATGGCCCGTGGGCCAGATCCAGCCCACAGCATCATTCCATCCAACCCACTCCAGTCACTGCTTCCACCACCGCCGCCACCGCCTCAATCCTTGTTTGCTCTGCTTGGCTTAGTGTGTCCCTAACGACACTCTGTAGCAGGGCAGATGTTACTACATCCGCCCTGCTATGGAATGCTGTTAGGGACACACCAAGCCACGCAGAGGGAACAAGGATTGAAGGGAAGAAGGCGGGGGACGGGGGCCGCTCTGGCAGAGTGCAGGCAGGAAGAACATTCAGGACCCCTCCTTCACCCATGCCATGCAGCTCCTCCAGGCTGGTAAGCAAGGAAGCGGTGTGTGTGGGAGTGTCGGGGGCTGAGGGTGGTCCCACCAGTGGCGGTGGGTGGAGGTGGTGGGGGCTCAGGGTGGGGGCACTGGGACCACCAGTCTAGCCTGCCAATAGTCTGAGGAGGCATGGAAAGGTTGAAAAGGTTGAGAGCCCCTGCTCTAACCCTTTTCAGATGGGCATATTTCTGCATACAGCACAGGTTGGGGGCTAGCCTGTTCTCCTCAACATGTGTGGGCTAAATGCCTTTTCACACAGACTAGAATGGGTTTTTGAGAAGCCTTTCGCACCGTGAAGACTAGAAATATTATTAATTTTAAAATAATTTGTTCTATATAGAAATTGATTCTCTGAAACAGAATAGCAACATTCAGGGTTTCCCCTCTCTTTATGATCATTTCCCAGTTATTTAGTAAAATCTTCTACTAACAGAGAGCAATGACTTATCCATTCATTTATATCCCTTAACAACACATCACACAGTGATTACTTGCTAGATGTACTTGTATATAGCCCCATTGGATAATATTGGAGCTTCCTCTGGCAGTATAAAGAGATAATTTATTTGACCATTGGCCAGGCAGGAAGATATATTTTGGAAGTTGTGGACCGATAAAGTAATTTTTTCCACATTCTGCCTAGTTCATACACTTGTTTAAACAGCGATGCGGTAGTGGAATAATAAAAGTGCATGTGTGAACTTGAACAATAGTGTTGTTAATGAAAGTACAGGGGACTTTGATTAGGCTACAGTTCTCTACACATTCATCTAAGAATAAATTCCTTGAACTCAGTGAGACTTACTTTTGAGTCAGCATCGAGAGGATTGTGTTACACACGTTATTCAAAACAGGTGGTTTGAATTGGTTCTTACTACATAGTAGAGATGCGCTACACATTCCTAATCTTTTGATGTGGAAATTATTTATCCAGAACCTTCCTGCTTGTGTTTAGTACTGTACTGGAGTATAAAAAAATTACCCAGTAGCAGCTTTTCCTTGAGGTGGGTTATTAACACACACACACATACACCATATTCCAAGGCATTTGATAGGACTGGATTGGCTATTTTTAAAATATCAGCATTCCAAATTAATAATACTGGTGATATGCTATGAGAGGTTCGTTTTACATTTATAGACCCATTGTTTTCAATTGGGGTTTTATTTAAAATATATGAAAAGTTCTGTAGGCATTACTAGCATGATAATATTGTTGATGCTGTGATTAATTACATACAGAATTTTGCAAATAGATATTTAGTTATTTATTATAGGTAAAGGTAAAGGTAAAGGTTTCCCTTGCTCGAAAGCCAGTCGTATCCGACTCTAGGGTGCAGTGCTCATCTCTGTTTCTAAGCTGAAGAGCCAGCGCTGTCTGCTTCTGCAGACGTTTCCGTGGTCATGTGGCAGGCATGACTAGACACCGGAGCGCACGGAACGCTGTTACCTTCCCACCGAAGTGGTCCCTATTTATCTACTTGCAATTTCTTGCTTTCGAACTGCTAGGTTGGCAGGAGCTGGGACGAAGACGGGAGCTCATTTCCGTCCTGCAGTACTCGGGAATCGAACTGCTGACCTTCCACTTCCCAGTCAGCGTCTTAGCGACTTGAGCCACTGCAGTACCCTTATTTATTATATGGGAGAGCAATTTGTTTGCATTGCATTTTTGTTCAAATGGTACTGGTGGTAAGATTTTGAATTCCTTTTTTTAAAATGATGACATTGCATTAACCTGCTTTATTAGTTCAAAGGTTAATCATTTCCATGTGTTTTAAAAAGTTGTGTCTTTAATTATTTTCCCCAAGAAATAAGAAAGGCACACCTTCAGAAGGAGAGTCTGGATTGACAGAGGCAAACCCCAAAGTATGCGGTGGAGGGAGTGTGGGTAAAGCTGCACAGTGATATGATAACAAAACTCACATGTAAAGCAGGTGTTACTCCAAAATAGAGTTTGTGTATATCAAAATAATAAAAGGAATTTAGGACTGGGAAGACGGGCCCATGTCCTCAGCTTCCCATCCTGAAGCTACTGTGTAAGCAAGCAGAAAAGAGTGACAAGTGGGGGGGGAGGGGGGAGGCACCGTGAACCACAGGAGCATGAAATCCCAAGCAATGAGGGAAGGAAACAATCTTTGTGGGGAGGGGAGAATTACTGTCAGGTGACAAAAGACACTTTCAATAGCTGTTGTGTTCTCAAGGAAGGGCTTGGAGGACAAAAGCCACATTGTCTGGCATTAATTGCCTGTTAATTGGCACCAAATGCGCCCTTTGTCGAGTCAGGGATTTGTGGAGTGAAGAGGGGGTGATCGTTGTGAATCTTCTTCTTTCATGTTTAGACCAGAGGGTGAACTACCAAAATGATGCCACCTTTGGGTGAATTCATTCTGCAGTTCCTTTCGCCTGATCTAGTGTGATCAAAACCACCACAATCTTCAAGAAGGTTCTTTCTTTTGTCTATGAGGGCGAGCCCTGGGCTCCACATGTGTCGTTAGCCCAGGCTCTGTGGGTTGCTCTACTGTATTTTTTATGAATATTGTTGTTATTTGTATCTTCCCCTGTATTTATTGCATTTATATTGTAAAATTATTGATTGTTGATTTTTCTGTTGTTGCCACTTCGGGTCGCCTTTCGGCTGAGGGAAGCGGGGTATAAATAAACCTTTATTATTCTTATTCTTATTCTTATTCTTATTCTTATTCTTATTCTTATTCTTATTCTTATTCTTATTCTTATTCTTATTTCTGTGTACCTCATAGTTGTGAATGAACTGAAGCTCTCCCCCGCCAGAGTGCGTGTGTGTTGTGGGAACAAACTCCCCTCGCCCCAGCATCTGTGATAACCCTCCTCAGGGAATAAAATAAATATAGGAGGAAGGCGATACCTTACTTTATAGCAAGGATGGCCAAACTACGGCTCATGGGCCAGATTTGGCCCCTGACATCAATTCATCTGACCCACATCACTCATGTAGCTTCTGGAAGCGGTGAGGGCTGTATGAATTGGTGTTGGGGGCCGGATCTGGCCCACATGCTGTAGTTTGGGTATCCCTGGTTTACGCAGAGAAAATGGCAGCTTAAAATCTATCTCATCCTGTTGCAAAACGGATTGCAAGATGTGTTTTACTTCTGCTTTCGGTGGGAGGGACCATGTCACCGGCCTGCTGCACCACATGGCCAGCCCATGGCCCAAAACGCTTGGGCACCCCTGGCTTATAGGATCACTTTTTTAAAGTGATTGCCAGCTGCAGCTTTCCTGATTCAAGATCACTTCTTCAGGTAGGGTACGGAAGTTATAAAGGAAAGTCCCAGAAATTCATGGCATGTTCAACCAGGCAGGATATCTTAGATTAGGGGTGCCCAAACTTTTTGGGCTGCGGACCGGTCACATGGTTCAGGGAGCCGGTCACTATGGCCTGGGGGCCAAATCTGGCCCCTGTCGCCAATTCATCCAGCCCGTAAATCCCTAGTCACTCCTGGTAGCGGAAGTAAAACACGCCTGTACGGGCATGTTTTACTTCCTGTTCTGGGAGCGACAAGGGCTTTGTGGGCCAGATGAATTGGCATGGGGGGGGCGGTCTGGCCCCTGGGCTGTAGTTTTTTGGGGGGCTGTCTTAGATGGTTTGTGAGGGGAAACAGCAGACTGCATCTTTTCACCGTCCTCACGGAGGCACACAAACAAACACATACACCAAGGTGAGGGAGAGGAGGAGAAGCAAGGGGGCGCCCAAGTGATAAGGAGAGGACGGTGCGCGGACCGAATGAGCTCCCGTCTTTGTCCCAGCTCCTGCCAACCTAGCATCGGACAGCAAGAAATTGCAAATTGATAAACAGGGACCACTTTGATTGGTAGGTAAACAACATTCCATGCGCTCCGGTGTCTAGTCATGCCTGCCACGTGACCACGGCAACGTCTGCAGAAGCAGACAACGCGGGGCTCTTCGGCTTTGAAACAGAGATGAGCACTGCACCCTAGAGTCGGATACGACCGGCTTTCGAGCAAGGGAAACCTTGACCATTAAACATTCCACACACAAATACGCACACGTCGCTGCACCTCCTCGCCCTCTCAGCACACACACACACCCCTTCCAAGACCCCTTTCCCCGGAGCCTTGGCTGCCTGGCGGGAGCGCGCACCCGCGCGCACCCCCACACGCAGCCCGGCTCCCCTCCTGGAGAGAGCCACCGAGCGAGCGCAACGCGTTGGCGGAGCGCCAGAGGACTCTCGGGCTCCCCCTGCTGCCTCGCTCTGCTGCCAGCAGCAGCCTTTTGTTCCTCTTCGGGAAGCCGTCCCAGCTCCTCTCTTTGCGCCTGGTGAGCAACCTTCCCTCCCTCCCTCTCTCCACCTTCCGCGGAGTAGGTGGCGTTGAGCGCGGCGCGGGGAGCCCGGAACAGTCGCTGGCCGACCCGAGAGCAACGAAGCGCCCCCGCCCCCGCCAGTGGTGGTGGTGGTGGTCCTGGACCAGTGGGTGTGCAGGTCTCCTTTCCTTGTCTCAGCGGTAAGTTTCCCGAGGATATGTTCTAAGGCAGGGGTGGCCAAACTTGTCAAGCCACGGGCCGGTCACGTGGTTCAGGGGGGTGGTCACTCCAGCCCGCGGGGCGGATTCGGCCCCCGGCGCCAACTCATCTGGCCCGCGAATCCCTCATCGCTCCCGGAAGCGGAAGTAAAACGCGCCCGCATGGGCGCGTTTTACTTCCGCTTCCGGGAGCGACGAGGGATTCGCGGGCCAGATGAGTTGGCGCCGGGGGCCGAATCCGCCCCGTGGGCTAGAGCGATCAGCCCCCTGAACCACATGACCAGCCCATGATGAGCCATACTTTGGGCACCCCTGTTCTAAGGCTGTGGCCCCCAACCTTTGGCTCTTGGACTTCAATTCCCAGAAGCCTAAGCCAATCCATTGGCTGATCAATGCGTCTGGGAATTGGCGTCCCAAACCCCAAAGGTTGGGGACCACTGTAAAGGGATAAGCAAAGTGATGGACTTTCAGGTGCACGGCGCGAGTGGGTGGGAAGAGGAGGAACAATTGGAGACATGCATGCATTTTGTGTGCGTGCGAATGGGACTGGTGTCACAGACCTGTTTCTTTCCTTTGCAAACTTCCCATTGCTCTTTACTTTTTATTTGTTTGTTTGTCTCTCTTTCTCCCCCTCTGAAGCAGAAAAGAGAATGCAGGGTTTGGTTTGTTAAGCTCAGTTCCAAAGTCCTTCACTTGTGCTTGAAAAGGGCTTTTCTTGGTCCTAGAGGGGAAAGCTTGCACGTATGTACATGTGTGTGGTCCGAGGTTAGTTTTCTCAGGGCAACAAGTGGCACTATGTACTGTCCTACCTAGTCGTTTAGAAAACTGCATGAGAATCTAGGGATTATTATTATTTTTTATGATGCCAGTAAAGGAAATGTTTGTGGATGTCAGTAGTTTCCCTTGCTCGAAGGCCAGTCGTATCCGACTCTAGGGTGCAGTGCTCATCTCTGTTTCTAAGCCGAAGAGCCAGCGCTATCTGCTTCTGCAGACGTTTCTGTGGTCATGTGGCAGGCATGAATAGACACCGGAGCGCACGGAACGCTGTTTCCTTCCCACCGAAGTGGTTCCTATTTATCTACTTGCAATTTCTTGCTTTCGAACTGCTAGGTTGGCAGGAGCTGGGATGAAGACGGGAGCTCATTTCCGTCCTGCAGTACTCGGGAATCGAACTGCTGACCTTCCGCTTCCCAGTCAGCGTCTTAGCAACTTGAGCCACTGCAGTACCTAGTTCATGCAAAGTTGTTCTCTCCCCATCCTTACCCCTAGGAGCTGTGCTTTATGGAAAGCACAACTAAGCCAACCCTTTAAATGGTTTTCATTCATTTCTTCTTGCCTGACCACTCCTCAGATTTCTTTTTGTAAAGTTGGAAACAAATAGGTTCCAAAACATCTGAGCAGGCACTGTTCTTTAGTGGACCACAATCTCGGTAGAAAATGCTTATTCAGGGCTTTGCACAACTTGTTGCCCCTCTTGCCAATTTTTAAAAAAAATATTATAGACTTCCAACAGCGAGTAAAAAAGCTGGGCACCCATCCAACGATAGTGAAATTCTTTAAAGTCCCCTTAATTTTTATAAGAGAAAGCCGAAAGTCTGTTTAACATCTTTCTAAAGTTGATGAGATGTGATCAATGTTTTTTCTTGGTAGGGTCACGTCCTTGAAGAGCATTTATTTGAATTTATGCTTAAAATATGTGTATGTAACGTGGAAGATGAATGACGTGTTGGGAGACAAATTCATTGTTGCTTTACATGATACCCTGTCAATAAAATAGTTCTTGATTTCCTCTTCTTTTCTCAGGAAAACCAAAACCAGCCAGTACTGCATTTATAGAAAGTTTATGGGATTTAAGATGTACCTTTTGTGCTGTGTTTACAGTATTCCATAATACTAATTCGCTACTCCTGTTTTGACAGCTAGGCTACGTTTGTGAAATAAGAATCTCCCTTAGGAAGTACAACTGTCTCAAAATTACTCATACACATAATGTTACTAAGTATTTGTGCTGGCAACAGTCTGGCCAAATGGTAATCCAGTCACTTGAGCAGATAAAGCAGATATGATCATGAAACAGGTGGGAACAGGGAACTATGCTGAAACTGTTGCCAAGATTATTAATATAAATCACAGTGGCCAAAAATAGGATAAATTTCACTTATTATTCACTCAGTAGTTAGTTGTACCTGAGCCTGATGCAGAATACTCTACTGCCATCCTACATTGAGCCTTGTAGAAGTATGCAGTGAACAAGTGTTCTGTTAATCTAATCAATTGTTACCTAATTGGGACTCAGAAATCTCATTTAATATGCTTGGAGATTAAGGTTTCAATCCCTTTTTAGCATAATGGTGACTTTTTTACAATAAAAAACCCTCAATAAATTGTCATCACTGGATTGGGCAAAAGCATCTCATCTTTCATGCTGTTGTTTAGTCTATTTATAAAACAGAATTCACTCAGTTGGAACTAGAGACTGGAATTAGCAAAGATTCCTGTTCAGTGCTAAGATTGGAATGGTAGTTTCTGGAATTGTGTTCTTCCTATGATAGCAATCTTTTAAGTCAATCCGGGACCAGAAGTACAATATCATTTCTGGCACAAGAAACATTTTGTTACCCTTCCTGTTTTGTTGTTGATGATGACATTTTAAAGCTGCAATGATAAATATGCATACTAGGGCGCAAATGCTGTAGAATTCCCTAAAAATTCTTTCTGCATAAGCAAACATTGGCTTGTATTGTTTGTGTGCTTAAACTTCATCACAAAAATGACAGATCACAAAAATGACAGAATTATCAGTGCTCTATATAAGTTCATTTCCTACAGACCATTATATCCACATTCAGTGCTAGCCATGCTGGCATGACCAGTGAAGAGCATCAATGAACAAAATGTGACCAAGTCAGTAGAGAGGGGCAGTCAGCTCCAAATAACGTAAGAAACCCTCTAAGATTATCTCTTCACCCTCAAATCTGATAAATACTGGTTAGTCACATACCTGAATGTAAAATCAAATGTTTATGGCCTTAAAGCAGGGATTCCCAACCTTTTCTAGCTGGGAGCCGGGTCATGCTGTCTCAGTAAGCTTCAAGGGCTGGATGGCCATTTTTACCTGCCTGCACGATGGGGGTGGCCATTTTGTCCCAACAGCTTCAAAGGGTGGCCATTTTGTTTCTCAAATGCCCTTTGAGAGGTGGGGGGGCATATGAGATTGTGCCACAGGCTGGATCTGGCCCGTGAGCCTTAGGTTGGGAACCCCTGCCTTAAAGGAAATAATTCTAAACTACAAAGACATCACGCTCAACACACTGTGGTTTGTGAAGATTTCTGAACAAAATCAGTCAAAATATAACTCTGCTTGGCTCTGATAAATAGCCCTTTAGTTTTCTCTGTTTTTGGATAACTGTGGCTTTTGCACTAACTTTGATTTGTGTAATTATTTGTTTGGTTTATATCTGAAATGGCCTGTCACCCAAGTGGTGGTATACCACATGCGCAGCTGTTTATGTTACCCTTCCCTCTGGCCAGAGTATGAGCTGTCTGTGTTTATATCTTGCCTTTCCTACAAAGAGGAAAGAACGCTAGGATCCTTATGGGGGGAAATGGGCCCTCTTTCTCTTGCTTTGCTCATGACAATCCTGTGTGACTGAAATAATGACTTGGTCACGGTCATTTCATTAACTTCATGGAATCAAATGCATGTCTTTGCCATTGTAGTCTGGCATTGTAACCACTAGATTGTATTGGCTGTGTAGTTGTTTCTTAGCTAACATGGTATGGTATATTAAATATGGTATTTGAACAGGGAAGGATATTTGCTACATTAACATAAATATTCCATTTCTAAAGTTCTGACAGCGGATGCTATGCATCAGTTGCAGTGCTTAATTATTATCACAATGCTGAGCATAGGGATGCTTGTGAATAATTAACATACTCTGTCTCTCTTATAAAACTTTTAAGAACAGTATACTATAAGGACTGCTTGGAAGATATGCTTACCATCTTATTTAAAAGATGGCAAGCATCTATATATTCCTGAGTACCTAATACATGTGTCAGCGATGTACTTATACAGTGCAGCCTATTTCTTTGACTCTAGCAAATTCACAATCTAATTGATGCATGTGCTGATATATTGAGTAAACAAAGCAATCACACTTATATACTGCCCCGTAGAGCTTAGTGCACTCTCTGCGTGGCTTTACAGGTAATTAGCATGTTGCCCTCAACATGCTGGGTACTCGTTTTACTGATCTTGGAACGATGGAAGACTGAGTCAATCTTAAATCCTGGAAAGGATTAAACTCACAGTCTTTGGTTGCAGTACAGCAGTTTAACCACTGAACCACCAGGGCTGATTTTTTTATTTAAATATATGCATGCTGATATTGTATATTGAGTAAGTTTTGTAAGCTCATTTGAAAATTACACCATAGCATAGAGCTGCCTGTGAAAATTGAAAAAGGTTTGCAAAACCAAATAGCTAAGGCTATGAAAGTATCTCTGATTTTTACCCTGATGAAATCTGAGGTCCTATTTTATGCTACAAGAGAGGGTTGGTAGCTTAAATTAGCTGTACATTGTCACCTCTGATCTCTACTGGGCTTAATTTTTGGAGGAATGGGGGGAGTTCAGTGAAATTTCAGGGTTAAATTTCTGGAGTTTTATTTGAAAGCATAAGAAATGCAGTTTTCTATGTAGCAGATAAAAATTAGAGTGTAAATTGAAAGGGAACCTTTTAAAAGTGGGGAGCCAAGTGTGGCTAAGCCAATGATCTTACTGGCTGCTCCCAGTATAGCTGGGTTTATGAATACCAAACTATCTTTGGTCAGTGACATCATTCAGGGTATCTGCTAGTTGACTGTGGTATCTCTGAATGTTGCCATTAGAAAAACAAATGGACTTTCCAGCAGCTGTGGTTTGTGGTACCTTTGGTGACTTTACAACAGTTCATATTCCTTCAGCCTGGGCTAGCTGAGCCATGATGTCACTTTAACCTTTCATTGCTTTAAATGTTGAGGGATTCTGCAATGGGACGTGACTCTTAGCCCTAGGGAAGCAGAGGTGCCCCAAAAGTCTGGCACAGATCTGTTGACTCAAGCACATTCCAGCACTCAAATGATTCAGCCACCAAATGACTTTTCTGGTCAGAGCTGTTTAAATATGACTTTGTAAAAGAAAAGAATGTACAGAGTACATTTTAGCAGAATCTTTTGTGTGTGTGTGTGTGTGTGTGTGTGTGTGTTAATTTTCTGGTTTATTGAGACCACATGTCTCCATTTTGACATCTTTTAAAAAAAGCCATAGACATCTTTGGCTACACTACAGTAAAACCCCTACTTACAAAAAAGACAATTCTGTAGGCTTTTGCTTAAATCAGTTTTTATGTAACTCGAAGCAACCCCATAGGAAAAATGAAATTTTAATGTAAATCAAAGCAAACCCATAGGGAAATGAATTTTTACGTAACTCGAAGCAAACCCATAGGAAAAAGAATCTTTATGTAAATCATTGTTGTATGAGCTTTCTAATTGTCAGGATCTTGGTATTCAAAATTTGGTCCTCCCATGTCTGATGAAGCATCAGTGTTTGACTGTAGTGCTTCATTTTGAAAGTGTGGAAAGTGCTTGCTTACCTTATAGCACTGATAGCTAACCTTGGCACTCCAGGTGTTCTTAGACTTCAATTACCAGAAGCGCAAGTCAGGACACCTGCTGATCAGTGTGGAGTGCCAAGGATAGCCATCACTTACCTATAGTCAGTGGTGGGCATCAGCAGGTTCTCACCAGTTCACCAGAACCGGTAGCAGAAATTCTGGCTGGCCCCACCCATCCAAGTTTTGAAATAAAGTAGTCCCAAGGCAGGGCTTTCCCCTGGCCACACCCACCATACCTTGCCCACAGTGTGGTAGTAAAAAAAATTGGAGCCCACCACTGCCTATAGTTACTTTCCACAAAGCTCTAGTTAGATGACTACTTATCACCAAAAAAGAGGGTGAAAAAAGACATTACATAAAATTAACTAGTGGTTTATTTAAGCAGCTATAAAATCAGATGGTTTTTGTAATTTTGAGCCACCTTGATTCCATTCACCAAGAGAAGGGTGGAGTAAAAATAAAATCAATATGATAAATATTTTTTTAAAAAAAGCCCTGCAGTGCATCCCGTAAAAGTGTCGGAAAATTGACCAAATGACTTACATGTCTGCTGAGTCTGCTATCCAGGTGTTCACTGTGGATAGTTCCTCTTTAGTTTTTTTTTTTTACATGAACTGGACATACAATTGCCCTCTGCCAGCCCCATTCAAATGGAAGTCAGTCCTCCTTAAGTAGGTCTTCTGTTTATGAACAACAAAGAGATTATCCACAATTATATTTCTGAAATTTAAGGGCATTTGAATTAACTGGGAGCCGATCTTTGTGAGAAAGCACGAAAATACACTTCCTTCCAGTTTTGATACTCAAAACAAATTACCCTAAGTGTTTGCTTCTAAGAACATATATTTTGCATTTGAATTCCTGTTGGTGGAACCTGAAGACCTAAGATAAACAAACATGAGATAGACTCTGCAAGTCTGAAATCTGCCCACACCTAATATTCAGTGAAGCTGTGTACTCCTAAAAAGTACCATTTAGTGTTACCATTTAGAACTCCCAGCAGTCTTGGAAAGAAAAGTAGAAGCCTAATGAACCTATATTTACAGAAATGTTTAATGAGTCTCTTCCTTTTAAAAGGCAACGTTCATTGCCTCTCATTCAACTTGGAGAGTATGTTTTCCTGTGCTGTTTTATTTTTTTGTATGAGCAAAAACATGAGCACAGCTATTCCCTCTAAAGCAAGACCCTTCCATTACACAGTGGAGGAATATCACATTACTAGTGTTGGACTGAGGCTAGCAGGAGGATGGTGCCAAAGGGAAATCTGTGTTTTATCATCTGGAAAGGCTATATAATGCTGTGTGTTGTTCAGAAAGACAACATGTATAGTTTCTGGTTTTAGGTTGTCTTTAAGACTGACTGGTACAGGAATGGATTTGCCTCATCAGCAAAATGACCATCTGCTTTTTGGATGTAGAAGAGTTGTCCTGCTGTTGAAATGACATCTGTTAGTGGAACTTAATGAGTTTGTGATTTGTTCTCCACCAGCCTTGGTGTCCTCAAAGCCTGTTTCAATGTGCTGGGAAATCCTTTAAAGCAGGATTTCCCAACCTTTTTTCACCATGGACCAGTTTCATGTTAAACAATTTTTCCACGGATCAGCTGTAGTTAAGCAATGTGGAGGAGGGCCCGGCCACCTGCCTATCTGCTGTGTCTGAAGCCCATGCTCTTGCTCTGTTTGCCGGGAAGACCTGGTAGAGTACGTTAAGGGCACAAGGTTGCCATCAGGGCTCCCAGCGCCACCAACCCCCATGACCTGGTTTGGGACAACCTGTGGTCCGGTACCGGTCTGTGGCCTGGTGGTTGGGGACCCCTGCTTTAGAATGAGTTTTGAGATGTCATGGTGAGCTATAAATGGGGAAGAGGGAAAGCAAGAAAGATTTAGAATACAAAGCAAATGTAGTATAGTGGTTAGATGTTGGACTCGAGAGCCACAGGTTCAATTCTCACTCATCCAAGAAGGACAGCAGCTTAACCACTGTGCCACCAGGGCAGATGGGATTGGGGGGGGGAGCCTAAGAGAATGCTGCAATTTATGGTTTGATACATTTATATGAGAATGCATTATAATTAATGTATATATGCAGTTCAATGAAAGTTTCATGGGGATGGAAGTTCTCTTCCTAGTGTGACTATGGAGAAGAAGACCAAACCATGGTCTACATTATATTTAGGGTGTCCCTTACACATGTTTAGAGGATTTACATAGTGCCTCAGATGAAGCCCTTCAATGGCTTTCAGACCTACACGTGGAACTCTAGTTAGGAATTTGAGATGGTCAGTTTGTGCCTATATCAGTACAGTATTAATAGAGACAACTAAAGTTCATTGTATGATAGATAAATAAATGAAAGCTTCATGTGCTGTTTCTAAATATAAATATCCTTCACAGATGAACTGGTCTTTGCAAGTTGTGCTCCTAAGGAACAGAAGACCTGAAGCAGTACTGTGTATGTCCAGTTGTTAGGTTTGGTTTGAACATTTGGTTTGGTTTGAGCATTTACATTTGCTCTGTGTAAGAGAGAAGCAAATACTCAGTCAAAACAGAATTAAATTTGGCAGGATTACTATTATCCTGTCTCCACATATTATTTTTTTCTTTTTTGCATATAATATGTTGGTTGTAGAATAAGAGATGAAAAGCATCCACTTTATCTTCTTGGTAAATAACAGCTGTTAGTATTCACCACACAACCTTTGAAGTTATTATTCCTTCAAAATGCTATTGAATGGCCAGATAGAAAATTTTAACCTCACTGTAGATCAGGGGTTCCCAATCTAAGGCCCATGCACTAGACCTGGCCCATGGTGCCATTTCATGTGGGCCTCCCACCCCTCCAAGGGCATTCAAGAAACAAAATGGCCACCCCTTTGAAGCTCTTGAGACAAAATGGCCACCCCCATCATGCAGGCAGGGCAAAATGGCCCTCCAGCCCTCCAAGCTGACTGAGAGAGCTTGACCTGGCCCCCAGCTTGAAAAGGTAGGGAACCGCTGCTGTAGATTATACATATTATATCACATTATCCCATCCTTATCGACAATGTAACATGATCTATACTTATAAGAAGGTGTGTGGGCCGTTCGTGTCCAGCATGCACGTCCACACCCGGCCCAACCATCCTGTACTGAGCCACCCACACTTACCTAAAGACCCTGCGAGCATCACCGCAAGGGTCCAACCGCCGAAAGTGGGGCAACTGCCCCACAAACCATAACAAAAAAATCTACAAGGCCCAGCATCCTCCATGCTGTGCCACCCCTCAGCCAATCAGGCTGAAGGGTGCAAGCGCAGAGAACGCTGGGAAGCCAGCATGTGCGTTAAAAAAACGGCCAGCCAACGTGAAAACCAGTTCCCTCCGGGAGACACTTTGTCTCCCAGAGGGAAGCCATCCCCACAACAGGCGGGTGGGCACATCAGTTGCCAGCTGGGCCACCTGATTTTGGTGCCCCCCGCCCGACTGGCGAAGGCCTCGGCACCAGCGGGGATGGAGGGCAGGCTGCACCACAGAGGCACGGAAGGTGAGCGACCGAGCCAACGGCCAAGCCGGCAAAAGGTAAGTGGGGTGGGAGACAGGGACTGAGGGGGGGAACAGGCCCAGGGACTGGGAGTAGAAAGGGGGAACTCGAATCCGCCCCCACCCATTTTCCCCCCTCAGGCCCTGTCCCCCACTCCATTTACCTCTTCCCGGCTGGGCCGATCGCACTCTGCGCCTCCCCGGCACAGCCTTCTGACCTGGGCCACTTGCCTTCCACGCCATTGTGGCCCAGCCTGAGGCGGCTTCAGCAGGGTTGCGGAGTTGAGGTGTGTGTGTGTGTGTGTGTGTGTGTGTGTGTGTGTTTGTGGCCTTGCCGAGGCTTCAGGGGGGAGGGGGAACCCCTCCTCTCTCCGCACAGCTTCGGTGTGTGTGTGTGTGTGTGTGTGTGTGTGTGTGTGTGTGTGTGTGTGTGTGTGTGTGTGTGTGTGTGTGTGTGTGTGTGTGGTTGTGCTGTATGTGTATGCACCCCCCAAAACCACCCCTACCACCTACACCCAAAAAAAACATGCCCGGCAATGGCGGGCAAAAATTTCTAGTAAATAAATAAAATGGTGAATAATGAAAGCAGACGCCAAGGTCAATTTCTGCATTTGAAAAGTAGATATGTGTAAAATGGGGAGGAGTTATGCCTTAATAATTAAAACAGGAATAGCAAGTCCGGTAGGCTTTTGGTAGCTTCAGTTCACATTTCTTGTTGGAAAAATATGGGCGGACAAAGAGCTACTTCTATGAAATGATCTTGGGAGTAGGTCTAAATGCAGTCCCAGGGCTGTACTTTGCCTACTCCTGAAATAGATGATAACTTCAGATACTGGGTTGTAGTCTGTAATGGGCTCATCCTGTTGCAACATTTCAGCATATCTCCTACTACAACATTCTTCTTTGAGTGTTGTATCCGATTCCGAATCTTGGCTATCATCATGGCAATCAGCATTAGAGGTACTGATTCAGGTAAAAAGTTCATGTGTAAAGAGTACCACTGGCACTTCACTAAAATACAAGAGGCAATTATGTGTTATTGGGTTGCTAAATTGTTTGCCCTTTGTGACTTTGAAGGATTCAATTCAATTCAATTCAATTATTGGACTTGTATGCCACCCCACTCACAATGCAACTCTGGGCGGCTAATAAAGAAGCAAAATATCACAGTTACAATAAATACAATTACAATATCACAATTACAATATCACAATTACAAAGTACAATCAAAAGCAAAACTCAGAAATACATTACAAACTCAGCCTGAACCACTCTCTCTATTACCCTCCAGGCCGGGTCAGCCGAGGGGAAGAGACCGGTGATAGTGGTGGGCAGCGGTGGTCTTTTCGAACCCTGCTGAGCCATGCAGCTGTTCTCTCCCTTCCAGGCCGGCCCGGCCGAGGGGAGTTCGGTGGTGGTGGAGGGCAGCAGCATTTTAAGCGCTGCCACACTGCATGACTGCTTTCCCCCATCCTGGCTGGGTCGGCTGAGGGGAGTCCAGTGGTGGTGGAGGGCAGCAGCATTTTAAGCGCTGCCACACTGCATGACTGCTTTCCCCCATCCTGGCTGGGTCGGCTGAGGGGAGTCCAGTGGTGGTGGAGGGTGGTGTCTGCATTTTAAGCGCCACTGCGCTGCTGTTGTCTTCCCTCCAGGCTGGGCTGGATAATATTCTTTCCCCTCCATTGTCAAAATTCAATGGTATGTCGAATGGCTCTGCATGCAAAAAGATGCCAGAGCATTCTTTTATACTCTACATCAGTATTTCCCAACATGAGACGTACACCCCACAGGAAGACTTCAATTCCCAGAAGCCTAAGTCAGTACATTGGCTGATCAGTGCTTTTGGGGATTAATTAAGGCTTCTGGAAATTGAATTCCAAAACCCAAAGGTTGGAAAACACAGACCTAGATGGTCATTTGAGTGGTCTTGGGCTTTTGGGAATTGAAATCCCCCTGTGGGGCATGGGGCCCATGTTGGGAAACACTGGGTTTCAGGGATCTGTTCCTAAAAGAAGTAGTAGGGAAGTTAAAAGTAATGAGAAGAACTCTGAAGCATAATGTGGCCCACCTGTTAAGTATTGCCTACTCCAGATTATCTGCTGTTTGCTTGCTGTACTTCTGAAATGATGCAGTGCTTTCATTCCATTTAAATGATTGCTGGAAGTAAGAAGATAGTCATTTGAGTGGTCTTTATTTTTAGCACTTTCTGTATTTGTGGGTGCATTGCTCATCTGAATTCAAGAGAGAGAACAGGCTAGAAATAGTCGGCTAAAGTATGTGGAAGGCTTTTCAAAGTTTCTAAGATGAAACATTAAAAAAACATAGAATCATAAATTAGATAAGAGATCATGCATGAAATAATACAAATCATTGGCTTGAAGAAAAGTGACATCACAATTGGTCATAATAATTTGTCTTAAAGAATCCCTCTAGTCTATAGAAAGTATTTAGTCATTCTGCAGAAACAAATTAATATTTTGAACACTTCTGAATTCTTAAAGTGCTGTTATGTTAACAAATAGTGACAGCAGTCTATCAGAGATCATGGCCAAAGTACAAATTATTTTAATGGTTCTGGACTGCACCCAAAGCAACCACATTTCATATTGAAAATGAAGGGAACAGAGCGGGAAGGAAGTTCTTATATGAGAACTTTGTTTCTTCCAGATCACCAGGGTGACTAAAGTAACCTAAGATAGCCTAGACATTAAATATCACTGTTTGTTTGACTAAATGAGGAGTTCTCAACCTTTTTAAGCTGGGTGCTGGGTCACGCTCCCTCAGACAGCTTCGGGGGCCAGACGGCCATTTTGCCCTTCTTCAACCACATGGCACTTCCTGGTGGAGGCAGTGGGGGGGGCACATGAAATGGCGCCATAGGTTGAGAATCCCTGGACTAAATGTTAACATACAAAAGAAGATAAATAGTCTTTACTGGCTGAAGTAGAACTCAGATATATCCACTGAATCACTGGGAATTTGAAGAATCATCTCCTGTACGTTCCATTGATTCAAGTGGGCAGTGATGCACTGAAGCAGGTCCTGTCCTGTTCAGGAGAACCAATAGCGGAAATTCCCCCAGGCCATGCCCACCTGGCCAGCCACGCCCTCCTCCATAACCCATTGTGTTGGCCATGCCCACAGATTTGGCCCCACCCACAGATTTGGCCCCGCCCACAGATATGGTAGTAAAAAAATTGGAATGCATCACTGCAAGTGGGCCTACTCTAGCTTCAGAATATTATATTAAAGTAAGTTGCAACTGGATTAGGGCCATTTGACTCAACTGAATTTACAGGGGAGTTGACTCATCAAATCCTCACTGATTTAGTGAACTTGCGTGATTTATTACACTAAGCAGTTTGGCCACTATGTATTAATACATAAGCTGGAAAGAAGTTGCTGTGAGTAGAAAACAAATTGTGCTGGAAAATTTGTGCTTTTCAAATCCTGCAAAAGCTGGAAAAAAATTACTTTATTGGAATACATTTGCCATAATCCTCTAGCCAGCAAAAGGAGCCCAAAACAATAATTTTGCCAAGCAGTATGTTTAAGTATTACAGGAACATAACTTTGAAATGTTGCTGTGACTAAGAATAAAACGGTAAACCATAAATGGTGTACTGGTATGTACTGCTAACAAATATCAATAGTGTCCATAAAGTTGGATTTTCCTCTCTGAGAGCAAAAATGTTAATCTAGCTCTCGTTTGAAATTTAACAGACCCCTTGTGGTACAGTGGTTAAACTGCAGTCAAAACTCTGCTCATGGTCTGAGTTCAATTATGATGGGCTCAAAGTTGACTCAGCCTTCCTTTCTTCCAAGGTTAATAAAATGATTGCCCAGGTTATTGGAGGCAAAATTACCTTGTTTGTGACCTGCCCAGAAGGTGATCTAAGCACTATGGGATGATGTATAAATTTAATTATTGTTGCTATTTTGCTTAAATGCCTTGTCACCACTTTTTTCTTGTTTCTACTGCCTCCTACGAACTAAATTTAATCTTCTTTGTCTTTGCTTAGGACAGTGTTTTCCAAACATATCTACCTTCCATTGTGTTTTGTTTGCAACTCCCAGGAAAACCTCTAGGCTGCTCAAACCATTGTTGGTAGCTTCTAGGAATTGCAGTCTAAGCACATCTGTAACCTCAAATTTGGGAACTATTCGTTTGGATATTTAGTTATATAGGCTCAAAAATCTGTATGCAGCTACATAACACACTTTTTTATAAGCTCAAGAGTTAGGGATACTATGATGTTTAAATTATCCCAAAAGTATGTAATGGTGATTTGGTACAATATTTCCTTTACTATTGCTTCATTAAGCAACCTGAGAAGTTGCATGTCACACATCCAGATCAGTACAATTCAGTATATTGTTCTGGGCAGTATGGGAGGAGGGCTGAATAAATGCATGTCTAATAATACAAGTACCGGTAATTCTTACTTAGATGAAATTCTACTAGTAAGAATTCTGAATGTTCAGGATCAAGTGTAATTCTGTAGAGCATAATAGTGGAAAAGAGGGTGGTCTTGCTGTTAAAATGCAAGCCTCTGGGTCAAACATTGGAGCTCTGTTTAAGCTCTCTGAACTGTCAACATGGAAACAAACTGCTTACTCTTGCTTTCTCGGAGAGAAACATAATAGGAAAACTTACTTTGCAAGGCCCTTTTTGTTAAGGGGAATGAGATAACCAGAAGGAATGCAGTACATAGTCTCAGTATTTCCTGAATCTAATGGCATCGGCAGGTCAACACAGTTGTTTGTTGGAACAGAAGAGAGGTAAAGTAGGTGAAAATGTATCTTCAATTTTATGTTCATAAGTCCTAACTTCTGGTGAGCTCTTAGCATTATGATTCTAAGAAGAACGTTACTAACATCAAAGATGTAAAGGTTATCCAACCACAGAACCTGGTAAGCAGTATTCATTTTTGTTAATTATCTGGTTTAAAGTTGAATCCAGTTGTCAATTCAAATGGCATGATTGAAATGGCAGAAGTTGCAACAGCAAATTGCCAATTAGTAAGGCGTTAGTTGCATTCTTGGGTATGGGTCTGATAATGCAATTGAGCACACTGTTGTGTGGTTTTTGTTTCTTGACATTGTTTTCATAGCAGATAAACAACAGTTTCAATATACAGTGTATTTTTATTTAATTTTTGTTTGCCTCTTGGCTTTCATCTGTATTTATACTTCAAGACTTCAGACAGAAGTAAAATATTTCAGAAACTCTAAGTCTTTGATTGCTCTAAAAATGTTTATGCTTACTTTTGTGATTTCTTAGTGTTGACCAAACTTTATTTTTGTATACAAAAGTGACATGGTAGTAACTTTTAACTATAAATGATTTATGGCATGTAGTGCGAACAGAAAAACGAGTGCACCAGGACAATTAAAAGATGTCATATGTGTCTTTTTCAGGTGTGCTTAAGGCACTGTCTTTTTAAAAATAGAATATTATCTATCTATCTGAAGAATGGTTGAACAGTTTACCCTCAGGAGAGAGTTTGTATTTGAAACTTTTTGGGAAGTCAACTTAGTTTTAAGTCAGATTTATACATAATGCCTCTCTCTTCTCGTGCATCTTTTCCTTTTGGCTAGTTTCATGGTATTTCCTACTCATTTCATCAGGCTATGGATTTCCTTTCTATCCTTCAGAAATGCAGAGTTCTTCCCTTGCTTTTTAACAAGGATGTTTTCCAGAGCTTGGGAGTGATGTGATAAAGGTAAAGGTCGCCCTTGCTTGAAAGCCTGTGGTATCTGACTCTAGAGTTCAGTGTTGATCACTGTTTATAGCCAAAGACCCCGCACTGTCTGCATCTGCAGACACTGCTTTGGACATTTGGCAGGCATGACTAAACACCAGAGTGCATGGGACACTGTTTACCTTCCCACCAAAGTAGTCCCTATTTATCTACTTGCAATTTCTTGATTTTGAACTGCTAGGTTGGCAGGAGCTGGGACAGTGACAAGAGCTCACTCTGTCATGCAGTACTCAGGTGTTGAACTGCTGACCTGCTGACCTTCCAGTCATTAAGTTCAGCATCTTAATCACTAAGCCACCACAGTCCCAGCAATGTGGTAGTTGAGTGTAATCGGTTAATTGTCATTAGTAACTCCCCTCAGTGCTGCAAGGGAACAGATATTCCTTCCACTATAATGAGAACAGGGATTCGAGGGTTGTACATTGTGCTCATGTTGATACCACAAACAGATGTTTTGCACTATGCTTTTTAGTCTTTAAATGCCTTTTGCAAACTACCTCCAAATGGCGGTCGAGCCTTCCATACACTCCCATGATCTCTCTGTCTAATAATCAAACTTAACAAACAACAAAACTATGCAGAAAACCAACTGAACCACTCGGAAACAGCAGTGCTTGTAAATCTAAGGTAAAACTCATCACAATGCTGACAAAAATTTGTCAGTCGAATCCTTTAGCCCAGAGAGTGATGTCACAGTTGCTTTCAATCAGCCACAGAGAAAGGAAATTAGAAGAATCACCCAAAATTAGGGTCTGTGCCTTGCCCATTCCCCAGCAAGAGGGGTAGTCAGCCTCAGTCCCTGCCTATTAAATCTCCTGGGGGAGGTAAAGGCACCAAGGCTACTTTGCAGCCAATCCAGGGGTGTGGTCACTCCCCTCAGTACTACAAGGGACCAGATATTCATTCAAATATTTATTTATTTATTTATTTATTTATTGCATTTTTATCCCACTCATCTTAGACATTTTCCCATTCTGGGTGGCTTCCAAGATATTAAAAACTCTTTGCAATAGAAAATTAGACAATAATAATAAATGCATTAAATAAATTATAAATAGCAACAACAAAAAATAATGCCCCCCCCCCAATTAAAATGCATGACAACAGATAACACATTTTGGCAAAGGAAAAAGTTAATCAAAACCTATTGCTCAACTGTTGGCAGTACAGTATATCCTTAAAAGCCTCTTTAAAGAGGAATATTTTAGTTGTTTTTTAAAAATCGATAGGGATAATGAGAACAGGAGATCAAGTGTTGTACATTGTGCTCATTTTGATAGCACAAACTGATGTTTTCCACTGTGTTTTCTAGTCATTCTTTAAATGCCTTTTGCAAAGTACCTCAGACCATTCTTTGAACCTTTAAGCCATGCTGTTCCATACATGGCTTACCATGAGCAAATTTTCCTGGTTGCCCTCAGCATTTTGATTAGAAAGGTTGTGTCTAACAAGCTGGGTGATTACTGCAAATGAGAAAATCAAAAGGTAGCTCCAGCAGGCGTTCACAACCCCTGGCCCATGGGCCTAATTCGGCCCATGCATATCATTAATCCAGCCCACGGTGTCCACCTGGGCACCTCTAGACCCACACCCAACCCCCAGAAGTCATGTTGCCTCACTTACTGTGGCGGCAGCAATCACACCATTTTCGCGTCTTTTTCCACAGCCTCCGCCATTTCCCAGGATGGTGGGAGACTTTCCAGAGCAATTTTGCTCCATTTGGATAATTTTCCGATGCTTCCCCACTTTGTTTTGTCTGCTCAAACGTGCCACTGGGCAACTTCTGGTGTCAGGCAGAGCTTGCATCATTGGCTTGGTTCCTAATGTGGAACCAGGAAGTTATCCAGCATTGCATTTGAGCAGCCGAAATGAAGTGGGGAAGCATCGGAAAATTATCCAAACAAAGCGAAATTGCTCCGAAAAACCTCCCACCACCCTGGGAAGCAGCGGAGGCTGTGGAAAAAGCCGCAAAATAGTGCGGTCACTGCGACCGCTGCAGATGACAATGAAAATATAAGCAGAGGGCACCGACACGCCTCAGGGCCCTGGCAGGGAAATGTTGTGAAAGCCTACTCCAGCGTAACCAAAGAAATGTTGTGAAAGCCTACTCCAGCATAACCAAAGATATAGTCCTGTGATAGTGAACCTTGGCACTCCAGATGTTCTTGGACTACAATTACCAGAAGCCCAAGTCAGCACTCCTGCTGATCAGGGCTTCTGGGAATTGAAGTTCAAAAACAGCTGGAGTACCAAGGTTTGCCATCACTGATCTAGTCTTTCTCCCCACCTCACCCTTTTTCTTTTCTATAGCCTAACAGCACATAAATCATGCCTCCCTCCCTTTTGGCAAGACACTTGAACAGGAGGGAGACATCTGACATCTGAACAAATTAATTAATCAAACCACTTGAAAATGTAGATAAGCCTACCACACTTTGTCTTCAGGGTAAGACATTCCATCCAAAAGAGGAAGTTGTACAAGACAGAACTTAATTATCTGTCAAAATGAGCAAAAAGTCTGGAGATCTCACAGATAAAGCTATGATGTAGTTCCCACAAGGACAGAAAAGCTTATATAAGGAGAATGTGCTACATTGGATTAATGTACAATAAGTGTTATTATGGTCTTCCTTTCTCTTCTGTTAAAAAGGAAGCATAGCTATTTTATTAGAAGCATCTATAAAGGCTTGGTCAAAGATTATTAGTCTTTATAAAGATGGAGGAAGCGGCTGAGCGGGACTTAGTTGTTTGGGAGTTGCAATGAATTGTGGGGGTCTCTTAGTCTCCCTGCCCAATCTGCTCTATGGTGTCTCTCAGGATAAGGAAGCTGGAAGAAGCCAAATGTCCCAAGTTTGTTCTCCCTCTAGTAACCAAACAAAAGACTGAACAAGAAGCTGTTTGTATTTCCTAAGTCTATTGAGCTCATTCATACAAATGAATTTGAAACACAACTGTATCATTCATATCTGTATTATGGCTTGTTTACCAGTTGGATTTGACCCTTGTCAATTTGCATATAAGAGAAAGAGATCCACGGAGGATGCTGTGGCTACGGACCTACATGCTGTTCTGACCCATTTGGAGAAACAAGGAACTTATGTGAGACTGTTATTTGTAGATTTTAGTTCTGCTTTTAATACTATTCTTCCGCATAGACTGGTGCCCAAATTATTAGATCTGGGGCTTCTGCCATGCTTATGTAGGTGGATACTAGATTATCTATCAGATCGTTCCCAACGGGTCAGGATGGGCTCTCATATCTCTGCGGATCTCAGTATAAGTACAGGGACGCCACAGGGGTGTGTGCTGAGCCCGCTTCTGTACACGCTTTACACATATGATTGTGTTCCCAGTTACCCCAGGAATAAGATCATCAAGTTTGCAGACGACACAACGGTGGTGGGTCTGATTACTGCTGGGGAGGGAGAGTCGGTTTACGGGAAGGAGGTTGAGATGCTGATGGAGTGGTGTAGGGAAAACAATTTATTCCTCAATGTAAAAAAGACAAAAGAGATCATTGTGGACTTTAGAAAATGCAAATTGAACATCCAGCCACTTATTATTGAAGGGAATTGTGTGGAACAGGTCTCGGTGTTTCGATTTCTGGGAATGGAGCTGAGGGATGATCTAACATGGGGAGCAAACACCAAAGATCTGATGAAGAGAGCACAGCAGAGGTTATACTTCTTGAGAATCCTCAGGAAGAACAACCTTTCAAAGGACCTGCTGTTGGCATTCTACCACTGTACCATAGAGAGTGTGTTAACCTATGGTCTGTGTGTATGGTTTGGGAGTTGTACAGCTAGGGAAAGAACAATGCTGTCCAGGGTCATAAAGACTGCAGAGGGGATAATCGGGCGTACTCTTCTCACTCTAGATCAAATCTATGCCACCAGGTGTTATAAGAAAGCTGTAGAGATTGCGCAAGATAGTACGCACCCCGGAAATGATCTCTTTCAGCTTCTGCCTTCTAGAAGAAGGGATAGGGTAATAAAGACCAGGACCAGCTGCTTGAGAAATAGTTTCTACCCAAAAGCGGTTCTGGCTTTGAATACAGTGCAATGCAACCTATGAGGGAGCTTCTGTATAGAGTTTTTAGAGTTTTAGAGCTTTTAGGGGTTAAATGTGTATATGTGGGGTGGGAGTATGTTGATAATTTTGTATAGTTGTATTTTGTTTAGGTTTTGTTTAGTGTTTCCCCCCCCCAATCTCGTTGTTCTGTGCAGGACAATGACAATAAAGACTTATCTATCTATCTATCTATATTGTAGGGCAGAAAGCACTTGTAAAGAAGGTCAGGCTGACAAGGGCCATCTGACCAAATGTAGAGTATTCAGGTAGCCTGGGGTTTGAGGCAGGAAGCCTTTCCTAAGTAAAGGTAAAGGTTTCCCTTGCTCGAAAGCCAGTCGTATCCGACTCTAGGGTGCAGTGCTCATCTCTGTTTCTAAGCCGAAGAGCCAGCGCTGTCTGCTTCTGCAGACATTTCCGTGGTCATGTGGCAGGCATGACTAGACACCGGAGCGCACGGAACGCTGTTACCTTCCCACCGAAGTGGTCCCTATTTATCTACTTGCAATTTCTTGCTTTCGAACTGCTAGGTTGGCAGGAGCTGGGATGAAGACGGGAGCTCATTTCCGTCCTGCAGTACTCGGGAATCGAACTGCTGACCTTCCCCTTCCCAGTCAGCGTCTTAGCGACTTGAAAGAGACTCCACTTAATACTTTCAATTGGGATCCGAGGTAAAGGTCGCCATTGCTCGAAAGCTAGTCGTATCTGACTCTAGGGTTTAGTGCTCATCTCTGTTTACAGCCGAAGAGCCAACGCTGTCTGTGTTTGCAGATATTTTGATGGACATGTGGCAGGCATGCCTAAAAACTGAAGTGCATGGAACACTGTTTACCTTTCCACCAAAGTGGTACCTATTTATCTACTTGCAATTTCTGTGGACATGAGGTAGGCATGACTAGACACGGAATGCTGTTTATCTTTCCACCGAAGTGGTACCTATTTCTTGCTTTCTAACTGTTGGTTTGGCAGGAGCTGGGACAGAGATGGGCACTCATTCCATTGTGCAGCACTTGGGTGCCGACCTGCTGACCTTCCAGTTGTCAAGTTCAATGTCTTAACCACTAAACCACCACAGTCCCTGATTGGGACTCAGTCCCTACTGAGCTATCCCTCCGCACTAATTTCAAAGACACCTTAAGAAGAAGATATTTAGAGCTAAGGAAATGTTTCTGTTAGTAATCGAAATAATAATAATTCAAATAATGACTCATTTGTATATTAATCCATTATATTTATTTCTGAATCATTTAACAGACAAGGCAAAAAGCTGAGTACAGTATCAGGCATCATGATCTTTCTTTATCTATTTATAAACATATTTCTCATCAGAATTTTGGGGAGGCTTTTATTCATTGCTAAGAAAGAAATCTATACTCCTCCCCAAAAAAAGATAGACTTTCATAAAATTTGCATATTGCACCTTGTAACTATAGGTATGAATTTAGACAAAATCGCTGTAGTTTAAAATAATATAATCTCGCCATCTTGGAATGGCTATTCTCTCCAGTTTAAATTTTATTTATTTTTAAAAGATGAACAGTGGCTTGAAAACTTGTCAAATAAAAGATTGTCTTCTGTTAAAAAGGAAGCATAGCTATTTTATTAGAAGCATCTATGTTGTAAAAATGTAAAAAAAATTCTCATGCAGAATTGAGGGGGAGCCCTTGTCTATAGCTATTACATAAATGCTATAAACTTTATAGGCTGTATCAAGCCTTTATTTTTAAGAATCTTTGAAAATTCATACTGATAATAATAATTTCATGTCAGAAATTATTCTGGGTTGAAAAGATTTTTACAGAAGAAACTCTGCTCAGGGAACACCCAATTGAGGCTTCTTTCATGTCCCCAAGAGCTGGGACAGAGGCGGGTGCTCAATGCATTATTCAGTACCTTGGTCTTGAACTGCCAACTTGCCAGCCTTCCAGCAAATACACTGGTTTTATCTCATTTGAGAGTTCCAGTTAAGCCTAGTGGCAGCAGACAGTTGAAAATAATTCTGTGCTCACCGGTCTGTGCAGTTCAAGTCTCTGGGCAGGGAATTACATTGGTGGAGGAAATCCTCTCTTGTAACCTTTTATTGAAGCCTGTACAGCTCAGCAAGAAGATCTGTCTCCTTTTCTTACAAAATGAATAATAACTGCACAGCTGCCTCCTGTTCAACACGCTGACTTAAAACTGCATTATTTAGAGCATGTTATCTAAACCTTTTGGCAGTGATCAACTTTCACATGAATATTTTCTCTGTTAATAAATGAGGCAGTGACATTTTTAATGTGGAAAAAACAACAACAGGAGTTTGTCAACTTGTATTTTTAGGGGCATTCAAGAGGAAACAGTACATATTCACCATTCATTTTAAATACTTCATTTTGATGAAGTGCATTTGTTTTGTTGCTTGTTCAAAATCTGCTCATCTCTTTGGTTCTTGATTTTTTTAAAGCGTCTCACTGATTTTGCTAGGAGAGCCAGCTAGTATTCGAATGCTTGTAATTTTTGGTGTTTTTCATCCAAATTGGCTGACACTTTGGGGTCTCTACTATTCTCTCAAGATGTGAGAGAATCAAATGTCACAGAAATAGGACATCAAATTTTACAGAAATAGGACATTTTACAGAAACCCCATTTTATATAAGGTTTTTGTTTGTTTGGGTTTTTTTTTTTGCTGAAAACGTGTCCCGTTTTACAGAAAAACCCAGTTTTATTGAATGTGATTTCCCAGAGCTCATTTTGCCTGGTGCTCTATAAAAGACCACCTTCAGCCATTCTGGGCCCTGTGGGTGGCAGTAGAATGGTCTGGAGAGGAGTTAGAGTGTTTTTTTATTTTTATTGTTGGGGAGGCAGGAATGTTTTTTCCCCAATTTGTTCTTATGGGAATGCCTCGTTTTACAGAAAAAATCGAGATAAGGAAAAAGCTACGGAACGGACTTTTTCCGTAAAATGGGATTTTACTGTATGTTGAAATCAATAGACAAACGGCATGTATAAACCAAAAATATGATTCATCTTGAAAGATCCTGAATGTTAGCATTATGCATATACAGAGCCTTGAAGCAAAGAAGCAAAACTCCCTCAGTGCTTTTTGAGAGACTTATTTACTTACATCAAACTAGAAGCAAAAGCTTCTGTTAAAAGCTAAATAGTCAAAGCCCTGTAGCTAAAGCATTCTGAAGATTTGCATATGTCAGGGTCTGTTGTTGCTAGAATAGCGTAGGATTTCTTTTCTCAGGTGCTGGCATGAATTATTAGTGGATTTCTAAAAAATATATGTAATCTATATAAATATCTATTATATAGTATCTTCATAATGAATCATCTTGAATGCTGGTCTCCATTAAGTAAACTTTCCTGATAGAGAACTGCTTTGATTGTGATTTGCTGTAAAGAAATAGTATGAAAGGAAAATGGTGTTGATTCACATTTATAACTGAAAAAATGGTCTTCATTCATTTGGAAGTCATCTGGTACTACACAAGACAGGAATAACAAACAGCTTGCCCAAGATGTTCAGTAAAAAAGACCTTATGTTGCAGATATGTTTATGGGACAATAAGCTGGTGTTCATTCTAGACTTTACAATACATAATGGTCTATATCGAGGTGCTCAAACTATCGCCCATGGGCTGGAACTGGCCTGTAGCACCTAATAACCTGGCCCACGCAGCCCACACTGCTCTCAGAAGAAAAACCCACCTGCACATGTGCAAAACGCTGCCATAAAGCACCTGCGACTGCCATAAATGTTTTTTGGATAGAAACGTAACAAATTCTAAGCTAGTGGACTCACTAGTAAGATGCAGTCAGACCTTGGAAAAGTTATTTTGTGGACTGCAACTCCCACAGTCCCTATGCAGCATTTACGCCAGGAATGCTGGTTGAAGGATTCTAGTTCAACAAAGTATATTTTCTAGGTTATAGTCATAGTGCAACGTATACAGTATATGGGGGAAAGAGATGACATATGGAGCCCAACCATGGATTTAATTCTTCTGTACTTTGTTCCAGCCTTGACATTATTCTTGAAATTAGTATGCATCCTTTGAAAACTGTGCACAGATGAACCTTTTGATAAATCCAGTTTTTAAAATGTATTTAATTGCCTATTTATACTATATTCTCACATCTGTATTGCTCATGGTTTCAAGATAACTTTTCATGCAAGATTTTATACCCGGGAAGACCATGAGTCTGTCCTACCCAGGGGACAAACTTCTGTTGCTTAGTACAATAAATCACACTAGAGTGAGCCCATTGAATCAATGGGGATTTAGTAAGTAAATTCCTCTGTAAATTCCATTGATTCAAATGGGCTTCCTGTAGTTGCAACATACCATAATATAGTAAGCTTCAGCTAGACTAGTCCCTTTTGAATCAGTGGACACACTAAATCTCCATTGATTCAGTGGAACTTCTTGAGTGTGATATACTGTGCTAAGCAATAAATGTTTTGCCAGAGTAGCCTCCAAGAAGGACTAGGAACCACTATCAGAGTCTTGGAAAGAGTATTTCCTTGACTTCTTCCCTGAAGATACCAAGGGCTGAATTTAGGATCTTTTGCATGTAAATTATGTGATCTACCACTAAGCCACAGCACCGTCTGACCGTCACAATACTTTAAAAACCTGGTGTTACAGTACTGCTGTAAGTAATTGGTGGCTTATTGGTTAAGACACTGAACTTGACAACTGGAAGGTCGTCAGGTCAGCAGTTCAAGACCCAAGCACTGCACGATGGAGTGAGCTCCCATCTGTCCCAGCTCCTGCCAACCTAGCAGATTGAAAGCAAAAAACTGCAAGTAGATAAATAGGTACTGCTTCGATGGGAAGGTAAACAGCGTTCCATGCATTCCAATGTCTAGGCATGCCTGCCACATGTTCTCCGAAACATCTGCAAACAGAGACAGTGCTGGCTCTTTGATTATAAACAGAGATAAGCACTGATAAGCATCCTAGAGTTGGATACAACTGGCTTTCAAGCAAAGGTGACCTTTACCTAAGATGTTAGGAGAATGTAGATTTTTATCTTTTGCTTCTTTGTAAGAAGCATTAAGTAAGAGAGGGAATACTAATGGGAGGTTCTACTGCTAAGTGCAAGTCCTATTGACTTTCACAGATTTCTTCTGAATAAAAAGCGGCCATGTAACCAACCAACTCCCACTCAAATTTGAAAAAATAAAAGTATAATTGCCTTATGCCTAAAAGAATGTACCCAATTTAACTTGGTTTTATTAATCAGTACTGTATGCATGTGTAAACCCTGACCAACAAATCTCAACAGAAAATGATTCATAGCCTAGAAATGTCAGATGAAGTTACAGAGTTGAATTAAACTGTGGTTCATATAGAGTGATGAAAAAGCCAGCCCTGTAGTGGAGGAATTTCGTGTCCAGGGAATGAAGAAGCAGACGAGTGAAGTAGTGAAATCCAGCTCTTTATGAGTGGGCTTTGAACACAGTTTGGATGGGGCAAAACTCGGACTTATATACACTATAAACGGTAGCAGTAACAATAATACAACAAGCCCATTGGCTAACAGAGTGTGCACATTTTCGATCCACTTATTTGCATAAGAATAGATACATGAGAAAAGATACAGAAAACACAGTTAACATACATAACAAGGAAGGAACAGCGTTTTTTATGTTTTAAAAAATCTGATGTTAGTGGTTATTATACTTAAGGGTCTTTGCATCTAATCGTGATCAAAATACTGTTCTCTCTTCCAGTTATCTTTTGGTAACAGACCAACTCATGTTTTTAAAAATATTTTAAAAGCATGTGGAAAGAGAGTTTTTATTATTCCTTTGTGACATTTGCCAAAAATAGGTTACAGCAGGATTATACATTAGAGGAAAGCATGGACTGTTTTTCTTAGGACTCTAGCTTTTTATCCTACTAGTGGCTGCTCAGTTTTACTGTTTTGTTCCTCTGCCCTTCCAACTCCCAAATGTGTCAGGATTTGCAGCTGCTCCTCTAATTCCTACCAGGCTAGACTCTTTTCCTGCTGCTACAGCTGCTAAGCCCCCACCTGAGAGCCCTGGAGGAAGGTTCTGGACCATCATAGACTCCACCTGGTGATCCTGGTGGCTTAGCTGTGTAAGAACCAACCCACCCTTCCTCTCCCAGAGTTGTATCAGCAGTGAAGGTCAGCAGACTTAAAGGTGCTTGGCTCCTAAATTGCTTGCCTTCTTCTGGTTTCTGCTGTCAACCAGTCTCTGCCTTTCTCCTGATTACTGCTCCAGAACATCTCCTGCTTTGTTCCTGCACCTGAAGACTCCCTGCCCTGGTGCAGTGGTTAAACTGCTATACTGCAACCAAAAGGCTGTGAGTTCAATCCTGACCAGCGTTGAAGGTTGACTCAGCCTTCTATCTTTCTGAAAGCGCATAGGTTTATAGAAAACCCAAAGACTACTTGTCGTGGACTTCAGTACCAGTGATCTTGTTTATTTCTGCCAGATATACAGCATTGGGAGCATGAACTTGGGGGTTATTCCGGGGTCCTTGTGTGGGGGTATTGCATACTGTTGCGTTCTTGGATGTGCATATTTTTCTGTATGTGGATATATACCTTTTTACATACATAGACATACCAGATACAACTTTGAGTAGTATATATACCACAACACATTTTATTCATTGATTATTCATAATCAAGATACCTCACCACAGGATAAGCATGTGAACACTTTCTTGCATTAAAGAGATACACTTTGTTTTTTCTAATTTGGGACTTTGGGAGTGTTCTTTCTCTGCGCTTTTATTGTTACACCACAGCCGCCTTACTGTATTTCTATCTTTCTGAGGCTGGTAAAATTACCCACTATGTTGGGAGCAAAATGCTAATTAACTTGTGAACCACCCAGAGAGTGCATTTTGCTTTGCCCTGCCCCTATGGACTGTTGTTTTGCGTTTTAAATGTAAGGCAATCAGTCTTTATTATGGTCCAAGACCAGCATAATACAACAAAAATAACAGAAGTTAAAATATATCAAGAGACAGAAGTTAAAATGAGGGTACTTAAAATATGTTTTAAAAAGGAGCGTTTCAGTTCAGAGTTAAGGAGTAGTAAAGTTATTATTTAAGATTAACAGTGTTACAACTATTGCTAATTTAATTTAATAGTCATATTTATGCTGCTGCCCCCTCGTCGTGGCGACTCCAGGTGGCTTACACATACAAAACCATAACATAGATATAAAAAATGAAGTAAAAACATTAAAATATATTAAAAAATTAAAATTAACATGCCCTCCCCGAGCAGCCACGTCATAGAATTTCTTTTAAAAACTAAAGCTAAAAATCTAGGTAGCCCTCATATGAGCCACCCTGGAGTGGCCATCACCCCAGTTGCCCACCACACCTGCTGCACCAGCCAGGTTTCAAGTTTTTTTTTTCCCGGAAGGGCAGAAGCTCTGCCTGGAGCAGAAGGTTCCACATAATAAGCATGATGTAGCATTAGTGGTTTATTTAGCTGAAGGACCTGCCAGGATTGTTCTTCTGATCTTACACGCTGCAGCACAGAACCTGGCAGTGTTGTGGGTGAAGGTAGGCCTTTCATCAGATAGCAGCCAGTGGGTGTATGTGCTGTTTGACTGGCCAGGATACTTGCAGTGCAATAGAGATATGAACCTAGTTTCCGGATTATCCTTCCTTTTGACTAGTCATTATTACTATTACTTAATGAGTTTCCTCCTTGGATGATGCATTGTGTACCATATAATTTTATAGTAGATTGTTCTCCAGATATGATTGTAGAGGAAGATTGTGTTGTGTGAGTATTTTGAATGAAGCAATCCAGACTATCCTGTATGACATTTACCATTTCATAATAGAAACAGAGGATAGTTTATTTAAAAGCACCAACAATCTGTCCTGCGTTTGGAAAAACCCTATGTCATATAGGGAACATCTAACCTTCTGTTAGTCCTAGAGAATATGCTGTAGACTGGCCTCTAATAGAGATCTGAAGGCCTGGAAAAATCCGGGGGTGGGGGACGGATGGACTGACGGTTTTTTCCATTTTTTTCTGAAGCCTTTTCCCCCCTGAAAAATTGAAAAATAAAAAATATATTATGGAATGTTTTATTTTAACATGATGAATAAAATATTTTAAGATAAGCCCTGGTTCAAATATTTTATAAATCATTTGAAAAAATATGTATGGTATCAGATTATTTTCAATTTTTCCGAAAATCCCCCCCCCCCCCCTGGAAAAAGTTTTTTTTTCCAAGCTTCAAAATTTTCGAAAATTTTACACCTCTACTCTGATCCCACAAATGAAGACGAAAGTGAACACACTTTTTTTAAACAAAAGGATAATAAACAACCACAGCCTTATTTGTTAGGTCACACGGTTGCACAGGTGTAGTATAAAATAATAGATTCTCCTGATTGGGCGGCATATAAATTTAAATAAATTAATAAATAAAACAAATCCAAGCATTGGGCAGCCCTCCTACCAACTAATACAGGTACCCAGCAAAATGGCAGTGAAGGCAGTACCATTTTGGATCTCTTTCAAGAGGAGAAAATCATATAGAAAAATATGTAAAATAAATAAATAATACATCCCAGGCACAAGACACTGCATAGTAACCATTTACCCCTTCTTGTTGAAGCCCAGTATTCTCCCAATACTACCAAGCTGGTAATTATTTCTATTCCGGTTATCTCAGAAAATTACAAATGTAGGGATTGTGTACTTGCAGTCAGGTCAAATGAAATGGTATTAAAAGTACTATATAATTGTACTTTCAGATACATTCCTAGTGTTCTGGTCAGTTTTGGTACAAGTTGGGCCCAACAGCAAAATGAGCAGAGGAGGAACTCTGTTTCTCAACGGTCATGGAGGCAGAAGAGGTTGTGCCATATGGACTACCTGTGAAGGCGTACCTTGTCAATATTCTCAAGGCTGCGGCAGTCCATTGCAGTCCTGATGTTAAATCCTGCATGTCTCATTTCATATGTGCCGCAGGAGATGTCTCCGTGATCATAGTGTGTGGGTCACTTCATGACAAACTGGGATCTACCTTAAACAAATTCATGCCAATGGCATTTTTCCTGCTTCAGGGGGAAAATGCATTCTCAGATACGAGTTGTAAACAACGATGACAACGGTGCAAGTTTTCCTGTTTGAGTTCTGTGTTATAATGGGGTGTGGTCTTGAGTGAGTTGATATTAACAAAATTGTTTCCCATTGTAGTTAAGGAAAAGGTAGAAGGAAAGCAAATATTTCGGATACTTATTGGTAAATCATTGTTGGAATTCCCTGTTAACTAACTTGGCTTTAACAAATAATTTGGTCATAGCCGTTTTAGTGAGAACAAAATGTAACTGGGACATTCTCTTTATCACATGCAGAGTCATGATATGCAGCATCTCAGGAAATGTCACATACTGGGTAAGGCAGCACTATTTCAGACCACTGGGGCAAGGAAGACCTCCACAACCTGAATGTTCTTTTGTATGAAATACAATTCCATGTAGGCAGGAAAGTAGCATGATAGATGAAAAGATCAAGAGGAACTTTATGGAATTCAAATATTGCAAGAACTTAATTTTCATAGAAGACATACAGCAAGGACTGGTTTTCTCCTGCCTTTGAGAGTAAGGAAGCTGAACCAAATCCAACAGACACAGAACAGTTAAATTTTAAAGTATTTTTGTTCCTAAACTCGTTGTAATCCTAATTCCCCATTACAATATCCTGGAAAGGGGTACTTTTAAAAACTTGAATTTATTGGAGGTTGAAAATAAATATATGAGACAAGCAAATTTCTTAGGGGGGGGGGAATCATATGACAAGGCATGAGAAATGAGTCATCAGTACCCCAAAATTGGACTTGTCTTTCTCTGTGAGGTTTGGATGTACTTGTAGATGTGTTTGAGAGCTCTGAACCTTGCAAAACAAGGAAATATCTTTGATTTGAAAACCTACACCACAGTATATTCTGGAGAGACATTTAAAAGGAAATTCAGTCCTTTGCCTGTTCATAGTTAAATTTTGTTCATCATTTCTATATTGCAGAGCTGGGTAATGGTATAGAACATGCCTGATGCTCTGCTCCACTAAATCTGGAATGGACAGTAGTGCACAGGAACATTCTCCCCCATGAATAACATTTTGCTGGCACAGATTTAACATCAGTCTTCATCCTGTCCATTCCCTCACTTAACTGGCTAAAAGAAAAGATAATTTAAAATAATTTATATTTGTGTGGGGAGGAGAGGGTTGAATGAGGTTTCCTTCATAGTTTTTTGCAGATTTTATGCTTTTACATTATGGCTTCCAGTTTGCTAGTTGTGTGCTGTATTTGGGTCATGAAACATAAATTTATTTGCACAGATTCCATGTGCCTGTTCCAGTGAACAGATGAATCGGGGACTTGGGTCCTTCAATTTTCCATAGACAGTCATTCTACTCCACAGTAGTAGTGAAACTACGATGGCCCACAGCTATGACTACCATATGCATATCACCTAAAGCAAAGTCCTCAGTCTCTTGCTGTTTTGGTTTTCAGTCCCCTGAGTCCCCGATCACTGGGCATGCAAAAACAATGTTGGAAGCCTTTATAATAGCATGTTAAACAAAAGATGTGTTTTTGCTGATTCAGTAATACTTGAAAATAAGGATGCAAGTAATACAGGAGCTATGGTTTAATATGAAGTTATCTTCATTCTCTGTGTCTTTCTGTGTCTGTCTGTGTCTTTCTGTGTGTGTGTGTGTGTGTGTGTGTGTGTGTGTGTGTGTGTGTGTGTGTTTTGCATGTTGACATGGGTTGTAAGCTATCTTTTACAAGAGAAAGATTATTCCAGGCCCTTGTGGCTGTGAAGAATTCAAATGCCATAAATCAGGGATTCTCAACCTGCAGCCCATGGGCCAGATGTAGCCTGTGGCACCATTTCATGTGGCCCCCCACTGCCTCCACCACACCAGGAAGTGCCATGTGATGGAGGAAGGGCAAAATGACCCAGCCCCCCACTTTAAAAGGTTGAGAACTCCTGCCATAAATAATGCAAGCGCGGCGCCAAAATGGCCGCCGCGCTCTTTGCAGGAGCCCCCCCACTGGACGAAGCCATCCGGGTAGTTAGGGGCGTGGCCAGCTCCCTTATAAAAGGGGTGGCCACGAGGCAGCCGAGCTGCCATTTTGCGAAGCGACGGAGCGGAGAAGTTTTTCCCTCTTACCTCCGTCACTTTTGCCTTGACTGGGAAGCCTTTTGGCTGCTGATTTTCTTCCTTCGGCTTCCCATAGGTTGGACTGAGATGCCTTCGAAGAAGAAGGCGGCCGCGAGCGTGGCTCGTGCGGTTCGGAGGCGCAATCCAGGTCGGAGGACCGCGGCTGCGCCTCCCCAGCTGCCGCCTTTGCCTGCACCCACCGGGATCGGTGGGATGGGGTCTATTCCCCCTTGGCCGGAGGCGGGGGACCCAAGCATGGGTCCAGCAAGGGCTGCGGCCCATGGCCCGCAAGCGGTGGACACCGCTCCTGGTGCTTCCCATTCTACTGGACCTTCTTCTATATGGGCGCAGCTCACCCCGGGGCCTTCCAGCCTTGGGGGGTGGTGTGGTCCCCTTCCCTGGCAGGTGCCTACATCAGCCCTACCGGGCCTGGGTGTGGGGTCATGGCCTTATTCGGGCCCCGGAGTACAAGGGCCTGTACCCACGCCTGTAGCAGGCGGGCCGGCCGGCCCTTGGCCCCTCGTCAGTGTGGAGGCCTTACTGGCCCGCGTTGCGGCCCTTGAGGCTTCCCTGGCTCGGGCCAGCCATGCTGGGGCTCCCTTTGGGGTTCATTTTGAAGCGTCGTCTGCTGGGCAGCGGCAGGCGACGGGACGGGTCGAGCTGCTTGAGGCCACTGGTCTTTGGCCACTGCCTCGCAGCTCCCCAGCCAACAGACCAGTGCGGGTCAGGCCCCAGCGACGAGCTCAACGGTGGTCGTGAGCTCCGACGCCCCCAGTGGGCCGGAACCCCCGGTGGGGGCGGCCCACGGGGGTGCAGCATGTGAGTATGCGGTCCAAACTAGTGCACCTACACACGTGGCCACGTTGGGGGGGCGTTCCAATGGCCCTGGCCTCGCGTGGGTGGTGCGGTGGTACAGCCACTGACGCCCCACCCGGCGACGACAACTACCACACAGGGCCCCGGGGTGGGGGGTGTTTCCTACCCTGTGGGGAATGTTTTGGGGGTGGCTGGGCTAGTCCAAGCCCCTTTCCAGATGCCCGCAGTTTCTGCGGTGCCTGTCTCGGCCTTGCCGACAGCGGGGTATTCCTTGCCACTGGGCGACCACTTGGCACAGGCCACCAAAGAGAAAATATGGCGGGGGGAGTATGTAGATATCTTCTCACTCCTAAATAGGGAGCCCACCAAGGAAGAGAGGGAGGGGCAGGATGAGAAGGATAAGGAACAGGCACGTCGTCGCAAGCCACCACGTACGTGGGCCAACTGGCTGCCGGCTTACCTCATCTACATGGCGGTGTACCTGAGGGCCCGGCCGGATTTGGCAATTCCGATGGTCCAGTATTTGGACAACATCTATCGGGCGATGGTTGACTTTCCGGGCCCGTTGTGGTTGGCTTATGACGAGGAATTCCGCATGCGAATTCCCCTGCACCCTGAGATGAGGTGGGATGAGCCATGCCAGAGGCTTTGGCTTCTGTACATGACGCCCACGCGCCCCGCGCCGGGGGAAAGATACCATTGTGGACATGCGGTCCAGCGAGCGGCTCCAGCACAGGTTCCCCGCCAGGTGGCGGGGCAGGGGGTTCCAGCCCGCCTGCTGTGCTGGACTTTCTCGTCTAATGGTTCCTGCAATAAGAAGAATTGCAAGTACAGACATGAGTGTCCCACCTGTGCGGGCCCCCATGCAGCCTCTGCCTGTCCCAGGCCTGGAGGGACACGGGGCAGAGGGAGGGGCGGGCAGAGGGCTGGCAAGACTGCTGCAGATGGAGCTGGTTCACCGAAAGGCTCCCTCCCCAATTAATGTGGACATGTTGGAGCGTTGGCTCGCATTGTACCCTAAAGGGGAGGATGCGGATTATCTCCTTCAGGGCTTTAGGCAGGGGTTCCGTATCCCTTTCATGGGTGATAGGTCCTCTCAGGATGCCCCCAACCTTTTGTCCCTTAGAGGGAGGGAGGAGGTGGCTGCCGCCAGCATTAATAAGGAGGTCGATGCGGGCAGGGTCGCTGGCCCTTTCCCTGCACCCCCGTTCCCCAACATTAAGGTATCGCCCCTGGGCTTGGTTCCCAAGAAGTCTCCAGGCGAGTTTCGCCTTATCCATCACTTGTCCTACCCAGCCGGCCGATCGGTCAACGATGCTATCCCTGATGACCTTTGCTCAGTCAGGTATACATCTTTTGACCACGCGCTACGCATGGTGCGCTCATGTGGCCCGGGTGCGCTGCTGGCTAAGTGCGACAT
Source organism: Bradypodion pumilum (assembly GCA_035047305.1). Classification (NCBI taxonomy): domain Eukaryota; kingdom Metazoa; phylum Chordata; class Lepidosauria; order Squamata; family Chamaeleonidae; genus Bradypodion; species Bradypodion pumilum. Next base: position 198,824,360 of record JAWDJD010000005.1, on the reverse strand, counting down.
TAAGTCGGCTTTTCGCCTCTTGCCGGTGCACCCGGGCGACTTTGAATTGCTGGGTTTCAAATTTCAGGGCGAATATTACTTTGATAAGGCCATGCCGTTTGGCTGTTCCATATCATGCTCGGCTTTCGAGCATTTCAGTACCTTCCTAGAGTGGGTTTTCGTCCGCAGGTCAGGGTCCCGGTCTGTAGCCCATTACCTGGATGACTTTTTATTCGGGGGTGAACGGGGCTGGGACACGTGTACACGTCTCCTCAACACATTTCAGATGCTAATGGAGGAACTCGGTGTCCCTTTAGCGCCCCAAAAGACCGAGGGCCCATCTACTCAGCTAGTCTTCCTGGGGGTGGAGATTGACACGATAGCGCAGGCTTCTAGCTTACCGGGGGAGAAGGTGTCAAGGATTGTGGCCCTTATCTCGGATTTGCTGGCCAAGCGCAAGGCATCACTGAGAGAACTGCAGGTGCTTCATGGTCACCTCAATTTCGCTTGCAGGGTGGTCGCACCGGGCAGGGCTTTTGCCCGGCGCTTGTGCGACGCCATGGCGGGATTATCCAGGCCTCACCATAGGGTTCGGCTTACCCGGGGTATCAGGGCGGACATGCTTGTCTGGTTACAGTTCCTGAGGGAGTTCAGTGGGGTCTCATTTTGGAGGTGTGACCTCCTGGCTTCCCCTCAATTTCAGATTCAGTCTGATGCCTCGGGATCCCTCGGTTATGGGATGTACTTCAATGGGAAGTGGGCCTATGGTGGGTGGCCACCGGCCTGGGCAGGCACGGCTCGCCTGCGTGATCTCACATATCTGGAGTTTTTCCCTATCCTGGGTGCTTTGATGCTATGGGGCGAGGAGTGGTCCAACTCGGTCGTGCATTTCTGGTGACAATGCGGCTGTGGTCCACATTGTCAATGCACAGACTTCTAAATCGCCCAGGGTTATGGAACTAGTGCGCCAATTTGTGTTGCGCAGCCTGCGCCTCAACGTCCTGTTCAGGGCCAGGCATGTCCCAGGGGTTAATAATGATATTGCTGACGCTTTGTCCCGCCTACAGATCTCCCGGTTCCGTGCCTTGGCCCCGCATGCGGAGGAATTTCCCTCGCCACTCCCGGAAGAGATATGGACCATTGGCAAGGAGAGGTGAACCGGGCGATTGGCCTGTCGCTAGGGCCACGCACGCGTAAGGCGTATCACCACGCAATTAATTCTTTCAGGGCATTCTGTACCCAATTTCAACTGCCAGGAACCTGGCCCATCCCGGTAACCCATGTTCTGCGGTTCATGGTTTACCTGCATGCTCAGGGCCTTGCACCTCGCACCATAGCATCTAAGCTTTCAGCGTTGGCTTTTATGGCCAAAGTGGGGGGTCATGTGGACAGCACCTCTGACTTCCGTGTGAGACATGTTTTGGAGGGGTGGGTGCGCAAGCGCGGGCGTTGCCCGGACGACCGCCACCCGATTTCCCCAGGGGTCCTTACCCAGTTGGCCCGGGGCTGGCCTTGCCTCTGTTTTGATGCATATGAGGCAGCCCTATTTCATGCAGCCACAACGGTGGCATTTTTTGGAGCACTCCGCATCAGCGAGCTTGTGATGCTGTCTAAGGCGGATGCAAGTCGTAGGGCACTGGAACTTGAGGATGTCTGTGTTGCCAAAGACTGGGCTCAGTTGAGGATACGCTCCTCTAAGTCGGATCAGCATGGCGTAGGCAGTGGTGTGCGACTGCTACGGTGTTCTTTGGCAGACATCTGTCCGGTTGGTGCCCTACAGGAGTTCCTGGCACTGCGTGGCACGCACCATGGCCCGTTTTTCTGTCACAAAGATGGGTCTCCCCTTACTAAATTTCAATTTTGGAAGGTGACGGGCAAAGCGCTGGCCAGTGTGGGCCTCCCAGGTGCCCGCTATGGCACCCATTCATTCCGGATAGGGGCGGCCTCAACCGCAGCTGCTTTTGGGTACTCCGGGGCTGACATACGCAGCATGGGAAGGTGGGGTTCACAGTGTTTTCAGTTTTATGTGCGCCCACTTCCGCCGTGAGTACCAATTCAGTCACCTTACCTTCTTTTCCTCATTTTTCTTTACAGACCCGGGGTGTCGTATTACACTGGTGACAGTATGGCTGGTGGACCATAGCTACGTGCACAGGGCAGCGCGTTACGCTGCGGCGACAGAGTGGGGACCCCGACTGGGACTGGGTGCATACGCAAGTCTCACATGGCATGGTAAGCCTGGGATGTTATGGCGGGAGCTGCTGCCTTTCCTTTTTCAGGCCAGAATGCTGACCCGCCTGACATTCTGATCATACATCTGGGGGGCAATGATTTGGGCCAGGTCACCGGCTTATCGCTGAAGCATGCGATTTGCGAGGACCTCGCCTACCTGCATTACGTCTGGCCCGCCACAACCCTTGTTTGGTCGGACATGGTCCCGCGCCATTCCTACAGAGGAGGCATTGACCTCCTGGCCCTTGACCGCGCTAGACGCATGGTGAATAGGGCAGTGGCACGGTTCCTTGTTGACAGGGCTTGGGGGACGGTCAGTCGTCACCCCGCTATTAGCCTACAAAGTTATGACTTGTATGCAGGGGATGGGGTCCATCTGTCGCGAGGAGGTATGGACCTCCTGTTGGGTGATTGGCGAGCAGGCCTGTTGACCGAGCTGACGGTCTGGGGGGGGGCGTCGAGCCTTCTTTGAAGCCCCTCCGTGTGGCGGGTAGCACTGGTAAGGTAAACATTATGACCCACAGGTATCCGGCAAGTTCGCAATTGACTGGACAACACTAGACAGGCATAAGTTGGTTAAACGTTGTCCGGTCAACGACGAACTAGGCGACGGGGTGATGGCTATAGCTAGACAGCTTGCATCACCACGTGATTTTACGGATACGCGTCAGAGGGTGGGGTCATTAGTTAGATATTGACTACGGTCAACAATTTGTTTGTTGTCAACAAACAAATTGATACAAATGGATACATTGTAGCAATTGCCGTTGGCAATTTTGGGTGGTACCTTACCAGTGTTACTTCGGCCTGCTTGCCTTAAGAATTATGATTGGTCAATTACCAATAGAAATTTATAATTCGGACTAGGGCATGAATCAATAAATGTGGCCCAATGCCGTTATCCACTTTTATCAGTGTCTGAGTCCTTTATTGGGGGGTGCACCTGCAATGCAAGCGTGGCGCCAAAATGGCCACCGCGCTCTTTGCGGGAGCCCCCCCACCGGAAGAAGGCATCCGGGTAGTTAGGGGCGTGGCCAGCTCCCTTATAAAAGGGGTGGCCACGAGGCAGCCGAGCTGCCATTTTGCGAAGCGACGGAGCGGAGAAGTTTTTCCCCTCCACCCCCTCCCTAGTTAACAGTGTGATGTTTTGGTCGCTTCGGGGCCGGGTGGGAATTTTTGGCTGGGACCCATATTGGCCTCCGGGTCCTGGTTTTTTCGCCCATCCCACACTGTTGCTATGGTTTGACATAGGGGTTTTGTCTGTTGCTGCTGTTGACTTTGGTCACATGGGCGGGTAGCACTGGTAAGGTAAACATTATGACCCACAGGTATCCGGCAAGTTCGCAATTGACTGGACAACACTAGACAGGCATAAGTTGGTTAAATGTTGTCCGGTCAACGACGAACTAGGCGACGGGGTGATGGCTATAGCTAGACAGCATGCATCACCACGTGATTTTACGGATACGCGTCAGAGGGTGGGGTCATTAGTTAGATATTGACTACGGTCAACAATTTGTTTGTTGTCAACAAACAAATTGATACAAATGGATACATTGTAGCAATTGCCGTTGGCAATTTTGGGTGGGACCTTACCAGTGTTACTTCGGCCTGCTTGCCTTAAGAATTATGATTGGTCAATTACCAATAGAAATTTATAATTCGGACTAGGGCATGAATCAATAAATGTGGCCCAATGCCGTTATCCACTTTTATCAGTGTCTGAGTCCTTTATTGGGGGGTGCGCCTGCAAAGGCTACACTTCATCCATCCCAGAATTATGTACAGTATGCTTGTTAAGGGGACATTAGCCCTTTTTAACTGTGAGCTGAATGGCTTGCAACATCCTTTCTTTAAACTAAAAGGTGGAAATGAAGGGTGTGAACCCCTGCCTTAATTAATTGTCTTGAATAACTAGTTTTGCAGCAAAAGCACAATAGTTATTCTTTGTCATAATATAATTACTAATAGTTTTCTCGTGTAACAAGATGAATTGCAATGTGGAATTAAATATAGTGACTGTACAGGGAGTTGCTGTAGAAAGTAAGTACAACAACATAATTTATGCAAAGAATCAAAATTGGCAGAATCTTAAAACATCGACAGGTAAGGACATTATGAGAGTATATGCAATTGTTTTCTCTCTGTGAGCAGTAATATCAGAGTTAGAGTAATTGGGAGAGGGAGGGAAAAGAAACTTCACTTTATAATATCTGGAGCATAACCTGAAAGATTGTGTGTCTAATCTACCAGTGAGTTTTTATCCATTACAGATAAAGCTCTCTGTAGTCTAGTTCTCACTCTTGTTTCTCATGTTCTTTGGTTCCTTCTACTCATCTTTCATATACCATGCATTGAAAAATGGGGTTATCCAGCCAGTTGGGGTGAAGAGTCAAAACTGAGCTGAAGATTTTGGGATTAATATTTTGCACAAAAATAGTTTAGCTGATCACTTAATGGATGAAATGTGATGAATCAACTTTCAGAGACTGTGTCACATCAAGTGATTAGTAGAAGTCTAATAGGTTTTGCTTTTGTCTTTACTTGTCCTGAACAAATGGTGCCCAGGCCAGAGCTATTTACTTAAAATTCCCACCATTGTTCACATCTTAAATATAATGCCTAGGCTGGCCCAAGCTCATTAATGCTGTATTTATATAATTGAAAGGATCCTGGATATAAAAATAAATAAATCCTTTCTGTTGCTCAAATAAAGAAAATAAAGCTCAGTAGAGAAGACCTCAAAATCAAGGCTCTTAGCAGCTTAGACAGTGTAGTCTGTGTAGCCATCACAGCAAAGAGAAGAGGATGGAGAACACACAAATATTTGCAGTGCAGCATACATGTGTTTCTTTCTAGTCTTGTTTGCAAAACTAGGCCAAATGAGGCTACTGAGTAAACAAAGGAAGATTATTAATTCCATGCAGAAGTGATACATTCTTTCTCGGCATAGCAGGACACATAATAGGAACGAGTTAGACTTTAATTATAAGAAAAGAATGGTACAATGTTTTCGTTCAACCCATCATCATTTCCTAGCCTTGAGGGATGTAGGGTTTATTCTTCTGCATGGGGGAAATTGTATACATAGTTTTTCATTAGCATGAATAGGAGTCACTTTGCATGCATGAGCCTATTGTACATTGATTGGAAGCGGCAGTACTTTACTGTGGAGTCCTTTTTATATAAAAATAAACATTGTTTTATTGTGTATATTTTTGCTGAGGCTCATACTGCTATTTTGCTAACCTTGTACAGTGGAAAGGCAATCATGCCATATGGCATTCTGTGGATGTTTCCACTTTGGACATTTACATGTGGCCCACATAATCTTGAGTTGGTCTGATAGTGGGATGATTTCATGCAATATGTATTCATTAAAGCATACAACAGTGTGCTGGTGGGAAACATTTGACATTTATTGGAGGCTGGACAAAGACAGATTGGTCTTATGGAAAAGCATTCCTTGGGCCAGGATAATTTGAAGTATATAACTAATCAAAAATTGTTTATAAGCAGTCAAGAATCAGTACTGTGAAATTGTAACCCATTAAATCTGTATATTCATTTCTGGGCAGGTAAATAAACACATATATGTGAACATTGGCATCAGGGCAAAAGCTTTAGTCCCTTCCAGTCTTATATGTGTTTTTTAGTAACTAAAATGAGCCCATGTGCTTGTGTTGACTTGGGGACAGGTTAGCATTGCAGTCTTGGCACACTGTGCATGATGGTTAAACTTCAGGAGTTGGTAGTATGAAGCTGATGTGCTGTAGGTAGGTTCCAGAGGCCCAGAATTTAGCCCCTGCCCCTTTTCCCAGCAATCTACATCAAGAAAAATGTTGAAGGGTTTTTGGAGGGGGGAAAGCTTCAAAGTCCCCTTATATTATCTGTTAGTATGGCAGGCAGTTTTGTCATATTTCTAGTGTGCCCTACCTAGCCTTGTGTTTCCCACAAATTCCATTTGCATGAATTAATGCCCAGTAGGGAATGTAAAGGTCTCTTCATTCTTAAAAACTCAGTTGAGTAAGGCTGATGTGCTTTTTGGTGAAGAGTGCAGAAGTAGGTGCAGCTTTCTAATTCCCCACGGTGGATATGTATGAAAGGAATGTATGGATATGTATGTAGGAAAGATTCCTCAATTGTGCTTGGTGATAACTGAAAACAAATACAGTAATACCCCGGTTAACATTGCAGGCGCACCCCCCCAATAACGGACACAGACAACATTGAAAGTGGATAACAGCATAGGGCCACATTTATTGATTCAATGCCCTAGTCCGAATTATAAATTTGTATTGGTAAAACGACCAATCATAATTCCTAAGGCAAGCAGGCCGAAGTAACACTGGTAAGGTACCACCCCAAAATTGCCAACGGCAATTGGTTACAATGTATCGATTTGTATCAATTTGTTTGTTGACAACAAACAAATTATTGACCGTAGTCAATAACTAACTCATGACCCCACCCTCTGACGCGTATCCGTGGAATCACAGGGGTGATGCATGCTGGTTAGCAATCGTCATCACCCCATCGCCTGGTTCGTCGTTGACCGGACAACGTTTAACTAATTTATTCCTGTCTAGTGTTGTCCAGTCAATTGCGAACCTGCCGGATACTTGTGGGTCATACTGTTTACCTTACCAGTGCTACCCGCCAATGTGACCAAAGTCAACAGTAGGAACACAGAAAGACCCCTATATCAAACCATAGCAACAGTGTGGGATGGGCAAAAAAGCCAGGACCCGGAAGCCAATATGGGTCCCAACCAAAAATTCCCACCCGGCCCCGAAGCGACCATAATATCACACTGTTAACTAGGGAGGGGGTGGAGGGGAAAAAACTTCTCCGCTCCGTCGCTGAGGTAAAATGGCAGCTCGGCTGCCTCGTGGCCACCCCTTTTGTAAGGGAGCTGGCCACGCCCCTAACTACCCGGATTCTCTGTCCTGTGGGGGGGGCCCCGCAAAGGGCGCGGCGGCCATTTTGGCGCCGCGCTTGCATTGCAGGCGCACCCCCCCAATAACGGACACAGACAACATTGAAAGTGGATAACAGCATAGGGCCACATTTATTGATTCAATGCCCTAGTCCGAATTATAAATTTGTATTGGTAAAACGACCAATCATAATTCCTAAGGCAAGCAGGCCGAAGTAACACTGGTAAGGTACCACCCCAAAATTGCCAACGGCAATTGGTTACAATGTATCGATTTGTATCAATTTGTTTGTTGACAACAAACAAATTATTGACCGTAGTCAATAACTAACTCATGACCCCACCCTCTGACGCGTATCCGTGGAATCACAGGGGTGATGCATGCTGGTTAGCAATCGTCATCACCCCATCGCCTGGTTCGTCGTTGACCGGACAACGTTTAACTAATTTATTCCTGTCTAGTGTTGTCCAGTCAATTGCGAACCTGCCGGATACTTGTGGGTCATACTGTTTACCTTACCAGTGCTACCCGCCACACGGAGGGGCTTCAAAGAAGACCTGACCCCCCCCCCCAGACCGTCAGCTCGGTCAACAGGCCTGCTCGCCAATCGCCCAACAGGAGGTCCATACCTCCTCGCGACAGATGGACCCCATCCCCTGCGTACAAGTCATAATTTTGTAGACTAATATCGGGGTGATGACTGACCCGTCCCCAAGCCCTGGTGGTAAGAAAACGCGCCACCGCCTTATTGACCGCGCACCTAGCGCGGTCAAGGGCCAGGAGGTTAACGCCCCCTCTGTAAGAATGGCACGGGACAATGTCCGACCAAACCAGGGTTGTGGCAGGCCAGACATAATGCAAGTAGGCGAGTTCCTCGCAAATCGCATGCTTGAGCGACAAGCCGGTGACCTGGCCCAAATCATTGCCCCCCAGGCGTATGATTAGAATGTCAGGCGGGTCAGCACCCAGGCCAGAAAAAAGGAAAGGCCGCAGCTCCCGCCATAACATCCCAGGCTTACCATGCCCTGCGAGACTGGCGTGGTCACCCAGTCCCAGTCGGGGTCCACTCTGTCGCCGCAGCGTAACGCGCTGCCCTGCGCACATAGCTGTGGCCCACCAGCCATACTGTCACCGGTGTAATACGACACCCAGGGTCTGTAAGAAAATTGAGAAAAAAGGCGGTAAGGTGACTGGATTGGTACTCATGGCGGGAGTGGGCGCACATAAAACTGAAAACATTGCGAGCCCCACCTCCCCATGCTGCGTATGTCAGCCCCAGAGTACCCAAAAGCAGCTGCTGTAGAGGCTGCACCAATCCGGAACGAATGTGTGCCATAACGGGCACCTGGTAGGCCCACCCTGGTGAGGGCTCTGGCTGTCACCTTCCAAAACTGAAATTTAGTAGGGGAGACCCATCTTGGTGACAGAAAAACGGGCCGTGGTGCATGCCACGCAGTGCCAGGAATTCCTGTAGGGCACCAACCGGACAGATGTCTGCCAAAGAACAACGTAGCAGTCTTACACCACTGCCTACGCCATGCTGATCTGTTTTAGAGGAGCGTATCCTCAACTGGGCCCAGTCTTTGGCTACGTAGACATCTTCGAGTTCCAGTGCCCTACCACTTGCATCCGCCTTAGACAGCATCACGAGTTCGCTGACGCGGAGCGCTCCAAAAAGGCCACCGTTGTAGCCGCATGAAGTGGGCTGCCTCATTTCCAAAACAGAGGCCAGGCCAGCCCCGGGCCAATTGGGTGAAAACCCTGGGGAAATCTTGCATCCGCCTTACTCAGCATCTCAAGCTCGCCGATGCGGAGGGCTCAAAAAAGGCCACCGTTGTAGCCGCATGAAGTGGGCTGCCTCATTTATCAAAACTGAGGCCAGGCCAGCCCCGGGCCAATTGGGTAAAACCCTGGTAAAATCTTGCATCCGCCTTATTCAGCATCTCAAGCTCGCTGATGCGGAGCGCCTCCAAAAAGGCCACCGTAGTAGCCGCAGTAAATGGGCTGCCTCATTTATCAAAACAGAGGCCAGGCCAGCCCCGGGCCACTTGGGTAAAAAACCCCTGGGTAAATGGGGTGGCGGTCGCCCGGGAAACGCCCGCGCACGCGCACCCACCCCTCCAAACATGTCTCACCCGGAAGTCATTGGTGCTGTCACACAACCTCCCACTTTGGCCATAAAGCCAACCCGACAGCTGAGATGCTATGGTGCATGGTGCAAGGCCCTGGGCATACAGGTAAACCATGAACCGCAGAACATGGGTTACTGGGCTCGGCCAGGTTCCTGGCAATCGAAATCGGGTACATAATACTCTGAAGGAACTAAATGCGTGGTGATACGCCTTACTATGCATGGCGCTATTGACAGGCTAATCGCCCGGTTCACCTCTACTTGCCAACATTCCATCTCTCGTCCGGGAGTGGCGAGGGAAATTCCTCCGCATCCGGGGGCCGAGGCATGGAACCGGGAGATCTGCAGGTAGGACAAAGCAGCAGTAATATCATTATCAACCCTTGGGACATGCCTGGCCCTGAAGGGAACGTTGAGGCGCAGGTTGCATAACACAAACCAGCTCCATGACCCCGGGCGATTTGGAAATCTGTGGAGTGACGATGCGGACAACAGCCGCGTTGCCATGCCAAAATTGCACAACCGAGTTGGCCCACTCCTTGCCCCATAGCATCAAAGCACCCAGGGTAGGTAAACATTCCAGATACGTGAGACCCTGCAGGCGACCCTTGCCTGCCCAGGATGGTGGCCACCCACCATAGGCCCACTTCCAATGGAAGTACATCCATAAACCCAGGAATCCTAAGGTATCGGACTGCATCTGAAAGCAAGGGGGAGCCAGGAGCTCAGACCCCAAAATGACACCCCGTTGAACTGCCTCTGGACCTATGGCCAGACAAGCACGTCTGCCCCGATACCCCGGGTAAATCTGAGCCTGTGGTGGGGCCTGGATAATCCCGCCATGGCGTCGCACCAGCGCAGAGCAAATGCCCTGCCCGGTGCGACGACCCTGCCAGCAAAGCTGGGGTGACCATGTAGCACCAGAAGTTCCCTCAGTGATGCCACGCGCTCGGCCAGCAAGACCAAGACAAGGGCCACTAGCCTTGACACCTTATCCCGCTGCAACCTAGAATCCTGCGCTACCGTGTAACTCTCCACCCCAGGAATACTAGCTGTGGAGATGGGCCCTCGGTCTTTTCGGGCGCTAAAGGGACACCAAGTTCCTCCATTAGCGTCTGAAATGTGTTGAGGAGACGTGTATACGTGTCCCAGCCCCGTTCAGCCCCGAATAAAACCATCCAGGGAATGGGCTACAGACCGGGACCCTGACCTGCGGACAAAGGCCCACTCTAGGAAAGTGGTGAAACGCTCGAATACCGAGCCCCCATGGACTAGCCAAAAGGCATGGCATCATTGAAATAATATGCTCCTCAGGACGGGGGTGCAGGGACAGGTCCAACGACCCTGCCCGCATAGACCCTCTTGTGAAAGCTGGCAGCAGCCACCTCCTCCCTCCCCCTAAGGGATAAAAGACTGGGGGCATCCTGAGGGGACCTATTACCCATGAAAGGGATCCGGAACCCCTGCCTAGAACCCTGAAGGAGATAACCCGCATCCTCTCCCTTCAGGTACAATGTGAGCCAACTCTCCAACACGTCCACCTTAATTGGGGAGGGAGCCCTTCGGTGGACTAGATCCATCTGCGGCAGTCTTGCCAGCCCCCTGTCTGCCCCACCCTCTGCCCCGCATCCCTCTAGGCCTGGGACAGGCAGAGGCCGCGTGGGGGCCAACACAGGTGGGACACTCCTGTCTGTATTTGCAATTCTTCCCATTGCAGGAGCCATTGTCCGAGAAGGTCCAGCACAGCAGGCGGGCTGTAACCCCCTGCCCCGCCACTTGGCGGGGTGCCTGCGCTGGAGCAGCTCGCTGGACCGCAATTCCACAATGATACATCTCCCTAGGCGCAGTGCGCGTGGGGTCATGTACAGAAGCCACAGCTTCTGACAGGGCTCATCCCACTTCATCTCCGGGTGTAGGGGCACTCTTGTACGGAATTCTGTTTTTCCATAAGCCAACCACGACGTGCGTGGTGGCTAGCCAATCATCGGGAAGGCCGTTGTCGGTACAAAATGTAGACCAGGCATGCGCAGCGGGACCCGGATAGCCCATGCAGTGCCACATACTGCCCCGGGGCAGAAATCCCCACCCCCAGGGTCGTGCCATAATGCAACCAAGGGCACTGGGATAGAATGACAAGTGATGCCCCACTAGCCTCTAATTGGCAAGGCGAAGAGCACTGAACCACCCCGCTGAAAGTGGACTGAGATGTGGGCGTATTCAACTTGACCCCATACTCACTAGTTGCACCCCCGTGAGCCGCCCCCACTGGGGGTTCCGGCACACCGTGGGCGTCGGAGCTCGCGACCGAAATCGAGCTCTAGGACGACCTCCAACGCATTCCAATCGCTGTACCGGACAAACAGGGAGCTGCGAGGCAGCGGCAGGCACAGGCTGGACTGTCTCCATAAGCCCGACCCAGCCGGCCGCCTGCTACAGAGTGACAGCGGTGGAAGTAGCCGGCGGACAGGAGGGCCCGGTAGATCGGAAAAGGACCCCCCACCCACTGGATTGCTAAGGATGCCTCCAGTACAGCCAAACGTGCCAACCAGGCACCCCCAGCCACAGTAAACCCCCAGTAGGTGGGCCAGGCGGGCCGGACGGCCCGACGGGAAGTGTGCCAGAGGCCCTGAATTCAGAGCCTGTGCCCGAATAAGCCATGCCCCAAAATTCCAGCCCCTAATTGGCAAAAACATGCTGTGAGGCAGCACCAGGCCCTCCCCCCAATTGTCCCGGCCCCTGGCGGGCCGCCGTGGGCCAAGGGCCGCATCCCCCGCAGGGCCGGCCTGGGGTTGAAAACGGCACGGCACGGGAGCTCATCCTGTCCTGCATGCGCAGAAATTGAAACACTGACCTTAAACAACCCAGTCAGCTTCTGTAGCACTGGATACACTGCAGTCCTACTTAAAGTTTGGGCACCCCTAAGTTGGAAAAATCAGTGAGCGACGGAGCAAACTTCTCTGCTCCCCCGCGCTCTGAAGGCAATAGGCTGGAAAGCCGAAAGGAAGCCTCGAACAAAGGCTGGCAACTCAAGCCTCTTGCAAAGAGGCAGAAGGGAATAAAGCGACGGAAAAAACTCCTCCTCACCGTCGCCTTATTTGTACACTCACCAGCCATTCAAGGAGTATAGAGCAACACGATCCCTATCCAGGGCTCAGCACCCACTGACTGGAAAGCCGGAGCACGAGAGCATTTGCAGTGCTCAGGAATCAAACTCCGACCCTCCAGGCAGCGAGTTCAGGATCTTAATCCCCTGAGCCACAGGGGTCCGACAGAGCGACGGGGGAAAAAACTTCTCCGCTCCGTCGCTGAGGTAAAATGGCAGCTCGGCTGCCTCGTGGCCACCCCTTTTGTAAGGGAGCTGGCCACGCCCCTAACTACCCGGATTCTCTGTCCTGTGGGGGGGGGCCCGCAAAGGGCGCGGCGGCCATTTTGGCGCCGCGCTTGCATTTACACCGCACAAAAGGAAGCTTGCGTTGGGGCAACTTGCCCCAAAGGAAGGCAAGGATGGGAGGCTCTGATCCGCAACTTCCTTTGTGGCAAGTCAGGCGTGTGCGTGCACCTGACTTGCCCCAAAGGAAGGCGCAGATCAGACCATTCCATCCCCGCCTTCCTTTGGGGCAAGTTGGGGTGACTTGCCGCAAAGGAAGGTGCGGATCAGAGCCTTCCATCCATGCCTTCCTTTGGGGCAAGATGGGCTAACTTGCCGCAAAGGAAGGCGTAGATCAGAGCCTCCCGTCCGCGCCTTTCTTTGGGAGAAGTCGGGCACATGCACTTTCCCAAAGGAGGGCACAGATCAGAACCTCTCAGCTGCGACTTCCTTTGGAGAAAGGCGGGCGAGTGCCTTTGCCTTATTTCCCCCAAAGGAAGCCGTGGATCATACTAACAGCCGTGGATCAGAGCCTCCGAATGCTGGCTTCCTTTGGGGGTACTCACCCCGGCTTCCCTCAAAGGAAGCCGGCTTTTAAATGTTGTGCGATAAATGTATTGCACAATGTTAAAAACCACATAACGTTGAAGATCATGGAACCAGTCTTTAACGTTATGCGGGATATTACTGTACTGTACTAATAAGATGGATATACCTCCATATCTTCCATCAGATTTAGCACTTTGTAACTCTTTTCAATTTACTTCTAGTTACTGTTTAAAATAAATTATAGATTAACATACTTAACTGAATGTTAATAGTCAACACGAATCAGTTTGATTTTTATTTGGTCATGCCATTCTGAAAGGATGTAATTTTAAAATTAGACTAGCCGTGTGTTACTTTTCATTCAAATTTAGCCATACTTTCTCTTACACTTTCGTTAATATTTATATAAAACAGTGGATTTACTTGAGACCTTTTCAGGCATCCCTAAATATAGTAAATAAATATGTGCAGAATTGCATGTTTTCCTTCCTTCTTTCTTTAAAAACAAGTGTAACTAGATAGGAAGGCAGTCCCAGCTTGATTCAGGTAGATGTGAAGTTTCCGGTTGCAGTTAAATCACTGTTGTCTCTTACAAAGAATGGTTAACCATCCAGGGCAATTCTGAGAGCAAGAGTCCACACTCAATCTCAAATTGCTACAATTTTCACTGGGATCACAGAACATCCATCTTCTTATGTCATTAACTCTGTCAACTTCTATGCCACTTAAAAAAAAACGACTAAGTAAAAGCACTGGATTGATATCCCAGCTTGTGAAAATGCAGTGCTCTTTTAACATAGAAGTATACTGTAAAAGCACACTTTAAAATTGTTCAGAGAAGAGACAAGGGTTACTTGAGAGGGATGTTCTCACTATACTTATTCGAGGATTTTGGCTCTTATTTTTAGTTAGCAGATTGTGAGGTAGAAAAACAACAGAAACATGGAGACACCAGGTCAGTTTCAGCCCCTGCCTGTCTGTTTGGTTTCTTTTCCACACAGACTAGAACTTTGTATGATCAAATCATTCCAAAAGCATTTAAAGCAGAAAAGAGGTCATTTACTTATAATTATCATTTGTAATTATAGTCAGTAGAACAAAGGGGGGTTGAGTCTCCACAATGAGGAAGAGCCCTTGAGACCTTTTCAGGCATTACAAAACTATCTCCTGAGTAAGATTTGATGGGAGAACCTAGTCTTACTGCTCCTCCATAATCATTTTCTCAGTATACCTTCCTTTGCAGGCGCACCCCCCCAATAACGGACACAGACAACATTGAAAGTGGATAACAGCATAGGGCCACATTTATTGATTCAATGCCCTAGTCCGAATTATAAATTTGCATTGGTAAAACGACCAATCGTAATTCCTAAGGCAAGCAGGCCGAAGTAACACTGGTAAGGTACCACCCCAAAATTGCCAACGGCAATTGGTTACAATGTATCAATTTGTATCAATTTGTTTGTTGACAACAAACAAATTGTTGACCGTAGTCAATAACTAACTTATGACCCCACCCTCTGACGCGTATCCGTGAAATCACAGGGGTGATGCATGCTGGTTAGCAATCGTCATCACCCCATCGCCTGGTTCGTCGTTGACCGGACAACGTTTAACTAATTTATTCCTGTCTAGTGTTGTCCAGTCAATTGCGAACCTGCCGGATACTTGTGGGTCATACTGTTTACCTTACCAGTGCTACCCGCCAATGTGACCAAAGTCAACAGTAGGAACACAGAAAGCCCCCTATATCAAACCATAGCAACAGTGTGGGATGGGCAAAAAAGCCAGGACCCGGAGCCAATATGGGTCCCAACCAAAAATTCCCACCCGGCCCCGAAGCGACCATAATATCACACTGTTAACTAGGGAGGGGGTGGAGGGGAAAAAACTTCTCCGCTCCGTCGCTGAGGTAAAATGGCAGCTTGGCTGCCTCGTGGCCACCCCTTTTATAAGGGAGCTGGCCACGCCCCTAACTACCCGGATTCTCTGTCCTGTGGGGGGGGGGCCCGCAAAGGGTGCGGCGGCCATTTTGGCGCCGCGCTTGCATTGCAGGCGCACCCCCCCAATAACGGACACAGACAACATTGAAAGTGGATAACAGCATAGGGCCACATTTATTGATTCAATGCCCTAGTCCGAATTATAAATTTGCATTGGTAAAACGACCAATCGTAATTCCTAAGGCAAGCAGGCCGAAGTAACACTGGTAAGGTACCACCCCAAAATTGCCAACGGCAATTGGTTACAATGTATCAATTTGTATCAATTTGTTTGTTGACAACAAACAAATTGTTAACCGTAGTCAATAACTAACTTATGACCCCACCCTCTGACGCGTATCCGTGAAATCACAGGGGTGATGCATGCTGGTTAGCAATCGTCATCACCCCATCGCCTGGTTCGTCGTTGACCGGACAACGTTTAACTAATTTATTCCTGTCTAGTGTTGTCCAGTCAATTGCGAACCTGCCGGATACTTGTGGGTCATACTGTTTACCTTACCAGTGCTACCCGCCACACGGAGGGGCTTCAAAGAAGACCTGACGCCCCCCCCGACCGTCAGCTCGGTCAACAGGCCTGCTCGCCAATCACCCAACAGGAGGTCCATACCTCCTCGCGACAGATGGACCCCATCCCCTGCGTACAAGTCATAATTTTGTAGACTAATATCGGGGTGATGACTAACCCGTCCCCAAGCCCTGTTGGCAAGAAACCGCGCCATTGCCTTATTGACCGCGCGCCTAGCAATGTCCGACCAAACCAGGGTTGTGGCAGGCCAGACATAATGCAAGTAGGCGAGGTCCTCGCAAATCGCATGCTTAAGCGATAAGCCGGTGACCTGGCCCAAATCATTGCCCCCCAGGTGGATGATTAGAATGTCAGGCGGGCCAGCACCCAGGCCAGAAAAAAGGAAAGGCCGCAGCTCCCGCCATAACATCCCAGGCTTACCATGCCATGCGAGACTGGCGTGGTCACCCAGTCCCAGTCGGGGTCCCCATTCTGTCGCCGCAGCGTAATGCGCTGCCCTGTGCACATAGCTGTGGCCCACCAGCCATACTGTCACCGGTGTAATACGACACCCAGGGTCTGTAAGAAAATTGAGAAAAAAGGCGGTAAGGTGACTGGATTGGTACTCATGGCGGGAGTGGGCGCACATAAAACTGAAAACATTGCGAGCCCCACCTTCCCATGCTGCGTATGTCAGCCCCAGAGTACCCAAAAGCAGCTGCTGTAGAGGCTGCACCAATCCGGAACGAATGTGTGCCATAACGGGCACCTGGTAGGCCCACCCTGGTGAGGGCTCTGGCTGTCACCTTCCAAAACTGAAATTTAGTAAGGGGAGACCCATCTTGGTGACAGAAAAACGGGCCGTGGTGCATGCCACGCAGTGCCAGGAATTCCTGTAGGGCACCAACCGGACAGATGTCTGCCAAAGAACAACGTAGCAGTCTTACACCACTGCCTACGCCATGCTGATCTGTTTTAGAGGAGCGTATCCTCAACTGGGCCCAGTCTTTGGCTACGTAGACATCTTCGAGTTCCAGTGCCCTACCACTTGCATCCGCCTTAGACAGCATCACGAGTTCGCTGACGCGGAGCGCTCCAAAAAATGCCACCGTTGTGGCTGCGTGAAAAAGGGCTGCCTCATAATGATCAAAACAGAGGCCTGGCCAGCCCCGGGCCAACGGGGTAAGAACCCCTGGGGAAATAGGGTGCCGGTCATCCGGGCAACGCCCGCGCTCGCGCACCCACCCCTCCAAAACATGTCGCACACGGAAGTCAGAGGTGGTATCCACATGACCTCCCACTTTGGCCATAAAAGCCAACGCCGAGAGCTTGGATGCTATGGTGCGAGGTGCAAGGCCCTGTGCATGCAGGTGAACCATGAACCGCAGAACATGGTCCACCGGGATAGGCCAGGTCTCTGGCAAGAGAAATTGAGTAGCAAATGCCCTGTAAGAATTGAATGCTTGTTGATACGCCTTACGCGTGCGTGGCGCTAGTGACAGGCCAATCGCCCGGTTCACCTCTCCTTGCCAATAGTCCACATCTCGTCCGGGAGTGGCGAGGGAAATTCCTCCGCATCCGGGGCCAAGGCGCGGAACCGGGAGATCTGCAGGCGGGACAAAGCGTCAGCAATATCATTATTAATCCCTGGGACATGCCTGGCCCTGAACAAAACGTTGAGGCGCAGGCAGCGCAGCACAAAATGGCGCACTAGGTCCATGACCCTGGGCGATTTGGAAGTCTGTGCATTGACAATGTGGACAACAGCAGCATTGTCACACCAGAAATGCACCACCGAATTAGCCCACTGTTCGCCCCATAGCATCAAAGCCCCCAGGATGGGGAAAAATTCCAGGTATGTGAGATCCCGCAGGCGACCTGTGCCTGCCCATGCCGGTGGCCACCCACCACAGGCCCACTTCCCATTGAAGTACATCCCATAACCCAGGGATCCTGAGGCATCAGACTGGATCTGGAAATTGGGGGACGCCAGGAGGTCAGACCTCCAAAATGAGACCCCATTAAACTCCCTCAGGAATTGCAACCAGACGAACATGTCTGCCCTGATACCCCGGGTGAGCCTAACTCTGTGGTGGGGCCTGGATAACCCTGCCATGGCGTCGCATAAGCGCCGGGCAAAAGCCCTGCCCAGTGCGACCACCCTGCAAGCAAAATTAAGGTGCCCATGTAGCACCTGAAGTTCTCTCAGTGATGCCTTACGCTTGGCCAGCAATTCCGAGATAAGGGCCACGATCCTGGACACCTTATCACCCGGCAACCTAGAAGCCTGCACTACTGTGTCAATCTCAACCCCCAGGAATACTAGCTTGGTCGATGGGCCCTCGGTCTTTTCGGGCGCTAAAGGGACACCAAGTTCCTCCATTAGCGTCTGAAATGTGTTGAGGAGACGTGCGCACGTGTCCCAGCCCCGTTCACCCCCGAATAAAAAGTCATCCAGGTAATGGGCTACAGACCGGGACCCTGACCTGCGGGCGAAAGCCCACTCTAGGAAGGTACTAAAACGCTCGAAAGCCGAGCATGATATGGAGCAGCCAAAAGGCATGGCCTTATCAAAATAATATTCCCCCTTAAATTTAAAACCCAGCAACTCAAAGTCGCCCGGATGCACTGGCAAGAGGCGAAAAGCTGACTTAATGTCACACTTGGCCAGCAGGGCACCCGGGCCACACGAGCGCACCATGCGCAACGCATGGTCAAACGATGTATACCTGACTGAACAAAGGTCATCAGGGATAGCATCATTGACCGATCGGCCGGCTGGGTAGGACAAATGATGAATAAGGCGAAACTCACCTAGGGACTTTTTGGGGACCAAACCCAGTGGCGAGACCTTAAGATTGGGAAACGGGGGTACGGGGAAAGGTCCAGCGACCCTGCCCGCGACTAACTCCTTTTGAATGCTGGCCGCAGCCACCTCCTCCCTTCCTCTAAGGGATAAAAGGTTGGGAGCATCCTGAGGGGACCTATCACCCACAAAAGGGATACGAAATCCCTGCTTAAAACCTTGAAGAATATACTCCCTGTCCTCCCCCTTCGGGTACGATGCGAGCCAGCGCTCCAGCATGTCCACCTTAATTGGGGAGGGAGCCTTTTGGAGAACTAGCTCCATCCGTGGCAGCCTTGCCAGCCCACTGTCCACCCTTCCCTCTGCCTCGCGCCCCCCCAGGCTTGGGGCAAACAGAGGCTGCGTGGGGGCCAGAGCATGTGGGACACTCATGCTTATACCTGCAGTTCTTTCGATTGCAGGAACCAATTGACGAGAAAGTCCAGCACAGCAGGCGGGCTGGAACCCCCTGCCCCGCCGCCTGGCGGGTAACCTGCGCTGGAGCCGCTCGCTGGACCGCATGTCCGCAATGGTATCTATCCCCCGGGGCAGGGCGTGTGGGTGTCATATACAAAAGCCAAAGCCTCTGGCACGGCTCATCCCATCTCATCTCGGGGTGAAGGGGAATCCTCATACGGAATTCCTCGTCATATGCTAGCCATGAGGGGCCCGGAAAATCGACCATCGCCCTATATATGTTGTCCAAATATTGGACCATGGGAATAGCTAAATCCGGCCGCGCCCTCAAATATACCGCCATGTATATTAAATAAGCGGGGAGCCAGTTGGCCCAGGTACGCGGCGGCTTACGGCGGCGTGCCTGCTCCTTGTCCTTCTCATCCTGACCCTCCCTTTCCTCCTTGGTGGGCTCTCTGTTCAGGAGTGAGAAGATATCTACGTACTCCCCTCGCCATATCTTTTCCCTAGTAGCCTGTGCCAGGTGATCACCCAATGGCAAGGAATACCCTGCCGTCGGCAAGGCCGAAAAAGGGACAGCCGGCCTGGTAAAAGGGGTCTGAACTAATCCAGCCACCCCCAGAACATTCCCTGTAGTGTAGGGACCAATGCCCACCCCAGTGCCCAAGGTGGTAGTCGTCGTCGCCGGGTGGGTCACCGACAGCGTGGCCCCCGCACCACCCGCGCGAGGCCAAGGCCATTGAAAGGCCCCCCCTAGATTGGGAATGTGTGTGGATGTACTCGCTTGCACCGTATACTCACACGCTGCACCCCCGTGGGCCGCCCCCACCGGGGGTTCCGGCCCACTGGGGGCGTCGGAGCTCACGACCGACGTAGAGCTCATCACCGGGGCTTGACCCGCACCTGGTTGCTGGCTGGGGAGCTGCGAGGCAGTGGCCGAAACCGCGCCACACGCCTGCAGCAGCTCGACCCTCCCCGCCGGCCGTTGTCCTCCAGCCGACAGCGTCTCAAAAGGAACCCCGAAAGGGGCGCCCGCCTGACTGGCCCGCGCCAACGACGCCTCCAGGGCCGCAATGCGGGCCAGCAAGGTGTCCACGTTGACCATGGGCAAAGGGCCGGCCGGCCCGCCTGGCCCAGGCATGGGTACAGGTCCCTGTACCCCAGGACCCACATATGGCCATTGGCCAGCACCGAAGCCCGGCAGGGTTGGTGGAGAAACCTGCCAAGGCAGGGGGCCGCACCACCCCCCAAGGCTAGAGGGCCCCGGGAGAGGCTGGAGCCCAAGAGGAGTAGGCCCGACAGAGTGGGCAGGAGCAGGAGCGGTGTCCACCGCTCGTGGGCCGCGGGCCGGAACCCCTTCCGCGCCCGCCCTCTGATCGCCCACCCCGGGCCAAGGGGCAATAGACCCCATTCCGCCGGCCCCGGCCGGGGCTGGCAAAGGTGGCTGCTGAGGAGGCGGCACCGCGGTCCTCCGACCTGGGTTGCGCCTCCTAACAACGCGAGCTGAACTCGAAGCCGCCTTCTTCTTCGAAGGCATCTCCACCGGAGCAAAAAGGGAAGCCGGAAAGGCAGAACCGCTACCAAAAGGCTTCCCGGTAAGCTAACGAGCGACGGAGACGCAGGGGAAAAAACTTCTCCGCTCCGTCGCTGAGGTAAAATGGCAGCTTGGCTGCCTCGTGGCCACCCCTTTTATAAGGGAGCTGGCCACGCCCCTAACTACCCGGATTCTCTGTCCTGTGGGGGGGGGCCCGCAAAGGGCGCGGCGGCCATTTTGGCGCCGCGCTTGCATTCTCTACACATGAATTTGAACATGTTACTGTATGAAAAAGACTATACAGTTTGCCGGAACATAGTTAATTTAGAGGAAAAATTATTGTTTGGTCTCAGGTCAGAGAAAGAAGAAAGATCATCAACAAAATAATGGAAGGAAAAACAAACAGGAAGAGGGGAAGGACTTAGCACAAATGCCAACACTAAGATATGGTGTTAGAACACCTGGCCATTTTATTTGTGCATTGCATACCATCTACATTGTGATGGTACACAGTGCAAAAAGTGGCATATTGCTGTCTCAGCAGAGAACAGAGATAACTGCGCAGAACCTTCTTAATTTGGAAGGTCACTGCTCCAGAAGGTGGGACTTGGTAAGCTTCAGGGCCCTTTGTATACTGGATGAAGAATTACCAGGGGCGTGCTGGCTATTCTAAAAAGGTGGTGGACAGGGGGGAGGTGGGGAGCCTATGGGGTACTGCATGACATCACTGCCTACACAGCTCAGGAGCCTGTTTCCTCAGGGGTACTCTCTGAAGCCACCTGTTCTGACCCGGGTCGCTCGGCTTTCCCTTCCCTTCCCTCCAGCAGGGTTTTGCCTCGTCTCAGCTGTGCCCACCGCTGGCACTGCAGCTCCAGCACCAGGCGCCGGCTTGGAGAAGGAGGCAGGCGGAGTGACAGAGGCCATGGCGGGGCTGGTGCATCACCATGCACAAGCCAGCCATGACAGGGGCTGGGGCTGGTTGGTGCACAGTGATACCCACCCCATGGAAACAGCGCCCTGCTGCCTCAAAGGTTCCACCCGGCGTCATACTTCTGCCCACCTCTGGACAGGCGCCAGACCCTGTGGTGCACTGGGACTTGTCCCAGTGTCCAAAATAGCCACCAAAGGCCTGATAATTATTACTGATTAACTTGGCTTTAAGAACAGGGGCAATACCTTCCTTTCTCTACATGTGAATTTGAACATACTACTGTATGAAAAAGACTATACTGTACTATACAGTTTGCTCGAACATAGTTAATTTAGAGAAAAAATGTATGGTTTTGCTGACAATGTCTAATAGCCCTTTTGTGTATGACAAAGGGAAATGTTTCTAAAACCTATGCAATTAGTATTTAGCAAATGTAATTAGTATTTTCTGTTAGTTAATGCTTGTAATTTTAATTTATGCTTCTACTTAATAGAAGATTTGATATAAACATTTATCAAACTTTTTGCTTATTTCCTAATCTGCTTTTGTTTTAACTTCAGGTGGTTCTGTGAAGGGAAGGAACTACAGAATTCTCCGGATATTCAGATCTGTTCTGCAGCTGAAGGACTCCATAAACTGGTCATAGCAGAAGTCTTTGAGGACGATACCGGGCGCTATTGCTGCCTCGCTTCAAATACTCTTGGCTCTGATTCTACTTCAGCAGAGTTATTTGTGGAAGGTAAGAAAGCGTAACCGCATATGTATAGACAGGAAATTAAGGAGACAAATATTATACATTAGATCTCTTGGTTCCAGGAGATTTATAGCTGTGTTCCTGATTTTGTAAAAGGCAACAAGAATCAATCCTACCTCTGCAGGTCATCAGGAACATTTGGACAGCAGGCCTGTTGTGCTTCCTCTAATTCTGTCTTACATAAATAGCCTGGGTTTTTAAAATCAGTTTTGTAGAGTTTCAGCATCTGCCACAAAGAAGACCTTTAGACACTTGAATACATTTTAAAAGTTGAAATGTTTCTGTAAAATTTATCAGTCTTAAATGGAAACATTATCAATTCTGTAAGCAGTGAAAGCATCATCATCATCATTATTATTTTTTTAAAAAGTTTTTGAAGTATTTCACATGCCTACAACAGCAAACGCCATATCTAAACATGTTGTTTTCTGCCCACCCCAGGTGCCAGCTCATCAGACTCTGACTGTGAAATTTTCAGATCAAAATCTGGAGCCATGCCACAGTACGTGTACATAGCAAAACCAATTATATATTGTATTTCTAGGACACTCTGGAAGGATAATTGCAAAGCTGTTCTGCTTCACCTGTTACTTCTGCAGTTGTTCCACGGGGACAAAGCAGAGACTAACCAGTGTTTAATTAACAATTATATTACGTAAGAGCACAGTATTGAACTCAGAACATGAGCCTATGCAGGTATAGATTCTGGTTCAGAGTCTCATTTTAGAAAACAAATGCAGGAGAAAGGCAATACCTTTATTGGATCACTAAAAAAAAAACATTGTGCGAGCTTTTGTGATTCAAGATCACTTCTTCAGGCATGCATCAATTTCTTGTGGGTAGGAGAGGAAAATTATCATGCTTGCTACATGACTACAGACATGTCTGCAGAGATTAGCACCAAACCCTAGAGTTGAACCACTGTGTTAATATTAAAAATCCATGTAGAGTTCTTGATGGGTGGCTTTTTTGCAGTACATATCCTCAGTACAGTAGTTCCATAAATAAAGACAGACGTGTTATCCATACACAAAACAAATGCAGGAGAAAGGTAATACAGTACTGTACTTTTATTGGAACACTTTTTAAAAAAAATCAAACATTGTGTGAGCTTTCCTAATTCACGATCACTTCTTCAGGTATTTTAGAAATTCTCTCTTGGGCAGTGTTTCAAATACAGAATGGATTTATGTAAAAGGAATATTTAAGCTGTTTTATAAGCTGTTATATTAGAGCTGTTTTTGCTGTTTCTCTTTATAGAATTTATTTATTTATTTGTTAAATTTATATACCGCCTTACTCAGCACAAGTGCAACTCAAGGCAGCCTACAACAGGGAATATACAATACAATAGGAAATATACAACACAATTCCAAGTTACAAAATATCAATCTCCACAAAAAGCATCAACAAGAGACATGCATACATCATACAATCCAGGGAGAGGCAGGTCAGCAGCATCGGCGTTGGCATCGGTGGTGTCCCTTTTCAAGCCCTCTGAGCGGGCAGGGCTTGGAGGGTGGAGACAGTGCACCTGCCTCCCATCCCCGGGCCGGTGGAGTGGGCTCTGGGGAGAGGCAGGTTAGCGGCGGTGGCAGCATCTGTGGTGTCCTTTTTCAAGCCTTCCAAGTGGGCAGGGCTCGGAGAGTGGAGACGGCGCACCTGCCTCCTATCCCCGGGCCGGTGGAGTGGGCTCCGGTGAGAGGCAGGTTGGCTGTAGCATCTGCAACATCCCTTTTCAAGCCCTCTGAGCAGGCAGGGCTCGGAGGGTGGAGACAGCGCACCTGCCTCCCATCCCCAGGCTGGTGGAGTGGGCTCTGGGGAGAGGCAGGTTGGCTGTGGCATCTGTGGTGTCCCTTTTCAAGCCCTCCGAGCGGGCAAGGCTTGGAGGGCAGAGATGGCTCACCTGCCTCTCATCCCCGTGCCATTGGAGTGGGCTCCAGGGAGAGGCAGGTCAGTGTAATTATAACATCTGTGTTAAATCTGCTAATTTGAAACATCTGAAATAGAGACACTATCTAGAACCTTGTAAGCCTATAGTGAGATGTAGGGATGGAAATTTGGAATATAACACCATTCTGCCTTGCCAAATTATGGGACTGGGAGTCCACAAAATGCCACACAATTTCTTTGAACTGTTAAAAAGGTGCCCTGCTGTACAATGGGAGTTTTAAGAATGGCTCCTTTTGGAATGTAATGGCTGAATTACATGACCAGGAGTTCCTGAACTCCAAAATCCCTTGAGAAGTGAAGGCTAGTGTCCTTTATTTCTGTCTTGTGGCTAATTATATATGCATCAATATGACTTTTACCAAATTCATGTGGCAGCTGGATTCATGGGAGCTGTATTCCAAACTAGTTGGAGGACACTAGGTTAGAGGTGGCTTGGAATAGGTTTGTTAATCTGGGGATCCAACCAACAAGAACTTGTAGGTGATTGTTTTTCTTTCTCTCTTTTTCCACTGAATATCTTACTCAGGGCTCAGAAGAAAAGTACTTCTGTTTCTTTAACAATAGGACCTTCTGCTCCAAAGGCTGGAATCACAACAGCAGTTATCCAACCCATCTCTGTGCCTCATCCACAGGTATGTAGAATTCACATTTTATGGCATCATAAGCAGGGCCAGCACCAGAAATTTCCAAGCCCAGCACGCGCCTCCCCCCCCCCCACACACATTTTGGCCACACCCCTGTGGTTTTCTGCACATGCGTGTTTTGTTTGTGCATGCATATATCAGTGGTTTCCCGGCAGCGCCACACCCCTGTGGTTTTTTGCGCATGCGTGGTTTGTTTGCGTGTGCGCACATCAGTTGTTTCCTGGCAGCGCTGAGCCCCCATCATCTCCGGGCCCAGGACAGGAGTCCTGATGAGCCCCCCCCCCCCCTTGATGGTGGCCCTGATCATAAGTTTCCTTGTGTTCTCAGAATTATGTATCAAATTAAATATGCAGATAAAATAAGCTATATCCTTTCCATGTTGGGTGCTCTAGTGTTGCTGAACTCTAGCACTAGAGCTCCCTAGTGGATAAATCTAAATACACTAATACCTCATACAATGTCCAAACTTGGTTCCACAAGTTAGGATGTTGTATGAATTCCGACTTTATATGAGGCATGCAAAATCCTATCCGTGATGCCTCATACAACGTCCAAATTATTGCCACTGATGCTTTGTATAACGTCGTTCCCCTGGTGAGAGTGGGGAGAAGGGGGCTAAAGGCTGGCCCCAGCTGTGAGGTGGCAAGAGAAGTGACTGTGGGGGAATCCCCCAAAATATCCAAGCAGCCCCGAGCACCCTCGCCCAAGGACAGGAGGAATGGGGCGAGGAGGAGGAATGGCGCTACTGGGGTGGCGGCGGGAGACCCACTGTGAGGCGGCCAGAGAAGCGACCATGGGAAAATCCCCCAAAATATCCAAGCGGCCCCAAGCACCCTCACCAGAGGACAGGAGGAATGGGGCAAGGAGGAGGAATGGCGCTTCCGGGGCAGCAGTGGGAGACCCGACAGGTCTCCTCCTCTTCGGGCACTGGTCGCTTCTCTTGCTCCCGCCGGCGAGTCTCGCTCCCACCTACCCGCTCTGAACCAAGGGTTGCTTCTCTGGCGAGAGCGGGGAAGGGAAGCGAGAGGCAGTGTGGCGCATAAGAAGACCAGCCACGCCGGAGTCTCGCTTCCCTTCCCCGCTCACAACCAAAGGACGCTTCCCTGGCGAGAGCGGGGAAGCGATCGAGACTCTGGCGTGCCTGGTCTTCTTATGTGCCACGCTGCCCGCCTCACAGCTGAAGCCTGTCTCACTTCCCTTCCCCGCTCCCGCCAGGGAAGCGACCCTTGGTTGAGAGTGGGTAGGTGGGAGCGAGACTCGCCGGCGGAAGCAAGAGAAGCGACCAGTGCCCGAAGAGGAGGAGACTCGTCAGGTCTCCCGCCGCCGCCCCAGAAGCGCCATTCCTCCTCGCCCCATTCCTCCTGTCCTCAGGCAAGGGTGCTCGGGGCTGCTTGGATATTTTGGGGGTTTCCCCCCCGGTCGCTTCTCTGGCCGCCTCACAGCTGGGGCCAGTTTCGCTCCCACCCGGCTCACAACCAAGGGAAGCATCTGGTGGGTGTCGCGGCTTCTTTCTCATGTGAAAACCCTAATGCCTCATACAACATCCGGTGACGGTGTATGAGGCATCTTTTTTCCAAGAATTGGGCGACGTTGTATGGATCCGACATTCTATGAAGCGGACATTGTATGAGGTATTACTGTATCTTATTGTCATTATGTGCTGTCAAGTTGCATTTGATTTTTTTCAAGGAATGTGAGATACTTGAGTAGTTTTACCTAATGAACTCCCATAGCCAAGAGGGAATTGGATCCAGGACTCTAAAATCCTTGTCACCCACTCTATCCATTACATCAGCAAATGCCTTGCCAATATCTTAGGAGATAATATGTGAGATGGACTATTAAAGTGGTATTAAATGGGAATAATTGTGCAGTGTAGATAAATTCTTATACCTTCATAGATATGCAAAAGATTACAGCATAAAGAGGTGGATAGGTCCTACACTTCTTGGAAAAGATTATAGTCAGATCTTTTCTTGACATGTCCACTCCAGACCCACAGGCTCAGGAGAAATACAGGTCATCAGCCTCAAATTTACGAGACTTGACCAATAAAAGATACAGAATAGCAGTAGCATCACTGCAAGCTCCAGCTGTTGGTTAAAAAATACATTGCTGTATTTTCATTAATGATCTTTTCCAAAGAGTTTGCTGATTATCCTCCAAAATCCTCTTGCATGCCATGCAGTCCTATTATACTAGACCTCTTTTTCACCTCAGTCTCCTTTCCCATAGACAAATAGCCATTCCTACTTGTTCCACACATCCTTTCCCCTATGCTATAAAGGTTTGAACATTGATATGTGCTTCTGATTTAAGTGGAATATATTAGGGCAACCTGAGGTCTTCACTAGGAGCCACCTGCAATTTCAACCCTTTTGCCTTATTAATGACAACACTCCCTAAGATATTTTAGTAATCTGAGTACGGGGGTCTGAAGTTGCTATATACTACACAACACTGCATAAAAGGCAGAATAATCTCCAGTGCAACTCGATTCTGGTGACTCTTCTTCAGAAATTTGTCTGCTGGTTCCTTTCATTCCCTTTACTTTCTGGGATGCATGTATATATTATTAGGTACATTCTTGCATGTATTCCTGTAGATGAGTATCTTAAGTGTGATTGTGCTTTTCTCCATTGTAAAGGTAAAGGTCACCATTGCTTGAAAGCCAGTTGTATCTGACTCTAGGGTACAGTGCTCATTTCTGTTTATAGCCAAAGAGCCAGCGTTGTCTGCAACTGCAGACGTTTCTGTGGACATGTGGCAGGCATGCCTAGACAGCGAAGTGCATGGAACGCTGTTTGCCTTCTCAGTTTCTATTTATCTACCTGCAATTTCTTGCTTTTGAACTGCTAGGTTGGCAGGAGCCGGGACAGAGGCTTACCTGTCAAGTTGTCAGTGTCCTAATACGGGAAGGTTTCCGGGCGCCAGCATTTGCTCATACACACTGCTGCCTCTGATGTCAGAGGCAGCAACGCTCAGTAACCTACATGCATGTGCAGAAACCCCTTCGGCCAGGAAAGGAGTTACTGCGCATGTGTGCCCAACAGAGGCAGCAACGCGCATGCGCAGCAACTTCGTTCCTGGCCATTCAAATATGGGATGACAGTGGGAAGGAGCGGTGAATTATGGGAAATCCCGGCCAAAACAGGATACTTGATAGGTATGGACAGAGATGGGAGCTTATACCATCGTGCAGTACTCCGGTATCAAGCTGCTGACCTGCCACCTTCCAGTCAACGTCTTAACCACTTGAGCCACTGCAGTCCTTTTCTCCACAGTAGTCCTTTCCTCCTTTGTAGTCCCCACTTAAACATTACTACTCCACAAACCCTTTCTAAGAGTTCTAATAAACAATCTGTTTTCTGTTGGTCTGATTGTAAATTTTCTGTCCAGGCAGAAAATAATTCATTCAATACTTGAAGGTTCAAGAAGTACTCTAGCAGCAGTGTAACTGCATGGCTTATACCTCCATGCACATTTTTGATAAGGTCCAAATTTCTAGACCATTTGGATCTGGAAGAAGCATATGGAATGGCTCCTTCATCATAGAAGCATTTGTATTGCTATCTTATGAGAATATTGGAATAGGTAGGATCGTCCAATGTTCATCGAGGTTTCTTTCCTTTAGGAAGCAAATGAAAACTTTGCTTTTTAGAGAAGTCTTTGGAGAGACTCTTCCCAAGTTTTTTTCCTTTATTGTATTATTGCCTGTGTGGTCACATTGTTTATGTTATTTTAATTGTGTAAACCACGGGTGCCCAAACTACAGCCTGCAGGCTGGATATGGCCCCTGATGCCAATTCATCCGGCCCACACCACCCTCGTCCCTCCTGGAAATGGAAGTACAGTAAAACCCCTACTTATGTAAAAAGTCTGATCCATAGCCTTTTACGTAAATTGGTTTTTACATAATTCAAAGCAAACCATAGGGAAAAATGAAAGTTTTATATAAATCGAAGGAAACCCATAGGAAATCGTGTTACCTAAATTGGGACATTTACGTAAATTGGGACACCATTTTAGTGAAAAATCCTTATGTAAGTCGAATTTTACATAAATCGAGGCAAATGTAAGTCGGGGTTTTACTGTAAAATGTGCTTGGAGTGAGAAATGGTGGGAGTTGTACCAACCAAAATATATGGAGGCCACTCAATCCCCATCAAAAATGTATTGGCAGATATACATAAAAGTGGGTTAGATAGAATTGTTGCTAGCATTTTCTGTCTCTTAAAGGTACAGTACTGGTATGTTTTGCAAATGCCAGTTTTCTATTGTTTTCCAGGTCCAAAGTCCTACTTCATACCTCTACAGATTAGATGGATCAAAACCTAGCCATGTTGCTCCTATTTTTACAAAGGTTTGGTTTGTCTGCTGGAATTCTTCTACTCATTGTCTTTACCCTGATAATATAGACTATTTTAGTACTGTATGTGAATAATTTACATTTGTTAGAAATGTCAAATTGATATGAATTCCCTTTTTGTACACATAAGACTAAGGTTTAGGAACTACACAAACTTTAGCAAGTACCTTCTATTGCACTTTGCAAGAATCAACATTGTAATATAGGGGTTCTCAACCTACGGCCCATGGTCCAGGCCTGGCCTGCAGCACCATTTCATGTGGCCCACATTGCCATTGCTGCCGTCACCAGAAGCAGAAGCGGACACGTTTATGACAGCTATAAATGCACCAGCAGCTGTTGTAAACGTGTTTATGACAGCAGCAGATGCGTTTAACGGCAGGATTTACAGCAGAGGGAACCACCAGTCTGGCCCACTCAGCTGTCTGAGAGGATGTGGTCTGGCCTGCGGCTTGAAAAGGTTGAGAATCCCTGTTGTAATACTTGGTTCATTTCTCTTTTATCAATAATCATACTGATACTGAATATTTTCTAATCTTTTTCATTTTTCCAACTGATTATTTTCACACATTTTTTTAAAAAAGGAACATTATAACAACAGCCATCAGTTGTCCCCTAACAAATACTTCTGAAGTTCAAACAGCAATTTGTTGGTAGGCATGTACCATTCTGTTAAAAATCTCTCTCTCTCTCTCTCTCTCTCTTGTTTTTTTTGCCTCATTTCATAATGTTCACTAAGAAGGACTATATTTTGATGGCCTTTGCTCTATTTCTGAATTAACATATAATTAAATAAAAGAGCAATTCACAAAATAATGCTTCAGTGTATCAGTTTTTCTCTTGAACTTCACATTTTGGGGGAAGATATCTTCTATTGCAAGGCTAGACAGCTCCCAGAGGTGGGACCTTAGACGGCCATATTCATTTCTACATTTCTTCCACAAATATTTTTTCTTTTCTAAAAAAGAATGGGGAGGTAAGGGGCCCCAAAAACATAGCAAAAGTGCCCCTTGGGGTCCTCACCTCTCCATGATTGTAACGCATAAGTGGACATGAGGTGGGGTCATTGTTGTTTCTGGGGAGTACTCAGAGGCAGCATTTGAGAAACAAGGCATGTTGCCAATAGGTTATTACAATCCTGATTTATTGTATAATTTCCTCATGTTTTCCAGTACCTCTCAGTTTCTTGTCTGGCAGCTGTCAACTGAAGCTGAAAATCTCGATGAAATACATTTCTGTGGGATCCATCAAAAGTAGACTAAAGGGGTGGTGAATGGCCTACTGTTATCTCTGAGACACACTTCATAAACCCAAATCTGAATAGCTTGTGTGCATGATCATTCTAGCTCTTAGTCAAAGTCTTAGAGATACCTGGGCTGTATGCTGAGTTGTAGCATAGTCCTCTGAGAGATAATCAGAAAATGAGGAGGAAACCCACCATAACAATTTATCTACAGTTTCCCTTATGTCTGCTACTTTCTGGTCAGTATCAAAGATTTTCAAATACAGGAGTTGTTCTGCCTCATTTAAACAACAAACTCCAAAGCCAGCATCCATTTTACCATGTCTGCACTTGGTGTAGTGTAACATAACTGGTTGAAATCCTGTAATGCTGGTGATGTCATCACTTGTGGCAATATTTTTGGAAATTAAAAATTTCTTATCTATCCTGAAGGTTATTTTTCAAAGTTGCCACCACTAGCAAAATCATTAACCCCCCCCCCCAAATGATATCATAAATCTTAATCAATTGAACATCTGGGAAAAGATTACAGCCATTTAAGCATTATTGTCACTGTCATGTGGGTAATAATACTTGAACTTCCAGCATAACCAAGGCGAGAGCAACACAGTACTCTTGATGGTTTTCTTGTGCAAGTGCTACTAAAATTAATATCTCTGTTGTGCAGCTTTCTGCTTAGTTCCAGTAGGTAGTCAAAATCTGTTTTTATTGGATTGTTCTGTTGATATCATTGTTTTGTGGGATGTTTTATTTTACTGTTGTAAGCCGCCTAGATTGGTGCTTGGTCCAATTGGAGAGGTCTATTAGGAAGTTAGGCAGGAAGGCTGGCTGGCTGGTTATCATTGCACATACACTATGTTTATGTTGGCATGAAGCCTGCTGAAAATGAGCACATTAAAAGATGAGTAAAAATAGGCCCTGTAAAACATAGAAGAACTCTTTTGCTGAGAGCATATATATAATTTCAGGATTAGTTTTTATGTCACCATTAAGTAAAGAAAGAATAGGAAGCTGGAGTGTTATTGTTCTGAGACAGTTTGATATTTATTTGTGAACATTCAGATAGTGTGCGCATGTTGCAATAATTTGTTTATTTCATCTTTCAGGAGCTACAAAATTCATCAGCAACTGAAGGACAAGTAGTGGTTCTTGAGTGCAGAGTGAGGGGGACACCTCCCTTACATGTCCTTTGGTTTCGGCAAGGGGTTGAAATTCAGGATTCCCCGGATTTCCGAATTCTTCAAAAAAGTAAGCAACACATCAACTCTTAATTCAAATATCCCTTCAATATAAGACACCAGTATTAATATATACTACTAGCATATTTTGCCCGGCAGTGCCGGGCTTTTTAAAATTGTGTTGGATAGTAAAGGGTTTTGTTTTGTTTTTTCTTGAACCAATGGTGCTGGGCTGTTTTAAATGGTGTTGTAAGGTTTTGTGATTTTGTGGCTTCGAGGCGCTGTGTCCGCCTACGGTGGACTTGCGCTCCCAGTGTTTTGTTTTTTTGTTTTTTTGGTTTTTTTTTTTGCGTGCTGGCCTCTTTATATTGGTTTTTGAAGGTTTTTGTTTTATGTTTATGCAAACTTTATTTTAATTTAATTAATTTAATTTAATTTAGTTTAAAATTTAATTTTGGTTTTTTAAATCTTTATTTTTACACATTTTTTATTTTTGGTTTTGGGTTTTTTGAGTGAAAAGTGATTTCTGTTTTTCTTTGGTATTTTTTGAGATTAGTGTGATTATTTTTGAATGTTTTTATAACTTATTTGATTAATTTTATAATTAATCTTATTATTTTCAATATTTTTGAATGTTTTTTCACTTTTGGCCTCTAGGTGGGGGTGGTGAGCTTTTCTTCCTCTCTATAATTGTTCTCTTCTGTCCTCTGGGTGTCGCTTCCGGTAATTTTTTTCTTTATTTTCTCATTTGAGTTCCGGTCCTCATGGATAGAAGACGTCTTTTGGTAAGCTCTCTAGGGTGTTTTTTGTTTGTTTGTTTTGTTTTGTTTTGGGGGGTTGAATTTTTTGGGGGGGTCTGTGTGTTTTTTCTTGTTTGGTTTTGGCTGTTTTTGTGTTTCCTTTTTGGATTTTTGAGTGTTTTTGATTGTTTTTGGTTTGTGTTTTTGTGTTTTCTTTTTCGGGGGGGTGGCTTTCTTTCCTGCAGGCCATGCTGGCTGGCTCGTGGGAAGGAAGGGCATTGGCGGGGGGGGCTTTCTTTCCCACGGGCCATTCTGGCTGGCCCGTGGGAAGGAAGGGCAATGGCGGGGGTTGTGCTTTCTTTGCTTTCTTCTCCACGGGCCATGCTGGCAGGCCTGTGGGAAGGAAGGGCAATGGCAGGGGGCTGCTTTCTTTGCTTTCTTCTCCATGGGCCATGCTGGGAGAAGAAGGGGAAGAAGGGCAGCGGAGGCGGGGGGTTCCTTTTTTTCCCCACGGGCCATGCTGGCTGGCCCATGGGGAAGAAGGGCAGCGGCGGTGGGGGGTTCCTTTTTTTCCCCACAGGCCATGCTGGCTGGCCCGTGGGGAAGAAGGGCAGCAGCGGCGGTTTTTTTTTTACTTTTATTTTTCGCACGCAGGCCACCTCAGCGTTCGGCATGCTAATGGCGTGCAGGACGCTGGGGCTTGTAGTTTTGCCTGCACGTGTTTGCTTACTGTAGCGGTTTTTTTCCTGCATTTTTTTTTGATTGGCCGCGGCGCGTTTCCGAACGTTCCTTTTGCCGTGCGCGCTCAGCCTGATTGGCTATGGCATGGTGTGGCGCAAGGAACATTGGGAATTGAAGTTCCCTTTTTTTGTTTGCGACTGGGGGGGCTCCTGCCCCCGGGTAGAAAATTTCAACCCGACAGTTACCTGCGAACTGGGTTCGGGCGAGTGAACGGAGGCCCATTACGGGCTAGTGGGGCCCGGTGCAACATCCTTTGTCACATTCCAATCTATACCATTTTATAGGTATAGATTATATATATTACTAGCTGATTACCCGGCCTTGCTCAGGTTCCCCCCCCCTTAAAGGAAGTATAGTTTCTTTAGCGTCATCATCTCCAGCCTGTAAACTTAAAGTTATGTCAAGCTGTGGCCTTCTTTCGCTGTAGAAAGGAGGCCGCGATTTGAATTTTCTGGCCGGACAGAACGTTAAGTTTACGGGCGGCATGTCCCGGTGGTAAATTCAAACCACTGTCAAGCTGTGTCTTCCTTCCTTCAACGAAAGGAGTTCACGGCTTGACAGAATTTAAGTTTACGGGACGGAGATGCCTCCGGGCAGAAAATTCAAACTGCTGTCAAGCCGCATCCTCCTTCTTTCATTCCCCACTTGTAAATGTCACCCTCTGTGGACTTTGCCACCTTTAAGTTGTACTGTCAAGAAAACTCGGAAACCATCCTGGCAGTAAGCTCTCCTGAAGGAAAAGCGCGGCTGCGTTGGCTGCGTTGAGGTCGATTAGGGAAAATGGAAGCTGTGGTGCACGTGCGCAGTACTGTTGTTTCATTGCTTTTTATCCTGTCTGTGGGGGTATCCCCGTTGCACTAGGGGGGAGGGGTCACAAACACCCAAATGGGGTTTGTGACACACACACACCAGTCCTGATCTCGCAAGCCCAAGGTATGTATGTGCTGAATTTCAGCGACATTGGTCCAGGGGTGTTGGTTCCTTTAGAGCACATACAAACCCACACCTCTGTTTTATAGATATAAATATATAAAGTATATATGTCATATAGAGATTTCAGGTTGTTGCCAGCTAGTTTTTATTTGCTTTGTGTAAAGTAGGTCGGATGGTCCCCTTAGTGGAGAAAATGCCACTGGAAACCATCATATTGAGCCCAATAGCAAAATGAGCAGAGGAGGAACTCTGATTCCCAATGGTCATTGAGGTGGAAGAGGCCATGCCAGATGGACTGGCTGTGAAGGCGCACCTTGTTAATATCCTCAAGGCTGCGGCAGTCCATTGCAGTCCTGGTGTTAAATCCTGCATGTCTCATATCCTTATGTGTCGCAGGAGATGGCACTGTGATCATAGTGTGTAGGTCACTTCATGGTAAGCTAGGATCCACCTTAAACAAATTCACGCCGATCTCATTTTTCCTGCTTCAGGAAAAAATCCACTGTTGGATATGAGTTGCAGCCGATGACAATATTGAGGTGTGGTTTTTCAAGTTACAGTAAAACTTACAAAAACTTACAAAAAAAAAGTCCGTTCCGTAGGCTTTTGCTTAAATTGAATTTTTTTGTAACTCGAAACAAACCCATATGAAAAATTATTTTTATACGTAACTACGAAGCAAACCCATAGGGAAAATGAAATTGTTATATAAATCGAAGCAAACCCATAGGGAAATTATTTATTTACGTAACTTGAAGTAAACCCATAGGAAAAAGAATATTTATGTAACTCGAAGCAAACCCATAGGAAATCGTGTAAATCGGGACATGGTTTTAGCACAAAATCATTATGTAAGTTGGATTTTATATAACTCGAAGCATTTGTAAGTCGGGGTTTTACTGTATCTTTAGATAGAAGAACGACATGTAAATCAAAATAATAAAGAACAAACAAAATACTGTGGGGTTTTTGCATCCTCATTACTTGGCCCTCATTACAGAGTATTCCTCTGTTGTTGAGTGACCAATGCTCAGTAATAGGTATCTCATTCTCTTCTTCTTCTGCCGTATCCGAATCTGAATATTGGTGATCATCATGGTGATCAGCCATGAAGACTGTCCTGAGAATATAATGCTAATAATATTAATCTATAAAACATTTATTTATTTGCGTGTTTTTAATGCATTTTGTTCTCTTCCCTTCTATTCCTCTGTTTTCTGTCTGCATGATGGGATAAGCAGAGCCTCGGTCTGCAGCTGAACCTGGTAAGCGTGATGTGAAAGAATATTCTTTTTGTTCATTTACTTTTTGTGTTTGCATTGAAGCTAAATAGAGTATGGTTTCTGCAAAGGAGTAGTAACACAGGTCCCCATTTGAGCCAGTTGATTCTTTTATCTTATACTGCAACCCCTGCTACCCTGTAATTTACATTAGTTCCTTTATGTGGTAAAGAAGACCTTTTTATTTTCAGAGGATGATTTTCTTAATTATTTTGCAAGTTGCTTAATCTCTCCACAGTTATGGCCATGAAACTTCATATTGTTATTAGAGACCAGAATTTAACAACTCAAATACATAATGCAAGCAGAACCATCTTTTTAAAAAAACAATCCAACATTTCTAGTTGAG
Source organism: Bradypodion pumilum (assembly GCA_035047305.1). Lineage (NCBI taxonomy): Eukaryota > Metazoa > Chordata > Lepidosauria > Squamata > Chamaeleonidae > Bradypodion > Bradypodion pumilum. The sequence goes on along the minus strand of JAWDJD010000005.1, from coordinate 198,788,740 downwards.
CATTTTTCCTTGTGATAGTCTAGAGCAGCGTTTCCTAACCTTTGGTTTTTGGACTTCATTTCCCAGAAGACTAAGTCAACTTCCCAAAGCACTGATCAGCCAATGTACTGACTTAAGCTTTTGAGAATTGAAGTCCTCCTGTGGGGTGCGGACCCCACTTTGGGAACTACTAGTCTTAGAATGAAGTATCTAGCACAGGTCTAGGAAAGGTTCATGATCCCAAAAGCTGTTTTCTGCCCCCCCCCCCCTGAAATTGCATTCCTTTGTCTCTCCCTGTAGTTTCCCCAAGGAAAAAAGATGAATTGCCATGCCTGGAAGTCTCACAGTGATCCACCATTTAAAAAGGGTGTGGCCCTCTGCTCTGTAGTGTTTAACATAAATAATAATATTTATCCCTGTTAAATTTCATTCCATTGTTTCTAGCCCAGTGTGCAAGCCTCTAAGGATCTTTTTGAGTTCTGTTCCTAGCTTCCAAGGTATTCTGCCTTTTCTTATTTCATCTGCAAATTTGATAAGTATTTCCCTAGTCTGGATAGCCCATGCAATTTGTTTGCCTTTATCCCTTTATCCAAGGCATTAATGAAAATTTTGAAGACCACCAAGCCTAGAGCTGAGCCTTGTGGTACCCCACTTGTTATCCCCTCCCAGTTTGATAAAGAGCCACTGATAAGCACTCTTTGAGTATAATTCTGTAAGGTAAAGGTAAAGATTTCCCTTGCTCGAAAGCCAGCCGTATCCGACTCTCGGGTTCAGTGTTCATCTCTCAAAGCTGAAAAGCCAGCACTGTCTGCTTCTGCAGACGTTTCTGTGGTCATGTGGCAGGCATGACTAGACACTGGAGTGCACAGAATGCTGTTACCTTCCCACTGAAGTGGTCCCTATTTATCTACTTGTAATTTCTTGCTTTCGAACTGCTAGGTTGGCCAGAGCTGGGACAAAGACAGGAGCTCATTCTGTCCTGCAGTACTCGGGAATCGAACTGCTGACCTTCCGCCTCCCAGTCCCACCTGACATTTGTGCTATCCAGATTTCAAGGATGAGGGAAATATCCACCATTTTCATTTGTCAGAACGCATGTTTGTTCAGTGTACAATGGAGAGGCCTGATAGTCTCTTCCCACCCCCTGTTCTTTCCACTGTGCACAGGCAAGTGACAGGTCTGAAAGAGTATGATTTGACTACTCCTGTAGGATCTCTGTGAAAGCAGGACATGGGTGGATCACAGTTGTGGCTCACACGGACAGCCTTTAATAAGCAGCTGGATGTCCCCTCTCTAGACCTTGTCACTTTTGCTTAAGCACAATGAGTGGAGGCATGGTTAGAATGACCCCCTTCTTTTCTCTCAAACATAGTGCCCTAATGACAGGACATGGATACAGTGGTTTAGCAAGAAACTGCTTGGGAAGCAAATAACAGAGTAATGGTGATGCCTAGAAAAGTGGAAGTTAAGAGTGGGATAAATTAGTGTTGGAGAGAATCTATGTTGGAGAGAATCCTCAGAAGAGCAGAAGTTTTTAGACAGAAAATATGATATAATGCTAGCAACTCATAGTAGGTAGATCAGAAATTGTGATGCTTACTGCCAAATGTGAGTATAAATATGTGGAAACAATGATGGAGATACCGAGCCGACTCCAAGATGAAGATAAACTGGCTCATTTCCCAGAGTTTGCTTTCCAGATAAGGGCTTCAGAGAAATGACAGAACAGTTCAAAATGCAAATGCTTAAACAGTACAGTAATACCTCATACAAAGTCCGCTTCATACAACATCGGATAAATGCAACATTGCCTAATTCCTTGAAAAAAGTTGCCTCATACAAAGTCGTGCGACTTTGTATGAGGCATTGGGGTTTTCCCAGGTTGCATTGTGCCTGGGCAGTATAAAAGGCACATGTGTGCATTGCTCTTGTGGGTTTTGCACGAGGTAAAGAGTGTTTAGGAGTGGTTTTGAGCACGATTTTGGATTTTTTGGATTTTTTTGTCAGAATTTTTAGAAGCATTTCTGGGATTTTTGCAGCATCCTTCAGGTTCTTGGACAATCAGGGTTGTTTGACATGTTTTTGTAATGTTTTTAGCCTTTAGACAATGATTTCTTAAAGTTCTGTCAGTTTCCTGTCTGTTTCCTTGACTTTGCCCTGAAGTCTGTGCTGTTACAGTACAATGTATCTCTATGGAAATGACATTGTATGAGGCATCGCAGCTAGGATTTTGCATGCCTCATACAAAGTTCAAATCCGTATAAAGTCCAAACTTGTGGAACCAAGTTTGGACGTTGTATGAGTATCACTGTATAACATTTCATTTTTATTGTTGCGTTTTCCAAAATTTTGAAAAGTTGTCTTTTTGGACTACAACTTCCAGAATCTTTAGCAAGGATAGCCACTGCAGTTTTTTGTTCTTGTTCCTAAAGCACTTTCTGTATAGCAGTGGTTCCCAACATGGGGCACACACCCCACAGGGGAACCTCAATTCCCTGAAGCCTAAGTCAGTACGTTGGCTGATCGGTGCTTTGGGGAATTGACTTAGGCTTCTGGGAGTTGAAGTTCAAAAACCAAAGGTTGGGAAACACTGCTTTATACGATATAATACCTGTGTAATAAAGACAGGACAGTATTTATCTGTTCATCTGCTAATCTCTAACAGTTAGTAAAAATAAAAAGCTCAGACGTCAATTGCTGCTGCTAACAGCTCAGCCTCTGTGGGGTCATGAAAAGTTGGGGGGGGGGATCCTGTGCTTTGAGGATTTCAGGCAGCAGAGCGATTATGAAACAGGTTTTTCTTGTCACTGGTAAGTTATATTTGCATAATGTGTTTTACACTCCTTTCTCTGTCTAGACAGAAATTAGCCTACATCAGAAATTTCTTCAGACTCTTTTGAGAATTAATAGCCAGGCAAATCACTTAAGGCCAACATCACAGTTTGTCAAATTACCTGCTCAGTACTACGTTATTTTGACATTTTGACTTTATGCTGATTGACTTCTTTAGAGATCAGTCTGGTTTTAGAAAGAGGGAAAGAAACCTGTAGAATCATTTGCCAGCTGTTGATGCCTTGGCCATTACTCAGCTGTCTGGAAGCAGCCAGAGAAGATATTGAATTTCCCTAAAACAATTGTCCACTGTAATTGTAAAAATACTGTATGTGGGATTTTTTTTTTTTTTGCCTTCCATTTTTTCCTTGATCTGTGATTAGGGAATTCCGAAGTTAAAACATTTGAGAACACATTTCAGCTCCTTGGGGATTGAAGTACAAAGGAAACCTTTTCTAAATGTTGTCTTTAGAAGATAGTGCATTCCTATTTTGGGGGTGTACATTTTAAAGCATTGTACTATATTTTAATGTATTGTACTACATTTTAAAACATTGTACTACATTTTAAAGCATTGTAACTGTGGTGGCTTAATGGTTAAGACACAACTTGATGACTGGAAGGTCGGCAGGTCAGCAGTTTGAGACCCGAGTACTGCACAATGGAGTGAGCTCTCATCTCTGTCCTAGCTCCTGTCGACCTAGCAGTTCGAAAGTATGAAATTGCAATTAGATAAATAGGTACCACTTTGGTGGGAAAGTAAACAAGGTTCCGTGCACTCCGGCATCTAGTCATGCCTGCCACATGTCCATGGAAACATCTGCAAACACAGACAGCGCTGGTTCTTTGGCTATAAACAGAGATGAGCACTGAACCCTAGAGTCAGATACGACTAGCTTTTGAGCAAGGGCGACCTTTACCACATTGTATTAAGCTGTGTTCAAGAGTCTGAATGAAAGAAAGACCCATAATTTGGGCAGAGAAACTTATTTGGACTACCACTCTGAGAATTTCTTTATAAAATTACTATTGAAAACCTGTGGTTGGCTTAGCAACAAGATTGTGAATGCACATCTTCCCAATGCTGTAAAACCCAGTCTGTACCAAGTGAGCTTTGTCATGTGCATTTGGCAAATAAAGGGAACCTCTCGTAGGCCTGTTCCTATTGATGCCTCAGCACATGGGAGTCATCCTGTCCAGCTATGCTAAGCCACTTGGGATAGTTGCTGTCTCTCTTTTCCACTGATCAGCAACTGGGGGGGGCACATCTGGCAGGGCTACATGGTTGCATTATTCATGTGAGCCAGTCACAACCAACAGCATCATGGGCAAGCAGGTTCTACATAGCTGTGGCCTATATGTGAAGTGCATTAGTTGTATATGTAGTACCACACAGCGGTGGGCATCAGCAGGTTTGCACCAGTTCACCAGAACCGGCAGCAGAAATTCTGGCTGGCCCCGCCCATCCAAGTTTTCAAATAAAGTAGTCCTAATTCAGGTGCAATGCAGGGCTTCCCTCCTGGCCACGCCCACAGTGTGGTACTAAAAAAATTGGAGCCCACCACTGGTACCACAGCTTCTTGGTAATGTATAAGATTTATCTTTGTACAGAAGAATGTTACAAGTTACATTCACACACAGTACTACTTATCCTCAGGGATCATAACTTTTATAATCCATCAGACAGCATAGTTATGTTAGCTAAGGGTTGGGGCATGTTGCCCAAAAAATAAACATTTCCATGATCTTCCTGTAATAAGGTGATATTGTATCCTGTATACTCGCTTCCCCCTTCTAAAAGTGGCTGATGTCAAAAATGTTTCCAGGAATGTATACATTTCCCCTTTATTTATGTAGGAGTGGTTCCACAAAATTTTGGTTGTTAGTGTGGCTAAGCAGCTGGTAATTTGCAGCCATAATTACCCTGATTGCTTAATTTGAAGTGTCAGCAAGTTTTCTTTCATTACTTAAGTTACAGCGTCTTAAAGTAGATGTGTAAGTATGGTGCAAGAGTGATCTGACGCCATCTTTTGTTTTACTTGGGAACCTTTGAGAAACCTCAGACAATCCACTATCCATAAAGAAATCTTAGATTATTATTTTTTGCTTTAAAACTACTTTACTAATCTTCTGAGCTTACTTGAATGCTCTGTTCTAGAAAGCCTTGGAGTGTTCTGTTGCAAAAGGGATGTGTTTAGATATAGAATACAATTAGAACCAATATTCCAGTTCTGAACACTATTTCCAGAATTTATTAACTACTAGCATAGGTGCCCGTCTTCGACGTTATTTTTTTTTTTTTGGTTTTTTTTTGGGGGGGGCTGATTGGGGGGTTGGGAATTTTTTCTTTCTCACTGTTTGCGAAGGCCCTGGGCTCCTACTGTCTCATTCCCTGGGGCCTCGGCTTTTCGATGTAGCAATGGCGGTGGGTGAGACTGCGATGTTGGAGGAGCTTACTTTGCGGCACGCTCTCTGGAAAGAACCAGGCGGCCCATCAGCTGTGCTGGTTGGGATATGCCTCCATCGTGCCCGCACCCCCTCCTCCACCTTCTCTGCACCATGTCCGCCACAGATTCACCTGCCACCGTTGCCGCCTCGATTTTTTTCCTGTGATTTTTTGGTGAAAGGTCCGTGCGGCCTTCACTGGTGCCCCGGGTCCGTGGCCGTGCTCTCTTTGCCTGCTTGAGGCGGCAACTGTGGTGGTTGTTGCTGTGGCAGGCAAGGTGGAGAGAAGATGGCGGTGGGGTGTGGGCAGGGAGGAGTTGTGTCCATACCTGACTGGTTGCCAGGGCTGTCCGGTTGGTTGGTGCCTTCCTGAATGGGTGCTGCGAAGGCCGCTCCTCTGCCCTTTCCATCTCGCCCACCGGTGGCTTCCAGAGAGGGCTCCACGAAGGCCGCTCCTCTGCCCTCGCAGCTGAGGGGAGCAAGGAGGCGGCACCATTGCTCCAGAGAAGGGCAGGTTGGTCTCTCGCCATGTTTCGCCATCCCTCTCTTGGCCGGGTGTGTTTCCAGCCTGGGCGATTCAGTGATTCGGGAGGGTTGCACTCCTTAGGCTGCCTATTTGGTTGTTGGCTGTGGTTATGTCACGCTTCTTGCCGCCGGTTTTCTCACAGCCCCAGGGCACCACCAAGGCCTAGGTGGCGGGCAGTGGAGGAGATGGGAAATGTCTGGCCGGTCCGCATTGCAGAATGGTGCCTGGGTAGCGGCCCGGGCTTTCAGCTGGTTCACTGGCAGCCTCAGAGAACAGCCACTCCCTGGGCGTGCATTGGCCATTGGTGTTTTTGCTGCGTGACCGCTGTGGCACCTATTCCATGTGCCGTCCGGCATCCCTGATTGGGTGTGGCTTGCCCCAGAGGACACTGGGAGATGTAGTTTTTTGTTTTGTTCATTTTGTGGGGTGGAGGCCCCACCCACGACCTTGAGACCCCCATGGTGTTGTTGCGAGTTATGTAAGGAAGGTGTGTGCCACGCATTATGGGATTTAATTTATGTTATTTATATATTGCCAGATTTAGTGATAGAACACTACTCAAGGCAGTTTACTAGAAACATGCATAAACAGCAATAGGCAAACACTGAGCAAAAAAGGAACACAATACAAAAAATACATGTACTGTACTGTAATTAAAACACAGATGGGAAAAAATTTCAGTACTGTATATCAGGGGCTGTCAAACATGGCCTCTCTAAAAATCTCCTCTATAGATTAGTGGTGGTGAACCTTGATGCTCCAGGTGTTCTTGTACTTAAATTACCAGAAGCTCAAGTCAGCACTCCTGCTGATCATAGCTTCTGGGAATTGATGTTGAAGAACACCTGGAGTGCCAAGGTTCGCCATCACTGCTATAGATCCAGGAAAAAGCAAAGCCATAAAATACCACTTCCTTCACTTAGGGAGAAAAATTGCTTTCATTTCTGAAGCAGATACATCTTGAGTGTTTCCCCAGGCATTTAGTGCCTATGGCAGGGGTTCACCATTTAAAGCGAGCCTCATCATCACTGCCAGCGGAAGCAGATGCATTTACGACAGCTGTAAATGCACCCATGGCTGTCGTAAATGCGTTTACAACAGCCTTGGATGCATTTTATGGTAGCGTTGATGGTGTGTGGGGGACCTCAAGTCCAGCCCACTCAGCTGTCTCAGGGGGCGTGGTCTGGCCCGCAGCTTTAAAAGGTTGAGAACTCCTGGCCTAGGGAGAACACAGCTTGTTTTCTAGTTCTTTGATTTGCATGCTTTTGTTTTGCTTGAATTATTAAATTGTTTGAAAGTGTTTTGTTAAATCATATTTTAAAGTGCTATTGATATGAATTGTTATAAGTATGTGAACCTTTTAGGATTCTTCCTGTTCACTTTTATCATTTGTACCACACCCATAAGATCTGTCAGTTTAGGGCAGATTGAGTTGCCAAGGGCTCAAGGTGCTGGCTAAGTCTCAAAGTCTCATTCTGCTTCTCCGGGTCTCCAGATGGAGAAAAAGATCTCGGTATAGCAATGCAATTCAAACAGAACTCCACTCTATAAAGGTTGATTTAGGATTCTAGCCAAATACTTTCTTTGAATTTTTCATTTATTTTTTATTTCATTCCTATCCCATCTTTCTCTCAGCAGAAAGACAGAACAGTTTAGAATAGGGAGTCTCAACCTGCGCCCGGGGGTCGGATGTGGCCCACAGTACCATTTCATGTAGGGGCCCCACCGCCTCCACCACACCATGTGGTGCCATGTGGTGGAGGAAGGGCAAAATGACCATTCATTCCCTGAAGCTGTCTGAGGGAGCGTGACCTGGCCCCGGTTTTAAAAGTTTGAGAACTCCTGGTTTAGACCATATGACTGTTAAAGGATGAAATTCTATCATGCTGTCTTCCATGTTAAACCAGTTTTTAAAAAAAAAATTAGAGGTTTGCTTATTTCAGCAATTCTGTTTCAATAGACTGAATGCCATTGTATTCACCTCATCAAATAGTAAATAAATTTAGGCTTCAAGATTAGTTGATTTGTTCTGCATTTATAGCAGGGATTCTCAACCTATGGTCCACAGGCTGGATGAGGCCCACAGCACCATTTCATGTGCCCCCCATGGCCTCCACCACACCAGAAAGTGCTGTGTGGCTATGAAGGGCAAAATGGCTGTCTGGCTCCTGAAACTATCTGAGGACGTGTGACCTGGCCCCCAGCTTTAAGAGGTTGAGAACTCCTGATTTATACTTATATACCACCCCTTGGCTGGCATTTAGAGCACTTTCTGGCCAGTTTGCAGTGTAATTAGCATTTTGCCCCCAACAACCTGACTACTTATTTTATCAACCTTGAAAGGATGGAAAACTGAGTGAACCTTGAGTCAGTCAGAACTGAACACAAGATTGTGAGGAGAATTTTGACTGCAGGTACTGCAGCTTAAGCACTTCCTCACATGTTTTTCAGATGATAACTTAATAGAAGTAAAGGGGGCATTATATAAAATATAGGCCACCTTCTTCTTTTGTGTCCCGATCCAACCATGGACTGTCAAAATAAAGCCACTTTCTTGGGTTTGTTGTTGGCCAAACTTAAGTCCTTGTCGGTGCATGTTTCTGGCAGTAATTGGCAGGCCAGTAAATGATCTGGATTCTGAATCTCTCCACATTCACACCGCATGTTGTTGTGTGCCAGCAGCCCTCACTTAAGCATGTTGTTCTTACATTTAGGGACTCTGACCCTCAGCCTATTCAGGGTCATTTAAGTGACCAGTGTTGAGCTGTTCCAGGTGCCCACAGGTGCCCGGGCACCGGCAGCGGAAATTTCCCCAGGCCACGTCCACTTGGCCATGGCATAGGGATGCCAAGTGGGTGTGGCCCACAGAGTTAGCCATGCCTATGGTGGGGTCAGTTAATTTTTTTGCAGTGCATCACTGCAAGTGACGTAGGGAAGGTTGGGTTCCTCAGCTATATCCTCCTTTAATGATGTTCCTTACACAGTGAGCTCCTTTCTCCAGCTTTTAATTTGGTTTTGGTCTTGTGTACCCTCAAGAGCTTGCCATATTGCTCTTCCTGGATCTGAGCCGATGGATTTGAGGCTCATAGCCATTCAGGGGATGTTGAGGGTCCTTCTCTTGTTTGGTTCTCTCAGCGTCTACTGCTACTTCTCTCCTGATCTTAGATGCCATACCAACAAGAAGGTGTATTTTCTCAACGGTTGCAATTAGCTTGGCAACGGGATGAAATCAGTTTGTTTCCAAAGAATGATGTTTATGGAGAGAAAGAATGAAAATGTTATGGAGTTTACCAAACTCTGTCCTCATCTTGGTGTCTCTCTTCTACACATCAGACCCATAGCTTTTGGGTTGTTATTCTTTTTCTTTTCTTTTGGCATCCTTTTCCAGCTTTAAAATATTTTACAGAGGTTTTTTTGGCAGAATATCCAAGATAAGTAAGCGAGCCTTAACAGAATGTCTCTTGAGTAGCATAGCTCATACTTTTCAGAGAATTCTCATGCCTCTCATCACCTCCACGGGATATTCTCGGCAAGGTTTTGCATGGCTTCTTTGATGCTAGCAATGAGCCTGCTGGGGGATATGGATGTGTGGAGAGTTTGAGCTGGGTGCCAAAACTAAGCAATGATGCCCTTTGTTCTGAAACCTCAGGTGATGGGAGGTGTTTGAAATCTTAAAGGTCAACTAAAATAAATTGTATTGAGCTAATACAATTTGAATTATAGTTTTTCAGGGCTTCTACAAACCAGTATTTGATATCACATTGGACTTTCTGTACAACTATGCACTGTAACAGAATCTCATGTTCTTTAAATGTAAGGTCACCCTTGCTTGAAAGCCAGTCATATCTGACTCTAGAGTTCGGTGCTCATCTCTGTTTCAAAGCTGAAGAGCTAGCACTGTCTGCTCCTACAGACGTTTCCATGGACATGCGGCAGGTATGCCTAGACACCGGAGTGCACGGAACACTGTTTATTTTCCAACCAAAGTGGTACTTATTTATCTACTTGCAATTTCTTGCTTTCGAACTGCTAGGTTGGCAGGAGCTGGAACAGAGACGGGAGCTCATTCCGTCATGCAGCATCTTAACCACTTAAGCATTACAATTCCCACAAACAGCCATCCAGAATTTTAGTTCACTATATCTGGAAAAGTTTGTAAAAGTTACTTTTTTGGATTATACTTCCCATTAACCACCATAACACGGACCTATGTGGGCTTTAGACAAAGGTAAAGGTTTCCCTTGCTCGAACACCAGTCGTATCTGACTCTAGGGTTCAGTGCTCATCTCTGTTTCAAAGCTGAAGAGCCAGTGCTGTATGCTTCTGCAGATGTTTCCATGGTCATGTGGCAGGCATGACTAGACACCGGAGCGCACGAAACGCTGTTACCTTCCCACCGAAGTGGTCCCTATTTATCTACTTGCAATTTCTTGCTTTCAAGCTGCTAGGTTGGCAGGAGCTGGGACAGATGACAGGAGCTCATTTCCATCCTGCAGTACTCGGGAATCGAACTGCTGACCTTCCGCCTTTCAGTCAGCATCTTAGCCACTTGAGCCACTGCAAAGCTACAATGCAAAAAAAAAAAAAAATCCAGACTCTACATCTAACAGTGCTAAGTTGGGGAAAGCTACAATCGAAAAAATGAAACAATATGCTAAAATATTAGTAACCACTATAAAAATAACATTTGAAAGCATTAAACATAAATGGTAACTATAATGATTACAGAGCTCTGAATATAACATTTTGAAAGAAACTCATTATGTGTACTTGATATTTTTCAGCAGCCATATTGCGGTTATTGTTATATGCTAAATTATGGAAATAAAGTACTGTAGACATAATGTAAAATATAGGCTTCTGTTTAGCATGGCAGTAGGAAAAAATCATTTTGCATCCCTAGAAATGAAATAGATTGCTCTGATTGTGCAAGTAATTTGTTGCATTACCTGTTGCCAGTGCATTATCTTGTTACTAGCAGAGCAGAAGGATACAAGGGAATGTCTTCTAGTAGCCAATTTGGATTTTGCAGTGCGGAAATGTATATGCAAAATAAACAAAGACTGCTTCTCTTGCCGCTTAAGAGAATCACATGAAAAAAGAAAATTCCTCTCAAATGCCTATAAAGGTTCTCTCCAAAGGAAAATTTGAAATTAACTGTGTGTTATGCATTTTACCTGAAAGTAACTTTCTCACTACTGTATTACTTACTTAACTTGTTACCCAAAAGTAAAGAATTGTTGCCAACTATATTGCTTGTAACTAGTTACTTCCAAGTTCTGCTTGTTCCTCAATACAAATGAAAACTAAACAACATACCTAAATGATTATTATGTTTATGTTGATTAAAAACCAAGCAGCTTCAAGTGGTCTTCTGCTATCTATATGTGACAGGATTAGGTTGTTATGCATTCAAATTCAGTAATAGTCACCCAGTTATTGAGCTCTTTTGTTCAGAATCACCAAAGTTTTAAATAATCTCTCTGTAGTAGAAGACCTCTTTTGCATTTGGATGGTTTGAAGTGGATTGAGAGCAAGAGGGTGCTGATTGAATAAAAGCTGGCTGTGCTTTTATTTAGCTTTCTGCTTATTGAATTTTCCACATAGGTTCTCTGTAACACTGTAAACATTTATTTTAAAAGTGGGCTAAAACTTAAAATACGAAACAGTATGTAAATATAAAAATATTTACATACTTTAGTTTTAGACTGCTTGACAACTGAAATTCTCTGGGAGCTGAAAGAACTATACATTAAATTAAAATGCAGAATAGGAATAGGTAAGGGTAAGGGTAAAGGCAAGGTAAAGGTTGCCCTTGCTCAAAAGCCAGTTGTATCCGACTCTAGGGTTCAGTGCTCATCTCTGCCCTGTCCATGTCTGCAGACATTTCCGTGGACATGTGGCAAGCATGACTAAACACTGGAGTGCAAGGAACACTGTTTACCTCCCCACCGAAGTAGTTCCTATTGGAGCTGGGACAGAGACAGGAGCTCACTCCGTCATGCAGCACTCGGGTCTTGAACTGCTGACCTGTCAATCTTCCAGACATCAGGTTCAGCATCTTAACCACTAAGACCCTGCAGTCAGTGCAAACCACCACAGAATACAAACAGTTAAAAAAATAACTGGTATTATACATTACCTCCCATGATTCCTCATTTTTATGTGATACATACCTTGTTTTTTCACTAATGTTGTTCTCTAGACAGCATCAATCCTGTAAATTAAATCAGCTTGGGTGAGAATAACTGGCGTAGGGTCATTCTGTCAATTTCATTGTTCAAGTGGGGAACGGAAACCAGTTAGCCACTGTATGTCCAAAAAACCCCCACAACAACCAGGTTTCAGCTAAGAATAAAACAATACAGCATGTTATTTCAGGATTATTCTGCTTTTGAAGGGGAGTGAGTATTCTTAGCACAAGATATATAATTTGATTTCCACATATATCTCTGCAGTTAACACTACAAAATGGAATTGCATGAAAGAGTCTATTGTCTAAAACTGCTAACATTGTAAAAAAAAACATGTCTGGGTGGAAAAACCCTTGTCTTATATATTGTCTGATGTGAACTTTCATTACTCATGATCTAGATCAGATTAAAATTGATGTATTACAGTAAATTATACCAGACCACAAAAACATTGTCATGTTCTGCAGACTGCATAGTGTTGCCAGCAGAAGTTATTCTACTGTCTGGAGGGAAAGGGAGAATCCTATACTGAACCTTAATTGGCCCTACATTTGCAGACTGTCTCCAGCTCAGGAAGTCTTTGGATATATGATAATACACGATAATTTCTGAAAGTAAAAACAGCTTAATTTAATTGAGATGCCAATCAGCTGCCACTCAGTGTAACATGAAGAATTGCTTCCTGGGAATAATAATTTATCCCAAGGAGGAAGACAGTTATGGTTCACTCTGGATTGCTTTCCTTCATGCATCATCACAATGAAGATTGAAACACAAAAGTTTGTCCACGTTTCTGTACTTTTCCAGGGTGCAAACTATGACATGATTACAGTTCAACCCTCTCTATCTTCTCTCAAAATTATTTTCCATATTTAATTCAATGACGTTGTACTTAAGTATGTGTATATAGCAGGCATGAGCAAACTATGGCCAGTGGGCCAGCCCCAGTCCTGAAGCCATTTCATCTTGGCACCCTCGCCAAACCAGGAAGTAAATATGGGTGCTGTGCATGTGCAAAAGTGGCCATTCTGTGTCCTGGTTTGGCGCAGGGAACAAAATGGCTGGTTTTCATGCATGTGCAGAAGAGTCTGCACCAAACCAGGAAACAAAATCGCCATTTTTATGCATGCACAGAAGCGCCCACGCAAACCAGGAAATAAAATGGCCACTTTTGCGCATGTGCAGAAGCGGTCATTTTATTTCCTGGTTTGGTGCAAATGCTTCTGAACATGTGCAAAAGTGGCCATTTTGTTTCCTGCACCAAACCAGGACACAGAATGGCCACTTTCGCGCATGCACAAAAGCGTCCGTGCTGTGCATGCACAAACATGTCATGTTCCAGGGGCGGTCTGGCCTGCTCAGCTGTTCAAGGGGAATGGTCAGGCCCCCATTTTTTCAGTTCATGAACTGATATTTTGCCAACAGCACAGACAAATTATAAATGGAGAGTCTCAAATTTAGGACACGTGGTTGTGCCATGTCTGTTTCTTAGAGGTGGGTTAGACGTTCACGGCAGACGTCTTCCAGGTATGCTGCTTAAGGTGAGTGGCTGCAGATAGCTTTTGGAGAAGTTTAAACATCGCCTCTGGTAGCATTTGGCTGGAATTTTCCATCCAGTTTTCCAAACTAGAAAATTAAGGGAACCATCAGCCCTTTTCATTTTGAATACAGTGTAGATATGGGGCATTCTTAATGTTCTCCTCTTCAAGTGTTTGTAGAAGATGGCTTTGCTATGAATGTCGATGCTTATTCTATGCTTATTCTAGTGAGGAAAATGTAAAAAGGAGAATACAAGCATGACCAAGCTCGGGGCAATCCAGTGAATGTGGAGCCTAGGAAAGTAGTACATTATTTCCCATGACTTTGGGGCTGCGGTAGCTCAGTGGTTAAGAAGCTTGCCTTGTTAGCTGGAGGGCTGGCAAGTCGGCAGTTTGAGACCTGGGTACTGCATGACGAATTGAGCGCCCGTCTCTGTCCCAGCTCTTGGGGGCATGAAAGGATCCTCATTTGGGCATTACCTAAGCATTCTCCAGCAAAAATCCTTCCAACCCATAATAATTTCTGACACAAAATTATTATTATTATTGACCTTTGGGAAGTTCTGGTGACCAGTAGAGCAGACGCAGAACAGAAGCCAGTCCTATACTATAAAATAAAATAACAGTGCTTCTACTTCAACATATTTTAATGGAAGTAAATCTATATTTGCAGCAGCAGGAAAAACTGATGGGTATAGAGATGGAAATGTGCCAGAAAAGGTCTGATAGTACAATTAACTGTTAGTGGGCTCAATATTTGTCATAAAGGTAAAGGCTGCCCTTGCTTGAAAGCCAGTCATATCTGACTCTAGGGTATGTAAATCATCTCAGTTTACAGCCAAAGAGCTTGCGCTGTCTGTGTCTGCAGATGTTTCTGTGGTCACATGGCAGGGACTCATAATTAACAGGAAAAAGCACATTTTGTTTATTTTTATTTATTTATTTATTTTTATTCATATTTATATAGCCGCCCAACTCACAAAGACTCTGGGCGGCATACAATATTAAAACCCTTAAAACAAGAACAACTCCACTAAAACAAATTAACCCCCCCCCCACTAAAACCCCCACACATTAAAAAGTGAAAGATTACTTTGATATTAAAACGACCAGCAGGTGGGGGTCACAACATCTTCAGGACCCCACACCTGCCCTGCCAGCCATGTTTTCAGATCTTTCCTGAAGGGCAACAATTCCGTCTACAGCCTTAGTTCCACTGGCAGGAGGTTCCAGAGGGCCGGAGCGGACACAGAGAAGGCCCTCCTTCTTGAGCTAGAGAGATGGGCCCCTCTAGCAGATGGTACAAGCAGAGAGCCCCTCCGGTCCACTTGGGTTGGATGGACAGACGTTCTTGGGGTGATGCGGTCTCTTAGGTATCCTGGCCCATTACCATATAGGGCTTTAAAGGTAATGACCAGCACCTTGAATTGCACCCGGAGGCAAATTGGAAGCCAGTGCAGCTCCCGAAGCAGTGGTGAAGTGCGAGCATAATGCCCACACCCCATCACCACCCAAACAGCTGCATTCTGGACCAACTGCAGCCTCCAGATAGTTGTCAAGGGCAGCCCCATGTAGAGTGCATTGCAATAATCTAGTCTAGAGGTGACCAGAGCATGAGTGACCATGAGTAAGGAGTCCCGGTCTAGGAGCAGGCGCAACTGGCGAATCACCCACAGTTGGGCAAAAGCCCTCCTGGCCACGGCCGCTACCTGATCTTCAAGCAGCAGTTGTGAGTCTAGGAGGACCCCCAAGTTCTGCACCGGATCTGTCTGGGGCAGACTAGCCCCACCCAAAACCAACGATGGTACCTCCCGAGATACACTGAGCTAAATCTTTCATTCTTTTCCACAGTTGCTTCTGGGAGGTGTATGCAAAGTAATTAATGTGTTTTCCTTTCTTTTTCTTTCCTTCTCTCTCTCTCTTTAGAAGAAATATGCACACTGGTTATTGCGGAAACCTTCCTTGAGGATGCAGGAATCTTCACGTGTACAGCAAAAAATGATTATGGATCAGTCACAAGCAGTGCAAAACTGACTGTGCTGTCAGGTATTCAGCAATGTTTAATGTGCATATGAAATTTGTCGAGTGTTTTCTAGCTACTCTTAAACAGCTACAGTAACAGAGTAGGAAAGCTTGTTTCCCCTTCCTGGTCTATCCCTTGTTTAGTGTCTAAAGCACGGAGTCTCAACCTTTTTAAGCCAGGGCCCGGGTCAATCTCCCACAGACTGTTCCAGGGGGGGCGGGGGGGCTGGATTATTATTTCGAATATAATTTTTATTTGTTTATTTATTATAAATTTCCCACTCTGGGAGGTGTACACACAATATCAGATAGTTTTTAAAAAACCACAACAAATCAAAAACAGAACACCGATACAAATACATCCATTGTGCAAGAAGAAAATGGGAGGCTTTTAAGAAAGCACTTTTGCAAAATTCCAGACCTGTTGAAATCCCTCGGGACTACAGAGAAGATAATATTTCCCAGGAGGCCCAAGAAACACTCGCTCCAGATTTTGTAATGGCTCCCCTTAAATGTCAGTACAGTGATACCTCATACAACGTCCAAACTTGGTTCCACAAGTTTGGACTTTATATGGATTTGGACTTTGTATGAAGCATGCAAAATCCTAGCTGCGATGCCTCATACAACGTCCCAATCCTTGCCACGATGCTTCGTACAACGTTGTTTCCATAGAGATACATTGTACTGTAACAGCACAGACTTCAGGGCAAAGTCAAGGAAACAGACAGAAAACTGACAGAACTTTAAGAAATCATTCTCTAAAGGCTAAATACGTTACAAGAACATGTCAAACAACCCTGATTGTCCAAGAACCTGAAGAATGCTGCAAAAATCCCAGGAATGCTTCTAAAAATTCTGACAAAAAAATAAAAAAAAATCCAAAATTGTGCTCAAAACCTCTCCTGAACACTCTTTGCCTCGCGTAAAACCCACAAGAGCAATGCATGCATGTGTCCTGCCTTTTATACTGCCCAGGCAAAATGCAACCTGGGGAAAACCCCAATGCCTCATACAAAGTCACAGCGACTTTGTATGAGGCAACATTTTTCAAGGAATTGGGCGATGTTGTATGAATTCGATGTTGTACGAAGCGGACTTTGTATGAGGTATTACTGTAGTATGTTAGTATGGAGAATAACACAGAATGGGCTGATGGGGAAACCCTTAATTCAAAATACTCTCCCACACACACACCACACAGACAGAAGTAAATAAACGGAGCCTTCCTACATGTCTGCCTGAGCTTGCCTTGGCTTGAAATTGGTTTTCAGTGCATTCCTATGGGAAACTGCACTTTGCACCTCTAGTGGCCATCTTTGGTAATGACAGGCAAACCCACCCCCACCCCCTCGAAATAGGCTGCTTTTAAGCTGCAGAAAATGGGGCAAATCACATGGGCCGAATGGAATGGCGTCGGGGGCAGGGTTTGGCCCATGGGCCGTAGGTTGAGAATGCCTGCTCAACATCCTTCAATGTTGATTTGATCACCCTGCATCTGAATAGATAGATTGTGTAATGCTGACATAGAGGCTTCTGCTTCATCTTCAAAGACATTAAAGAGAAAGGTTGCCCTTGCTCGAAAGCCAGTCGTATCCGACTCTAGGGTTCATTGCTCACCTCTGTTAATATCCAAAGAGCCAGTGCTGCCTGCATCTGCAGATGTTTCCGTGGACATGTGGCAGGCATGCCTCAACACTTGAGTGCATAGAATACTGTTTACCTTCACAAATAAGTGGTACCTATTTATCTATTTGCAATTTCTTGCTTTCTAACTGCTAGTTTGGCAGGAGCTGGGACAGAGACAGGAGCTCATTCCCACATGCAATACTCAGGTCTTGAACTGCTGACCTGCCTGCCTTCTGGTTGTGAAGGTCAGCATCTTAACCACTAAGTTACCACCTTAAGAAATAAGAAAAAAGTCATACAGATGTAGCTTGTAAATGTGAAGATCAGGTACTCTCTCAGCATCTGCATTTGACTTTTTCATCCCCTGAGGAAGTGTGGACCACAGTTTGATCTTGCATAGTTGATATTAAATATATCTTTAAAATTGGTGCTGATGTAGGAAGACTCATAATGATGGATCCCCAAAGCAGAGTATTTTGGCATTATACAGTTGTAAGCCACAGAAGACAAGCATTTAACATTTTTTTAAAAATCTTTTTTAAAATATCCATTGTGTAGCCTGTGGAGTATTTTCTCTCTTCAATGTATAATCCAGTGTATTACATGGTGTAGAAATGTTGCATGTTGGAAGGAGTGTTATGTGTGTTAGAATCAAGTGTGTTCCATTTGGAGCCTGAAAACATGAGGTAGAATGACAGTGAAATAAAATCGGATAAAATAAAACAAACATATACTTCTTGTATCATGGTTTTTCCCAGACTCCATTGAATTCCAGTGTCCCTCCAATAAAATAATTTTCATTTTCCACTTGGGATATTTCTCTACTGTCTTGTATCACAGTTTGCTAAAAAGGCACAGGAGACATATATTTTTAATCCCAGAGTGTTACATTAGCAGAGAGAGAAAATAATACCATGATGATAAAATTTTGATAGATTTATTGGGTCAATGTTTATTCCAGCCTTCCTCCTCTCCCTGCCCATGTTTCATCATTTTGACTGTACAAAACCATTGGCTGATACTTGAGGCCATTGTACATTCTATGACATTATACCTGATATAATGTCATAGAATGGAAGCACTATAAGTCTAATTCTGTGTAAATTTTATCGTCATGTAATTCTAGGGGTCTAAAATTTCCCATCCTAGCCAGTTAAGGACTGCAGTGGCTCAAGTGGCTAAGACGCTGACTGGGAAGCGGAAGGTCAGCCGTTCGATTCCCAAGTACTGCAGGACGGAAATGAGCTCCCGTCTTCAATCCAGCTCCTGCCAACCTAGCAGTTCGAAAGCAAAAAATTGCAAGTAGATAAATAGAGACCACTTCAGTGGGAAGGTAACAGCATTCTGTGCGCTCCAGTGTCTAGTCAAGCCTGCCACATGACCACGGAAACGTCTGCAGAAGCAGACAGCGCTGGCTCTTCGGCTTAGAAACAGAGATGAGCACTGAACCCTACAGTCAGATACGACTGGCTTTCGAGCAAGGGAAAACTTTACCTTTACTAAACTACGGAACTTATAATAAGCATTCTGATATATATTTCAAACAGATACCAGTACATATCATGTTTTTAGAAATATTGGGTAGTGGTAAAAACTAGCCAAGATATCTATTCACTAGATGACAAACCTACGATATCTACTAGAGGACAAAGCTGCCAAGTATTCATTCCAAGCTCTTAGCTATTAAGGTGATTTAAAGTAATGGTGGATTATTTCCCTCCTTAATCTTAAACTTTCTGTTTCTAATGTTTTTCTGTTTCAAGGGGTGGGGGAGAGATTTTAACATCAGGATTCTGAGGCTAGGTGGCAGCAGAGCCAAAATAGAAACAGCAAGTTACTTTAACAAGCAAAAATTCTTTCACAGTATAAAATATAAACCAGAATGAATAGAAAAATCTTGGAAGAAATTGGTAGTTCTCACGCCAGTAATGTTGAATATCTGTGGTGAGTGTTAACAAAACTCTGATAAGTAAAATCCACTCCTTTAGCCAGTACTTGAACACTCATAAATCAGTTGCTGTTCTTAATTGGCAACTAGTTCAATCTACATTGTGGACAAGAGCCATGAATAAATATGCATGAAGGTGGTTACGTCAGCTCAGATGTTCATGAGAACCTAAGAAATACAATCTTTCTGGCATAACTATAAAGAATTATAAACTAATATGGTGATCTCACCTTCCATGAACTAATAGTACATTAGTAAGCATAATTTGAGCTATCTGTTAAAGTTACAGTCTCCATCTATAATGCTATATTATCTCTCCTCTCTCACTATGTTTTAGCTAATTCTGAAAGCAGCAACCAGGACTTATCCATGCAAGAACAAAATGATGATGATTTCCACCACTTCCCACCCCCACCTCCAGATCTTGAGATTAGTTCTATCGAGCTTCCTCCAGAGCCTTCTGAGAACCACCAGATGAACAAAGCTAGACCTAGCATTGCAGCCCTAGAGTTACAGCTTAATTCTTCTGAGAAGAAAACCAATGGCATTCATCCTGGCTATGGAGTAAATGGGGTGATGAATGGCAACTCCACAACTGATACATCTCCTCCTCATCCTCATAGCTTGCTTTCACCCACGAAAACACCACCACCTGTGCGTGCTAAGCCAAAGCTGTAAGTAATTCTCTTGCCGTTGTTTGCTCTCATTCTTCTGAACCGCTGGCTGATTGGAGGCACATATAATCATGCTAGAACCTTTGAATAAGAGGCAAAATATGGATATCCCAAAGGTTGCTTCTCATATAACCTTTTCAGCTGCATAGGCATACACAGATATGGAAGAGCACTATGCTAGTGTTAGCTATAGAAGTTCAGGGTGTTGGACCCAAATATTTTTGGGTTCCAGTCAGGTCAGTCTAATCCATTTATGTTAGGAGGTCGAACAGGGTTCAAGGTAGGGAAGCTACAGGTATGCAAACTTCTTCAAGCTTCTCAGAGGAAAGATAGGATGTATCATGTCTCTTTTTATACTTGTTGGAAGCTTCCTGCTTTGCCATTTTCAACCTTTCTGTCTATGCATAGCCACATAGAATCCCAACTTTTGTGTTATAGTCTCATGAAATGATGGTTTGAGAGGGTTTTCTATGTATATGTATTTGGCAAACATACTGTATTAAGCAAAAACCAACTACATATTAGTTTAATATTATTGTACTTCTTCTGTCTTTGTTTCCTTCGCTTGCTATGAGAAATAATGTGGTTTTTTTTAGGCTAACAACATGTCTCATTCTGAGTTATGTAATAATTTTACTAGATCACAAAAAATGTTCAAACAAGGCAAGCTTTTAGTATCAGTACTCTTTATCAGTCCTACTTGGTACAGTGTCTGAAGGTAGATAAGAGGTAAAGCAACACAAAGCCATTTTCCCTCTATATTTTCAAACGTTTCCTAATCTATTATCAATTATCGTATTAGGTGGTGTCATTTTGATCATCTACAAGTACTGAGAAACTTTGCCTGAAATAGCAAGGATGCTATGTTGTGTTCCAGCTTAATGATAAAAAAATTGAAATGCCTTTGTTTCTATTTTAAGTTTAGCAATGCATTTTCATATGGAATAATAATAATAATAATAATAATAATAATAATAATAATAATAATAATAATAATAATAATAATAATAATAATAATAATAATAAATAATAATAATAATAATAATAATAATAATAATAATAATAATAATTTCATGTCAGAAATTATTCTGGGTTGAAAGCATTTTTTTGGGGAAAACTCCACTCAGGGAACACCCAAATGAGGCTCCAAAGAGCTTGGTCAGAGACGGGTGCTGAATCCATCATGGGTTTCAAACTGCTAACTTGCCGGCCTTCCAGCTTACAAGGTGAGCTTCTTAACCAATGAGCCACCGCAGCCCCTTTTCATGTGGAATGTAAGCATTCCTTAGTGTTAGAATAGGGCTGAAGAGCCTTATGGACTTCTAGATTATGTTGGGTTCCATTTTCCATCAGTTCCAGCCAATCTGGCCAATGATAATGGATTGTGTGAGTTAGTAGTCAATCAACATTTGGAAAAGTCCAAATTCCCACATTTTGCTTCAGATGCATAGTCTTTTAAATAAATATTATTTATGCATTTATTTGTTTTATTTATTCATTGCACTTTTGTACTACCCTCCAGCCAACAATTCTGGGTATTGTACAAAGAGAGTTAAAACAAATGCCCATACAACCAAGATAAAAAACAATACAGAACATAAATGGCACAGAAACCAACTAACAAACATACAGTACCACCAAAAGTTTTCCAAAAGAGGATTGATTTCAATGACTTCTTGAAGCAGGGTGGCAAAGGAGTAAAGCCAACCACTTGTCCTACTTCTCATGTTAGATATTCCAGCCCTGTGATGGTGAACCTTGGCATTCCAGCTGTTCTTGACCTTCAATTCCCAGAAGCCCTGATCAGCATAAATGCTGACTTGGGCTTCTGGTAATTGAAGTCCAAGAACACCTGGAGTGTCAAGGTTGGCCATCACTGTTCTAGCCTCTCTAGGAGTGGAAACCTTCAAACTGCATGATATTGAGGCATGGGTTTGGCAGGTAGAAACTATTGGAAGAAGGCAGTTTGAGAAGTAGTAATGTCCCAACCTGCGTAAGGCTTGGTAGACAGATACTAGCACCTTGGTCTTTGCATGGAAATTAGTTGGGCCCCAGCATTGGTAAACCTACCCACACCCACCATCAGCTTGGCTTCCTCATTCTGGACCTGTTGCTTATGTACCAAATACAAGAGATGCTCCATGTAGAGAGCATTGTAGTAATCTGTCCTAGAGAATACCAGTGTGTGGATCAGTATAGTTAGGAATTGGCTATCAAGTAATATGACTAAGATGGAAAATGACTCACTGAACTGCAGCAGATATCTGGGACTCCATCGATAGTGTTAGGTCGAAAGTAACACTCAAACTATAAACCCTATCCTTAATTACCTCTACATGTGTGTGAGAGGAAGAGCTGGATTGAAGGAGACAGAAAACTATGGATGTTCAGTTGAAAGAAGTGGGTTTTAAATATTGGCCTTCCTAACAGATTAGGCTCAGCCGTCTGGGTCAAAAGTGTTACTAATGTACTTTTCTTAAAGAAACATTTAATTTTTCCTTTATGTCTGAAAGTCAGACTCAATCATTTTTGTGGTTGTTTTTGGGGTTTAGACATAATTCCTGTGAAATGATATCATCAGTTTTTTATGAGCTGGATTTTGAACCGCAAGCTCAGGTATATGCTGGGAAGTATTACAGTATTCAGACTTATATACAAAGTATTGTGGGTGTCTTATACTAAAGTTCAGAAGAGGATGTACTCTAGTCCAAACTTGCTGTCTAATTGCTTAATAGGATTACTAATATAAAATCCAGGAATCTGAGAAAGTTGGGACAAACAGCTGTCAGGGAAGTAGGTGGTGATGTAGGTTCAGTGTAATTCTGTGGGTACAAGTAGCCACGTTCACAGAAAACATTAAGCCAGGGGTTCCCAGCCATTCCATCGGCCCCATCACCACCTCCACCACACCCAGAAGTGGAAGCGGGCACATTTACATCAGCTGTAAAATGCACCCACACATGCATTTACGACAGCCGTAAATGCACCTGCTTCCGCTTCTGGGGGCGTGGTCCAGCTCGCTCAGCTGTCCAGGGGCATGGTCAGGTCATCAGCATAAAAAGGTTGGCCACCCTGCATTAAGCTATAATTCAAACAAACAGTACTTTTCTGTTCACAGCATGTGTTCACAAGCATGTGTAATCGTATCATGCTACCTTGATTACTCCTTCTTGGCTCCTCCCCTCAGCGGGAATAGTTTCAACAATAAGGAGTTTAGCAAACAGAAAAAAGCCAAGTGCTACATCTGAATGAGGACTCCTAGATTGTCATACTCCCAACAAGCCAGAGACTGAGGTTGGTTCATCATTCCTGATTTCAGGTCAAGTACCACAGCTCTGTCACTTGTTTAGTAGTGACAAGCAAAGATTTGGACATATATATTGGCTATATCTAGGAAATGACAAATAGGAAAGTTTAAGAAATATAATTACTGACCCAAGGGAAAGAAGTTACTGTTATTTGAGGATTGATGTATGATGCTTTAATTATTTTGTCACCGGATCTTACACTCTGAGTGAATCATTTTGATTTTGATTTTTTTAAAATCGTGTCAGAAGCACACAAAGGTGCTTTCTGGGTGGAAAGGAACTCCGCTCAGGGGACACCCAAATGAGGCTCCTTTCATGTCCCCAAGATCTTTTCCCACAGAAGTAGTCCCTATTTATCTACTTGCAACTTCTTGCTTTCAAACTGCTAGGTTGGCAGGAGCTGGGACAGAGACAGGCACTCAAACCATCATGCAGTACTTGGGTCTTGAGCTACTGACTTGACAATCTCCCAACTAACAAGGCAAACTTTTAACCACTGAACCACCACAGTCCTTTTGATGTAACTTTTATGTTGCACAACTCAGAAGTCATCATCATCAACAACATCTAGTGATAAAAATCTTTATTAGAACTGAATATAAAAATTCTCCCTTTTCAGATCCCTCACTAGGGATATCTAGGAACCCTTTGGTAACCTTGGGACAGTGAGGGTACCTTTAATATCAGAAAAGTGCTGCCACCTGTCCCATGTTCTTATGCCATACTTATGAGTAGACTTCATTAGAATCAGCCAAATGTCAAAATAACTATGGATATGAAAAAGAGAATAATTTATTACAGCAAAATGTCTAATGTTTTTTACTGTTGTAGAATTTAGAATTATTGAACAATAGTTTGAACTTCAGAACTTCCTGCAAACTTAGTTGGCACCTTTTAATCTCAGTTTGGCATCACATTTATAAAACAAAAAAATTCAGTCTGACATGTTATGAATATATTATCTGGTAAAAAAAATTGTTTTGCTTTACAGTGAGTATATAGATTAGTCTGTAATTTTTATTTATGTCTTAGATGATCAAACAAGTGTTGAAATTCCAGCTGGTTTTTTCCAGCTAAACTTGGTGTAGTTGTGAGGAAGAATTATAACCATTTGTTCATATTTCAGTTTAGTCCTAAAAATTTCTGAGCCATATTCACTTGTATAACAATATCTACCCAATCATGATTTATACAGGGAGAGAGTCACATAAAAATTCATTTACCCACATAAACTTTCCATGCACCAATGTTCCTATTTAAATGCACATACACCATGTAGTGGACCATTTTTGTATTGAGCTAATATATGAACAATATATTTACTCAAGCTGTATATGGAGTATATCTACTAAGGCTATGTTAACACATGAATAGGCCAGTACATGTAAGCAGCATTAAATATGACTGGATGTAAATGGAAGGTTTACACAGCTGAATGCTTTCTTACTGCCTACATCGTGTATTGCTCAGTAATACAGATCATCATCAGCATCCAATCTCAGCATGTTAATAAGTACTGTACCTGGAAATTTTTAGATGATTATTTTCAGGAAAAACTAGTCCAGAAATCATGTGACTCATCTTTTCACAAAGCACCTAATTAGCGGACTTCTCATTGACCAAACTGTTGTTGCTTAGCGCAATAAAATAGACCCATTGAATCAATGGTGAGTCTAATTGTCTGTACATTCCATTGATTTAGCACAATAGGTTGCAGCTGAAGTAAGCTAGTTTGAATCAGTTAAACTTGTGAAGAATTATCCCCATTTATTCAGTGGGCCCACACTAATGCAAGATATGCAGTACTTACTTCCTCACATGCTAAGCAACAGGATTTTGGCCACTGATTGTTCCATTTGGGTGAATGGTAATCTCAAAGTTCTAGAGCTCTATGTATAGGTAAAGGTAATGATGAAAAGCTGGTCATATCCAACTCTAAGGTTCAGTGCTCAGATCTGTTTACAGCCAAAGAGCCAGCGCTATCTGCATCTGCACAGGTTTCCATGGACATGTGGCAGGCATGCCTTGACACCCAAAGTGCACATAATGCTGTTTACCTTCTCACTGAAGTGTTACCTATTTATCTACTTGTAATTTCTTGCTTTTGAACTGCTAGGTTGGCAGGAGCTGGGACAGAGACTGGACCTCATTCCATCATGCAGTACTCGGGTCTTGAACTGCTGACTTGCTGACCTTCCAGTCATCAAGTTCAGTGTCTTAATCACTTGAGCCATCACAACCCACCCTGTGTGTACAGCAAACTAAAAAAAAATACCCATTAACATAGAAACTAATGTAAATGGTGTCTAGATAATACAACACAAATAAGTGTGAATTAATGCAGCACTAATACGCTATAGTTCCTAAAATGTAAATCGAAAAAAATGTACAACTCTACCCTTTTTCTACTATCAAAAGCCCTCTTTCTCTCAAAAACAGACCTGTGGTTATAAAAGGAATATGGGGCAGAGTTAGTAAACAACATTACAGTTGTCTTACTATGAGCTTTATGGGTTTTTTCTGTAAACTTTTCCCCTTTAATGCTGGAAAAAAAATTATATTTATTAAAATGTTAGTTATCTCTGGAGGGGTTTTGCAATTGGCTGCAGTATAACCAAACTAAGGTGTGTGCGTTTGACGTGTCAACACCCTTGTCAAAGCTTCCTGCAGAAGAGCTGACAGCTGCTTTTTGAAAATGTAACTCCCTCTTTATCCTATTTTTGTTGGAAAGCTACTTCAGTTAATCATTAACAATGTTTAAAGTTTTTGTCTCCTTCTAAATGCCAAATCCACCTTTCTTCTTAAAAGGAACAAAATTGTCAAACAAAGTAGCTGAGGGCTAGATCAGAAAGTCTGACTGTGCTGAAATGAAATTAACATAACTAGAATCACAGATTTCTTAATCCCGTTATATTTTTGTCTGCTCCTGACATTCATACAGAAATCTGCATCTGACTTTGAAAATATTGCAAACAAATTGTTTGGTTCTGTTTATTCATCACTGATTGGGTTGATGTCTTTATAGATTGTTCATTTAGATACAGATTAAACATAGTTGAATCTCAACATCCTAAATATTAACATAGACTTTATAATCTTGCTTCTTTCTCAATATTGAAAGTTTCAAAGGAAATATTAATTCCAGGCCTTGATTTCCTATTGATCACTTTCAGTAAATTGCAGCTTGTGAGAATAGCACTGTACAGTCAGATTGGATGGGGCATTGTGTGAAACAAAGACAATGAATTGCCATTAGCCAGAAATTGATGGCAATCTTAATCTCGAATAGGGAGATCAAGTTTTTATAAATATTCGAAAACAAGAAATTGCAAGTAGATAAATAGGAACCACTTCAGTGGGAAGGTAAACAGCGTTCTGTGCACTCTGGTGTCTAATCATACCTGCCACATGACCATGGAAACATCTGCAGAAACAGAAATGCTGGCTTTTTGGCTATGAAACAGAGATGAGCACTGAACCCTAGAGTCAGATACTACTGTCTTTCGAGCAAGGGTGACTTTAACCTTTACTTTTATGTTACTAATATAGTGCTAGTTGCACTATAGTGTACAGCCAGTAAAGCAAGATGTCTTCTGGGAAAAGATAGTTATTCTTTCCACTTAGGTTTTTCATGTTGTAATCACATGGAAGGCCACAAAATCAGGATGAACTCAATGGTAGGCATCAGCAGGTTCGCACCAGTTCGCCAGAACCAGTATCAGAAATTCTGTCCCAAGTTTTGAAATAAAGTACAGTAATCCTACTTTGGGTGCAACGCAGGGCTTTCCTCCTGGCCACGGCCACCATACAACACCCACAGTGTGGTAGTAAAAATTTTTGGAGCCCACCACTGGATGAACTCCATGTCAGTCCTTCCCAGGCATACAGACCAGCATAAACTAACACATTTTGAGTCCATAGAATTTTTTGTCATGTATGAAGATGAGGGAGAGCAAGAAGCTGTGCAGAATTAAATACAGTTTGCCCTGAGCAACTCTTCAGTAGCTTTCACTGTATTTTTATTTATTTATTACATTTCTATACCACCCATTTGGGTGGTATCCTACTCTGTGACTGATAAAGTTCAGGCAGTTTACAAAACTACCACACAATAGTATTAATCTGTTTTAACCTGTAAGAAAGACTAGCTAAGTGTAGTTAGTGTTGAACGTAAGACAAAGAGATGTAACAAAGATGTAAATACTATTTGTAGCCAACATGGTCCAGTAAATTAAATAAGAAATGTTTTAGCTGGTATAAAACAGTGAGAAT
Source organism: Bradypodion pumilum (assembly GCA_035047305.1). Taxonomy (NCBI): domain Eukaryota; kingdom Metazoa; phylum Chordata; class Lepidosauria; order Squamata; family Chamaeleonidae; genus Bradypodion; species Bradypodion pumilum. The sequence continues at coordinate 198,761,373 of JAWDJD010000005.1, read as the reverse complement.
TATGTTCAAAATACACTGGTACGGTACCATATAGCTTTGTACTGTATTTCTGCTTTGGCATTAAATGCTGTCCATGTGCTGACCTTTTTAAGAAGCGAAGAGTATTAATGGAGCTTTGTGCTTACATTGAAGCTATTTGGCAGTCTGACAAGAAAAACAAAATGTTCTCATGCCTTGGCTGTAAAAGTTACATTTGCAGTATGTTTAGCATAAGATTTTATAGTTGTATTGTTGTATAGGTTAAGATAAATTTGAAATCAGCCGTGGATGGAAATTGAAAATATTTTTTTTCTAGATAAGAATATTAAAATTGATTTTAAAGTATCTATCTACCTGTGGTTCGGAAAGTGGTCCTGTAATTAAGTTTAAATTATTAAAGATTAAATTTGAGAAGTAATTAAGAATTTGAAAACCAGCTATGCTTCCTGGCTGGGATGACTTAACAAAGGAATGCTGTAAAATCTGTGTTGATGTTTTATTGGATCTGTCCATAATGCATTGACATAATATATATAATACATTATTTATATGGCAGCTGGCAGGGGCCAGAGGCACAAAGGTTTCTACCCTGGAGGTTTCATTTTCACTACACTTCTTGAACTGTTTATTAATCATCCCTCTATGCAGCACATAAGAGATTCTAGCTGTTGCTTAGTTTTTTTCATACACTATACAAATTGGATCTCTCTCTCTCTCTCTATGCTTGTCTGGGTGCTCTAAGGAGGACATCTTGTCAACTATAAATATAACTACTAAACTAAGTAAACATTTGTTGACTCTATTTGTATGCAAAATGGATTATTCCATGTTTGTGAGAAGAAATAAATTCTAACTCACAAGTGGTTAGGGCCTACTGTATGCATATATCAGGGTGCCCTCTTGTATCTCCCATCTTAAAATCTCTTTCTGTTCATCATCATGTAATTGGGGTACACAGAAAGAGCCTCCTCGAAGATTGTGGTATTTTTTAACCACAATTGGACATGCCCTAGTAACTGCCAACTTGTGTTTGCCAGCTAATCTTTCTCACACTACGTCAGGCGAAAGGAACTGAAGAATGGAGTCACCAAAAGGTCCTTCATTTTGGCAGTTTCACATCTCGCCTAGACATAGAAAATGAAAGTGCGGCGCCAAAATGGCTGCTGCGCTCTTTGCAGCCCCCACCCCACCCGGACTCAGACATCCGGGTGAGTTAGGGGGCGTGGCCTCCCCTCTATAAAAGGGGTGGCCATGAGGCATCCGAGCTGCCATTTTAGAACGCGATGGAGCGGAGAAGTTTCCCTCTCCACCCCCTCCCTAGTGAACAGTGTGATTTTTTGGTCGCTTCGGGGCCGGGTGGGAATTTTTTGCTTGAACCTACAATTGGCTCTTTGATTCTTGCTTTTTTGCCCATCCCACACTGTTGCTAGTGTTTGAGAAAAGGGGTAAGTTGACTTTGGTCACTTTTGCCGGGTAGCACTGGTAAGGTAAAGATTTATGACCCATAGGTATCCGGCAGGTTCACAATTGACTGGCCAACACGTAGACAGGTACAGAGGAAATAGGTTTGGCCGGTCAAGGGCAAACCAGGCAAGGGGTGATAGCAGGAGCTTCACAGCCTGCATCACCTTGATATTTAACGGATACACGTCATAGGGTGGGGTCAGTAGATAGTTTATTGACTCCGGTCAACAATTTGTTTGTGTCAACAAACAAATTAATACAAATAGTTACATGTAGCCAATTGCCATTGGCATTTTGGGAGGACCTTACCAGTGTTACTGCGGCCTGCTTGCCTTAAAGAATTGCAATTGGATGATTATACCAATTGAAAGTTATAATTCGGACTAGGGCATTATTCAATAAAAGTGGCCCAATGCCTTTATCCATATACCGGTGTCTGAGTCTTTAAGAACATAAGAACATAAGAACAGCCTTGCTGGAACAGGCCACAGCCCATCCAGTCCAGCATTCTGTCTCACACAGTGGCTCACCATTTCCTTCAGGGTATTCCCAAGCAGATGCCTTCACCTGCTTAGGATTCCCTGGAAATGATATTGAGAGATATCCTGCCTATCTCCCCAACCCGGAGGTTGTCCTTAAGTATCCATAATTATAGCCATTGATACTCTTCTCCTCCATGAACTTGTCTAATCCTTTCTTAAAGCTGTCAAGACTGACAGCTGTCACCACTTCTTCTGGCAGGGAGTTCCATAGACCAGTAATCCTCTGGGTGAAAAAGTACTTTCTCTTATTTGTTTGAGAACTAGTACCCAAAAGTTTCATGGAGTGTCCCCTAGTTCTAGTATTATGCGATAGGGAAAACAGTTTTTCCTTATCTACTTTGTCCACACCGTGCATGATTTTATAAACTTCAATAAGGTCACCTCTTAGACGTCGTCGTTCAAGAGTGAAGAGGCCCAACCGTTGCAGCCTCAGATGGTAAGGAAGGTGTTCCAGTCCCCTAATCATTCTGGTTGCCCTCCTCTGCACTTTTTCCAGCTCCATAATATCCTTCTGGAGGTATGGCGACCAGAACTGTACACAGTATTCCAGATGGGGCCTCACCATAGATTTATAAAGAGGCAAAATGACACTTGCTGACTTACTTTCTATACCCTTCCTAATGATCCCTAGCATTGAGTTTGCTTTTTTCACTGCTGAGGCACACTGGGTTGACACCTTCATTGAGTTGTCCACCAGGACACCAAGGTCCCTTTCCTGGTTTGTCGCAGAGAGTTCAGACCCCATCAGTTTATAAATGTAATTGGGGTTCTTTGCCCCAACATGCATCACTCTGCACTTACTAATGTTGAAACTCATTTGCCACTGTTTTGCCCACTCCCCCAGTGTCGAGAGATCCCTCTGGAGCTCCTCACAATCTCTCACAGTTTTCACTACCCTGTATAATTTAGTGTCGTCAGCAAATTTGGCTACCTTGCTTTTTACTCCTACCTCTAGATCATTTATGAAGAGGTTGAAAAGCAGGGGTCCCAGTACTGAACCTTGGGGAACCCCACTCTTTACTTCCCTCCACTTGGAGAAGTGTCCATTTAGTGCTACCCTCTGTTTCCTGTCCCTTAGCCAGTTGCTGATCCAGGACAAGACCTGTCCCTTTATTCCATGACTGGTAAGTTTATTCAAGAGCCTTTGGTGTGGGACCTTGTCAAAAGCCTTCTGAAAGTCCAGATAAACAATGTCAACTGGATCCCCCTTATCCACATGCTTGTTGACACTCTCAAAAAATTCCAACAGATTAGTGAGGCATGATTTGCCCTTGCAAAAGCCATGTTGGCTCTCCTTTAGCAGCGCCTTCTCTTCTATGTGCCTATTAATTCTATCTTTTAGGATGGTTTCCATCACTTTACCTGGGACACATGTCAAACTGACAGGTCGGTAATTTCCTGGATCACCCCTGGATCCTTTTTTGAAAATTGGTGTTACATTCGCTACCTTCCAGTCATCAGGCACAAAGCCTGATTTGAGGGAAAGATTATATATTTTGGCTAGGAGATCAGCAATTTCATCTTTAAGTTCCCTGAGAACTCGTGGATGGATGCCATCTGGTCCTGGTGATTTGTTAGTGTTTAGTTTAACAAGACATGCAAGGACCTCCTCCCTGGTTATTTCTATCTGGCTTAATTCTTCGGTTTCCCTCCCTATGAAGATAGGCTCTGTTTTGGGCATGTGGCCTCTGTCTTCTTCAGTGAATACTGAAGCAAAGAATTCATTGAGTCTCTCTGCAATCTCTGTTTCCTCTTTAATAACCCCTTGCCTTCCATTGTCATCTAATGGTCCAATGGCCTTCCTAGTTGGGTTCTTACTTCTAATGTACTTAAAGAAGTCTTTGTTATTTCTCTGAGTATTTTTAGCTATACGCTCCTCAAAGTCTTGCTTTGCTTTCCTGATTGTTGCCTTGCATTTGTTCTGCCAGAATTTATGTTTCTGCCTGCTGTCCTCATTCGGACAAGCCTTCCATCTTCTAAATGAGCTTTTCTTGCTCTTGATCACTTCCCGAACAGCTCCTGTAAGCCACATCGGAGTCCTCTTGGACCTGGCAGTGCCCTTTTTCCTTTTGGGTATGCATTCCAATTGGGCCTCTGTTATTGTTTTTGTAAACAGCCTCCATGCCTCTTGAAGTGTTTGGACTCTCTCAATTTTTCCTTTCAGCTTCTTTTTTACTAGTTTCCTCAACTTTGGGAAATTTCCTTTTTGAAAATTTAAGGTCTCTGTGTTAGATTTTATCAGTGACTTGCGGTCTATGATCAAGTTAAACATAATTGAGTTGTGGTCACTGTTCCCTATTGGATCAGTCACATTAACATCTTGCACCAGATCCTGAGTATTACTCAGGATCAAGTCAAGGATTCTTGTACCTCTAGTTGGGTCTTCAACCATCTGTCCCAGGGAACAATCATTTAGCATATCTAGGAACTTTATCTCTTTATCATGTGCTGAACAACAGTTCACCCAGTCTATGTGAGGGTAATTGAAGTCCCCCATTATAACCAGGCTTCCCTTCTTGGATGCCTCCTTTACAACATTCTCCAACTGCCTGTCTCCCTCAAGAGTTTGGGTCGGAGGCCGATAGTATATGCCTACTGTTAGACCATCCTTGTGGCCTGGTACTCTTACCCACAGAGCTTCTAATGGTGACTCCAAATCACCTAGATATTCCAAATCATACGATTTTATCACTTCTTTGACATACAAGGCTACACCACCTCCCGTTTGCCCCTTCCTATCCTTCCTGTACAGTTTGTAGCCTGGGATAACTGTATCCCATTGGTTATCATCCATCCACCAGGTTTCAGTGATACCAATAATATCAATATTCTTATCTATTGCTAAGTATTCCAGCTCCCCTATTTTGTTCCGGAGGCTTCTGGCATTTGTATACAAGCATTTATATATGCTTTTCTGACACAGTCTTTTGTGTCCAGTTGCATTGTTAGACTGCCTCTTGCATCCTTCTGCTAGAATGCTAGTGACTAGCTCCTCGCTCTGCTCAGTAATTTTTGCATCCTCCTCACTACCCAAGTACACACTTTCCCGAACCGGATGCTGCCCAGCTCCTGTCGGCTTTCCCCCAGTTATCAGTTTAAAAGCTGCTCTGCAGCCTTTTTGATGTTGAGTGCCAGCAATCTGGTCCCATCATGGTTCAAATGCAACCCATCCCTCCTGAACAGATTTGGCTTGTCCCAAAATGTTCTCCAGTTCCTGACAAATCTGAAACCCTCCTCTCGACACCACCGCCTCATCCACGCATTGAGGCTTCTGAGCTCTGCCTGCCTGGTAGGTCCTGCGCGAGGGACAGGCAGCACTTCTGAAAATGCTACCTTGGAAGTCCGGGACTTCAATCTTCTTCCTAACAACCTGAATTTGGCTTCCAGGACAGACCGCTTGGCCTTCCCAACATCATTGGTACCAACGTGTACCATGACAACTGGCTCTTTCCCAGTTCTCTCTAACAATCTATCTAGATTTCTTGTGATGTCTGCAACTTTTGCACCTGGCAGGCAAGTCACCATACGGTTATCATGTGCATCACAAATCCATTTCTCTGTATTTCTAATTATTGAATCACCTAGTACAAGGAGCCTTTCTCCTGCAATCTGTTCATCTACATGCACCTCATCAACCATATTAAGGGAGAGAACCTCAGTTTGTTCCTGTTGTTCATCTTCCTGGATCTCATCAAGTGTGATGAAGGAGAGATCATCAGGTGGAACCAGTTGTTCCTCTGTGTGTTCCTCATCAGGTGTGATGAGGGAAAGAGCCTCAAATTTATTCTGTAATTTCAGACTCTCAGAGTGATCCCCTACTCTTCTCCTCCTTTGAGTCACATTCCTCCAACCATCTCCCTCCTGAGTTAGTGAAGGGCCTTCTCCCTCAGAACTGTGCCCTGTCTCTTCTTTGTCCAGCATAGTCTGCTCCGCTCTGTCCAAGAACAGCTCAAGCTCTTTAATTTGTTGATGGTTAGATATGCGGGCCTCTAGCTGCTGGACCTTCTCTTCTAGTAGTGCAACCAGCTTGCACTTGCTGCAAGTGTAGTTCTCCATAAGCTTTGGCAAGAACACAAACTTTGGGGGGTGCGCCTGCAAAGAAGAATCATGTAATTCCAGCTGAGAAAACCTATTCTACATATCACCTGCCTATCAGAATCACACTCTTTTGGGCATACTCAGAGTCAACTAACAGAAGATCAATGACTTGTGCATGCATGTGTGTGTGTCTGTGTGTGTTTATTAATTTGTGTCCCTAACTGGTTTCACTTGCAGGTCAAGAAATTACACGTAACATTTTTCCCAACTTGATATAAACAACCATGTACTTCCAAAAGCTTCTATTAGCTTCAGGAAGTGAGGCGGCAAAATATGTATGAATGAACACTTTAACTGATAGAAAATCAATAGCTAAAGATTTCCTGAAACTGAGTAAGTGACACTATAGGAAGAGATGTTCAACATTTTTACTCCATGACCAGTTTCTCAGTTTTAAGAGCAGCTATGTATTTGTGAGTTTTCCAGGTTTACCTGAACAAACTTTTATTTGAATGTCATATGTTTCCAAATTTGTGTGTGTAGGATTCCTTTTCTGTTGTGAAAATGTGTAGAAGGAGGTAGGAAGATGTCTAAGTAAATACACATAAATTTACAGCAATCTGTATATACCTCTTTCCCATACAACAGCAAGGGAGAACATTCAAATAGCAATTGCACACATATATCATGCCATAGTGCTTAGTGCACTCTAATTCCGAAGTAGTAGTTGTGTTAGACTGTTGCAGCAAAACAAGGAGTCTTAATGATGATGGTAAAGTTTATTTGTAATATTTTTAATGTAGTCCACTTCAACAGATATACCAAGTATTGCCTCATTTATTTATTATTACTTTGGGCCATAGTATAGTATGGAATGAGATTCCAAAGAGTGCTTGGGGAAGTTTTGGGTTTTAAAAAATGTACTACTATAATCTGGCATGACCAACTACCAACTGGTTCATCCACTCACAAAACTGACTTTTTATAATTAGCTTTTCCAGCTGCTATACTAATGATGCACATTTAATTGGAAGCTAAATACACTTATTTTCATTCTTCCCAAACACCTTTTCTTTTCTTGTACTATGTAAACTGCCAAACTTTACTTTAAAGGAAGTATCAGACATTTGAACAGGCCAATTGTTTGCTGGTCATTAACTTTTAAATTTTCTCTTCCTATCAAATGCTGGATTGTCTTCCTTTCCTATAATAATAATCATCTTCAGAACTGGAAGGGGCACTATTGATTATTGACCAGCCCTGGTCAAGGAAGTACAGTGTTGAATTGAACTCCAAATCTCTGGATCTAGAGCCAGATGCGAAATCACTAAGTATTCTAGCAATAACTTCTATATTTTTCTGTACAATTCTTTACTAATTTCCCCCATCTCCTGCAGTCAATTCACACAGTGAGCAACATATTGGGACTGAGAATTAAAAAGCCAGTCTTAATTCCCCAGTCAGTAAGGGAGGCAGGCTAGATGTTCTCAGTAAAATTATAAGATTTTTGTAGCAAATGATTTAATGTGTTAACTGTCATGAACTACTTGATGACCTATATGAAACACCACATAAATTATTGTATACAATATATTTTTATGTCAAGTCTCCCTTTCTTTATTGTAGTATTGAAACCTTTCAAAATAACAACTTTGGGTTTCTAATATTCAACCTTTTGTTTCCTTGACAGTATCTGAAATGATTAGATCAAAGAGGAGCTTACCTTTGTCTTGCATCTCTTCTGTTTTGTACCAAACCCATTTGTTTTTGATTCTAGTCTCTCTCTATCTGCTCTCTGATTATGAACTTTCTCATCACAAAATATACTGGTGCTAGCCAAACTTTCTTTGATTTTCCAACCCTATCTTTTGATATACCTCCTTCAGCTTTACTTTAGAAGTCAGTATTCACTGTGAAATTTGTCCAACAGGTTCTTCTTGTAGTTCATTTGATTCTCCCCCCCCCCCTCATAATTGCAAAATGCATCATACTGGCCTCTTAGGTCCAGCAAATCTAATCTGGAAGACTCAACCAAGGTACTCTGGTGCTTCTGGAAAATCTGGCACTGTTTTATTTCCAGTGACTTGTTTCGATCCCTCCTGTTACAATCACAAATTGGCTGAAAAACTTGGTTGGCTACCTTTCTAGTCATTTATTGGTGTGAATAGATGGAAGAAAGCCACAGCCTTGAGTCTGCAAGACATAAGGAGAACTGTTAATAATAGGATCATTTTAGAGGTCAACAATTCATAGAGTTGCCCTGAATTGGAAGTGACTCAAAGACTTACAGTAACAACATTGCTGTGTAAGTTTTGCAAGTGTCCCACTTATCCTGAAAATCAGTTAGCAGCGTGAAGATCACCACTCTCAAAGCCAAGGATGAAAACTAGAGGAACTTGATCATTTTTCAAGACAGATTCCATATGATACCAAGATCACAATATTTAGGACAGGACTTGTCCCTGCAAAATATTCAGCTCAGTGGAACTGATTGCCACCCGTCTTATAGGTTCTCTTCCTAGTGCCTGTTAGGGTGCTGCTGCTTCTCCCAGTGTGAAGCCAAAGAGAACTCTATGAACTTGGGCACTTTCTTCTGGTGTGCCTAATATAATTTAGTAAAATTAGAGATCTTGGCTTTTTTTTGGGGGGGGGCAGTTTTAGTTTCTTTGTTGTGTTCTGTCTCCAAAGTTCACTCACTCTATAATTTTGTCTTTTCTTCCTGTTGTTTAATAAGTTTAATATTTTGCCCTTTTCTATAAATGTACCAGATTTATGAGTGGATATGGACGGCAATCAAGAGATTTTTTTTAAAGTGGCAAACTTTAGTCAGGTAGAGGAGTGCAGCAGTGACACCATTGTTTTTGGACGATAATGTTATCTGTTGCTTGGTAAATTTCATGGCAGCCTCTATAAAATGTCATCCTTAATTTTTCAGGGATGTTAAAAGCCCTTAATGGTTGATTTTAAACAAATAGATCGACCTCAGAAGAAATCAACCCTGACTGCTCCCTAGAAGGTCAAATATTGAAGGGGAAGTTAAAGTACTTTGGACATCAAATAAGAGAGGATTCACTTGAGATAGCCTTGATGCTGGGAAAGGTTGAGGGCAAAAGAAGAAGGGGGAGGCAGAGAATGAGATGGCTAGATCCCATTGTTGACGCAATGGGCACAAAGCTGGCCGGGCTGAGGAGGATGGTGGAGGATAGGGGTGCCTGGTGTGCGTTGGTCCATGTGGTTGCGAAGGGTCGAAATTGATTGTGCAACTGAACAACAACTATTATCAGTATATCTGCTGTTGTGGGCGATTTGTTATACTTCCAAAGTATACTTTTATTTCATTGTATCTTTCTATGGATTAATTTGCATACACTAGGCACCAAAATATAATGTTTTCTTAAATGTGTCAAAGACCATCTTATCAGTTCCTTATCTAAAATGTCTTATCATTACAAATAAAAAAATATGTAGATCACAAATTATACCACAGGTACAACATTGCACATCCTATAAATGGCAAATAATTTAAATGTATAGCAAAATTAGACAACAAGGTGGCATATGCCTGTCTTGGATATTTTGGAAATTTGTTTTTAGGAAGTCACAGGTACAAAACAGATACGAAAAATAGATAAGGGCTTTTACAATGACACTTAATGTGTGAGATAGTACCTGCACAAACTGATTACGTTACTCTGGAGTGTGGTTTTATAAACAATTAAATTGTGATAATATTGAACATAAAAGCAATGTTCTATTTTGTATCACCTCAAATACAGTTACATGACACACAGACTTTTATTGGTATGTGTGTAGCATTTACTGAGGACTGGGGGTTTCCCATGTGTAGTTCTACTTCAGTGCAGTGGAAGCTGTATTTCTTCCTCGGTAATCTGCAGTGGCTCAAGTCGCTAAGACGCTGACTGGGAAGCGGAAGGTCAGCAGTTCGATTCCCGAGTACTGCAGGACGGAAATGAGCTCCCGTCTTCATCCCAGCTCCTGCCAACCTAGCAGTTCGAAAGCAAGAAATTGCAAGTAGATAAATAGGGACCACTTCGGTGGGAAGGTAACAGCGTTCCGTGCGCTCCGGTGTCTAGTCATGCCTGCCACATGACCACGGAAACGTCTGCAGAAGCAGACAGCGCTGGCTCTTCGGCTTAGAAACAGAGATGAGCACTGCACCCTAGAGTCGGATACGACTGGCTTTCGAGCAAGGGAAACCTTTACCTTTACCTTAATCTGATATTATAATAGCACTCAATTACTGGAAAGATTTTGGTCAAACCTAGAGTGGTGTTATATACAGTATATATAAGAGAGAGATCAGAGACCTTGCAGCTCCCGAATCTGTCTGAGGAAGCGTGACCCGGCCCCCAGCTTTAAAAGGTTGAGAACTCCTAGTCTAGAGATCTTCAGGTTCTTCTGTTGAGGAGAGGAGGTTGTTACATATGTAACAATTTTTTCATGCATTTATGATGCTCATGATTTGATGCTGGTTGTGATGGTATTATCGATCTGTGGCTTTATCATTTTTTCCATGTTGATCTCCTTGATTTCTTTTGGTGTCAGCTTTACAAATAATGCATCCTGTTCTCTGGGTTGGACTTGAAATTCATTCAGTTAACTGACAGCTGGAAAGTGTCATACAGCAAAAACAGTACAGTGATACCTCATACAACGTCCAAACTTGGTTCCACAAGTTTGGACTTTATACGGATTTGGACTTTGTACGAGGCATGCAAAATCCTTGCTGCGATGCCTCATACAACGTCATTTTCATAGAGATACATTGTACTGTAACTGCACAGACTTCAGGGCAAAGTCAAGGAAACAGACAGGAAACTGACAGAACTTTAAGAAAACATTGTCTAAAGGCTAAATACATTACAAAAACATGTCAGACAACCCTGATTGTCCAAGAACCTGAAGAATGCTGCAAAAATCCCAGGAATGCTTCTAAAAATTCTGATGAAAAATTCAAAAAAATCCAAAATCACGCTCAAAACCACTCCTAAACACTCTTTGCCTTGTGCAAAGCCCACAAGAGCAATGCACGCATGTGTCCTGTCTTTTATACTGCCCAGGCACAATGCAACCTGGGAAAAACAATGCCTCATACAAAGTTGAGCAACTTTGTATGAGGTAGCTTTTTTCAAGAAATTAGGCGATGTTGTATGAATCCAATGTTGTATGAAGCAGACTTTGTATGAGGTATTACTGTACCTTTATACTTCGGCTTATGTAGCCACCATTGCGGGTGCAACATTTCCTTTCCTATTAGCTGACTAAAAAGGCCACCTTAGGCTGGTATGTGTGTGCATGCACGCACACTAATATTTATGGTGCAGATCAGATTTTGGTGCAGATCAGATCACAGGATAATCAGCTCTCCAAATGCAGCACATTGCCTTACGTTCACGTACAAGCTGTTACAGCCTTTTGCTCTGACATAGGAAACCCAATTACTTTAATTCATTTAATTGCCCATATTAGGAGTTTTCACTTTTATTTGTATGGTTCTCCCTGTGCCATTCAAGGACAACTTAAAAAAACACTATTTTAACAGCTCATGAATTTTAGGCACAGTAGAAAATGGGAATGCTGTTCTGAAAAATAAGAATGTAGAGCAAAATACCATTAAGAGCTATTCAGCATTCTCAGAGGCATCTGTTTCCCATCTTGTGGTACTGTTTAATTGCTAAATGTTACAATTCAGTCTGCAGAAAATAGTATGAAGAAAGAAATTACTTCTCTTCTAAGATTTTGGAAAAGTAAAAAAGAAACAGAAAAGTAAGTACTGCGGGCATGACTAAAATTATCCTACATTTAATTTACCATCTTTTTTAATCTCTCCCTCCCATAATGGTTTGTTTCAAGAAAATTGGATCAAACTCTAGATGGCATTTTATCCTGAGTTTGTACTGCTTGATATTTCTTGAATACCGAAAATGGAAGAAACAGTAACTGTAGAAGTGACAGCAATCTAGGGAGGGAAAGCTCTCTTGTTTATCTTGCTGTTCTCTTGGCTTCTGAACAAATGAAAGTCTAGCTTCTTGCAATGTAGCCTTTTCTGTTTTGCTCTGTGAAAAAAATTGCAGATCAAAGTTACTTATCTTACAGTTTTCATTTATAACATGATGAAAAGAACTAAACTATGTTGTAGACCCAGAGGAAGATGGAGCATACCTGTCAAGTTTTGGATTTGGAAATAAGGGAAATTTCCTGGCAAATAAGGGATACTTGACAGCTTTGCTTATCCTGTGCTGCCCTCCAATGGCGGCAATAGGGCATTGCAATCTAATTAATAAGGGATGACAGCAGGAAAGAGGGTAAAATAAGGGATTTTCCCGGCCAATAAGGGATACTTGACAGCTATGAGGTGGAGAGATAACCTCAAAGAACACAAAATAACACTGATGGAGGTCGCTAGAAGTGCCAGAGGAAGAACCTTGTATCTCCCTTGACACCTGAAGGGGTAAAAGAGGAAGCAAAGAAGAATAAGAAGATAATTGCATAATATTACATACCTGTTAAGTTCTCCACAACTCTTCATCAAGTAGCAAAATAATAGAAAAATAAATAAATAAATTATTGTGGTGTTATAGTTGGATCTTGAAGGTATTGTCTACTGTAGATTTTGGACTTGATTATTGAAATAATTAAGGGACTGCAGTGGCTCAGTGGCTAAGATGCTGACTGGAAGGCGGGAGGTCAGCAGTTTGATTCCCGAGTACTGCAGGACGGAATGAGCTCCCGTCTTTGTCCCAGCTCCTGCCAACCTAGCAGTTGGAAAGCAAGAAATTGCAAATAGATAAATAGGGACCACTTTGATTGGTAGGTAAACAGCATTCCATGTGCTCCGGTGTCTAGTCATGCCTGCCACATGACCATGGAAACATCTGCAGAAGCAGACAGTGATGGCTCTTCGACTTTGAAGCAGAGATGAGCACTGAACCCTAGAGTCGGATAGAACTGGTTTTTGAGCAAGGGTGATCTTTACCTTCACTATTGAAATAATTGCTTAGACATTTGGGAAGAGCATAAATCTACACATTTCCTCAAATTTTCTTTTGCCGAAAATTTACAGATCCTCTCTGAAGAAATGAGCTACTTCTAGCTGGTAGAACGTGAAGGCAACATAGAGAAGCACAGCTCACCAGGAGTATGTGTTCTTCAGGCTCTCTCTTAATGAGAATCTTTTGTATTGCATTTTTTTAATAGAGCTTGTGCAGAAATCATGATTCAATGCAGAATTAATTGTCTGTTACACGGAAACTGAAGATACAGTAAAACATTGCATAAAAAGTGCCTTACTTAGAGACTAACTAGCTTAAAGAGCTGAATTTTATCTGAATGGTTGCTTCGCTTAACAACTAAAACCAAACAAAAATTCACTTAACAACTAAATCGGGGTTCACAATCCCCCCACCAGAAGTCACAACTGGTCACTTACAGTGGTGTTTCGCTTAATGAGCAATCACATGGAATGCATTGTGCTCTTTAAGCGAGGTACCACTGTACATTGCTTATGGGGGTCATATCTGAGAAAAGGAATAGAACTATAATTGACAGGCAACTAGGAGACCTTAATTCTTCTGCAAATGAGACGAGTTAAATTTATAGGCTCCATCTAATTGCATTTTAAGAATAAGAATTGTTCACCCACCCACACAGTCTACAAGTGCAGTCACTCAAACTCATCTTCTGAGATTAAACACAGAGGCGGTCTGGGCCTTAAATAAGCAATATTTTCATGCATTCACGCTTATGGCTAATTCACTCATCATCTGTGAATTAACACACAGAGTGACTTGTCAACTTTTTATCCCTCCCCAGTGTTGTATGTAAATTTGCACCATCACAAGCAGTTCAAAGAGAAGAGTATTTTTTGATAATCAAGAGGTTTTGTTCTCTTTCTTTAATGTTGTGGCTCTATTGTGGATTGTGTGACTTCATCAACCACAGCAAAAAGGATAAGGAGGACATGAAGGGGAATATAGAAAGAAGTAAAGGGATACAGCTTTGATGTGGCAAGAGCCTTTTTCATATTAGGTTTCCTTTGCCAGTTCTCAGCAGGAGATTGTATGCATGTCAAATCTTTTTCCAAATAAGCTTCATTGAGTCCTGCTAGAGAAACTTTCCTGGCTGGGGGAAACTTTCCCTTATTGGTTATTGTACTGTGCAGACGTTGACATAAACAATATATTATAACTGAGTACAAACTCAAACTTGCTGAAAATACTAGACACACACACATTCCCTGTGGGTGTTGGGCAATTAAGAACTAAGCTGTTTTGTCATTATTCCAAATACATTACTCGAAGCAGTGGCTTTTTTTCTTCACATGCATTTCACCATTCTTTATTGCTGAACATTAGCATCTAAGAGTGTGCATACACTGCACAGTTATGGCAGTTTGATAACACTTCAGTTGCCATGGCTTGCACTCATACAGGGTGGCGCGTAAGTCCCTACCCATCCTTTCCGTGGGCACACACCCTGCCCCTCTGCCCAGCAGTCCAATATGAGCGCTTCTTCCCTCCTCCCAGCACAGAATTCACCCCACCCCTCTGCCCATGCAGCCCAATGGGAGTGCTTCCCCAGCACAGCCCTACTCTCTTTGTGGCTGGGTAGGGACTTACGGGCCACCATGTAGAATGTAAGAAGTTGCAGTTTGGTGTGGTTCATAGAATTCTTTGTTTTAGTTCATAGGAGTGCACATATTATAAGTGCCTTGCTAAAATACAAGCCAAAGGATTCCTTGGATGGGGCCATGGCATCCTTAAATTGCCTCTCCCCCCCCCCCATTGTATCTGTGTGCACATATAAATAGTGGATAAAATCCTGATTCACACATTTTTGCTGTGTAAGCCTGATGAGGTCATTGGCTGTTGTAATTTTTCAGAAATGATCCCCCCTTCCCATTTTGCTAGAACTACATCTGTTAGTGGAACAGGATGTCCTCTCAGTTCCATTCAAATTCTAGCCTGGTTTCCTTAAGTAGATTCCCATTTCATTCAGACCATAAAACTCATCAAGAATTGCCATCACTTTTAAATTGTAGCTTCGAAATAATTTATGTCTAAAAATAACTGTAGTTTGCCCAATTCAGATGCCACATTGAACTCAGCATTAATCAAGCCAGCCAAGAAAGAAGAAGTGGAATGTGTGAAAGAGAAGCTATTGAGGCTAGAGAGGGCAAATTCCTACTGTTCTGAACTGTGGTTTTCCAAGAGTTGTATATGTGGCATTTAAACTGAGGCTCTGAAAGTACAATCCAAAGTATATTTATTCAAAAGCAGGTCTTGGTAAATTTAATGGAATATTCTTCCTAGTTAAATGTGTTTCAGATTGCAACATGAGTGGCTATATGGGTATGAACCATATATATTGTTTAATTTTTTTTAAGTTCGGGTTTTTTTTTTGTTGACTATTGCTGTGCTGGTATGAGTTTAGCTTTCTTTCACTAAGACAAAAATGAATTGAGTGAATTATTGGGTGTAATCTGACTGCTTGAGAATTCTAGTCTGTTGACTGTTAGCAGTAGGGTTGGAGATTAATGTATATGTCTTATATTTCCTGAACCCACTGAGGATCTCAGTATCCCCCTCTTTCCTTAATGGGGTCAAAGTTCTAACAATCCAGAGTATGTCATGTCTCTTTCTTGACATCATGATCCTCTAATGACATAAGATAAATTTTGGCTCAATATATTACATTGGTTGTGATAAAAGTATTCTAGTGACAAACGTTATCATTTGTCCCAGTTATTTGTTGAAACAATTGCAGTCCCATCTTCTGTCCCCTCCCTCTACCCATTAAGAAAGAAACATAAACATGACGCATAGTTGAAAGATGAAGTAATTGTTTGCATGTCTTCATGTGATGATGTCATATAATGCTTACAGTGTATGGCTAGGCCTGTATGGATTATGAACTGAAACAATTCTAAAATATATTTTTCTGGTGCATGAAAAGAACACATTATTAAAATGTACTGCTTTGTGGAATTTTATTTGGTATAAAATAGAGACTGGACTTTTAATATATATAAAAGTCTTGCTATATATAGTCTTGCAATAAAGTCTTGTTATATATAATATATATAAAAGTCTTGCTATCCCTTTTACCAAACTGCATCACCATCACCCAAGCACAGTTTTAATAGGACAACATTTTATCTTCATTTTCTTAAACCTTGCAGTGTACTAAAAGTGCAGCAGGTTTTATGTATCTGTTTATTTCACAAAAATAATGTTATTGTTATCTGACCTACTACTTATTGTTTCTGCCATATCTGAATCCAAATATTGGCAATCCCCATGGCGATCAGCAATGAAGCATCCAACCCATTAGTTCTCAGGGTTGTCAGGTTAGTTAACCGCTGCCTGACACTCAGCATTGAGTCACTGACAGTATGGTCAACTCTATTACCATAGCAGGATAACCTGGCCAGACTAGATCTGACCTACTGTACCATATACATTATATTACTTTTAGACATTCTTAAAAAAATATATTTGAGGCTAACCCTCAAACTAACAGTTCCTTGACAGCAAAAAAGATCTAAATCTGTTGAAGTGAACTTGAAAGGATTATTTTACTTTCCTGGTTGCCTCACAAACACTAAATGAATGCCAGAATTATCTAACAAAGATTTACTTATTATAGAAAACTATTATTTATATGATGTTAGCAAGAGTGCTTTGCTGTAAGTACATACTCCGTTTGAAAAAGCTGTTGCTTTCTTCAAGCTTTTTTTTTAATGATCAAATCTAAGTTATGACAGTTGTTGAATTGTACTTTGAAAAACACTGTCTTTATTTAAAAATACTTTCAGCATAAACTGGTGATTTTGTTGAAATTCCAAGGTTATTCTCAGTAATTATATTGCAATTTAGAAATAAATTATGCGAGGGGGGGGGCTCTTGCTTTGATTCCCTGACTAGCAAGGAGTATACTTTTACAAATGTGCAGTGAGTTAATCGTCTTGGACTTGACATGGTTAATTACAGAGACCTGCAAAGAGACAAGAAATATACTTTTAGAACATACACTAGTAGAAGTAGAAACCAGATATTTGTTAATTTACAGCCTTGACATTATGACACAACCCCGTTAGAGAAATAGAATTAAACCGATAAGATCTTTGATAATTTCTCTTATCTGCACTTGGACATTCTTTTAGATTAGAGGTGGGTACAATACAGGCCTTCAGGATTATCTTGTAGCAGCCTATGGATATTTGTAAGGCTTCAGGTGTTCATTTTTAACAGGCTGGTTTATACTTCCAGACAAAAACACCAAAATGTGAAAATGTGTGTCTTAATTGGTTAGGAAACTGAATAAAACTGTAAAACATCTTTCTGAGATCTTTCCCACCATCATTTACCAAGTTATGATTTTTAAAATTTTCTTACAATTCTTAAAATGTTGAATATTTGAAATTAGAAATGATGTTCAATTTTTTTTAACATTTGGTGTTATTAGTAAATAAATTTATTGTCATATGAGACATGCCGAAACTCCCAAGATACCATAAGTGAACCTATCCCAAATGAAAATTTAAACTGGGTTGTCCAACATACCTAGTGTGACAATCACTTTTGATTGTTCATTGTTCTGTGTGGCCTTTTGGCCAAAATGGCAGTATGTAATTTTGAATGAAATATATAAAGGCAATATATACAAAAATAAAGCCTACAGTTATTATGAAGAGCACAGCAGAATCAAGTGCTGATTGGCAGTGGGTGAAATAGATAGATCCTTATAGGTAAAGGTTTCCCTTGCTCGAAAGCCAGTCATATCTGACTCTAGGGTTCAGTGCTTATCTCTGTTTCAAAGCCGAAGAGCCAGTGCTGTCTGCTTTTGCAGATGTTTCCATGGTCATGTGGCAGGCATGACTAGACACCGGAGCGCACGGAACATTGTTACCTTCCCACCTAAGTGGTCCCTATTTATCTACTTGCAATTTCTTACTTTCGAACTGCTAGGTTGCCAGGAGCTGGGACAAAGACAGGAGCTCTTTCCGTCCTGCAGTACTCGGGAATCGAACTGCTGACCTTCAGCCTCCCAGTCAGCGTCTTAGCCACTTGAGCCACTTATAGTGAGCTAAAAATAATTGCCATAAGTTACATTTGATACTTTTAAGAAAACATTATTTTTCTTGGATTCATAAGAACAAAAGATTAAAACTGCTTTTGAGGAATAAAACTATTACTACACTACAGGACAGGATAATCACTTAGCGTGTAAGTCATGTCTGGTTCCAGACTTTCCTGTGTCAACATTTGATCTTTTAAGGGTTTCTGGGCACTAAAATCAGCCTAGCAACCAGCAAAAGAATTCCAGTTGCTTTCTATAGTTAGTTTTTAGTCGCTCAGTTTGTCACTTACATAGCAACCACTTAAGAATTTTTCTCTTAATTGGCCAACAAGAAGGAAAAGCTAAAGGCCAGGAACAAGCCTTTAAGGAAGAAAACTGTAAACTGCTTATTTTCTCTCCACCCTTTCCTGTCTTCCTGGGGTTTAAATTCAACGCAGTTTTTCCATGGCCAAAACAATTTTAGAAAATCAGGGAACTCAAATGTATTTGAAAAAAACTGCCAACAAGGAGTAGTCTTTCTAAGTATACCAACGGCTGTGTGCTGTGAAAACCTTTACCTATAGGACAGTTGTCTCTGAGTCAATGTTTTAGGTTCTAACTCAGCTCAGTCAGCCACAAAGACTTTGAAAGACTTACAGGTGTATGGTAAATTTTGGGGTTTTGTATAAAGAACAGCTTATCTTTGTGTTGGTAAATGTTTACATTAACTTAATTCCAGGAAAACCAAAAGCTGCTATTTTACCATTCAGAAAGTGTTCCTGCTTGCTTATTAAGTATCACTATGAATTTATGAAAACAAGTCTACTATGTAGTAAGTATTTTATGGTGTTAAGGGTTCAGTTTCATTGACTTCAAAAACAAAGTCAAGCATCTTGTTCTCAGCACCAGTCTCCTTAAAGCAGTGATGGCAAACCTTTTAGAGACCGAGTGTCCAAACAGAGGGATGGGGCGAGCTCTGTACTGAGGGAAAGGAGGAAGTGCTCCCATTGGGCTGCTGGCAGTGGTGGGCATTTAAAAAAATCCTGCCACACTGTGGGCGTAGCCATGTGACTTGGTGGGCATGGCCTTGTCCAAGACTTTTCTAGGGCTCCGTTTCACCCCGAAGCGCCCCCCCCCCAGCCACTCCAGAGTGACTGGGGATGCTCTTTGGGGTGAAATGGAGCCCAGGAAAAGTCTTGGACAAGGGGGAAATGGCTTCGAGGTTCTCTATAGATGGATGGAAATAGAAGAGGCTTCTATTTTCATAGCTCTATAGCAAAGAGCCCCCTTCCGAAGCCATTTCCCCCTTGCTCCAAGGCTTTTCCTGAGCTCCATTTCACCCCAAAGTGCCTCCCCAACCACTCTGGAGTGGCTGGGGATGTGCTTTGTGGTGAAACGGAGCCCGGGAAAAGCCTTGGAGGAAGGGTGAAATTGAGCCAACCCCCTCCGAAACCTCTTCTAGGAGGAGGAGATGGGCAGGGTGGGGCTGTGGGCGGGGCCAGCCATTTTTACTACCGGTATCCATGTACTGGTGTGAACCTGCTGATGCCCACCACTAGCTGCTGGGTGACCTTTACTTTTACCTAGAATCTTCTTCTTTGGGCAGTTATGCCTCTGTACTGTCATAGTCTTTGAATCTAATAATCAGTTTCATGCAGCTAAAAGCTAAAGAGTGGAAGAGGAGGATAGAGAAAAAAGTTCAGCTCATTAGATTAATTTTATATAATGAATCACACATGTCCCTATTGTTGTGAGGAAAGATTAGGGATGTCCAATTTTTAATGTTAGGTACCTTGAGAAAATGTTGGCAAACAATCCTGTTGTTGGGTAGAATTTGGAAGGTCAGTCCAGTATATTTTGCTGTCTTAGACGACATTTCCTCCATAGCCCACCCATTTGAATGTCTATAGTATTCAAAGCCAGCCAATTAATTTGGGTGCATGAGGCAGAAAGCCCCACAAGCATGTCTCCCCAATTCTGGCAATTCAAATACAATCATAGTAAATTAACTAACAATCTGTTGCCCTTTCGAAAACATATGTGTGTATATGTTTAGGAATCTGTTTGTGATTTAGGCAACAATCCTCTACTAACCCCTCTCCCACTCCAGGACTAAGGGGCCATTCACATATGATTTATTCTTAATTTCACAGAAACCAGCAGTGGGCAAGAGTACCCTAAGGTGATGTTTATGAGCATACTTTAAGGTGAATTCAGTGTGGCATGGCAGTGTGTGTGTTTTCGTGTCAGAGATTGTACAGTACGGATATCCCCCAAATTCTGTTGTCTCTTTTTCCAAAATATTTTAATCTTTTTAAAAGAAGATATACTATCTCACATCAGCACTGAACTTGTGTGTGTGTGTGTGTGTGTGTTTTGCAATAATTTTGCTGTCTAATTACACCCAAAGCCCCATTACATGCAATGGGGTTTGCTTTGGGTGAGAATTGCATAGATGCCACCTTCTTGAAGTAAATGTGAAAAATTATTCCTGGTGGTCTTCTTCATTGTTTTTCCTGGCTTACTGAACTAAGATATCATCATAGTTACATCATCTGGGTAGAGAAGTAGTTTATTTATGCTCAAGCTGTGATGAAATTGAAAGAAAAGACTCAGAAAATGTCTTTGCAGTGGATAAAATATATCACTCTAGGTAATAACTACATTAGTTAACATTCCATGGACTGTAAAGAATGTTTTTAATGAAATGTAAAAAAAAGGTTGACAGATGGAAGGGAATGCAGGAACATGATAGTTACCATAGAGTCCCACAGAATTTTCATGTCTTTGTTGCACATTTATCTTGTGTTTGATCCTTTAAAATATAGTTTAAAAAGTAGAGTGGCACCTTCTCCCTCAGAAAACAGAGATCTCAGTGTCTCTGTGGTTTAGTGTACAGTCTCTTTTCAAACAGCACACAATTCCAGGCTTCAGCATACTTTTTCAGATATTGTTGGCTTCGTTGTTTTGTTAAATTGCTAATTTTGGCAGGAAGGAGTGCTTAACTGTGCTGATGGATAGAGTGACTCAAGTAGCGTTGTCTTTAATTCAGTTGAAGTGCTGAATTTAAGAAATATAGGATGCTGCTACCCTTGTGCAGTTTATAGTAGTACCCTGTTTCCCCGAATATAGGACCTCCTCCCATAATAGGACACCCCCCCTTTTTTCCTGCCTTTGAAATATAAGGCCCCATCCAAAAATAAGACCTCCTTACCTCCTGGCTGTAAGGCGGCCGGCGTGGCCCATGAGAAAGCCTGCCGCATCAGAGTCTCGATTGCCTCCCCGCTCACAACCAAGGGAAGTTTCCCCTGGTGAGAGCAGGATCGAGACTCTGATGTGGCAGGCCTTCTTATGGGCCACGCCAGCCCCCTCACAGCTGAGGCCAGTCTCAATCGCGCTTCCCCACTCACAACCAAGGGAAGCGTCCCTTGGTTGTGAGTGGGGAAGCGCGATCGAGCCTGGTATTCTTCTGCATGGAAAAATAAGACATCCCCTGAAAATAAGACCTTGTGCTAATTTTGGAGTTTATAAAAATATAAGACAGTGTCTTATATTCGGGGAAACATGGTAGATCTCGGGTTCTGGCCCTATCAGTCCGATTTTGGAGTCCTTTCTCTAGGTCTTAGGCTGCTTAGTTGGCAATCCTAGAGGCAGCTGTAGTAAACAACCAATGTGAGCAGTTCTTAAAAGGAAGCAAATTTTTCATTATTTAGTATGTTCATGAATTTATTTCACCCCCAATATCTATTGACCTAAACTCACCTGGTGAGTTTAAGAATTATTTTTCAATGTCAGGAACAAATAGAACTTACAGTCTTCCCTCCCTCCACAATCAACCTTTGGCTATCCTATTGCTACTTTTCCTTGAGTGTTTCCTACTTTAGCACTATAATTGCTGGAGAGATGGTCATTCTGTTGCTAAACAGTTGAGATCACACAGAGATCTTGCAGTAAATCAACACAAATCTTATGCTCTATCCCACATTAAATTATATCTTTCAGATGATAGTAATGCTTTCTCAAATGTTTATGTAATTGTTAACTAACCTGACTTCCTAAAGGGGCCAACGGCTATGGGCGGGTGAGCCCCTTTAGGTGGGGTGATGGTCACCCTCAGGAGAGGAAACCATCATATTGGGCCCAACGGCACAATGAGTGGAGGTGGATCTCTGATTCCCAATGGTCATGGAGGTGGAAGAGGCCATGCCAGATGAACTGGCTGTGAAGGCACACCTTGTCCATATCCTCAAGGATGCAGCAGTCCATTGCAGTCCCAGTGTTAAATCCTGCATGTCGTGCTTCATGTGTGCGGTGGGTGATGGCTCCGAGATCATAGTGTGTGGGTCACTTCATGGCAAGATGGGATTCACCTTAAACAAATTCATGCCAGTGACATTTTTCCTGCTTCAGGGGAAAAAATGCTTTCTCAGATACAAGTTGCAGTCAATGACAATTTTGTGTATTGGGGGTGCTGCATCAGTTATACATATCTACCTGATTGCTCAATTTCTAGGCTTATAGCCTGGGCTCAGTAAC
Source organism: Bradypodion pumilum (assembly GCA_035047305.1). Taxonomy (NCBI): domain Eukaryota; kingdom Metazoa; phylum Chordata; class Lepidosauria; order Squamata; family Chamaeleonidae; genus Bradypodion; species Bradypodion pumilum. The sequence goes on along the minus strand of JAWDJD010000005.1, from coordinate 198,738,733 downwards.
TTAAGCTGAGGTGGATTTACTGCATTAGTTTCTCTTCTTCTAGGCTAGTGATTCCCAACCTTGCGTCCCCAAAAATTTTTTTCTTGGAGTACAGCTCCTAGAAATTTTGGTCAGCATATCCAATAGTGAAGGCTACCCTTGTGCAGTAGCCTTCAAACCCCCCCCCCCCGGTCAATTCTAGGGACCTAAGTTTGGAAACCACTGACCTAGACTCCCAATTTTCACTCATGCACTTTGAGATCAGTGATTTTCCCTTTGTAAATGCCGTTAAGAGCCCCCCCCCCCCCCAATTCCTGACACTAAAGGCTCTGGCACAAATATTCAGATATTTATCTGGTGCATGACAGGTTTTGATTGAATCATGCAAGCTGTGCAGGATAAATGCAACCCCACCCCCACCCCACCCCAGGCCATGGCATTTATATTTTAGTTTGTTTATATGTTGACTTAGAAACAGACCAAAAATCATAGCATTTCCATTTTTAGAACAGAGTTGAACTATCTGTGTTTTTGTTGTTAGCCAAAGAAGAAGAAGGCCTAAGGATAACTATGATTATGGTCTAAACCTAAAATAATTTTGCCTTTCTCTTTTTGCCTGTCAACTCTTCTATGCAAAATGCAGGTTTATGACTTCTTGTTCTCAATATATTGTTAGTTCCTGTTTATTAATTATCTATAATTGACTGACTCAGATTTTGGTTCCCTAAAGGCAGCTATGCTCTGTTGAGCAATGTGTTTACCCAGCCCTATTTAGACTTCATACCTTGGCAATGTTCTTTTTCTCCTCTGGTTCCCAAAAAGACGCTAGGGATTCTGGGAGTTGCAGTACTAAAAATATCAGCTCCACCAAATCTCTGTATGTTTGTCTGAAGGGCAGCTGTGAACATGAGTGATCACATTATTTGAGAAGCTCATTAAAGGCCTTTATGAAAAAACAGTACGGTGGAACCCCAGATAAAGAGAAAACCTGGTTCCCCAAGTCACGTCATTAACCGGGGAGCCCCCAAGTAACAACAAAAAAATGACTTCCTATGGAGACTACTCGGATAACGCTGCTCCAAGCCAAAACACCGGGGGAAACTCTGCCGTTGGCTGCAGTTTTTGGCTTGGAGCAGCACGAGGGAGATCGGGGGAGGTCAGAACCAGCTCGGATCATCTCCCTGGAGCATAACAGAGGCACCCGTGGTGGCAAAGAAGCCGAAATGGGTGAAAAAAATTCGTCACCACAAAAAAAAAAACTCCAGCTGATGAAGGCGTTTCCCCCATGTTGTGTTCTGATGGTTTTACTGTACACATGGATTGAAATGTATCTGAGTCAATGTAACCTTGCCTATAGCAACAATGTAACCTTCAGCTGTATCATATAAGCCCTGTAATAGGACGCGAGCTAATGACCACCAGCTGGCAGCAGCGAGCGTCCAAGCTCTCTTGGTCCGAACTCATCAAAGGCAACAGCGCGGGAAGTTTTCCCGCCACTACCTACACCTGGACAAGAAGGGCGTGACCTGAAATGACGTCACGCAGACAGTAGCCAATGGGCTACCATGGCACCACGTTCAAATGTATTACTGCTGTATATAAAGAGCTATTGATCCGCCATTACCTCATGTTCCCTCTGTCCACGATGCAATAAACCTGAGTTAACCCAGCCCGAGGCTGTGTCCCGTGTCTTGGTTTGCATACACTAAATTGGCGACGAAGGTGGGATAATGGATCCCCACGGAACAGCCAGGGCACAGAGCGGGTTCGACATCACCAAACCGCAAGACTGGGAGCTGCTTGAGATGGACTTCCAGGCGGCACTGGTGGAACTCAGAGTCAAACAAGACGACGAGGAGAGGAAGAGGGCCATCCTCACCAGAATGCTCGGGATGGAAACCAAGCGGACGCTGGTGGGCATAATCGCTCCGAAGAAGGTGAGCGACTTTAAGGCGAGCGACATCATGAAGCTGCTGCGAGAGCGGTTCTGCCCCTCGAGGGCAATGTTTCCCGCTCGGAGCGCGTTTTGGAGGCGAGTCCAAGCGCCAGACGAGTCGGTTGAGGCATTCGTGGCCGCCATGAGGATAGCCGCCGCCCCCTGTAAATGGGGCGACATCCTGGAGATGATCCTCAGGGACGGCGTGTTATGTGGCCTGAAAGACAAAGAGGTGCAGCGCAGCTTGATGAATAAGGAGCCGCCACCCACGCTGGCCGAAGTCATAGAGGCCGCGGAAGCCGCAGAGTCCACGAATGCCGGAGTGGACGAGATGCATCAGTGGCGTGAGTGGCGTCCTAAAGCCGGCAAGGCGGAAAATTCGGTGCACGGGAAGGCCGGACAGTCGGTGCACGCGACTCGGCGGGCCTCAAAGTCGTCTACGGAAGGCAGCGACGGCGAGGAGGTCCAGAAGGTCCGGAAGGGCGGTCGACGCTGCGAGGGTTGCGGAGCGGCCCACGAGCGCGCGAGATGCCCGTTCAGGAAGGCCGAGTGTTACACCTGCGGCCGTCGGGGGCACATCGCCAAGGCGTGCAGAAAGAGGAAAGAGGGCCGGAGGCAGTCACAAGACCGCGCGGCCAGGCCGGACCGTCCAGCAAGGCCCAAAGATGGCGCCCAGACCACGAGGAAGCAGGACGGCGTGGGCCGCGTCTCGGACAGCAGCGAGGACGACGCCTCAGTGTTCAGCGTGTCCGCGGGACAGTCCCATTACTTCGTTGAGGTATTAGTACAAGGGGCCCCTATTAAGATGGAAATTGACTCGGGGTCCTCCTTTTCCATAATTCCCCAGAAAGAGTTCCTGAAAATCGACCCCCACGTGCGGCCAAAGCTTAAAGCGTTGAGGTCCACGCTACGGGACGTACAGGGAAACAACATTCCGGTATTGGGGGTTGGGAAGTTTCGGGTCAATTTTAAGAGACATTCTGCGGAACTGCCCCTAGTTGTCCTGAAAGGGGGAAGCTGTAGCCTCCTGGGAACACAGTGGTTTCAGCCCTTAGGGTTGTTCATAGGGGGGGTGCATACCGTGGGGGGGGACCCAATACAAGCGGTTTGCGATGCGCATCCCGCCGTTTTTGAGAAAGGACTCGGAAAGTTCAAGGGACCCCCTGTAGCTTTCGACATAGACCCGGAGGTCCGCCCAATAAGACTCAAACCACGCAGGGTGCCGTTTGCACTCAAGGACAAGATAGAGGCGGAATTGGACAAACTGGTGGGCCAGGGGATTCTTATTCCTGTTGATTCCGCGGAGTGGGAAACTCCAATTGTAACGGCTCTAAAGGCTAACGGGGAGGTGCGCATTTGCGCAGATTATAAGTGTACAATTAACAAGGCGATCCGCCCTAATGCATACCCGGTGCCAGTGATAAGCCACCTTTTGGCCAGGCTAAATGGGGGAAAGTGTTTCGCCAAGCTCGATTTGGCACAAGCCTATCAGCAACTTCCTGTGACCCCCGCCACGGCCGCGGCACAAACGATAGTTACACATAAGGGAGCGTTCCAGGTGTCGCGGTTACAGTTCGGCGTGAACTCGGCACCCGGTCTTTTTCAATCGCTCGTGGAACGCCTCCTAAAGGGCCTGGAGGGGGTGTTGCCTTATTTTGATGACGTGTTGATAACAGGGGGGAGTGAGGCTGAACTAGCGAAAAGGTTGGACAAGGTACTGACCGTGTTCGAGAAAGCGGGGCTGAGATTGAGGAAGGATAAATGTGTTTTTTTCGAAACAGAGGTCGAGTTTTTAGGGTTCCGAATCACACCCGAGGGGATTAAGCCGTCTAAATCCAAGGTAGCAGCCATTAAAAAGGCCCCTCGCCCCACATCCAAGACCGAGCTGCAATCTTTCCTGGGGCTCCTAAATTTTTACCATACATTCCTCCCGCGGAAGGCGTCCGTGGCCGAACCGCTCCATCGGTTGCTGAAAAAGGAGGAGCCGTGGATGTGGGGTGATGAGCACGAGAGGGCGTTCAAGGAGCTAAAGCAACTCCTAACATCTGAGGCAATCCTGACGCATTTCGACCCCAAACGGCCTGTGGTCCTAGTTTGTGATGCATCCCCGGTGGGGGTGGGGGCGGTGCTTTGCCACGTGTTGGAGGACGGCAGGGAGGCCCCGGTAGCATTTTACTCAAGGTCCCTGTCCCAAGCGGAGCGGAATTACGCGCAAACCGACAGGGAAGCATTAGCAATCGTATCGGGGACCAAAAAATTTCACGATTTTTTGTATGGCCGCCCGTTCAAAATCGTGACCGATCACAAACCGCTGTTAGGGATTTTCACGGCGCACAAGCCCACGCCGCAGATCCTGTCCCCGAGAATGCTGCGATGGGCTATTTTCCTCAACGCGTACCAACATGAGTTGGAGTACAGGCCCGGAAAGGAGATCAGCCATGCTGATGCGCTTTCGAGATCCCCCTTGCCATTGTCGGACGCCCAGAAGGCGAGAGCAGAAAAGGACCGCCAGGTGTTGCTAATTGAGGTTTTAGACGCTCCCCCAATAGTGCCAGCCGACATTGCTAGGGCGACAGGAAAGGACAGGACACTGGCGAAGGTTTGCTCATGGGTGCAGAAGGGGTGGCCGGGTTCGTCCCCGAGTACGGAGTTCGACCCATTCTTTAGGAAGAAGCTAGAGTTGTCCCTAGAGAGGGGGTGCCTTCTGTGGGGCCAACGGGTGGTGGTCCCTGCGCCCCTGCGGACAAGGGTGCTCGAACTGCTGCACGTCAGCCACCCGGGCATAGTTCGTTCCAAGGCGCTGGCCCGGAGTTACTTCTGGTGGCCGCAGCTGGACACGGATATTGAGCACATGGTTGGCACTTGCGAGGCTTGCCAGGGGTCCCGCCCTGAGGCGGCCCGTCTCCCACATAGGGAATGGGACACAGCACGGGGACCATGGTCCAGGGTGCACGTAGATTTCGCTGGCCCATTCCGAGGAACCATGTTTCTCCTAGTCGTGGATGCGTTCTCCAAGTGGTTGGAGGTTATCCCGGTAAAAAGCACGTCCTCCGCCACGACAATTAGCCGGCTACGGAGAGTCTTTTCCACGTTCGGTTTACCCGACACTTTAGTCAGCGATAACGCTAGTTGTTTCACCTCCGCTGAGTTCGGGGCATTCATGGGGACAAACGCCATTCGGCATATCACGTCCGCACCGTTTCACCCGGCCACGAATGGCCAAGTGGAACGGTTGGTGCGTACAACGAAGGAGGCGCTGCGGCGCATGGGCCCGGGGGACCTGAATCACCAAGTGTGCCAATTCCTCTTAGCGTATAGGGTGACCCCTTTGGCATCCGGCTACTCGCCGGCGGAGCTCTTGATGCGGCGAAAACTGACCACGCTCCTGTCCAGGCTAGACCCAACGAGAGTCGAGGATAAAGGAAAAAACGTGGGGTTGGCAGTCTCGAAAGGTTTCGCTGCCGGTGACCCTGTTCACTGCAGGAACTATTCCAGCGCAGGGCCAGCCTGGGTGCCAGGGACGGTTGTAGAACAGACGGGGCCAGTGTCGTACCGGGTCGAGACGAACACCGGCCTCCTCTGGAGGAGGCACGCAGATCAACTGAGGCACAGAGTGATTGGGCCGGTCAGTGGAGCTCAGCAACAGGATTCAGCGTTAGGGTTCTCCCCCACCCGCTTAACCCAAGGGGGAGACAGCAGTGGACAACAGTCCCAAGCATGGGGGGAAGGAAGCAGAAGCAGCGGCCCCGACTCATATCCCTTTGATACGCCAGCTCTAGCAGGGGCCGGGGAAGGGGGAGAGGAGTTCGCGACCGCTGCCCCCGATAGTGATTTTGATTTTGATTTGGCGAGCCGGGGGGGTTTTCAGGAGTGTTCCCCCACCCATCCAAGCGAGAAGAGGGGTTTTTCGTTAGCCCCCAGTGCCCCCGGTTCCTCCCTAAGAAAGAGCACACCTCCCAACAGCGCCGCGGAGCCGCGGAAAGTCACTAACGAGTCTCCCTCTCATATTGCAGGACAGGAGACCAGGGGACAAAGAGAAGGTAGCAATCCCAGGGAGAGGCAGCCCGCACCGAGACCCCAGCGTGTTCGAAATAAGCCATCTTGGCTGAGAGACTTTGTCTCATAAGGGGGGGGGGAGTGTGTTAAGGTGGGCTCGAGACTGGGCTCGAGACTTTGTCTCGTCCTAGGGGGGAGGGATGTTGTGTTCTGATGGTTTTACTGTACACATGGATTGAAATGTATCTGAGTCAATGTAACCTTGCCTATAGCAACAATGTAACCTTCAGCTGTATCATATAAGCCCTGTAATAGGACGCGAGCTAATGACCACCAGCTGGCAGCAGCGAGCGTCCAAGCTCTCTTGGTCCGAACTCATCAAAGGCAACAGCGCGGGAAGTTTTCCCGCCACTACCTACACCTGGACAAGAAGGGCGTGACCTGAAATGACGTCACGCAGACAGTAGCCAATGGGCTACCATGGCACCACGTTCAAATGTATTACTGCTGTATATAAAGAGCTATTGATCCGCCATTACCTCATGTTCCCTCTGTCCACGATGCAATAAACCTGAGTTAACCCAGCCCGAGGCTGTGTCCCGTGTCTTGGTTTGCATACACTAAACCCCACTGTTTTGGCTTGCAGCACTGCCCAGAGGGGTCGCGGGGTGTCGGAAACAGTGCAGATAGGGTCCCTTGAGCCTCCCAGAGAGGGCAGAGGGGACAGGAAGCCAAAATGGATGAAAAAAATTATGTCACCATTTTGGCTTCTCTGCCACTGCGGGTGCCTCTATTAGGCTCCAGGAAGGCGATCCGGGCTGGTTCTGACCTCCTCTGATCTACCACCCCCCACCCCCCGCACTGCTCCAAGCCAAAAACTACAGCCAACAATGGAATTTCCCCCAGTGTTTTGGCTTGGAGCAGCATGGGGGACTCAGGGGAAGTCAGAAACAACCCAGACTGCCTCTGCCCACCCCCACAAAAAGGATGACCTGTTCACGCTGGTTGGAGATGAAAAAATTGGCATCTTCGGGTCCCTGTGTCTGGCTCTCCGCCTACCCAGGAGTGTCTGGGAGGCTGGGAGGACCTATTCTGCACTGTGCCCACCTTCCTAGCACCTCTCTGGACTGTCCAACAGCTGAGAAAAGTTGCAGCCACCATCTTATTTTTTATTTTTTAAAAACAAGATGGCAGCCACAACTTTTCTCAACTGTTGGACGGGCCAGGGAGGTGCTAGGAAGGTGGAAACAGCATGGAATAGGTCCTCCCAGCCTCCCAGACACTCCTGGGTAGGCAGAGAGCCAGACACAGGGACCCAAAGATGGCGATTTTTTCATCTCCAACCAGCATGAACAGGTAGGAGACCAAACACGATTTCCCGGATAATGACGTAACGTCGTTGTCCGGGAGATGACTTTTCAGGAAAACACAAGTTGTCCGAAAATGACGTTGTCCAAACACATTGTTACCCAGGGTTCCACTGTAAGAATTTATGTTAGGTATAATGGGAAGGAACTTCTAACCCCTAGGTCAATGGTGGCGAACCTATGGCGTGAGTGCCAGAGGGGGTAATCAAAGGTATCGCCTTCCTCCTGCAATTGTAGTGTACAGTTAGTTTTTTTCCATATATGCTGCACTAAGTCCCGTTGTTTCTTTTTGATTAGATCCCATTTGAAATCAACAGGACAGGTTAGGCATGCATGACAAAGGCAGGGGTTCTACACAGTATGGAGTCCCAGTTGCATAGATGTCCCAGCCACTCTTTGCCCTTTGGATAGAGCCCCTTCATGCTAACAATTTATGTGATTCCTGCATGAAGAGAGCTATTGGCTGTATGTATTCCACTGTTTTCTTACATTGTAATCAAGTTTGGCATGTCTGTGCTGTGTATTTGTGTTTATTAAAACAGGATTGCCTTCAGATATCTGGCTGAGGCAATCAATATCTAAAATAAATTAAAATAAATAGCTATGGGTAGTTTAATTATTTCAGCATTATTCATTACCCCTTTTATTCTTAGAATTTTTACTTTAGCAGTAATGAGTTTTATCAGATACTTTTTGGGAATGCTGTATACTAAAATACATCAGTAATTACTTAACAGTGAAAGGAAAACTTGGGAATAGCCTTTCTTGCTGAATATATAAATGTGCTATGAGTTTCTCATAATTATTATCTTGGGGGGATCCAGCCCAAACATTTATATAAATTTTCAGTAGGTAGTAGTAAATATTTCCCTTGTTCGAAAGCCAGTCGTATCCGACTCTAGGGTTCGGTGATCATCTCTGTTTCAAAGCTGAAGAGCCAGCGCTGTCTGCTTCTGCAGACATTTCCGTGGTCATGTGGTAGGCATGACTAGACACCAGAGCGCACGAAGCGCTGTTACCTTCCCACCAAAGTGGTCCCTATTTATCTACTTGCAATTTCTTGCTTTCGAACTGCTAGGTTGGCAGGAGCTGGAACAAAGACGGTTGCTCATTCCGTCCTGCATTACTCGGGAATCGAGCTGCTGACCTTCCGCCTCCCAGTCAGTGTCTTAGCCACTTGAGCCACTGCAGTAAATGCACCCCATTTTGCCTTCTTAAAAATTCCATCTTGGATAGGGAAAAGATGACACTAAGGGTATATTTGTGCCAATTTCAGCCAGAACTGAGTGATGTTGGCTGGGGAAAATCTGCTAGCACCAATCATGAAGTTGTCACTGGGAGTTTTTTTTTTCATTGGTAGTCACAAAGCAGGATTATACTCCTTCCTCCAAGCTGCCAACTTAAATGTTCCACTATCCTTTGCATCAAATTACAGACACAGTCTGTTCTCATCTGCCCAGTCAGCAAGTATCTTACCATTTTCACTCTACTTTCACTGAGTATGATGGCTGTTGAATTCTCCAAGATATATAGTTTGGTGTAGGGATAGGGATATAACTTGTGGAGGCCAGATAGTGACTGGGGGGGGGGGTGTCCTATATATCCGTTATTGCTTTTTTCTTTCTGAATATAAAGTCAAATATTACAGTCCAAGACCAGCATAGAACAATAAAGGGAACAGAAGCTAAAATGGGGGTACCCAAAACATATCAAGAGACAAAAGTTAAAATTAGGATACTTAAAAATGAGCATTTTACTCAGAGTTAAGGAGTAGTAAAATTAGTACATAGATCAATAAGGTTACAGCTATTACTATGCCTATGCTGTGGCACTAGTAGTTTATTTGGCTGAAGGTCCTGCCAGGATTGTTCTTCTGATCTTAAACACTGGCACAGAACCTGACAGTGTTGTGGGTGAAGGTGGGTCTTTCATCAGATAGCAGCCGGCATGTGTATGTGCTGTTTGTCCGGACAGGATATTCGTTATTGCTAATTCCACTATTTTGATGGCTATCTCATGTTTATTATTGATATCAGATGCAGAGCACAGCTGGGTATTTTCAATTGTTGACCGTATATATGTTGCCACTCCATAAGCAGGATGGTATGTTGCTCTCAACAAGACATTGCCAGGAATCCTGCCTCTCTATTTAATTTCTTCAATCCCATAGATTCAAGTGAATGAATAACAACGTATTCAGTTATTATCTCCATAGAGCAGGGGTGTCCAAACTATGACCCATGGGCCCAATTAGGCCCATGCATCTTATTAATCAGGCCCGCAGTGAGAACCCGGGCATTCTGAGACATGACCCTGCCCTCACCCGCTTGATGTCACTTACAGTGGCGGTGGTCATAGCGGTCGCACTTTCTCCCTGTTGTTCAGGGCGTAGATCTGCTTGTCCCTAAGGCAGCAGAAACCCCAAAGTTCTGTGTCCCCTCTTTGAAATCCACGGCGTTAGAGACCTCATGGCAATGACTACATTTCTCAGACTCCCTCAGTGCCACGGGCCAAGGGAGTCTGGGAAATGTAATTGCGGCGAGGTCCCTAATGCTGCGGATTTCAAAGAGGGGATGCAGCAATTTTTTTTTACAAGGCAGCGTTCCACGAGCAACCTGCCTCCGCCTCCCGCACCTGTGTGTCGGGGGCGGGACTGGCCCGGCTAAAAAAAAAGTTTGGGCACCCATAGAGCAAGAACTGTGGTAAACCAGAAACATTCAAATAAGAAGTGTCTCTCTTAAGTAGAAAGCAGTGATAGAGAGTGGAGTGAAAACCACTTTATAGCACTCTTGATGTTATCTTGATAGGTTGGATCACTGAGTTAAAACCAATGTATTGGCTGAAATCGTGTTGTTTAGCATAGTAAATCATTAGATTAGGCTAATTGGATCAGTTAGATTTAGCACTGATAAGTTTGGCCAATGACAAAGCCAAGAAAGGGGCTTCATTTTGTCAGTCCAGGGTTTGATAAGGACATGAAAGAAGAAGAATTAGATTTGGTGAGTCAGCTTCTCTGTGTGTGCCATTGATTCAGTGGGCCTGCTCTAGTCATGTCTTACCGCTTAAGCAACAGGATTTCAATATAGTAGTTCTAAAACTTCCAGTGCTGATTAATTTCATCTTGAGAAAAAATAATTACCCTGTTAACTCTTGCACATTGTTCATAGCTTTGCAAATGTTGACCATGTCCTCTCTTCAGTTATCTTTATTCTTAACTCTAAAATCCCAATGTTTGTGTTTATATATATTAATGCATTTACAGTCTGTGTTTATATATATTAATGCATTTACAGGGATAAAGGGAGGCTTAAGCTTCACACTCATAACATAATTTTATAGTATGATATAGTATGAATGTTGTAAATGAACACAGTAATCTTTGAGAACAGGTTTTGTACATCTGTAAATAATGATGCATTATAAAGTCTATACATGGGTATACTTGTACAGTATGTGCATTTTTTTTTCCTCCCAGGGCCAGGAAGAAGCTTCATTTAAGTTTGGCAAAGATGTAAATTAGAAATATTTTTTTCTTATAAGAAGGCACAAATGGTTTTGAGAATTTTTGTTTGCTTTAAAACACATTCCTTTTGCTATATTTCTATTTCTCAAAGTTACCATTGTTGATGTAATATGCAATTACTAAGGTCTGTGAATTAGTGTGAAGGGCTACATTGCTGTTTTAACAAGAATCTTAACTTGCCTTCAAATATGAAACACATGTTATAGCAAAATCATTGTGGCACATGCATTATGTTTTGTGAGGCTGCCATAGATAAAGCTAAATGTAATATACAGTTGTCAGTGTTAGTTTGCAGAATATAGAGTAAACTCTGGACTTGTTAGGCTGTCCTGGAACAAGTGGTGTAGACATTTTAAGCTCTCTTTTCAGGGGAGGGGGTTCTGCATAGGAGGAAAAAACCTATATGAAGGGAACCAGAGGCCAGAATCCTATTATATAATTTAACTGATAGGTTTCAGTCTGTTCCTTATGGGTACATAAGGTGTCCCATGCCACAATTGTTATCGGTGTTTGCACGCACTGCTTGGTGTATACACACATGTGCCCAGAAATTACAATGGTTTGTTTTTATTTAACCCACAAGGTATGGTTTTACGACTTTGCTTATGTTATGCAATAGGATTTTGGCCAGAATAAATCTGTGGAATTTAAATCACACTAACATTAACATGATGACTTAATCATGGCAAGTCTTCTTAAGGAGGGGTACACAGAAATAGCCTCCTCAAAGATTGTAGTATTTTTGAACTACAATCAGGTGTATCCTGATAACAGCAGCTTTTTGCTGCCAGCTAATCTTTCTCACACCAGGTCAGGCAAAGGGAACTGCAGAATGAACTCACCAAAAGGTGACTTCATTTTGGCAGTTTCACGTCTGACCTAGACACGGAAGAAGAAGACCTCTTTAGGACAACCATCTTAAATTCCTTTAACTTAATGAAGAGGACTTCTTAGGCACAACTATATTAATTATATTCTAGGCATGGAATACAAATGCAAAATCAGGTGGTTCCTTTATTAGATCACTTTTAAAAATTGAATAAACAGCTCATGTTCATTGTTAATCCATCTTCCTCAGGCTGTGCACCAAGATTATGTGGATAGTACAGAAAATAGTATATATAAGAATCCCAAAAAGTCATAGTGGGTGATTGTGTCAGATGATATGCTCTCAGGGCACAGACAGAGGAAGATGGGTTAACATTGAAAGCTAGGTGTTGGCTCAGTTTTTTAGTTTGCCTTTGTACTTGTATAACATAAGGACCACACAGCCTTTTCTAAAAAAAAATTCTGATGTTGTACTTAAGCCTTGCGTTGGCTTGATCCCATTTGACTGAAAGCTTCTTTACACATTCTTGTAAGTGCTCAATATACTGCTTAGTTTCATAAACTCTTACTTGAAGAATGTTTCATGGGCCATGACACAAATCTTGAGCAAACGTACTCTTAGGTGTAATGGTTGCCTTCACATGGCCAGTCACAGAACAAGCCCTGTGAATAGGGTTGCCATAATTCTCTACCGCCGAACCAGGACAGCCACATGATGTCATTGCATTCTTCCAACTGTGCTTGCATTGGATGGGGCTGTCAGGGAGACCATAACTCTAAGAATCCCTGTCCAGGGTGGACAGCCTCCATCAGTTTAAAATAAACTGTAGTCAAGTGTTTTCCCCCCCGTGTGATTCTTTTTGCAAAATACTATTCTTGATGGTTCTTTTTTATTTTTTAAAATAAATTTTCTTGAGCCACTCTTGAAACCACCCTTTCTCTCCCTGAGGTCACCCCACCCTCCCCTTCACATACACCCAATTGAAGTAGACACCCTCAAACCCCACATGAGGATCCCTGTCTGAGGGATGTTATGTCCAAGTGTTACCTCACTTCAAAGGGACACAGTGCGTGAAGTGGATCCGCCAGAGGGGCGCCCTCTTCAAAGGAGGGGCGCATTTCAAAGCGGCGCAGGAGACCAAATGGTTGTAGTAAACTGTGATTGTCCGCTGGTATGTTCTTTTGTTGTTGAATGGGAAAACCTCTGTATATAAGATACCATCTTCTCCCACATAAGTCAGTCTCGTCTCCCGATCGGAATAAAGAATCACTATGTTTAACCCACACTCTGCTTCCTAGCCTACTTCTTGCAAGAATCTAACAAGGGAGTATGGCCCGGCCCCCGGCTTTAAAAAGTTGAGAACTCTTGCTTTAGATATTGAAGAACATCTATTCATATTGACCCCAAAATTCAAGATAAGCCAATTGATTTTTGCAAAGAGTTAATTCACTGCCTCCCTGCCTTTATTTCAATTATCTCGCTTGCAAGCATCTCCCCTCCCCAGCGGGCTTCTCAGGGTGCTGTTTTGGCTTCGCTGCTTTCAAGCAGGATAATTGAAAGAAAGGCAGGGAGGCAGTGAATTAACTCTTTGCAAAAATCCCTTCCTTGGTGGGGGCGTGATCTTGCTTCCTTTGTTCATATTTAAAAATCCGGGACTTTTACATGTTTTTTCTTGAACCGGCCGGGACAGCTTGAATCCAGGAAAATCCCGGAAAACAGAGACATATGGCAACCCTACCTGTGAACCTCATTATAACTTGTATCAATAGAGATTCTATTTCCAAGTCAGAATTTCCCCATCTTAACTATTCTCCTTATAACCAATATTGGTTGTTAATAGGAATTATTAACATCAACTTCCTTAACTTGAATATTGATTTGAAATAGGTATAGGTAAGGAATGATGGTACAAAGAAATATTATGTTTGCGGTTGTTTTGTTTTGCACACTGAAGCTGTAAGAAGAAAGCAAAATGGGTGTGAACAAATTTAATGAGAGGGAAAATATATTAATTAGTTACAAAGCATCATTGCAGAAATTGGTACTAGACATGAACAGAGTAGTTTGACTCAAGTCTAGATCTGTTATCACACTGCATACAGGGATATTGAAACAAAAGAGTCATGTGACATGCACACATTGAGTCAAATTATTTCAACATTCAGAATTGCATACATCTGACCTTGTGCAATATGGGACAGAGCTATGTGAGTTCAGATCTTTGAAATACCAACTCCTATGATTGTGTCCTTTTTCTGATTTACTAATTTTGCACTTTGCTATTTGCAAATCTTACAGTGGAAAAAAATTCTTTCCTATCAATGCAGTTGAAGGATTAGTACTATGCCAAGGAAGGATAATTTTTGTTCTAGTGGTTGCTCTCATTATTCACAGGGCAGACCTATTGTTAGACAATTGTTTAATTTTTAATGTTCCAAAAGGTAAGCAAATTGTTAGTTATTTGCAGCTTGGTACACTTTGAGTCCAAATTAGAGTAGACTCACTGAATCAATGTTACATAACTATTAAAGCAAGCCTTGTTCAATTAGTAAGTCAACTTTATCTGAGACTAAGACCACAGTTTTCTCCAATACTGTACCATGTTTTGAATGAACCTGCATAATATATTAAATAACACCTATAAGCAGTTAGGAGTCTGGCCATGTTATCCTGCTATGGTAATAGAGTAGACTATTCTGCCAGTGACTCAAGGTCGATTGTCAGGCAGCAATTAATTAACCTGACAATCCTGACGATTAAAGGCATTGGGTGGAGAAGTCCACAAGGAATGGTGATGGTCCCCAAGTGGATTAAATCTCGCTTGAATCCATCTTTGATGGAAGGTAGCAGCATTGTCAATACTGGCCTGGGGCTGATGAGGACTTTGTGAGTCAAAAGGGCTCAGGACCAGAAAATGACTCATGGAACTGGATCAGTGGTATGGGGGTCATGCTGAGGTGTGGAAGGCAAATGGAAGGCCACTGTATTGTATTCGCAGGACAATCTTCATGGCTGATCGCCATGATGATAGCCAATATTCAGAATCAAATACAGTACAAGAAGAAGAAGCACTGTGCATACAATATACAGGTTGTAAAATCACAACCAAAATATCAGTATAACACAATATCACATAATAAATAATTATTAAGTCATGGCAAGAATAATAAAATGAAAAAGAGTTGTAGTCAAAAAAAAAGCTATATCAACAAACATTTTAGAAGAGTTTTGTAACTTACCACTGATCCCGTCCAATATAGGAAGATGTTCAAGAAGGTTGCTGCCAGTATGATTAAGATTTTAGTATGGCTATGTTGTGTTGGTTGCAGGGTGACCAAGAAAGCCTTCTCTGCAGAATGCAAAAATTGACTCTACACAAATCTTGAAAAACCTGAGTCATAAAATAATAAAACTTATTTGAGATTCTAAAACTTTTATCATGGTAATTTAGTTTTTATTTTGAATTTTTATTTAAGAACTGTCAGTAGTAAAGGAAGAGAAGAAATTCCATGTGGAAGTTAGACTCACAATGGACATTAAGCATGCTGGCTGAAGCATTGGAATCCAAAAATAATTTTTCCAAGTGATGAAAACTTGCAAAAATATGGTATCATAAAATACTGTGTCATTGAATGTACTGGGGAATATGACTAAAAGGAGGGCCTTTCATGTAGTCTGAGAAAGTCAGGACTCATTGACTTTTCACTTCTTTTGTCACTGAAGAGGAGTTCTTTGAAAACATTTAAAGGTAGTAGAAAGTTGCTAGATGGGCTACCATCATATAAAGACACTCTGTATTTTGAAAGATCTCCTTCCACAGCCATATAAATGTAGCTGTGTCTTACTTCCAGGCAGTAGTGGCCCCACGATCAATAGAGTCCTTTTGGAGAGTCAGGTAAACTAGGTGCAAGAGATCCAGAGCTAATACAAGAAGAATCCAAAGTCCAGGCAGTCTTGTAGTCACAATAACCAAATCAGAAGAGTCTAAAAAGTGTAGTCAAGTCAATCCAAACATTCATTCACAGTAAAGTTGCCAACAAAAGTTAAGATACATAGAAACCAGAATAGATATTGTCTCTGGCAAATCTGCTCTCCCAAATTGCGGTTATTTGGTGAGGATGTCAGGTATAGTTTTTGGATAGTTGGTTTCCAAGGGAGGAAGAACTTTCCTTCATGGACACCCTCTAACCCTTATGAAGTTTCTTCCCTTTGGTACACTTTTCCTACAGCTGAACACTTCCCCTGGGAGTATTTATTTTGCTTGATTGTTTACTGTTTTTACCTTAGGTATAGATAGATACAGTATATATTCTCCATATATTTATAATTTAGAAAAATTGTGAGGGATCTCATTCTTTCATTTCTATGGACTCTTTCCTCTGAATGTCTAATATATGGATCTCTAATTATATGAAGTCAAGCCAGAACAATACAAGGGGTGAAAAAGAAAGTTACATGAATGAGCAGGTCAACCAAGCAAGGAATCAAATGCCAGCATAATGATTTCTCAGCCACTGTGACAGCTGTACATGCAGTGAGTCCTTTGAACATGGAAATAATTATGTCATGACAGTGATACAAACTACTAATCTCTTTTTAATGGATTCTCACCTTTGTTAAGTACATCTGTTATCACTATGTTGCAAGGTTTGTGAGACCCATTTCATAGTTGGAAGTAGATGAGATCTGTCAGATGAGGTGCTATCCACAGGCACTGGGTGGCAAAGGAAATGACTGCTGCTTAAATCTGAACATTTGGCTAAACTGAAGATCTGTTCCAACCTGCTGAAGCTTGGAGGAAGTGATAATGCCTGCATCCTCTTTATTCTGTAGCACAAGGGCAGCAATGCATAAGTTTCTGATTCATGTTCAAGCTTACCCCTTAGTTGGGCAATGATGGGAAGGGCTAGAGCTTTTTCTGCCTACAATTTCCAGAACCCCTAAACTGACATAGCCATGTGGCTGGGGGATTCTGGCCATTATGATCTAAAAGGCTTAGTCTTCCAGGACTATGTATGTGCCTTCATACATAAAAAGCCAGAAACACAGTGTTTTCCCCAAAAGTATAAAAAATAATTTTATTGTTTGGCATCTTCAGTTGTGTGTATTGTAAATTTTGTTAGAAACATAATCAAACTATATTTTAAAATATATAAGTAGACATAATTTATTTTTGATACCTATTGTGACTGTAAACAAGAGAAGATATGTTGTTACAAGTCTGCACTCTAAATATTTGGCAGGCTATCAATATAAATAAATTACTCTAAACTTTCTGGTTTTTCCAAAGCATAGTTACAACTTTACTTCTATAGACTTGATGTTTACTGCTGCCTGTTGTGTATACTGAGATTGCTATCAGTTATACAGTTGCACAAGAGAGAGGATTCCATCCCGAGAAGATAAAATTTCACATGACTTTTCCAGTCAACCAAATCTTTTTCCATGATCCAATTGTGCCTCTGGGTGACTTGCCCATCTTGCAAGGGGAATACCTGGAATGCAGAGCAGACCACTTCTGGTTTCTGTCATCCCCATTTGAATTACAAATTACATTTGGAAAATGCATCTTAGCCCTACAGTGTGTTGACCCAATGCTTTATTGACACTTGGGTGGTTAAGACTATCGAAGGGTTTGGCAACTTAGCTGTCATCGTTGTCGTCAGCTACTACTTGAATCTGAGTATACATTTTTTTTCCTGAAGGTTTCAGGAAAAATGCCATTGCCGTGAATTTGTTTAAGGTGGATCCCAGCTTGCCATGAAGTAACCCACACGCTATGATCATGGAACTATCTCCTGTGGCACATAAGAAATGAGACATGCAGGATTTAACACCGGGACTGCAATGGACTGCCGCAGCCTTGAGGATATTATCAAGGTGCGCCTTCATAGCCAGTCCATCTGGCATGGCCTCTTCTGCCTCCATGACTGATGGTAATCAGAATAGTGAAGTAGTTCCTCCTCCACTCATGGGCTCATCTGCCCATAGCGATTGACCCCTTTAGGGAGTCAGGTTATTTACCACCACTCAACACTCGGCATTGAGTCACTGGCTGTACGGCTGTATGGTCTACTCCATTACCGTAGTGGGATGTCCAGCCAGACAACTTAGCATCCTTCCACTATCGTAAGACACAGTCAGCTCAGACAGCAGACTGGGAGGATACAGGTTATAATTCCACCCCCACCTCCCAAAATTGAAAGGTACCATGTCATGTGGCCATGTTACATAATGCTGGTTGATCCAAAGAAAAAGCAGTAGACGCCTGTTACAGGGAAAGCTGTTTTAAAAAGTCAGCGATAGGTAGCCATTTATTAATAACTTTGCAGGGAGAACTAAGTTTGGCATTATCTACCAATGTTGCAATTCAATGAATATTTCATGCATGTAGAATTTATAGGGATGTAGAAGATGGCTGTAATATTAATATTACAACAGATAGTTCACGATGCAGTGTTTACACACCATCAGTTCTCTTGTTATATTAATATATCTCTTTTGCACACTTGCAGATCAAACCCAATTTGAGTATCTTCATCCTCCCTTTTCACTCAGCTGTTTGGTCACTATTGATGTCACCTCCATATCTTTCATTTACGACAAGGCATCTCAACTAATGCTACATGTACCCCCATTTAGACATTGAGGTTTCCATAATAAGGTTTCCATAATAACCCCTAAAATTTGGATTGTTCCCAGTCCCCATGTGCTTTTGCAGATGTAGCATCTGTCATGGATTATCTATTGGAGGCTTTCTGACATGCTGATCATAATTTCTCCCACTCTGTTCCTTTTTTCCATCAAATTAGCGTATAACATAATGATCAAATTGTCCTTATCTGAAAATTTTCAATTCTTTGTTTCTATCATGATAGCACTCAAGAGTCTCTGGTACAGTAATAAGGGGGACCTAAGATATAAAAGTCAGGACCCCACTGATTCAGGAAACAAAGCACTCCTAACTGAGCTGACATAGGAGGAGGTTGTGTTGTGCTAACAAAGGCAAGTGGGCTGCTTTGCATCCCAGCCAAAGGAGATGGTAGCAGCAGAAATGGTTTGATCCAGGGGTTCCCAACCTAAGGCCTGTGAGCTGGATCCAGTCCATAGCGCCATTTCATGTGGCCTCCCACCATTCCAAGGGCATTTGAGAAACAAAATGTCTGCCCCTTTGAAGCAGTTGGGACAAAATGGCAGCCCCCATCACGCAGGCAGGGCAAAATGGATGTCCAGCCCTCAAAGCTGACTGAGAGAGCATGACCCGGTCCCCGACTTGAAAAGGTTGGGAACCCCTGGTTTACTCAATATCTAATCTATATAACCAGTCTCCTACTGAAATTAAACATTATATTATATAATGTTCTTTTTTAGAGAAAGTAATATAATGATCAGCTTTACAAATGCATTTGCTTCAGAATTCTGACAAGATGTTGGTGGAGCACATCAAAACGTCATGCAGCAGGCAGTGTAATACATGAAGTGGCATGTTAAGGGAGTAGAATACAGATACTGTAGTTGCCTTCATTGTGTAGGAAGATGAGCATTTCCCGTATAAGTAGGCCTGGTTAGTGCTATAACCCTATTTACATGACGTTCATAATGAAGTAAGGCTGCATGTTGTTGAGCTTTGCCCCAAATTGCAATAATACTTCTGTTTTCTTTTCTTTCCCCCCCCATTCTCTGCATAACTTTTGTAGAATGGCAAAGGACCTTCCTGTACTTATCAGGATCTTATTTCTCATTTTAAAACTCCATTTATTCAGGATCTCTATACAAGGCCTCTGTTCCAGAAGTTATAGAAAAGGTTAAGACAGTAAGGGTGAGAGAACTGTCATAGTTATAAGGAACGGAGCTAAAAGTTATAAGGAACGGAGCTAAATGATGGGGCCCATTGCCCTCTTCTAAATGCAGCTACGTTTTACTAATACTAGCAGAGGACCCGGCGTTGCCCGGGGGTACCCTACCCGGGCCAAGGAGAGACCTGCAAAAAGAAGGACAAAAACTGAGGTACATACAAAAGTGTAGGGCTTGTCACGTTTTTGGTTTTGCCACATGTATTCAGGAAGATTCAGAGGCTCAACAACTGCTTAACATGTCTGCAGCAAATGCCATTGGCAAGGTGTGGAATCCCACACACCCCTCCCTCTCTCCCTTAGCCTAAAGATTGATGTCGTCATATGCTGGAAAGCATTCATCTAGTCTTAAATTATTAGAATTAATCCACTGTTGCATTCCAGCATTTTTTTCCCAGAAGTAAATTTTATTAGGAAGACTTATCCTTTGCCCAGGCAAGTTGATCACTCTTTAAAATAATTAATTGTACTTTCAAGTGCCTCTTTGTGTTTGGTTTGGAGGTGGTGGTGGTGAGAGGGAGAAATTTAAGGACCCCATTGGGGAACATATGGACCCCATTGACAGAATTGTTCAATAATGGCCATAATTACTGATCATTAGTCATGCTGGATGGGGATAAAAGAATCTAGAGTCCAATAGCCTAGCAAAAGACATAGGTCCCTCCTCTCTTATACTGCTGAGGTTACAAGACAAGTTTTCCCACCCACTTCTTTCTCTCTGAGCATGTTTTTACAGTACTGTATGTTAAACTGTAAAGAAAAATCACTTGAAAACTACAAAATAGACCTTCACCTTTCAGCTTTGAAAGGCTATTGCCAGAGAATAAATGGACTAAGTGGGGTGGGGGATGTTGAATAAACATACTTAGAATTGCACTGTAAACTAAATGTACATGCTTAAACTTCACAGAAGTAAGCCAAAAGTGTTCTGCAGTCTAGATAAATTTAGCTTGCACTATCCTCTCCCTGGCTACACAAAGGTATGCATAGCCAGTCTGTTTTGTTCTGATTTCTGGTTTTGTGTAAAATCAAATCCCAGCTTTGTGCTTCCTTCAGTGTACAAGCAGCAGAGCAGAATTTTCCAAACAGCTGAAAACTCCCTGATGCCTTGCTGATTTCCAAAAGGAGAGGTGCTCCATAAATGGGCATAAGGGCTGTGTGATTGGTTTACAAGCTACAAAGGAGGCTGAGTCAGAGTGACCTACACAAAAGCCAGACTGTATATATGAAGGGGGAGGGATGGCGGAGAGGCGTGCAGCCCCACCAGAATGTTTGAACAAAACAAAAGAACCGTTCCAGCAACCAAATAAGGAAGTTAGAGCACTGGTATGTCACAGTACAAGCATGTTAAGGGTTTGGGGAAAGTTAGCAGAGAGAATTTGGTGCCTGTGTTGCAATGTGAAAGAAAAAGAACAGGAAATATCTCCTCCCTGTTAATCCCCTGTCAGCAAACTCAAAAGGACGCCACCTTGTTATCAATTCTCAATCCAAGGGAGTTGTTGGGAGAAGTAAAAGGAACAACAGTGGACAACACTTTTCCTAAAAGCTGAATGGAGAAAGGGTGCACTCCTCAAATCCCAGCTTCTGAAGCTTATCAGATAGAAAAGCCTCTCTGCAATAATGGCATAGACCTATGATGGCGAACGTTTGCACTCCAGGTGTTCTAGGACTTCAGTTACCAGAAACCCAAGTCAGCACTCCTACTGATCAGGGCTTCTGGGAACTGAAGTCCAAGAACACCTGGAGTGCCAAGGCATGTCATCACTGACATAGGCTATTTTCACTGGAGTATTGGTTTTCAGAGGGGGCTGCAATGGCTCAAGTGGCTAAGATGCTGACTGGGAGGTGGAAGGTCAGCAGTTCGATTCCTAAGTACTGCAGGATGGAATGAGCTCCCGTCTTTGTCCCAGCTCCTGCCAACCTAGCAGTTCGAAAGCAAGAAATTGCAAGTAGATAAATAGGGGCCCCAGCCAGCATCACTCAGTTCTGGCTGAAATTGGCACAAATATACCCTTAGTGTCATCTTTTCCCTATCCAAGATGGAATTTTTAAGAAGGCAAAATGGGGTGCATTTACTGCAGTGGCTCAAGTGGCTAAGACACTGACTGGGAGGCGGAAGGTCAGCAGTTCGATTTCCGAGTACTGCAGGACGGAATGAGCAACCGTCTTTGTCCCAGCTCCTGCCACCCTAGCAGTTCGAAAGCAAGAAATTGCAAGTAGATAAATAGGGACCGCTTCGGTGGGAAAGTAACAGTGTTCCGTGCTCTCCGTGTCTAGTCATGCCTGCCACATGACCACGGAAACATCTGCAGAAGCAAACAGCGCTGGGTCTTCGGCTTTGAAACAGAGATGAGCACTGAACCCTAGAGTCGGATACAACTGGCTTTCGAGCAAGGGAAACCTTTACCTTTTTATTGGTTTTCAGAACAGAACTTAGAGGAAGATGCAAAAAGTTGTGGTGGTACAGCAGTATCTTTCGGTAATATTGTGGATGACAAAATATAGTTTCGAAAATATTTTTGGGAAGTGTATTTTCTTAATCAAACTGTTTTTTGCATGTATGTGGCTATCTATACACACCTACTTTCTTGCACCCAAGTGTGTGCTGTATGCATACATTTTCAAGCCCTCGTCATTTGCCTAGGTTTGCCAACTTCTGAAATGATTGTGTATGTACTGTATGTTTGTACTCCCAACAGAATCTGATTGCCAAAAATGCATCTGTCAAGAGGTGAGACCCAAGTGCAGAAACTGTGTAGACATTGGATAATAAAAATTATATAGGAGGAAGTAACGGAAGAGTCTGCTCCCTTTGTTTTCTGGCTACTTATCCCAAATATGTTGATGGCATTTGTTTTTTTAACAGCTAGTCTGTTCTTTTTCAATTTGGTTGGCATCTTGGACCATCACTGATTCATTCATGGATGACCCAATATTGCAACTGAAGAACAAACTCACAATCTGGAAACAAAATCCCCACATGGAATATTCTAGCAGTAGTACAGTGAATAGATACCCAGAGTGATGTATTGGACAGAGTGATGGAATAAGGCTCATCTCACAACCATTGACCATGCACTATAATTTTTAAAACTATTCTAAACTGTTCCATGGAAGACTTTAAAAAGCTTGACTTCTAACACATTAGAAACATTTGGTTGTCTTGAATTTAAATTTGTTTCAGAGGTTTATATCGTACTGTTTCCTTCTGAAAAAATCTCAGGTTTGAGAAATAATGGGTGGAGAAAGATAATGAAAATTTTAAGCTTAGGTAAAAAAAACTTTAAAACACCTTCTACGTTTGGCTCTGGTTTTTGTTAGTTTTGTCTGGCTTCTGAGCTTAGGTAGTTTTACTTCCTATGTTTCAACTACATTGTAATAGCATGATCTTGCTGGTTACTTTACTCATTCATTCATTCATTCATTTATTTGATTTGTATGCCGCCCACTCAGCATACGCCGACTCAGGGCGGCTCACAGCACATCAAACAATAATACAACACAGGAAAAACACAACACACAGTACAACAAAACACAGCAAACACAGCAACACCCCAGCAGTGCAACAACATCCCACACATCTCTCCCCGACCCCAACAAGTCCCAACAAGTCCTCGAGGTGCCGGCGGCGTCGGCGTCCTTTTCTGCTCTCCGGGCGGGCGGGCCCGGAGAGCGAAGGCAGCTGCGGCGGCTCCGGCGGTGGCTCCCACCTGTCTCCACCCCCGGGGCCGATGGCGTGGGCTCCCGGGCGAGACAGGGAGCTCCTCGAGGGGCCGGCGGCGTCGGCGTCCTTTTCTGCTCTCCGGGCGGGCGGGCCCGGAGAGCGAAGGCAGCTGCGGCGGTTCCGGCGGTGGCTCCCACCTGTCTCCACTCCCGGGGCCGATGGCGTGGGCCCCCGGGCGAGACAGGGAGCTCCTCGAGGGGCCGGCGGCGTCGGCACCTTTTCTGCTCTCCGGGCGGGAGATTACTTAAGAAAAAAAAGATCCATTCCGTAGGCTTTTGCTTAAATCGGTTTTTTATGCAAACCCATAGGAAAAATTTTTTTTACGTAACTCAAAGCAAACTCATAGGAAAATGAAATTTTATGTAAATCAAAGCAAACCCATATGGAAATGAATTTTTACGTAACTCGAAGCAAATCCATAGGAAAAAGAATCTTTATGTAACTCAAAGCAAACCCATAGGAAATTGTGTAAATCAGGACATGGTTTTAGCACAAAACCATTATGTAAGTTGAATTTTATGTAACTCAAGGCATTTGTAAGTCAGGGTTTTACTGTATTACACTTTTTAATATATTTTTAAGGTATTCTGAATTCCTATTTTTGATCAAGAGCAGGCTATAAAAACGAATCAATGGATATCCAAATAAACAGATATGTCCAGCCGACCAGCATTGCTCAGTTCAATTGTGAAATTGAGCACATGGTTCCCATCATGAACCTAGACAGCACCGTCATGACTAACATTTCTCCCCTGCCACAGTTTTTGGTAACTCATCTGCAGATTCATGCTATGCATGCAGAACTAAGCAACAGGAATTCAGCCGATGATGCCTGTGGTTTTTCCTTACCTTTTCCACTTAATCTTGTTAATAAGTAAGCAAGCTGAATCACCTGGAATTCAACATGCATACTTTTTAAATATCGCTCTCCTGGGTTAAATTAGGGATTGCAGTGGCTTACTGGTTAATATGCTGAACTTGATGACTGGAAGGTCAGCAGCTGGAGATCTGAGTGCTCTATGATGGAGTGAGCTTCCGTCCTAGCTCCAGCCAACCTAGCAGTTCGAAAGCAAAAAAAATTGCAAGTAGATAAATAGGGACCACTTCAGTGGGAAGGTAAACAGCATTACATGCACTCCGGTGTCTAGTCATGCCTGCCACATGACCACGGAAATGCCTGCAGACACAGACAGTGCTTGCTCTTTGGCTATAAATGGAGAGTCGGATACGCATACCTATCAAGTATCCCGTATTGGCCGGGATTTCCTGTTTTTCAGTGCTCGTTCCTCCACTTTCCTGAACGGCGGGAAGAGGAGTTACTGTGCATGCGCGCCCACGGTGCGCGTGCGCACCCACGGTGCATGTGTGCACCCACGGTGCATGTGTGCGCCCATGGTGCGCATGCACAAACAGGCTGCTGCGTATGCGTGCCCATGGTGTGCATGCACAAACGGGTTACTGCCCACGCATGCACAATAATTTCCCATATTTTGCAGAGCTGCGCTTGACGGGTATGCGGATACGACTAGCTTTTCAGCAAGGGTGACCTTTATCTATGTTAAATTACTGGTTGTAAACTGCTTAGAGGGAGGCACCTGCCTTGTTTTTTAAAATAAATGCTTAAATATAATATGTAAACAATAAATCAGAGAAAAGTAAATTGTCATGTTTTTCATATTTCTCCAAGCAGTGAAAGCATTTCAATGACAGAACTGTGTGGTTTGAATAACATAGTGATAAGAAACTTGCAATGTTTTTCTAAAAGTTTATTTGCAACTATAATATAGGGAGCTTCTAAAATAGTTGCACTTATACATTGTGCCTCTGTTCTAAATTTTTTTAATTAATGGATAAAAATTGAAGGAAAGTGAAAACTCAGATTGAAGGAAGTGATGCTATTTAGATCCTGTGAAAGAAGCATTG
The DNA here is from genome assembly GCA_035047305.1 of Bradypodion pumilum. Lineage (NCBI taxonomy): Eukaryota > Metazoa > Chordata > Lepidosauria > Squamata > Chamaeleonidae > Bradypodion > Bradypodion pumilum. Next base: position 198,713,603 of record JAWDJD010000005.1, on the reverse strand, counting down.
TGAGGCCAATGTGGAAGTGCATCTGGAAGTTCCCACAGAGAGAAGCAGATAGTTTTCCCACAGCAAAGCATTTGATGCTAAATCTCACATTAGATTTCTTAAGGACAATTGTTACAGCCTCTCAAGAATGCAACCTTCTGATGCTTCTCAGCTGTCTATCTCCTTTTCTGTTGTAATTCCATCTGTAACTTCTCTGTTCTAACAAATACAAACACTGGTGGGACAATGACCTAAATTAGATTGACAGGGAGAATATCCTATTCTGTAATTGTTTATTGAAGAAACATTCATCCCTCATCTTGACTGATGCAGTCAGCTTTCAGAGGAGTCACTGGGTCAGTCTTTAAGTTAACACAAGGCTCTTAGTCACTTGCAGGAAAAAACAAGAAACACTTATTATGGCATAGGATTTTGTGAATGAGAGATACATGAGTATATACAGTGGTACCTCATACAACGATTTTAAACCGTTCCATGGGGCTCATTGTTGTACAAAACAATTGCTATGCAATGCATGCATTGCATAGCAATTTTCCTTACGGGATGCATTATACAACAACAACAAAAAATTTGCTAAGTGGTTTTTCCCATTGAAAAAATGTGTGTGTGTGCGTGCGTGTGCACACAAGGAGATAGCTTATTTTTATTTCTTTGGGCTCTGTGTGTGCGTGTAAACACACACACACACACACATATATACACAGTAGAACCCCGTATAACGAATGCCTCATACAGCAATTAAATCATACAACAACGAGGATTTGAAAAAATATTGTGCCCCGTATAACAACTAAAATTGTTATACGATGCAATGCATCTCTATGGGAAAAATCATACAATGGGTTTTTGTTGTTGCTGTATAATTTTACCTATAGAGATATTTGTTGTACGATGCATCCCATAGGGAAAATCGCTATATGATAGCAATTTTTTCGTACAACAATGAGCTCCGTGGAACGGATTAAAATCGTTGTACGAGGTACCACTCTGTGTGTGTGTGTGTGTGTGTGTGTGTGTGTGTGTGTGTGTGTGTGTGTGTGTGTGTGTGTGTGTGTGTGTGTGTGTGTGTGTGTGTGTGTGTGAGTGTGAGTAGACTGTGACCACTCTACAGATTAAGATAAAGAAAGAAACCATTCAGGACAGCAGATGATAATGTAATTACTCCAGGGCTGATTCTGGAACAGGAAACTACTATTTCAATTTGTTGATTTAGTAATTAACCAAGTAAATAACAAATGGTCTTCTTGTGGCTAAATAACACTAGATTGCCGTAGTGTCAAACCAAGAAGCACTTTTGAACACTCCTTCTTTATTCTCTTTACTTGTTTTTTTTAAAGTCTCCAGTTTATGTATCCAGAGAAAATTACATCATCAAATTTAGGAATGATGCAGAAATGGAAACAAATGCAACCCACCCTGACTACAGGATTGCTACACAAAGCTAAAACAATAATGAATCTTGTGGCACCTTCACAATAATGTTTTATCGTGGCACAGGACTGTAGGGGATTTTCTATTTTTTTAGGGGGTGGAGTATGGTTTGAATAAGTGTGTGCATTGTTGCTACCCATTCCAGTCTCTTCCTTGGTCTCTAAACAGAATCCGTTAGGTTCAGGTGTAGTATCAAACTTTTGTTCTTGTTTGAAGAACAAAATTTAAACATATGGTTCAGCTATGAGTCTATGGGAACTCATTACCTCATGGGACCCTTTTGCCATATGTTATCCCAAGTCATCTTGGTCTGCAGTCTTAAAATCGGGGGTGTCCAAACTTTTTCAGCAGTGGGCCAGTCACATGGTTCAGGGGGCTGGTCACTATGGCCCGGGGGCTGGATCCAGCCCCTGACACCAATTCATTCAGCCCGCGAAGTCCTCGTTGCTTCCGGAAGTGGAAGTAAAATGTGTTTTACTTCCACACCTGGGAGCGATGAGGGCTTCGCAGACTGGATGAATTGGTGTCAGGGGCTGGATCCAGCCCCCAGGCCGTAGTTTGGGCACCCCTGTTTTAAATCAAACTCACTTGCTATCTACCATGTAGGTAGGTATCCCCACAAGTTCCTTGATTGATACACTCTACAGAAGCACCCTGATGTTCACAACTGGACTCCCTCTGTATTTGTCACCTCTCGTCACTCTCTTTCCCCTCAATAGGAAGACTTCCATGATTTCTTCTCAAGAGTCTGTCTTTTTGCCTCTTCCAAGATGTAAGAGGATGAGGTCTTCCATCCAGGGATCCTGTCTGAACAGGAAAGTCCACCCTGGGACTATTAAAAGTGGGGGTTCCTGCTGTTCTTCTGGCAGCCCTTCTGCATTGCCCTTGTCCCCTTCTTCCTCCTCCAACTCTTCCCCAGGGTTCTTTTCTCCCTCTTTCTTATCCGCCTACTGTTCTTCCTGCTGTTCTAGCAAAAATTCTGATTACATTGTGAGCCACCCAGAGATTGCTCTAAGCCAGTGGTTCTCAACCTGTGGCCCACAGGCCGGATCTGGTCCACAGTGCCATTCCATCCAGCTGGTACCCTTGCTCTCGCTGCTGCCGCCACCATCCTTTCCACCTCCGCCTGTCTTGGTGTGTCCCTAATGCTGCTCCATAGCAGGGTGGATGTTGTAAGCCTTCTGACAACATCCGCCCTGCTATGGGGCAGTGTGAGGGACATGCCAAGACAGGAAGAGGGGACAAGGACAGCGCTGCTGGTGGAAGTGAAAGACACCTGTAAACACCCGCGTCTTTTCTGGGTGCCACTCTGGCCGAGTGCAGACAAGAACAGGCAGGACCCCTCCTTCACCCATGGCAGGCCAGTAAGCAGGGAAGCAGTGTTGTCGTCATTGGGGGGGGATGTTTGTGGGCCAGACTGGTGGCATGGGGGGAGTGTTGGCGGTGGCAGCAGTGGCATGGGGGGATATCAGTCCAGCCCACCAACAGTCTGAGGGGGCATGATCTGGCCCTAGCTTAAAAAGTTTGAGCATCACTGCTCTAAGCTCTGCAGGGCAGTAAGGTAAAGGTCGCCCATGCTCGATAGCCAGTCATAGCCGACTCTAGAGTTAAGTTTACAGCCAAAGAGTCAGCACTGTCTGCATCTGCAGACATTTCCATGGATATGTGGCAGGCATGCCTCGACACTGCAGTGCACGGAACACAGGGCAGTATAGAAGTGTAATTGTGGTTGCTACAATGAAGACCAAAATCATGTAGAACACTGTCTGCCTACACAACGGGAATGGCAGCAGCAGTTTGCTACTGATTAAAAGCAGCATTTTGCACATGACATTGTTGCACTGGGTATGAAGTAGGCTGATCCCAAAATCACAAAAGAATCCCTTTAATCAGTGTTCATGTGCTGCTCAAGGTGACACCATTCTTGTTCACAAACCCTAACAGGATTTACCCATAGAATAATTTTGTGGTAAGTGGAAGTAAAAACATTTCAAAGTGTTCCTGTAGATACTATCATTCTCTAATTCATGTTATAATCAAAGAAGCAGCCATAATTTTACCTCACTTACCACAAAAATGACAAAACTGTCAATATAAGGGTGAACATTATTAAGCATAATGGTGCTCTTGCATTACTTGAGGCATAGTACTTTTGCTATAAATAGTTTCTTGGTCTGAGTTGAGGGAACATCTTGAAAGGATAACTGCACAACTATTTTAATAGTTATGAATAATGCTAAAGTGAAGCAATTATTTTTAGCTGGAGTATATGTCATTTTGTGTTTTTTAATTGTTTATTAAGAATTTTAGATTCCTGAACTATTGTAAAAGTGTTTTCACAGCTCTTCACCCATAAATAAGCAACTAGTATTACTCTGGAAAAGTTAACAATGTAGTGTCCATGATTACTTCTAAAATAAAATCTGAGGGGTTTTCTATGACTTTTAAATATACCAACCATTTCCTGGTCAAAACATGTTTGTGAGTTCTATGATATTTATTTCAGCAAGATATAAATGTTTATATCTTGAAAATAATTCCTGACTGTGTTCCTTTTCATTGAAGTTAAGAGAATGTGATATTTCTCTTTAGCAGATTCTATAGAAAGTTTAGAATTTTTTTGTGATCTGGTTCAGATGTTTATACTGTATCTAAGATTAATAAAATGACACATGAATTTAGATTTTACTCACACAGGAAGTTCCTTCATTATTTCCTCTATTGTTTGAGCATTCCTACCAAAATCTTCTAATGAACCATAGTTCCCAAACAAGGAAGGTATTGTTACCAGCTTGAAAAGAAGCCATGACATTGAACAATGAATTGAAGTTTGTTTGATAACTTGGCTTGTTCAGGTTTAACCTCCAGATATCAGACTGCAACTTCCAAAGAAAGTTGAAGTCCAACTGCTTCTGAAGGGCCATACATTCTTCATACAGGTACTTACAACATAGTAAATCCAGTCTAAACTTCATATAATAGCAGCATTACTAAAATGTGGGTACAGTACTATACCGTATATTTCAAAGTCTGTCTATATTCATTTCCTTATGGTGCATGTGTGAAGGACATTTAATCCCAGTTGATAATAGAAATGCTTTAATGAGTTTGGTTAAGATAACAGTTGGCACCACTTGAACTTAAATTGGTAGGAGCTATAATGTGGTAGTTTAGTTTCTCTAATTGCCCACTAGTCAGGCACATTACAATGTGATTTGTTCCTTTGTTGAAGAAGATGTAGTAAAATAGACGTTGAGTGTTGTAGCATTCTTTAGCCATTGGTCATTCCCCATATTCATTGAAATAGGATGAGAATAGGAATGTCTTTCTAATATCTGAAAGTATTTCGCTTTCTGGCAGTCACAACAGTTATACCACGATCAGGTGGTATACTGAGAATGTGTATCCATATTTGTTCATAATAAACTCTTAATGAGGCTACAATACTGAAAACGCTTACTTGGATGTTTATTTGTAAGAGAAGTGTAACCCAGAACCACCCTGTCATTTGGTTACACAAGCGAGAAGACTGTCTCAGATAGTAGGTTGCCAGGAGTAGCACACTTTCCATTCTCCACCCTTGCTACTTTGTGTGGCTCTCTACAGATGGTTGTTTTCAAGATGCAAGACATTGTGAGTAGACTGCCTTAGGGCTGCCTGTGCGGTGCCTTACCTACCAAAATTGCATGGCCCTTAGAGTCCAGCATTTGGAATTTTAAAAAATGTGGGTTTTTTCCTGGAGATAAGTGTTCTTGGTGCTGTTACTTTCAACATTGCCTTCCTCTCAGAAGTGAGGTAGGAACTAACAGCGATAGCAGCAGCAACAGGAATGATTCTACATGGGTGTTCCTGACATGAAGAGGTATATACATGGCAGGCTGGCAGCTGTGATTTTCTTCCTAGATTCTCCAAGTAGTAGCAGGAGAACCTGTGTAACAATGAGGCAATGGAGTGAAAGGCTTGTGATAGATGAGATTTTATCTTTAGTTGAGCCATTTTTATTTGTTTAAATAAGGTTTCTATTCTCTGAAGAAGCTTCCCCCTCCTGCTATTCAGAAAAGTTGAACTAAATATAAACTAAAAGGTTCCTTATGCAGGTTTTATAATTTTTTCCAATGGGTTCTAAAATAAAACACATTTATTGGAGAAGCGTAATTTCATTCAAGAATATTTTATTTCTCTGAAATACTGTATCTAAAATGCTGAGAATGTTTCAAGAATGGCATTTCCGTGGGATTTTTTCCTGACAAAATAAAAATAGAATTTATTGCTTTTTTCTCACATGATAAAAATAGAATTTATCTCATTATTTCCCGGAATATATAATAACTATAAATTCCAAAACATGCAGTCTTGGGTTGAAATGTTGTTTCCTGCCATTTTAAAAGAATATCGGCTGCCCTAATGAGCCTATGCAAAGACCTTTTCCCTACAGATATCTGCCCTTTATAAATGGATTCAGAAGAAGACTACTTTACACACACATTGAATATACCTGTCTGTGATTCCAAGAGTGGGTAACTGAATTTGCTTATTTTCTTCTTCCCTCCCCTTTCAATATTCCTTTTGTGTTATGCTTATTAGGTTGGAAACCTGTAAATGAGGAAGGTATCTTGCAATTTTTTTGCAGTGCTAGAAAATGGTACGGTCAATTCAATTCAATTCAATTTATTAGATTTCTATGTCGCCCACTCGGCCTAGACTGACTCAGGGCGGCTCATAATCATAAAACAAACTGGATAACAGCTAATCATCATAAAATACTTGGTCCTCAAGATGATGATGATTTACTAATTAAATAATAAATACACCTTAAAAGAATATACTGTATGTCCATTCAAATGCACTTTTGTAGCAGCTAGTCAGATCTTGTGGTCTTGTTTTAGAAAAGATGGTTAATGTTTGCTTTAAACCCTAAGATATACTTATGGCTTCTGATTGACTGAACCTCTAGGTCTGACTGAGAGTGTTTTCCTAGAGACTTGTAGATGAAAAGGTATTGTGTCTTCTTGAGTAAATTCACAAACTGTTCATTATAGTTATATCTTTAACATGAGCTTGAAATTTTGCAATGAAGTTGCTGTGTTGGTCTGTCTTACCATGTAGGCAAAATTAATGGGAGAAAGAAAGAGAGAGCAAAAATAAAATATTGTGGCAGTTTAAAGACTAGCATATAGATTTCACTGTGAACTTTCATGGATCAAAACACACTTTCTCAGATACAGGGAGTGAAAATAATCTCCTCTATAATTATTAATTGCCCCATGACCAGGTGACAATATATATCACACATTCTCAACCTGCGGCCCATGGCGCCAGTTCATGTGCCCCCTACCGCCTCCACCACACCTAGAGTTGCCATATGGTGGAGGAAGGGTAAAATGGCCATCTGGCCCCCGAAGCTAAGTAATTAACAGTTTGATCGTGCAATACCTGTGTTAATAATCCATTGTCCTTTTGTCTTTTATCTATATTCCCACCTGGTCGTGTGTGTGTAATGTATGTCTACTCCCTGCTTCTGACACAGTGAATTTCCATCCAGAAAAACTAAAAAAAAGTCTCAGTACAGTATTCTACTTTTTTGTCTCTCTCTTGTTTCCTTTTTTCTCTTTAAGTTTACTGTAAGCTTGACATGGAAGTGATAATGTTTATTTTTATGTTATGAAAAATATTACTTGCTGATTTTTGCATATCAAGCTCCTGTTATAACCAAAAGAGCAGGCCACATGTTTTTATTCTAGTCAGTCATGAATTATGTTTCTGAGAATAACAAGAGAATTAGAAGGATATGATACTATGACCTATAGTTGCAGGATCCAGACAGTGAATCTCTACCTTGGATCCTCAGATGTTTTTAAATTAAAATGCCCAGAAATTATCACTTGCCTTTGTTGGCCATGAATTCTGGAGTTGTCGTTGAAGAACATCTGGGAACCAAGGGTGGGAATCGCTGATCTAGACAGTGATGGGGGATCGGTCATGTGTACATAAGCCCAATCTTTGAGAAAGGTGTCACTGGACAGTGAGGTGATACAGCATACCACTGCCTTAGTTATGTTCTATCAAGTCAGAACTGACTCATAGTGACCTTAATATATCTTGACTTCAGCAAAGCTTTTGAAATAATATCCCATGATACTCTGGATAGCAAGCTAACTAGGTGTGGCCTGGATAACACAAATGTCAAGTGGGTACACAGTTGGTTCTCCTTCGTATAGTTTGTGAATCCACACTCATGGGTTATGCGCCTGCGCAGAACGGCCGATCGGAGGCTTGAAAAGCTATTGGTCAAAAGTTTTGGCGGTAAGACCGCCCACCGTACCGCCCACCCTGAGGCGCCCGCGCGCCATTTTACCTCAGTTCTCTTCTTTCCGCCGTAGCAGCAGGACGATCGTTGAGAGCTTCCTCAATTTTTTCGCCCTTCTGAGGGAAAGTCTTTTGGCAAATTTCTACAATTTTTCTCGGTGATCTTGTCCTCCGGGCAGGATCGCCACCCCGGCTCTGTCTCTTCTCTCGAGTGGATTCAGTAGCCAATTTTTCGCTTCGATCACCGTCTCCCCCCTCAAGGGGGTGGCGGCTGATCGGCCCTTCGGGGTATTCGTCTCCAGAAACTTCCACTGGAAGAATTTTTTCCGCGGTTGATGGCTGCAGCGTTCAAACAGTGCACGGCTTGCCTTAAGAAGTTTCCGGCTTCCGACGGACACAGCCTGTGCCTTTTTTGTTTGGGAGAGTCGCATCAGAGCCAGTCTTGCCCGCATTGCAAAAAGTTTACGCGCCTCGCGGTGCAGAACCGAAGCAATCGCCTCAAGGCTCATCTGATGGAGCTCGCTCTGGCTCCCGCCGCTTCCGCCTCCACGGCCACCGCTGCCGCTCAACCACCGCCGGCCTCTTCCTCCGCGCTTCCGTTGAGGAAGAAGAAGAAGAAGGACAAGAACGGTGAGAAGAAGCGCAAGCGTGGGTCGGAGAAGAGACGGTCGCTTCCCCCGACTCCGCGCACACCCGCTTCTCCCGGGCCTTCGCCGCCGTTCTCGACTGCCCGATGTCCTTCTCCGGGATCCTCCATCTGGGGAGGACGGTCGTCTTCCGGGTCACCTGAGAAAGGACGCAGGGCTGGGGCTCCAGCTCGCCCACTTCAGGTGCTCTCCTCTCCTCCTCGGGGAAGAAATTCCTCTCCGAGGCAGGCCTCCGTCTCCCCACGGCCCAGGACGCCGACGGACGACGCGGTCGTCACCGTTCCGACGACCGTTTCGCCGACACCGACACCGGCCACCGTTTCGGCGCCCACCGTTTCGTGGGCCACCATTCCGCCGGCTACCGGAGCTCCACCGCCAGCGGACTCGGACGCGTCGCAGATGGCCCTCGTCCGAGAGATGTTCCAGGTCATGGCTTCGTTTGCGACCAGGTTCCAGACCTCCACGCCTGCGGCCTCTGCGGCTCCGGTTCCGACCACCGCAAGCCCCGGGCATCCCGGCCCTGCCGTGGCCCCACCGACCTCCCGTGGGTCGAGTGCCCGCTCCGCCGGCCCATCCAACCCGTCATGGTGTGGTCCGGACGTCGATGCGGTGGACGACCGTCCTGCGGGCCCGCCCAGGCCGTACTGGCGCGGTCCCGACGTGGATGAAAGACTGCCTCCTTCGTCCTCCGATGAGTCCAGCTCGTCGTCGGAGGAGGACGAGGGAGACGTCGACGCCGAGCGCACGCCGGAGCAGGCTATCGCCTCAGTGGACCCACCGCGTGGTGAGGACCAGCGCTCACTGACCGCCATGCTCACAAGGCTGGGCACCGCACTCAACCTGAAGGTCGATCAGCCACCGTTGGAGGGTGAGGATCAGATGACCGCGAAGCTCGATAGACGTGCTGTGCGGCCGGTCCACATAACCATGCTCCCCTCCATGATGACTTCGGCGAGGGCGACGTGGAAGAAACCTTTGGCGGCGCACTCCGTTTCGTCCAGGCTCGACAACATGTACCGGGTCCTGGACGAGAACGTCGAGTTCTTGCAGGCTCACCCCCTGCCGAATTCCCTGGTGGTCAAGGCCTTCCAGCACAGGACGGCCACCAGCGGGTTCCCGGTCCCGTCGACGCCGGAGGGCAAGAAACTGGACGCGGTGGGGCGTACGTTCTACGCCACCGGCTCCCTATTCTTCCGTGCCGCCAACTACTCGGCCGCCATGGGCTTGTACCAATCTCACCTCTGGGAGCAGGTGAAGGTTGAGATCGCGAAGCTGCCCTCCGACGCCCAAAGGCGCATTGACGCTCTGGCCACCGAGGGGGACTTCGTCGCCGAGCAGCTGATGCGCACTGCCCGGCATATCAACGACTATGCCGCGAAGGACATGGCCTCCGCAATCTACCTCCGTCGCCACGCTTGGCTTAGGGACACCTCCCTCGATGACGCTATGAAGAAGCTCATCGAGGAGTTTCCCTTCGACGGGCAGGGCCTCTTCGGTCAGGACACCGATAAGGTCCTGAATGAGATGCGCCAGACCAATTCCACGGCGAAGTTCCTGGGGCTCACCACGCCGGCTACTTCCGCCAGGCCGAGGTTCCAGCCCTTCACACGGCGGTTCCAGGGCAACCCGCAGCAGCAGGGACCGACGGAGCAGCCTAGATCCAGCTCCTACAAACAGCGGCGACAACACAAACCCCGCTACCGGCCCTACGGACAGGACAAGCGCTCGAGCGCGAGGCCCAAGCCCCGCGTTTGAAGCTGCGACGGCCGAGTCTCTCTCGCTCCACATCCCATACCTTCCCCTCCGGAACTTCCTCCAGGTATGGTCGGGCATCACGGACGACCAGTGGGTCTTAAAGATCTTGTCCTCTGGCTACGCCATCGAGTTCGTGCGGGTGCCTCGGGTAGGAAGACATCGTATCACCACCTCATCCCCCCATTTGGAGGAAGAAATATCAACCCTTCTCTCCAAGGGAGCCATCGAGCGGGTAGCACCGCCCGACTGGGACAACGGTTTCTACTCGAGGTACTTCGTGGTCCAGAAGAAGGACGGAGGCCTTCGCCCTATCCTGGACCTGCGCCGCCTGAACAAATGCATCCACACCAGGAAGTTCCGGATGGTGACCCTACAGACCGTCCTCCCCCTCATCAACAAAGGGGACTGGTTCACAGTCATAAACCTCAAGGATGCCTACTTCCACGTCTCCATCCTCGAGGAACACAGACGGTTTCTCCGCTTCCGCATCGACAATTCCGTGTACCAGTACCGATGCCTACCATTCGGTCTGGCCACGGCACCGCGAGTCTTCACCAAATGCATGGCTCCGGTGGCTGCATTCCTCCGCCAGCGGGGCATCAGGGTCTTCCCGTACATCGACGATTGGTTGATCGTTTCCCCCACCGAACCGTCGGCCGTGCGGGACACACAATACACGGTTCACCTCATGGAGAGTCTCGGCCTCAGGATCAACTTCACCAAGTCGAAGTTGACTCCCTCCCAGCGCGTCGAGTACATCGGAGCGATACTCGACTCGCTTACTACAAGAGCCTACGCCCCCCAGAAACGATTACTGGACATTGCGCAGGGGGTGAGCGAACTGCGCACCAAACCGTGCGTCCGGGCGAAGAAGGCTCAGAGACTTCTAGGCCTTATGGCCTCAACGACGGCAGTGATTCCCCATGCCAAGTTGAAATTCAGGTCCCTGCAATCATGGCTCCTTCACGAGTTCGACGCACTTCGGGAGAGCCAGTCCAAACGGTTGACCCCATCTCCGGAACTGAGAGACCAACTGCTGTGGTGGTCTACACCACTCAACGTGGCCACGGGGAAGAGTTTCTACCCCCCGCAACCCTCGTTGCAGATACTGACCGACGCGAGCAACCTCGGCTGGGGCGCTGCTTGCGGGACTCTCACGGTCAACGACACCTGGACACCGCACGAAACGGTGCACCACATAAATTACTTGGAACTGCTGGCCATTTGGAAGGCCCTGCGTTCCTTCGAGACTCTGCTCACCGGCAAGGCGGTTCAAGTGGCCTCGGACAATACCACGGCGGTGGCGTACCTCAACAAGCAGGGAGGAACACGGTCCACCACCCTCCTGTACCTTGCAGTGCAGTTGTGGGAATGGTGTCTGGAGAGGCACATTTTCCCAATTGGAGTGCACATTCAGGGCACCTTGAATGTTTTGGCAGACCACCTGAGCCGTCTCACCTCCACGACCCACGAATGGGAGCTGGACGACGGAGTGTTCCAGTCCCTGTGCGAGGTCTGGGGGACACCGAGCATCGACCTCTTTGCATCGGAGTCCAACAAGAAACTCAGCAGATACTGCTCCAGAGCAGGCATCGGACCGAACTCCGAGGGCGATGCCTTCATGAAACGGTGGGATCAGGACTATCTCTACGCCTTTCCTCCGTTTCCTCTGGTCCAGAAGGTACTCACCAGGATGCACCAACACAGAGCCAATGCAATTCTGGTGGCACCGGCGTGGCCGCGCCAACCCTGGTTTCCACTACTGTTGCGCATGTCGTCGCAGTATCGCACACTGCCGGAGTCACCGACGCTCCTCCAAATGGAACAGGGCCAGCTGCACCATTCGGACCTGCCCAGCCTCCACCTCACCGCGTGGAGGATAACCCCAGACTGGCCAGGATCCTTGAACTAGCGCGGCGCCCTTCCACAAGGAAGTCCTACGCTTCCAAATACAGGCGTTTTTGTACTTTCCTGGCCTGCCGGCAAACGCCCCCCACGCAGGTGGGACTGCAGGACATTTTAGCCTACCTCCTCCAGCTGGCGGAGTCTGGCCTCAGCATCACCTCCATCCGAGTGCATCTCGCAGCAGTGGTAGCGCACTCTCCGGCTGGCTCGCTCGCTTCCGGGGCCTTCCGCGACCAAACGGTAAAGCGCTTCCTCAAGGGACTAAGGAACGCTTTTCCGCCGACCCGGACACCGACGGCTCAATGGTCCCTGTCCACCGTTCTTAACGCGCTCACCAGGACCCCCTTCGAGCCCATGGCTACCGCCGATGTTCGTCTCCTCACATGGAAGACGGCATTCCTGGTGGCCATCACGTCTGCACGACGAGCTGGTGAACTGGTTGCCCTACGAGCAGACGCACCCTTTCTCCAGTTCTTCAACGACCGCGTCGTCCTCCAAGCGGACATCACCTTCCTACCCAAGGTGGTCTCCAAGTTTCACATGGCACAAACTATCTCCTTGCCAACCTTCTTCCAGAACCCCACTAACGCCCAAGAAAGGACTTGGCACACGCTGGATGTGAAACGAGCTTTATTGTTTTACACCAGCAGGACTAGAGAGTTCAGGAAGTCGCAACGCCTCTTTGTGGCTTATGGGGGAAAGTCCAAGGGTGAACCCATCTCTGCTCAAAGGTTCTCCAAATGGATCACCTCTACCATCTACCTGGCCTACGAGTCAGCTTCACTGCCACCTCCACCGCATGTCAGGGCGCATTCCACCAGGGCGGTTGCCACATCCACTGCTTTTCTGGAGGGCACACCGCTTGAGGACATATGTAAGGCTGCCACCTGGTCCAGACCTTCCACATTTGTCCAGCACTACAGGGTGGACACCAGAGCCACTGCGGACGCCAGGCTTGGCCATGTCGTCCTCACCAGAGGGCTCCGGACTCAACGCCCCTGACGGGTCCACCTACGGGTTCTTCAGCTCATCGTGGGATCATCTCATCCGACTGCCCACCGACCAAGTAAGTGTGAGCTTGCTAATCTCCCATGAGTGTGGATTCACAAACTATACGAAGGAGAAAGTTCGGTTTCACTTACCAGTGATAACTTTCGTTCTTCGAGTATATAGTTTGTGAATACACACTACCCACCCTGCCTCCCCTCTTGAGCTGCACGGATGAGATCAGTTGGTTTATCCTGTGCTTGGCTTAAGTATGGAACTGAGGTAAAATGGCGCGCGGGCGCCTCAGGGTGGGCGGTACGGTGGGCGGTCTTACCGCCAAAACTTTTGACCAATAGCTTTTCAAGCCTCCGATCGGCCGTTCTGCGCAGGCGCATAACCCATGAGTGTGTATTCACAAACTATATACTCGAAGAACGAAAGTTATCACTGGTAAGTGAAACCGAACTTTCCTGCTGTTCTTCTGGCAGCCCTTCTGCATTGCCCTTGTCCCCTTCTTCCTCCTCCAACTCTTGCCCAGGGTTCTTTTCTCCCTCTTTCTTATCCGCCTACTGTTCTTCCTGCTGTTCTAGCAAAAATTCTGATTACATTGTGAGCCACCCAGAGATTGCTCTAAGCCAGTGGTTCTCAACCTGTGGCCCACAGGCCGGATCTGGTCCACAGTGCCATTCCATCCAGCTGGTACCCTTGCTCTCGCTGCTGCCGCCACCATCCTTTCCACCTCCGCTTGTCTTGGTGTGTCCCTAATGCTGCTCCATAGCAGGGTGGATGTTGTAAGCCTTCTGACAACATCTGCCCTGCTATGGGGCAGTGTGAGGGACATGCCAAGACAGGAAGAGGGGACAAGGACAGCGCTGCTGGTGGAAGTGAAAGACACCTGTAAACACCCGCGTCTTTTCTGGGTGCCACTCTGGCCGAGTGTAGACAAGAACAGGCAGGACCCCTCCTTCACCCATGGCAGGCCAGTAAGCAGGGAAGCAGTGTTGTCGTCATTGGGGGAGGGATGTTTGTGGGCCAGACTGGTGGCATGGGGGGAGTGTTGGCTGTGGCAGCAGTGGCATGGGGGGATATCAGTCCAGCCCACCAACAGTCTGAGGGGGCATGATCTGGCCCTAGCTTTAAAAGTTTGAGCATCACTGCTCTAAGCTCTGCAGGGCAGTAAGGTAAAGGTCGCCCATGCTCGATAGCCAGTCATAGCCGACTCTAGAGTTAAGTTTACAGCCAAAGAGTCAGCACTGTCTGCATCTGCAGACATTTCCATGGATATGTGGCAGGCATGCCTCGACACTGCAGTGCACGGAACACAGGGCAGTATAGAAGTGTAATTGTGGTTGCTACAATGAAGACCAAAATCATGTAGAACACTGTCTGCCTACACAACGGGAATGGCAGCAGCAGTTTGCTACTGATTAAAAGCAGCATTTTGCACATGACATTGTTGCACTGGGTATGAAGTAGGCTGATCCCAAAATCACAAAAGAATCCCTTTAATCAGTGTTCATGTGCTGCTCAAGGTGACACCATTCTTGTTCACAAACCCTAACAGGATTTACCCATAGAATAATTTTGTGGTAAGTGGAAGTAAAAACATTTCAAAGTGTTCCTGTAGATACTATCATTCTCTAATTCATGTTATAATCAAAGAAGCAGCCATAATTTTACCTCACTTACCACAAAAATGACAAAACTGTCAATATAAGGGTGAACATTATTAAGCATAATGGTGCTCTTGCATTACTTGAGGCATAGTACTTTTGCTATAAATAGTTTCTTGGTCTGAGTTGAGGGAACATCTTGAAAGGATAACTGCACAACTATTTTAATAGTTATGAATAATGCTAAAGTGAAGCAATTATTTTTAGCTGGAGTATATGTCATTTTGTGTTTTTTAATTGTTTATTAAGAATTTTAGATTCCTGAACTATTGTAAAAGTGTTTTCACAGCTCTTCACCCATAAATAAGCAACTAGTATTACTCTGGAAAAGTTAACAATGTAGTGTCCATGATTACTTCTAAAATAAAATCTGAGGGGTTTTCTATGACTTTTAAATATACCAACCATTTCCTGGTCAAAACATGTTTGTGAGTTCTATGATATTTATTTCAGCAAGATATAAATGTTTATATCTTGAAAATAATTCCTGACTGTGTTCCTTTTCATTGAAGTTAAGAGAATGTGATATTTCTCTTTAGCAGATTCTATAGAAAGTTTAGAATTTTTTTGTGATCTGGTTCAGATGTTTATACTGTATCTAAGATTAATAAAATGACACATGAATTTAGATTTTACTCACACAGGAAGTTCCTTCATTATTTCCTCTATTGTTTGAGCATTCCTACCAAAATCTTCTAATGAACCATAGTTCCCAAACAAGGAAGGTATTGTTACCAGCTTGAAAAGAAGCCATGACATTGAACAATGAATTGAAGTTTGTTTGATAACTTGGCTTGTTCAGGTTTAACCTCCAGATATCAGACTGCAACTTCCAAAGAAAGTTGAAGTCCAACTGCTTCTGAAGGGCCATACATTCTTCATACAGGTACTTACAACATAGTAAATCCAGTCTAAACTTCATATAATAGCAGCATTACTAAAATGTGGGTACAGTACTATACCGTATATTTCAAAGTCTGTCTATATTCATTTCCTTATGGTGCATGTGTGAAGGACATTTAATCCCAGTTGATAATAGAAATGCTTTAATGAGTTTGGTTAAGATAACAGTTGGCACCACTTGAACTTAAATTGGTAGGAGCTATAATGTGGTAGTTTAGTTTCTCTAATTGCCCACTAGTCAGGCACATTACAATGTGATTTGTTCCTTTGTTGAAGAAGATGTAGTAAAATAGACGTTGAGTGTTGTAGCATTCTTTAGCCATTGGTCATTCCCCATATTCATTGAAATAGGATGAGAATAGGAATGTCTTTCTAATATCTGAAAGTATTTCGCTTTCTGGCAGTCACAACAGTTATACCACGATCAGGTGGTATACTGAGAATGTGTATCCATATTTGTTCATAATAAACTCTTAATGAGGCTACAATACTGAAAACGCTTACTTGGATGTTTATTTGTAAGAGAAGTGTAACCCAGAACCACCCTGTCATTTGGTTACACAAGTGAGAAGACTGTCTCAGATAGTAGGTTGCCAGGAGTAGAACACTTTCCATTCTCCACCCTTGCTACTTTGTGTGGCTCTCTACAGATGGTTGTTTTCAAGATGCAAGACATTGTGAGTAGACTGCCTTAGGGCTGCCTGTGCGGTGCCTTACCTACCAAAATTGCATGGCCCTTAGAGTCCAGCATTTGGAATTTTAAAAAATGTGGGTTTTTTCCTGGAGATAAGTGTTCTTGGTGCTGTTACTTTCAACATTGCCTTCCTCTCAGAAGTGAGGTAGGAACTAACAGCGATAGCAGCAGCAACAGGAATGATTCTACATGGGTGTTCCTGACATGAAGAGGTATATACATGGCAGGCTGGCAGCTGTGATTTTCTTCCTAGATTCTCCAAGTAGTAGCAGGAGAACCTGTGTAACAATGAGGCAATGGAGTGAAAGGCTTGTGATAGATAAGATTTTATCTTTAGTTGAGCCATTTTTATTTGTTTAAATAAGGTTTCTATTCTCTGAAGAAGCTTCCCCCTCCTGCTATTCAGAAAAGTTGAACTAAATATAAACTAAAAGGTTCCTTATGCAGGTTTTATAATTTTTTCCAATGGGTTGTTCTAAAATAAAACACATTTATTGGAGAAGCGTAATTTCATTCAAGAATATTTTATTTCTCTGAAATACTGTATCTAAAATGCTGAGAATGTTTCAAGAATGGCATTTCCGTGGGATTTTTTCCTGACAAAATAAAAATAGAATTTATTGCTTTTTTCTCACATGATAAAAATAGAATTTATCTCATTATTTCCCGGAATATATAATAACTATAAATTCCAAAACATGCAGTCTTGGGTTGAAATGTTGTTTCCTGCCATTTTAAAAGAATATCGGCTGCCCTAATGAGCCTATGCAAAGACCTTTTCCCTACAGATATCTGCCCTTTATAAATGGATTCAGAAGAAGACTACTTTACACACACATTGAATATACCTGTCTGTGATTCCAAGAGTGGGTAACTGAATTTGCTTATTTTCTTCTTCCCTCCCCTTTCAATATTCCTTTTGTGTTATGCTTATTAGGTTGGAAACCTGTAAATGAGGAAGGTATCTTGCAATTTTTTTGCAGTGCTAGAAAATGGTACGGTCAATTCAATTCAATTCAATTTATTAGATTTCTATGTCGCCCACTCGGCCTAGACTGACTCAGGGCGGCTCATAATCATAAAACAAACTGGATAACAGCTAATCATCATAAAATACTTGGTCCTCAAGATGATGATGATTTACTAATTAAATAATAAATACACCTTAAAAGAATATACTGTATGTCCATTCAAATGCACTTTTGTAGCAGCTAGTCAGATCTTGTGGTCTTGTTTTAGAAAAGATGGTTAATGTTTGCTTTAAACCCTAAGATATACTTATGGCTTCTGATTAACTGAACCTCTAGGTCTGACTGAGAGTGTTTTCCTAGAGACTTGTAGATGAAAAGGTATTGTGTCTTCTTGAGTAAATTCACAAACTGTTCATTATAGTTATATCTTTAACATGAGCTTGAAATTTTGCAATGAAGTTGCTGTGTTGGTCTGTCTTACCATGTAGGCAAAATTAATGGGAGAAAGAAAGAGAGAGCAAAAATAAAATATTGTGGCAGTTTAAAGACTAGCATATAGATTTCACTGTGAACTTTCATGGATCAAAACACACTTTCTCAGATACAGGGAGTGAAAATAATCTCCTCTATAATTATTAATTGCCCCATGACCAGGTGACAATATATATCACACATTCTCAACCTGCGGCCCATGGCGCCAGTTCATGTGCCCCCTACCGCCTCCACCACACCTAGAGTTGCCATATGGTGGAGGAAGGGTAAAATGGCCATCTGGCCCCCGAAGCTAAGTAATTAACAGTTTGATTGTGCAATACCTGTGTTAATAATCCATTGTCCTTTTGTCTTTTATCTATATTCCCACCTGGTCGTGTGTGTGTGTAATGTATGTCTACTCCCTGCTTCTGACACAGTGAATTTCCATCCAGAAAAACTAAAAAAAAGTCTCAGTACAGTATTCTACTTTTTTGTCTCTCTCTTGTTTCCTTTTTTCTCTTTAAGTTTACTGTAAGCTTGACATGGAAGTGATAATGTTTATTTTTATGTTATGAAAAATATTACTTGCTGATTTTTGCATATCAAGCTCCTGTTATAACCAAAAGAGCAGGCCACATGTTTTTATTCTAGTCAGTCATGAATTATGTTTCTGAGAATAACAAGAGAATTAGAAGGATATGATACTATGACCTATAGTTGCAGGATCCAGACAGTGAATCTCTACCTTGGATCCTCAGATGTTTTTAAATTAAAATGCCCAGAAATTATCACTTGCCTTTGTTGGCCATGAATTCTGGAGTTGTCGTTGAAGAACATCTGGGAACCAAGGGTGGGAATCGCTGATCTAGACAGTGATGGGGGATCGGTCATGTGTACATAAGCCCAATCTTTGAGAAAGGTGTCACTGGACAGTGAGGTGATACAGCATACCACTGCCTTAGTTATGTTCTATCAAGTCAGAACTGACTCATAGTGACCTTAATATATCTTGACTTCAGCAAAGCTTTTGAAATAATATCCCATGATACTCTGGATAGCAAGCTAACTAGGTGTGGCCTGGATAACACAAATGTCAAATGGGTACACAGTTGGTTACAGAATCATACTCAGAGAATGCTTATCATTGGCTCCTTCTCAAACTGGGAGAAGATGACAAGTGGGGTACCACAAGACTTAGTCCTGAGCCCCGTGTCTTCAACATTTTCATTAATGTCTTGGACGAGGAAGTGCAGGGAATACTTATCCAATTTGTGAATGACAATGGAATAGGAAGACAGGAACAATCCCTATGAGGAAGGACTGCAAGAACTGGGCATGTTCAGCTTTGAGAAAAGGAGATTGAGGAGAAAAAATAATAGCGCTTTTCAAATATTTGAAAGATAGTCATAATAGACTTGGAGAAATTCCTGGAGGATCTTAAAACAGGTTAAATAAAATATAGTATCTGTAAAAAGCAGCCAGAACAATAAATATTATCCCTTGGGGGTGGGGTGAGGGGCAAATATGGGAATCTAATGATATAGAAGGCAATTATCAGATATTGTTTATAAATGTCTCATGGGTATTGGGAGAACATAGAGATTAATACTTTTATGTTTGTACAATTTGTGTATGTTTTTTTGAATTTTTCTTTTTTGTAATTTTTCTTAAATTTTTAAAAAAAGATAGTCATAAAGAAGAGTAACAGGATATGTTCTTGATCATTCCAGAGTGCAGGACACATAATGATGGGCTCAAATTACAGCAAGCCAGATATATGTTGAATATCAGGAAAAACTTCTTAACTGTTAGAGCTGTACAACAATGGAAGCAATTACCTTTGAAGGTGGTGAGTGCTCCAACACTAGAGGCATTCAAGAGAAATTTGGACAGTCATCTGTCAGGTCTGCTTTTATTTCAATTCTTGCAATTTGCAGAGGTTGAACTTGATGACTTCATAAGTCCCTTGCAGTTCAGTTATTCTATAATTCTATGAATAGGGCTTTTATGGTAACTGAGATATTTAAAGTGTGGTTTTACCATTTCCACTCCCCCGTATGTTTCCACAGCCAAACGGGGGTTTGAATTCTGGTCTCCAGAGTCTTAGTCCATCACTCTGTCTACTACACCACTCTGGGTACATATTCACTATTTACTGATTGAATATTCCATGTGGAGATTTTGTCTACAGATCGTGAGTTTGTTCTTCAACTCAAACATTTGATGATCACTATATTTAGGCCACCTGTTTAATTGGTTGAATTATATATTTATTATTGTAAATCCTTTGTTGTATGTAGTGTTCTTTCTATATACATCCACCAACATTGTTCAAACCATTTTGATGGGTATATTTCTGTTTAGCAACACTGATTTGAATCTGTGTGTACCAATTGTGATCCCAAGCCTTATCCCCAAGCCATCACACTCTTGACGCTTTAATTTACATTGATCTAATCTTAGTGAAACTGTTGCTAAAATAAATGTCTTCATGTTCACTTCAGGGTATAGCTAGATGGTTAGAATGCTGCAGCAAATGAGCAGATGTGGTCATGGTTGATTCTGCAGGGGACTATGGTTTACTAGTATTTGTGTCTATACTGCACTGCAAAGCCCTATCTTTGAAAAATGTTTCTTTAGGCATTTCTGGAGGGAAATCCTTATAAAGCCATTCCCTCCCTGCTTTATCTCTGTAGGGTTTTGTTTTGTTTGTTTAGAGTCTATTTTGAAAAGCTAATTTGAGAGCTAATTAAAGGTACCTGGCTGAAAGCTTCTGATGTGGAAATGAGCTTTCGGTAGTAAGCACTGTAGTTCAGACTCCACCACCCCCAGCAAAATACAGTAATATCATTCTTCCAAGGACAACAAAAAAGTACAGAAGGCAGTGAGGGAAGACACAGGTGATATTGGACTACTAAGCTTTATGTTATCTGGTCAGCAAGAAGGAAAAAACCTGAGACAACCAAGTTTCATCTCGGTATTCTGCCTCCATTTGGAGAAGACTTCACTTGAAGAATTTACATGTGTACTTTCATAGTTTGTGTGTACTGTAGTAAGGCATCACCATGAGTTACAACTGTAGATTGTGGTTATGTTTGCAAGTTTGAAAAGCAAACAGTTTGTGGGTGAATACTGTTTTTGACAGATATTCAACAGTAAGTCCTTTGGAGAATGGATACCAAGTTGGCTGCACCACTGTGAATTCCTCAGACAATGCAAGCGCGGCGCCAAAATGGCCGCCGCGCACTTTGCGGGCCCCCCCCCACAGGACAGAGGATCCGGGTAGTTAGGGGCGTGGCCAGCTCCCTTATAAAAGGGGTGGCCACGAGGCAGCCGAGCTGCCATTTTGCCTCAGCGACGGAGCGGAGAAGTTTTTTCCCCTGCGCCTCCGTCGCTCGTTGGTATTGCCGGGAAGCCTTTTGGGTCGATTTTGCTTAGCTAGCTTCCCTTTTTTGCTCGAGATGCCTTCCAAAAAGAAGGCTGCTGCGAATTCAGCCCGGGCTGTTAGGAGGCGCAACCCAGGTCGGAGGACCGTGGTGCCGCCTCCTCAACAGCCACCTTTGCCATCCCCGGCCGGGGCTAGTGGCTTGGGGTCTATCGCCCCTTGGCCCGTTCAGAGTGCGGGCGCGGAGGGCGCTCCGGCCCGCGGCACGCGAGCGGTGGACACCGCTCCTCCTTCCGCCCAACCCGTTGGGCCGACTACTTTTGGGCCGCAGCCTCTCCCGGGGCCCTCTAGCCTTGGGGGGTGGCCCGGTGCCCCGCCTTGGCAGGTTTCCTCACCAGCCCTACCGGGCTTCGGCCCTGGCCAATGGCCATATATGGGCCATGGGGTGCAGGGAACTGTCCCCATGCAAGGGTCAGGTGGGCCGGCCGGCTCTTTACCCATGGTTAATGTAGACACCTTACTGGCCCGTATTGCGGCCTTAGAGGCGTCTTTGGCCCGGGCCGGTCAGGCAGGTGCCCCTTTCGGGGTACCTTTTGAGGCGCTATCGGCAGCAGGACAACGGCCGGCGGGGAGGGTTGAGCTGCTGCAGGCGGGTGGCGCGGCTCAGGCCACTGCCTCGCAGCTCCCCAGCCAGCAACCTGGCGCGGGTCAAGCCCCGGTGATGAGCTCTACATCGGTCGTGAGCTCCGACGCCCCCAGTGGGCCGGAACCCCCGTTGGGGGCGGCCCGCGGGGGTGCAGCAGGTGAGTATATGGTGCAAACGAGTACATCCACACACATTCCCAATATAGGGGGGACCTTTCAGTGGCCTTGGCCTCGCGCGGGTGGTGCAGGGGCTACGCCGCTGGCGACCCACCCGGTGACAACTACTGCCACCGTGCCCGCTGGGGTGGGCCTTGGTTCTTACACTGCTGGGAACGTACTTGGGGTGGCAGGGTTAACTCAGGCCCCTTTGGGTAGGCCAGCTATCCCCTTTTCGGCTTTGCCGACGGCAGGGTATTCCTTGCCATTGGGTGATCACTTGGCTCAGGCTACCAGAGAAAAGATATGGCGAGGGGAGTACGTGGATATCTTCTCACTCCTGAACAGAGAGCCCACTAAGGAAGAAAGGGAGGGTCAGGATGAGAAGGACAAGGAGCAGGCACGCCGCCGTAAGCCGCCGCGTACCTGGGCTAACTGGCTCCCCGCTTATTTGATATACATGGCGGTGTATTTGAGGGCGCGGCCGGATCTAGCTATTCCCATGGTCCAATATTTGGACAACATATACAGGGCGATGGTAGATTTCCCGGGCCCCTCATGGCTAGCATATGATGAGGAATTCCGTATGAGGATTCCCCTGCACCCCGAGATGAGATGGGATGAGCCGTGCCAGAGACTGTGGCTCTTGTATATGACACCCACACGTCCTGCCCCGGGGGATAGATACCATTGTGGACATGCGGTCCAGCGAGCAGCTCCAGCGCAGGTTACCCGCCAAATGGCGGGGCAGGGGGTTCCAGCCCGCCTGCTGTGTTGGACTTTCTCGTCCAATGGTTCCTGCAGTCGGAAGAACTGCAGGTATAAGCATGAGTGTCCCACATGTTCTGGTCCCCATGCAGCCTCTGTTTGTCCCAAGCCTGGGGGGGCGCGAGGCAGAGAGAGGGGTGGACAGTGGGCTGGCAAGCCTGCCACGGATGGAACTAGTTCTCCGAAAGGCCCCCTCCCCAATTAAGGTGGACATGCTGGAGCGCTGGCTCGCATCGTACCCAAGGGGAGAGGACAGAGAGTATCTCATCCAAGGTTTTAAGCAAGGATTTCGTATCCCTTGTATGGGTGATAGATCCCCTCAGGATGCTCCCAACCTTTTATCCCTCAGAGGAAGGGAGGAGGTAGCCGAGGCCAGCATTAAAAAGGAATTAGACGCGGGCAGGGTCGCCGGACCTTTTCCCGCACCCCCTTTTACCAACCTTAAGGTTTCGCCATTGGGTTTGGTTCCCAAAAAGTCCCTAGGTGAGTTTCGCCTTATTCATCATTTGTCCACCCAGCCGGCCGATCGGTCAACGATGCGATACCTGATGACCTTTGTTCGGTCAGGTATACATCGTTCGACCATGCGCTGCGCATGGTGCGCTCGTGTGGCCCGGGTGCCTTGCTGGCCAAGTGCGACATTAAGTCAGCTTTTCGCCTCTTGCCGGTGCACCCGGGCGACTTTGAATTGCTGGGTTTTAAGTTTAGAGGGGAGTATTATTTTGATAAGGCCATGCCTTTTGGCTGCTCCATATCATGCTCGGCTTTCGAGCGTTTTAGTACCTTCCTAGAATGGGCTTTCGTCCGCAGGTCAGGGTCCCGGTCTGTAGCCCATTACCTGGATGACTTTTTATTCGGGGGTGAACGGGGCTGGGACACGTGTGCACGTCTCCTCAATACATTTCAGACGCTAATGCAGGAACTTGGTGTCCCTTTAGCGCCCGAAAAGACCGAGGGCCCGTCGACCGAACTAGTATTCCTGGGGGTTGAGATTGATACAGTAGTACAGGCTTCTAGGTTACCGGGTGATAAGGTGTCCAGGATAGTGACCCTTATCTCGGAATTGCTGGCCAAGCGTAAGGCATCCCTGAGGGAACTGCAGGTGCTACATGGGCACCTCAATTTTGCCTGCAGGGTGGTCGCACCGGGCAGGGCTTTCGCCCGGCGCTTATGCGACGCCATGGCAGGGTTATCCAGGCCCCACCACAGAGTCAGGCTTACCCGGGGTATCAGGGCAGACATGTTAGTCTGGTTGCAATTCCTGAGGGAGTTCAACGGGGTCTCATTTTGGAGGTCTGACCTCCTGGCATCCCCCAATTTCCAGATACAGTCTGATGCCTCAGGATCCCTGGGTTATGGGATGTACTTCCATGGGAAGTGGGCCTATGGTGGGTGGCCACCGGCATGGGCAGGCACAGGTCGCCTGCGGGATCTCACATACCTGGAATTTTTTCCCATTCTCGTGGCTTTGATGCTATGGGGCGAACAGTGGGCTAATTCGGTGGTGCATTTCTGGTGCGACAATGCTGCTGTTGTACACATTGTCAATGCACAGACTTCTAAATTGCCCAGAGTCATGGATCTAGTGCGCCATTTTGTGCTGCGCTGCCTGTGCCTCAACGTCTTGTTCAGGGCCAGGCATGTCCCAGGGGTTAATAACGATATTGCTGACGCTTTGTCCCGCCTGCAGATCTCCCGGTTCCGCGCCTTGGCCCCGGATGCGGAGGAATTTCCCTCGCCACTCCCGGACGAGATGTGGACTATTGGCAAGGAGAGGTGAACCGGGCGATTGGCCTGTCACTAGCGCCACGCACGCGTAAGGCGTATCAACAAGCATTCAATTTGTATAGGGCTTTTGCTACTCAATTTCAATTGCCAGAGACCTGGCCTATCCCGGTGGACCATGTTCTGCGGTTCATGGTTCACCTGCATGCACAGGGCCTTGCACCTCGCACCATAGCATCCAAGCTCTCGGCGTTGGCTTTTATGGCCAAAGTAGGGGGTCATGTGGATACCACCTCTGACTTCCGTGTGAGACACGTTTTGGAGGGGTGGGTGCGCGAGCGCGGGCGTTGCCCGGACGACCGGCACCCTATTTCCCCAGGGGTTCTTACCCAGTTGGCCCGGGGCTGGCCAGGCCTCTGTTTTGATCATTATGAGGCAGCCCAATTGCATGCAGCCACTACGGTGGCATTTTTTGGAGCGCTCCGCATCAGCGAACTCGTGATGCTGTCTAAGGCGGATGCAAGTGGTAGGGCACTGGAACGCGGAGATGTATATGTTGCCAAAGACTGGGCCCAGTTGAGGATTCGCTCCTCTAAAACAGATCAGCATGGCGTAGGCAGTGGAGTAAGACTGCTACGGTGTTCTTTGGCAGACATCTGTCCGGTTGGTGCCCTACAGGAATACCTGGCACTGCGTGGCATGCACCACGGCCCGTTTTTCTGTCACCAAGATGGGTCTCCCCTTACTAAATTTCAGTTTTGGAAGGTGACTGCCAGAGCCCTCACCAGGGTGGGACTACCGGGTGCCCGTTCTGGCACACATTCGTTCCGTATTGGCGCAGCCTCTACAGCGGCTGCTTTTGGGTACTCTGGGGCTGACATACGTAGCATGGGGAGGTGGGGCTCACAATGTTTTCAGTTTTATGTGCGCCCACTCCCGCCATGAGTACCAATCCAGTCACCTTACCTTCCTTTTCTCAATTTCTTATAGACCCTGGGTGTCGTTTTACACCGGTGACAGTATGGCTGGTGGGCCACAGCTATGTGCTCAGGGCAGCGCGTTACGCTGCGGCGACAGAGTGGGGACCCCGACTGGGACTGGGTGACCACGCCAGTCTCGCATGGCACGGTAAGCCTGGGATGTTATGGCGGGAGCTGCGGCCTTTCCTTTTTTCTGGCCTGGGGGCTGACCCGCCTGACATTCTAATCATCCACCTGGGGGGCAATGATTTGGGCCAGGTCACCGGCTTATCGCTCAAGCATGCGGTTTGCGAGGACCTCGCCTACTTGCATTATGTCTGGCCTGCCACAGCCCTGGTTTGGTCGGACATTGTTCCGCGCCACTCTTACAGAGGGGGCGTTAACCTCCTGGCCCTTGACCGAGCTAGGCGCGCGGTCAATAAGGCAGTGGCGCGGTTTCTCACCACCAGGGCTTGGGGACGGGTTAGTCATCACCCCGATATTAGTCGGCAAAATTGTGACTTGTATGCAGGGGATGGGGTCCATCTGTCGCGTGGAGGTATGGACCTCCTGTTGGGTGACTGGCGAGCAGGCCTGTTGACCGAGCTGACGGTCTGGGGGGGGGCGTCAGGTCTTCTGTGAAGCCCCTCCGTGTGGCGGGTAGCACTGGTAAGGTAAACAGTATGACCCACAAGTATCCGGCAGGTTCGCAATTGACTGGACAACACTAGACAGGAATAAAGTAGTTAAACGTTGTCCGGTCAACGACGAACCAGGCGATGGGGTGATGATGATTGCTAACCAGCATGCATCACCCCTGTGATTTCACGGATACGCGTCACGGATACGCGTCAGAGGGTGGGGTCATGAGTTAGTTATTGACTACGGTCAACAATTTGTTTGTTGTTGACAAACAAATTGATACAAATTGATACATTGTAACCAATTGCCGTTGGCAATTTTGGGGTGGTACCTTACCAGTGTTACTTCGGCCTGCTTGCCTTAGGAATTATGATTGGTCGTTTTACCAATACAAATTTATAATTCGGACTAGGGCATTGAATCAATAAATGTGGCCCTTTGCTGTTATCCACTTTCAATGTTGTCTGTGTCCGTTATTGGGGGGGTGCGCCTGCAATGCAAGCGCGGCGCCAAAATGGCCGCCGCGCACTTTGCGGGCCCCCCCCCCACAGGACAGAGGATCCGGGTAGTTAGGGGCGTGGCCAGCTCCCTTATAAAAGGGGTGGCCACGAGGCAGCCGAGCTGCCATTTTGCCTCAGCGACGGAGCGGAGAAGTTTTTTCCCCTCCACCCCCTCCCTAGTTAACAGTGTGATCATGGTCGCTTCGGGGCCGGGTGGGAATTTTTGGTTGGGACCCATATTGGCTTCGGGTCCTGGCTTTTTTGCCCATCCCACACTGTTGCTATGGTTTGATATAGGGGTCTTTCTTCGTTCTTACTGTTGACTTTGGTCACATGTGCGGGTAGCACTGGTAAGGTAAACAGTATGACCCACAAGTATCCGGCAGGTTCGCAATTGACTGGACAACACTAGACAGGAATAAAGTAGTTAAACGTTGTCCGGTCAACGACGAACCAGGCGATGGGGTGATGATGATTGCTAACCAGCATGCATCACCCCTGTGATTTCACGGATACGCGTCAGAGGGTGGGGTCATGAGTTAGTTATTGACTACGGTCAACAATTTGTTTGTTGTTGACAAACAAATTGATACAAATTGATACATTGTAACCAATTGCCGTTGGCAATTTTGGGGTGGTACCTTACCAGTGTTACTTCGGCCTGCTTGCCTTAGGAATTATGATTGGTCGTTTTACCAATACAAATTTATAATTCGGACTAGGGCATTGAATCAATAAATGTGGCCCTTTGCTGTTATCCACTTTCAATGTTGTCTGTGTCCGTTATTGGGGGGGTGCGCCTGCAAAATGTATTTTTATTGGAACACCACTCCAGAATTATTTATAAGTGGAAGTCTTTAGTAACTGAAGTTTGTCTTTGATATTTTAATGAATATTGCCCCTGCCTCTATTCAGGTATCACCATTACAGGCTCCTAATAATATTAGCCATAACATCAGGGACAAGTTTATCTGATTTCCTCCTGATACACCATTCTTTTGCCAGCAATATCCCTCCCTCCCTGACATTCAATATAGGGAAAACAGCATTATCATTCTGCAAGAGGTAAACGAACAATAATCTGGTGTTAGAAATGGCAATACACAAAAGTCAATTTTTGAATACTTCAGGATATGCAGCACAAACGTCCCGGATTGGGTCCGAGTCTATTGTGTGGATGCCAGAAATCCAGATTCCCAGGGCCCTAAACCATTGGGTCCCAATAAGACAGTTAGTGCCCTGATTAACTACAACCAATGGCAAGGAGGTGCGAATGTTTTTGAATTTAACCAAGAAATTACCCACCCCCAGGACCAGAATCTGGCAACCTTGCACATCCCAGAGGGAAGTTTTAAAGGATTTGAGTTTGGGCCGAGAGGCAGGGGGAATTCTCAAAAACTCTCACTGTGGGATTATGGAAAAGGTAGTACCTGAATCCACCTCCATCTTGAAGGGGACATCTTGCAGGCTCAGGTCTGTGAAGAAACGCTCGCTGGTGATGCCCACTTGGCATGGCTCAGGCTTGGGTGACACTTTGGCGATGGACGTGTTGTGGTGATGACTCTTCTTGGGCACAGGCGCTGGAGGTCTTTGCTTTCGCTGTCGGCATACCTTAGCAATGTGCCCTCTTCGCCCGCAGTTGTGGCATTCTGCGGTGCAAAAGGGGCACTTCTTGCGGTCATGCCGGGCTCCACAGCCATCACACTTGCGAAGGAATTTCTTCTCTCGATTGTCACGGTGCTCTCAGTGCTTTCGTCGGACCGCTCGGACTTCTCCCTCTGCGTCGCTGGACTCCGATGAACAGGTGGAACCAGGCGATGCTGATGAGGATGAAGGTGAAGTTTGCTGAGCTTGCACAGCTGAGTCAGTGGCACTGGTGGTGGAGTGGTGATGCCGGAAAAGCTTTATCCTGGACCGTGCGGCCTCATATGCGACTGCTTCTTCTAGGACATCCATGAAGGTTAGTGTCTTTCTGATCATGAGGCGACATTGAGCATCTTTGTCCCTCATGCTGGCCAGTTTATCGTCCCAGAGTGTTTCTTCAATGTTGTCCCACTTGCACGGGGCAGCAGCAATGCGCAGCGTTGTGGCGCAGTCTGCAATGGATTCACCAGGTCACTGCTCTCTTCTGTGGAAGGCCATATTGGCTGGGAAAATCGACACCTCTGGCTGCAGGTGCCTCCTCAGTGCAGACATGATCTCCGTGAGTGCCACCACATCCACATCCCATGGAAGAACGAGGTGGGTTGCCAGCTCAAGTGTCTCAGCACCGCACTGAGTGAGGAAGCAGGAGCGCTGGGTCAAATGGGCAGATGTTGCTGCCGTGTGGGGACGCCATCCCACCTTCATCGCCAGTTTCATGTTCAAGGAATGAAGAAGCAGACAAATGAAGTAGTGAAAATCAGCTCTTTATTAGTTTGGATGGAGCAAAACTTGGACTTATATACACCATAAACAGTAACAGTAACAATAATACAACAAGCCCATTGGCTAACAGAGTGTGCACATTTTCGATCCACTTATTTGCATAAGAATAGATACAGTGAGAAAAGATACATTCCGCTCCTATAAACAGTAACAGTAAAAATAATACAACAAGCCCATTGGCTAACAGAGTGTGCACATTTTTCGATCTACTTATTTGCATAAGAATAGATACATGAGAAAAGATACATTCCGCTCCTGTCAGAAAACACAGTTAACATACATAACAGTGTCTCACCAGGTTATCCTGCTATGGTAATCGAGTAGACCAACTCCGAGTGTCAGGCAGCGGTTAACTAACCTGACAGCCCTAAGGACTAATGGCCTTGGGTGCCGAAGTCCACAGCGACGGGTGATGATCTCCAAGTGGATTAAATTCCACTTGAATGCATCTTGGAGAGCAGCAGCTTCATCAATACTGGCTGAGGAGGTCTTTGTGTGCCAATAGAGCTCAGGACCAGAAAGTGACTCACAGAGCCAGATCAGTGGTATGGGTGTGACGCTGCGATGCAGAAGACAGATGAAAGGCCATGACATTATATTTGCAGAACAGTCTTCATGGCTGATTGCCATGAGGATCGCAAATATTTGGATTTGGATTCAGGTACGGCAGAAGAATAAGAAGATTCTGTTACTGATCTTAACGTGACCATTGTAGAATATAAAAATCAGAAGTTGGTTCTCTGTTTCTGCTTGTTTGTACCTCAGAGAAAGACTGTGCCAGATGGTTAACTACTTAAAATATGTCAGCATAACTATGTAATTTACTCTTCCAAACTCATTGCTAGCATTAATTTTATTTTCCATCCCTGAAACCATTTGATGATTGTATGTCATCAAGTCAGTTCTGATCTATAGCAACCTTTTGCAGGGTTTTCTAGGTACAGAAATAAGCAGAAGTGGTTTATCATTCCCTTCTCCTGGGGCATCCTGGGACCATACAATTTGCCCATGGCCACACCAGCTGACTCTTTTCCTAGGAGGTACAGTAGAGGATTGAACTCCTAACTTATGGCTCTACAGCAAGATGCCATATGACAAAATGTTTCACTTTATGCAACTGGGGAAGTGTTGTAATCCGTGAGAACTCATACTAAAATATATCTGTTAGTCTTGAAGTTTGTTTTTATTTTTGATTCACTTTTGCCACCATAAATGTTAGTCTTTATGGTGCCATAAGCCTCTCTGTTTATTCTCCTGTAAGCTGAAAAATTGTGTCAAACCCATCACAAAACTCTTTAAACTGCTCCTAATTTAAAATACACAAACAACAGTGAATCCAGGTTGTGTCTTTCTCATGCTTGATATGTTAGAACTACATTTTGTAATGGAAACTATGAAAAGAGAGTTATTGCAAAAACAGCCAACTTAACACATATGTAACCCTCACAGACACACATAGTTTCTCCCCATGAACTCCCAAAAAAGTTTTGCCGGCTCTAAAGAAACTCTGACAAAATATTAGCAGGATGTGACAAAAGAACAGAAACTCCGAAGAAATGAATGGATTCACCCACCCACCCTTGCAAATCCCCTTCGAAGCATTGTTTTTTATTGACTATTTGAGTTCTCAGGAACTTTGAGGGACTCTTATTGTGAAATCTCCAGAACCAAAAAGCTTTAGTGAAGAATCACTGAGTCATGAAGTTGGTGTTCTCTCCTCTGACTAATCTGTATATATTATTGAGTACCTGCTCAACTCAGCTTCAGTTCACAAAGTGCTAGTTTTACAGCCGGAGGGCTGGTCTGCTTGTTTCTTACCGTGGAAAAATAAGTCATTTGAGCAAGACCCCGGGAAAGTAAGGTAAGAGAGTTCTATATATGCTTCGGTGGGAAGAAGGTGGTTTTTGTATGCCAGGTAAATAAATATATTAAAGAGCAGGGATGGTGGATAACAGATGAAAGCAATTAGGCTGACACATATGTTGAAAACCGATCATATACAGTATCTAGTTACAAGAGGCATTGTTTCTTTCTGTATATCTAACATGTATTAGTTAATCTTTCTGTAATTGGAGCCATGCTTTGGCAACCCTACAATTATTTTGCAGTCTTTAGCATCTGTTTTAATTTCTTTCAAGTACTTTCGGGATGCCTGTGAGCAGCAGCTGTTTTAGTCAATGTAGATATGTCATTTCTCACACATAGTCTGTGATTCTAGCATTTTTAAAAAAAAAATCATTTGATTGCCATTGTATGGGGAAAATGAGCATCTCCCCCCCCCCCCGTTTATTTTAAAGCAAAAAGACCATGTAGGAAAACTGGAAAGGACAGGGTAAAGCTAGGAACGTTCGAAAATTTTTAGGACAATAGTGTTTGGAAAGAAAGAAAACCAGGCAAAAATCCATAATACATATTTTTGAACTGTGGCAGATCTTGAAAACCATTTTATGACTTAACAGGTAAAACAGACAAGTTTACTCAAATAAGCCGTCTATAATTACAAAACTTTTAGCTATTTTCTGTGAGTTTATCTGCCAATGTGCTTTGGGTCATTAACAAACTCTTTTGTTCTGTAGTGTTTTGTTAGTGTTATCTAAATGCATTTGAAGAATGATGGTCTGTATAATCTTCGTTGTAGGTAATTTTGTTTAAATTGTGTATTGAGAGGAATTTATGTTGATGATGATACTCCCATTAGCAGTGCCAAAAATGGGACAGCTGTTTCTAAAGTGACTTGGTGTGTGTGGTTTTTTCCCTGCTTGTACATCTCTCTGATTGCAGTAGACATTTATTTAAAAGTTAAACCTGGACAACAGAGTATGTGAAAGTTTTTTTTGGCAGGAGGCACCTAATTAAAAAGAAAGCTGGGAAAAGCTAAGCTTGTCTTTTATTCCCCCTCCTTAAAAATATGATGATGTGCTTATAGAAAAATTGGAAAGAAAAGAGATGAGCTGGCTTTCAAAGCGAAAGCAGTGTCTGTTTTTGGAACATTTAAATAAGCATTAAATGAAGGAATATAAAAGACTTCAATCTAAAAATATGAATTGACATGCTTTGTATTTTGGAAAAGTATTTGAATGGGGGGAAAAGCAAAGTAATCACACTTCTATACCACCCCATAGCACTTAGTGCACTCTCTGGGCTGTTCACAATTTAATTAGCATTTTGCCACCAACATGCTGGGTACTCATTTTACTGACATTGGAAGGATGGAAGGCTGAGTCAACCTTGACCCCTGGCCAAGACTGAACTCACAACCTTTTGGTTGCAGGACAGCAGTTTAGCCACTGCGCCACTAGAACCATATTGTTGCACCTGCTGTGTTTTATGCTAAACCAAAATGTGAAGTTCACAAAACAAAGTGAAACCTTGTAATATTGATGAGTCCCCTCATAAATGGAAGGCCCAGTTGCTGTTAGTCTGAATTAGACTAAATTAAATGACATGCCACTGAAGACCAAGACCAAAAATAATCCATACTATTGTATTCCTGATCATCATGTATGGGTGTGAAAGTAGGATAGTAAAAAAGCTAGCAGGGGTGTGTGTGTGTGATTTGTCAGAAATACATGCTGGAGAAAAGTTTTGCAGAAACCCTGGACTGCTAAAATCAAACAGCAAGGTCCTAGAGGTAATAAATCGTTCTTACCGCAATGGGAATGGTTGCAGCATTGTCGCCTAAAAAGAATGTGTAGGAATGCATTAATTTGCACATTTTCACTGTGTTTTACAGAAGGAGGGATAATCCTGCTGTTTCTCTTGTTTTATTGCTGTCTGGTATTCCCCATAGCCTCTGGGAAGATGAACAGAGCCTGTGATTAACTATCCAAATGTTAACCATGAAATGGTTAGGATGAGTAAGTGATAACTGTCTGCAAGGAAGTCCTTATCTTTTGGCAAATCTTTTGACCTCCAGAAACTTGACTAAAACATTTATTTGAAGACACCATGTGAGTCATTG
Organism: Bradypodion pumilum; assembly: GCA_035047305.1. NCBI lineage: Eukaryota > Metazoa > Chordata > Lepidosauria > Squamata > Chamaeleonidae > Bradypodion > Bradypodion pumilum. Next base: position 198,680,689 of record JAWDJD010000005.1, on the reverse strand, counting down.
CAATTGCTGATGAGCACAGAATGGTTAAATAACTGGCCTTGGATTGTTATTATTATTTTTTAAATGTGACTGTCCTAAGAAGGAGAAAATGCAAGCGCGGCGCCAAAATGGCCGCCGCGCCCTTTGCGGGCCCCCCCCCCACAGGACAGAGAATCCGGGTAGTTAGGGGCGTGGCCAGCTCCCTTATAAAAGGGGTGGCCACGAGGCAGCCGAGCTGCCATTTTGCCTCAGCGACGGAGCGGAGAAGTTTTTTCCCTGTGCCTCCGTCGCTCGTTGGTATCACCGGGAAGCCTTTTGGGTCGATTTTGCCTAGCTAGCTTCCCTTTTTTGCTGCGGTGAGATGCCTTCCAAAAAGAAGGCTGCTGCGAATTCGGCCCGGGCTGTTAGGAGGCGCAACCCAGGTCGGAGGACCGTGGTGCCGCCTCCTCAACAGTCGGGGCTGGTGGCTTGGGGTCTATCGCCCCTTGGCTCGATCAGAGTGCGGGCGCGGAGGGCGCTCCGGCCCGCGGCCCGCGAGCGGTGGACACCGCTCCTCCTCCTGCCCAATCCGTTGGGCCTGTTACTTTCGGGCCGCAGCCTCTCCCGGGGCCCTCTAGCCTTGGGGGGTGGCCCGGCGCCCTGCCTTGGCAGGTTTCCCCACCAGCCCTACCGGGCTTCGGTCCTGGCCAATGGCCATATATGGGTCATGGGGTGCAGGGACCTGCCCCCATGCAAGTGTCAGGCGGGCCGGCCGGCTCTTTGCCCATGGTCAATGTAGACACCTTACTGGCCCGTATTGCGGCCTTGGAGGCGTCTTTGGCCCGGGCCAGTCAGGCAGGCGCCCCTTTTGGGGTACCTTTTGAGGCGCTATCGGCAGCAGGACAACGGCCGGCGGCGAGGGTTGAGCAGCTGCAGGCGGGTGGCGCGGCTCAGGCCACTGCTTCGCAGCTCCCCAGCCAGCAACCTGGTGCGGGTCAAGCCCCGGTGATGAGCTCTACATCGGTCGTGAGCTCCGACGCCCCCAGTGGGCCAGAACCCCCGGTGGGGGCGGCCCGCGGGGGTGCAGCATGTGAGTATATGGTGCAAACGAGTACATCCACACACATTCCCAATATAGGGGGGACCTTTCAGTGGCCTTGGCCTCGCGCGGGTGGTGCGGGGGATACGCCGCTGGCGACCCACCCGGCGACAACTACTGCCACCATGCCCACTGGGGTGGGCCTCGGTTCTTACACTGCTGGGAACGTACTTGGGGTGGCAGGGTTAACTCAGGCCCCTTTGGGTAGGCCAGCTACCCCCTTTTCGGCTTTGCCGACGGCAGGGTATTCCTTGCCACTGGGTGATCACTTGGCACAGGCTACCAGAGAAAAGATATGGCGAGGGGAGTACGTAGATATCTTCTCACTCCTGAACAGAGAGCCCACCAAGGAAGAAAGGGAGGGTCAGGATGAGAAGGACAAGGAGCAGGCACGCCGCCGTAAGCCGCCGCGTACCTGGGCCAACTGGCTCCCCGCTTATTTAATATACATGGCGGTATATTTGAGGGTGCGGCTGGATCTAGCTATTCCCATGGTCCAATATTTGGACAACATATATAGGGCGATGGTGGATTTCCCGGGCCCCTCATGGTTAGCATATGATGAGGAATTCCGTATGAGGATTCCCCTACACCCCGAGATGAGATGGGATGAGCCGTGCCAGAGACTGTGGCTCTTGTATATGACACCCACACGTCCTGCCCCGGGGGATAGATACCATTGTGGACATGCGGTCCAGCGAGCAGCTCCAGCGCAGGTTACCCGCCAACTGGCGGGGCAGGGGGTTCCAGCCCGCCTGCTGTGCTGGACTTTCTCGTCCAATGGTTCCTGCAGCCGGAAGAACTGCAGGTATAAGCATGAGTGTCCCACATGTTCTGGCCCCCATGCAGCCTCTGCTTGTCCCAAGCCTGGGGGGCGCGAGGCAGAGGGAGGGGTGGACAGTGGGCTGGCAAGCCTGCCATGGATGGAACTAGTTCTCCGAAAGGCCCCCTCCCCAATTAAGGTGGACATGCTGGAGCGCTGGCTCGCATCGTACCCAAGGGGAGAAGACAGAGAGTATCTCATCCAAGGTTTTAAGCAGGGATTTCGTATCCCTTTTATGGGTGACAGATCCCCTCAGGATGCTCCCAACCTTTTATCCCTCAGAGGAAGGGAGGAGGTAGCCGCGGCCAGCATTAAAAAGGAATTAGACGCGGGCAGGGTCGCCGGACCTTTTCCCGCACCCCCTTTTCCCAACCTTAAGGTTTCGCCATTGGGTTTGGTCCCCAAAAAGTCCCTAGGTGAGTTTCGCCTTATTCATCATTTGTCCTACCCAGCCGGCCGATCGGTCAACGATGCGATACCTGATGACCTTTGTTCGGTCAGGTATACATCGTTCGACCATGCGCTGCGCATGGTGCGCTCGTGTGGCCCGGGTGCCTTGCTGGCCAAGTGCGACATTAAGTCAGCTTTTCGCCTCTTGCCGGTGCACCCGGGCGACTTTGAATTGCTGGGTTTTAAGTTTAGAGGGGAGTATTATTTTGATAAGGCCATGCCTTTTGGCTGCTCCATATCATGCTCGGCTTTCGAGCGTTTTAGTACCTTCCTAGAGTGGGCTTTCGTCCGCAGGTCAGGGTCCCGGTCTGTAGCCCATTACCTGGATGACTTTTTATTCGGGGGTGAACGGGGCTGGGACACGTGTGCACGTCTCCTCAATACATTTCAGACGCTAATGCAGGAACTTGGTGTCCCTTTAGCGCCCGAAAAGACCGAGGGCCCGTCGACCAAACTAGTATTCCTGGGGGTTGAGATTGATACAGTAGTACAGGCTTCTAGGTTACCAGGTGATAAGGTGTCCAGGATAGTGACCCTTATCTCGGAGTTGCTGGCCAAGCGTAAGGCATCCCTGAGGAAACTGCAGGTGCTACATGGGCACCTCAATTTTGCCTGCAGGGTGGTCGCACCGGGCAGGGCTTTCGCCCGGCGCTTATGCGACGCCATGGCAGGGTTATCCAGGCCCCACCACAGAGTCAGGCTTACCCGGGGTATCAGGGCAGACATGTTCGTCTGGTTGCAATTCCTGAGGGAGTTTAATGGGGTCTCATTTTGGAGGTCTGACCTCCTGGCATCCCCCAATTTCCAGATCCAGTCTGATGCCTCAGGATCCCTGGGTTATGGGATGTACTTCAATGGGAAGTGGGCCTATGGTGGGTGGCCACCGGCATGGGCAGGCACAGGTCGCCTGCGGGATCTCACATACCTGGAATTTTTTCCCATTCTGGGGGCTTTGATGCTATGGGGCGAACTGTGGGCTAATTCGGTGGTGCATTTCTGGTGCGACAATGCTGCCGTTGTACACATTGTCAATGCACAGACTTCTAAATCGCCCAGAGTCATGGATCTAGTGCGCCATTTTGTGCTGCGCTGCCTGCGCCTCAATGTCTTGTTCAGGGCCAGGCATGTCCCAGGGGTTAATAACGATATTGCTGTCGCTTTGTCCCGCCTGCAGATCTCCCGGTTCCGCGCCTTGGCCCCGGATGCGGAGGAATTTCCCTCGCCACTCCCGGACGAGATGTGGACTATTGGCAAGGAGAGGTGAACCGGGCGATTGGCCTGTCACTAGCGCCACGCACGCGTAAGGCGTATCAACAAGCATTCAATTCGTATAGGGCTTTTGCTACTCAATTTTACTTGCCAGAGACCTGGCCTATCCCGGTGGACCATGTTCTGCGGTTCATGGTTCACCTGCATGCACAGGGCCTTGCACCTCGCACCATAGCATCCAAGCTATCGGCGTTGGCTTTTATGGCCAAAGTAGGGGGTCATGTGGATACCACCTCTGACTTCCGTGTGAGACACGTTTTGGAGGGGTGGGTGCGCGAGCGCGGGCGTTGCCCGGACGACCGGCACCCTATTTCCCCAGGGGTTTTTACCCAAGTGGCCCGGGGCTGGCCAGGCCTCTGTTTTGATCATTATGAGGCAGCCCAATTTCATGCAGCCACAACGGTGGCATTTTTTGGAGCGCTCCGCGTCAGCGAACTCGTGATGCTGTCTAAGGCGGATGCAAGTGGTAGGGCACTGGAACGCGGAGATGTCTATGTTGCCAAAGACTGGGCCCAGTTGAGGATTCGCTCCTCTAAAACAGATCAGCATGGCGTAGGCAGTGGAGTAAGACTGCTACGGTGTTCTTTGGCAGACATCTGTCCGGTTGGTGCCCTACAGGAATACCTGGCACTGCGTGGCATGCACCACGGCCCGTTTTTCTGTCACCAAGATGGGTCTCCCCTTACTAAATTTCAGTTTTGGAAGGTGACAGCCGGAGCCCTCACCAGGGTGGGCCTACCAGGTGCCCGTTATGGCACACATTCGTTCCGTCTTGGTGCAGCCTCTACGGCAGCTGCTTTTGGGTACTCTGGGGCTGACATACGCAGCATGGGGAGGTGGGGCTCACAATGTTTTCAGTTTTATGTGCGCCCACTCCCGCCATGAGTACCAATCCAGTCACCTTACCCCCCTTTTTCTCAATTTTCTTACAGACCCTGGGTGTCGTATTACACCGGTGACAGTATGGCTGGTGGGCCACAGCTATGTGCTCAGGGCAGCGCGTTACGCTGCGGCGACAGAGTGGACCCCGACTGGGACTGGGTGACCACGCCAGTCTCGCATGGCATGGTAAGCCTGGGATGTTATGGCGGGAGCTGCGGCCTTTCCTTTTTTCTGGCCTGGGGGCTGACCCGCCTGACATTCTAATCATTCACCTGGGGGGCAATGATTTGGGCCAGGTCACCGGCTTATCGCTCAAGCATGCGATTTGCGAGGACCTCGCCTACTTGCATTATGTCTGGCCTGCCACAGCCCTGGTTTGGTCGGACATTGTTCCGCGCCACTCTTACAGAGGGGGCGTTAACCTCCTGGCTCTTGACCGAGCTAGGCGCGCGGTCAATAAGGCAGTGGCGCGGTTTCTTACCACCAGGGCTTGGGGACGGGTTAGTCATCGCCCCGATATTAGTCTACAAAATTATGACTTGTATGCAGGGGATGGGGTCCATCTGTCGCGAGGAGGTATGGACCTCCTGTTGGGTGACTGGCGAGCAGGCCTGTTGACCGAGCTGACGGTCTGGGGGGGGGGCGTCAGGTCTTCTGTGAAGCCCCTCCGTGTGGCGGGTAGCACTGGTAAGGTAAACAGTATGACCCACAAGTATCCGGCAGGTTCGCAATTGACTGGACAACACTAGACAGGAATAAAGTAGTTAAACGTTGTCCGGTCAACGACGAACCAGGCGATGGGGTGATGATGATTGCTAACCAGCATGCATCACCCCTGTGATTTCACGGATACGCGTCAGAGGGTGGGGTCATGAGTTAGTTATTGACTACGGTCAACAATTTGTTTGTTGTTAACAAACAAATTGATACAAATTGATACATTGTAACCAATTGCCGTTGGCAATTTTGGGGTGGTACCTTACCAGTGTTACTTCGGCCTGCTTGCCTTAGGAATTATGATTGGTCGTTTTACCAATACAAATTTATAATTCGGACTAGGGCATTGAATCAATAAATGTGGCCCTTTGCTGTTATCCACTTTCAATGTTGTCTGTGTCCGTTATTGGGGGGGTGCGCCTGCAATGCAAGCGCGGCGCCAAAATGGCCACCGCGCCCTTTGCGGGCCCCCCCCCCACAGGACAGAGAATCCGGGTAGTTAGGGGCGTGGCCAGCTCCCTTATAAAAGGGGTGGCCACGAGGCAGCCGAGCTGCCATTTTGCCTCAGCGACGGAGCGGAGAAGTTTTTTCCCCTCCACCCCCTCCCTAGTTAACAGTGTGATTATGGTCGCTTCGGGGCCGGGTGGGAATTTTTGGTTGGGACCCATATTGGCTTCGGGTCCTGGCTTTTTTGCCCATCCCACACTGTTGCTATGGTTTGATATAGGGGTCTTTCTTCGTTCCTACTGTTGACTTTGGTCACATGGGCGGGTAGCACTGGTAAGGTAAACAGTATGACCCACAAGTATCCGGCAGGTTCGCAATTGACTGGACAACACTAGACAGGAATAAAGTAGTTAAACGATGTCCGGTCAACGACGAACCAGGCGATGGGGTGATGATGATTGCTAACCAGCATGCATCACCCCTGTGATTTCACGGATACGCGTCAGAGGGTGGGGTCATGAGTTAGTTATTGACTACGGTCAACAATTTGTTTGTTGTTAACAAACAAATTGATACAAATTGATACATTGTAACCAATTGCCGTTGGCAATTTTGGGGTGGTACCTTACCAGTGTTACTTCGGCCTGCTTGCCTTAGGAATTATGATTGGTCGTTTTACCAATACAAATTTATAATTCGGACTAGGGCATTGAATCAATAAATGTGGCCCTTTGCTGTTATCCACTTTCAATGTTGTCTGTGTCCGTTATTGGGGGGGTGCGCCTGCAATGGATACATGTCCAGTTTTTTGTTAATAGGAGTTTCTTTGAAAAAGTTAGTGTTTAGATCTCTTGAAAGATAAGGAATTACTTTGACCTTTGGCTTTTCAGTACAGCACTTTAATTCTTGTTGAGTATGTTTGTTAGAAAAAGACACAATTAAAATATGGTGAGTTGGATCCAGACTAAGTTAGCCAAGCTATACGTCTCAATGAAATCTCTGTGACTTGGGTTAACAAAAACAGACTAAATGGCATTAACCATACCTGTCAACCTTCCCGGATTGGCTGGGATTTCATGGTTTTCAGCACCAATTTGCGCCATTTTCCGCCCTGCACTGCCGAAACCCCGGAATTTGGCAGCGGGGGAAAGGAGGTACTGCGCAGCCCTTCTGCGCAAGTCGCCTTCTACGCATGCGTAGAAGGCGACTTGCACAGAACCGTTGTGCGCAGGTCCCAGATTGTCCGGAGCCGCAGTTGACAGGTATGGCATTAACACATGTTGCTGGACTGTAGCTCTTCATCAGGTCTAGAAAGCATGGTCTCTTTTGACTAATGAAACTGTAATGAAGAGACAATTTTAAAATCATTCTGTTTTTACATGCTATCAAGATGTCTCCAACTTGTGGTGACCCCATGAACATACCTGTCAACCATCCTGGTTTGGCCGGGATTACCACGGAATTTGACGCCGATTGACATCATAACCCACCCCGCGCTGCCAAAACCCCGTAATTTGGCAGCGGGGGAAAACGCTTTCCATGCATGCATGGAAGCACTCCGCCGCTGGCGCAGCCCCTGCGCAGGTCCCATTTTTTCCGGAGCCGCGGGTTGACAGGTATGCCCATGAATGAGAAATCTCCAACATGTCTGTCCTCAACAACCCTGTTCAATTCCTGCAAGTGATAGCCTGTGGCTTCTCTTAAGGCAGGGATTCTCAACCTGCTACCTGTGGGCCGGACGCTGCCTGCAGCACAATTTTATTGCTCCCCCGCCCCCTGCTTCCACCACACTAGGAAGTGCCATGTAGTGGAGGAAAGGCAAAATGGCCATCCAGCCCCCCAAGCTGTCTGAGGGAGCGTGACCCAGTCCCCAGCTTAAAAAGTTTGAGAACTCCTGCCTTAGGGAATCAATCCATATCACGTTTAGCTTCCCAAACTTCCTGCTACCTTCCACCTTTCCCAGCATTGTCTTTTCCAGAGGGCCTTGCCTTCTCAAAATATGCCTCTAGTAGGACAGCTGTAATTTCATCATTTTTGCTTCCAGAGACAGTTCAGGCTTGACTTGCTCTAGGATCCAGTTGTTTGTCTTTTTGGCAGTTCAGGGTATACACAAAGCTCTTCTCCAGCACTATATTTCAAACAAATCTATTTTTTTTTTCAGTGTGGACTATTTATGGTCTTTTTAGGCAGTGTCTTTTCTTTTTTGAGCTTGTAGAAAGCTGAACAAGATCAACAAGATGGTGTAAACAAGGTATTCAGGTATCTTAATGATACATTTGCATTTACAAGGAAAATAATACATCATGTGTGAATTGAGGACAATGGATATCAGTTGTCCCAGCATTAGGTAAAGGTTTCCCTTACTTAAAAGCCAGTTGTATCCGACTCTAGGGTTCAGTGCTCGTCTCTGTTTCAAAGCCAAAGAGCCAGCGCTGTCTGCATCTGCAGATGTTTCCGTGGTCACGTGGAAGGCATGACTAGACACCAGAGTGCCCAGAATGCTGTTTACCTTCCCACCGAAGTGGTCCCTATTTATCTACTTGCAATTTCTTGCTTTCAAACTGCTAGGTTGGCAGGAGCTAGGACAAAGACGGGAGCTCATTCCGTCCTGCAGTACTCGGGAATCGAACTGCTGACCTTCCGCCTCCCAGTCAGCATCTTAGCCACTTGAGCCACTGCAGTCCCACATTATCTTTAAGCAAATAAACCTGTTTGCACTTAGGAGTGAATGGATGGTCCTGCTGATTGCAGATTGTCAGAGTTGTAATCCAACACATATGGACAATTCTGGAAAGTTGTTTTTGTTTGGTTTGGTTTTTTGCCTGCAACCAACATTTCTTTCTGAAGTGAGGCTCAAATGAGCTAGCAAGCAAACTATTCTACACATGATATTAGCAAAATAATCCTAGAAGAAAGGTTCATTTAGGAAATGACTTACAACATCCTTTTCCTTCTCAACTTTAAGACAAGTAAGTTGAGAAGGAGAATCAGAGATGTGGAAAATTACAAGAAAAACAGTGATGTGTTTCTAATGATTAATAAACTATTTTTTGCAGCCTCCTTATCCATATGGCTGATATGAATCTTACCCACCCATCATCCCATGAGTGCATAAATTGTCCAGGAAAGTATAAAGGGGGGACCTGTTATGCTGTTTCTTTCTCTAAGACAAAATGACAGGTGACACCAGTTCTTGAACCTTTTTTGACAATTTATACACTCATGAGGTGGTGGATGGTTAAGATCAGTCTCAGCCATATTCAGAAACTTCTCAGAATACTAAGGCTCAGGTGTCTTGGAGTTAAGGTTGAATAACAAAAGTGGCCAAGCTAATGGATAACACAAAAATATGTGGGTGATTTTTTTTTAATGTGAAAAGCTCTAAAAGGATCTTGCTAGACTGGGTGAATATTTATATAAGAATGGCATGCGCCATTGAAGAGTAAAGGTGTGCTTATGGGTAAGGATATTATAACTTTACATATCCACTGACAGGTTGGGAGTACTATGGATAGTTCAGGGGAAAAACATCAAACTGCCAATAGTACAATGTCATTTGGTACACCTCTCGTTTGATCATTGGTAAAATGCTGTATGCAGTTGTTGCCAATGGGCATCAAAGGAAATATTGTAGAGCTGAACAAGGCACAAAAGAAGGAAGACAAAGTGATGCTGGTAGCTGAAGAAACTCCACTGTATGGAATATTTACAATGTTTGGGGGGGGTGTTACATTTAGGATTAAGAAGACAAGCAAAATGAGCCTTTATAGAGATTTTTGAAAATATGCATGGAATGGGAAAAGTTGATAAGATTCCACCCCCTGTCTTTCCTATAACTGGAACCTGGTATCATCCGATGAAACTAAATACTGTATTGAGAAATTCAGGAAACATAAAAAGTGCTGTTTAATAAGCACGTGATTAAACAAAACGACAGTAAAAGACACTGACAACTCACCTTACAAGAGGCTAGGATTTATTCAATGGTTCCCAAACATGAATCCCCAGATGCTCTTGGACTACAGCTCCCAGAAATCTTGGCCAGCACAGACAACTGGGAAGGCTTCTAGGAGCTTTTGTCCACAAATATCTGGGAACCCAAGTTTGGGAACCATTGATCTCTAGATTAAGACAACTTGTAGCTAACAAGTCTCAATAGCTATACTGTATATTTGCTCCAGAATCTAACACCAGCTGAGAATGAGTCATTGAGGAGCAACAGCATGAAGATGGTTGTGGACATCTAATCCATAGGCATCTGTTTAACCATCATGGGGAAACAAGGTACTGATGTTGAAGTCACTAAGCCTTTGGTCTGATGTAGTGAGTAAAGGTAAAGATAGCCCCTGCTTGACAGCCAGTTGTGTCATAGGGTTTATAGAGCACGGAATGCTGCTTACCTTCCCACTGAAGTGGTACCTATTTATCTACTTGCAATTTTTTTGCTTTTGACCTGCTCAGTTGGCAGGAGCTTGGGCAGAGACGGAAGCTCACTCCATCATACAGGTCTCAAACTGCTGACGTGCCGACCTTCCAGTCATCAAGTTCAGCGTCTTAACCACTAAGCCACCACAGTCCCAGTGTAGCAGGACTTTTCTGATATTTTTGTGTTTCTTGTGTTGGCTCTCTCTCCTTTGCTTATCCTGTCAGTTAAGATACTGTAGTACAGTTTGTATGAAAAATTAGGTGTTCTGGACAAAAGTAAGAGCAGAGAAGAGCCAATTCTGAGAGATACTTTACATGTGATATTTTTCTTAAGGTATTAAACATTATACAGACAGATAAATATTGGATGCTGTGATGCATAAAGTTATATAGTTTCTAAAGTGTGCATTTGGGAACAACACAAGATTTCTTGCAGTGTCATGTCTATATAGGAAAAATGTAAAGATGTTATATATCTATTTGCTTGTAGTTCATAACCATGAACCAATACTGAAATTGCCTTTGTATGTAGTTGGGGAGCAAATGTAGCCTAAGTCTATAACCTTAAAGTATTTGCTGTCTATACTCACATGCAAGGATATCATTTACATAGGAGCTTTAGTCCACAAATATCTTGGGGACCCAAGGTTGGGAACCATTGATCTCTAGATTAAGACAACTTGTAGCTAACAAGTCTCAATAGCTATACTTGATAGCTATACTCCCTCCAGGCCAGATGTCCTCGGCCGGCCCAGGCCTGGAGGGAGGAGCGGCGAGGAGCAGCAGCTGTGTGGCGGGCCCGACCATAAAACCACCACCGCGGTTGGACGTTTCTTGTGACTGTGGTTGGGATGTATACATTTTTCCTTTCTTTTTGAAATGTCTTTGTGATTTGATGCTTTGTAGTTCTGATTGTAATTATTTTGTACTTTGTTAGCTGCCCAGAGTCACTTTGCGAGTGGGATGGCATACCAGCGGAATAATTAATAAATAAATAAATAAATAGACCCCATGTGCAAGCAACCTTCTTGTATAAGCTAAAGATGCATAGTTGCAAACCTAATTTCTATACCAAGTATCACTTATATGACTTGAACTATTGTATTGCATTGAACATGTGTTTTTGAGTGTATATGTTGTAAACAAAAAAGTCACATGTGCAGAAATCCTGTTGGCTTCAAGACAGAACAGACGCATGTGGTAGGTAAGGAATATAGAAGCTACACAATTCCCCTAAAGCACGTCATCAGGCAAGCAGCTGGCAGTATTGCATGGTCACATAACCATGTGTGTACACTCCCATGTTCTACTGTATTTATCTTACTGCTTATCTTTTTTTGTGAATCAATTGTGTGCAGTCCTCTAGCTGTAGCATCCATTATAACCCACCATTGGTTGTGCTATAGAGCTAGTTAGAGTTAGAGTCTGGCACTATCTGTAAGGCCACATGTTCCCTACTCTGATGGATGGATTGATTTCCTTTGCTTAAACTATGATCTCCTTGTTCCCCATGCCCTCATTGGCTGTAGGTCTCAAACACACTTAGGTAAAGGTATGGTCTCCCTTGCTCAAAAGCTAGCTGTGTCCAACTGTAAGGTTCATTGTTCATTTCCATTTACAGCCAAAGAGTCAGCCCTTTCTGCAACTGCAGATGTTTCTGTGATAGTGTGGCAGGCATGACTAGATGCTGGAGCACTTGCAATTTATTGCTTTCAATCTGCTAGGTTGACAGGAGCTAGGACAGATGTCGCACAGCACTCAGGTCTCAAACTGTTGACCTACTGATCTGCCGGTTGTCAAGCTCAGGGTCTTCTTTATAGGAAACAAAGTGGAATTGTTGCAACAAGTGAAATCAATTTAAACCTATCATGCCAATGAATGGCAAATGTACTGTATAGTGAAGATACACCCAGAATCTCAAAATCATTGTTACTATGTTTCAGAATAGGCTATCAGGTCAACATTTAAATTAAGAAAAGCTACATCTCAGATCTGCTATATGCATGAAAGATTTTCAGTGTAGCCTTATGGGAAACCTTCATGTTCAGGAATATGTAATTTAAAGATTTAATTCTAGTCATGGGCAAGTTACTAGCAACATTGCAAGTTAGGTTTTATGTGGACATGGCTGTTCAAAGCTTTGTGTCAACCAGCCAACCTCTAAATCAGGGGTTCCCAACCTACACTGCAGCCCACGGGCCGGACCCGACCCACGACACCATTTAATGTGGCCCATCACCTCCACTGGTGGAAGTGAAAGTGGATGTGTTTACGTCATATGTAAAATGCGCATGCACAAACATGCCTGCGCCCGCCATAAACACAGAAGAAGGTCATTTGCATCATCCGTAAATATGCCCACTTCTGCTTCTGTGGGCATGGTCCGGCCCACTCAGGTGTCCGGGGGCCATGATCAGGTTCCCAAATGTTTGGGAACCCCTGCTCTAAATCTTGTTGCACATCCACCCATCCATAAATAAATAAATAAACAGACAGACACACAAATTGATTGATTTCAATTCAGATAACATCACTTTTGAGATTTGTAACTAGCATATAGGCCCAAGGTCCCAGGATCCTGGTGTGCAAAGCTAATTGGTACTGCCAATATTTGTGTGTTAATTAAGGTGTCAGAAGTCAGAATAACTCATTTGGGAAGTCTCTAGAAGTTGTTCACTGATTAAAACCAAGGTGTAGTTCTGGTATTGGGTTCTAGTGACTTGCATTTGTGCTTGCTAGATGCAGTATAAAGGGGAAAAGTATGATCTTATTAAAATGACTTGAACCCATAAGTACTATTTTTTTCATGTGTATGTCCTAATAAATATGCACTTCCTTTTTTGGAAGTATGTTTTATGCTTTAGCTAAACGCTAAGACAATTGTTTTATTATGCCTATCTCTCTGCTTTTCAGTCTCTCATATTGAAAGTACATTTAAGCTTCTAATGAAACAAAGCAAAATAAAGCATTAGCAAAATGCCCAGCTTTACTACTGGCATTGTGTGTTTAAAGAAGGCTGGTACATTACAGTAAACCAGGAGTTCTCAATCTTTTTAAGTCAGGGCTGGATCATGCTCCCTCAGACAGCTTTGGGGGCCGGACAGCCATTTTGCCCTTCCTCCACCACATGGCAGTTCCTGGTGTGGTGGAGGCAGGGGCCCTCACATGAAATAGTGTCATGGGCCACATCCAGCCTACAGGCCGCAGGTTGAGAATCCCTGCAGTAAACTCTAGGAGGAAAGGGAAGTGTTCCAGTTACCTCCCGGCTAAATCTGCTTGTTAGTCTCAAGTGTTGTTTATGGGGCAAAGTAATCAGGACACATAACTGTTGCTATAGTGTCTACCAGTACACTTGTGCCAACACTGAAGGAAGCGTTGTTAAGTCAATATTTTTGTAAAATCAATTGATTTAATGAGTCTACTCTAGTTAGGACTAATAATCAGATTTAGCCTAATGTATAAATCGGCTGACAAAGAAAATATTGTTATTCTCTCTGTTTGCATGTGCTGAACAATCCACTCTTAGGTAAGGTGAATTGTTTTACCTCTACTGCAGTGTTTCTGCCCTTCCCCTTGATAAATGAAATATGTGTGCTTGCCGCCTTTTCTGAGATGGACTAAACCTATTTCTGGTGGCATCAGTATCTAGAGTGAAGGTCAAGTTGCACCCAAGATGGGAAGACTTTGGCCCTTCATTTCCCAGAAGTCCCATCCAACAGGCCAATGGTGACAAATTATAGGAGTTATGGTTCAAAATTTCTAGAGGCCAGTAGTTCCTCACCCCAAATGATAGCCTTTGTTTTACATTTGCCCAAAGAGCAAACTACTGTCCTCATAGCATATAGCAAAGAGTCTTTGGAAACAGATAACCTTTTCTGCATAACACCATCTCTTGCATACTTACTGTACGATCAGTGTTGAATGGTTTAGACCAGGGTTTTGCCAGCGTGGGTCCCCAGGTGTTCTTGGACTTCAGTTCCTAGAAGCCCAAGTCAGTGTACCTGGGAAATGAAGTCCATGAACATCTGGGGGCTCTACCCATCGCTATTTCTGAAGCTTTAGCTAGTAGAAAATGCGGTAGCTTGTTTGTGGGACAAAGTAATCAGGACACAGAACTGTAATCCTACTGGCTTCAAGTACACTTGTGCCAAATTCCAAATAGTAATATGATGACCATTCGGAGGCTGCAGCTGTTGCAAAATGCAGCGGCCTGCCTGGTGATGGGGTGTGGTCACTATGACCATGCCTTACCCTTGCTGCAGGAGCTGCACTGGCTACTGTAGTGCCACCGGGTGCAATTCAAGGTGCTGGTTATTACCTTCAAATCCCTACATGGTAGTGGGCCAGGTTATTTAAGAGACTGCATCACCCCGATGATATCAGCCCATCCCACTAGAGCAGACTGGAGGGGATCTCTAAGGGTACCAACTGCTAGAGAGGCTCGCCTTTCTAGTACTGGATGGAGGGTCTTTTCAGTGACTGCCCCGGCCCTTTGGCACCTCCTGCCAACTGACCTCCACCTACAATCAGACCTGCCAGTATTCAGGAAAGGCCTGGAGACCTGGTTGGCCCAGCGGGTGGGGGGTGCCACAACGGGAGCTCCCCCCTCCCCGCACTGGCTCATATGACTATTCTAAATAACCCATCATCTGGGGATTGTCTGGGGTCTGCCTAAAGTTTTTTTAATTAAGCTGTATTTTATGATGACTGTAAGCCACCCTGAGTCACTATGGCAAGTGGGCGGTGATATAAGTCAAATAAATAAATAAATAAATATCTTTAAAATCCTGAGACACTTTAAAATCTTGAGTTGCTTAGAACCTGGCTATTTGGAATATCAGCTACAGCAGTACAACCTTATGAAGCCTTTTAGGTCAATTTATGAAGCCTAGTTCATAAGCCCATCTGTAAGGTCCATCAAGGTGGGCAGGCATGAGACACATAGTCCACTCAGTGATTCCCCCCTCCCCTCTGTGAAATTAAATTCTATGGGGAATTCACTTAGGACCACATTGTGTGTGTGTGTGTGTGTGTGTGTTTTAAGTGGAGTTTTAAGACCTGGTCATTCCGATTTGCTCTTACCTGATGAGTTTGAACTTGGCCACATGTTAAAAACAGATTTGCAAAATCTTGTTATTGCTTTCCAATTATTTAATTATTCTCATATGATTCATTTATTTCATTTCACTTCTCTCCCACTTTTTTCCCAATATAGTGTCTCTAGTTAGCTTTAACATTATTTTCAAAGTGCCATATACTGTATCATATTAAAATGCAGTTAAACATGTTGGCCAAAATCCGGTTTGGTTTTTACACCAGCACAAGCTAAGTTACACAAGTTGCAGTGATTATTTGAAGCCAATTAATAGCTTGATAGCTTAATTAATAGCTTAATAATTTGAAGTTATTAACACAGAAACACACCCAAGCTGCAATTGGATTTCAATAGTACTGTTGAATTTTGCAGAATGATAAAGATTTCCATTTCTGTTTCTCTGGTGTCAATTATGATGATTTTACATTCAGAGTTCCATTAGAAAGCTGTATTGCTCTTTTACATTGTATATAAATTTGTCCAGTAAATAAGCAAGGCTTAAAGGATGGTATACAAAAATCTTTTAAAACTCATACTTAGTTTTGCCCTTGGCTCAATGCTATTTCATACTTGTGTCTTAATTATACACTAAAATAGAGAGTTCTTTTGAATACAAAGTAAAGTGGCTGAAAGTTACTTAATATACCACTAGCATATGGCTTTAAAAGTGATTACTGTATATTGTTAAGAGTAAACATATCTAGTATATTGAGTTTGATATGGGTCCATAATAATAATAATAATAATAATAATAATAATAATAATAATAATAATAATAATAATAATAATAATAATAATAATAATAATAATAATAATAATAATAATAATAATAATAATTTGTTTGTTTGTTTGTTTGTTTACATCTCACTTTCCTCATTTATTGAGGAAATCAATTAATTGTAGGAAATTGCTATTGTATAAGAACACTCCTTTTTTCCTCTCTCCCTAAAATATGTGAAAAGGTTTTTATTCTGGGAAGTCACTTGGAACTGCTAGGAGTATTGTTTTGATTCCTGGAATTCTGATCTTGATTGCATTTTCCTGGAAAGAAATTTAATTGATGACATTTTAATGGACGGCTTGCGTGCAGTATTGAATTTTAATTGGCTCTTGTTAGAAACTGACATGTTCCATCTACACTAAAAACAGCTTACAGCTGCTGTATACACTAATTTTTGCAAAATTCAAACTGTACTTACTTTGCTAACATTTAACGTAACACAGAAATAAAGTGGGAACATGAGTTTCAAATTAGAATACAAACACTGCCCTTGAATATATAAACAGTGATCATCTTTCCTTCCTTGCATTTTTACCCGACAAATTTAAGCTGTTTTTGGTCCAATAAGCACTACTTTACCAATGAAGTCTGGTTTTTCCCCCATCTAGATTTCAGAACTGGGCTGATTTTACAGCTAAACAAATCTGTAACCATGGTGCAGAACCATGAAATTGTTGTAGTTTTCTCTGTATGACCCATGTATAATCAGGATAAACAGAAGGTGGCAAAAAATAGTGTTTGAGTGAGAAAATTTAATCTCACACAGTTGATTTACATTTTGGTAGCAATTAATTGAAGCTGGCAATGGGCAGATGTGTGTGAACTCATATGATGTAATGGCTTAGTAGTTAAGAAGCTCGCCGTCTTAGCTGGAACGCCGGCAAGTCAGCAGTTCGAGATCCGGGTACTGCATGGTGGTTTGAGCACCCATCTCTGTCCCAGCTCTTGGGGACATGAAAGGAGCCTCATTTGGGCATTCCCTGGGCAGAGTTTCTTCCGCAAAAACCCTTTCAACCCAGAATAATTTGTGGCACAAAATTATTCTTATTATTTAGTTTACACAAAGCACAAGAAAGCTTTTCTACAGCTGCTGCCAGGCCCATATGCACATGCTTAATATTTGAAATGCTGATCCTTTCCCCAACACACACATATATATATAGCTACATTTCTTGGAAGATGAATTTGGAAAAGTTAGAGCCCATGCTGGGTAAGATTCTGGGAGTAATAGTCCAAAGTGTAACCCCTGGATCGCTGCATAGAGTTATACTTTTAGAAATATCAAAATGTTTTAAACTTAAGTTTGGAAAGCAGTCTGGAGAATGGGGTACAACATCTTTTCAAAGGGATTGGGGGAATTGTGTCTGGATCTTCTGACCTCTATTGAAGAAACTGAGCCTATTCATCTTGGATCCCATTCTTTTCTTGAAAACTTTGTGGTTTCTTGTACTAAATGATGAATTGTTTTTCCAATTTGAAAAAGATAAAGAGCAGCTGGAATGTTAATAAAACCATTTCCTAAGAAAGGGAGAACTCTAAAAATACAGATTTACGTCTGAATTGTGGCTCAAACTTGCCACTGAAATAAGAAAATGATACTGTCCAGCGTGTGTGAAAATGAAGCCTTAAATCTCACTTCTGTCTTTCTTAATTTGGAATTTTACACATTTGCGCAACAGAACTTAGAGGGAAAACCCCACATGACATGTGATCTCAGGAAAATTGTATACGACTGGGAGATTCTATGGAAATGTATTGAGGCTGCCGTTATTTTACCCAAGCATCTGCTACCTAAGACAGCTGTTTGACTCTTTCTAATGACAAGACTGACCAAGGATGTCTCAGATAAATATATTCAACTTATTCATGCAAACTTAAGCCTTCTTGCAGAGCATTTTTGCAAGACAGCTGTGCAGTTACCAAACAGTGACCATCTAAGATATAGTTCAAATTATGACTGTGCTTTCTCGCTGCTATATATAGAAAGTGAATTTGTCTACTTCTGAGTTAAAATAGAAGAGAGAGGGGAAGCCAATTGTGGGTTTTTCCATTACAATTCATTTGAACAGATGTTTTCTGCTCTTTCCCCTCCCTATGACAAAGTACCAAGGGACAATGGCTTCAGGGTTGGTAGGGAACTAATACAACACTATACAGAACAATACAGTAGTTGCATCATCTATCGCTCATCACCATTTAAATCCACATTTTCTTCTAACTTAAGATATGATAGATGTGTTATGAACATAATTTTATTGTTATTTACACATATGTTTTGAGAAGAACACCCAGTTGCCTTTTATTCTCTTGGTCATTCCTGTAAATGAGACCTTGGTAGTGAACTCTGGAGATAAAATCTTTTAAAACCAAATAGTAACAGAAGGGACTGCAGTGGCTCAATTGGCTAAGACACTGACTGGGAGGCGGAAGGTCAGCAGTTCGATTCCCGAGTACTGCAGGACGGAATAAGCTCCTGTCGTTGTCCCAGCTCCTGCCAACCTAGCAGTTCGAAAGCAAGAAATTGCAAGTAGATAAATAGGGACCACTTCGGTGGGAAAGTAACAGCGTTCTGTGTGCTCTGGTGTCTAGTCATGCCTGCCACATGACCACAGAAATGTCTGCAGAAGCAGACAATGCTGGCTCTTTGGCTTTGAAACAGAGATGAGCACTGCATCCTAGAGTCGGATACGACTGGCTTTTGAGTAAGGGAAACCTTTACTTTTACCTAGTGACAGAAGCTTGGGATCTCTCAACAGAGTTTTAGAATGAACAGTGGAGTTGTCTCTCTCTTAATAGGTTGCATTATTCTAAGTTGGGCTTATTAATATTAAATGAAAAGCTAAATTTAGACATAACTAGTAAAACAAGGAATAAGAATATATATGAGGCTTGTGTGCTCACTTTCTGACTGTCCCTTTGCATGCGGGGCAAAATCAGAAGCTTCTTTCTTTAATTAGTGCTGAAGCATAATTTGTCGTTTTGTCTCCATGGGATAAGTTATGGTTTACATTTGAGTCAAGATCTCAAACAATAGTTTGTGCAATCCAGTAGCACACTGTAGTTTGCCACTAACCAGACTAGAGCTTGGAATAATTATTTTTGGACTGCAAATCCCAGAATTTTCTAAACAGCATGATGAACATGGCAGGCAGGCAATTTTGGAAACTATACACAAAAAACGTTTTCCATTCTCCAGATGAGAAAGGGAACACTTCTGATACTGAAACAACAAAAAGATGGATAGTTTTAACAAATTTTGAAATAAAGTGTTTTGAGAAAGCTTTATTGATGCTCTTAAGTAACAAACGTTTGGAAAGACATATGCTGTAGCTCATCAAATTGATTGTAAACTGTAAGAGTGTTTCAGATGGCTCGGCCCAATAACTCCAGAGACAGTATGTTATAATTAAAGTCTTTTATTCCCACTGCCCGCATGGCGGTCAGTGGCTGTATCAAGGGTCAAAGATGGAAGGGGAGGGTATGAGGTTGAGGTGGTCCTTTAATAGGGTCGTATGAGGTCAGAGGCATAAGGCTCAAGGGAATAGGGTTACAGTGGCAAGGCATTGTGGTACATGTAGTTCAGGTCAGTTTGATATTACATCTGACAAAACCCCTTCTAATATCATATGGGCTGACTACATCGAGTGCATACTTGAGCGTTTCATTTTCTAAGACACAGACTGGCAAACAGGTACTCATGCTGAGCTGAGGGGAGTGGTTTGGTCAGTATGTCTGCCACTTGTTCCTTTGTCACACAATGTGTTAGCTCTATAAAGCCTTCTCTTATCATCTGTCTCACGTTTTTGCACTTGATATCTATATGTCTAGATTTCCGGTTTATAGTGTCACCTTTTGCTATCTCTATGGCCGCCTGGCTATCTTCGTGGATGGTGATGGGGAGCTTGGGCTTTTCCCAGATAAGGGAGATCAGTTCGTTTATCCAGATAAGGTCACATGCAGCGTTTGACAGGCAAACATATTCGGCCTCGGCGGTGGAAGTAGAAACCAGTTTCTGCTTCTCGGTGCGCCAGTATATTGGGCTGCCATTCAACAACACCATGTAGCCAGATGTGCTCTTTCTGGTTCCTGAGCATCCGCCCCAGTCAGCATCGGCATAGCATGACAGGTTGATTTCTTCGTCTACTCGAGGGGTGAGCAGTAATTCTGTCTCCATGGTGCCCTTCAGGTATCTCAGCAGTCTCTTGACGGCCGCCCAATGAAACGTCTTTGGGTTACTGGAATGGCGTGAGAGAAGGTTCACTGCCAGCGTAATGTCGGGCCTGGTCCAGTTGGCTATGTGTAACAGCGATCCAATGATGGATCTGTAGAGGCTGACGTCTTCGAACGGTTCCCCTTCCTCGTAGGCGTTTTTCAAGAAATCTGTTTGCATAGGCGTCCCACAGGGGTGAGCGTTTGACATGTTGCACCTGTCAAGGAGTTCAGCTATTTTCTCCTTCTGGGAGAGTCCAAAGCCATTGGGTATCCTTGAGACTTGCACCCCTAGGTATTTGTTCACTCTCCCCAAGTTTTTCAGGGAGAATTCATTTTGCAGTCCATGAGCGAATTCATCGCATTTGGACTTACTTTTCCCAAAGTACAATAGGTCGTCGACATACACTAGGACCTTTTCAACTTCCTCTGGTGATTTCCTTAGAAATACACATTTGTCTTCTTCGACTGGGAAGAAGTTCAATTGCCTCATTGCCTCGGCCAGACACTCGTACCACCTCCTGCCGGACTGTTTTAGGCCATAAAGGCTTTTGTTGAGTAGCCACGTTTCCCCTCTGTTGCGCCCAAAACCAGGTGGTGCTCTGACGTATATTTCCTTGTCAAGGTCTGCATGGAGGTATGCTGTCTGTACATCAAACTGGTACACTTGTTCCTCGAGGATGGTTGCCATTACTAAAGCGCCTTTACGCTTTCTGGCTTCACTGTGGGGTAGTACGTGTCTTCGTAGTCGTCAGGGTATCGTTGGGTGAACCCTTGGGCGACTAGTCGCGCTTTGTACATTACCCCTTCATTTTCCAACGATTTTACTTTAAACACCCATTTTGTTCCCACTGTCCTCTGTCCCTCAGGAACCTCAGCAGGAGCGTACACTCCGAGGGTTTTGAGGCTCTCCATCTCCCTTTCCATTGCCGCCCGCCACTTGTCCTGTTCTTCGGGAGGCAGCTTGTCTATGTCATCAAAGCTTGCTGGTGTCTCGGGGTAGGTGTTTATGCGCAGCACATACTCCTTTAGTCCTCTGGGAGTTTGGCCTTTGGTTGACCTGGTTGACCTGCGGGGCGCCTCTGCTGGGGTTTTTGGAGGTTCAGTCTCCGCAACACTAGTGGTATTTTGATGTGACTGCCTGGTCTCATCCCTCTCTGGTGGCGCGTCCACTGGTCTGTTGGGCCTTGAGTTGGATGAGGGTGCTTTGGTTCCTTCTTGTACTGACTCATTTGTCAGTACCTCATTTGCGTGTATCTTACTCCAGTTCGCGTGTTCATGGAACGTGGCCGACCTGGAAATCACTATTCTCAGGTTGTGGTCTAGGAAGCGGTATGCCTTCGAGCCCGGTTCGTACCCCATGAACCTTAGCTTCTTCGTTATCTTGTCCCCCTTCTTCCTTAGTTGTTTTGGTATGTGTACGTCTGCAAACACACCGAAGATGT
Source organism: Bradypodion pumilum (assembly GCA_035047305.1). Lineage (NCBI taxonomy): Eukaryota > Metazoa > Chordata > Lepidosauria > Squamata > Chamaeleonidae > Bradypodion > Bradypodion pumilum. The sequence continues at coordinate 198,659,089 of JAWDJD010000005.1, read as the reverse complement.
GAAGGTGGCTCAACTTGGGTTTCCGCCTGTACATGGCCTCATAGGGTGTTTTTCCGATAACGCCAGACCATAGCCTGTTCAGTGTGTAGTTGGAGTACAGCAAAGCTTCCCCCCAGTATGAGAAGCTTAGGCCTGCATCTTCAATTGCGCATCTGATCATGGTCTGGAGCACTCCGTTCCTTCGTTCGGCGACTCCGTTCTGGAAGGCTGAGAATGGTGCGGTTTTGTAGTGTAGCATCCCCTTCTCGGTTATCTAGTCTTGGAACTCTTTAGACAGGAATTCCGATCCTCTGTCCGTCATCAGTTTCTTTATGTTGGTATTGTTCTGAGTTTGCACCCTTTGGTAGAACTCTTTGAACTTGCTGAAGGTCTCGTCCTTGCTTTTGAGGGTGTATACGAAACCGTATCGACTGTAGTCATCGACTATCGTCAAGAAAAATCTCTTCTGGCCCAAGGATCTCTCGAGTGGCCCCACCAGGTCGAGGTGGACCAATTCGAAAGGGTGGCTTGACTTCCTGGAGGATGTCTTCGGTCGTGCCTCGGTTTTCGCCTTGGAGCTTTTGCACACGGAGCACTCCAGGTAGTTCTCACAATTCTTGATCCTTAGTCCTTCTGAACACCCTAGCATCTTCTTGACTGTCGGGAAACCTATGTGTCCTAATTTTCTGTGCAACAGGTGCGCACACTCATCATGTATTTGTTTCCCTATGGATACCCTCAGTGTTCTATGCTCTGTGCTGCCAACCCCTTCATTTCTTGTGGGACTGTTGTGATCATTGTTTTCCCTTTCTGGGTCTTCATGTTCGGGTTCCCTGGGGTCGTCTGCGGTGCAGTCCTGCATCTCTTCATCGTCAGTGCCGTCGATTAAGCCTATCGTGGCCTGTACATCCTCGGCTTCCTTGGCAATGAGGTACGGTAGGCCGCCTATGAGCTCCACTCTTCCAACCTGCTTTCCCCTTCTTTCGATGGACCTTCTTGTTCTCGAAGACTATCCTGAGGCTGGGGTCTTCTGTGAGCTTGGTGGTGGCCAGGACATTATATGGAATTTCAGGAGAGTAAAGGACGCCTTTGACCTGACCAATTCCAGGGATGAGTATGTCGCCCCTGCCTGTTACTCTTGCGTGTTCCTGGTTGGCGACTTTGATTCTGAAGGAATCTTCTTCAAATGAGTTGAATATTTCCTTGTGGCATGATGTGTGGGTGGTTGCCCCGGAGCCGATCAGCCACCGCTGTAGGTGTGCATTTGAAGACCTGTCTGCCTTGTGGCAGCTGGTCCCTTCACTGTGCTTGACCACGTTCACTGAATCTGGTTTGTGTCTATCTTGCCCCTTCTGTGGCTTAAGCTCTCTCTTTGGGCTAGGTGATCTTCGTCGTCTGTCCCCCCTGTCGTTGTCGCCCTTGTGTCTGCGTGGGTATTCGTCCTGTGACTCACGTCTGGGTCTCGGAGTGTCCTCATGGCGTGTTTGATCGTGTGTGGGTTTGTGTTTCCTTGGTCCACATGTGTGACACTCGAAACTAGGGCTCCCCTGCTCAGGGAAACTGACTCTTTTGCATGGCCTGTCCTCTCTGCGTATGGTGGCCCTACTTCTCCTGAGATTATCCTCGGCTATGAGTTTCTTAGTGATGTACCCCAATGTGGCATTGTTACTTCCCAAATTATCTAGCTGAGTCAGGAAGTAGTCCCAGCTTGAATCGAGGGAGTTGTATATAATGCTAATCTGGTGCTGGTCCGTCACGATTTCTCCCCTTCTTATGAGGTCGGATCTCATGTTGTTTAGTTTCATCAGGTGCTCGCTCATTGTTGAGCCCTCTTTCATTTTGTATGCATACAACTCTCTCAATAGCAAGTAGGTCGTAGTCCTTTCATTGCAATAAAACATTTCATACAATATCCCCCAAACCTCATGCACAGTTAGCCCATCAGGGATACTCCCATACATTGAAGTGTCAATAGAGCTTAAAAGCAAACAGAACACTCTGTGGTGTAGCCTGTCCACCTTTAGGGTCCATGGCTTTCTTGGTGGGTCCTGGATCAGGTACAGCGCCCCCTCCCTCATCAGAATTACCTGGAATTGTTGTGCCCAGTCCATTAGGTTCTCCCCAGTCATGTGAAGGATTGGGAAGTTGTGAGGTAGTTGGCTGTGCTGGCCGGCATTGCTTCCTTTGCTGGATCTGGCCTGGTGCCCTGGACTGTCTTTATATTGGCAGTGGGGGATGGGTACACATATATTTGCTATTGGATGTCCCATTTGCAGTTTTTCTGGTCGCCTGTAGAGTGAGTTCGCTGGTCCTCTGCCCATGGAGCGACCTGAGTTGACCTGCAGTTCCTCTTCTTCGCCAGAGAGGGAGTTCCCCTGCTCCTCTTGCGCCTGCGTGAACCTCATTGTTTGCTGGCTGCCGAGGTGAGCGGATCTCTGTCTCAGAGGTCCTGCTGTTTCAGGTTGGAGCGTTGGTGAGGGGTCGCTTTCGTCGCTGGAGCTGCTTTCCTCATCGGAGGGTTCTGTGGAGCTGTCACGTGGAGGCCGCCATCTTTGCTGGACTGATGGGGGTTCGGGTCGTCGTAGCTCCGGCCCCTCGGGTCGTGGCTCCGCGTGGAGGTCGGCTTCCTTCTCTGGACATTCCCTGTGCTTGGTTCGGGCAGACAGCGAGTCGTGGTAGGCTTCACTTTCTTTGTTCTGCCTTGCGTGTGCCTCCGGCCTTCCCGCGTGGATGCGTGCCTTGCGGGTCTCGCGCCCCTCCCGTTCGCGGTAGCGTGTTTCTGAGGAGGGGCTGCGTCCCCTTCGGTTTCTAGCTGGGAAGGGTTTGCGGTGGCTTTCCTCCGGGGAGAGGTCATGTCCCCTTCGGCCTTTGATTGCGAAGGGGGCCTCTGCCCATGTGAGGAGTTCGGCCCGGTTGTCAGCAGCGCCTCTCTTGGGGGCGTGGTGCCTGCTTGGGGGTCTCCGCTCCTCTTCTAGTTCCTGGGGGCTGAGGGTCGGCATGTCCCGCATTTCTAGGGTCTGCATGTCCACCCTCCAGGGTCCCAGGGCCTTTTCTTTTCTTCGCGTGGTTGGGGCGCGCGGGTATTGTTGTTCCGGTGGGCCTTCCCGCCTGTGTGTTCGAATCTAGGGCCGCCGCTTGTAATTGGTCGGCTATCTCGGCTAGATTTGAACTCGGTGCGGTGCTTGGGGTTCCCGCCATGGAGGATCTCGGGGTAGAGCTTATCGTGCCGTTGGTGTGGAGTTCATCTCCGATGTTCATCAAGGCCAGTAGCTCTGCCGTGGGGATCATTCCTCTCCCGGCTATCGCCCTGTGGATTTTGGTTGTCAGGCTTTCGTCTTGGTCGTCCCTTTCGGTGGGTGCCCCTCCGGTTTCGGCCTTCGTTTGGCCATCTGGGTCCATCTCCGTGATGGTCCGGTTGGGGTTGTCCTCTTCCATTACCGTTTGGGGTCGTGCGATTGCCTGTTCCGGAGTTTCGGGTCCAGTTGGTCTGGCTCGTGTTCTGGACCCTCCTTTGTTCAGCCGGGTTCTTCTTTTGGTCATTTGTTTTAATTTTGGAGTTGTTTGTGAGCGAACCAAACCTCTGCAACCATTTTGTAAGAGTGTTTCAGATGGCTCGGCCCAATAACTCCAGAGACAGTATGTTATAATTAAAGTCTTTTATTCCCACTGCCCGCATGGCGGTCAGTGGCTGTATCAAGGGTCAAAGATGGAAGGGGAGGGTATGAGGTTGAGGTGGTCCTTTAATAGGGTCGGATGAGGTCAGAGGCATAAGGCTCAAGGGAATAGGGTTACAGTGGCAAGGCATTGTGGTACATGTAGTTCAGGTCAGTTTGATATTACATCTGACATAAACAAGCTTTTCCTTGCCTCAAAGAAACATTTTTGGCAACACATCAGGAACTAGCTGCCTAAATTGTTGTTTCTTCTGGTGTTTTACTGCTGTAGATCCACTTTGTTAAGACTTTTCATTCCTTCCATCATGTTGGGAGGGCGGGGAGGGTGGATCTTAGTGTAGTTACCTTTGACGACTACAGTATATTCCTGACCCCTAGTTTGGAGGAGTGTCCCTAACCCATAAAAGATCATGCCAAAGAAATCTTATTTGCTTTAAGGTGTGTGAGCTGCTTTGTTGTTTTTGATGTACCAGACTAACATAGCTAACCACCATTTAGAACCCCTTACTTATGTCCTGTGTCAACAAGGGTCAAACTGGACAGAATGCTGGAAATATACAGTAAGAGCTTCCATCTCTACAAATTTTATATGTGATAGACAAAACTCAATTGGAATTGAGCACTAGTGATTTAATGTTTTTTCCTATGCCTTTTATTCAAATAGGCATTCGTTTTCCCATTCCAGGTGTTTACATGACAAGGTAAAACATATAAAACATAATTAGGCCAAAAAAAAACCCCCAATGATTTTCCTAATTGAAAAAACAGCACTCTAGGGAGGAATTTGGTGTGGACTTAATTTATTGGTGCAAAGGTGGGCGATTACTGCCTTTAGAACTTTAGGTAGATCAACAAATGAATCACAGGTTTCCTATGTCTTATCTAAGTTTGCCATAAGATGAAAGATAGAAGTGTTAATACAAGTATAATTATAATTTATAGGGTATTTTGTTTAGTAAAAGGACTGTGGTGGCTTAGTGGTTAAGATGAACTTGACAAAAGGTCAGCAGGTCAGAAGTTCAAAACCCGAGTGCTACATGAGGGAGTGAGCTCTCGTCTCTGTCCCAGCTCCTGCCAACCACTTTGGTGGGAAGGGTAAGCAACGTTCCATATGCTCTGGTGTCTATGCATGCTTGCCACATGACCACGGAAACGTCTGCAAACACAGACAGTGCTGGCTCTTTGGCTATAAACAGAGATGAGCACTGAACCCTAGAGTCAGATACGACTGGCTTTCAAGCAAGGGCAACCTTTACCTTACCTTGCTTAGTAATGAAACCAAAGTTGTAAAACAAATACTTTTAGTTTCTCTCACCAGGCTTTGAGCTGGTTGGAAGTTTTGAAGATAAATGGCTGATGCTGCTCTTGAAAAGTCAGAATGTTTGTTTTCTCCTTCTCCTCATCCAGCAGACTCCAGTGCCATAGTAATAGGCCTAAACAGAACAAGGGCTTGGGGTCATCTAACAGCCCAAACCCCATTTTTCTTGTCCTTTCTCAGATATGTCTCCTCCCCACCCCAAAGATAACAGACTTAGAAGTCTAACATTAGGGAGGTCCCTGATTTATGGAGAGATTGATCGGATGTCTAAGATGAACTGTTTGGCTTTGATGCTCCACTGTTTTCTGGCTTGTCAGTCTTGTAGTGTTTTATAATAGTACTTGCCTTCTGTGACATTTACCATAGGTCTTCAGTGTGATCTATAGCTCTTTCTATTTTTCTGAAAGAAGCTACTTGGTTGCATAGATGTTCGCAATATTTTTCTGCATGATTCTGTTCAGAGAATACAGGAAATAATGAGTAGTAACAAACAGGGAGTATGTGGGGGAGCGGGGAGAGACATTCTCTCCATTCTGTTCTATTTCTGTCCCCTGATGGAATTTCAACGGCTGAACATAGATGAGAAATGTTAAATGTACTTTGGGAATTTACATTCGACACACAAGAAAAACAGAATTACATTTATTTCCATGGCTACTCTTTGTCAGTGTGAGCCTAAACCCCATTATAACCCCCAATATCTGTTTTATGCTACAAAATATTAGAAGCCATGAGATTTTCTGGCATATCAGAGAATAAACAAAATAAAAAAAGTTGTAGCACTTTGAAGACTAACTGTTAAATTTTATTGTTAGCTTTCATGGATCAAGTCAGTTTCTTCAGTGCTGTAACAAAAGGGTTGGTATTTTGGCAGTTCTAACTGCTAGTTCCATTACTGCTTTTCTTAATATCAAGGATTCTCAACCTGCTGCCCATGGGCCAGATGTGGCCTATGATACCATTTCATGTGCCCCCACCACCACCACACCCGGAAGTTCAAAATGGCCGTACAGCCCATAAAGCTGTCTGAGGGAGCATGACCCGGGCCCCAGCTTTAAAAAGTTGATAATTCCTGGTTTATATTCAGTCCCCACCCCCACCCCCCACCCCTTAAGACATCACCTTTACAAGATGATCCTCTCTGAGAACTTAAATGGCCACACAAGCAAATTTTTGGGTTGGAGAGAGGTTTCCTATTAAGGAAGGATGATGTAATGCCAGTGGAATACAGCCAGCCTCTCTCCACTCGTTTTATTTATATTAGCTGCATACCAGAGAAAGATACCCCAATGACATGAATACTGCTCACTATATTTAGTCAAGACAGTTTAGTAATTCCAGGAGATTATGTTTATATGCAATGGAAATAATTAGAAAACGGTATTTTGAGCATATTAATTCATTCAACTGAAAAAAGAAATGTAATCATTGTAAAATTGAGGTGATATTTGGTACTATAGCTTATTACTTATTTTAAATATTTATATATACTCACCCTCTATCACAGGATCATCAGGAGGGGCAGGGAGTTACAGAGTTGTATAAAATTATCGAAAACAAGATATTTAAAGTAATTTAAAATCAAATTTTATTTATTTATTTATTTATTTATTTATTTTTCACGCTTATATACCGCCCACTCAGGTACAACCCAACTCAGGGCGGTTTACATAGCGGACAGTAAATACATAAAAAGACACATGATAAAACAAAGTTAAAAGTTAAAAAACCCACCCCTAAAAGGTGCACAAGTACCGAAGGGACCTTGGGGGAAGGCACACTTCTCTATACCAACCACCCAACGGTACCCCCATCCCCACCCGCACCGCAAACTTGGCCCGCCAGCCAGGTCTTTAGTTCCTTCCTAAAGGGCAACAACTCCGTTTGGAGACGCAGTTTAAAACACAAAATTAAAACATTCAAACTATTGGAAATGTATTGGAAATCATGCAAACCCTTCAGAGCTGGTGTGGCGGGTTTTGAAAAATCTTTAGTTAGCAATCTAGCTGCTGCATCCTATACTTGCTTTTGCATCCATATCATCTTCAAAGATCCTACATCCAGAGTGTCTTGCAGTAGTCTAAGTAGGAGTTTATGAAGATATGGACTCAGTGATGCAGTCCAAAAAAATTTACTACCACCTCTGTGGGTGGGGCCAAATCTGTGGGCATGGCCAATTCAATGGGGTATGGAGGTGGGTGTGGCCAGCCAGATGGGTGTGGCCTGGGGAAATTTCTGCTACTGGTTCTCCCAAACAGAACAGAACCTGCTTCAGTGTATCACCATAGCTGTCAAGTATCCCTTATTGACCAGGAAAACCCCTTATTTTACCCTCTTTCCCGCCATCATCCCTTATTAATTAGACTGCAATGCCCTATTGCCACCATTGGAGGGCAGCACAGGATAAGCATAGCTGTCAAGTATCCTGTATTTGCCGGGAAATTTCCCTTATTTCCAAATCCAAAACTTGTCAGGTATGTGTATCACTGTATGGACTGCTATGGCCAGGATAGGTCTGTCCAGGAATCATCATGGCTGATGAATCAGTGAAAATGAGCTCTAGGCAATTCATTATTATCCCCAAACTATGCATCTGCTTCTTCAGAGGGAGCATGACTCCATTCATAACAGGTCCCCTACTCAACTCCCCTACTCGACCTGGCAACCATCCATCTTGTTTGGATTCAGCTTCCATTTATCAGCCCTTATCCAGCACATTACAACATCTAGACATTGGTCCAGCACCTGCAGAACCTCCAGTCAACCCTGATAATAGGAAGTAGAGCTGAGTGTCATCATTATATTGATAACACCTAGCCCTAAACTCCTAATAACCTCTCCCAGCATGCTTCATATTGATATGAAACAGCATGGTTGATAAAATGGAGCACTGAGGCCTCCATTCCCTTAATCACTATGGAGGCTGTCGACGAAGATATCATGATGATAATTTCAGACATTTTAAAAAGTCATCCTCTTAAACAAACCTTCCCTCAGTTCTTGCACAATATTTTTGTTTGCTTTTCGTGTGTACTAATACAATCAAATGCCTACTTACGCAAACAGTCCGTTCCATAGGCTTTTGCTTAAATCGGTTTTTATGTAACTTGAAGCAAACCCATAGGAAAAATTATTATTTTTATGGAACTCAAAGGAAACCCATAGGAAAAATGAAATTTTAATGTAAATCGAAACAAACCCATAGGGAAATGAATTTTTATGTAACTCGAAGCAAACCCATAGGAAATCGTGTTGTGTAAATTTATGTAAATCGGGACATGGTTTTAGCACAAAATCATTATGTAAGTTGAATTTTATGTAACTTGGGGCATTTGTAAGTCAGGGTTTTACTGTACTAAATACAAGTACTTTGGTATTATATACAGTCTGTAGAAGAGCCAAATGTAACTAATCCAATATTTCACTAACATGTGCGATTAATGTGCACTTAAATGAATGAGTTTAAATACACGATGAAAACATCGGCACTAATATTGGGATCTCGTACTCTATTTCACCACCTCTGGTCATAGGGCAACAGCTCTCATTTCCACTTTAGATTTGAGTTTATGTTTGGTCACAAATGACTGCCAGATTGTAGGGCTTCTGGTTAATGTGTGGTTTAATAACTTGTTTAACAAATCATAGCTAGAACAAACCAAAGTTTACAAAATAAGTGCAGTTACAAAGAGGAAGTTTTAAATTTCTCAAGCATGGAAAGAGAAGAAGGAGAATCACATGTACTGCTTTACATATGCTAGCTTGCTAGTACAGTATAATGATAAAGTATGGTTCAGGATGATATTAGATGTTCTATGTCTGAACTAGTCATTTATCTAATTTCTTGGACGACAACTGCCAACTCCCTGAGCTTAAATGAGTGTGTAATTCACAGGACAGCTGTGTGATGATGGGAAAAGTGTTTCACCTCCCTTTCTTTAAAAAAAAATGCTCTAGATCAATTGTTGTTGTTGGTGTGTGTCATCAAGTTACAACTGACATAGCAATCCTGAGAGGGTTTTCAATGTCAGTGAAATATTTAAGGAGTTGTTTTAACAGTTCTAACTCAACCCAATGGCAGAGTGAAGGAGTAGAATCCAGGTCTCCAGAGTCCTTGTGTATTCTACACCAAACTGGGTGCATCCTCTAGATTAGAGGTTCCTCAAACTTGGCATACCTATCAACCTTCCCGATTTGGCCGGGATTACCCCGTAAATTGACGTCGATTGACGTCATAACCCAGCCCCCGCTGCCAAAACTCCGTAATTTGGCAGCGGGGGAAATGCTTTCCGCGCATGCACAGAAGGGTTTTACCCCTTCCACGCATGCGCGAAAGCACTACGTCGCTTGCGTAAGGGCTGCGCTGTGGAACGCGACCTGCACACAAGCGATGTGCGCAGGTCCCATTTTTCCGGAGCCGCGGGTTGACAGGTATGAAACTTGGCTCTTCAGGTGTTCTTGGTCCTCAATTACCTGAAGCCCAAACCAGCACACCTGCTGATCAGGGCTTCTAGGAATTGAAGCCCAAGAACATCTGGAGAGCCACGTTCGAGGAACCCTGCTCTAAAACAGTAGTAACAACTTTTCTTGTGATCACAGCAGACTTGAGCATGGCTGCAGTTGCTTAATCTCTCCTGACTGTGAGACAGCTAAAGGCATTCCTAAGCAAATGTGGCGTTGCCTTCATCATCTCTCCTGTGCTGTAAAAACTGGACAGAAAATTGTTTACTGAAACTACTTCAGTGTAACTAGGAGACTTTGGCAGCATATTTCCCCTGTCCCTGCTTTTCTTAATTGCCTTTTGTATTAGCATAGAGATGTGCAGTTTGTGACTCATGTTTCTTCAGGATTCTAATATTTCTGCTCTGCCATGGTTAGCAATTTTAGATTAATTCCACATCCACTTAAAAGCTTTACTAGAGAACAGCTGTATAGATGATATTGTAGGCCGTCCCCTAAACCCATAACTGGGTAAAGCAAATGCATTTGCTTGCTTTAAGAATGGTACAGTATTTAATTTAATTATACAGTATGTGTGTGCTGCTGCTCACAGTGCAATCCAAGCTGAAAGATAATCTAGCTGTAGTAGAAACCTCTTGGGCTGGCACAACTCTCTTCTGAGATCTGCCAGCACAACTGCTCTGCTGACTGACATCAACCACAATAGAGCCGAGAGAGAAGTGGGGGGGGGGGAGTGTGGAGAATTGAGTTACTTCAGATCTAAACAACTCTGAACCCAGATTCCCAGCCACTGTATTTACACAGTTAGGCCACAGTCAAGGTTGTTCTAACTATCCCTGGGGTGAGAGGGGTTTAGATTCAACTCAGCCTCAGTCTGCTAGTATCAATTTAGCCATCTCAGATAGTTAGGATTATGCTCTTCATTGTTATGATCCACATACGTATGCATTTGGTTTGTTACACTTCTGTCCCACCCTTTAAGACAGGAGTTCTCAACCTTTTTTAGCCGGGGGCCGGATCACACTCCCTCAGACAGCTTTGGGGACCCCACCACATGGCACTTCCTGGTGTGGTGGAGGTGGTGGGGGCCACATGAAATGGCACCATGGGTCGCATCCAGCCCACAGGCTGCAGGTTGAGAATCCCTGCTTTAAGATTCCCAAGTCAGTGTATTGGAGCAGTGACATCTACCTCACTTTACGATGTAGTTGGTATATGGGACATACTGAATCTGTTGTTCTGTGTTTGCACAATATGATTAGAGACAGTCATACAAACAATAGCCTGAAATGAAGACAGAAAGTGATGCAAATCAGTACTGATTCAGTACTTGGAATGCAGTTTCTCAGACCCACAACAGCCATAGTGGTTTATGATCAAGTCAGTGCGTGCAAGCTGTTGCACCAGACATCTCAAGGTATGAAGTAAGCCCCTAGCAGAACCATGAGCAATTGAAAACTAATGTATGAGTTGCTTCTCTAACCAGTCAACTCCTATTCAAGACTAGCAAAGCTTTTTTCCCTTTTTATTTGGGTTTGTTGAGGGTTGAGGGAGAGGAGAGCAGGAGGTGAAACTCCATCTCTGTTAGCCCAACAGCTATGTTCATCATAGGTTTTTTTTTTTTGTTTTTTTTATTGAGTTTTTAATAGACATACAGAAAACGAAAGGAAAAAAAAACATTAACAATACATTAACGATACAATACACTAACAAATTCTTAATATCATGTTAACAAACATTACTATATGCTAGCACATAACAATATCTATACTCATTAACTGCTATTTGACCACCAAATATTAAAAACCATTATTTCAATATCCAAAATGATAAAAAAAAAAAAAAAACTTTCTGTACTAGCACTAATCTTTTTTAACAAATAATAATCACCCAGTGTTTATATACAATGCCCGGAGAGTTTATTTTTTACTCAGTTCCAGAAGCTTCTTTGTGATGGTACTGGTCCTGAACTATCGCTTGCCATAATAGAGTGATCCACAAACGGTTTCCATATATTCCAAAATCTGTTCTCTTTTAAATTATCTCTTTTGACTTTAATCTCCCAGGTCAATTTATCATTCAGTGCTAAACTCCACATTTCTTTATACCACTCTCCAATCTATATCTATATCGTTTTTCCAATTTTTTGCTATACATTGTCTACCTGTTGTCAATATAATTTCCAATAGTTCTTTTTCCTCTTTATTTAAACCCAAACCTTCCACATTCGTTAAAAGAATGGTACCCGACACCAACTTAACACTTTTACCCAATATTTCATCACACTCATTTTCTATTCTTGCCCAAAAATCCCTTATTTTTTTGCAACTCCACCACATATGTTCATATGTTCCGTCATATTCTTTACATCTCCAACATAACTTATCTCTTTTGTTATCCATCTGGTAAAGTCTTAATGGTGTCAGGTACCATTGCCACAACATTTTGAAATTATGTTCTTTAATTCTTACAGACATTGTTCTCATAATTCTCTTTTTCCATTTGTTTTTCCATTCAATCTCCCCAATTTTTATATTCAAGTTTTGTTCCCACTTCCGTTTCAAGTCCTCCTGTGGATCTGCACCTCTATTCAATATATTATAGAGCTTGCTTACAAGACCTTTAGTACTGCTTTCCCCTTTTCTAATCTTCCTTACCAATTCCTCAAATTCTGTATGTACTCTATCTATCCCTATTTCTTTTTTATATTTTTTATTCCAATTATCCACCTTTAACTTCTGAAACCAGTTCAAATTTAAAATCTCAAACATTTTTTTCCGCTCGTCATCAACTTCACATGCTTTTAACCAATCCTTCAATAACAACCTCCCATTTTTATCCAATATTTCGATTTTTTCTTTATCTAATTTTATTGGGAAACACATCATATCAGTCAATTCCAAAATTGGAGAGAGATTCGGAACCATGTCTTTTTTTACCTTCTTCCATACCTCCATGAGACCTTTCATCATAGTATTGTTTGACCTTTTCACCTTATCCTTCATTCCCAAGAAAATCAAATTTCCAATATTTCTGTACTCTTTCATTTCCAATTGTTCCCAAATCACCTTTTCTCTTGCCAAGATCTTCACAACATTCCTGACTTGAAATGCTCGATAATATACTAGCAAATTAGGCATACCCAGACCCCCTTTTTTCTGAGACATATACCATAGTTTCTTTGGAAGCCTAGATTTTTTTCCTCCATTACAAAACCCATTAAACATTTTTTGAAACTCATTAATTTCTTTCTCTTTTAAATGGATCGCTAGTGTATCAAATAGAAAATTAATCTTTGGTAACAATATCATTTTACACATAGCAATCCTACCGAACCATGACAGCTTTAACTTCTGGAGTTCTTGTATTTTATTCTTAAATTCAATTCTTAAGCTGTCATAGTTCAATCGTTTAAGATCTTCTAATTTATTTGAAATAATTATCCCTAAATACTTCAGCTTCTCTTTAACTTGTATATTAAGTGTCGACACCATCCTACCCATCTCGCTCACTTTCAAATTACACAACATCAATTCAGACTTGTCCCAATTTATCTTTAATCCAGTTATAGCTTGAAATATTTGTAAATGATCTTTAATCCTATCCATTACCTGTTCCGGGTGCTTCACCATAAGCAATGTATCGTCTGCATACATACTCACTTTATTACCCATAATCCCTTCTATATTTGAGTCTTCCCTTATACTTTTAGCTAAAATCTCCATTGCCATTATGAACAAAATAGGGGATAAAGGACAACCCTGCCTAGTGCCCGCCTCTAGCTTTACCAGGTCCGTTAGCTCCTCATTCACTCTAACCTTAGCGTTTCCTTTTTGATATAGTAAATCTATAACCCTATTAAATTTATCCCCAAACCCATATTTTCTAACTATTTCCTTAATTGAAGACCACTGCAGTGAATCGAATGCCTTAAAAATATCCAATGATAGTAATCCCACTTTTTCCTTTGTTTGATTGACATTGTCTATTAAATCTAATACCCTTCTCGTCAAATCCGCCATGTGTCGTCCTTTTAAAAACCCAACTTGATCAACCTCTATATATTCCCCCATAAAACTATTTAAACGATTAGCCAATATTGCTGTGAAGATCTTCGCATCTTGGTTTATAAGCGAGATTGGTCTGTACGAATCCACTCTTTCCAAGTTCTTTCCAAGTTTTGGCAAAAGAACAATTGTGGTGTTATACCATGAGGTCGGAATTGATCCTCCATCCAATATATAATTGTATAATTTCACCAATTTCGGAACCACTACCTCTTTGAATTCTTTATAGAACTCTGTTGATAGTCCATCATCCCCCGGGGCTTTCCCTATCTTCAATCCACTTATTACCCCCCTAACCTCTTTATCAGTTATTTTTTCCTCCATTTTCTCCCTATGCTCTTGTTTTATCCCATTTCCTAACTGCCTCTCCAATATCTTCTTAAGTTTTTCTTTATCTATTTCTTTTTTTGCATATAGTTCCTGGTAAAATTCTCTAACTATTTTACATTTATCGCTATTCTTATTGCACCTTGAACCTTGCCTATCCACTAACACCCCAATTTCTCTCTTTTCCCTTTTAACCTTAGCTGCCCTTGCTAATAATTTTGAGTTCTTATTACTAAATTCAAAATATTCCCTATTTAAATAAATCAAATCTCGTTTAACTTTGTCTATATCTTTACCCATTACTTCTGCCTTAAGTCCTTGTAGTTTCAAAAAAATTTTTTTATCCTTACTATTTGCGTGTTCTACCTGTAATTGTTTTATTTCCCTTTCTTTTTCTGTGTACTCTGCTTTATTCTTTTTATATTTAAAGCTTGCCAATTTTATGCTTTCACCCCTAAATACCGACTTCATGGTATCCCACACAACATTAAAATTAACCTCATTATTATCGTTCCATTGCCAACTTTCTTTCCAACTTTCCATAATTAGCTCTTTACTTTTCTGATCTTTAAACAAATTAGGATCGTACCTCCAATTTCTGACTCTTTGAGTATTTTTTTGTACTTTCAATTCCAAATATACTTTAGCATGATCCGATTCCTTGATAATCCCAATTTCCGTGCCTTCTATATCCCCAATTAGGTTTTCCGAAAGAAAAACATAATCTATTCTCGAATAGGTCCCATGCACGTGAGAAAAAAATGAATATGCTCTTTCTAAACCTTTAAACTCTCTCCATGAGTCCTTCAAACCCGTAACTTTCATCCAATTATCCATCACCTTCCCTTTCACACCAATTCCACTTCTAGCTATATTTGTACAATCTAATCCTGACCTGATCAAATTAAAATCTCCAGCCACAATAGTTTTAGCAACATTTTCCAACTCCACTATTTTCCGAATTTTTTCGAGAAACACTGTTTGGTGGACATTCGGAGCATAAATATTTACCAACAAGATTTCCTCATCCTCCAATTTTCCTCTTAACAACAAGTACCTACCCTCCTGATCAGCAATCTTTTTTGTGATTTCAAATCCTAACTTTCTAGAAATCATAGTTGCCACCCCTCTTGCTTTGGATGTTCCAAACGCCATCTCATAGTGTTGCATCCAACCTAAAAAAAGTTTATTCGTATCTTTTGACTTCTGATGTGTCTCCTGTAAAAACAAAATATCTGGTCTATCTTTTTTCAACGCCAATTGCAACCTCCGTCTCTTGAGAACAGAACCTGTACCTTTCACATTCCATGATATTATTTTAATACTTCCCATATCCAATTTCTTCTTCTAACTTTAAACTCTCCATCGGGCGTGCCACCAACAACCCTACCACCATACCACTACATATAACACACATTTTCAATCTCCCCACCTTCCAACGAAAAGTCGCCTCTGTCAACCAAAGAGGGGAGAGGGGGGACCTGCAAGACGCGCCCTACTGCCGGCGCTATGCGCTATTTGCCCATTCTACCTCTATTAAGTACTTAAGCTTGCTACTATCCAGATCTCATTGTTCCTTGCCTATCTCCTCTTCCACCATAATCAAAGACAGCTCCTCCTCCTCCTCCCCTCGCTGAGGTGTTCCACCTGTTGCCCCGCCAGCTTCCTCCCTCCTTTGTTCCCTTCCCAAAGCTCCAGAATCCATCATTTCCTTCTTAAGATTTTTCCATTCTTCTGAATCTGCTTGTACCAATCCCAACACACTCAAGTATTCCAATGGGTTAGTGCCTTCATCAATAACTTGCATTCTTTTTTCATAAAAGAAGCGCAATTGTTGTGGAGATCTCCAATTATACCTTATATTTTTACTCCTCAACAATTTAGTAACAGGCCTCATCTTATACCTCCAAGTTCTTTCTTTTAGTGAAATATCATTATAGACTTCAACCTCTGAACCATCAAATTTCAACGCATCAGAACCTGCTCTTTTCAGGTGAGCCATTACTTTTAGTTTATCTGCCCAGTTTGCAAATTTAACCAGCACATTTCTTTGTGCCATTCTCCCTCTTCTTGGACCCACCCGGAACACACTTCCTAAATCCTCCTGAACAAATTCCTTCCCCATTTTTAGACCATTTAACCATTGAACCACCCTCTCTCTTAACAAATCCGGAGTCCGTTCCGGTACCAGACGGATCAGAATATTCTGCTTTCTCATCAAATCTTCCACAGCATCAATCCTCATTTCTTGTTCCAACATTTTTAGCTTACAGTCCCGCACCACCTCCTGGGTCCCTTTTACTTCACTCTTTACAGTATCCACCTCAATTTGAACCACTTTCAGCATTCCCGCAAATTTGCTCAAATTTAAATCCATTTTTTTTGTATAATCATTCAATGTTGACATCATCTTTTCTTGCCCTTTAATTATTTCACTTCTATCTTTCACCCTTAAAGCCTCACTTTTCTCAAATTTTTGCATCAATTTGCCCATTTCCACCATAAGTTGCGTCTGGTCCATTGGTACTGCAGATATAGCTGATGGTTGAACAGATGGTTGAGCAGATTCACCCACTGTTGTTTTTCCAGTCGTTTTAGACTTTACAACTTGCTCTTCCTCCTTCGCTTTTCCTCTTGTAGCTTTTTCCATGATAATCCACTGTATTTAAAACCCAATGTTGCAGATCGCTGTAACAATTTGTCAATATAGTAAGGCTTACAACACTGCAGTCATTGGTTCCACAGTTACAGCAGGAAAGTTCTTATGCCATCAGAAGGTACCAAAATACTGTAATCCACAACGATAGAACTAAAGGGAACAACTCTCCAACCAGGCAGATTAAAAAATAAAAGAAAAAAAAATTGTTGACCACAACAAATCCTTTCCCCCAAAGCCAGCGGACCAAACAAACGTCTTCCAGCCACAGAAAAAAGAAGGCTTCAGAGAAACAGTTAGCCCAGTTGTTGAGGGGGGGGGGGCTCAGGAGGAAAAGAAAAATCCAGCTTCTGAGGATTTGGGGTGATGAGCAAGATGTTCCTCAATCCACACGGTAAAGAAACCAGCAATCAAAGCCATACATTCCTTCCTTTGAGATGGGTATTTATAGCATCATTCTTCAGCGAGTGCCTTAACTTTTAAGTGAGAAGAGGCCCCCCCTCTTCCCCCTCTTCCTGTAAGGAGCAAGCAGCTTAAGCAAAAGAAAAGAGAAAAAAAAAACTCCCACAGTTTCTCCAATATTCCAGCCCGGAGATGAGAGAGAGAGAAAAAAAAAAACAAAAATTAATCCACCTTTGTTGATATCAAAACGTGGCACGGTCCTCTAGAGTATAGAAAAAAATCACAACCCTTGCACAGTCACTTTCGTTTTCCCAGACCGTCGCCATTTCAAGCCTCCAGCTTTTCCATTTCAAAGACTCAGCTCTCCTTTTTTTTCTTTAAAAGAAAAATCCCAACTAATTTTATAGCTTGCAACTGAGAGTGTAGCTCCCCACAGGCACTTACATGCAAATTACTTCGCACTCAGGCTCCTCTTGCCCCTTTCAAAACCGATTCCAAACGCCTTCTCCACAATCTTGCTGATCCCGTTCCACAGCTCCAGCAGAAAAGCCACGACTGCCGCCGTAGCTTCCACCGCCAGAGAGTCACTCGAACTTCGATCAGCCAGCCCCAAAAGCTCACCAAACTTTCCACGGAGACAGGCAAGGATCTTATCTTTAGGCTTTGCCACTTTAAATTTTTTCTGTTCTGCTCCTTTCCATTGTTTACCACTTTGTTAAGCGCGAGCGTCCGAAACTAGATGTTACACAGCGGCCATCTTAGCCAGCCCCCCCATCATAGGTTTTTTGACCATTTATACTTTGAGTTAAGTGATTTACTATTCCAACAAGAATGTTGACAGTTGAGAAGGAGAAATAACAATCAGAATAGATAACCTGAACAAGGAATAAAGATGAGGATCGAGCACAATTAAAGGGGAGAAAAACTCTTATGGGACAGTAAGCTTTTTTTTTTACAACAGTATAGTATAGTACTGCTTATGCTTCATTCTATTAAGATGCTTACATAAATGTCACTTAATGGAGTTACTTTTAAAAACTTAAAACTTAGTTATAGTTTTGTACTACTTTTATTAACGGCTTATAATGTTATAATGTTATGATCTTAATATTTCATTTTGAAACATCATTTAATTATTATTATTGTTACAGAGATTGCTTGTATCATTAAATTTTCTTATTATTTTCCTAAAACATCATATTAGATTTTTGTAGTTAAACTTAGACAAACATCTACTTGCATATGTTTGCTTGATGAAAATAAGAAAAAAAAATAGAGATTTTTCTGGGCATTCCGTTTATCTTTCTAGCATGGGAAAAAATCTTAAAGGATCTTAAAAGATATTGAGAAGACAGTAAATTATAAATGGTGCAAACTAGTCCTTTGGTTCATACAGGAATTAACCCTTTTTAGAACAAATGCAAGGGTATACAGAAAGAGCCTCCTTGAAGATTGTGCCATTTTAGAACCACAATCAGCCATACCTTGGTTATGGCAACCTTGCATTGTCAGCTAATCTTTCTTGTGCTGGGTCAGACAATGTGCCTTTGTTTTGACAGTTTCATGAAGAACAAATGCCAGCTGTGATAAACACAGACTTCTGATTCTCCCAAGAGATCTATAAAGTTCTGTAGGTCTCTTAGGGAGATGTTCAGGCATCAGACTCTCAGACTTCACTGTTACTGCCCAGTATCCTGTTGTATAGCTTTGCCTGCACAATGGGAGTGACATCACTAGCTGTGGCAGATTACTGCTTCTAAAATAGTTCCTATTGCTTTTAGGGTGCACATAACTTGTTTATGGTAATAGAAAGCAATGCACACCAGTTAGCAGGAATATGCCATGGTCAGTGGCAGTACTCTTCTTCACAGGCAGAGTTATATAGTAGTATACTGGCTGCTAACAGATAGCGCAGACAGTGCTGGCTCTTTGGCTATAGACAGAGATGAGCACTGAACCCTAGAGTCAGATACAACAGGATTTCAAGCAAGGATGACCTTTACGTTTATCTAACATCTTAAAGCTCAGGATTCTTGATGTTTTTACTGATAGTACACTATGCTTTTGACAGAAATGAAAATGTTTTCCATAAGAACACTACAGTATATATTAGTAAGTTTTGTTGTTCAGTCCCACCGTTGAGTTTGACCCTTTGTGACCCCATGGACCACTGCATGCCAGGTTCCTCTGTCCTCTGCAATCCTCTTCCAGATCTATGTCCATCGCATCAACAATTCCATCCATCCACTTCATCCTCTGCCACCCCTTCTCCTTTTGCCTTTGATCTTTCCCAGCATCAAGGCCTTCTAAAGTGAGTCCTCTCTTCTCATTTGGTGGCCAAAGAACTTGAGCTTCATTGTCAGTATTAGTCCTTCCAATAAGCAGTCAGGATTGATTTCCTTCAGGATTGACTGAATTGTTCTCCTTGCAGTTCAGGGGACTCTCAAGAGCCTCCTCCAGCACCACAGTTCAAAGGCATCTATTCTTCTGCACTCAGGCCTTCCTTATGGTCCAGCTCTCACAACCATACATTACTACTGGGAAGACCATTGCTTTGACTATGCGGACTTTTGTTGCCAGGGTGATGTCTCTACTTTTTATTATGCTGCCTAGGTTTCGCATAATGGCAGGCAAGAAAAAAAGGGATTTTAGTGCATGTGCTCTAAAGAAAGGAAACATTTGCAAGCCATTTGTAGGCCCTACCGTTCGATGGAGGCAGTTGTCTAAAGTAGCAGACGCTAAGAGCCAAAAGCAAAGTTTTAGAGAAGTACCTTGAATTCCAATGTGCCTTCCCTGTGCAACTTTATTCTATTGTCTCCAGATACAATGGAGCATTTTGTCCTATCATCTATATTGAAGACAGATGCAACTATCATTACAGTAGGCATTTGCATGTGGAATGGGAAGAGGCTATCTTTTCCTGTGCCAAGACAAGAAGTATTCCAAGGTCATTCTAGCCTTTGGCTATCCAGTAATTGTTGGATATTTCTCATTGTGGGGCCTACAGGAACATGGCTTTATATGACCATCACCTTTTACAATTGACAAGAACTCGCTACAAGTCATTCTTCTTTTCACAGATAGAAAGTAAAGGGGAAAAAATTGGAACTCTCTGCACAGAAGATGTTTCAAATGATAGCACAGTGCAGCAGCATTGACAAAATGAACTGTCAACCTTTCCCTACTCAATCAATTGAAGTAACTCATGTGGGAAGTGGGTCATACTGCTACATGCTGGTGAAAATATGTTAGGTCAGCCAGGAGTTGAAATTCACCATTTTCCCCACTTCAGTTATAAAACATAGTAATCAAGCAAACTTTCCTTTTCGTTCAGTTCACTTTCATTTCAGGCCCAAAATTAAATTGCTGCCAAAAGTAGATTAAAGAATATTAATCTTAGTATTCATGATTCCAGGCTCCAAAGAACTAAATATCTCCTGCAGGATTATAACAACAGATGTAGCTAATGTTAAGAAGTATTGCCTGGACAACACACAAATACAGATGATAAGCAATCACTTCTTGCTTAACAAAAAAAAAAAGGCTCAATCTGAACTAAGAAGGAAATTAAGCTGTTCTATTGAAAAGTTTCAATAAGTAAAGCTACAGTTCAGCATTTTAAAGTCCCCTTGATTTTCATGGTGAGAAAAAGATGTGACTTGCAATGGGACTTTGGAGGGCCCAACTATAGTGTCTCATATTCTTTGTTGCAAATTTAGAATGAACTAGCTTTTCTGCCCAGCCTTGCTGGGCAGGGTGTGTGTGTGTGTGTGTGTGTGTGTGTGTGTGTGTGTGTGTGTGTGTGTGTGTGTGTGTGTGTGTGTGTGTGTGTGTGTGTGTGTGTGTGTGTGTGTGTGTGTGTGTGGTGGAGTGGTTTTGGGCCCTGCAGAGAGGGGATGCAGGGAAGGGGGGAGGTGGACATGATTTATCCCCCCTCCCTGTTTTCGCCAGGGGGGAGGCAAGTAAGGGGGGAGGCGGATGCGATCCATTCTTTCTTCCCTGCCGGTAATGTGGGCCCTGCCAAGGAGGCTACGCGAGGCCGGGGATTTTGTGGCCTGCTTTTCCCCTCATATTTTTCTCTGCCCTTTTACCGCCGCTGCTGTTGGTCAGTACAAAAAGCAACAGGCCGTACACTCAGCTCCTGTGCTGCCCGGATGTGAGTAAGGGGCCTGCTGCTGTTGCGTCTGGCCGGCAGCAGTGGAAGGGTGAATGGAAGGATGGGGGAAAGGGGAGCCTGCAAAATTTCTGGCCTTGCGTAGCCTCCTCGGTGGGGCCCACATTACCGGCAGGGAAGGTAGAACGGAGGGGGGGCAGTTCTGGAGGGGGCAGCCTGGCAAAAGTGGTGGGAGGAGAGTTGGGGGTGGGTGGGGGTCCTTGCATTTCAGCTTCATTGGGGGCCACTCCCCCCCCCCCCAGCCAGCAGCCTCACCTGGAGCTGCCTCCGCCTCCCTCGGCCGCCGCTGCCTCCTCTTTTCCAGCCATTCCATCCTTCAGGCTTTGTAGTGGTAGTGGTTGGGGGTGCTTGCGCATTGTGGCTCTCATGCTGGGCGCCATGGCAGTTGCTGTGTGTGCCAGATGTCCCGCCTCCTCCGTGCTCATGTCCTCCAGCCTGATTGGCTGTGGCTTCACACGGCATGGAGGATGCTGGGACTTGGAGGGTTTTTTGTTGCCGTTCGTGGGGCAAATGCCCCACTCTCGGCTTCCGGACCCTTGTAGGAGTGATGTTGGGGATGAAAGGTAGGTGTGCATGGCGCATTATGGGATTGGCTGGGCGGGTGCGGAAGTGCATTCCGGACACACACGGCCACATCCCATTCTTATAGGTAAAGATAGCTTAAAAGAGCAGTACTTGAAGGCATGAAAATGCAGTAAGGGTTACATATGTGGTATAGTTTGGTTATCAGCGTTGCCAGCAATGTTGCCTGGATGTGATTCAAGCAGAAAGAGAAGTAGGGATGGACCAGTAGTATGTTTTTATTTGGTTTCAGATATCTTTATATGGTGTGTCATCATCAAAACTGGATGTTAGCAGCAAAACCACAGAATGTTCTGTGTTTCTTTTGTTAGCTTTTGTTTTGCCTTCCTTAATTGTTCATCTGCTATTGCAGTTGTTCACTCACAGAACTGAAGGTGAGCCAACATTGATATTGTATTTAAAAACAGTAATGAGATCATGGACTAATGTTTGAAGACAATTTCTCCTCCCATGTTACCACTTGGCTAGCTTTATACCTATCTTTCACATAACATCCATTGTGGCCCTGAAGGGGTGTAGCAATATGTAAGGATAAGTATGTGGACTAGGTCATATTATTTCAGTGGTGCACAAGATGATTTAATATTGAGCATGTTTGAATAATATACCTCTAGAACAGTGGTTCCCATCATGGGGTCCATGCCCCACAGGAGGACTTCAATTCCCAGAAGCCTAAGTCAGTACATTGGCTGATCAGTGCTTTGGGGAATTGACCTTGGCTTCTGAAGTCCAAAAACCAAAGGTTGAGAAACACTGCTTTAGAATGATCCTCCTTTGGTTCACTCAGCAAAACCTAGATTATGCTTTGTCTTTCATCTATACCTATAAATCTGTGTGTTAACCGTTGGAATGTGACAAAGGATTCTGCACCAGGCCCTACTAGCCCATACCGAGCATTTGTGCACTTGCCCGACCGGGGTTCGCAGGTAACTGTTGGGTTGAGAAATGCGACAGTGGGGCAGGAGACCCACAAACGCACTCAAAGAAAAAGGACTTCAAGTCCCAACGTTCCTTGCACCACGCCACAGTCAATCAGGCTGAGAGGCGCGAGCAAAAGTAATGTTCAGAAATGCGCCGCGGCCAATCAAAATCAAACTGCAGGAAAAAAACCGCTGCACAAATGGTAACCACAAACCATGAGCCATGAGCGCGCAAAACGCTGAGGAAGCCAGCGCGTGAAAAATAAAAATATAAACGCGCTGGGGTTCCCACAGTCCAGCCAGTGAAGCCAAGCCATGGGAAGGAAAGCCCACCCCCCAATGCCACCTGAAGTGGCGCTGGGGTTCCCACGGCCCAGCCAGTGAGGCCAGGCTGCAGGAAGGGAAGCCCATCCCCCAATGCCACCTGAAGCGGCGCTGGGGTTCCCGCAGCCTGGCCAGCAAGGCCAGGCCACGGGAAGGGAAGCCCACCCCCAACTCCGCCTGAAGCAGTGCTGGGGTTCCTGTGGCCCAGCCAGCGAGGCCAGGCCGCGGAAAGGAAAGCCCACCCCCAACACCACCTGAAGCGGCACTGGAGTTCCCACGGTCCGGCCTCGCAGCCCAGGCTGCGGAAAGGAAATCCCACAAACACACAATATCAAAACAATAAATAAAAACAAAAAACAAAAAAACACAAACACCAACACCAACAAAGAAACAAAACCACTAACAAAACATCTAACTAGAAAACTAAAAAAACACAAATAACACAAACAAATAAGAAAAAATAAATAAAACCAGAAATAACTAAAACAATTAAACAAACCTAAAACTAAACCAAAACAAAAAAAGAACAAAAAGAAACACCTACGAGACCACCACCACTAAAGCTAACAAAACAAAACACCCAAAATAAATAAAACCAGCCAACTCACCAGCACACGTCCTCCCTCCACGACGACTGGAAAAGAAATGAATAAAGAAAGACTATTTACCGTAAGAAGCTCCACCAGGAGAGAAAAGACAGTCAAAGATCCACTAGCAGCCCAACCTGCATGGCACAATCATAAAAACAACTCAAAAAGACTCAACAGCCCCACCCAGAGGCCACAAGAGTAAAAACAAGTCAAAAACATAACAAAAGATCACAATTTCACACAAATCACAAATAAAACCTAACCAAAATAAATACATTTCTAAACTCTTGTGTTGAGTTTTAACTCAAATAAAGACCCAAAACATCTAAACACAGTTTAAAAACATTGAATGTAAAAAATATGTACTTTCACATTTTTGAAATTATTACCTAAGTTAAAACTATTAAAATAAAATACACATAATGAAACATTATTTGGTTAAATAAAAAATATATATAGCATCCTTTGTTCTTTTTAAAATCCACAAAAAAAAAATAAAAAAGCTGATCACAGTGTATAACAGCCCGTGTGGATAAATAAACATTTTTAAAATGACAATTACAGACAAACCTCTTTTTTACAAATATTAACAAAAAAACAAAAACCTTCCAAAAACCTTCCAACACAATTTAAAACAGCCCGGCACCGCTGGGCAAACTATGCTAATACAATCTGAAAATAATTGGGCTATGTCCTTAATACATTTCATGCCCTGTCTTTTGTAGATTTCACATAGAACCACAGTTAATATGTTAGAGATGTTTTGATGGCTCGGTCCAATAATCTCCGGATTCAGTAATTGTGCTTTAAAGTCTTTATTTCCACTGCCCACATGGTGGGTCAGTGGTGGTCTTAGGGATCAGCAAGGGAATGGGGGAATGGGAAATTGAGGGTCTCTTTAATAGGGTTAGGTGAGGTCAGGGTGACATACACGAAATGCATTGTGGTACATGTGGTTCAGGACAGTGTGATATTACATCTGACATAATATGATGGAGGAAGTCACTGAGCACCTAGCTTTCCTATTTATTTATTTATTTATTTTTCACGCTTATATACCGCCTACTCAGGTACAACCCAACTCAGGGCGGTTTACATAGCGGACAGTAAATACGTAAAAGACACATGATAAAACAAAGTTAAAAGTTAAAAAACCCACCCCTAAAAGGTGCGCAAGAACCGAAGGGACCTTGGGGGAAGGCACACTTCTCTATACCAACCACCCGCCAGCCAGGTCTTTAGTTCCTTCCTAAAGGGCAACAACTCCGTCTGGAGACGCAGTTCTACAGGCAGGAGGTTCCAACGGGCCGGTGCGGACACGGAGAAGGCCCTCCTCCTTGTGCCAGAGAGGTGAGCCCCCCTGGCTGATGGCACAATTAGAGAGCCCCTCCGGTCTGCTCTGGTTGGACGGACAGATGTCCTTAGGGCGATGCGGTCTCTAAGATACCCTGGCCCACTACCATGTAGGGCTTTAAAGGTCAAAACCAGCACCTTGAATTGCACCCGGAGACAAACTGGTAACCAGTGCAGCCCCCGAAGCAGTGGTGAGGCATGGGCATAACGTCCACACCCCATCACCACCCGGGCCGCAGCATTCTGGACCAGCTGCAGCCTCCGAATGGTCATCAAGGGCAGCCCCATGTAGAGCGCATTATAGTAGTCTAGTCTGGAGGTCACCAGAGCGTGTGTGACCATGAGCAAAGAGTCCCGGTCCAGGAGCGGGCGCAACTGGCGAATCACCCGAAGTTGGGCGAAGGCCCTCCTGGCCACAGCCGCCACCTGTTCTACTAGCAGCAGCTGCGAATCCAGGAGGACCCCCAAGTTGCGCACCGGGTTGGTCTGGGGCAAAACAGCCCCATCCAAAACCAAAGATGGTAGCTCCCGGGATAATGCATGACCCCTATCCATAGCCACTCAGTCTTGCTAGGATTCAGCTGTAGCCCATTTGCCCCCATCCAGACCCCAACAGCTTCCAGACATCTGGAAAGGACTTTGACTGCATCACTGGGGTCCCCACGGGCCGAGATGTACAACTGTGTGTCATCCGCGTACTGGTGGTACCGCACCCCATGGGAACGGATGATCTCACCCAGCGGCTTCATGTAGATGTTAAATAGGAGAGGAGAGAGTACCGAGCCCTGAGGCACCCCATATTTTAGGGAGCTAGGACTCGACCTCTCACTCTCCAACCACACCGACTGGGTCCGGCCCCTCAGAAATGAGGAAAACCAGGACCACACCGTGCCCTGGATCCCCAATCCTTGGAGCCGTTCCAGAAGGATACCGTGGTCAACGGTATCGAAGGCCGCTGAGAGGTCAAGAAGAGCAAGGACAGATGGATGACCACCATCCCGCTCTCGCCAGAGATCATCCATCAGCGCGACCAATGCAGTCTCAGTACCATATCCATGTCTGAATCCTGACTGGAATGAGTCCAGATATTCCGCTTCATCCAGTACCCCCTGCAGCTGACGTGCCACTGCCTTCTCCAGAACCTTCCCCAAAAAAGGAAGGTTGGAGACAGGTCTGTAGTTGGTTAGGATTGCTGGATCGAGGGAAGGCTTCTTCAGGAGGGGGCGCACAAGAGCATGTTTCAGCAGTGCAGAAAACATCCCCTCTCAAAAAGACGTGTTATTCCTCCACTCTCTTCTTCCTGCACGGCTCAACTTAGATGAAATATTATCCACCATTTGTTGAGCTTGGAAGATGCAACAAGCATTTATTTGCTATGATGTCCCAAATGAGCAGACAATACTGTTTTCCAGAGGACTAACTACACATGGCCTGAAGTAGTGCTTTGTGTGACTACCTCACTCCTTTACCTGGAGATGTTCTTGATGCTGCATTTAGTATTGGCTGCTTCAGTAGGTGATCAAAGACGTTTCTATAGTCCAGAGGATCTCAACGTATGGCTCACGGTCCAGACCTGGCCCCGGCACCATTTCATGTGGCCCACGTCACCATCGCCACAGGACGTAGAAGCGGACACGTTTACAACAGCCATGGACATTGCTTACGGCAGCATTTATGGTGGGGGGGATCCACCAGTCCGGCCCGCTCAGTTGTCTGAGGGGGTATGGTCTGGCCCACAGCTTGAAAAGGTTGAGAGCCCCTGATGTAGTCATTTTCCTTAAGTGTACTGCTTAGCTGCATGTGCAATAGCAACACATGATTGAGTTTTTTTATTTCACTAGCTCATTTGTGATCCTTCCCATGGTTGGCACAAGGTCCTCTGCTGTCTGTGATGAGGAAAGAAGTGTTACTGTCTCTTTCCCCATTGCTGCACCATGCCAAGGAGAAGGAGGGGAAGGAAGATGAGAAAGAGTTTGGTGATGGAATTTTTCAAGTTCCAGTTCCTTGTTTGCTTCTTGCTTTGTGATGCCTGGTTTAAAAGGTCTTTGAGGCCAAGATATTATAAGAGGGTGTGACCAAAAAGCATCTGGGTTTTTGGGGGGAGGGGCTACTGACTCTTACAGTATGTTGATTCTGAAGACCCTGAGAGCTGAGCATTGTTAAAATGGTTGGTGCATAACTGACCTAGTGATAGAGCCAGCGGTTGGGATACAGAATTTTCCCACAGAGGCCGTGGTCATCTTAGGTAACAGAAAGTGAGTAGTGATGCCCCACTTCTACCCCCAACATTCCACTGCCAATAGTGTCCGCTTCATCATGATCAATGACCAGAGCAGCTTTGTTTCTTTCAGAATTGTTTCAATAGTACTCTGGGATGAAATCATACTTTGTATTAAACCTATCACCATCTTGCATGTGATTTTACACATAAGGCTGTTTTGCACATCATGGTCAAGGAAATTGTAGTTTATTGTTGCTGGTTTATGTTGCCATTTGCTTGCATGCCCTTCTGAGAAGCTTCTTTGAGTAGTTACGGCTGATCTATTAAACTGTATGTATTCCCCACTTAAGGACTGTGGTGGTTTAGTGGTTCAGATGCTGAACTTGATGACTGGAAGGTCGGCAGGTCAGCAGTTTGATAACCGAGTGCTGCATGACAGAGTGAGCTTCCGTCTCTGCCCCAACTCCTGCTAACCTAGCAGTTTGAAAGCAAGAAGTTGCAAGTAGATTAATAGGGTACCACTTTAGTGGGAAGGTAAACAGTGTTCTATGCACTCCAGTGTCTAGTCACGCCTGCCACATGTCCATGGAAAAGTCTGCAAATGCAGAGCACTGAACCCTAGAGTCAGATACGACTGGCTTTCAAGCAAGGGCAACCTTGACCTATGCTGCCTGATCACTCTTGTTGCTAGCAGCAGGGCCGCCATCAGAGCAGTACTACCAGTACTGCTGTATAGGACCTGGAGCCAACGGGCCCTGCTGCCGCCAGTCATAACTATGTGTGTGTGGGGGGGTGCCCAATAGGATTGTTCAGTATGGGGCCCAGAAATTTCTGATGGCGGCCCTGGCTAGCAGTCACAGACGTACTAGTCATAGGCCTTTTGTCCATCGTGTGCTTATCATAATGTCTGACCTAACACTCTACTTTATTTTCCCATCATCAGGCAAGGACAATGGACTGGGGGGAAAAACATGAAGTATTTCTCTGGTTTATGTGGATTTGGTCATCTTGATAAAGAACCAGAGACAGAAACTCAGTGGGTTGTTCAGCTTCTCCTGGTTTGCAGTGGAAACAGTTGGTCTCTATGTACCTTCTGGTTACCTTACTCTCAGTGCTGTAATGTGGATATGGAATGATGCTTATGGTTACTGAAAAATACTCACAAATGGGGTAAAATTTTTACAAGAATTGTTGCTTGGTGTCCTTTGATGAGATCAGCTTAAAGATACTGTATACTCTTTCCAAGTCCTAGCTTCTGTAACCATCAAGTAAGCCAAAAGAAACTCAAAAGTATTAAAAGTAATTTCCGTCAGATTGATTAGCTTCAAACAAAGATGGTTAGTTTAGGTGACCAGTGTTCCCCAACAGAGACCTCAATGCACCTTTCTTCAAAATAATTATGACAGTTGTGGAAGTGGACAGAACTCCATTTCTCTCTTGGCAAAAATGGTGGTGTTTGCTTTTAAAAAAATGAGGAAGGGTGTGTGCTGATTGTTTAAAAGATGAATCTGTGCTCTTAGGGGCTTCCAGGAGTGAAGATTCGTCTTTTCCCATGTTTTCTCTATAGTTTATCTGGAGGCAACATCCTCCCTGTCCAATGACATTGCAACTTTGTATGTTCTATGGACCACATAGTTCCATCCCTCATTTAGAGATGTTCATCACTGCAACTATACTGTAGATCAGGGGTCCTCAACCTTTTTAAGCTGGGGGCCAGTTCACAGCCCCTCAGACTGTTGAGGGCCCAGACTGTGGTGCCACCCACCGCTGGTAGCAGCAGCAGCAGCAACCACCCAGAGCCCTCACCGCACCCTGAGGTTCTAGACTCCCCCCTATGCCCCCACCCCTTGATCCCCCACATTCCCCCCACCCTGACCCTCCCCCTCCACTACAAGCCCCACACACTCCCAACCCACCAAGAGCTCCACACTTAGTCACACACACACCCCTCCGCTTCCCTGCTCACCAGCCTGAAGGAGCTGCATGGTGTGAGTGAAGGAGGGGTCCATACTGTCCTTCTCACCAGTGGCAGAAGCGGGTGACCACCCTGAGCCCCTCCTCTCCCCATCCACCAAGAGCCCCCACCAAGCTCGATTAGGTGGCAGTAAATCATGAATATTTTTCTGCCCCAGCACATTTATCAGAAGGGCAGTAGATGAGATTTCCTGTGATCTGTACATCACATTTCCACTCATCCTCTTCTAATATGTCTTTTTGTCTATATACTGCATGTTGTGTTGGACAGCTTCAGATGGAAGGGAGATCAGGTTCACTTTCTCCTGCTTTTCAATAGACTACATTTTCAAAATTGGGAGGAATTAGAAAGCCACTTCTGCTTTTTCAAAAAAGATTGTTCCCAGCCAGAAACAGGCTTGCAGATAGTAGCCCAGTCACATCCACCAGAGACTTCTAGGTAGTGCAATTGGCAATTTTTAGTGCTTTTCTGGTATAGGGAAACACAGCTTGCCTTCCACTGTTACATATAGCCCTTCACAGGAAGTTGTCCCATATCTACTTTAATGCCCAAACCTCTAGCACCAAAAATGACCACACTGACCAAAAGAAATGTATTTATAGCTAATGCAAGCGCGGCGCCAAAATGGCCGCCGCGCTCTTTGCGGCCCCCCCCACAGGACGAATGATCCGGGTAGTTTAGGGCGTGGCCAGCTCCCTCATAAAAGGGGTGGCCACGAGGCAGCCGAGCTGCCATTTTAGCTAAGCGATGGAGCGGAGAAGTTTTTCCCTGTGTCTCCGTCGCTCCTTACCTGGAAGCCTTTTTGGCGGCGAATCTTCTCTTTCGGCTTCCTTTGCCTTGAGCGAGATGCCTTCGAAGAAGAAGGCACTTTCGGGTGCGGCTCGCACGAGCAGGAGGCGCAATCCGGGTCGGAGGACCACGGTGGCGCCTCCCCAGCAGCCGCCTTTGCCGGCACCCGCCGGGACGGGGTCGATCACCCCTTGGCCGGAAGCTGCGGCCCGCGCCCCACACGCGGTGGACACCGCTTCTGGATCTGCTCATTCTGCTGGGCCTGCACCAGTGGTGGCGCAGCTCCCCACGGGGCCTTCTAGCCTCGGGGGGTGGTCTGGCCCTCTGCCTTGGCAGGTGCCGGCACCGACCCTCCCGGGCTTCGGTGCAGGACAATGGCCCTACCCGGGTCCTGGGGTACAGGGCCCTGTACCTGCGCCTCTCACAGGTGGGCCGGCCGGCCCTTGGCCCCAGGTTAGCGTGCAGGCCTTACTGGCCCGTGTGGCGGCCCTTGAGGCCTCTTTGGCTCGGGCCAGCCACGCTGGGGCTACCGGTGGGGTTAGTTTTGAGGCGCCGTCGGTCGGGCAGCAGCAGGCGACGGGACGGGTCGAGCTGCTGCAGGCGCGTGGCGCAACTTCAGCCACTGCCTCGCAGCTCCCCGGCCAGCAAGCAGGTGTGGGTCAGGCCCCGATGATGAGCTCTACGGCGGTCGTGAGCTCCGACGCCCCCGGTGGGCCGGAACCCCCGGTGGGGGCGGCCTGCGGGGGTGCGACATGTGAGTATCCGGTACAAGCCAATACACCTACACACATTGCCACTACTGGGGGGGCCTTTCAATGGCCTTGGCCTCGCGCGGGTGGTGCGGTGGCCCAGCCGCCGGCGCCCCACTCGGCGATGTCGACTGCTGCACAGCTTGCTGGGGTTACGGGTGTTCCCTACCCTGCCGGGAATTTATTGGGGGTGGCGGGGCCAGCACAGGCCCCTTTTCAGATGCCCGCGCTGGCTGCGGTCCCAGTTTCGGCCTTGCCAACGGCGGGATATTCTTTGCCACTGGGTGACCACCTAACGCAAGCCACCAGGGAAAAGATATGGTGGGGGGAGTATGTCGATATCTTCTCACTCTTAAACAGAGAGCCCACCAAGGAGGAGAGGGAGGGGCAGGATGAGAAGGATAAGGAGCAGGCACGTCGTCGCAAGCCACCACGTACCTGGGCCAACTGGCTGCCGGCTTATTTAATTTACATGGCAGTGTACTTGAGAGCGCGGCCAGATTTGGCTATTCCGATGGTCCAATATTTGGACAACATCTATAGGGCGATGGTCGACTTTCCGGGCCCCTCGTGGTTGGCTTATGACGAGGAATTCCGCATGCGGATTCCCCTGCACCCCGAGATGAGGTGGGACGAGCCGTGCCAGAGGCTTTGGCTTCTGTATATGACGCCCACGCGCCCTGCGCCAGGGGAGAGATACCATTGTGGACATGCGGTCCAGCGAGCGGCTCCAGCTCAGGTTCCCCGCCAGGTGGCGGGGCAGGGGGTTCCAGCCCGCCTGCTGTGCTGGACTTTCTCGTCC
Organism: Bradypodion pumilum; assembly: GCA_035047305.1. Classification (NCBI taxonomy): domain Eukaryota; kingdom Metazoa; phylum Chordata; class Lepidosauria; order Squamata; family Chamaeleonidae; genus Bradypodion; species Bradypodion pumilum. The sequence goes on along the minus strand of JAWDJD010000005.1, from coordinate 198,627,726 downwards.
AATGGTTCCTGCAATAGGAAAAATTGCAAGTACAGGCATGAGTGTCCCACCTGTGCGGGCCCCCACGCAGCCTCTGCCTGTCCCAGGCCTGGAGGGACGCGGGGCAGAGGGAAGGGCGGACAGTGGACTGGCAAGCCTGCCGCAGATGGAGCTAGTTCACCGAAAGGCTCCCTCCCCAATTAATGTGGACATGTTGGAGCGTTGGCTCGCATTGTACCCGAAGGGGGAGGATGCAGATTATCTGCTTCGGGGCTTTAGACAGGGGTTCCGTATTCCTTTCATGGGTGACAGGTCCCCTCAGTATGCCCCCAACCTTTTGTCCCTTAGGGGAAGGGAGGAGGTGGCTGCCGCCAGCATTAATAAGGAGGTCAATGCGGGCAGGGTCGCCGGCCCTTTCCCTGCACCCCCGTTCACTAACCTTAAGGTATCGCCCCTGGGCTTGGTTCCCAAGAAATCTCCGGGCGAGTTTCGCCTTATCCATCACTTGTCCTACCCAGCCGGCCGATCGGTCAATGATGCTATACCTGATGACCTTTGCTCAGTCAGGTATACGTCTTTTGACCATGCGCTGCGCATGGTGCGCTCATGTGGCCCAGGTGCGCTACTGGCTAAGTGCGACATTAAGTCGGCTTTTCGCCTCTTGCCTGTGCACCCGGGCGACTTTGAATTGCTGGGTTTTAAATTCCGGGGTGAATATTATTTTGATAAGGCCATGCCTTTTGGCTGTTCCATATCATGCTCTGCATTCGAGCGTTTCAGTACCTTCCTGGAGTGGGCGTTCGTGCGCAGGTCAGGGTCCCGGTCTGTAGCCCATTACCTGGATGACTTTTTATTCGGGGGTGAACTGGGCTGGGACACGTGTCCACGTCTCCTCAACACATTTCAGACGCTAATGGAGGAACTCGGTGTCCCTTTAGCGCCCGAAAAGACCGAGGGCCCATCTAACAAGCTAGTATTCCTGGGGGTGGAGATCGACACAGTAGCGCAGGCGTCTAGGTTACCGGGGGATAAGGTGTCCCGGTTAGTGGCCCTCATCTCGGATTTGCTGGCCAAGCGCAAGGCATCGCTGAGGGAACTCCAAGTGTTACATGGTCACCTTAATTTTGCCTGCAGGGTGGTCGCACCGGGCAGGGCTTTTGCCCGGCGCTTATGCGATGCCATGGCAGGGTTATCCAGGCCCCACCATAGAGTCAGGATTACCCGGGGTATCAGGGCAGACATGTTCGTCTGGTTACAGTTCCTGAGGGAGTTCAATGGGGTCTCATTTTGGAGGTCTGACCTCCTGGCTTCCCCGGGTTTTCAGGTCCAGTCTGATGCCTCAGGATCCCTGGGTTATGGGATGTACTTCAATGGGAAGTGGGCCTATGGTGGGTGGCCACCGGCATGGGCAGGCACGGGTCGCCTGCGTGATCTCACATACCTTGAATTTTTTCCTATCCTGGGGGCTTTGATGCTGTGGGGCGAGGAATGGGCCAACTCGGTCGTGCATTTCTGGTGTGACAACGCTGCAGTTGTCCGTATCATCAATGCACAGACTTCTAAATCACCCAGGGTTATGGACCTAGTGCGCCAATTTGTGCTGCGCTGCCTGCGCCTCAACGTTTTGTTCAGGGCTAGGCACGTCCCAGGGGTTAATAATGATATTGCCGACGCTTTGTCCCGCCTGCAGATCTCCCGGTTCCGTGCCTTGGCCCCGGATGCGGAGGAATTTCCCTCGCCACTCCCGGACGAGATATGGACCATTGGCAGGGAGAGGTGAACCGGGCGATCGGCCTGTCACTGGCGCCCCGCACGCGTAAGGCGTATCAACAAGCTTTTAATTCTTATAGGGCATTTTCCGCCCAATTTCACCTGCCAGAGACCTGGCCTATCCCGGTGGACCATGTGCTGCGGTTCATGGTTCACCTGCATTCCCAGGGCCTCGCACCTCGCACCATAGCATCTAAGCTGTCAGCGTTGGCTTTTATGGCCAAGGTGGGGGGTCATGTGGACAGCACCTCTGACTTCCGTGTGAGACATGTTTTGGAGGGGTGGGTGCGCGAGCGCGGGCGTTGCCCGGACGACCGGCACCCTATTTCCCCAGGGGTTCTTACCCAGTTGGCCCGGGGCTGGCCAGGCCTCTGTTTTGATCATTATGAGGCAGCCCTTTTTCATGCAGCCACAACGGTGGCATTTTTGGAGCGCTCCGCATCAGCGAACTTGTGATGCTGTCTAAGGCGGATGCAAGTTGTAGGGCACTGGAACTCGAAGATGTATATGTTGCCAAAGACTGGGCCCAGTTGAGGATACGCTCCTCTAAGACTGATCAGCAGGGCGTAGGCAGTGGTGTAAGACTGCTACGGTGTTCTTTGGCAGACATCTGTCCGGTTGGTGCCCTACAGGAGTTTCTTGCACTGCGTGGCACGCACCATGGCCCGTTTTTCTGTCACCAGGATGGGTCTCCCCTCACTAAATTTCAGTTTTGGAAGGTGACAGGCAGAGCCCTCGCCAGGGTGGGCCTACCAGGTGCCCGTTATGGCACACATTCATTCCGTATCGGGGCAGCCTCTACAGCAGCTGCGTTTGGGTACTCCGGGGCTGACATACGCAGCATGGGAAGGTGGGGTTCACGATGTTTTCAGTTTTATGTGCGCCCGCTCCCTCCGTGAGTACCAACCCAGTCACCTTACATCATTTCCCTCGTTTTTTCCTTACAGACCCTGGGTGTCGTATTACACCGGTGACAGTATGGCTGGTGGGCCACAGCTACATGCAAAGGGCAGTGCGTTACGCTGCGGCGACAGAGTGGGGACCCCGACTGGGACTGGGTGACCACGCCAGTCTCACATGGCATGGTAAGCCTGGGATGTTGTGGCGGGAGCTGCTGCCTTTTCTGTTTTCAGGCAGAAGTGCTGCCCCGCCTGACATTCTCATCATGCACTTGGGGGGCAACGATTTGGGTCAGGTCACTGGCTTGTCGCTCAAGCATGCGATTTGCGAGGACCTCGCCTACTTGCACTACGTCTGGCCTCCCGCAACCCTGGTTTGGTCGGACATTGTCCCGCGCCATTCTTACAGAGGAGGAGTTGACCTCATGGCCATTGACCGCGCTAGGCGCGCGGTCAATAAGGCGGTGGCGCGGTTCCTTGCCGACAAGGCTTGGGGACGGGTCAGTCGTCACCCCGCTATTGGACTAGAAAATTATGATTTGTATGCAGGGGATGGGGTCCATCTGTCGCGAGGAGGTATGGATCTCCTGTTGGGTGATTGGCGAGCAGGCCTGTTGACCGAGCTGACGGTCTGGGGGGGGCGTCAGGCCTTCTTTGAAGCCCCTCCGTGTGGCGGGTAGCACTGGTAAGGTAAACAGTTATGACCCACAGGTATCCGGCAGGTTCGCAATTGACTGGACAACACTAGATAGGAATAAATTAGTTAAATGTTGTCCGGTCAACGACGAACCAGGCGATGGGGTGATGGCGATAGCTAGCCAGCATGCATCACCCCGTGATTTCACGGATACGAGTCAGAGGGTGGGGTCATCAGTTAGATATTGACTACGGTCAACAATTTGTTTGTTGTCAACAAACAAATTGATACAAATTGATACATTGTAACCAATTGCCGTTGGCAATTTTGGGTGGTACCTTACCAGTGTTACTTCGGCCTGCTTGCCTTAAGAATTATGATTGGTCGTTTTACCAATACAAATTTATAATTCGGACTAGGGCATGAATCAATAAATGTGGCCCAATGCCGTTATCCACTTTCAATGGTGTCTGAGTCCGTTATTGGGGGTGCGCCTGCAATGCAAGCGCGGCGCCAAAATGGCCGCCGCGCTCTTTGCGGGCCCCCCCCCACAGGACGAATGATCCGGGTAGTTTAGGGCGTGGCCAGCTCCCTCATAAAAGGGGTGGCCACGAGGCAGCCGAGCTGCCATTTTAGCTAAGCGACGGAGCGGAGAAGTTTTTCCCCTCCACCCCCTCCCTAGTTAACAGTGTGATATTATGGTCGCTTCGGGGCCGGGTGGGAATTTTTGGCTGGGACCCACATTGGCTTCCGGGTCCTGGTTTTTTTTGCCCATCCCACACTGTTGCTATGGTTTGATATAGGGGTTCTGCTATGACTGCTGTTGACTTTGGTCACATGGGCGGGTAGCACTGGTAAGGTAAACAGTTATGACCCACAGGTATCCGGCAGGTTCGCAATTGACTGGACAACACTAGATAGGAATAAATTAGTTAAACGTTGTCCGGTCAACGACGAACCAGGCGATGGGGTGATGGCGATAGCTAGCCAGCATGCATCACCCCGTGATTTCACGGATACGAGTCAGAGGGTGGGGTCATCAGTTAGATATTGACTACGGTCAACAATTTGTTTGTTGTCAACAAACAAATTGATACATTGTAACCAATTGCCGTTGGCAATTTTGGGTGGTACCTTACCAGTGTTACTTCGGCCTGCTTGCCTTAAGAATTATGATTGGTCGTTTTACCAATACAAATTTATAATTCGGACTAGGGCATGAATCAATAAATGTGGCCCAATGCCGTTATCCACTTTCAATGGTGTCTGAGTCTGTTATTGGGGGGTGCGCCTGCAATGCTAAGAATGCAAGTTAAGGAAAAGCATGCAGGTTTGCCTAATTTAGATAGTATCTTCCAGCTGAAGAACCTTGATTTTTTTTTGAGTGCAGCATTCTAAGCTTATTGAGTATCTTAACATGGCAGCTAGGTTGTGGCAGGTTAATTCTGACATGTTCAGTTGAAATTATTAATAAAATAGTCTGGCTTACATTTTTACTATGTTTTTAATTGATCTTGCCCAGCTACAGTTTTATCTACCAGTTGAGTTCGCTGTATGTAGTATAGTCAGGCCATGGTGATTTTAGATGTTGCACCAAAGAAGAGCAGATGAAGGGGTGGGTTTTGATGCCATTTAAGAGAAAATGTGTTCCTTGCAACTAGCAAGGAGCTGGTCTAGCTGTCCATGATGAACCACCTTTCCCACAGTGACATCCTGCTTGCTGTTTTCCAAAGAATCTGATGAGCTTCAGAAGCATATCTCAGTTGCCGATTTTCAAGGCTATTCCCCATCATTCCTGTTTTTGAATAGCAGGTTGTGACTAAATTAGGGAAGAATAATTAATTTGGAGGCAAGAGGAAACAGTATTTGTTCCATAGATTGTTGACATTCAGGATGGACTGATTTCCATTATCACCTATCTGCTGTTCCTACAGATAAAAGATCTTCTTTGCTCTTCCTATTTGGTTGTAAGCAATCATTACTGCTGTATGTCTCCAACGTGTCATCAGTTGCTAAACAATAACCACTGGTTGCTTTAGCCATGATCTAGTTCAACCCCATCACTGGTTTACATCAACTGGTCAATAAATTGTTTGCTTATCTGATCCATATTGCCATTCATATCACGTGTTCCATTAGTCTGTTTTGAATAACACCTTTTCCCTCCTGAGTTTGATTTATGTGGAGGCTGGTTTATAAGGCCGGTTTGCCTCTTTTATACCTTCTTCCAGACTTGAAGCAGCATCACGCAATACTTTCTGTACAAGTGACAAAAGGATACCTGATATGCTTGTCTTTGGAGTTTCGTGGTGAGAAGAATCTTGTAATCCGCTTGTTCTTGAAGGAGGCCTGAGATTCCCTCCATTATTTGTACGTTCCCTGTGAGTGTAGCTAGGTGATGCAACATTTCTCTCATGAGATGCTTCCCCATTTTTTTCTGTTAGATGTTGCTGTATCATCTTTAATGCCATTCCAAAAATGTCCTTTGCATGCAGATCTAGTGACCAGGGCTTTTCTGAACCACGGGAACCTAGGGATGCAACCCTGCTTTCAGAATTAAGTGGCTGGCGCATGCTGTTAGAACCACTTTCCAATTTATCCTTGATCTCCTGACGTGCTTTTTGAACAACCATAGAGCAAAGCTTGTTGACAATAGAAGGATCTTCAGGGCTCGTTCTGGGACCAGATGAACCACTGTTCAGTTTGTCAGATGAGATGGTATAGGGCTGATTTTTACGAGAACCACTTGAAGGTGTCAGTGCATGCTGAAATCCAATTGCATACTTCTGAAGGTCATTATTTAGCCAGCTCACAATATTCAGTTCCTCAGAGGAGCCTTGTTTGAATAGGCAGACTGCACCTTCAGTGTTATTGGGATTGTTTCGCTCGTTGTCTTTTATTACAATGACTTCTTTCTCCTCTAGACTTCCCAGGTCAAGACCACTGTATCCTTTGTTCTCTTTGTTCTTTGCCTGTATGGTAGAGACATCAACGAAACAGATCATTTTACGGTCCTGGTCTTTCTGTCCTTCAGCGCTGTATTGGTTTACTTTGCATACAGCTGACTGACTGCGTAACCAGTCAATTTCTTGAGCCATCTTTGTTGGATTAAGGTGGAGCTGCACCCAGGGCCATAGAGTGGTGGTGTTCTAGTTGAGCAGCGTTGATTGTGCCTGACTCAAGATGTTGCCTCCTCTCTTAGCTTCCCATACTCTCCCACTGCCAGATATAATTTTCACTTGTGTGGACAAGTGGGTTTCTATGACAATGGTGACATCACAATGCATCAGTGTCACCAAGCAACCAGCAATGTGTTTGGATGGTGCTTTAGGCATGGCCAGCAAAACAAAGGGCAGAATTATCTCCACTCAGAAATACTAGATTACTTTTTTTAAAAAGGAATTATTTATTTTGTCAGGATTTAAGAACCACAAGGCTTTCAGAATCTAGAATGTACCTGAAAACCTCATCGTTCAACCCCTGCCCTAAGATTACTTGGTAGAGAGGAGATTGTTTGTGAGAAAGACCATTAAAACATAAATGAAGGGATATTCAATTCAAAATCAATTTAATGGCTAGAATCCGGTTGTTTAATTGAATTTAGTGTTGGTGGAAGATTAACAAATGTACTAGTTAAATGGCTAGGTGTGTAACTGATTGTATGATCAAATATGTGCACAACCAGCACCTCTTTAATGAGCAGCAATTTACTGTCAAGATCTACGTGAACTAACACAGGTGGTAACTGGCAATGTGTTTCTGATCAAAGATTATTTTTTTCTATTTTAGAGTAATTATTTTTGAATAACTAAACCAGACCAATAATACTTAATCTGAGTAGTTAGTTTGTGTATTGCAAAGGTAGTTGCTTAGATAATTATTGTAATTCTATTTTTAATTAAATAAAATAGAATTTCTGGTCTGCCTATGGTGAGAAGAAAGGAAAAGTTGCTCTTCTATCATGCTCTAACCCAGCAGAAGCTCAGATTACCTTCTCTGATTATGAAAATGGGTAAAAATGTTATGGAATGTTGAGATTAGTCATCATAAGTAATCCTGAGCATTTCTTAAAAGGCATGGTTCCCTTATCTTTAATTGTTTGTGTAATAGGATGAATTTCATTGGGCATAGTTTCTTCCATTATAGCCCATCATCCCTATTAGCATAGCCAATAGTGAAGATGATTGAGAGTTACAGAGTGAAGACTGCTTCGCTTTGTAAAATTCTCCCTCCTTCTGAACATGAACTGTACTGTTTTTCTGATTCAATAGTTTTGGCAATCACAACAACAGGAGCAGGAGACAGATGTTTGGTACAGGACTCAGCTGAGATGAGATTCATTATTTATTGAATGTTAGGTGTAGCAAAGCATTGTAGCCCTGGATGGGTTGGGCTAAGAACTTGATAAAAGTGCAGCTATTTCTTTGAGTCCTGATTCAATGAGTATTCTTGTATTAAAAATTAAGGGACAGGTGAGCAGATCTGAGGTAGGTATGGCCAAACTGTGTTCCTCCAAATGTTGTTGAACTTGAGCTCTCAGCAGCTGTACCCAAAAGTTGAAATCTTGTCATTTAGTATAGTAAGTCACACTAAAGTAGGCCCATTGAATGCATAGAGATTTGGTGAATCAACTACTCTATAAGTTCCATTAATTCAAATGGGCCTAGTCTAGTTGTGACTCACTATAGCTGTGTTGGCTAACCTTGGCACTCCATGTGTTTTTGAACTTCAATTCCCAGAGGCCCCGATCAGCAGGTGTGCTGACTGGGGCTTCTGGTAATTGAAGTCCAAGAATACCTGGAGTGCCAAGGTTAGCCATTATTGTACTATAGCATAATAAATCACAACTGGAGTTTAATTTTATCCAGTTTATCTACTGGTGAGGAATGCTTGAATTGCAATCCAACAATATATGGAGAGTCACACTTCACTCAACCCAACTGGGTGGCGGTGATGGTGGTGGTGATAATACAAAGTTGTTAAGATTGGGAGAAGCAGAAAAGGGAAGAAAATATACTGACCTGATGAAATGTGCATAAATAGGAAATCATTTTGTTTCATGTATTGGAAAGATTTTCATATTGGCATGCAGACATTTAGATATGCAGTGCTAGGTATACAGTGCAAAATATAATTGAGGTCACTCATTAATTTCAGTTAATAAGGGAGGAAGGCAGAATCTTGCTTAAGAAGCAGCAGTAAGAGTCTTCTGGCACCTTAGAGATTTGATGTAAACATTGGTGGTGTGTAGCCCACTTTCTCAGACACAAATTTGGAAACTACTTGAAAGCTTATGCCAAATAAAACATGCAGTTTTATAGTTGTTGAGCTTTGTCAAGACTGTGTTGATTTGCTTTAAAAGACTGACACAGCTTCCTGTTAGCCTTCTCCCCAGTGATGGTGAACCTTGGCACCCCAGGTGTTCTTGGACTTCAATTACCAGAAGTCGAAATCAGCACTCCTTCTAATTGGGGCTTCTGGGAATTGAAGTTCAAGAACACCCGGAGTTATAGATTCACTATCACTGTTGACCTATGGGATAAGAATAGGACAGTGATGGTGAACCTTGGCACTCCAAGTGTTCAATTCCCAGAAGCCCAAGTCAGCACTCCTTCTAATTGGGGGTTTGGGGAATTGAAGTTCAAGAGCATCTGGAGTGCCAAGGTTCACTATCACTGGAATAGGACATAAAAAGGAGGATGAGTAAAGTGCATCCAAAGGCAAGATAAAAACAAACACAGTTAGCTCCAATTGTGCTGAAATTGGAGTGCTTGGCGAACAGAATTCCCAAACAGGTATGAGAAGAGCCCTGGTGTTACAGTGCTTAAACTGCTGTACTGCAGTCAAAATTTTGTGAGTTTGATCTTGACAGGGATCCAGGTTGACTCAGCCTTCCATCCTTCTGAGGTCCATAAAATGAGTACCCAGCATTTTGGGAGCAAAAAATGCTAATTACCTGTAAACCACCCAGATAATGTTATGGGGCAGTATCAAAGTGTTGTTGCTTTTGCTAATTGCTATTGCTACATTTATCATACATCAAAGTGACCAGAAAAATCCAGGCCTTCCTTCCACTTCAAGATTAGAAACATGCCAATTCTGTTTGCTGAAGGTGCAAAGTTTTGTTACAGAGAGTTTTTGTTGTTCATTGATTTAATTTCCCTATTTTTAAGGGCCTTGCATGCAATTAAAGCCCTTTCTGTGGCAGCTTTGGGTGCAAATGGGTGATGTGTTCAATGAAATTGAGTCATACCTTTCCTCCCTTTTGTGATCCAAATTTCTGTCTCTGTAAACTTTCCTCACATTGCCTTGTGCCAATGTTTGCAATGCATGTTCATGGCACAGCCCCCCTTCCTCTTTATTTTAAAGAGTGTATATATTTTGAAAAATTGTCCATAGTGTTATAGTGGTATGGAAAAACAGTTTCCTCTAAGTGAGAGGAATTGCTTAGAGATATCATACATTCTTGCCCAATGCTGGCCTTATCACAATTTCTGGTTTCCTAGACAAGACAAACATTAGCCTGAGACCTCATTTGACAGAGAACAAAACAAAAAAATGGAAAACAGCCATGAAGGCTGCTGGCTTTCACAGTGATAAGACTGGGAGGCTAGTTGCAGCAGAATTGTAGGAGGTTATTGTTATAAGAAATTTCCTTTACTATAGTTGGAATATCTTTCTTCCAATGAAAAATGACTTTTTCTGCCATTCAATCTTTCATAAATGTCACCCCATGACTGTAGCTGAGTGTGTGTGTGTGTGTTGTGTGTGTGTGAGAGAGAGAGAGAGAGAGAGAGATCCTTATCTATTTGAATGTGCCCTAACTTCTATTGTATTTAAAAATTTCCAGTATTAGAAATAGCAGAACTTTTTAAAACACATACATATATTATTGTGAAAGGAAAAAAAAGTTTCAGTCTGGGAGGGGGACAGCCAATGGCTGTACTGTACAGTACTGCCTGAATGCTTAATGCTCCACTTTTATCAACCCCCTTGAATTAAAGCTGCCTGTCCTGACTTTGCTCACATCTTGAGTGTTCAATCTTCACTGCCGTGGCGTGTAGAATCCACATGCCAAAAACCTTATCCTTACTCCAGTATATCTGGACCTGACTGTATATGAGTAGAGGATGTTCAATATGTCCCATTAATAGAAAAACACAGATGTTCTAATGGACCAGGGATAGACTTTTTTGGAATATAGCACATTTTCAGGGTTTGACTCATGCACTGTTCTGGGAGGTTGGTAGGAAAATGCATTCCAGTATGCATCTGTATACCTTGCCAGATGAGAATCCTGCCCTATCAATTGTGCAACATTGCTTATCTTGCAACATTAATCATGTAAATGGTTGATTTAACCCAGCATCTGTTAAAATCACTGTCTGGAATGGCTCTGTGTACTTAAGGCTGGTCTTGTATAAAGCTGACTATCGCTTGTATGCATGAGCTAGTAAACATAATGTGCTGATGTTCCATGATGTACAGTAAATATGTGATTGGATTACTGTTGATGGAGCAGGCTGTTGTCTTCTTTTCAGAAGAAGAGAATTGAGGAGCTTTTCTGCTGTTTGATTTACAGTGTGTGTTTTTTTCCAAACAGGAGCCTCCAACTGTGGTTCTGCACTGTTTTTGTTCTCCAGTTTCTTGTAACTGTTTGCTATATTTAGTTGCTTCTTTGCAACTCATCAGTCCACATCAGGGATTCTCAACCTGCCGCATCCGGCCCATGGCACCATTTCATGTGGCCCACCACCACCTCCACCACACCAGGAAGTGCCATGTGGTGGAGGAAGGGCAGCATGGCTGTCCAGCCCCCAAAACTGTCTGAGGGAGCGTGACCCGGCACCCGGCTTAAAAGGGTTGAGAACTCCTGGTCCTCATAATCAAAGCACATAAGTCAAGTAGAGCAACTCTGAAGCAAGGTCTATAATGCACTTTTAATGGAAGTTTGCTTTCATGTGGTACCGTCATCTTTTCCCCATCTACTCCATTTCATTGTTATATTAAGATAACTGGGTTGTTCTCCATTATGTCTGTGCAAATACTGCTTGCGTTCTTTTCTTTGGTCCTTCTCCACATTCTAGATGTGGGAAGTTGTCTCCATGGAGTCTTCACAGGCCAGGTGCATAGATAAGTCTTTTGAAACATGTATTTCTACTTCCTTTCTCTGGTTTAAATTCATTTTCTTTCCTTGTTTTAACTGTAATTTCCCATTGGTTTTTAAACTACTGCTAACCATGGCCCCTTTTAAATGTTGCCTTGTGGTCAAATGTTGGGTCATAAAGCCAAATTCTGTGTCCCAACAATGAGTAGACCCATTGAATGAGTTGCTGAATAATGTCAACATTTACATAAGGTCCATTCGATTTGAAACTAGCAACAAGATACTGGTCTTAGTTTGTTTCAGGTTTAAACCTGACATACCCATATCATCTGGAGGATTCAGAGATTTGTAGTAAAAAAAAATTCCCAAGCTCTTATCTGATCCTGAATCTGCACATAATGAGTGCAGATTTTGAAAACATAACAAGTGGATTTTGAAAATACAAACCTGGGCTATCGAGCCCTGCTTAGGAAGCTGGTTTGCAAGCCTCAGATTGTGCTTATTGTGGCTTGCTGCTATGGCTGTGTTCACAGATCATTGAAAAGCTATAGCTTAGATAATTGCTCTGGCTCAAGACATTGATGTATCATGAGATGGGTGAATTTATGAAGTTAGGAAATGCATATTGGTAAGAAAGGAAAGGAAACCAGATCTATACCATGGTTACTCTTTTTTATATTTGAAAGATGATACCATGGTGTGGATTCTTAACTGTGACTCAAGAATCTATAATGTATGAATAGTACCTGTGGTACCCTTCAACCAGCATCCTACTTAAGCAGCATTTTAGATTAGGAAACAAATCAGACTAGTGTTAACTGTGGTTAATACAGGATTGATTGATTGATTGATTGATTGATTGATTGATTGATTTGCTACTCTGTGGCATACAATAAAAACAGGGGGACATCAAACAGTAAAGAAATATAACATTAAACAAAATAACAAAATAACAAATAGTGGCAGTGCTTAATAAAATAAAAGCAGGAGAGAATATAAGGTTTAGAGAAGTATAGGGGAACGAAATGTTACTTGAAAACACTCTAAAAAGAGATCTGTTCATAAGTTTCTTTAAACATAAATGAAACAGCCAAAGAGGTCTTAAAGGAGAAATATATTTTATCAACAAGATCGATCATAACATAATATACCTGCATGCATATATTAGTGTTTGAATCCATGCAGATTCAAGCCACTAATTAACAATTCAACCAGACTTATATGTTGTTGTTCAGTCGCACAGTCAATTCCGACCCTTTGCGACCCCATGGACCATTGCCCGCCAGGCACCCCTATCCTCCACCATCCTCCACCTTATATACTTTCTGACAAACTACCCACACGTGTTCTCAGCCCAGGTGGGGCCTAAGGGCAAAGGCGTTCCATGTTTTTATCTTGGCATTACATACTTTTCAGAATGTTCAGAAATGCACAGTCACACAAGTCTAATCCACTTAGCTGAATGACACAGGACTTTTTGTCTAACTGTATTTTCATAAAATGGCTTTCTCCAGGCCATACTATAGATTAACACAAATAATTCATTTTAAAATTAGTATACAAGTTTCATTAACTGCATGCTTATTTTAATAAGGGGAAAGGGTTTAATGATTCAAATTAGCTTTTTTTTGGGGGGGGGTGTCACAATACAGACCGCAAAGAAGAAATGATGGCAGTATGAAATGCTTGTGTCACCTCATAGCATTTACCATTTTGTGTTGCATTTGACTGGTGAGCTGTGTGTGTGGAAAAGTAGCAGTCCAAGAACAGGATCTTATCTAGGGATGCCCTACCTGTTCTACAGTATAATTTTAAAAATATGCATACACACTCTGACACTCAACTCCGTCATGCTTATCCTAAGCATCCTCAGCCAACATTTCAGTACCTTTCTTTTGCAAATTAAAGCTTGAGAAATATCATTGATTTTGTACACCAAAGTGGATTCCAGTACAGAAAATAATGTGCCATCAAGTCATTTCCAACTTATGGCAACACCTTTTAGGTTTTTCTTGGTAGGGAAGTACACAGAATTAGGTTTACTATTTCCTTCTTTTGGGAGCAGCCTCGGACCACACGGCTTTGAGATGTACAGAGGATGCAATATGGAGAAGAACAATTGATCCCCCAACCTCTGGCTCAGCACCAGATAGCTAACTCACTGAATTATGCAGTTAGCACAGTTAAAAATCACATTAAGATCTTTAGCTTCAACTAAAGATCAACACAGTTGTTCAACATGGGTTAAAGAAATGCAGCAGTACTATAAGACACGGAGGACTTGTATTTTGTTTACTGAACAGTTTCTTCATTTGGGTCTAGGACGCTTTGACTCCTTTGCCAGTTTACCTGGCTTACTGCAGTGGCTCAAGTGGCTAAGATGCTGACTGGGAGGCGGAAGGTCAGCAGTTCAGTTCCCGAGTACTACAGGACAGAATGAGCTCCCATCTTTGTCTCAGCTCCTGCCAACCTAGCAGTTTGAAAGCAAGAAATTGCAAGTAGATAAATAGGAACCACTTCAGTGGGAAGGTAACAGTGTTCCATGTGCTCCAGTGTCTAGTCATGCCTGCCACATGACCACGGAAACATCTGCAGAAGCCGGCAGCGCTGGCTCTTTGGCTTTGAAACAGAGATGAGCACTGAACCCTAGAGTGCGATACGACTGGCTTTCAAGCAAGGGAGACCTTTACCTATTGTAGTAAGCAGTGATGTGCTGCAAAAAAATTTACTACCCCCACCATGGGCGTGGCTAACTGTGGGCATGGCTAACTCTGTGGGCTACAGCCACTTGGCCTCCCTACACCATGGCCTGGAGTAGGGAGGCGGGCATGGCCAGCCAAGTGGGCGTGGCCTGGGGAAATTACTGCTACCGGTGCCCGGGCACCTGTGGGCACCTGGAGCAGCTCAACACTGGTAGTAAGAATAAAACATACTATAAATTCCTCTGAAACACTAGGACAGTTTTTTTCCAGCTGTGATAAACAATGTGTAATAGAGAACTGTGGCTCTTCTAATAAACACCATACCAGCATAATTCTAATCTTTGTTGAACTGAGGTTTTGTTGGAGATTTAAGATCCTCACAATTAAATAGATGTGTGGCTGTGCGTATCATTCTTACTTAGTGCATATATTTAACTATGTACAGTTATTTAGGAGTCAGTACCAATGATTTCAGAGAGTTTTACTTTTGAGTAAGTGTGCTCAAGACTATATGGAATAGACCTGAACTGTGAACCATCTTTAGACAGATTTCACCCTGGTGGATGAGCCACTGGCTGCCTTTGGACATGTCAGTAAATCGTAGAAGAAAAGTTTCAAACATGCTGTTTCAAAGTTTGTTCAATTTCAGTTTGTCATTTCAGTGGAAATGAAAAATGTGTAGTTAAATTTAAGGAAGTAGTTGAGAAAAGTACTTATCCAGAAATCTACCTGGGGGGCTTATTTTTAAAGAGGAATCAAAATGTTGCTTTCTGCACCACAGCCTTTCCTATCTACAGAATACCTTTTCTTTCCCAAGACTACTTATAGAGGCAATTTGTCCACATATGGAGCACCCAACTTAGAAATAGGGATAGTAGTAGGACATACACTATAGTGATCACACAAGTTTGTTTTTTGATTTCTTGTGGAATTAAATAATATAACCAAGTGTATATCTGTGTATATTTGGAGAGATAAAGAAGACTGAAGTTGTAAGGTAGTCCCTTTTATCATTTGATGTGTAAATGTTCCCTAATCCTTCCTTAGTAACCAGCCTTAATACATCCCTGCATGTCACTAGAGTAGAAACAGATGCATCCAAATTAGAACAAGGTGAACTTTAAGATTTTCCTTTAAGACAAGAACACCACCATGGTAGCATACTAAACCATAACTGAGCTTGTGAAGACTTGCCTTATTTATGCCAGCCTTATGTTTAACTGATTACTTCCTTTGTTGGGCTGTGTACATTTTTGTTATACAGTATTCATTATCTTTTGATTCTTCCTGTTAATGCTGCTGCTTAGTATTTTTTATTTTATTATGTACAGGTAGCATTGTATTGTTCTAACTTGCAGTTGGGTTTCTTTAGCTGAGGATTTTTTTTCTGAACAGTCTTATACATTTGGGAAATAGTATAGTACCATGATGGCAAACCTGGCACTCCAGATGTTCTTGGACTTCAATTCCCAGAAGCCTGAGCACCCTGTGAATCCATACGAATGGGTTTACTGCGATTCATCCAGACCCGCGCTGTCCTCATCGCTCCCGGAAGTGGAAGTAAAACACACCCGTATGGGCACATTTTACTTCCACTTCCAGGAGCAACAAGGGCAGCATGGGCCAGATGAATCACAGTAAACCCATTCGTGTGGATTCATAGGGTGCTTGGGCTTCTGGGAATTGAAGTCCAAGAACTTCTGGAGTGGCAGGGTTCACCATCACGGGTATAGTACCATCTACCAAGAGAGTTATGTTGATCCTCCAGGTGTAGTTGAAGTACAACTCCCATCATTCTTAACTAACCTGGGTCTGGTAGTAATTGCAGACAAGAAAG
Source organism: Bradypodion pumilum (assembly GCA_035047305.1). NCBI lineage: Eukaryota > Metazoa > Chordata > Lepidosauria > Squamata > Chamaeleonidae > Bradypodion > Bradypodion pumilum. The sequence goes on along the minus strand of JAWDJD010000005.1, from coordinate 198,611,795 downwards.
CAATTCATCTGTGCAATAAATAGGTGGGTGTTTGTGATATGACTGCTTCTATGAAAGACATTGTCTACTACTATGTGTAGTAAAAATAATTAATGTTCCTATACTTAAACATTGACTGTTATTCCTTGAATGGAAGCTTTCCTTTTGAGATAGTTCTTTGTTTGCTTCTCTGTTGCCTGTTTGTTTTAAAAACCTCAGATTTTTTGCGCACACTTAGGAAAGTAAAGTAGTGTACCAGATTTATGGTGGTATAACAGCTGATTCCCTCTTGGATAGAAAATTGAGGCAGGCTGCAGGGGAAGTGGGACATTCACTGAACCAGAGCGTGGAAAATGTTAGTTTCTAAACAGCTCACAGAATCCTCAGTCTTTTGATTACAATGGTCAGAAACTCTTAGAAAAGTTTATTTTCTAAACTGTTGTTGATAATGTATAGTACTGCCATCTAATTTACAAGGCTAAGTATGTGTGTGTTAGTGATGGCATGTTCTATCATGCACTTCATTCTTTAGTGACAGGGTTTTATTCACTTTCTGGCATTCTCAAGGTTAGACTGCTTCTCACTAATGAAATAACGTTTCCATCATGAGTACGTTTTCCTGGAGTGTTGGTTTATGCAAGAGCAGATGATGTTGGGCAGAAAGGTGTTGTGAAATTAGCTGTTTCACTCATATGTGTTCTGTATCTGTATCCTTATTGCTTTTTATTATATTCCCAGGATCTCTCGCTCTGGGAACACAGTTACTAAAGTCCCTCAGCCAGCAAAGCTAGTTGCTTTGTTAATGTGAGAGTTCTAGGAGTTACAATCCAAAAAAGTAACTTTTCAAAGCTGTGGTTATAAGGTTAAAGTGCTTTGTTGGCACAGGATTGAGATGACATTTCTGTTATTCATACTCTTCACCAAACAAGATGAATTTCCCCATAATTCTTGTCTTTTTTTATTTATAACACAGGGACCCTTTAAGAATTCAGCAGTTGCAAAACCAAATCCGCCTGGAAAAAGAAGCGGCCCAGTGGTGTCAACAGCAGCAAGCTGGTTTCCACCAAAACCAGTCCTTATCTCCAACTTTCCCTCCACCACCTTCCTTCCAGGAACTTGAGTCCTCTCTCTCTGTCCCTTCCACCCCAGGGCAAATGAGTGTTCTCAATTCCCATTCATCTCCCAACATGCAGTCGTCCAGCTCCTTCAACTACGCCCGTCCTAAACAGTTCATTGCCGCCCAAAACATCAGCCCTGCCTCCAGCTATGTAACACCTTCCTCTGGATCTTCCACATCAAGCCTCCCATCCCCAATGTCCCCCACTGCATCTCAGAAACAGTTTGGCAGAACATCAGTTCCCCCTTGTTCTCAGCCATTTTCCCCTGAGGGGGAGTACCCATGGTCTCCCTCTCCACCTCCTCCACCTCCCCCTGTGTTTAGTCCAACTTCTACTTTCTCAATGTCCGATTCTTTTCCACTACCTCCACCTCCTCCACCTCCTCTCCCAACCTCTATCCCTTCACCCTCCCGTAGTCTCTCTCCAACATCCAGATTTTCAAATTCAACCCAGTCACCAGCAGCTTTCCTCAGCTCCATGCTACCATCACAGCCAACTTCTGTCTCTGTTAATGCACTAGGACTCCCAAAAGGTGTCACACCTCCGTAAGTATAGCCATTTTATGACCTCTTTTTTTTAAAAAAAACCATCAAGTTTGATTTATCTTTAGCAAGGCTAGGAACTAAGAAGAGTGACAGTGGTGGACCTTATAAGCTAGAAAGCATCTTGGTCCTAACAGACATATGAGTCAAAGCCCATAGCAGTCCTAATTAAAGCAAAATCACAGTCTTAATAAGAATAAGAACAACAAAAGCACTGCAATACAATCCTTGTTTTCTAACTAAACTTAAGAATAGCCTTGGCTTGATTCAGAAGGCTCCTTGTGAGAACATTCATCCTTCCTGATCTGTGATTGTTTTTCAAATTTTGAAAGGGGTGATTTAACGTGAATGTTTTTCTATTATTAGAATGCTAGGAATAAAATATACATTTATTGAAATATATATAAACATACAAGTGGTTATATATTATAAAATATACTTACATAAGGAGTATGTATTTGATGAATGATGAATGAGTTGTTAAAAATGAGATCAGTTCAAAATAATGAATATGAAAAGGTTATTTTTATATATGTATTGTATTCTGTATTGTATTGAAATGTATTGTTGTTTGATTTTTTTGTTTTATTATTTCTTTTAAAAAATAATAATAAATATTGGGTGGGAGAAGGGGAATTCTACTCAGAGAAGCGTTTAATGTAACACCACCATTAAAATGTCTGTGTTGGGTGGAAACAGGTGGTATACAATTTATCATAAAACCTTGGAAGCTAATGAAGGGGGGGGGTGTTCAAGCATTAAAGAATTGTAGTTGTCACTAATGCTGGAGGCACTTGTGAGCATTGGAGAGCATAGCCATGGAGAGGCATGACTGAATGGACAGCTTGCCTCTCCCTGAACTTCAGAGCTTTAGTTCTCCTTCGTATAGTTTGTGAATCCACACTCATGGGCTATGCGCCTGCGCAGAACGGCCGATCGGAGGCCCGAAAAGCCACCGGCCAAAAGCCTCGGCGGCAAGACCACCCACCGCACCGCCCACCCTGAGGCGCCCGCGTGCCACTTCACCTCAGTTCTCTTCTTTCCGCCGTAGCAGCAGGATGATCGTTGAGAGCTTCCTCAATTTTTTCGCCCTTCTGAGGGAAAGTCTTTTGGCAAATTTCAACAATTTTTCTCGGTGATCTTGTCCTTCGGGCAGGATCGCCACCCCGGTGCTGTTTCTTCCTTCTGGTGGACTCAGTTACCTACTCGCTTCGGTCACCGTTTCCCCCCTCAGGGGGCTGGCGGCTGGCCAGCCCTTCGGGGTAACCGCGTTCCAGAAACTTCCGTTGGAAGAATTTTTTCTTTGATGGCCGCGGCCTTCAAACAGTGCTCGGCTTGCCTGAAAAAGTTTCCGGCTTCCGACGGGCATAGCCTCTGCCTTTTCTGCCTCGGAGAGTCTCATCAGAGCCAGTCTTGCCCCCACTGCAAGAAATTCACCCGTCTGGCCGTGCAAAACCGGAGCTACCGGCTCAAAGCGCACCTGATGGAACTCTCTCTGGCTCCCGTTGTGGCCGCTTCTACCTCGGCTAGCGTCTCTCAGCCTCCGCCGCCTTCGACCTCTTCTTCCGCCACCATCAAGAAGAAGAAGAAGAGGGACAAGAATGGAGACAAGAAAAAGAAGCGTGGGTCGGAGAAGAGGCGATCGCTCCCGCCTACTCCGCACACCCCTGTGTCTCCGGGACCTTCGCCACCATACTCGGTCGCGAGATGTCCGTCTCCTGGGTCCTCCATCTGGGGAGGACGGTCCTCCTCGGGTTCGCCTGAAAAAGGACGCAGGGCTGGGGCTCCAGCTCGCCCACTTCAGGTACTCCCGTCACCGCCTCGTGGGAGGCCCCGCTCGCCTATGAGGCAGGCCTCCGTCTCCCCAAGGCCCAGGACTCCGACGCTCGACGACACGGTGACCATTTCGTCGCCGATTTTACCGGCCACCGTTTCATCGGCCACCGTTTCGTCGCTCCCGACGGTGGGGGACCCATCCCACAGGGAGTTCCTGAAGGAGATGTTTGAGGTCATGGCTCAGACTTTTGCCAACCGGTTTAAGACCTCCATGCCTGCGGCCTCTGCGGCTCCGGTACCGACCACCGCAAGCCCCAGGGATGCTGGCCCTGCTGTGGCCCCACCGACCTCCTGAGGGTCGAGTGTCCGCTCCGCTGGCCCACCCACATCATCGCAGGTTGGTCCAGACGTTGAAGCGGTGGACTCCCATCCCGTCGGCCCACCCAGGCCGTACTGGCGCGGTCCCGACGTGGATGTAAGAGTTCCTCCCTCGTCCTCCGATGACTCCAGTGCCTCTTCGGAGGAGGACGAGGGAGACGTCGACGCCGAGCGGACGCCGGACCAGGCCATCGGCGCGGTTGACCCACCGCTTGGTGAGGATCAACGCTCGCTCACGGCCATGCTGACGCGCCTGGGGACCGCGTTGAACCTGAAGGTGGACCAGCCGCCACTGGAAGGTGAGGACCAAATGACCGCAAAACTGGACAGGCGTGCGGTACGGCCGGTCCATATCACCATGCTTCCGTCCATGCTGACGTCGGCGAAGGCAACATGGAGGAAGCCGGTGTCGGCGCACTCCGTTTCGTCCAGGCTCGACGGCATGTATAGAGTCCTGGACGAGAACGTCGAGTTCCTGCAGGCACATCCCCTGCCGAATTCCCTGGTGGTCAAGGCCTTCCAACACAGGACGGCCACCAGCGGGTTCCCGGTTCCGTCGACCCCGGAGGGGAAGAAGTTGGACGCGGTGGGCCGCAAATTCTACGCCACCGGTTCCCTCTTCCTCCGCGCCGCCAACTACTCGGCTGCCATGGGCCTGTACCAGTCTCACCTCTGGGAGCGGGTGAAGGCCGAAACGGCGATGTTACCTGCCGACGCCCAGAAACGGATCAACGCGCTGGCATCCGAGGGCGATTTCCTGGCGGAGCAACAGATGCGAACCGCCAGGCATATAAATGACTATGCGGCGAAGGACATGTCATCTGCGATCCTGCTCCGCCGCCACGCCTGGCTTAGGGGCACCTCCCTCGATGACGCTATGAAGAAGCTCATCGAGGAGTTTCCCTTCGACGGGCAAGGCCTTTTTGGGCAAGACACGGACAAGGTCCTCAATGAAATGCGGCAGACCAACTCCACCGCCAAGTTTCTGGGGCTCACCACGCCGGCTCCGCCTGCCAGGCCGAGGTTCCAGCCCTTCACGCGGCGCTACCAGGGGAACCCGCAACAACAGGGTGGCCCCGTAGAGCAGCCCAGGTCTGGCTCTTACAAACAACGACGCCAGCACAAGCCGTGCTACCAACCCTACGGACACGGCAAGCGTTCGGACGCTAAGTCCAAGTCGCGCGTTTGAAGCTGCGACGGCCGAGTCTCTCACGCTCCATCTCCCGTACCTCCCCCTCCGGAACTTCCTTCAGGTATGGTCGGGCATCACGGATGACCGGTGGGTCTTAAGGATCTTGTCCTCTGGCTACGCCATCGAGTTTGTGCGGGCGCCTCGGGTGGGAAGACATCGTTTCACCACCTCGTCCCCCCATTTGGAAGAAGAAATATCAACTCTTCTGTCCAAGGGAGCCATCGAGCGGGTGGCCCCGCCCGATTGGGACAACGGCTTCTACTCGAGGTACTTCGTGGTCCAGAAGAAGGACGGAGGACTTCGCCCGATCCTGGACCTGCGCCGCCTCAACAAATGCATCCACACCAGGAAGTTCCGGATGGTGACCCTGCAGACCGTCCTTCCCCTCATCAACAAAGGGGACTGGTTCACAGTCATAGACCTCAAGGACGCTTACTTCCATGTCTCCATCCTCGAGGAGCACCGGAGGTTCCTTCGATTCCGCATTGGCGATTCGGCTTACCAGTACCGATGTCTACCGTTCGGTCTGGCCACGGCACCGCGAGTCTTCACCAAATGCATGGCTCCGGTGGCCGCCTTCCTTCGCCAGCGGGGAATCAGGGTCTTCCCATACATCGACGACTGGTTGATTGTATCCCCCACCAGCTCGTCGGCCATTCGGGACATGCAGTTCACGGTCCACCTCATGGAGAGTCTCGGCCTCAGGATCAACTTCACCAAATCGAAGCTGATCCCCTCTCAACGCGTCGAGTACATCGGAGCGGTACTCGACTCGCTTGCCACCAGAGCCTTTGCACCCCAGAAGCGCCTGCAGGACATCGCGCAGGGAGTGAACGACCTACGCACCAAACCGTGCATCCGGGCGAAAAAGGCTCAAAGACTGCTAGGCCTTATGGCCTCAACGACGGCTGTGGTCCCTCACGCCAAGTTAAAGTTCCGGTCCCTACAGTCGTGGCTTCTGCACGAATTCGATGCGCTCCGGGAGAGTCAGTCCAAACGGCTAACTCCGTCCCCGGAGCTGAGGGACCAGCTGGTGTGGTGGACGACACCACTCAATGTGGCAACGGGGAAGAGTTTTTACCCCCCGCAACCCTCGCTGCAAATATTGACCGACGCAAGCAACCTCGGCTGGGGGGCTGCCTGCGGGACTCTCACGGTCAACAACCCTTGGTCGCCTCAGGAGATGGTGCACCATATCAACTACTTGGAGCTGCTGGCCATTTGGAAGGCCCTCCGTTCCTTCGAGACCTTGCTCATGGGCAAGGCGGTCCAAGTGGCCTCGGACAACACCACGGCTGTGGCGTACCTGAACAAGCAGGGAGGAACACGATCCACCACCCTTCTTTACCTCGCTGTGCAACTCTGAGAGTGGTGCCTGGAGAGGCACATTTTCCCGATTGGAGTGCACATTCAGGGCAAGCTGAATGTCCTGGCCGACCATCTCAGCCGCCTCACCTCGACGACCCACGAATGGGAACTGAACGACGAGGTGTTCCAGTCGCTCTGCGAGGCCTGGGGGACTCCGAACATCGACCTCTTCGCATCGGAGTCAAACACGAAATGCCACAGGTACTGCTCCAGGGCGGGCATCGGTGCCAACTCCGAGGGCAATGCCTTCATGAAACGGTGGGATCAGGACTATTTCTACGCTTTTCCTCCGTTTCCCCTGGTCCAGAAGGTCCTCACCAGAATGCTCCAGCACAGGACCAGAGCCATCCTAGTGGCCCCAGCATGGCCTCGCCAACCATGGTTTCCGCTGCTGTTGCGCATGTCATCTCAGTATCGCACGCTACCGGAGTCACCGACGCTCCTCCAGATGGAGCAGGGCCAGCTCCACCACTCGGACCTGCCCAGCCTCCACCTCACCGCGTGGAGGATAACCCCAGACTGTCCAGGATCCTGGAACTAGCCAGGCGCCCGTCCACAAGGAAGTCCTACGCTTCCAAATACAGACGCTTTTGTGCTTTCCTGGCATCTCAGCAGACCCCCCTCTCGCAGGTGGAACTGCAGGACGTCTTGACCTACCTCCTCCATCTGGCGGAGTCTGGCCTCAGCATCGCCTCCATCCGAGCTCACCTCGCAGCGGTGGTGGCTCACTCTCCAGCTGGCTCGCCCGCTACTGGCGCTTTCCGCGACCAAACGGTGAAACGCTTCCTCAAGGGATTGCGGAACGCCTTCCCGCCGGTCAGGACTCCGACGGCCCAATGGTCACTCTCTACCGTCCTTAACGCGCTCACCAGGACTCCTTTCGAGCCCATGGCTACCGCGGATGCTCGTCTCCTCACATGGAAGACGGCCTTTCTGGTGGCCATCACGTCTGCTCGACGAGCTGGTGAACTGGTCGCCCTACGGGCGGACGCACCCTTTCTCCAGTTCTTCAATGACCGTGTGGTGCTCCAACCGGACATCACCTTCCTCCCCAAGGTGGTCTCCCAGTTTCATATGGCACAGACTATCTCCTTGCCAACATTCTTCCAGAACCCCGCTAACGCACAAGAAAGGACTTGGCACACGCTGGATGTCAAACGGGCTTTATTGTTTTACACCAGCAGGACAAGGGAGTTCAGGAAGTCGCAACGCCTTTTCGTGGCGTATGGGGGCAAGTCCAAAGGTGAACCCATCTCAGCGCAGCGGTTCTCCAAATGGATCACCTCTACCATCTACTTGGCCTACGAGTCGGCATCGCTGCCCCCTCCACCGCATGTCAGGGCGCACTCTACCAGAGCGGTTGCAACATCCACGGCCTTTCTGGAGGGCACACCGCTTGAGGACATCTGTAAGGCTGCCACCTGGTCCAGACCTTCTACATTTGTCCAGCACTACAGGGTGGACACCAGAGCCACTGCGGACGCCAGGCTTGGCCGTGTCGTCCTCACTCGGGGGCTCCGGGCCCATCGCCCTTGACAGTTCACCCTGCCTGACCGTCATCATCTTCATCGTGGGATCATCTCATCCGACTGCCCACCGACCAAGTAAGTGTGAGCTTGCTAATCTCCCATGAGTGTGGATTCACAAACTATACGAAGGAGAAAGTTCGGTTTCACTTACCAGTGATAACTTTCGTTCTTCGAGTATATAGTTTGTGAATACACACTACCCACCCTGCCTCCCCTCTTGAGCTGCACGGATGAGATCAATTGGTTTATCCTGTGCTTGGCTTAAGTATGGAACTGAGGTAAAATGGCGCGCGGGCGCCTCTGGGTGGGCGGTACGGTGGGCGGTCTTACTGCCAAAACTTTTGACCAATAGCTTTTCAAGCCTCCGATCGGCCGTTCTGCGCAGGCGCATAACCCATGAGTGTGTATTCACAAACTATATACTCGAAGAACGAAAGTTATCACTGGTAAGTGAAACCGAACTTTTTTCAGGCACACCATGCCTTTCTTCATAGTTAAACAACAGTCCTAAACTGCCATATAAGAAAGTGTTTCATAGTGCTCTGCATAATGCAAGATCCATATATTCCAGTTTAAAATAATTACATTTAAAGAGAGAATGGGGTTTACTTATGAATAAAAGACAGACAGAAAATGACAACGTACAAAAAGAAGGCAAGTGGTAAAGAATGCTGTAGTGGCCAAGGTAACAAATTATATCATGAACTGCTTCCAGTTCACAGGATAATGATACTAGCCTGTGATTCTAGTGGCCTAATGAATAGTGCAATGAATTGCTTTTCAGAAGCCATATTTCAGGCTTTGGTTCTTGTTGGCCAGTGGTTAGTAGCTTGATACAGCTTTCATGTTTCTGACAGACTCTTCCCAGTTTCTCATAGACTCTTCCCACTTTTCAATTCCGTCTTCCTTTAATAGTTTTATAACAACAATATGCTTCTCACTGCAGGTCAAACTAAGGATCTTTGTCTCTTCTATTCTCTTATAACAAGAGTGCCTAAACTAAGGCCCATGGGCCGGATCCGGCCCCCAATGTCAATTCATCTTGGCTTGTGAAGCCCTTGTCGCTCCCGGAAGCGGAAGTAAAATGCACCCATACAGTCGCATTTTACTTCCACTTCCAGGAGTGACAAGGACTTTGTGGGCCAGATGAATTGGTGTCAGGGGCTGGATCTGGCCCATACCTGTCAAGTTTTGGATTTGGAAATAAGGGAAATTTCCCGGCAAATACGGGATACTTGACAGCTATGCTTATCCTGTGCTGCCCTCCAATGGTGCCAGTAGGGCATTGCAGTCTAATTAATAAGGGATGACGGCGGAAAAGAGGGTAAAATAAGGGGTTTCCCGGCCAGTAAGGGATACTTGACAGCTATGATCTGGCCCATGGGCCAAAATGGCCAGCCCCCTGAACCATGTGACAGGCCCACAGCCCAAAAAGTTTGGGCACCTCTGCCTTATAAGATGATGTGTGCACACACCCATCCAAATACACTTAGTGCCAACTAGGATGCGGCTAAAATGGTTATGGAGTAAAGGTAGTGTGAGAATGGATTTTGTCAAGGTCAGATTGTACCCAGGTCAGGAAATAGCACCCACTATGCTGCAGTAGCAGCAGCAGCAGAGTAGATATGTGTTCTCTACTCTTACAACCACATTCTAGGTTCTTTACCAAAAAACAAAATTCTCAAAGAATTTGTTTTGTTCCCAGCATCTTTGCAAAAGGTATTTGTAGGTATACACCCCTTTCTCAATTCTTGAGAGGCAATGAACATGACAATGGGGAAATTCATCTTTAACATTTATTTAACATGATACATGGCATAACTAATTGTTTCAAAATCAATGCTTCATATGACAAATAACAGTATTAAAAAGTACTTGTAGCTTACATTAGTTGTAGAAAGAAAAATACCATGATAAACAGTGTAAATGTAACACTTAACACATGAATTATTGCAAGGATATAGGGCAGTGATGGAGAACTTTGGCACTCCAGGTGTTCCTGGACTTCAGTTACCAGAAGCCCATGTCAGCACTCCTGCTGATCAGGGCTTCTGAGAATTGAAATTCAAGAAGAGCTGGAGTGCAAAGGTTCTCCATCACTGATATAGGGTGTAATTACTACATTTATATCAATGTAACAAAATAGCTTGACATACAAAATAGCATTAGCAAGCTCCATTAACAAAGTAACAAAGAAAACCTGTAGTTTCTTCAATGTAGTGCATTGAAGCAAAATTAATCAAAAGGAAGATTAAAATATGCTTTCTACAAATAGCCAAGAATAGCACTTATACCATTTAAGGTACAGTATCTATTACTTATATCAGTAACACACACAGAGAGAGAAAGGAAAACAATATGACATTTCAAATACATCACTGTCAAAACCTGTACTCTCAGTTATACAGTTTAAAAAGAATTAACACAGCTTCTCAGTTCCAGAAAGTTAACTACAGTATGTGTTTAAAATCAGAAGTGAAACCAAAAGAAATAGCATTATTAGAGTAAGAGACTTAATATTTTCAATATTTAAAATATAAAGAAAATGTTTGGCTTATTTTAATTAAAACAGAATTCATCAATATTGTAAAAGACAAAATAGAATTGAATCATATAATTGGGTGAATTAAAAGTAATGTCATCTCTTATCTCATTGTTTTGGAACACATAATATAAACATACCCTCTCTTGGCAGAGTGCCCAGATGATTTGTGTCTATAAACAGCGGGTCAGATCTTCGAGCAAAACTGGCATAAGCCCGTCACTGAGTAAGGCCATGAGAAGCCTTGTATTTATATTTTGAAGGATGTGATGTATTTCAGAAACCTCATCATCACACTTATCTGGGATATCTAGCTCCTGCTTACCTAGATGTACTGATTGCAAGGCAGGGCAAGCGGAGCTTAACTTGCTTTATTTTGGCTGGCTTGGGCTGCCTTGACACCCCCCCCCCCTCTTAACATTTTTATTTTTTTCTAACTGCTTTGCTGAGCAGTTGTTGTTTTCTGACTTTAGCTGACACATATAGGTCCATAAAGCCTCATACATTGCTTTTAAAGAGTAAATTATTTCATGCACTTTTTATTAATTTATACACTCTTTAACAGTAAAGGGTTGTGTTCTGGGACAGCCAGTGGAGCTTGTAGTGTTTGTTAGAAACAGCAGAAAAACTTTCTGATCTTTGTATTGGGGCTTTACTGCTCTCGCCAGAGCAGCAAAGGATATCCCCTTAATCCAGGAGTTCTCAACCATTTTAAGCTGGGGGCCTGGTCATGCTTCCTCAGACAGCATCGGGGGCTGGACAGCCATTTTGCCCTTCTGCACCACATGGCACTTCCACATGTGGTGGAAGCGGTGGGGGCTACATGAAATGGCACCACAGGTTGAGAATCCCTGCCTTAAGCATTCACAAGATCAGGCTAGGTTTTCTGTGTCTGCATGCTTTTAGCTGTAAATGGGATTTCTGAAGTCTAATACAGTACTGTACTTTGTTGTCAGATACCAGTTACAACAGGAGTGAAGAATAGGTGCTATACAGTGGGGTTTCTAACATAAGAAATGTGTCTCAAAAACATACCTGCCAAGTTTTGGACATTAAAATAAGGGAAATTTTAGACCATGCCCCTCTCTGCCAGGCCACACCCCTTCCTCTCCAAAATCCAGGCACACCCAAGAGCCTAGAAGAAGGAGCTACAAGGGAGTGTTGGGCTACCCTGGTGGAGGAAGAACCACCACCAAAGCCAGGACTGCTTCCCCTCACGGGAAAAAGCAGTTAGCAAGCCAGGTCTATTGTAATAAGTCTATTTCAAGTTTCCCTCTCTTAATTCGACTGCATTTCATATTATGGTGATTTTTCATGGAACTGTTTTTTACACTTTAATCAGTTAAATGTCTACTGTCTTAGCCTTTTATGCCTCAATTTCATTTTTTAAAACTCTGTGTTTAAGAGAAAACCACAGAAGTATGCTGTTTATGCTGTATGCAAATATACTTGAAGCCCTATCTCTCCTGGGAAAGAGGGTGTTAAAGGGAGGTCAATGAGCCAATCAGCTTCAAGTATATTTGCATATAGCATAAACAGGATACTTCCGTGGTTTTCTCTTAAACTCAGAGTTTTTAAAAAAAATGAAATTGAGGCAGAAAAGGCTAAGACAGTAGACATTTAACTGATTGAAGTGTAAAAAACAGTTCCATGAAAAATCATCATAATATGAAATGCAGTTGAATAGGGAGAGAATAGGTAAGTAAGCTTGCCTTGCTAACTGCTTTTTTTCCCATGAGGGGAAAGCAGTCATGCTAAGGAGTGGTTCTTCCTCCACCAGGGGGAGCCCAACACTCCTCTGCTCTGGTATAAGGCACACACCTCATGAATAAAGATACAGAACAAAAATATATGGGAGATTTGCATGTCCTTGAATTTTTTAAAAAATATGGGAAATTATTTTTTAAAAAAGTGATTTGGGGCTCTAAATTACGGGGTTTTCCTGGGCAAAACGGGATAGTTGACAGGTATGCTCAAAACTGATTGAAATGTGTAATTCTTAAGAGACCCTGAGAGCCTCCCCATTGGCTGATATGATTATGAAAATATGAGACTTCTCATCCATCTTATTGGATCAGAGATATAAGGGGAGGAGAATGATTAGTTACAAGAGACAAGGTTCTTGCACCTTTTACCTTTGTGCAGGAGAGGGAAATTCTTGCCTTAGATATTGAGGATTCTGCTAATTATGTCCATTAGAACATCATGCTTAGGAACACTGTTCTACAGGAATAGTTCTGTGATGCAAAGATTCCTTTTCTGATACTGTCTGTTATGTTTGAAGTGCAGTGAACACTTTTATAAGAACGGGAGGGTGGGTTGGGTTGGATTGGGCTGGTTGGTTGGTTGGTTTAAAACCATGCCAGAGACTAGAAGCCTGGTGGGATTCCATTCTTATGCTATTTTATTATTATCCTAGGCAGACATATCTGTATACCAGAAGTGGACAAAATGTGTTCAGGAGTCCCTTTGCCTCCTAAACCTTGATTTTTTTTTAAAAAAAATTGTTTGTTAAAAGGAGAAGGAGATCAATTTTACAATTAGGGATAAAATTAAGGATAAAAATGTCATACAGTATATACAAAGCAGAGGAAATGAATCCTTATTCAGCTGAATCCGCAAAAGACATATTGATTTCCCATGAAATTACATTTTCATCGAACTCTCAATCAAGGCTTAATAACATTTGTTCCCAAACATGTGGCATGGGAACTTGAACAATAACTATCACATATTTGAGACATAGAGGCCTCTATAGGCAATGCATTTGGCTAAACTGTCTGAAATAACCATATTAGTTCAAGTGAACATTTTCCATTTGGATAGCTTGAAGTTGTTAGCTTGCCAGCATGTAGGTTTAGCCTCTCCAGATTATTTCATTATTTAAAAAGAAAATACAACCAAAATATTTCTTTCCAACGTTTGTTTAGTGCACATGGAAAACATTTAGAAATAGCAGCTTGTCTGTATAATAAACACCAGCATAGTATTAAGTAGTTGTTTGAAACACACAACCTTGTGTCTCACTTACTCACACACACACACACACCGTACACACACACACATTATGGAATATTTTGAACAGTAATTGCCAGAGTTTGATCCCCAAATATTTTTAAGTTTCAACTCTGGAAGCTCCAGCAATCATGCTGAGGGAATCTGGGAGTATTCTCTAGATGGATTAGGTTTTCTGCCCAAAATACAGACTTTTTGCAAAATTTGCTGATAATAATATGCCTCTGTTACTTTGTTCTAGAATTGCAAGATTTTATTTTTCTGGATGAATTATTTTGAGCACAGAGTACAGGATACTTACTTATTTGGACTTCTCTTCTTTACTTCTTTTACCACTTTTTAAGACTACACCTCCAAAACCAGATCCTTTCTCCCAACCAGCAGACACACAGTCCATACAGGCTGGGTGATTCTAGACATTATGTGGGTGAATGAGTGAATATTGGCACTTCCTCCCCCTCTCTGCTCCTGTTGATTTCTACCCTGACCAAGTAACATTTTGAAGCTCTATATCAGTGCCCAACCTTGTCAGTATACAAGTCTCACTAAGGACTTGTAACCTATGATATAAATTAGAAGATGCTTTAATTTCAAACATACAGCCTGTTTTGTTTTGTTTTGAATTTGCATCATAGGACAAATTGCATTCTGTTCTCAAGATGAAATCTGGCTAGAATTTTTGTTTGTTGTTCAGTCGCACAGTCAACTCCGACCCCCTGGGACCCCATGGAACACTGCACGCCAGGCACCCCTATCTTCCATCCTCCTCCTCAACCTGCCCAGCTCTGTGCTCATTGCATCCACAATACCATCTAACCATTTCATTCTCTGCTGCCCCCTTCTTCTTTTGCCCTCCACCCTTCCCAGCATCAAGGCTTTCTCAAGTGAATCCTCTCTTCTCATTTGATGTCCAAAGTATTTCAGCTTTGTCTTTACTATTTGACAATCTAAGGAGCAGTCAGGGTTGTTGTTTTTCTAAGATTGACCTATTTGTTCTCTTCGCTGTCCAGGGGACTCTCAAAACTCTCCTCCAACACCACATTTCAAAGGCATCTATTCTTCTGCGCTCCACTTTCCTTATGGTCCAGCTCTCACAGCCATACATTACTAATGGGAAGACCATTGCTTTGACTATGCGAACCTTTGTTTGCTAGGTGATGTCCCTACTTTTCACTATATTCCCCAGGTTTCTCATAGCTTGTCTCCCAAGAATCTTTCACCTTTTTATTTCATAGTTAGAATTTATTTCATGACTAGAATTTAGACTTGGATTAACTAATTTTTTTAGGCACTAGGAATGTAGGAGATCTGTTGTTTTGCATCATCATATCATTAGAACCAAAACAAAAACCACGTGACAGAAAGCAAAAGCAATTATGTTTGCTTCCTTGTTGCTCACAAAAGCCCAAATTTTACTTGTCTCTAAAGGGAAACCCAAATTCTCATTTTATTTACATTCATGGAATTGCTTGGGTGCACCTTAAAACACAGCTGGCTCATAGCAAGACACTGCAAATGTACAGTACATAACCACTAGAAAGAGAGTATAGAATTAGTCGTCTGTCCATGGCCAGACTGGAATTCCTTTCAAAGTCAGGGGGAAAATGTTTTTCCAGCTAAAGGTTATATCAGCTTGAAAGAAGGAGACTTAAATAGGATTTATTTAGGATCATTTATGCATGCTCTTTGATACCATTTAACCCTGGACACTTGGAAGTAAATTCCACAATGTACCAAATTGCTAGATAATGGCCTTGAATTGTAAAAGCAGGCACCAAGTTTAATGAAAACCTTGGAAACTTAACTAGAAAACTTTACTTTGGGGTGAATATTGTTTACACATTCCAAGTGCACTATATATATTTTTCTTTATTGCTGATATTAAATTTAATTACTTATCTTTTCTTCAAAGAAGTAACTCGAATCAGAAATATCAAAAATTGAGAGGATTAAGTAATGTTACAGGGACAGACAGTGTCATCAAGCTCTCTCTCTCTCTCTCTCTCACACACACACACACACACACACACACACACACACACACACGCACACACACACACACACACATACACACAGAGAGGTTTATCAGGGGTGTTTTTGAACCGTATCAAAAGAGAACTTTATATTGCAGAACTGTTGCTTCTGAACATACCTGTCAAGTATCCCGGATTGCCTGGGATTTCCCATTTTTATTGCACCAATTTATGTCATTTCCCGCCCGGAGCTGCCGCTAACCCGTAATTTGGCAGCAAGGGGAAATGAGTTACTGCGCATCCCTTCTGTGCAGCTCACTTCTATGCGTGCGTAGAAGGCTTTTACGCATGCATAGAAGGCTTTTACTCATGCGTAGAAGGCTTCTGTGCAGACAGGGATGCGTAAAAGCCTTCTACGCATGCGTAAAAGCCTTCTACGCACGCATAGAAGTTAGCTGTGCAGAACGTTTCTGCGCAGGTCCATTGTACGCATGCATAGAAGGCTTTTACGCATGCGTAGAACGGACTTGCGCAAAAACGTTCTGCACAGAAACGTTCTACGCATGCGTAAAAGCCTATGCATGCGTACAACAGACCTGGGCAGAAACGTTCTGTGCAGGTCCCGTAATCTCCGGAGCTGCGCTTGACAGGTATGCTTCTGAACTCTTCATTAAAATGACACAATATAGGTGGGGGGGGGAATCTTTATGAATATGTGCATATGCAGGAGGTTACAAACAATGACTGTAATCTTTTGTGACCAAATCCTTTTTCAAAGCCATAGTGTTGCAGCAGTTCTGTGGATATTAGATTTCAGTCAGCAGTGGCACAGCACTGCAAGAGAAGATATAAACTAGTCTGGATCTCTTTGCTTTTATATATCAAGACAAGAAGAAGCATGAAACAGGATTCCTCAACATACCTGTCAACTTTTGGATTTGAAAATAAGGGAAATTTTAGCCACACCCCTCTGTGGGTGTGGCCAAATCTGTGGGCATGGACAAATATAGCCATGTGACTTGCTGGGCTCTAGTCATGCCTGCCACATGGCCATGAAAATGTCTGCAAACACAGACAGCACTGGCTCTTTGGCTGTAAATGGAGATGAGTACTGCACCCTAGAGTTGGATATGACTGGCAGATTTTACTTTCTTAGGATCAAAGATCTGATGCTTGGGAAACAAGCTATGAGAAACCTCCAGAACATAGTGAAAAGTAGAGGCATCACCTTGCAAACAAAAAATTTCATAGTCAAAGCAATGGTATTCCCGGTGGTAATGTATGGGTGTGAGAGCTGGACCATTACGAAAGCTGAGTGCAGAAAAATAGATGCCTTTGAAATGTGGTGTTAGAAATAGGTCGATCCTAGAAGAAATCAACCCTGACTGCTCATCATTAAAGGTCAAATAGTAAAAATGACGCTAAAGTACTTTGGACATCAAATGAGAAGAGAGGATTCACTTGAGAAAGCCTTGATGCTGGGAAAGGTGGAGGACAAAAGAAGGGGGTGGCCAAAAATAAGATGGCTAGATGGTATTGTAGATGCAATGGGCACAAAGCTGTGTGGGCCAAAGAACCCTTTCCCCAT
The DNA here is from genome assembly GCA_035047305.1 of Bradypodion pumilum. Taxonomy (NCBI): domain Eukaryota; kingdom Metazoa; phylum Chordata; class Lepidosauria; order Squamata; family Chamaeleonidae; genus Bradypodion; species Bradypodion pumilum. Next base: position 198,594,795 of record JAWDJD010000005.1, on the reverse strand, counting down.
TTTCTTGGGGGATTTTTGTTTTGTTTTCTTTCTTGTTTGCTCAGTGGCTTAAGTGACTAAGATGCTGACTGGGAGGCAGAAGGTCAGCAGTTCGATTCCCGAGTACTGCAGGACGGAATGAGCTCCCGTCTTTGTCCCAGCTCCTGCCATCCTAGCAGTTCGAAAGCAAGAAATTGCAAGTAGATAAATAAGGACCACTTTGGTGGGAAGGTAACAGCATTCTGTGCACTCTGGTGTCTAGTCATGCCTGCCACATGACCACGGAAATGTCTGCAGACGCAGACAACGTTGGCTCTTCGGATTTGAAACAGAGATGAGCACTGAACCCTAGAGTCTGATACGATTGGCTTTTGAGCAAGGGCGACCCTTTACCTTTACCTAACTCAGATCCCCTTACACAACCGTGCAAGCACACTGGATCTATGAGCTCTGATAATTCTCCTCGTGTATTTTGGATCTGGTCTCTCGTACAAAAAGCAGCTACTTGCTCTAAAAATTGGCCGCTGTAGGAATCTCTGACTGTGATGGCGAACCTTGGCACTCTAGATACACTGGCTTTCGAGCAAAGGAAACCTTTACCTTTAGCATATAGTGATCAAGCAACATCCTCCACGCCCCCCTCCACCCCTCCCAAGTTAACTCTAGAACAGAAACGGAACACACACACACACCCTCTCTCTCTCTCTCATATAGTGTAGGAATCTCTGACTGTGATAGCGAACCTTGGCACTCTAGATACACTGGCTTTCAAGCAAGGGAAACCTTTACCTTTAGCATATAGTGATTAAGCAACATCCTCCATGCCCCCACCCCCTACCCCTCCCAAATTAACTCTAGAAACGGAAGGCAGGACAGAAACAGCTCAATAAAGCATGAGAGTGAGAGAGAAGTCTCTGCCCCCAGACCAAGAGCTGATTTGCCCCTACATTTATGAAATATTGCTCACCTCTGACTTCCGTCCCTCCCAGCATGGTGGCTCCAACCAACGTCCATCTTGGCCATGTGGCAGGAGGAAAATGAAAGAGAAACCTACAGAAGCCCCCCTCCCTTCTCTCTCTCCCCTTCCACAAGCAAAAAGCCTGCCACACAGCAACCTCTGGTGGCCGGGGGAAAATACTGCAGCTTCGCCTTTGTTTTAAAAATAAGGGAAAGTACAGGGAAATTAATAAAACGGGAGGAGCGGTAAGAGGGGTAAAAATAAGGGGTTTTCCTGGGTAAAACGAGATGGTTGACAGGTATGTTCCTCAAACCTGGCTCTCCAGATGTTCTTGGATTTCAATTCCCAGAAGCCCTGATCATCAGGTGTGCTGACTTGGGCTTCTGGTAATTGAAGTCCAAGAACACCTGGAGAGCCAAGTTTGAGTAACCCTGGCATAGAACATTTTGTCTCCCACAATGAGCTCTGAATCTTTGCGACTTCTTTTTGCTCCTGATCTGCTGGAAACCAGCAGGCTTCCTCGGTAGCCACAGATTTTACAGATCATGCATTACTCAGACATTGTATCAGTCCATGGATAATTCTACATACAATACCTGGTGTATATGTAGTACACAGCTTAAGAAACAATGTTGATTTGACTACAACCCATAAAGTCCTTTATCTGGAATGGCAGTTTGCCTGCTCTGATATAATTTCTTTTTCCCCCCACCACATAAACTTCTCTGCATTCCTTAATTCTATATTTTTTCTTGACATTTGACCAGCAGAAGCAAGCTTTTCTTCTTATGTCCCAAATATAATTTATAATCCAGGTGGACTGTGAGGTGTTGCTTAGGAATTGTTGATCAGAAATGTGACATTAAGGGAACAGAAGCACTTTTAAGGCAGGTCCAGTAGCCAGAATGAATGGCCTCTTCTGTTTAGATAAGTGATTCCATCTGGAAGGGGTTATTTTCCAAATGCCTTTTATCAGTTTCGATTTCCAAATCATTGGTGTAGCGCAAGAAAAAAACATGTTGCTTTAATGTGACAAGGGACTTTCTGTCAACTCAGTTAAACAAAGCTACAGTGTGACTCGCCCTACATTAGAAAGAAGGAAAGGCATGATAATTTATATACTCAAAGCCCCTCAGTGTTAGCTATTTTATTTACCAACCATTTGTCTTGAAGAAACCCCTAGTTTTGCAGAAGCAAAAACTATGGTAGGGAGATTGAGGGGAATTGTCCTGTAGAAGAAGAAGAAAGGGGAAGAAACGACTATAACCCAGAACAGTATCACTTCTCTCTCCTTCTTCTTATCAGTTGTTGTCTTGTTAATGAACTTGGTTTTGGTCAAAGATAATACTGTTTTGTATTATTCTGATTTCTCTTTGAAGAGAGAGAAATTGATGAGCTCAGGAAGAACAGCTGGAATAGCACACTGCCTTATGCAGCATCTGAATGAGTGATCATTATTGCATTATGTGGGTAGGGATTTGTACAGGTTCATCACTCACTGTGTAACAATTACGAAGAATAACACTTAACAGTAATAGGAATACCATGTTAAGACTGCCATTAAAAGGTTTACTTCTCTAAATGACTACTCATTCTAAGTATAACGTGCACTGTGTATGTAAATGGTCTGTGTTTTCTTTGTAGGGGATTTCCAAAGAAATCAGGTAGAACTGCCAGGATTGCATCTGATGAAGAAATTCAGGGCACAAAAGATGCTGTCATCCAGGATCTGGAAAGAAAGCTTCGCTTTAAGGAGGATCTGTTGAACAATGGCCAACCAGTATGTAATTACAAGTTTCAAGGGGTGCATTAGGTGTAATACTTGAGCACAGTTCTAGGTCCCCTTACATTGTAGATTTAGGGACACCGCGCCGAAGCTCTCCTGGGCCCCCACTATCGGCCCAGGATGGGAGCCACCTGCGGCAACCAGCCCCGCCTCCCTCCGGCCCTCCCTCGACCGGAGGGATAAAGAGACGCCGTGCCGCAGACGGGACACCGCGCCGAAGCTCTCCTGGGCCCCCACCATCGGCCCAGGATGGGAGCCACCTACGGCAACCGGCCCCGCCTCCCTCCGGTCCGGCATTTGCCGCGGGGGGATAGCGAGCACCTGAGCTCCCTTGTAGTGCAAGGGACCCGTCCTGCCTCTCCTCGGGACTCGCAACACCTGGTCCCGGTGGATGGGAGGCCAGGCGCCGCCACTACGTCCCCGCCTCCCGAGCCCCGGAGGGCTCAAAGGACGCTGCCCCGCGCTGCCCGAGGACTTAGCCCTTTTCCCCGGCTTGGCATTTGCCACGGGGAAGAGTGGAAGTGAACGCCTTCTTTTCTTTTCTTTCTTGCTTTTTATGTTGTATGCTTACTGATTTTGTATCTTTCCCCCCGCTGCTGCCTGCTTTAGGCAGCACGCCCCAATGTAAACCACTTAGAGTCTTCTTTTGGAAGAGACAAGCGGTATATAAATTAAAACTTTATTATTATTATTATTATTATTATTATTATTATTATTATTATTATTATTATTATTATTATTATTATTATTATTATTATTATTATTATTATTATTATTATTATTATTATTATTATTATTATTATTATTATTATTATTATTATTATTATTATGGTGGAGCAGAGTTCCTAAATTCCCAGTGAATATAGTGTAACATAAAACTGAAATTATTGTGGCCAGGGTTTAATTGGCAATTTATTCTTGCACGAGTGAAATTGTGTTACACATGGCAGTTAATTGTCCCAAATTAACAATGTGCTGGTTGCATTCCCGGGCATGCAATCACCCAATCACATATGCCCCCAGAAACACATCCAAGATTTTGTTACTGTCAATTTGCTGTTGTATCTTGTATGATATCACTTATGCAAACATAAATTCCTGGTTTTAGTCCAGTCATGGAGATGCCAGCTTTGTATTCAATTGTGTTCAATTCAATTTGTTATCTGAAGGAAAAACACTCGCCCGCCCGCCCCTCCGGTAAAAGTACAAAATTGATTCCATATATTCTTCTTTTCAAGCCAGTTCAAATCAACACATCTGCAGCCCTTTTGCTTTAGATGAAGGACCCTCTGAAATAGCTTACTGGGATGCAGGGCCAACACAACACACTTTGCTGACATTCTGTGCATAAAAACCATCTCATCTTGCTGTTGAATCTTAGGGCACTCATCACACCTGACACAGTAGACTAGTTGAGAGCATGCAGATAATACTGTTTTGTATTATTCTGATTTGTCTTTGAAGAGAGAGAAATGGATAAGGAGCTCAGGAAGAACAGCTGGAATAGCACACTATTTTATTGGTGTATTATCTATTCTTGCATCAGTACCTGATGTGAATGTTTCTTTCTCTCTTTTCATGTAGAAGTTGACATATGAGGAGAAGATGGCTCGCAGACTTCTAGGTGCTGACAGCGCTGCAACCGTCTTTAATATTCAAGAACCAGAAGAAGAAGTAACAGGACAGGTGCTACTATTTTGCTTTCATTGTGTAATGAAACAGCTGTTTTCTTTTGCTGGGTAGTCTCTGCCATCACCTTCTTTTGGTTGGTTTGCTCTTTAAAGGTTGAGGAAGACATCATATATATAGAAAGGCGCAAGATTGCACTTGCCTGGTTTTCTGGCTTGCAAAATTAGCTCCTGCGGAGGGATAAATGCTTCTTGTTTTCCTTCTCTACCCCAGGTTTCCTGGGTGGAACCAAAGGGAAAACAAGTAGGCCGCCTGGGTTTAGACATACTATACTGTGTGCCTCTACTCTGTGTGATAATAGCATTGTATCACATTTAAAATAATCAGATATAAATCTTTCTGACCATCCATACGTCTATCTGGACTGGCCCAAGATATTTTGCTGCCTGAGATAGAGCAGCAAGAAATATTTGCACCTATCTACCAAGCTAACATTTGTAGCGGAAAGAGCCAAACAAATTAATTTGGCAAACAAGACAGACAGTCCCAAAAGCACCTCCTCCCTATCCTTGTAAATAAAAATACTGTAATATCAGATTGACAAACTAATTTGCTTTCATTCAAGGACACCTAGTATCAGTGATTTGAGGCAGATATCTCGTCCCATCTAATAATGGGGGCTGCCCTCTTTCTCTTTTTATGCAAAAGCTTCACAAAGTAGTATGGCAGAAGTGAAAAGGGAATAGGTGTTTGACTCTCTGTGGTAAACAGATGCATTATGACTCTCAAACCTAAATGTACAAAAACTAGCATCTGAATGTGGCCTAAGCAAGAGAAGAGAACCATATAAAATAAATGTGATTTGGCAAGGTTTTGCATAATATTTTAAAAGTAACTGTAGTGTAGATTTCAGTGCTTTCTTCCCCGAAGGGTAAGATAGAAGGCAATCTTTACATCTCCTTCTGATCTAGTTCATACTCTTTTCTGATCTTTCACAATATCAGGATTGTCTTCGTATCCTGATATCCTTCTTTGTTTTTTTTTGAAGAGTGAGATTAGTTCAAATCCAGAAGTAACAACAAGGATTTTTAAATTAAAAAACAGCCATTTCTGGGTTTTTTATTGCAATATGTATTTGGCCAACCGTCTGCATATGTAGTAAATTCTTTTAAAAAGGGTTCTCTAAGGTGAGCAGAGAGCTCCTATATAACTTATCTCCAGTATTCTATCTTCTTCTGTACTTTTACAGGGAACTGGCTCTGTTGATGCCTCTGTAGTGACTCCTGAGGATGTTCAAAAGGTTTTGTTTTAATTTTTCTGCCTTGGTTTGCTATCCCTTGACTTCTTGTCTGTCTGTTTCTTTTCTCATTTTCCAAAGTTGTTTCCAGAAATTAACCACTGACCTCTTTTGCTGTTTGTGCACAATTCTTTAACCTTTGTAATGTTTGGAAAGCTTTGCTCTGCTGCTCCAGTATTCCTATAGATACAGGATTTCTCCCATAGAGAAAGCTTGTTTGCTGTGTGAAGACCAAGATGTATCGCTAAGTTTTTGTGTGATTCTGACTGTTGCTTGTGTAAAATGGAACTTCCTAAATATAAATAATGGCACATTACTTTGCTTCAGTAGAATAGTGATAGGAGAAACAATACCTTTCCTTTCACTTCTGCTTCCTACAAACATTTAAAATCTCGAAAATTTTTGTCTCAAAATAAGGGGTCTATTTACAACTGGAAAAGTAGCCATTTGTAGCTCCATCAGCATGTGTTACCATACTATATGCTTTCCTATTGTAGGATGATAGCGATTCCATATAGGCCACACTTGGCTGATGATCTCTCATCTACACATTTGAACGGTCAGATAGATCATATATTTTCAGTATCTATCATGGAAATAGTGGATCTTTGTCTCCCTGCAGATGTTTTGGACTTCAATTCCCAGCAGATCCCTCCACTATGCCCAGTGGTAAGGGACTGAGGAAGCTGTAGTAGCAAAATATCTGACCAGTGAAAGTTTTCCCTGTAAATCATAAAGTTATTTCAGCATCTGCCCATTGTGCTTCCCTGTGTTTTTGGTAAAACATACTGAAGAATCCAGAAAAGAAAGTGATTAGGAGTGTGAGACAATATTTGGAAAACAAATTTTGTTACATGTGTCCTATTTCAGTTTTATATTTTGTTTTATATCAGGGGTGCCCAAACTGCCTGTGGTTTGGGTAGTCCTGGTCTAAACAGAGAAGATGGAAGCCTAAAATCTTTCTCATCCTGTTGCAAAACAGATTGCAAAGCATGTTTTACTTCCGCTTCTGGTGGGAGGAACCACACGACCAGCCCGCTGAACCACATGACAGACCCGTGACCTGAAAAGTTTGGCCACCCCTGGTATAAAGGACAGACAGTTTTATATTTTGTTTTATATAATACACTTTCCTGCATCGTATGTGTATCTGTAATTGGTATTTTAAACACGTGTGCACACAATCATATATGAAGAATGGCATTTATAACCCCATCAAATTTATAGGTTGCATAAAATTGGGGACTGACTTTGTGTTTTCTTTGGTTGTTAGGAATACAAAGTCTCCAGCTTTGAGCAGAGACTGATCAGTGAGATTGAATTTCGGCTGGAGAGGTCCCCTGTAGAAGAGTCTGATGATGAAGTTGAGCATGGAGAAGATGCCCCTGATAACAGTGTGGCACCATACTTTGAGACAAAACTGAAACATTACAAGATATTTGAAGGGATGCCAGTCACCTTTACATGCAGAGTATCTGGAAATCCAAATCCAAAGGTAAGAGCTCCACACTGGCAAATGAGATCTAGTTAAATCTTTTTCTTGAACTTTCCTAGTTGGTTTAGATTAAATCCAAAAGCATTTCTAGTGGCTGACATGCACAAAAGTGAAAGGAAAGTCTGATGCTGGACAACACATACAGTTAGAAATGGAATATGAGAAGTATGTATCAAGGCAAAGTGGATACTGTAAAGAAATAAATGGGACATATAAACATTGCAGAGTTTGGTGTCTGTGAACTAAAGTGGACTGAAATGGGATATCTTCCACTCTGAAAATAACACACCCAGGAGAAATGGAGTGGCTCTAATACCGAGGTATAAGAACATAAGAACAGACTTGCTGGAACAGGCCACAGCCCATCCAGTCCAGCATTCTCTGTCACACACAGTGGCTCACCATTTGCTTCAGGGTATTCCCAAGCAGTTGCCTTCATCTGCTTAGGATTCCCTGGAAATGGCATTGAGAGATATTCTGCCTATCTCTCCAACCCGGAGGTTGTCCTTAGGTATCCATAATTATAGCCATTGATACCCTTGTCCTCCATGAACTTGTCTAATCCTTTCTTGAAGTTGTCAAGCCTGACAGCTGTCACCACTTCTTCTGGCAGGGAGTTCCATAGACCAGTGATCCTCTGGGTGAAAAAGTAGTTTCTCTTATTTGTTTGAGAACTAGTACCCAAAGGTTTCATAGAGTGCCCCCTAGTTCTAGTGTTATGCGATAGGGAAAACAGTTTTTCCTTACATACTTTGTCCACACCTTGCATCATTTTATAAACTTCAATCAGGTCACCTCTTAGACGCCGTTGTTCAAGAGTGAAGAGGCCCAACCGTTGCAGCCTCAGATGGTAAGGAAGGCGTTCCAGTCCCCTAATCATTTTGGTTGCCCTCCTCTGCACTTTTTCCAGCTCCATAATATCCTTCTGGAGGTATGGCGACCAGAACTGTACACAGTATTCCAGATGGGGCCTCACCATAGATTTATAAAGGCATGATGTAGCATCGGCAATTAAGGACTAATATGCAAGGTCTGACTGAATATTGTCAGTCAGACTCCATGAAAAGCCTATCAACATAACCATAATTCAAGTCTATGTTCCAACTACTAGTGATGAAGGAAATGAAACAAAGCTTTTATGAAAGCATCCAGGAAGAAATTGGTCACATACCAAAAAACAAATATTCTTATAATCATAGGTAAAAGGAATACAAAATAAGGGAACAAAGTAGACCCAAATACCTAGGGCAGTGATGACGAACCTTGGTACTCCAGCTGTTCTTGGAGTTCAATTCCCAGAAACCCAGATCAGCAGGTGTGCTGCCAAGGTTTGCCATCATTGATCTAGGGCAATGATGGTGAACCTCGGCACTCTAGGTGTTCTTGAACTTCAATTCCCAGAAGTCCTGATTAGTAGGAGTGCTGACTTGGGCTTCTGGTAATTGAAGTCGAAGAACCTGGAGTACCAAGGTTCACCATCACTGACGTAAGGTAAGAATGTGCTGCTGGACTCCAAGACCAAGACCATCCAATCTCTGTGTACCGATATAAAAACTGGAGAGTAAAGAAAGTTGGCAAGTAAACATTTGTTTCATTTGAAATATGGTGCTGGAGGAGAGCTTTGTGGATATCCTGGACTGTCAGAAAGACAAACAAGTGTTTCCTAGAACAAAATAATGAAACTGAAGCTGTTCTACTTTGGGGACATCTTAAGAAAGCAGGGTTATTTGGAAAAGACAACATTGCAGGGGGGAAAGGAAGACCAAATACTACAAGAGGGATTGACTTCCTAAAAGGAAACCATGAGCTTGAGTCGGTGTGAGCTCAGCAGCACTGTTGAGGACAGAACATTTTGGAGATTGCTCATTTAGGGTCACCATAGGTCAGAGATGTCTGGACGCCTTGTGAAAACAACAACAATCTGTAGAAGATTCTCTCCTCCTATTCCAGGTCTCCTGAGCACACACAGGAATTTTTGATGAGGGGATCTGTCATGAAATTTTCGAAAGCCCCGAAACACAAAGTTCTGCTAGATCTTCCAATCCATGTGCTGATTGATTCTCCACACACTGTACAAATAAAAAAGGAGGACCATCTAACAACAACACAGTCTAATTGTAGCAGAGTGACTGTGTAACATTCAATTCAATTCAATTATTCGACTTTTATGCCGCCCCACTCATAATGCGACTCTGGGCGGCTAACAAGGAAGTGAAATATCACAGTTACAATAAATACAATTACAATATTACAGTTACAAAATATCACAATTACAATATCACTATTACAATTATAAAGTACAATCAAAAGCAAAATTCAGAAATACATTACAAACTCAGCCCAAACCACTCTGTCCATTACCCTCTAGGCCGGGTCAGCCAAGGGGAAGAGTCCGGTGATAGTGGTGGGCAGTGGTGGCATTTTCGAGCCCTGCCAAGCTGCGCAGCTGTTCTCTCCCCTCCAGGCCGGGCCAGCCGAGGGGAGTCTGGTGGTGGTAGAGGGCAGCGTCAGCGTTTCAAGCGCTGCCACGCCACTGCTCTCCCCCCTCCAGGCATACAATGGGACAATATACAATGGGATTATTTAAGACTTTCCTGAGAGTTTAGCAAAACTCGAGGGTGTCGCTTTCTGCTTAACAAGAAATTCTGGCACGTTATAATTTCCTCTGGAGTACTCACAGCAGAAAGCACTGAATTCCATCTATTAAAACTGACCACCAAGAGAACTTCTATTTATATTACAGAGATTCAGATAAACTAATTATAAAGGAAGACACCATTGCACTCTAATCTCTCACAACCAGCATGGGATGTGGTTATTTTGTTTCAGTTATATATCATACAATACATACATGAAAAAAGGAAATGAACTAGCAACAAATTTATTTATATAACCCAATCCAGTGAACTCCATCATATTTTATCCAACTCATAGGAGTTGCCCAGATGCCATTAAGTCACTCTCCAGGGTGTTTTAATGTGGGCTGCTTAGTTGTTGTTTTTTTATGGCATCCATACATATTGGACTCTGGAGTAGGCCAACCCCCTGCCAAATGCATGCCTTTTAAATCCCTGTCAGGAGTTCTACTATTTAAATATGCTCACATATATGCCAATCCCATGAGATATGTGGGAGCCTTATGGCTGTCAAAGCTGCTTCCAAGTCAACCATCTGCAGACAGTCAAAGAAAGTCATTTTTTAAAAATCTTTGGTAGATGATTACTGTTGCAGCACTTAGATCAGTGGCTCCCAATGGGGCCTCAGATGCTCCTGGACTACAGCTTCCAGAAATCTTGGCCAGCACAGACACTGGTAAAGCCTTCTAGTAGTTTTAGTCCACGAACATCTGGAGCCCCAAAGTTGGGAACCATTAGTTTAGATTTTACAATTATTTTACCTTTACCTTTCTCTATTGTGGATCAAGAAACTTCCTACAACCATGGTTTTGGTCAACAATACACAGAAAGGGAATGGGGAAAAATCCTGTTATATAAGCAATGCAAGCACAACTTCTATCATCTATGAAACAAACAAATCTTTTCACTTCCCCGGATCATCGGCATATGATCAGGGTGGGTTTTCAGCCCTGTAAACACAGGGCACAGCACTCCTCCCCTCTGACTGTCATCACAGCTCACAACTAAGTGGGCAGTCTGGACAAACTCTTTGTTTCTTTTTCCTATGCTTTTTTGGCACACTTGTTGAGAAAGGTCTGTCATGATGATGGTTAGTCTCTTTCCTCTTTCATGCAGCTTTGATGTCTTTCTGGCTAGCACAACCCACTCATGCCTCTCTGAAGGGGCACAAAAGGAGAGGGTCTTTTCCTCCCTTCCATTTCCTATTTGATCAGTCCCCACTGTTTCCTCTTTGATCAGCAATTAGAGCAGCACCATTGACAACAGGGTAACCTGTGACCTTTCAGATGTTGCGGTACCATTCCTGACCATCAGCTAAGCAGTTTGGGGCTGATGGAACTGAAAAGTCCAACAACATCAGGAGGATCAAAGATCCCCAGCCTTGCCTTAATATGGCATAGATATCTGCATGTGAAGATCAGTGCCTTCAGAGTTTTATTTAAAAGGCTGACAAAAATCACATCAGCACACTTACATTAACTTTCTTTTATGCTAACTTCCTGAGGTCACCCTGCCAAATAGTTTTTTTGGCAGTGTTCTCCCTAATGGATCATTTAACAACATTTCCATTTCTTGTCAGGTCTTGCTAAAAGACTTAGCTCTATATAGCCTGTGAATAATCAGTGCCGAAACAAGAGTTCCCCCACATTTATGCATTTACAAAATAATTACAGGATGTCATCTTATGTGTCCAAACTATATATGAACTAGCCTTGCAGAAGTTGCTTTTCAGCTATGACTTCCAAATACTCCTGTGGCCTTGCGAACTGGGAATTTTGAGTTTTAAACCAAAAAAGTTAAATTTTATGAGATCAATCTATGAATATAGAGGAACATTTTCTAACCTATGCTTAGTTTCTCTTTTGAGAGCTCTTGAAATAAGCCTTTTATCTGATCCCTTGAACTTGGAATGAATGAGAAACAGAAGAAATCTATGACAAAAAGCCAACCATTTTTTGATATTATTACTACTTTTCAAAGGCAAATGCTTTATAATCTAAATAAAGAATATAGAGTAATAGAGTTAATATTGGCATCTGTGAATGAGAAAAGCCCATCTAGTCACTGAGAGGAATGTAGTCCAGCAGATGTTCTCCGTTTTTGCCAATTGTTAGCTCCCCTTGCCTCTGTTTCAAGAGTTCAGGGCATTTTTGCAGGTTCAAAGTTAGTTTTGCAGTCTCTAACCTGCAGCAAAAAGCCGGTGGGTAATGGCTATTGCAATGTTAGGGATGAGCAGAATTCTGCTTAGGCGAAAAAGTTGCAAGCAGGTGCACACTTGAAAATCTAACAATTAAATGTATGCCCAATTTTTAATTTTCTGATATTTGGTTTTAATGTTTTTATTCTGATTTGAGGCTGATTTGCAAGCCCTGTTTTGCAAGGCTATGTCTCAAATCAAATTTAGAACACACTCAGGTCAGTCTCAAGAAGGGAGAAGATAGGGTCTTGAAAATGGCTAGCTTATGAAATTTGAGTTGCATGCAATGATAACATGGGATGATGGTAATTTTCCAGAGGAAAAGTATTTGATTGTGTAGAAAGTATGGCTTTGGGGCAAGAATTGACTTTAGGTATTAATTATTACACCATTAATAGGAGAAAACTATACTTGGAAGCAGTTTACTATTTTATCAACATGTTACCAGGACACCAATCCTATACAACTCAATGTATCCTTGTTTTAGTTCCTGGCAAACTGTCAGATTCTGTAATGAAAGAAATATGTTATAAAATAATTACTAGCTCTTACAAGACAAAAATCTGTCAGAGTAAACACTATTAAATCTATAAAGTGTGCAGGTTCAAACTTATTTTTGCAGTTCTGCCTTTCCTAACAGCTAGAGGTTTATAAATGATAACATAATGTTTCATTTGAAACATTAAAGTTATGTCAGCCTATGAAAACACATTAACGAGTCTTTTGTCATCAACACAGGTATTTTACAATCCTGTACATACATGCATTAGGAAGAAATGTGTAACTGACTACCAGTTGAAGGTTGTTTTATTTTGTTTCCACATGGAGCCTTTCTCATTGTATGAGAATCTTACTTTGAAGTACAGTATCATATTCCTAACTGAATTGATATTAAATTTAAAAGCCTACCCTTATTCTGTGCATCTAAGTTAGAAATGGATTGCATTCAAGAGAGGCGAAAAACATAGAAGAATTTGTTGTTTCAATTTGTAATATCTAACTATCATTTCTGTTATTTTTGTCTTGAAAATGTAATGGTACAGTAATGTTTCTTCAGCTTGACTGTCTTAAATCTCTTTAGTTAAGGATCCCAGGAGATCCAGACAATGAAGAAATGCTCTTAATCAATTTATTTGTCCCAGATTCTCAAAAGCCCTTCGCAACTTTCAGATAAGCTTCTCCAAGATCTTACTGTGAGTTTTTTCAGTACAGCTTCTTTGTCCCTGAAGCATTGACATAACCAGTTAAAAGTGTACCCTTGTAACCTCGTGCATTCATTCAGTCTCTCTCACTCACCCATAGAGCCCAGTAAAACTGTGCAGAATGGCTTTATTTGTCAAGTCAGTTCATGCAATTGGGGACCACCTGCATTTGGTACGATGAGAAACCCCTCTTTATTTTCTACTCCCAATGATTTAACAGCATCAATTATAAACATGTGTGCTTCTGCTGTATCCTCCAGCCATGTAAGCATCACATCATGTCTTTGTGATGTGGAGTTGCTGGAAAGAGTTAGCAACATCTTTCTGCAAGTATTTATACTGGACAATATTGCAAGTCTTAGGATCTGTCCAGAAGTCAAACAAATATAACTTTGTGTATACTGAGAAAACTCTGCTTTGGGGTCTGGCCCAAGTCTTTGTAAATGAAAGCAGGCATTTCTTTCTTCATTTCATGGTTATTGATAACATTCAAACTACTTATAAGCAGCAACTGTATTCTACACTAATAAATCAAGATGCAGATGTTAGTCTCAGTTCAAACAAATCTTGGGTGGCAACATCTAGTGAAGGAGCTATGCCAGAGAAGGTCAAGTTAGACATATTCTTCATTGGATTAGTTTAGACCTTTTCTAGTTTTAGCCCAGCTGGACAGCAGCTTGGCAAGGTTAGCAAAGAGTTCTGTGTTTAACCAACAAATATTTATGTGAAATGTTTCAATGTTTTCTTAATTGAATTCTTGTTACTGCATCATTACCTGAACTCTCATTTTGTGACAAGAAGGTTTACTGAACTTGCTCTGCCTCCCCTCCCACCACCCTGCATATATTTTGTAGGTTATGCAAATAGATGCCCTGCACAAACCAAAGGATACACAGGGATATAGAACATATGGTCCATGTGGCCAGTTGTGAGGAATCACCCAGCAAATTTTAAAGCAAGCCCCTGTGGCTTTCTTCTGGTCCCCAGCCCCAGAAGGGTTCATTGCTTTCACACACAAAAATAACTTGGAACAACAACAAAAATAAATTAGCTTACTTTTGGGGGTTTCCAGGAGTCTCTAAGGACACCAAATAATCCTTTGATTAAGTTAGACGTTCCTCTGCAGTATTGAACAGCCTAACAAATCTATTTTTCTTAACAGGGAATGATTCAAGATTCAGAGATAGAGAGAAAAATCTGAGTTTCTTTTCTATCTCCGCCGCCCCCCCCAACCCAATTTTATGCATGAATTGCACCCATTGCCCTTCTTGTTTTCAGGTTGTTGTTTTCTTGTTGTTGTGCACAGTCGATTCCAACCCTTTGCGACCCTATGGACCATTGTCCTCCAGGCACCTCTGTCCTCCACCATCCTCCTCAGCCCGCCCAGCTCTGTGCCCATTGTGTATACAATATCATCTAGCCATCTCATTTTTGGCCGTCCCCTTCTTCTTTTGCCCTCCACCTTTCCCAGCATCAAGGCCTTCTCAAGTGAATCCTCCCTTCTCATTTGATGTCCAAAGTACTTTAGCTTCATCTTTACTATTTGACCTTCCAATGAGCAGTCAGGGTTGATTTCTTCTAGGATTGACCTATTTGTTCTCCTCAAAACTCTCCTCCAACACCACATCTCAAAGGCATCTATTCTTCTGTGCTCTGTTTTCCTAATGGTCCAGCTCTCACAACCGTACATCACCACCACTTTGATTTTACGAATTTTTGTTTTCAAGGTGATGTCTCTACTTTTCACTATGTTCCCCAGGTTTCTCATAGCTTGTCTCCCCAGAATCAATCGTCTTTTTATTTCATGGCAGCAGTCACCATCGGCAGTGATCTTAGATCCTAAGAAAATAAAATCTGTCACTGTTCCCATCTTTTCCAGGAGCTGATAGGGCCTGTTGCCATTATCTTGGTTTTCTTGATGTTGAGTCTCAAGTCAGCTTTTGCACTCTCTTCTTTCAACCTAAGCAGGAGCCTTTTTAGGTCTTCTTCACTTTCTGCCATTAGGGTGTTATCATCTGCATATCTCAAATTGTTTATGTTTCTCCCAGCAATTTTTATCCTATATTGTGATTCTTCCTGCCCTGCATTGTGCATTATGTGCTCTGTGTATAAGTTGAATAAGCAGGATGATAAAATGCAGCCATATCCTTCTCCTTTCCCTATTCCAAACCACCCTGTCATTCCATGTTCTGTCCTAACTGTTGCTTCTTGTTTCATGTACAGATTTCTCATGAGGCATATCAGGTGTTCTGGTATTCCCATCTCTTTGATTACTTGCCACATTTTGTTGTGATCCACACAGTCAAAAGCCTTGGGTATAGTCAATAAAACAAAAGTAGACTTGTTTCTGGTATTCCCTTGTTTTCTCCATGATCCAACATATGTTGCCAATGTGGTCTCTAGTCCCCCTGCTTCTTCTGAACCCAGCCGGCACCTCTGGTAGTTCTCTTTTACTTTTACTTTTGTCCAATGTCAACCCAGGTTAAAACAAGGAAGGCCACTTTCCTCCAGTTGCTGTGAGAGCTCAGCTGTAGTTAGAATTGTTACATCTATACCTATAAAATGGTGTGTTAACCATTGGAATGTGACAAAGGATATTGCACCAGGCCCCACTAGCCCGTAATGGGCCTCCGTTCACTCGCCTGAACCCGGTTCGCATGTAACTGACGGGTTGAAATTTTCGGCCGGGGGGCAGGAGCCCCCTGAACGCAAACAAAAAAAGGGAACTTAAATTCCCAATGTTCCTTGCGCCGTGCCGCACCAGAGCCAATCAGGCTGAGCGGCGCGGCAAAAGGAACGTTCAGAAATGCGCCGTGGCCAATCAAAAAAAAGCCACAGGGCAAAACCGCTGCAGTAACCAAACACACGCAGGCAAAACTACAAGCCCCAGCATCCTGTGCGCCATTAGCGCGCAGAACGCTGAGGCAGCCGGCGCGCGGAAAAAACCCCCCGCCGCCACTGCTCTTACTTTCAATTGGACAGGGATTGAGCCTGGCCCATGAAGAAAAAAGAACACCTCCTCCCCACCCTTTTCTTTCTACGGGCCAGGGATCGAGCCTGGCCCGTGGAAAAAAAAGACTCCCCCCCCCCAAAAAAAAAATACACACCAAAACAGTCAAAACAAAACACAAAAACATCCAAAAAATTACCATAAAAACATCACAAAGACCCCCCCCCAAAAAAAACAGGGAGCTTACCAAGACATGTCTTCACTCCATGACGACTGGAACTCAACTGAGAAAATGAAGAGAATACTTACCAGAAGCGACACCCATAGGACAGAAGAGAAAAATTGTAGAGAGGAAGAAAAGCTCACCACCCCCATCCAGAGGCCACAAGAGAAAAAACATTCAAAAATATTGAAACTATTAAGATTTATTCCCAAATTAATCCAAAAAGTTATCAAAACATTCAAAAATATTCACACTAATCTCAAAAAATACCAAAAATACCCAGAAATCACTTTTCACTCAAAAAAATGCGTACAAATAAAGATTTAAAAAACCAAAATTACATTTAAAAATTTAAAAAAATAATTTACATTAAATAAATTAAAATAAAATAAAATTTGCATAAACATAAAACAAAAACCTTCCAAAAACAATTTAAAGAGCCCGGCACTGAGGAAGCCAGTGCGCAAAAAATTAAAAATTAAACACACACTGGGAGCGCAAGTCCGCCGCAGGCAGACGCAGTGCCTCAAAGCCACAAAAACACAAAACCTTTCAACACCATTTAAAACAGCCCAGCACCATTGGTTCAAGAAAAAAAAACGAAACCCTTTACTATCCAACACAATTTTACAAAGTCCGGCACTGCCGGGCAAAATATGCTAGTACTGTATATTTAGGGGCATTGGGATCAGCTTCTGTTGACTGTCCAGCTCCATATTGATTGGCAGTATCTTTTCCCAGCCGTCCCTGCAGATGCTGAGTCTGAGACCTTATGAGCTGCTACTGGAGTTTGGAAAGCAATGCATTATCCGTAACAGTATAGCTTGGTGGAGCTTGGAAAAGCTAGTTGTTTGGATTATAAATCTAGGAATCTCTTATCTCCATACTAGCGAGGGGATTGTCCTCCATCAAAAGTAGCTTTTCCAAATTCTTTCTTTGTTAAGCTCACAAGGCCATCTGGGTAACGTTGCTAAATTCTTCATATAATGAGTAATGTTGGCTTGTTAATTCAAAAATGATATGCCTGTTTTAGGGGGTCTTACTTTAAAAAAATATTAATCCAGAAGTAACATGTTAGTAAAGTATCATTTGTATAGTAATTAGTAATGACTAATGTGTAATGTATTTGGCTTTTTTAAACATAACACTAATATTATTGCAGGCGCACCCCCCAATAAAGGACTCAGACACCAATGAAAGTGGATAACGGCATTGGGCCACATTTATTGATTCATGCCCTAGTCCGAATTATAAATTTCTATTGGTAATTGACCAATCATAATTCTTAAGGCAAGCAGGCCGAAGTAACACTGGTAAGGTACCACCCAAAATTGCCAACGGCAATTGCTACAATGTATCCATTTGTATCAATTTGTTTGTTGACCACAAACAAATTGTTGACCGTAGTCAATATCTAACTAATGACCCCACCCTCTGACGCGTATCCGTAAAATCACGGGGTGATGCATGCTGTCTAGCTATAGCCATCACCCCGTCGCCTAGTTCATCGTTGACCGGACAACGTTTAACCAACTTATGCCTGTCTAGTGTTGTCCAGTCAATTGCGAACTTGCCGGATACCTGTGGGTCATAATGTTTACCTTACCAGTGCTACCCGCCCATGTGACCAAAGTCAACAGCAGCAGCAGAAAAAACCCTATGTCAAACCATAGCAACAGTGTGGGATGGGCGAAAAAACCAGGACCCGTAAGCCAATATGGGTCCCAGCCAAAAATTCCCACCCGGCCCCGAAGCGACCAAAATATCACACTGTTAACTAGGGAGGGGGTGGAGGGGAAAAACTTCTCCGCTCATTCGCTTCGCAAAATGGCAGCTTGGCTGCCTCGTGGCCACCCCTTTTATAAGGGAGCTGGCCACGCCCCTAACTACCCGGATGCCTTCGTCCTGTGGGGGGGCCCCCGCAAAGAGCACGGTGGCCATTTTGGCGCCGCGCTTGCATTGCAGGCGCACCCCCCAATAAAGGACTCAGACACCAATGAAAGTGGATAACGGCATTGGGCCACATTTATTGATTCATGCCCTAGTCCGAATTATAAATTTCTATTGGTAATTGACCAATCATAATTCTTAAGGCAAGCAGGCCGAAGTAACACTGGTAAGGTACCACCCAAAATTGCCAACGGCAATTGCTACAATGTATCCATTTGTATCAATTTGTTTGTTGACCACAAACAGATTGTTGACCGTAGTCAATATCTAACTAATGACCCCACCCTCTGACGCGTATCCGTAAAATCACGGGGTGATGCATGCTGTCTAGCTATAGCCATCACCCCGTCGCCTAGTTCATTGTTGACTGGACAACGTTTAACCAACTTATGCCTGTCTAGTGTTGTCCAGTCAATTGCGAACTTGCCGGATACCTGTGGGTCATAATGTTTACCTTACCAGTGCTACCCGCCACACGGAGGGGCTTCAAAGAAGGCTCGATGCCCCCCCCCCAGACCGTCAGCTCGGTCGACAGGCCTGCTCGCCAATCACCCAACAGGAGGTCCACACCTCCTCGCGACAGATGGGCCCCATCCCCTGCATACAAGTCATAACTTTGGAGGCTAATAGCGGTGTGACAACTGACCCTCCCCCAAGCCCTGTAGACAAGGAAACGCGCCACTGCCCTATTCACCATGCGTCTAGCACGGTCAAGGGCCAGGAGGTCAACACCCCCTCTGTAGGAATGGCGCGGTACCATGTCTGACCAAACAAGGGTTGTGGCGGGCCAGACGTAATGCAGGTAGGCGAGGTCCTCGCAAATCGCATGTTTCAGCGACAAGCCGGTGACCTGGCCCAAATCATTGCCCCCCAGGTGTATGATCAGAATGTCAGGCGGGTCAGCATTCTGGCCTGAAAAAAGGAAAGGCAGCAGCTCCCGCCACAACATCCCGGGCTTACCATGCCATGTGAGACTTGCGTATGCACCAAGTCCCAGTCGGGGTCCCCACTCTGTCGCCGCAGCATAACGCGCTGCCCTGTGCACGTAGCTATGGCCCACCAGCCATACTGTCACCGGTGTAATACGACACCCCGGGTCTGTAAGGAAAAATGAGGGAAAGTAGGTAAGGTGACTGGGTTGGTACTCACGGCGGGAGTGGGCGCACATAAAACTGAAAACATTGCGAACCCCACCGTCCCATGCTACGTATGTCAGCCCCTGAGTACCCAAAAGCAGCTGTGGTTGAGGCCGCCCCTATACGGAATGAATGAGTGCCATAGCGGGCGCCTGGGAGGCCCACACTGGCCAGCGCTTTGCCCGTCACCTTCCAAAATTGCAATTTAGTAAGGGGAGACCCATCTTGGTGACAGAAAAACGGGCCATGGTGCGTGCCATACAGTGCAAGGAAATCCTGCAGGGCACCAACCGGACAGATGTCTGCCGAGGAACATCGTAGCAGTCTACTCCACTGCCTACGCCGTGCTGATACGTTTTAGAGGAGCGTATCCCCAACTGAGCCGAATATTGTTCACTCAGACCTCTTCGAGTTCCAGTGCCCTACGACTTGCATCCGCCTTATACAGCATCTCAAGCTCGCCGATGCGGAGCACTCCAAAAAAGGCCACCGTTGTAGCCGCATGAAATGGGCTGCCTCATCTTATCAAAACAGAGGCAAGGCCAGCCCCGGGCCAATTGGGTAAAAACCCCTGGGGAAATCGGGTGGCGGTCGTCCGGGCAACGCCCACGCACGCGCACCCACCCCTCCAAAACATGTCTCACACGGAAGTGAGTGGTGCTGTCCACGACTTGCATCCGCCTTATACAGCATCTCAAGCTCGCCGATGCGGAGCGCTCCAAAAAAGGCGACCGTTGTAGCCGCATAAAATGGGCTGCCTCATCTTATCAAAACAGAGGCCAGGCCAGCCCCGGGCCAATTGGGTAAAAACCCCTGGGGAAATCGGGTGGCGGTCGTCCGGGCAACGCCCACGCGCGCGCACCCGCCCCTCCAAAACATGTCTCACACGGAAGTCAGTGGTGCTGTCCACATGACCTCCCACTTTGGCCATAAAAGCCAACGCTGACAGCTTAGATGCTATGGTGCGAGATGAACCGCAGAACATGGGTTACCGGGATCGGCCAGGTTCCTGGCATTTGGAATTGGGTACAGAATGCTCTGAAAGAATTAAATGCGTGGTGATACACCTTACGCGTGCGTGGCGCTAGTGACAGGCCAATCGCCCGGTTCACCTCTCCTTGCCGATGTTCCATATCCCGTCCGGGAGTGGCGAGGGAAATTCCTCCGCATCCGGGGCCAAGGCACGGAACTGGGAGATCTGCAGGCGGGACAAAGCATCAGCAATATCATTAGTAACCCCTGGGACATGCCTAGCCCTGAAAAGAACGTTGAGGTGCAGGCTGCGCAACGCAAACTGGCGCACTGGGTCCATAACCCTGGGCGATTTAGAGCTCTGTGCATTGAGAAAGTGGACAACAGCCGCATTGTCACACCAAAGTGGACAACCGAGTTGGCCTCCTCCTCGCCCCATAGCATCAAAGCACCCAGTATAGGAAAAATTCCAGATACGTGAGACCACGCAGGCGACCCGTGCCTGCCCAGGATGATGGCCACCCACCATAGGCCCACTTCCAATTGAAGTACATCCCATAACTCAGGGATCCCGGGCATCGGGCTGTATCTTAAAGCAAGGGGAAGCCAGGAGCTCAGACCTCCAAAATGACACCCCATTGAAATCCCTCAGGATCTGTAGCCAGACAAGCACGTCTGCCCTGATACCCCGGGTAAGTCTAACCCTATGGTGGGGCCTGGATAGTCCTGCCATGGCGTCGCACAAGCGCCGCGCAAATGCCCTGCCCGGTGCGACGACCCTGCCAGCGAAATTGAGGTGACCATGTAGCACCAGCAGGTCCCTCGGTAATGCCATGCGCTTGGCCAGCAAGTCCGAGATAAGGGCCACTAGCTTTGACACCTTATCCCGCTGCAACCTAGAAGCCTGTGCTACCGTGTCAATCTCCACCCCCAGGAATACTGGCTGTGTAGGCGGGCCCTCGGTCTTTTCGGGCGCTAAAGGGACACCAAGTTCCTCCATTAGCGTCTGAAATGTGTTTAGGAGACGTGTGGACGTGTCCCAGCCCCGTTCAGCCCCGAATAAAATCATCCAGGGAATGGGCTACAGACCGGGACCCTGATCTGCGAACAAAAGCCCACTCTAGGAAGATGGAGTAACGCTCGAATGCCGAGCCCGAATTGGAACAGCCAAAAGGCATGGCATCAGTGCAATAATATGCTCCCCGGAACGGGGGCGCAGGGACAGGGCCAATGACCCTGCCCGCATAGACCTCCTTATCATTGCTGGCAGGAGCCACCTCCTCCCTCCCCCTAAGGGATAAAGATTGGGGGCATCCTGAGGGGACCTATCACCCATGAAAGGGATACGTAACCCCTGCCTAAAACCCTGAAGGAGATCTCCGCATCCTCTCCCTTCGGGAACAATGTGAGCCAGCGCTCCAACATGTCCACATTAATTGGGGAGGGAGCCCTTTGGTGAACTAGATCCATTTGCGGCAGTCTTGCCAGCCCCCTGTCCACCCCTCCCTCTGCCCCGCATCCCTCCAGGCCTGGGACAGCCAGAGGCCGCATGGGGGCCAGCACAGGGGGGACACTAATGTCTGTATTTGCCATTCTTCCTATTGCAGGAACCATTGGACGAGAAAGTCCAGCACAGCAGGCGGGCTGAAACCCCCCACCCCGCCCCCTGGCAGTGGACCTGTGCTGGGGCCGCCCGCTGGACCGCATGTCCACAATGGTATCTCTCCCCGGGCGTGGGGCGCGTGGGCGTCATGTACAAAAGCCACAGCCTGGCATGGCTCAACCCACCTAATGTCGGGGTGCCGGGGAATCCGCATATGGAATTACACGTCATAAGCCAACCACAATGGGCCCGGAAAGTCAACCATCGCCCGGTAGATGTTGTCCAAATACTGGACCATCGAAATTGCCAAATCTGGCCGGGCCCTAAGGTACACCGCCATGTATATGAGGTAGGCCGGCAACCAGTCGGCCCACGTACGTGGTGGCTTGCTACGACGTGCCTGCTCCTTATCCTTCTCATCCTGCCCCCCCCTACTCCTTGGTGGGCCCTCTGTTGAGGAGTGAGAAGGTATCCACGTAATCCCCCCGCCAGATCTTCTCTTTGGTGGTCTGTGCCAAATGGACACCCAGCGGTAAGGAATACCCCGCCGTCAGCAAGGCCGACACGGGCACAACAGGAACTGCCGGCATCTGAAAGGGGGCCTGTACTAACCCAGCCACCCCCAAAACATTCCCCACAGGGTAGAAAACACCCTCCACCACGGGGCCCTGATTGGTAGTTATCGTCGCCAGGTAGGGCGTCAGCGGCTGGACCGCTGCCCCACCCGCGCGAGGCCAGGCCATTGGAAACCCCCCCCAACGTGGCCACGTGTGTAGGTGCACTAGCTTGGACCGCATACTCACGTGCTGCACCCCCGTAGGCCGCCCCCACCGGGGGTTCCGGCCCACTGGGGGCGTCGGAGCTCACAACCGCCGTTGAGCTCGTCGATGGGGCCTGACCCGCACCGGTCTGTTGAATGGGGAGCTGCGAGGCAGTGGCCCAGGTCGTGCCACGCGCCTCAAGCAGCTCGACCCATCCCGTCGCCTGCCGCTGCCCAGCAGACTACGCGTCGAAACGAACCCCAAATGGAGACCAAGAGTGGCTAGCCCGGGCCAGGGATGTCTCGAGGGCCGCAACGCGGGCCAATAAAGCTTCCACGCTGACATGGGGCAAAGGACCAGCCGGCCCGCCTACTACAGGCATGGGTACAGGTCCCTGCACCCCGGGGCCCGAATAGGGCAACAACCCCACACCCGGGCCCGTTAGGGCCGATGTAGCAACCTGCCAAGGAAGGGGACCGGACCACCCCCCAAGGCTGGAAGGCCTCGGAGCGAGCTACGCTCCTATAAAGGGAGGCCCAGCGGAATGGGCAACACCATGAGAGGTGTCCACCGCTTGCGGGCCGAGGGCCGAAGCCCCTACTGGCCCCGTGCGTGGGCCACCATCCTCCAGCCAGGGGGAATAGACCCCATTCCACCAGTCCCGGTGGGTGCAAGCAAATGTGGCTGCTGGGGAGGCGCAGCCGCGGTCTTCCAACCCAGATTGCGCCTCCAAACCGCACGAGCCGCGCTCGCAGCCGCCTTTTTCTTCGCAGGCCTCTCAGCCAATCGATGGGAAGCCGAAACGAGAGAATTCAGCAGCCAAAAGGCTTCCCGGTAAAAGCCAAAAGCGACGGAGGTAAGAGGGAAAAACTTCTCCGCTCCGTCGCTTCGCAAAATGGCAGCTCGGCTGCCTCGTGGCCACCCCTTTTATAAGGGAGCTGGCCACGCCCCTAACTACCCGGATGCCTTCGTCCTGTGGGGGGGGGCCCGCAAAGAACGCGGCGGCCATTTTGGCGCCGCGCTTGCATATGTTTGTTTTTTAAAATAACATTCCAAACTCTGGTTGCAACCCCTCAAATATACCCAATATTCATTTCAACCTGGCCTGGCCAAGCTCTTATATATTGTTCAAACCAGGTAGTGAGGTTACAGCGGTAGACTATAAGACTGGACACTTTCTTGTGTTCTTAAACGGTTTTTGTTGCTTAGAATAACAATGTTCTAGTGCAGTGATTACAAACCTTTTAGAGACTGAGTGCCCAAACAGAGGGGTGGGGTGAATTCAGTGCTGGGGGGAGGGAGGAAGTACTCACATTGGGCTGCTGAGCAGAGGGACAGGGTGAACTCTGTGCTGGGGCGACAGCAGGTGTGCCACTTCTGGCATGCATGCCGTAGGTTCGCCACCACTGTTCTAGTGAAAGACTGTTGAAAATCAGATCTTGCTGTATACTACATTCTGCACCAATTTTAGCTATGAGTTTCCTGTGCTATAAGCATAAACAATTCTTGTGGTTACTCACAGCTATCTCTTATGACAAAATATCCTCTGGAGGGCAGGTGCTGCTTTAAGAATTTACTTAACATTGCTCTGATACATGATTGATACATTGTTCTGTTTAGTAAACACAGCTGGTTTATGCTCTAAATATGGGCCTTAGATTTACCCACACACCCTTTCTGTGTTTATTACAAAATCATATGGCTGGATCCAGAGAGGCCAACCCTTTTTGAATTCAGTCAATTTCTTTTGTTTATGGAAGGGACGTTGTACTCCTGGAGAACAGTATAAGAACAATGACTTAAATTCTAATTATGGTCTTCCACTCGTGAAAAGAAGTGTGAGAACTGCTATGGGACATGTAATAGCATTTTACAAATGTGTGCATTTTCCTTCTGCTCATCATTCTTTAAATCTAAACACAGAATGCAACAGCACCATAGTCCATTTCCATTGTATCAAGAGGGGATCAGTTACAAAGCCCCTCATCTCTAGGTCCCCAAAATGGCATGAATCAATTCTTAGAAGCATGATAAACAATAGCTACAGATTCGGCTAGTGTTTCATTCAAAACACACAACAGAAAGAAGAAGGACTTGCTTAAGAGCTCCCTTTTCTTCCTACAGAGTGGAATTCTAGCCATAAACTCGGGACTAGACCTTCCTGGTATTGAATTTTTTGCTTTCCCTTTTTTCATTCCTTGCATTATTGTGCCACTGTATCTGCTGGGATTAGTTAACACTGTTAGTTTAGATGCTGAGTATTGTTTGTTTTTCTTACTGCTTATGTTTGTTTGTTTTTAAATCTAGATCTATTGGTTCAAAGATGGGAAGCAGATTTCTAAAAGCAGTGAACACTACCGGATGCAAAGAGAACCGGATGGGACTTGCTCTCTCCACACCACAGCTGCCACTTTGGATGATGATGGGAATTACACTATCATGGCTGCCAACCCACAGGTAAACCAAATCTCAGCTCTAGCATAACCATGCTTCTGGGCACAGATCTGTGTAATTACTCACAATATGGCTTATGGGTGACTTAATTGAAGTATGATGTCATTTGGAAGCCAAAAATGCCTAAGGCTTCAGCGTTCTTCTCACATCAGTTGAATGGGCCCACTCCCTGTTGCCAAGTTGAAACAAAATTGGCTTTAGGAGAGAAGTGTTTTTCATTGTAGTCAGTTTCTGAGGAACTGCTATATTATACTAGTGTTCTTCGGCAAGTTAAATGACCTCATGCTGAATTAGAAAACAGCAACAAAAGTACCTCACAGGTACTGCATTGTTCTAATAATATGTCATGTAACCTGTTTTTGTTTGTTTGGGGTTTCACTTTACAGACTCTTGTGGGAAGAAAGGCATTCAGACTTTCAACCGATTAATGAGTTGATGCCTGAGTTGGGTAACATCTTTATTAGGACTAACCTAAATGCTAAAAAATGTGAGCAAGGTTCCAGTTTCTCCAGAACTCTTAATCAGGGTAGGCGTTGGGAAAGGAAAAGGCTAATGAAGAAGTTGAAAAGCTCAAACTTAAGACTAGATAGTGCAGGAATGAGTATTACAGTTATCATTTGTGCAAGCTATTCTCAGGCTTGGCTAGAATAATACACTGAGGATACCCACTAAAAATGACAAGACCATATTGTCTTTGCCATTCTCATAGTACACTTGCCTTGTTCCAATTCCCTTTAAAATTGTCACCATATACACCATTGTGGCAGCATGTTGTGTGATATAGGGAAATACCCAATGTGATGATAGCAAGCATGAGGTACGTTCAGTGATGCACTGCAGGGGGTTCTGCCCTGTTCTGGAGAACCGGTAGCGGAAATTCCCCCAGGCCACGCCCACCTGGCCAGCCATGCCCACCTCCATAGCCATTGCATTGGCCATGCTCACAGATTTGTCCCTGCCCACAGAGGTGGTAGTAAAAAAAAATTGGAGTGCATCACTGGGTACTTTGTACTGTCTAAAGCAGGGGTCAGCAAACTTGGCTCTCCAGGTGTATTTGGACTTCAATTGCCAGAAGCCCATCAGCACTCCTGGATAGCAGGAAAGCATAGGAGAAAAAGAGAGAACTGCACAGAGGGCAGCAGATAAGCCATTTTATTTCATCATGTTCTGCTTTTATAGAGTGACCAAGGAAAATGATATAATGTATTCTTGGTTCCCACTCTTGTTATATGTAGTCTTATTGAATCCTCAAGTCATCGTGTGGTCTTTTGTTTACAAGCAGGATCTAAAATGAGGGGGAAGTTCAATGTGAGCAGGCTCAATTATAAGATCAGAGGAAGGGGGGGCGTCAGACAGATTACCAAAAATGCTGGGGAGGAGGGACCAATAGCAACTACACTTATATACCACCTCATAGTGCTAAATTCACTCTCTGGGTGGTTTACAGAGTAATTAGCACCAGAAAGCCATATCTAGTTTGGGTGGGGTGGTGGAAATGATTTGTGATTAAACACTCCCAGGGGGCTTTGACCAATTTAAAATATGAGTCGCTGATTCTAGGAGCTTGGCCTCCTGAATTGGCAATTGCCCTTTCATTGGTCAAGAACATTTTTTGTCTTGGGAGTTTGAGATGAGGAGTCTCGTAGACTTATGCGACGTATAAGTAGCTTTCTCAACGCTGCATTCACATCCAGGGTTACACCTTGCCCCCCCCCCTCTGGTGTGAAACCACCTAAAGGTGTGGATGGAAATATAATGATCCTAAGTGAAAGAAGTCTTTACATTCAGTTTGATATAGAGAAGCAGCAGTCTCACCATGAGATGGATTGTCATCTTGACATCTGTGATGTTGCTGTCTAATCTGTGGAAATGTTTGCAAGTCTGATAAACTACAAAAGGGGTGGGCAACCTGTGGTCCTGCATCCTCTGACCTAGTTTTAAACATCCGTGTCCCATAACCCACCCACCCCATATTTATTTATTTTGTTTGTTTGAATTTATATAGCCACCCTTTCGCTGGAGCGACTCTGGGTGGCTTGCAACAGCATAAAACATCCAATTAAAACACTATAAAACCCATTAAAATCTATTTTAAAAACCCATTAAAAACTCACCCACCCAACCCATCTGAAGAGAGGGACAATTATTTCACAAGCCACTGGGCAGGGGCCACCTCCCCATCCCTGCCCCACACCTGACCTGCCAGGTAGGTTTTGAGTCCTTTTCTAAAGGGCAGCAGCTGTCTGCAGCCGTAATTCTACCGGCAGGAGGTTCCATAGGGCCGGGGCGGACACAGAGAAGGCCCTCCTCCTTGTGCTAGAGAGGCGGGCCTCCCTAGCTGATGGTACCATTAGAGAGCCCCTCCGGTCTGCTCTGGTTGGGAGGGCAGACATTCTTGGGGCAATGCGGTCTCTTATGTAATCTCATCAGTAATCTCTTCAGACCCTTGGAAAACATGAGGTGGCCCACCCCTAGTAGTCACTGGGTGGCAAAAGAGGACAAAGTATTGGGGCAGAGAATGAGGTAGAAGGAAGAATAAGCAGGGGAAAATGTGGCATTAAAATCCTGTGTGTGCTTATCTGCAAGGGAATTTCAATCAGGTCTTGAAAATGTTACTTTTTAGACTTGGTTTCCCAGAATACCTAAGCCATGGGGATTCTGGGTGATGTAGTCCAAAAACTATTTTTCCATACTCTGCTTTAACTCAGTATAAATTACTTCGGCATAAGGGAGCAAGGGATTGCAATCAGAGTACACTTCCCAGCACATCATACTCCCATCATCCATTCTGTCAACCTAGGGAGAGAGAGAAAGAGGAGAAAAATGTTCTATTGAATGAGAAATTGTGGTGAGTTGCACTAAAGATGTTGCCAAGCCCAAAATTACAGGCTGGGTTATGTTTAGAAATAATGAGCTTTATTGCTAAGGCACAGCTGATCCTCTACTAGAATGTTGTGGTCTGTTATGAATGTTGCTAGGCTACTCAGCCATAGTGGTTCCATTCCTGCAAAGATCCAAAGCTGTTGATGCCTTTCATTGCAAGTTGTAGGAAATATATAGAAGTTAACTTGATATCATGAATATTGGGAAAGGATATATATATATATATATATATATATATATATATATATATATATATATATATATATATATATATATATATATATATATATATATATATATATATATATATATATATATATATATATATATATATATATATATATATATATATATATATATATATATATATATATATATATATATATATGTGTGTGTGTGTGTGTGTGTGTGTGTGTGTGTGTGTGTGTGTGTGTGTGTGTGTGTGTGTGTGTGTGTGTGTGTGTGTGTGTGTATTATTTCTGCCTAAAATCAATGTGTCTAAGCTTTCACTATGTCACTACTATGCTGCAAGAAGTGGTATCATTTCAGATATCAGTTACCAACAGTAATAGCAATTACTGATATACCACCCCATAGCACTTAGAGCACTCTCTGGGTGGTTCACAAAGTAATTAGCATTTTGCCACCATAATGCTGGGTACTTATTTTACCGACCTTGGAAGGATGGAAGAAGACTGAGTCAACCTTGAGCCTATCAGAATCAAACTCAGATCATGAGAAGAGTTTTGGCTGCATCTTAACCACTATGCCACAAAGGCTTGTAATACTAACCTGTATTTTCACAAAAATGAGCAAGTCTGTCACTTGTGTCTCACAAGAAAGATACCAAAAAATTTGCTTACATTTATATACTAGCAAGAATACACTGCTATGGCTAAACTTGGAGGAACTTCAGCTAATTTAAACTGTGGTTGCTGAATAAGACAGTATCATCCATATTTTGATTGTGACCTTTTTTTGGGTGTTACATTAAATGAGGGATGGAGGACTGTGGCTCTTACTATTGACTGTGTTGGCTGAAGCTAAGGGGAGCTGTAAGCCAGAAATAGTTGGAGAAAACAGTTAGCCACCCTTGGAAAATGTAAACCATGGCTAATGGGGGAAAAACAAAATAAACCTTTATAAAGTTTGTTTTGTTTGCTTTGTTTAAACCAGAGGTTTGCAAAATTCAACCCTCCAGATGTTTTGGTGCCACAGTTCTGAGACAAGCCACTGTCAAACTCAGTTAACACAAAAACAGATGTGCAGGGGAATCAGCTCAGAGCTTGGTTATCCATCCTGCATGTTCCTGGGTATGCACACTCTGGGAACCCATGCCTGCTGGACAGTCAGTATAAATAAGAGAATTGATTTATATAGTCATTTATGCAGTGGTGGTGCATGAAGTTTTCGCCATAACAAACTAGCCAGTGTCATTGGCTGCATTTCAGCCAATACTTTCTGGCCATGCTTTGTATAGAGTCTGTTCAGAAGGCAATCCAACTGACTTCAGTGACTTAACTGAACCATAAGTAAGTTTATGTAAGATTGTAGGCCCAGGAACACAGGAAGCTGCCATATACTGCCTCATATCATTTGTCCCTTTAGCCCATTGGTTGACAAGAATTTTCCAGCTCTACTGGAGACTCTCTGGGAGTTCAACATGGAACCTTATGCATACAAACCATGTGCTCAGGTTTAATTACAAATCATTCCTTTAATTCAGGGGTTCTCAACATTTTTCAGTTGTAGGCCCAACCATGCCCCCTCAGACAGCTGAGCGGGCCGGACAGGTGCTGTAAAACACATCCGCGACTGTCGCAAATGTGTTTATGACAGCCACAGACTCATTTACAGCTGTAGTAAATGCATTTACACAGCCATAAATGAGTCCATGGCTGATTCCGGTGGCAGCAATGGAGGCGGCTGGAGCAAGGTTGGGGGCTGGATTATTTGGTGCTGTGAGCCAGATCTGGCCCATCGGCCATACGTTGCGAACCCC
Source organism: Bradypodion pumilum (assembly GCA_035047305.1). Taxonomy (NCBI): domain Eukaryota; kingdom Metazoa; phylum Chordata; class Lepidosauria; order Squamata; family Chamaeleonidae; genus Bradypodion; species Bradypodion pumilum. The sequence continues at coordinate 198,564,682 of JAWDJD010000005.1, read as the reverse complement.
TGCTTTAAGTAATGACTGAAAGCAGTACTTCTTTAAAATTAAAAGCATTCTGCTTTAATTCCTCTTTGGCAATAGGAAAAAGCAAACATGATTTATGTATTTCTGTTGGAAGATGACCAAAGAACTCTCTGGATATGAATCTGGAAGTTTATTTTATTATGTAACAAAGACAAGCATTTGCTTGGTTCATCCAGTCATTTATATCCTCTCACCACGGTATCATTTCCAAATAAATACAATTATGTCTCCTGGCATTAACGTTGTTCCACTGTGCTTTTAACAGTACATTAGAGACTAAAGAGAGCAGTGGATTAATGCACAAAGTTTTCACACCAGAAGAAGAAGATTCCAATTGAGTTACATCATCCTCATCAAATGGAAATAAGCATGCTTCGTAATCCTAAACACTAATGGAAGTATGTCCATAGGCCACAAAGCTAGTACAGATGTGCTCTGGCATAGCCCATGAAAATGAGAGGGTGTTTCGGTGAAGGCTTAACTATGTTGATAATGAGTACACCATGGCTCTTTCCTTTTTCTTAAAGGCAGATGTAGAACAGCACAATTTAAAGTGTAAAGGGAGAGGGGTGATTTGTTGGGAGGGGTTAAGCCTTGCTCATTGACTCTGAATTGTGTAATAAAGTACAGTGGTACCTCATACAATTATTTTAATCCATTCCATGGGGCTCGTTGTTGTACGGAACAATTGCTATACGATACATGCATTGTGTAGCGATTTTCATCGTATAACGATATATATATTTTTGCTAAGTGGTTTTTCCCATTGAAAAATTGTTGTACTTTTTTCCATAGGGAAAATTGTTATGTGAGATGCCATTTCCCCCCAAAACCTAATTGTTATGCGGTTTCGTTGCTATACAGGGCAATTGTTGTATGAGGCTCCACTGTATATGAAAACTCTGTTTCTGGGATACATATGTATTATATCTGAGGTCTAAGTACCTTTGCAAAATCAGACTTTTCCCCACAGTAGTGAAACCTAAATGGGCTGGAGCAGAATGAGGAGGGTGTGAAAGGACATCAGCTATAGGTTTTGGCCAACAAAAGGTAGACTTATCCTCCCACATTCTAGATGAGGGATACAACCCTTCTCTACTAATTCTTTTCCAGTACTGAATAACATCATTCTAAGACATGGAAAGCCTTTGTCTGACAAGTTAAATGACATTATTAGTACAGAGCTAAGGAAGATAATGCCAAAAGCATAGAGTGGAGGGAACTTTTACCATTCTTAAAAATGTTTTCAGAGGAGGCAAGGGAGCCCCACTACAAATATCTGACAATTGTTTACAATTTACATGCTTAAAGAGTTAATCTAGAAAGGCCTTTAAAGCAGCTGTGATCCAGTACTTCTGTCTTTTAAAAGGGTTTAGTGTTCAAGGAATGAAGAAGCAGACGAATGAAGTAGTGAAATTCAGCTCTTTATTAGTGGGGTTTGAACACAGTTTGCATGGGGCAAAGCTCAGACTTATATACACTATAAACAGTAACAATAATACAACAAGCCCATTGGCTAACAGAGTGTGCACATTTTTCGATCCACTTATTTGCATAAAAATAGATACATGAGAAAAGATACATTCCGCTCCTGTCAGAAAACACAGTTAACATACATAACATTCTGCCACTAGGTAAAAACAAAATCCTTTAACCAGGATGGCGGTCTAATTTCCCTTCTGGGTCGGACGCTTGGCTGAGCCAGCTCAGGGGCTCGTAGGATGGGCGACCTGACTGGAGTGAGGGATTGACTACAGGGGGAGGATTGTAAACCCAAATTAAAGCCCCATTTGTCAGATGGAGGAGCAGGGGATCACTCAAAACCAAAATCTAATTCTGTGGATGAATAAGACAACTCAGGGTCCCTCCTGTGTGTACTAAGAGTGGAGGGTGACTCCAAACAAAATTGGTCATCATCAATAAAGGAATCCAGAGTGCTAGGCTGGGACAGTGTAGGGGTACACATGGCCGGAGTAGGGAAGCATTCCACAATTTCCCCTTGAAATCAGTCCCTAGAACTCACCTCTGGGTCTAAGTTAGCTTGCTGCTGACTATTACCTCTGCCCCCTGGGTTTAAACAGGTGGGGGCCAACCCTAACGTTGAGTGTCAGTATTCGTCCTGTGGGTCGTTTTCTGGGTCTCAATTGATCCGTGTGCCTCCTCCAGATCAGACCAGTGGCTATTTTGATTCTGTAAGAAACAGGACCAGTCTGATCGATCACAAACCCAGGCACCCACGTAGGGCCACCAGCTGCATAATTGCGGCAATGTACAGGGTCTCCTGGAGAAAAACCCTTCTGGTGTTGGATCGCTATATTTGTGCCTTTGTCCTCCACCCTAGAGGGATCCAATCTGTCCAGCAAGGATGACAGTTTCCTTCACTGGAGCAATTCAGCAGGGGACAGCCCTGAGGCAAGGGGGTGAGCCTATACGTGAAAAGAAACTGGCATAATTTGAGCTCTAAATCCCCTTCACCCATACGCCAAAGTGTGTCCTTAGTTGTGCATGAAGAAAAGCATGATAGAAGTTTAACAATCCTAGAAATGATTGCAATTCGGCTTTACATTTCGGCCTGGGTGCATTCCGCACGGCCGTCACCTTGGAGTCAGAGGGCATGATACCTTGGGGTGTAATGCGGTACCCCAGGAACTCCACATCCCATGCCAAAAACACACATTTGTCTCTTCTTAGACGTAGACCGGCCCTCTCGAAACGTGACAGGATTCGATCGAGCCTAGCCGCTAGTTCAACGGTGTCCTTAGCAGTGAGCAGGACATCATCAAAATATGGCAGGACACCAGGCAACCCTTTCAAAATACGTTCTACAGGAGATTGAAATATTCCGGGGGCCGTATTCACCCCGAATTGTAGTCTAGTTACCTTAAATGCCCCCCTATGTGTTACTATGGTCTGGGCTATGGCAGCAGCAGGAGACACAGTTAATTGTTGGTAAGCCTGGGCAAGGTCAAGTTTTGCGAAGCAATTTCCTCCATGCAAGGAGGCAAGAAGGTGGCTTACCACGGGCACAGGATATGTGTTCGGGCGAATAGCTTTATTGATGGTACACTTGTAGCCAGCGCATATCCTGACCTCCCCGTTACTTTTCAAAGCAGTCACAATTGGTGTCTCCCACTCTGCGGAGTCCACCGGCACTAGGATGCCCTGCCCCACCAGTTTCTCCAGCTCAGCTTCTATCTTCTTTAAAGCAAAGTGTACCCGGCATGGCTTCATCCGGATGGGCCGGACGGTTGGGTTAAGCTCAAAGACAACAGGGGGTCCTTTGTATAAACCTAAACCCTTTTTGAATACCTCAGGATGTGCAGCACAAACGTCCTGGATTAGGTCAGCATCTATCGCGTGGATGCCAGAAAGCCGGATTCCCAGGGGCCTAAACCATTGGGTCCCAATAAGACAGTTAGTGCCCTGCTTAACTACAACCAATGGCAAGGAGTGCAAATGTTTTTGAATTTAACCAAGAAATTACCCACCTCCTGGACCGGAATCTGGCAACTTTTCACATCCCGGAGGGAAGTTTTAAAGGATTTAAGCTTGGGCCAAGATGCAGGGGGAATTCTCAAAAACTCCTGCTGTGGGATTATGGAAAAGGTAGTACCTGAATCCACCTCCATCTTGAAGGGGACATCCTGCAGGCTCAGGTCTGTGAAGAAACGCTCGGTGACAATGCCCACTTGGCACGGCTCAGGCTTGGGTGACACTTTGGCGATGGATGTGTTGTGGTGATGACTCTTCTTGGGCACAGGCGCTGGAGGTCTTTGCTTTCGCTGTTGGCATACCTTAGCAATGTGCCTTCTCCGCCCACAGTTGTGGCATTCTGCGGTGCGGAAGGGGCACTTCTTGCAGTCATGCCGGGCTCCGCAGCCATCACACTTGCAAAGGAATTTCTTCTCCCGATTGTCATGGTGCTCTCGGTGCTTTCATCGGACCACTCGGACTTTTCCCTCTGCATCGCTGGACTCCGATGAAGAGGTGGAACCAGGTGATGCTGAGGAGGATGAAGGTGAACTTTGCTGAGCTTGCACAGCTGAGTCGGTGGCACTGGAGTGGCAATGCTGGAAAGCTTTATCCTGGACCGTGCGGCCTCAGACGCTACTGCCTCTTCTATGACATCCGTGAAGGTTAGCATCTTTCTGATCATGAGGCGACATTAAGCATCTTCGTCCCTCATGCTGGCCAGCAGACGGTCCTGGAGTGCTTCTTCAATGTTGTCCCACTTGCACAGGGTGGCAGCAATGTGCAGTGCGGCGGCGTAGTCTGCAATGGATTCACCGGGTCGCTGCTCTCTTCTGTGGAAGGCTACCCTGGCCGGGAAGATGGTGCCTCCTCAGTGCGGTCATGATTTCTGTGAGCGGCACCACATCCACGTCCCTTGGGACAATGAGGTGAGTTGCCAGCTCAAGTGTCTCAGAACCTCACTGAGCAAGGAAACAGGAGCGCTTCTTGTTTCCGTTGGTGATCTTCTGCGAGGCCATTGCATGGCGGAACTGGGATTCGTATGTTGCCCATTTCTCTGGATGCACTGGGTCGAATGGGCCAATGTTGCTGCCATGTGGGGACGCCATCCCATCCTCGTCGCCAGTTTAGTGTTCAAGGAATGAAGAAGCAGATGAATGAAGTAGTGAAATTCAGCTCTTTATTAGTGGGGTTTGAACACAGTTTGGATGGGGCAAAACTCGGACTTATATACACTATAAACAGTAACATTAACAATAATACAACAATCCCATTGGCTAACAGAGTGTGCACATTTTTGATCCACTTATTTGCATAAGAATAGATACATGAGAAAAGATACATTCCGCTCCTGTTAGAAAACACAGTTAACATACATAACAAAGGGTTAATTGCAGTCTAGTGCAATAAAATAGAATTGGTTTTACCTTGTCGTTGGTATTCTTCTAGTGTTTTCAGTACAGGTATCTGTTGCACCTCCACAATATGCATCTCAGGCAAGCTTGGCAAATTATATGATGGGCTTTATTGGTTCAAGTACTAAAAACTGATTTTGGTTGAAGCTTTGTTTCATGTAGTCATCTGCAAACCACCAATGAGGCTACATATAGTGTTTAATTTATTTTAATTTATTTATTTTAATTGTTCAATATCTACACCGCCCACTCAGCCTAGGCCGACTCAGGGCAGTTCACAATCACAGATAAAACATAATTAAAACTAATTAAAACTACCCACCCCCTAAAAGACATATTGTGTAGTTTGTTTAAAGAATTTTAATCTGTAGCTGAAAACAAAGGAAAGAATTAGCCCTCAGGACAGAATGTAGCCCTCAGGATGTTGTTGGAATATTTCTGTCTAAGGTAAGCTGTCTAGGGTTGAAGGATTTCCAGTCAATCAACATCTGAAGGGCCAGAAATTACCCACTTTTTCTACATATCGTGTAGTTTGTATGCATACTCATTGGATAAGCAGCCACCTAAAACTAAATCAAGTTCTAGGATTAAATTGATCTCTGATGAGTATGATCTCTTGGAGTTGTGGGACTTGGAGAAGATTTGCTTTTAAAAAGCATCACAGCCTTACACATAACTACAATAAAGAATAGCTTGTGAATATTTTGCAACATGTAAACAAACACTAGGTAGAAGTCTAATTAAAAGGGATGACTAAGCATTGGTTGGTTGACTTTTCTCTGTCAATGGGAATTCTTAAAATGTAGAACTTCTCAATTTTTTTCCTTCCAATGATTCACAGGGCCGAGTAAGCTGTACAGGAAGGCTGATGGTCCAAGCTGTCAACCAGAGAGGACGCAGTCCTCGAACACTTCCTAGCCAACCTCACATCAGAAGGTACTGTACTCCTGTGTGAATTTTCCTCAGGATTTTGAGACATGATGAAATCCTTTCTTGTTAGTGACAAAATGAAGCAGTTTTGCATAACTTGATCCTCTTGTATATTTTATATGGCCTAAAACATTGATCTCATATCCTGACTTAGTCAGATTTTTTTGTGAAATAATAACATATAAGCACATACATTGTGGGCTGTAGGGAGAATTCAATTCCCAGACTATATTGCTTGAAAATTGTTGTTGACATTGATATCAACTGCTTGTTGTGCAAAATAATGTTATCATTCAGTTCTCACAATATGCATGGTCGTTATTCAGATAGCTTACAAGAAAACATTTTTTTTCCTAAAAAGTCATACAAATAAATTATAAAACAATAAGCCCAGGAGGCAGTTAAAACATTAAAAAGCATTTGAAGATTTAATGAGTACAAAAGTAAAATAAAAATATATCTGACATTTTTTAAGAGTACAGAAAGTTCCTGGTGAAGGCTTCAAGCATGCCTGGCCAGGGAATGAAGCTCCATGATTTGGGTGCCACCACTGCAAATGTCCCTTCTGTGGTAGCTGTCTGCCTAACTTCAGAAAGTGACAAAACCCATAAAAGGGTGCTAAAAACACATCTCCGCTGTCCGCCATTATGGTAGAGAGGATTTATATAGAGAAGTGTTTCCTAACCTTTGGTTTTTGGACTTCAATTCCCAGAAGCCTAAGTCAATTCCCTAAAGCACTGATCAGCCAAAGTACTGATTTAGGCTTCTGGGAATTGAAATCCAAAAACCAAAGGTTGAGAAACACATGATCTCCAGCCGTGGTCAAAGGTGTTTACAAATTTTCTTTTTCTTTTCTTTTTTAAATTATATGCTTGAATCCATTCATTGTAGTTGATAGAGATAGCTCCAAGCTTTGTGCTGCTGCAAAGTTTACTGTATTAAACATTAAAAATACTGTATGAAGAAAAGATATATAGTCCTTAAGCATGTCACATGTCTACCATGAGAAATAGTAGGGCCAGGTATAGGCCAGAATCCTCTTAGATTGCTGTGCCAGTGATGTCACTGGCAGTGGTAGATTGCTGTGAATTACACATGACCTGAAATCAAAGTAACTCTTGTTAGGGGCAATTTTCAAGTGCTATTGACATCTTCCCTACTAATATACCAGCAGAAGTACACTACATTTTTTTTTTAACCAACGTATGAAATATCTGAGCAGTGTTGTTCTGGAATTTGTTCAGGCAAAGCATTGTAGTGCTGCCTATCTTCCTTCAGTAAAACACCCTTTCATTTTTTTAAAGAAGAGTAGGCTTAGATCCGGGATCAGCTTACTGTAAACAGAAGGTCTCCACACAAAGGAAGAATAAAATGATAATATCTTCTTGCCAATTGTGGAATGTCTTTTCCACCTCTCATGTTACAATCAGGAGGATCCACCAGACCTCTGTTTAGCATCTGCAGGCGGATGAAGACGTTCCTAGAGTGAGAACCCCAGTTGCTTATGTCTGAATCAGGATCCAACCTATGGTCTGAGAAGATTGCTGTAGGATATTAAATTCCGGTTTTGATTAAACTCTTTCCCTCAGTATCATGCTTGTGCAGTGGGAAAAGGTCAATGTATCCCATGTTTCTATGCTTTTATGTCAGAAGGATGAAAATTGTAGCCAGTTATGATATGCTCATTGGAAGGTCAAATAGTAAAGACGAAGCTAAAATACTTTGGACATCAAATGAAAAGGGAGGATTCACTTGAGAAGGCATTGATGTTGGGAAAGGTGGAGGGCAAAAGAAGAAGGGGGAGGCCAAAGATGAGATGGCTAGATGGTATTGTAGACACAATGGGCACAGAGCTGGGAGGGCTGAGGGGGATGGTGGAGGACAGAGGCGCCTGGAGGAAAATGGTCCATGGGGTCGCAAAAGGTCGGAGTCAACTGTGCGACTGAACAACAACAACATGATATGGAAAAGTAAGAGGGGAAATGTAGAAAGGCTGAAAGAAGCAGTAATGTGCATGATCCAGCCAAATACTGAGCATTTGTGAGCTCCATTCATTTTTCATGAAATAATTCAAAATATGCTACAGTGTGTTCCTCACTGAACTGGACTTGATAAATTTAAGAAGGTGGTGACCAGTGTTTGATTCTCCCTCCCTGGCCCAGCCTGTATGACTTAATTTTGATCTAGACCAGGCATTCGCAACCTATAGCCCATGGGCCTAATTGGGCCTGTGCATATCATTAATCCAGCCCACAGTGGTCACCTGGGCACCTCTAGGAACGCCCCCACCCACACCCACCACTGGAAGACGTGAGATGTCATTTACCGCAGCGATGGTGATCACATTGGTTTAGCAGTATTTTTCACAGTCTCCGCCACTTCGCCTGGCAGCAGGAGGCATTAGGAAGCATAATCGCTCTGTTTGGGGTCTTTCTGACACTCCTCCATGGTGATTCGGCAGGGAAAGCACACCATTCTGGGACTTCCGGTACTGGGCAGAGCTTATGTCAACACCTGTGTTCCCAGCACGGAACCAGGGAGTCCCAAAATGGCATGCTTTCCCTGCAGAAGCACCATGGAGGAGCATTAGAAAGACCCCAAAATGGAGCGATAATGCACCCCAAAGCCTCCCGCTGCTGGGAGAAGTGGTGGAGACTGTGAAAAATGCTGCTAAACCAATGTGATTGCCGCAGCCAATCATGACGATGAAATCGTAAGCACGGGGAGCAACCTGCCTCCGGCCCCCACAGCTGCATGTCTGGCCCGTGGCGGGAAAACGTTGCAAACCCCAGATCTAGAGAGAGGCGCATTGAGATTAACTGTTTTGTAGAGTTTTACTGATTTTCTAGTAAGGTGCATGTACATAGGAAATATATTCAAAATTAATTGAAACATGATGGTGATGCTAACATCTGGCACTTCATATATTTTCAAGCTTCTGTCAACACTCAGTTCTGAATGTGTATTTAATAGAGCAAACCTTATGTGGCTCATAAACCTGGAGCTTCATTTCTGTTCTTCGAGGCATTTATCTTACATATTTTATAGAATTTTTATTTTATTTATTTTTTTAAAATGTATTTTAACTTGTTTTATCAGGATTGTAGTTTTTGCTTTTGTCGTAACTAGTATATTTAATTATTTTTGATGTGATTTGATTGTTTTATATAATATTTCCCTCACAGGGAAAAAGGCAGGGTTGAAATAGAATAAGTAAATCAGTGCCATAATTAAGATCTTTCACCCCTCTCTCACTCTAAATATCTGTACTCTGGTAAAGGTAAAGGTAAATGTTTCCCTTGTTCAAAAGCCAGTCCTATCCGACTCTAGGGTTCAATGCTCATCTCTGTTTCAAAGCTGAAGAGCCAAGTGCTATCTGCTTCTGCAGACGTTTCCGTGGTCATGTGATAGGCATGACTAGACACCGGAGCGCACAGAACACTATCTACTTGCAATGTCTTGCTTTCGAACTGCTAGGTTGGCAGGAGCTAGGACAAAGATGGGAGCTCATTCTGTCCTGCAGTACTCGGGAATCGAACTGCTGATCTTCTGCCTCCCAGTCAGCATCTTAGCCACTTGAGCCACCTAGAAATTATTTAGGACAGATATGTAAAACCCATTCATCTCAAGCCAGCTCAAATTTTAATTTGTAAAGAATGTAATTCTGGGACATGAGGGTGTTTAAAAGTGAAGAAGCAGAATGTTGTATAGAATCCACTCTTGTGCAGATTTGCCATGGTTATACACTTTCATTTACACTTGTTAGGAAATCTTGGAGTTCTGCTTTAGAACACAGATTTTGCTTCTAGCTGGGGGGTTTTTTCTTCCTCTTTTGGGAGTGTTTATATATGGACAAGCTGATTCTCATTACTTTCCATTGACTATGCAAGACACAAGTCAATATGAATCAGCCCAGATTGCGCCCCCCCCCCCCAATCTGTAGTGGGCTTTTTGCCTCCACTATTGGGACTTCAACCTTTTGGGAATCAAATGCATTCCCATCAGTTCAGACAGTGGGGGATGTGCTGGCTCAGTGGTTAAGAATCTTGCCTTGTTAGCTGGAAGGCCAACAAGTCAGCAGTTCGAGACACGGGTACTGCATGACAGATTGAGTGTCGGTCTCTGTCCCAGCTCCTTTCTGGGGACATGAAAGGAGCCTCATTCGGGCGTTCCCTGAGCAGAGTCTCCTGCAAAAATCCTTTCAACCCAGAATAATTTCTGACACCAAATTATTACTTAGTTCAGACAATGTGAGTGCTTGATCTGGTGATTTTTAGTGTTCAGTTTGAAGTCTTTCGGGCCCACCTGCAACAGCAGTGATTGAGACACTGGCTGTCATTTGATTCCTCTCTTCCCTACCCTTGGCGCATTGGTCTGCTTGTTTTCCTCTTCCATTCCTGTTCCCTTTCTTTCTTTCTTTCTTTTCTTTCTCTATCTATCTATCTATCTCACTCTCTCTCTTCCCCCCTTTTAAAGACTTGCTGCTCTAGTGCTAAGACAGCTCAGTGACCAAAGAGGTTGTCAGAGAGAGAAATGAGAAACTTGTCATTCAGCCTTGTTTCCAGCTTGTTAAGGTAGCTGCTCTAACCATGCTTCCTGCAAATCTGGATGGCCAGAGCCGAGCTGCCTTGACAAAGTGAAAACAAGGCTAAATGAAGCAGCATCTTTGAAATAAAGACAAAATAAATTGATAGAGGAAAGGAAAACAAACAGGTCTGGTCCAGGCACCTGGGGAGGAGAGGCATCAAATGGTTAATAAATTGCAAAGAAGCCCAAGTGCCAGTTTCCTTCCCTTTTTTTGCTGACTCCTGCGTGACTGTTTGAAGCAAATTAACCTGGGGAAACCTGACTTCCCGGGTGCACCTTTGCAGTGGATCCATTCACATATCCCCCAATTGGTAACTCTATCTTTTCTCTCTGTCATTACCACTCATTCATTTAACCCAGGAGTTCTCAACCTTTTAAAACCGGGGCTTGGGTCACACTCCCTCAGGCAGCATCGGGGGCTGGATGGCCATTTTGCCCTTCCTCATGGCACTTCCTGTTGTGGTGGAGGTGGCGGTGGGGCCACATGAAATGGTGCCATGGGTTGCATCTGGCCCACAGGCCACAGGTTGAGAATCCTTTCTTTAACCCAAGCTAGCCTTACTCCCAACTCTATGAAATGTCTTCCTTCGTGACTTTTTTCCTGACCTGCTGAACAGCATACCTGCTCTGGAAATAAAATGTTTCCATGAGGATGCTATCATTTTCTATACTGTTTCTTGTCTAATGTGGCATTACCATGGAGTACCTCTGCTAAGACAATGCAAACTACGCCTCCTTTTCAGTGATCAGAAGTCTTCATCCATGAACAGAATATGGAGTAGAACTGTGGGGTCCAACCCAATATGGCCAGGCAGCTCTATTATGAAGATGCTTCCTCTAGTACCAATCTCATTACCCAGGCAGCAATCTGAGGACACTTTTTGCAGGGAGGAATAGACAGACTTTCTCAGCCTAGTAATCCTATAAATTCATCCTCTTCTGTGGATTCTACTAATGGTTAAGGTGCTAGGCTTGGAGACTGGAAAGATGGGTTCGACACCCGAGAGCTGCATGATGGGACCCTCATTCGGATATCCCCTACAAAAATCCTTTCAACCCAGAACAATCTCTCACATGAAAATGAACGATCTTGAATGGCAATAGCATATTATTTCCAGAACTAATGAAGTTGCATTTGGACCTAAACTAACATGGACTTTGCCCCTTCATATAGTTTGTTCATTCTTCAACAGGCAGATCTAGAAATACATTTTTAAAAATAAAAGCTTTTTTTCTTTTCTTGGTCTCTCTCATTCTGTCTCTCACACACCCATGTATTTGTAGCCCTGGTTTTCCATACAGACTAAATATATAAGAAAGGTAAGCCTGCTCGTACCACCCCATGTTTACTCAAGCCTATGTGAGTGGAACTCTGCTTATTTCTGAAAACTGTGAAATCTTTTTTTTTTCATCCACCCGTCCAAATGAAAATGTATGTTAAGGTATGTCCACTTGATTAGATATAGCCTGGCAATGTTACAGAGAGCTACAATTGTAGGACTACTTTCAGAGCAACTTTATACATTATACACGTACAGAGAGAGAAATTGACCTCATCTAAGCTTATCTATTTTGCTGATTTCTAACAGACCTCGATCTCGATCGAGAGATAGTGGAGACGAAAATGAACCCATCCAGGAGCGCTTCTTCCGACCTCATTTTTTGCAGGCCCCAGGAGACCTGATCGTTCAAGAAGGAAAGCTTTGCAGAATGGACTGCAAGGTACATTTGTAATGTTATTTCAACCTTTGATCAGCTATCATAGGTCAAATCATGTGTCAGTTGGGTTTTTCTAAGTGTGCTATACTTCTCTCTTTTTTCTTTTCTTTTTTGAGAACTCTTAAGTGGGTGATTTTGGTTGATAAGCCTAAGAGGTAGATTATACTCTTCCCCGCCCCATCCCCTTAAAACTGTCATACTAATGCATATTGAGAGGCAGTTCCATAAAAACAGTGTTGCATCTTGATTGCTAATCAGATCACTACATAGATGTGTAGGCTGAATTTCAATGCCACGTGTTACATCCAGGTACATATGATATGTTATTAAAAAGTTAATGTTTAAAAAACTTACTTATCTGTAAGTGCAGCTTTGTAACATCAGGTTCATAAATGAAATGCTTGCTCCCTCTAGTGGCTAAGAAGTAATTCATCTGCCAAATTGCCTGAGACTTGAATCCTATACCTACTCACATGGGATTAAATCTCACTTTACCCAGTTCTAATGGTAATTTCTTCTCACCAGAATGACATGGAAATGGAAACTGCTGCAAAAATGGCAACAAAAGTTAGAGAAGGAAAGAGGAAAGGAATATGTTGAGAAGAAGACATTCTGTATTGTATCAGAAATTAAATACTCTCTACTTTGGTACTCCTACATCTGATTAATATATTCAAAGCTCAGGAAAAAAATATATTTTTAGACTATAGATCACAGAATTACCCCAGGGATTTTCCAGGCTATCTGAGGAATACCCTGAATCGAAAATATTTTTAAATAGTGTTTGTCTTTTGTGCATACCTTCAATCACTATTAGGGTCAATTAGCTGATTGCCCAGCCTTGGCCAGGGTGTTTTTTTTAATTTTCTTTTGGAAATGGGCCTTTCAGTGATTTATTGTGACCCTGATTCTCTCCTCTGTCATGTGTGCATACATTAAGTGTTGGGCCTGTGCTCTTTGTTTTATTTCATGTTGGTAGTTTTCCCTCCTGGCTTCCCTGATTGAAGGTTTCCCTTCTGTGTTTTGTCCCATGCATGAATGTTTGTTGGTGTGTTAAAGTAAAGGTAAAGGTTTCCCTTGCTCGAAAGCCAGTCGTATCTGACTCTAAGGTGCAGTGCTCATCTGTTTCAAAGCTGAAGAGCCAGCGCTGTCTGCTGCTGTAGACGTTCCCGTGGTCATGTGGCAGGCATGACTAGACACCGAAGCGCACGGAACGCTGTTTACCTTCCCACCGAAGTGGTCCCTATTTATCTACTTGCAATTTCTTGCTTTTGAACTGCTAGGTTGGCAGGAGCTAGGACAAAGACAGGAGCTCATTCCGTCCTGCAGTACTTGGGAATCGAACTGCTGACCTTCCACCTCCCAGTCAGCATCTTAGGCACTTGAGCCACTGCAGTCCTTGGTGTGTTAGTTGGTGTTTTTACTTTTTGAGGGGTAAGCGTTAATGTGTTCTCTGCTGTTCCATCCTCACTGTGTGGATGTGTTGTGTGTTGGCCTCTGGTGTTTTTTCCTTGTGGGAAACCCATTGTCTCCCATTATTCTATTTTGGCTTTCCTATTTGTCCCCCCGTCCCCCATTCTTTTATTTTGGCTTAAGAGTTTTTTTTAAAAAAAAGAGTTAGATACTCTATACTTTGGTACTCCTACATCTGTTTAAAATATTCAAAGATCAGAGCAAATATTTTTGGACTATAGATCACAGAATACCCAGGGATTTTTCAGGCTATCTGAGGAATACCCTGAATTGAAAATATTTTTAATTAGTGTTTGCCTTTTGTGCATACCTTCAATCACTATTAGGGTCAATACAGCTTATCCACTTTCAGGTTTTTCCCCAAGAGTTTTTCATGGAATTTAAAAGTGCTCAGAACATTCTTCATTGAGAGAACTGGATACAGATCAGCATCTGTAAAGAGAAAGGCCACGTATTTCCTACAAGCATTGTAGTTCTAAATTTAAGATTATAAGACCAGAAAGTTAGGCAGACCTCTAGAGGTGCTTTGAAACTAACTGGTACAGTATAGACTAATTCCCTCCCATTGGTTTGAATCGGTAGAGACAAAAATACATCTGGGCGAAAAGAAAGGGACATTTCAACCCTCACTTTCAGTGCTGCTGGCATTAGCCCAGCAATGCATTGTATATTTTGCTGATGGTTAAAATTCAGTGGCTCATCCCCATTCCTTTTACCTTCTTACCATTCCAAAAAATACAAAAATGAAAAGAAATCTAATTTAGAGAGTTTGGGGGCTTTTCTTTACAGAATTAAGTAATCAAGAGCTTCAGATTGTTTGCTTATAAAATCTACCTGATAATACTATTGCTGAAATAGTCCCCACCCTATTTTTAAAGCAGTAATTTTGTTAACAAAACACATCTTTCAGTTAGCTGAGAGTAGTTCAAAGCACTATGATGACTGGTATAAAGTTGGAATGGAAATTGGCGTTCAGCGGAAGATTCCCAACGCATTCCAGCTTTAAAATAAATAATTATCCCACAGTGGTTGGCTCTATGCAGAAATGGGGGTGGGGGAGATAGTGATAGGTCATAATCAAAGGCAAAATATATGAGGTGATGATGGATGGGACATGGAATCCTTTCCTTTGATGTGTCTGATACTTAATTCTGGTTAAATAACTTCTATTCATATAGAACACCTTGACATTGGACTGTTATGCCCCCTTCAGGCATAGCAGGCAAGTGCTGAATGACTTTGATGTATTTATGGTATCACAATACACATAGTATACTGAGCAGGTGCTGATTTCCCCCCCCCCCCCTATCTTTTTCTGTTTCTCACTGAGGTTTCTGCTTCTGTTTTAAGGTCAGCGGCTTGCCAACCCCAGATATCAGCTGGCAACTGAATGGAAGAGTAATACGTTCTGACACCGCCCACAAAATGCTTGTACGTGAAAATGGTGTCCATTCCCTGATCATAGAGCACGTCACAGCAAGGGATGCTGGCATCTATACCTGTGTTGCCACTAACCGAGCTGGTCAGAACACATTCAGCCTGGAACTAATTGTTGCAGGTAATATTTCCATTCCATGAACCTTGCACAATCATACAAGAAAGTGTCATTTATTCTCATACTTATGAACTCCCTAAATTATTATGATCACAGTTGCATGGAGTTATTCCTGTTCTCCTTCATAAAATTCAGGGCAGTGGTCCCCAACCTTCAGGGACACAGGGGCTGCATTAGAGCGCCCAGTGCCTAAAAATATAACGAAATTATAGTTAGCCATTCCTTCTGGTGGAAAGAACCAAATAGTAGTGACCATGTGACATGTGACTGTGTTCCTGATAAACAATATTACATAATTCCGAGCAATTCTTGCTTATTGTTACACCTAAACATTGAATGCTGTTGTGGGAGTCATACCTGTCAACCCGCGGCTCCGGAAAAACGGGACCTGCACACATCGCTTGTGCGCAGGTCGTGTTCCACGCATGTGTGGAAAAGTTTTACCCCTTGCACGCATGCGCGGAAGCACTACGCCACTTGCGCAGCCCTTATGCAAGCGATGTAGCTCTTTCGCACATGCGTGGAAGGGGTAAAACCCTTCCACGCATGCGCGGAAAGTGTTTCCCCCACTGCCAAATTACGGGGTTTTGGCAGCGGGGGCCGGGTTATGACATCAATCGGCGTCAATTTACGGGGTAATCCCGGCCAAATCGGGAAGGTTGACAGGTATGGTGGGAGTAGTTATAGTATCTTTCCCTAAACCTCTGGGGAGAATTAGGTCCTTGTGCAGGAGTACACATTTAATAAATAGCAGGTGATGGATATTTCTCTTTCCCCAGTGCTACTGCATTTCATTTGTTTCTTAGAATGACAAATCAGTGTGCAATTTTATTTCAATATATAGGGGACAAATCCTGTTTTCCTTTTCTTTTACAGCTAAAGAAGCGCACAAACCACCAGTATTTGTAGAGAAACTGCAGAACACAGGAGTCGCTGAAGGGTATCCCGTGCGACTGGAATGCCGGGTTTTCGGTGTGCCCCACCCTCAGATCTTCTGGAAGAAAGAAAACGAGTCACTCACGTACAATACTGACAGAGTGAGGTTCGTCTCCTTTTACCCTGACTAATTTCTGGAGCTTTCCTACATAGTCAGCTATAGTAATACTTTATGTGTGACTCTTTGTATTAGGGGGGTTTCCAAGTGTTGAATAAGTGAAAGTTATGAAACTTGGTAAAGTAGTTACTCTAAGTGGGAACTCTAGAAAACTCTGCTAAAAAGCTTAAAGATGTATTTTAATTTTTAATTACAAAGTCTTTATTTTTCTAATCAAGGGATTGAACTATTCAATTTTTTTCTCATTCATATTTGAATCTAGTTATTAGGGATAAAAATCATATATGTGTGCACCCATCTCACTAATATTTATTTTTACTCTCTCATAGCATGCACCAGGATAATCATGGTTACATCTGCCTGCTTATTCAGGGAGCTACAAAAGAAGACGCTGGCTGGTACACTGTGTCAGCAAAGAATGAGGCTGGGATTGTATCCTGCACAGCAAGGCTGGATGTCTATAGTAAGCTACTCTTCGGATTAGCCCAAACTTAACCCTGCTCCCTATTGAATAGCAGTGTTTGGCTCATATTCATTGCTCGTTGGGTCAAACTTACCTGTGAAATATACGGTTCCCTACAGCCCTCTACTCCTGTGATGGGCATCAGCAGGTTTGCACCAGTTCGCCAGAACTGGTAGCAGAAATTCTGGCTGGCTGCGCCCATCCAAGTTTTGAAATAAAGTAGTCCTAATTTGGGTGCAACGCTGGGCTTCCCCCCCGGCCACGGCCACTATACCACGCCCATAGCGTGGTAGTAAAAAAAATTTGAGCCCACCACTGCTCTACTCATGTTGGGATTCAATTTTACTACCTACTCTGTGGGCATGGTATGGTGGACCACCAGGGGGAAAGCCCTGCGTTGCACCCGAATTAGGACTACTTTATTCAAATCTTGGATGGGCGGAGCCAGCCAGAATTTCTGCTACCGGTTCTGGCAAACTGGGGAAAACCTGCTGAAGCCCACCACTGCTGTACTCACAATTTTCTGGGGTCAGTTCCAGTACCTGCTGGGTGTAGTCTGTACCAGTCATTTTGTGGGAGTATTTCCACTTTGTCATTCTCTGCATGGCTCATGCTTTCCTTCAGTTCAGATATGTCAAGTGAATTTGGTATACATTTATCCAATTGGTTGCAAGCATCCAGCCATGCTTCACAGATCTCTGGTGAATTAGATTTCCCCAGGACTGGTTTGGAAATTTTAATTCTCAAATAAGATAGTTTAAGAGTACATTTTAAAATTTTGGTGCATATGAGAGAAACACAAAGATTATATTGATGAACTCAAATAAAATAGCTTGATCAGCTTCAAATCCCTGAAAGATATAATCAATTGTGACTCCCAATTTGTTGTTGTGTGATGTCTAGAAAGACCTTTAGTGTTTGACCTGTTGAAAATGAGTGATATTTGTAAGGCCTTCCACTTGCACAAAAAGAAGAGGCAAGAAAAGTGAGCAGAAATAGTGCACAAACAGGGTGGAGATGCAAAGAGAATACCTGTCAAGTATCCCAGATTGACCGGGAAATCCCGTATTTTGGCGCATGTTCCTCCCCTTTCCCGGCGCCGTCCTATATTTAGAACGGCAGGGAAAGGGGTTAATGCACATGTGCGCACATGCAGAACCCATCTGTGCATGCACAAACATGTTCTGTGCATGCACAAAGGGGTTCTGCACATTTGCAATGGAGTTTTTCCTGCACATGCATACCCAGGCCAGAGCAGTTGCCGTATTTTCCGGAGCAGCGCTTGACGGGTATGGCAAAGAGGTCTTTAGGGTTGGAATAAAGTAGAGGGTAATTGAGAGAAAAGATCCTGAAACACCAGTGATGCTATAGAAGACTAATAATAATTGCATGTTGTCAAGTCAATTATGATGTATTGTGACCCTTTTTTAAGGTAGAGAATACACAGAAGTGGTTTACCTTTCTCTTCTTCTGGGGGCGCCATGGGACTATGCAGCTTGCCCAAGGTGACACAGGTTGGCTCTCCTTCCAGGAGGCATAGTGGACATTTGAACTCTCCAACCTTTAAACCACTGAGCTATCTGGACAGCCACATTAGAAAACACTGTAATACCTGTTCTGTTTAGTAGCGCTACTGACTATACCTACAAACCTACACTTGAAGCCCAGCAGATCTTCCCTGCACATACATTCCATCCACTTCACTGACAGATAAGATTGCTTATTTGACTAAGCAAGAGAATGACCCTAGACATCCTCTAAACAGTTATATGCCTCATGTCTGCCAGCTCAGATCCAGGAAGAGCTTAATGGCAAGAACATTCTTGAGGGTATTATTATTATTATTATTATTATTATTATTATTATTATTATTATTATTATTATTATTATTATTATTATTATTATTATTATTATTATTATTATTATTATTATTGTTTAGACTTCTATACCGCTTTCCTTCCCATATGCAAGAGCAAAACCAAATTAGAAGGTGGAGGAAAGAGTTCACTGGATAATAACATTAGAGGATACAGCTGAGGAGCTCCACCTCCCCTACATCACTTGGAGGACCCCGAATAGGCTGAGGGTTGGAGTCCCTAAATGCAAGACTGACATGCTCTAGTGGGGGCTGCTGGCAGAGAACACCACACTGTGTGAATTTGGAAAGCTACAGAAACCTGGCTCCTGGCTCCTTTACTGGTCTGCCGATTACTGCCAGAAACATGCACCATTGAGGACTTGAGCTTAGCCAATGACAAGGCCAAGAAAATTAATACATTTTGGTAGTCCAAAGTTTGATCTGGACATGGAAGTAGTAGACTGACAGATCTCTTTTGCCTTACCAGAGTAAAAGTCTTTATTTTTAGAAGAGCACCTCATAACTAGGGGATAAGATACTGTACATCCATTGCTTCATAGCTATAGTGAAACTGTAGTATTTCTGCTGCAATAATAACCCGTTCTTTTTCATTCTGCAGCTCAGTGGCAGCAACAGCCCCAGATGACCAAGCCAAAGAAGGTGCGTCCCTCTGCTAGTCGATATGCAGCACTTTCTGACCAAGGACTAGACATCAAAGCTGCGTTTCAGCCAGAAGCAAACCCAGCGCATCTGACACTGCAATCTGGATTGGTAGAAAGTGATGATTTGTAAATCTTAGTTATCAGCGCTTATATTTTCTTTTAAAGTAAAAACACTGAAAGCCATTGTCTTGATGACCAATGATAATTTATGCCACTTTATGTGAAAGGCAGACACCTGTGTGTGCAAAAGATAACACACTTTGATCACATATTTCATGCTGATTGTAACACATGAAGAATAGGTACTCAGTGTTCAGTAGAAATGTACTGCCCATGCATGCAAGCATCCCCTTAACCATAACCATTTTTTTTTTACTATATGGGTAGCGCTACTTTGAACAGTCATATTCACAAATGCTAAATGCTGAAGTGAATGTGGTTTTTTAAAAGCAAGCGTGCTGCCGAACCTCTCACCAAGTGCCTTTAGAAGCTGTGGGCCCCGTTGATAATGCTTGCCAATTGACTGGGCCTCAGCACAACTGCAGGTTTATGAAAATGTGCAATACTGTAGGAATAAAACAAGATGGCAAACCGAAGTGAAATGTTTTGCTATGAATGGCTTTCTAGTCACAGAAGGCAAAGGAACTAATTGCATTAATTGTGCTTGTTGTAGTCAAGGAGATTTCACACTTGAAGGCTTCAGTTGACTTTTGCCAATTAAGAAGTGGCTAACCTCTAAATGTGCTGCCAGGGGAAACTGACCATAAAATAATTTAAAATATGGACAGTACAATGGGGCTATTTTACAGTGTTCGATTTGCAGTGGGATGTAACAAGCAAAAGGCTAGACCTTCCTCAGAGGAAAACATTGCAGTTCATCTCTCTAAAATTCCATGGTTTTCTGAATGCTTAAGAATACTGGAGATTTGAATGACCTCTGTTAACAAAAAAGTGTATAATTAAGAGTATAAAGTAAGTGGGGGAAAGGAATGAGTCTGCAATATGGATACAGTATAATAATCAGGTACTATAACGAATAGCTGGGTAGGTATGGGGGGGGGGCTGCAGAATGTTAAGGAAATGGTGTTACATTTAAACACTGTGTGCATGTGTGCTAGATGTTACATTTTTTGAGTTCTTGCTTACTGCAGCATGAACAATAACCTGCCTATAGCTGGGACCTTGTGGAGCTGATAAAAAAAAAGTTGTTAAGTCTCTAAAATACAGACCAGTTCAGTTGGACTTTCAACTAGATTGGATTCAAAAATAACTCATTTTAATTGGACTGAAGATCTTTGGCAAAAATTTAAAAAAGTGGTTTGGATGGTACAAGGGTACTTTACTACAAAACGAGAACACTGTATTCCATATATGAAGCACGTTTATAATACTTTATTTATAATAAAAATATTGATTCTTTATCTCAATTCAGTTATTCAAATGCAGTACTTTTTTAAAAAGTTTTGTATTATGTACCACACCGTATATCTTGCATTACTGTTATACATGTATTGCTTTGCATCTCATTGTTAAGTACACAAACCAGGTTTTTAGTTACTAATACCAACTTCTACCGTTTTCTATGCAAACTGCTGCAGATAGCTAGTCTCAGTTACAGGAATTTCTTAGCTATTTTGTCATACACAATTTGTATGAAACTGTCCTGTCATCCTTTAGCCAGGTATTTTGTATTATTCACTTACCAAATTCTTCTCAAATGTGACTTACTAACCTATTATTTGTTTAGCTTCACTACTAGCATTTTGCTTCTTTTTATTTGTATTTATAAAAAAATGTACAATCATATTACTTTGGATTGTTGTGCTGATATGTGGGTTTAACATCAATAAATATTGCATAAATCAATAATTTGCAGGGAGATTTTATTTATTTATTTATTTTTGTAAAACAGTTACATTTAGCAAAATTTGAAGAATTCAAATAAAACTATAATCAGGTTTACAATCCTACTGCATGGTTGAAGTGGGTCCATGGGTTGAGATTGTATCTTACGTTTGCTCCCTATTCTTTGTTCTTAAGTATTCTGGTACATAAATCCTATGAAAGCATTCAGTAAGGATCAATTGTAAGATTAACTGGGAGTATGAAGAGAAAACCTTCTGTACATATTGCTTCCACTCCTTCACCATTAACACCTAATGCAGATTTATTCCTCAATTGTAAAATGTTTGAGTGACTCCTAATATAAATGAATTAATGACTTAATAAGGCTTGTGTCCTACTAAGCCATTGCCTAACTTTTAGAGCAAAGTTACTTCCTGTACTGTTTGAACTCACTGCTTTGTCTTTGTTTGAAGTCATTAAGAGCCTCTAATATGATACACAGGCCTTCAATGGCCCTGCTATATACATTATGTCATAAATTGATATCAAAACCATTAGCTTTTAGTCATAGGAGTAGGCAGTAAATCAGGGGTTCCCAACCTACGGCCCACAGGCCAGTCCCAGCCTGTGACGCCATTCTATCCGGCCCATTGTGGCCTCCATCGCACCCAGAAGTGGAAGCACGTGCCTTTATGTCAGCCATAAAACGTGCCCACGGCTGTCGTAAATGCAGAAGTGGGCACATTTATGACAGCCATAAATGCACCTGCTTCCAGTTCTAGGGGGAATGGTCTGGCCCACTCAGCTGTCTGGGGACGTGAAATGTTTGGCCACCCCTGAAGTAAATGAACATTACTTCTTACTTTAAGCATACTGTACTACACTGAATATTTAACAGCCTGATCCTACACAAGATGTTGGGAAAGAAAGTCTAAATAAAAGAAATCCTCTGCACCCACATATGTTGCACTTCACAGTTTTCCTAGCTCCTGGTAGAAGTCTTCTGTATGCCTTATCTGGGGGGAGGGACATTACCTGTAGAATTCTTACCTCTGAAATTCCCATGTAACAACCAAAACAGTGTGGATAGTACAATTATTGGAGGTAAAATGACTTTTATCTGGGTACTGAAAAGCTGAGGATGTGGCAGTAAGTGAAGAAGATCCAAAATAGTCCAATATTCTTCTTTCCTGGATGTTGATATTTCAGGAAAATATGCCGAATAGCCAGTCTATGACAGGATCTAGAGTAGGGGTTCCCAACCTAATGCCTGTGGGCCAGATCTGGCCCATGGCACCACTTCATGTGATCCCCCACCCCTCCAAGGGCATTTGAGAAACAAAATGGCCACCCCATTTGAAGCTGTTGGGGCAAAATGGCCATCCAGCCCTCAAAGCTGACTGAGAGAGCGTGACTGGGCTTGAAAAGGTTGAGAACCCCTGATCTAGAGCTACAGCAAACCAATTTCCCTTTACCCATAGATAACACTACACCAAGAACTCTCATCTTCTGTCCTCTAAGGTGTCATGGTCATTCAAAGGATGCCATTTATTCTTTTCATTTACTATGTGTTATAGTAAAATATTTAGCCAATTAAGAGTTAAGATACCTGTCAATCAAGAAGATTGTTGCAAACCCCACATGTGCCAGTTAGCATACATGCTCACAGGCATCAGTTCAAGGACACCCAGTCTGAGAATTTGATAGTTCGATCCATCACATGAAGATGCCATCGAGATGGAATCTAAGATAAGCACCTCACGTAACTCACAGCTGCATGCTCAGCTGGAAGGCCAGATATCCCCAGACGTCATATTAGGGGAATTTTCACATACAGAATTTGAGATGGGAGGTGTGAGTGGGTAAAACATATAAAAACCCCAGGATTTTACATCTCGCTAGCAGACACCCCAATTTCAGGGGTCACTCTGCCCATTTGTCCTTTCACTATGCCTTGAATGGGAGACCCCAAGTCGAACATTCATGGGGACAGGAAGATGCCCACTTTTTACCTATTTAGCTAACTTAGCCATTTCTATTTCTTTTATGTTAAGTGTTATATTTGAGGGATTGCCAGAAGATGACAATGGAATGGCCTTGAAAGTTTCGTTTCCCTGCAAAGAGTGCTATCTGGACTTCAGGAGTTTCATTTTGGTGAGGTAACTCCCCTCCAACCCCTGGCTAGCTGAACTCTGCAAAGTGTCATCAAAGGGAGGGGTGGCATCAGATGGGCTATCTAGGAAACTGGACACCTCCAAGGTCCAGAATCGCCATTTTAATTACCAGTCTAATTCTGGGAGCCGAGAGGTCCACGCACCTCAAAACACGGTCTGCCAAAGCAGCAAAACCTCTCCTAAGCCAAGTTAGCCCTGGTCAGGCCATTAAGGTAAATTCCATTAAGGGGGCCCGTCTGTGTCAGCCTCAGCACTATAAACACCACATTCCCAACATAAGGAATATTCTAAATTTAATAGTACACCAGGCACGAAAGTCAACTGATGTCAAATTCAGTCTCTAGTTTGTCTGGTACAGGGATTTTGTGTCTTGGGAGAGGGGAGGTTCTGCTGCCAACCAAGTCAAGAACCTATGCACTTCAATATCAAGTCCTGGAGGTTCTTCTTTATGGTCTCGGTAAATCACATATATACTGTACATTATTTTGCACCCGTGCAAAAGCTCATTGGAATTTTACAGAACTGAAAATTAAAGCTGTTTCGGCAAAGGGACAGTATCACCCTACTGTTCATGTCAGCATGCCTTACACTTTTGCTGCTTCTTTTCTCACTGCCATGAAGCAAATGTCTCCCACTGTCTCCCAGAATTAATAAGGCGAGAAGCTACCCGTAGATACTCGAGTAAAAGCTGACCCGAATATAAGCCGAGCTACCTCATTTTGACCTGAAAACCCAGGGAAATAAATTGACCCGAGTATAAGCCGAGGGTGGGAATTGCAACAGCTGCTAGTGAGATTCAATAATCAAAATACATGAAAATATGGTAAAATTAAATTGTTGGCGCATCTCAATCCAGCACAGTCTTGGGACCCTCGTGGTCATTGACCCGAGTATAAGCCATGTCCCCCTTTTGGGGCTAAAAAACTCAGCTTATACTCGAGTGTATATGGTATGTGCTTCAATATAGGGTATTGGAGGATTCACAACATAACTGCCATCTTTTTCCCTCAAGAGATTAGAAAAGTCAATTAACTCTACTGAGGTGAAGTCTTACACTACTAACACACTTCAGCTTGACTGTTTGCATTTGCAGTCTCCATCTTAGAATTTTAGTTTAAATACAAAGCAGGTCCTGCAGCTTCTGGCAATCTATCCAGGAGAGTTTTGGGATTCTTCTGCTTGTCCCTACAAGTTCAGCACTCCCCAACCTGCTGAATAGCCTTGCACAATTTGAAAACTTGCTGTTTCTGACATTTTCATCTGTGACTTCTTCAACATGGATCATAGTTATGTTTCTTTTCATATAACAACCAGACCCTACGTAGTTACAGGTCCGTGCAAATTGTAAGCGACAATCTCTTTAAATTGTTGATATGCAGAAGAGGCCGCATTCATGCTGCTTCTTAACATATCTTACATTCCATTTGAATTGAGCTTTAAAAATATACCAGTAGTGAACAAGGTGCGCACCATACTATTGATGCTGTCTGGCTGAGGCGGCTGAATTCATTTCAACTATTTCAAGTTGGAGGATAGATTAGGTCAGAGATGGAGAATTGACTGTAATCTAAATGCCATAGGGACTGTGGTGGCTTAGTGGTTAAGACACTGAACTTGGCGACTGGAAGGCCAGCAGTTTGAGACTTGTGTACTGCACGATGGAGTGAGCTCCCATCCCAGCTCCTGCCAACCTAGCAGTTTGAAAGCAAGAAATTGCAAGTAGATAAATAGGGACCACTTTGGTGGGAAGGTAAACAGCATTCCATGCACTCCGGTGTCTAAGCATGCCTGCCACATGTCCACAGAAACATCTGCAAACACAGACAGTGCTGGCTCTTTGGTTATAAACAGAGATGAGCACTGAACCCTAGAGTCAGATACAACTTGCTTTTGAGCAAGGGTGACCTTTACTTAAATGCCATGGGTCCTAGCCAAGAGTAAACACAACATCTGAAGTAAACCCATCTCTGGGTTAGACTATATTCAAAGTCAAAGATATGACACAGAAAGTTAACAACTGAATTTGCACTTAACTTTAGAATGACTCAACCTTCTGCCCTTCACTTTTATCTCTAGAGAAACAAGATATTTAGAAAACAGTAGCAGGTTAAAAATTAACATCTAAAAAAATGATCACTGATTCACCATCAACAACCCTGCAAACATGATGTCATCCCACCTTGTTTATGTAAGGGAAATAATAAAAATCAGAAACCTATTTGCTTTCTTCAGAACTGAGTAGTCTCATAAATAACATTGAGTCGGTTCTTGACAGCAATTATTATTTTTTGCTACACCTTGGAATGTCTTCTTCCTAAAATTATTGTCTTTGTGGTTAATTTTGTTGCTGGTATGTCACTGGAACTAACCAATAATTTATAAAAACATTTTGCTTGTCAAACAGGTAAAGAAAGTAACTGTCTACACTTCATTCAATGCATTCACGATTGCAGCAGAGGTGACTCAGGTCTCAAATGACAGTCTTGTTTGTTTGTTTTAAAAGCTTTTGCTATATAAAAACAAATATTTGATTATCCTGTAAGACAAAAAATCCCACAGTGGTTTAAGAAATGCCAAATAGTCAACATGGCATTAATACAGAAAAATGTGGGATGAAACAAAAGTTTTTTAAAAAATTTAAGAAATGGAAAATATTACTGTATTGCATTTTCATCATAATCTCAAATAACACGCAAAATGACCCATAAATATAATTCTTTCAACTTATTTTTATGAAAGCTTACTTGTCAAAATTTGACATAAACTTGTTAAAATGTTTGCTGGGGCCCATTAATTAATCTGAAGTAATAGTGACAATGTAGTAAAGTTTCAAGGCTGTGGGAGGAAAAATTATGCCCTCTGAGCAACAGAGATAATAATGCAGACATTTCTAACCTGGAAAATATAGCTCAACAAATAACAGGCTCCTTTTCCCTAGAACATAATTCTTAATAGCAGTTAAAAGTTTACCAAAGTGTTCACCAGGCATATGTTTACAGCTGTCAAAAATGTGCATGCTCGGCTTGTTTAGCAGTTAAACAACATGTGGAGCACGAAGCCCTGTGGGAAGCTCAGTGTATATAAAAACCTGATGGCTTCCAAACACTATTAAGGTTTGTTAGTAGGATCACTGCATGAATAAAGTAATATATCCCCGTGTGATTCATAAATAATCTCATTCATTTCCAGGAAACAAGCCTGGCTACATTTAGGTCAGGGGTGCCCAAACATTTCGGGCCGTGGGCCAGTCACGTGGTTTAGCAGGCCGGTCATGTGGTTCCTCCCACTGGAAGCAGAAGTAAAACGTGCCTTACAATCTGTTTTGCAACAGGATGAAATAGATTTTAAGCTGCCATTTTCTGCTTAAACCAGGGGTGTCCAAACTACGGCTCACGGGCTGTAGTTTGGTCACCCCTGGTTTAGGCCATTAATTTATGCCAGATTTTTGTTGGTGTGGCAGAACCCCAAAAGGTTGTAATGGAATAGCACAGTAATGGCAAAGAATGAAAGAGAGAAAACATATTGGATTCAATGCAGCTATGTATAAATGGAGAAATGTTTGGAGGTTAGCTATCTGCTCCAACAATGGAAAAACAAAACCTCAAGAGGTTTTTAAAAGGGAGTTTCCAAGCTTTTCAAGACAGGGGCCAGGTCATGCTCTCTCAGTCAGTTCCGAGTGTCGGATGGCGATTTTGCCCTCCCGGCACGATGGAGACATCCATTTTGTCCCAACACCTTCAAGGGCGTAACCATTTTGTTCCTCTAATGCCCTTGGGAGCCGTGGGGACTACATGAAATGGCGCCACAGGCTGAATCCAGCCCATAGGCCTTAAGTTGGGAACCCCCATTTAAAAAGGTACTGCTCACATTAAGTTTGATCTTTTCTTCACAATCACTCTTTGAAATAGTCAGGAGGTCTTTAGGTTGAATTATATTTGGATTTAGCTGTGCATAGTCCAATGACAGATGGTTACATCAACTTTGATGCCATACTTTAATCTCACAGAAATTAATGGGAATTAAAGATTTTTTTTTAATTTGAGTTGCATCTTCCCCTTGGAATACAATCATCACAATGCAGAACTCTGTACATGTGACCTATTACGCCACATGTAGTTGAAAGAATTTAAGACCATTGGCTTCAGCGCACTCTATAAAAACTGTATGAATCAATGCTGTTGCTGTTATGTACCAGGGGCGACTCTATGAATGAGAAATGTCCAAAATGTCCTGTCCTCAACAATCCTGCTCAGCTCTTGCAAACATAAGACGGTGGTTCCCTCATGAGACTGTATTACTAGATTGCTTTTTCCACCAGACTTCTTCATCAGCTGGACTGGCTAAAGATGACAGGCGTTCTAATCCAATGCCATACGAATGGCCCCATTTTGCCTCCTTCCAATCAAATACAAACAGATCATTTAAAGTTGATTAGACCATCTACAAATTATGTCACATCAGTTTAAAACCACGACCAGTTCCCTTCTTGAGCTTTTCCATGAGTGAGCAGATTTTGCCGCAATTCAAAACAATACTGTTTTAAGTCAGAAGTTGCAAACCTCCATCTATAACTAGAACATGGCCTGTTACATAAGGCGTTTCTAGAAGAAATGCAACAGCTTTGGCAACTTCATAAGGCTCTCCAAATCTTCCAAGAGGGATATTCTTCTTCAGCTGTTCTTCATTCAAATGTGCTGTCATATCTGTGTGAATAAAGCCTGACAAGAAGAAAATGGGCAAGAGGAAGATGTTTAAAGATACCTCTGGCAATAAATATCCAGTATAACTCTTCTTGCCATTTAAATAGTGTTTCCCGAAGTTTAATGTCACACATCTGCCAGAACCCATAGCACAATAAGCCGATCAAGAAAACCACAACAGACCATTAGCTATTAGAAACAAGGATCATCAGTTCAAGCAAAAAGCTGTTGTTGACAAAACTATATGGCCAAATCTGATGTATACAGCCTCATCTTAATCACATCTATTTACTAGTAAAGCCAGCATTGATTTCCTATAATATATTCAACAAAATATGACTAGCTACAGAAACTACTACATGAGTGACATGGGGCTCAAGACTCGGCCTTAGCCTTATATTGTTCTGTGTTCCCCTCTAAAGCGCTCTACATGGGGCTGCCCTTGGCGACCATCCGGAAGCTACAGCTGGTCCAGAACGCGGCTGCCCAGGTGGTGATGGGGTATGGGCATTATGCCCGTGCCTCAATGCTGCTTCAGGAGCTGCACTGGTTACCAGTCTGCCTCCAGGTGCAATTCAAGGTGCTGGTTATGACCTTTTAAGCCCTACATGGTAGTGGGCCAGGAGACCTAAGAGACCACATTGCCCTAAGAACATCCGTCCATCCAACCAGAGCGGACCGGAGGAGCTCTTTAATTGTACCATCAGCTAGAGGGGATCGTCTCTCTAGCACAAGAAGGAGGGCCTTCTCTGTGTCCGCACCGGCCCATATGAAACCTCCTGCTAACAGAGTTATGGCTGCAGACGGAATTGCTGCCCTTTAGAAAAGAGCTCAAAACCTGGCTGGCGAGGTATTGACGGTAGTATGACCCCAGCCTGCTGGCTTGTCTAAATGGCCATGTTCCTTTATCTCTGTCTCTGTTTGTTTGTTTTTTTGGAATGGGGTGGGTGGGTATTGCTAGATGAGTTGGTTTTTCTAAATGTTTTAATACTTTTAATGTGACAATGTTTTAATCTTTTTAGTGGGGTTTTATATGCTTTACATGCTTTTATGAGACGATGTTGTAAGCTGCCTGTAGTCACTTGTCGATTGGGCAGCAATATAAGTCTAAATAAATAAATAAATAAATGAATGAAGCACTGATATAGCCAATAAATCATTGGCAAAAAATAAGGCAAAAGAGGACAGATTTCTATAAAATATATGCAGAGATTAAATGTAAAGACAAAAATG
Organism: Bradypodion pumilum; assembly: GCA_035047305.1. Taxonomy (NCBI): domain Eukaryota; kingdom Metazoa; phylum Chordata; class Lepidosauria; order Squamata; family Chamaeleonidae; genus Bradypodion; species Bradypodion pumilum. Next base: position 198,535,525 of record JAWDJD010000005.1, on the reverse strand, counting down.
TGATGACTGTAGGTTTGAACATCAGATTAAATGGAGTTTACGTTAAAATATTATAATACACACTACAGTAAAAACCCTACTTACGAAAAAAAAGTCTGTTCCGTAGGCTTTTGCTCAAATCGGGTTTTTATGTAACTCAAAACAAATCCATAGAAAAAATTATTTTTTTACATAACTCAAAGCAAACCCATTTTTACATAACTTGAAGCAAACCCATAGGAAAAAGAATCTTTATGTAACTCGAAGCAAACCCATAGGAAATCGTGTAAATCGGGACATGGTTTTAGCACGGAATCATTATGTAAATCAAATTTTATGTAACCCGAGGCGTTTGTAAGTCGGGGTTTTACTGTACCTCTCTCTTATATATGGATGATTTCAATCTTAATGTTCAACAGATATCAATTAAAACTGTAAAAAAAATTTTTTAACAGAAATGTTTTCTAAGAATATCTAATGTATTTATGCCTTAGGTTACATTTCATTCATAGGATGGAGGTTAAATTCTCACATCCAGGGAATATAGTCAGTGGTATTTGGTGTATTTCTAGAGGCTTGCTCAGATGTTAGAAACATTCAAACTCAAATTTTATAATTCATAAGAAAAACTGCAATGAGATTAATCAGAATAAAAGAAGATTTAAACAAGAACTCTTAACTACTACATGTGTGACATATAGTAATGTTTATGGGTAAACATTGGATCAAAAAGTAAAAAGTATAAGACAGAGAGTAAAAATCAAGTTCCAACATGCAGTTTAGTTTGAAAAAATGAAATACTGTACTTGCTATTACTTGTAGAATCAATGTGTACAAAAAATTACTCACAAAAGTAAATGAAGTGCTGAAGAATTCTCTATGTGTCTGCCTGCCTGCCTGCCTGCATGTATGTATGTATGTATGTATGCAAAAGATGACATTTTCTAAATGAGCTAAATCAGCTTGTTTAAAGCATACACACACATTTTCATTTTGTTCTGCTCCTTTGAGAAAATATTATGCTTGGATTACAAAACTATAGTTCAAGAGATTGATAGTTGTAGTTGCACAAAATAGATTTCTTCTGAATATCAGTATTCAGTGTACTGGGAATAATCATTATTAAATCAATCCTATATTTAAAAAGAACAACTGTTTTGTCATAATTTTTAAAATAACTTTTCAAAGCTGAAAAATCCTGGAGACTGAAAATGCCCCTTCTATTGGCTGACAGCATTACATTTTAATCTCCTTTCAAAGTTCCTGCTGAAAATGAAAAGCTTAAAGCTGGGTTTTCACATTATTATTTCTCTGCTTATTTATAGCTCTGTTATCACAAATATTTTGTACGTACAAAGTGGCAATATATTGATTAAAAAGGGTTGCAGGAAGAGGCAACAGCTCAACAACAGTAATTGGAGCACTGCCTCTACTTCTCACTAAGACTGTAATTTCCTCACTTTACTCGCCTTACCAATACTGAGGCCTGATGAATGAAAGCAGACCCATTAAAAATATAGGACAAAAAGTAAAAGCCCCATAAGCACACCTGTTAAGTAGCCCGTATTGCCCGGGAAATCCTGTATTTCACCCCTCTTTCCCAGTCCTTTCCGCGGCCATCCCGTATTTGAACGGCCAGAAAAGTGGTTACTGTGCATGCATGCCCATCAGAGGAAGCGGTGCACATGTGTGAAGGGGTTACTGCAGTGGTGCGCATGCACAAAGGGGTCACTGCACACGTGCACTGCTGCAGTAACTCCTTCGCGCATACGCACCCGTCAGACGCAGTTTTTTCACCTCCACAACTTGACAGGTATGCCCATAAGAGCCCTGGTGGCGCAGCGGTATTTAACCTCTGCACTACCAGGGCTCTTATGGGGCTTTTACTACAACCAAAATATTATGAGTTCAATCCTGACTCAGCCTTTCATCTTTCCAGTAAGTAAAATAAGTACCTAGTATAACAATCCGCTTATTCCCAGGTTGTACCTTCCAGCCCCCTGGCAAAGGGATTGCGCCAGATCCTGCTTCCTTGGTCCAGATTGGACCCAGCAGTTTAGAGCTTTGGTGCCCAGTCACTCCTGACCTAAATCTAGGTAGTGAACAAAGGGTGCATGTGCAACTAGAGAAGATTCACGTAACGTGTGCCAAGTAATCACTCCATAGTCTCTTCAGGCATTTTAGAAATATATTGTACTAGAATATTTGTTCCCCTGCCTTGCCGGGCATTTTTAATGTGTGTGTTGGTGGTTAGGGGTGGTTTTGGGTGCGCACAACACCCCCCCCCCACCCCATACAATACCACTCCAACCACCAACACACACATTAAAAATTCTTGGTAAGGCTGGAGTGTTGTGCTTGTGTGTGTATTGTGTATTGTGTGTGAGAGACAGAAAAAGAGAAGCAGTGTCTGTGTGTGTGTGAGAGAGAGAAGCAGTATCTGTGTGTGCGTGAGAGAGAGAGTGAGAGAAAGAGAGATAGATATAGTAGACCACCAGAGGGTGTTAGTGAGTTCGATAGACAGTCAAACAGAGGAGACAGGTGAAGAGGGCGGAGGCTACTTACTGAGGCTGCATGCAGGTAAGTTGGGAAGGAAGGTTTGGTGTGTGCGCGTGTGTGTGTGTTGGTGGGTGGGTGGGAGGGTTGTCCCGCGGTGGGTGGGTGGGTAGTGTTTCCCACATTGTGTGTGCGTGAGAGAGAGAGAGAGAGAGTTCTTTCTGGGTTGGCTGGGAACGAAACGTCGAGGCCACGTCGCCCGCAGGGACGAAGGAGAGGCCGGTGCTTCTCCCTGCACAGAAGGCCGCGTCAGAAGGGAAATACTTTCAAAGACCCATCCGGAGCCGGCAAACGGTAAGTGCGGTCAGTGGGGGTTAGGGAGAGGGGCTTAGTGGTGGGGCGGGGGGCAGCATGATTACCAGGGCCATGGCTCCCCCCCCCACTCCCTAACCCCCACCGACCGCACTTACCTTTTCCTAGCTCCGGATGGGTCTTTCAAAATCTTTCCCTCCCAGCGCTTTTTTTTTAAAGTCGGCACGACGCATGTTCCCGGCCTCCTCTGCGCTCGTGTCCCTCAGCCTGACGCAGCGCAGAGGACTCTGGGACTCATGGTTTTCTTTTTTTGGCCGCGTTCGTGGGGCGGCTGCCCAACTGGCGACCTCCGGACCCTTGTGGCGATGGTAAGGCGGGGGTAAGGTAAGTGCAGGCGGCTCGGTTAGAGATGGTTTGGCCAGGTGTGGGAGCCTTTGTTACATTCCAACGGTTAACGTCCTTCCTTATAGGTAAAGAAGCATAACAAATACAATCCAGCAAAAGTAAATCAAAGCAAAGAAATACAGCAAACTGCTTCTTTAAGGGAGAGGCCTTCCCCCCCCCCCAAGAGGTTACATTTTGACTGCTAAAAGCACAGCCTCCAAGAGAAGAATGTCTGTGTATGTGTGTCTGCTTTTGTGAGTTAGAGCTCCTCCCCTTTGGCCCTCCTCCTTAGGGATTCCAACCAATGATGTTACAGCAAGACATGTCAATCACACAATAGGTTCCATTTCCTCTCCACCACGAGGCAGCCCATGAGGCAAAGATGTGGCCACATAGTTAAATCGCCATTTTGAAGGAGGCCAAAGAACAAGGCAATGAAAATGCACAGGTCCGTCACACCTAGCATGTTGGGGACAAAATGCTAATTACTCTGTGAACTGCCTAGAGAGTGCACTAAGCGTTATGGGGTGGTATATAAGTATAATTGCTATTGCTAAAGCTCCAGTCCATATCCAAAGACAGAGCAAGTCTAAATGGTGAAATTGGCAGATCATGCTAGAACCATGTCAGAGGGCGAGTGGCAGCCTTAGCCTCTAAGGAAACTCTTACCAGACAAATCTTCTTTAGCCTACTGAGGTTCTAACTGAAATATAGTACTCTACTGATATGAAAATTTGAAGGATCGGTATGGGGGGGGATCTCTAATGTGTCTTACATGCCATATATAAGGAGCTGAGGGAGTTCATGTAGCATTACTCCAATCTTTCTAATGAACCAAATCCCTAGCAACAGTCCGTGAACCAGTAATTGAATGCAAACTAACCTGGAGCTACCACGTTGATTCGAATGTTCTTTCTGGCCACTTCCTTAGCAAGAGAGCATGAAAATCCAACTAATCCTGCTTTGCTGGCACTGTATACACTCTGACCAGAATTGCCCTTCAATCCAACAATACTCCCTAAAATTTAAAAGAAAAGGGGTAGTTTAATCCAGAGCACAAAAGTTTTGTCTAAGCGGATTAACTGTTTTCAACAGTTGCACAGCATTTCATATATGTTGGCTTCAAGTGTGATTAAACGTCCATCTAATCCACGGGCTTCTCTCACTGTTGCTAATCATGGTGCTTTTGGCAATGTTCTTGATGACATGAGGTTTTGTGTGGAGTATCAAAAGCTTAATCAGGTCACCCACCCTAACCTTTACCTCATGCCTACGATGAACCATCTGATAGAGATCTTGGAGGAAACTAAGTACAATGGGATACCAGCAAGTGCCCCTTGATGAAGATTACTTGGAAAAGTCACCCTTCAGCACCCATATTGGTTCATACCAGTTCACGGTCCTCCCATTAAGTTTGAGGAACTCTTCGGCTACCTTCCAGAGACAGATCAATAACTTGTTGATGAGTCTTGCCATTTTCACACACATCTGTGAAAGCAGGGCCGGCATCAGAAATTTTCGGGCCCAGTACGCGCGCCCCCTCCATTTTGGCCACACCCCTGGGGTTTCCTGCACATGCAGCATTTGTTTGTGCATGCACAGATCAGTGATTTCCCGGCAGCGCCACACCCCCGTGGTTTCCTGCGCATGCGTCGTTTACGCATGCGCAGATCAGTGGTTTCCCGGCACCGTCAGGCCCCCATCATCTCCAGGCCCGGGACGGGAGTCCTGATGGCAGCCCTGTGTGGAAGGTTTGGCAATTTTCAACCAGGAATTTGAATCTCATTTATGGCACTTGGAAACTGTGTTCTAGCACCTGCAGGAGGCAGGATTGACTATTGAGGCCTCAAAATGTCTGCCCCGAGAGAAATTACTCTGTGATAGAATTGGAGTATGCAGCTGTTACTTGGGCTACTGCCAAGTTGTAACCTTTTTCACTACAAACTGACTAGACAACTCTTGTTTGGCTTAACCCATATCTGTCAAGTATCCCGGATTGACTGGGATTTCCCGTATTTTTGCACCGATTTTCGTCATTTCCCGCCCGGAGTTGCTGCTACCCTGTAATTTGGTAGCGGGGGGAAATGAGTTACTGCACATCCCTTCTGCGCAGCTCACTTCTACGAGTGCGTAGAAGGCTTCTACGCATGCGTAGAAGGCTTCTACACATGCGTAGAAGGCTTTTACGCATGCGTAGAAGGCTTCTGTGCAGAAGGGGATGTGTACGCTTGCGTAAAAGCCTTCTACGCATGCATACAACGGACCTGTGCAGAAACATTCTGCGCAGGTCCCGTAATCTGCGCTTGACAGGTATGGCTTAACCACAATCAGTGCCTACTGAGATGGAGTCTCTCTCTGTGAGATTTCAGCTTTGAGGTTCAGCACATCAAGGGTTGTGAAAATGTTTTGGCAGATGGGTTATATCCAGAATGTATTTTGGAGAATGTCTGATGAGAGGCAGGAAGTGGCAATGCTGTTGCTGAATTGTTACAAAATGGATTCTTGCTGTATGCTTACTGTTCTGACCTTCCATACCCTTTAGTAGATAAGTACCATTCAATGTTTACTTTCACATGTTCCACACTGTTATGTTTCCTTGAAGCGATCTCAGCTTGCTTAAAATAGTCAGGTTGCTTGTTTAGCTAAAACAGACATTGTTATGGGGAATATGGGTTTTAGAAGTAGTTTTAGTAAATGTATGTTTTAGAATTTAGTATTAAATATTGTTTAAATGTATTTTTAAAGTGTTTTTAATGGTACAACCATAGTAGCCTAATGTTTGCTAAATGTTTGTTTTAGCTGTTGTGAAGGCTTGCTGACTCATCAGCTCTACAGTGAAGAGTTAATTTGAAGAGACTGAGAAATTGAAGAGAAATGGGATCTGGTGCTCTTTTCAGGCTATGTAGTCAGTGCCTGAGAACAGGTGATTGAAGGCGGGAGTAATAAGTAATTGGAAAGCAATGATACTTGAAGCTTATTTTGACAGAGAATGAACATCAAGGTCCCCGTGACAAGGGGTAAGAGATTTAACATGTTACGATGTTCCTCTGCTTAGGGCAAAACAATATCAAACAAATGCTAGTTAAAGTAATGGTTTGGACTGAAAGAACTGACAATGCAAATAGCAACTTATTTTGCTTTGAAGCACCCCTAAAGAGCCCTTGCACAACAATACAGGTGGATTCTACAGTGGTATTCATCTTCAGCTTAAACATATTCTCCTACAAGCTGAATAATATTTCTGGATTCTATTTGTTACTTCAGCTTTAGCCTGAAAATGCCCTTCTGAGACACTGTCTCTGTGCCAAAATGCACCTCTGAATCCAACCCAATGTTGACGATGTTGATTTGGTTAACGTTTACCAACTACATGCCTTCATGCATACCCATCAAGCGCCGCTCCGGAAAATACGGGAACTGCTCCGGCCTGGGTACACATGCGCAGGAAAAAGTCCATTGTGCATGCGCAGAACCTTTTTGCGCATGCACAGAACACCTTTGCGCATGCAGAACCCCTTTGCACATGCACAGATGGGTTCTGCGTGTGCGCAGTAACCCCTTTCCCCGCCATTCTAAATACGGGACGGCGCTGGGAAAGGGGAGGAACGTGCACCAGAATACGGGATTTCCTGGCCAATCCGGGATACTTGACAGGTATGGCCTTCATGTGAAAGTACTTTATCATATGTCATATTTCTTCTTAAGGAATTAGTATTAACAGAAATATAATCACCTTTGTTTAGACCAGTGTTTCCTAACTTTTGGTCCTTGGACTTCAATTTCCAAAAGCACTGATCAGCCAATGTACTGACCTAGTTTTCTGGGAATTAAAGTCCAAGAACCAAAGGTTGGGAAACACTAGGTTAGACTGACATACCCAAGTTTACGATAGCACCACCTTGCTGCTGTATCATGCTCTTCACTGCAGCTTTGCATGTAAGCATTGTTCCCACAAGATTGGTCTGAAGCTGAGATATCATATCTTCTGCCTGGACTCGCAACAACAAGCCATCCCTAGTGCAAAATGATAAAATTTAACATCAATTCCTGGAGAAATACTGTTTGTAAAATTGAGGAAAGAAGCTGGACTATCTGTTTGAAACAAATCATTTACACATACTGAGAAACACAAAAACATGCTAGTGATTACATTTAGTCAATGCTTAAGATGAGAAAGCAAAATATAAATCCTAACTATTTTATCTTGAAATTAAGTATCTTAAGACACACACCCAATGTTGCCTATTATGGACTAACAAAAAAGTTTTCCCATTTTTACCGAGGTATTTCATCTATGTACTGTACCTTACTTTGATCACGAAATGTTAACCATGTAAATCAGGGATTCTAAACCTGCAACCCGTGGGCCGGATGTGGACCATGCCATGTCATGTGGCCCCCACCACCTCCACCACACCTGGAAGGGCCATGTGGTGGGAAAAGGGCAAGATGGCTGTCTGGCCCCAAAAGCTGTCTGAGGGAGCGTAACCCGGCACCAGGCTTTAAAAGGTTGAGAACTCCTGATGTAAATGCAGTAAATTTTAACTGTGCTTCAAGGCTCACAAAACATGTTATTATTTTAAACAAGTTGTCAAAAATGAAGCTGCCATATGTAACAAGGCTCCAAAAATCATATTCCACCTTTGAACCACTGAGACACTGAAAGAAATTAAACTGTTTTTCAAAATAATGAAATATTATCTACCTCCAAAAGCCAAATAACAGCCCAAATAATCTATATTCTTCCAAAAGCTCCCTAGATATACTTAAAGCCTCTAACTTTAATCTTCCCCACAACATACTAAACTATGCTATCTTTTGTAAATGTTACATTCATGTTGCATCCAAAAGTATATTTTTGATTGCAACTAACCTGTTAATACCGGCAGCATTAACCAGACAGTTTACATGTCCCAGGGTCTTCTCTATTTCTTTAAAAGTATTTTGGATGTCTTCAGCTTTGGAAATGTCACACCTAAAGGCTAGATGACTTGCTGTGTTGGAACAAAATCCACAGTGAGATAGCAACTATCTCACGTTATTCAGAGACTGTAATTTTAATCATCACTGATACAGAAAACTGTTAGCACACTAATTCTAAAATGATGATAAACAAAACTGATAAGGTTCCAAAATTCCCCATTACAAAAGATCAATGTTACCTTCTTCCTGCAATTAATACCGTATCATCTTATGAGCTGTACCAGATGATTCACCAACACAATTTAGTTTTAATAATTTTGCTACTTTCTGCAAAATGAACAAACAAATTTTATATAAATGTTTTTTCCTAACAGTTCAATTCTGTGTCCAAAGATGCTTGAGACATAGGGGAAGACCCAAGACCAAAGTGTACATACCTCCCAAATTGACTGCAGTAGTCTGAGCTCTATCCAAATTTCTTGCAATGATAGCCAGGTGGTACCCTTTCTGTGCTAGCAGTTGTGCAACAGCTTGACCAATTCCACGCGATCCTCCAAAAATGGCACAAACCTTCGACATCTCCACAAACAACAGCTAGTAGAGACAGACAATATGTTGGGTTTGTAAGGGAATGCATATCAATTAATTTGAGATGAGGCAGCAATCAATAACCATACAGTCTATACAACTGCATCTATGGATCTTCTGCCTTTGCACAAATTGCACAATTTGTGAAAGCTTGAGTTATGCAGGATTAACTACACAACAGGATTTGGGCCATTTAGTTCTACTTTTTCTAATAAAAAAGAACAAATTGCATGAAAAAACATTCCGGTGAAACTAAAAAAAGGGTTTTGCAGATCTCCAAATATCCAAACTCAGAATAAAGATCAAGATAATGCAACTTGAGCTAACTATAAAGCCACTTTTGCAGAGGCTAGTATTATTTTTTTATACAAGGCTGTATGAATCCATCCAGCACCACCTAATACTAATCCGAATGCCATATACACTAGTTTCCTGATCCGTCACTGCAAATTTAGATGCATTATTTCATATATGAACTTGGGGTGTTTGGGGAAGGGGGTTCCACCAGTGTGTGTTGCTTACATTTTTATTATTTTAATTGAGGAATCTTTGTTACTCCCTTTTATTTTAATCACTTTTAATAATCTGGTTTCACCCAACTCTGGTCACCTTATTGCTTGCACTTATCTCTTAAAGTCATCGATGGAAACCTTGGGAGAGGCCACATGTTTTACGTCCTTCTGCTTTGAGAACCTTTCACTCTTGCCCTGCCATTTCTGTTCTTTAGCCATGACTGATCCATAGCAGGGGACTGCGGTGGCTTTGTGGTCATGTTGAATTTGTTGACTGGAAGGTCAGAAGGTTGAGACCAGAGTGTTGCATGGCAGTGAGCTCCAGTCTCTGTTCCAGCTCTTCCCAACCTAGCAGTTTCAAAAGCAAAAAAAAAAACTGCAAGTAGATTTAAATAGGTACTGATTCAGTGGGAAAGGTAACAGAGTTCCATTTACTCCAGTGTCTAGTCATGCCTGCCACATGACCATGGAAATGTCTGCAAACACACACAACAGTGGCTCTTTGGCTGTAAATGGAGATGTGCATCACATCCTAGAGTCAGATACGACTGGCTTTTGGGCAAAGGTGACCTTTACCTTTACTTAATCCACAAAGACTTTCCTCCTATTCCAGGAGTTCTGAGCTTACCCAGGAATTTTGGGCGAGAGGATCATTCTATAGTGAGACTTTTCAGTAGCCCCCAAACAAACAAAAAGTCCCCCTGATTGATATTCTTTGGTGCTAGCCAACCTCATGCTGGACAAATAAACAGGGAGGGTCATCTAATATAATTGCATTTATTTTCTTCCTTTGCAAAGTAAAGGCTGCCACAAAGCCAAGCCTAATGGATTGATTGAACTAAACTAAACGGTTTGCTAAGAGCTACCGAACTAAACCAACCAGTTTAGGTCGAAAGTGTGTGCATAGCAATTAATTGTATACTGGTGACGACATGATTTTTAGTGAGTGGGTTCGGTTTATACCAGGGGTGCCCAAACTATGGCGTGTGGGCCGGATCCGGTCCTCGATGCCAATTCATCCGGCTCACAAAGCCCTCGTCACTCCCAGAAACTGAAGTAAAATGCGCCCGTATGGGTGTTTTACTTCTGCTTCCAGGAGCGGTGAGGGCTTCGTCATACCTGTCAAGTATCCCGGATTGGCCGGGATTTCCTATTTGTTTTGCGCCGATTTTCGTCATTTCCCGCCCCGAGCTGCCGCTACCCCGTATCCCTTCTGCGCAGCTCACTTCTATGCGTGCGTAGAAGGCTTTTACACATGCATAGGCTTTTACGCATGTGTAGAAGGCTTCTGTGCAGACAGGGATGCGTAAAAGCCTTCTATACACGCGTAGAAGTGAGCTGCAAAGGACGTTTCTGCACAGGTCCGTTGTACGCATGCGTAGAAGGCTTTTGTACATGCATAGAACGGACTTGCACCAAAACTTTCTGCGCAGAAACGTTCTACGCATGCGTACAACGGACCTGCGCAGAAACGTTCTGTGCAGGTCCCGTAATCTCCGGAACTGCACTTGACAGGTATGGGCTTCGTGGGCCAGATGAATTGGTGTCAAGGACTGGATCCGGCCCATAGTGAACCGCGTGACCGGTCCACGGCCCGAAAAATTTGAGTACCCCCGGTTTACACTAACACCCGTCACTACTGGGGCTTTTAAAAATCAGCATTGTCAATGCAAACACCAAACATGACCTGGACCTGGACTCCAACTCCCAGAATTACTCCCGTCATTATTTGCCATCATAGAGGCTGAACTGAAGCTTCCCGCGGCTGAAGGAGTCCAAAACAAATGGCGGACCAAAACATTCAGATCCTATTTTGAAAAGTAGGAGGGCAGCAGTGCATTCCCACACCTCTCTACGCAACAGCGCATCTCCCGATTGTCAATGGGAATTCACCCTAGATAGGGTGCAAGCAAGCAAAAACCACCGGATTCATCCTAGATACACTAAGTACACCCTACCCGCTTTTCGCCCAGAAAAGAGCATTCACACGTTACTCTACCTTCCGCTGGCTGTGGCCTCTGGGAGGGAAAACGAAGGCTCAGTGCGCATCATGCACATGCGCCAGAGATGAGGTGAATAGCGAGCGCCTTCGGCCCGCCCTTTTAGGGGAGGAAAAGTAATTCGTTCCTTTTCTCTCCCAAATGGAAAGAGAGACCCGGTTGGGGGGGGATCAACGATTTCTCCTTGCACGACACGTAGAGGAGTACCTTTATTAGACCCGTGAGACGCTTCGTTAGGCTCAGCTGGGATAATACTAATGACATGACCACGCTTAACGGAGACCCGCTTAGTAGTAGTTTACAGAATTCCTCAGCTTGCCTAAAGGATACACAAACTAGCTCTTCTCCCAGAAAGGCACACAGGGGAATCGAACTGCTAACCCCCCATGCACCCAGAAGCTCCAGCTCACTGAGCTACAAAGGGCCACAGTTCCAGGCTTTAACGTTTCTTCCACTAATTCCTGAGAAGACCAGAAATCGGAATTTTTTTGCCTCCACAGCTCTGCAGCCTGATAAAGAGTCCTGCTGGACTCGAAGGCTTGCCTGTTTTTGTAATTTTAGTTGCCTAATGAAGCTCTTCTTTTTGGATTCCTCTTCCTCTTTGTTTGGATGCTCCAATTAATCTTTATTACGCCCCACACCAGCATAGTAGAGCAAAAAGCACAGAAATTAAAATGAGGGTTCTTAAAATATATATATTTTACGGTGTTTATGTTCAGAGTTGAGGAATAGTAAAATTTGTATTTAAGGTTAATAGCGTTACAACTCTAAGCCTATGATGCAGCACTAGCAGTTTATTTAGCTGAAGGGCCTTTTTTTGGATGGTGGTAGTCAAGGACGGGCCGTGGTGGCTTAGAGGTTTAGACACTGAGCTTGACGTCCAGAAGGTTGGCAGGTCAGCAGTTCAAGACCCAAGTGCTGCATGATGGAGCGAGCTCCTGTCGGCTGTCTGAGCTTCAGTCAACCTAGCAGTGTGAAAGCAGCGAATTGCAAGTAGATAAATAGGTACTGCATTCCATGCACTCTGGTGTCTAGTCATGCCTGCCCCATGGTCACAGAAATGTCTCCGGACTCAGGCAGTGCTAGCTCTTTAGCTGTACATAGAGATGAGCACCGTATCCTAGAGTCGGATACAACTGGCTTTCAAGCACGGGAGACCTTGACCTTTACTAGTCAAGGACAGGTGTTGTGAAAGGCCCAATTCCCTCTGCCACAGACCCTAGCTTGAGAGAGTGCCACGTGACAGATTGAGGGTTTCAGTTGTTAGTGGAACTTTGGCTATTTCACAGCTGGCAGTGGCTAATGGGCTTCATATTGCATTGCATGCGCTTGTGGGCGGACATCTCTTTATTAAACTCTCCAAGAAGGTAGTTGTGTTAATCTGTTGCAAGCAAAATTACCAGAGTCTTGTGCTACCTTAAAGATAAACAAGATTAATGGCATACGTGTTTGTGAATTTACTCTTCTTCAGATACATTGCATGTGGATTCAGTAGACAGGTGTTCGTATGAATACAGGAGTACGACCCCCCTCCTCTCATCTGAAATAAAATTTGAACCAATCACTCTGTACCTCTGTACCTGATGTGTATAAATTGATGCCATGAAGCCTCACTCCCATGTCAGATGAAGTGGGCTTGAGCCACAAAAGCTCACATTGAAATATAACAGACCATAAAGTGCTACAGCGTTTTTTGTTTTGGTTTGTTTATTCTTTGATATGCAGTGATACCTCATACAACATCCAAACTTGGTTCCACAAGTTTGGACTTTATACAGATTTGGACTTTGTATGAGGCATGCAAAATCCTAGCCGCAATGCCTCATACAACGTCCAAATCCTTGCCGCAGTGCCTCGTACAACATCGTTTCCATAGAGATGCATTGTACTGTAACAGCACAGACTTCAGGGCAAAGACAAGGAAAAAGACAGGAAACTGACAGAACTTTAAGAAATCATTGTCTAAAGGCTAAAAACATTACAAAAACATGTCAGACAACCCTGATTGTCCAAGAACCTGAAGAATGCTGCAAAAATCCCAGGAATGCTTCTAAAAATTCTGACAAAAAATTCAAAAAAATCCAAAATCGTGCTCAAAACCACTCCTAAACACTCTTCGCCTCATGCAAAACCCACAAGAGCAATGCACGCATGTGTCCTGCCTTTTATACTGCCCAGGCACAATGCAACCTGGGAAAAACCCAATGCCTCATACAAAGTCACACGACTTTGTATGAGGCAACTTTTTTCAAGGAATTAGCCGATGTTGTATGAATCCGATGTTGTATGAAGCGGACTTTGTATGAGGTATTACTGTACCAGAGAAGTGCTCTGGAATTGGAATGGTCAGGCTCACCTTTCTGTTGACTAGACAATATACCACTGTGACCAGGTTATCCTGCTATGGTAATAGAGGCAAGGGTCCTCAACCTTTTTAAACTGGGGGCTGGGTCACGCTTCCCCAGACACTGTTGAGGGGCCCGACTGGTGGTCCTCCCACATTTGCTCAAGTTGTTCTGTTTCAACCATTCCACTTGGCTACTGGAACTGCAGTGGCTCAAGTGGCTAAGACACTGACTGGAAGGCTGGAGGTCAGCAGTTCGATACCCGAGTACTGCAGGAAGGAATGAGCTCCCGTCTTTGTCCCAGCTCCTGCCAACCTAGCAGTTCGAAAGCAAGACATTGCAAGTAGATAAATAGGGACCACTTTGGTGGAAAGGTAAACAGTGTTCCATGCGCTCCAGTGTCTAGTCATGCCTGCCACATGACCACATAAATGTCTGCAGAAGCAGACAGTGCTGGCTCTTCGGCTTTGAAACAGAGATGAGCACTGAACCCTAGAGTCGGATACGACTGGCTTTCGAGCAAGGGAAACCTTACCTTTACTGGAACAATGGGAAAGGCAGGGCAGTAGGAAAACTGGCTGCTCTTAAATTCTTTCCACCCCAAACTTAGTGCCTGGATCAGCTTTTTCCTGACCAGTTTCATTTTTGAAGAAAGCCTTGTTGCCATAGCGTGGAGTAGAAAAAGGAGCAAAGAATCAGCAGAGAGAGAGAGAGAGAGGATTAAGTTATCAATCAGCCTTGCTGATTCTTTGATATGCACTCATTTCATTCAACCAGGACAAATGTAATTGTTCCAGGAGCTAAACTTCTTTTTACTTCTCTGACTAGGGACCAAAATATCTTTATTTAAAAGTTATTTTTGCTCTTTCAATTTGAACATGTACAAATATTTAAACCTGAGGCCTGGAGCATCATCTTAGATGAAGTCTAAGATCTAATTTGTTTACAGAGAAGTTCTGTTTTTGCATAATTTATTTCTACGCAAGGCACTCCTTTTAAGTTTGCCAGTTTTCTTTAGTTCTAGTATGACTCATACTGCTAAATATAACTAGCAATTGTGACAGTTTTATTTCTTCATTGATATAGCTCCTTTTATGTATCGTGCCAACCAAATTCAATCCAACAGGATTTTCATAGCAATTACAAACAGGTGGGTAAGAGTGTAGAGTTGTAGCCTAAATGAGCAGCACTGATTTGCCCATTGACTGACTTCTACTTGAGTCAAGACAAAGGTAACGATCTTTTTAAGTGCAAAGAGCAACAGCGATTTTGCCAGAGAATTTCTCCCAAGTCCTTCAGCTCCTTGCTATCATGTTACTACTATTTGGCTAGTTGATATGAGTAAGGTACATAATACAAACAGTGCCAAATCCTTTCTTGCTATTTGCACTGGCGAAGAGAGTCATTTCTCCCTATAATCAACTTGGAAGAAATGGCTTATGTATGTATATTTTGGAAGGGAGGGGGTTGGGATCAGGATCTACATTGAAAATATCCTGATATCAAAGAAACACTGAAGACTAAATCTGGTTTATTGAGTTCATTTTCTTGTGCCTAGCAGTTCGAAAGCAAGAAAATGCAAGTAGATAAATAGGGACCACTTTGGTGGGAAGGTAACAGCGCTCTGTGCGTTTAGTGTATGAGAACCAAGACACAGGAACAGCCGAAGTATTGGCTTAACACATCTTTATTGCATGGTGGTCTGGGGGAACATGTGGTAATGGCGGACGAACAGCTCAATATATACGGTGGCTATACATTTGAATGTGGCTCCACGATAGCCCATTGGCTACTGCTGGCGTGACGTCATTTCAGGTCACACCCTTCTTGTCCAGGTGAGGTAGTGGCGGGAATCTTCCCGCGCTGCAGTTCTTTGGGGATTGGAACCTTGTGAGCTGGGCGCTCGCTATTGCCACCAGGTGGTCATTAGCTCGCGTCCTAATTACAACGGGTTACATTGATACAGTTGGTGGTTGTTTAAAGGCATAGAATTGAGAACACAACAGTGCGCTTCGGTGTCTAGTCATGCCTGCCACATGACCTCGGAAACGTCTGCAGCAGCAGACAGCGCTGGCTCTTCGGCTTTGAAACAGAGATGAGCACTGCACCCTAGAGTCGGATACGACTGACTTTCGAGCAAGGGGAACCTTTACCTTTACTAGTACAGATAGATACATAGGGCTCCCTGAAGACATTTCGCTAGCTGAGGTTGAACGGTCCCTCCCATCTCCACATGTTGAGGTACACAATTTGACAAAGGAAATCCTTCAAGTACAGTACAGTGGTACCTCGCTTAAAGAGCATAATGCCTTCCATGGGATTGCTCTTTAAGCGAGTTTGCTCTTTAAGCGAAACACCACTGTAAGTGACGAATTGTGACTTCTGGTGGGGGAGATTGCGAACCCTGATTTAGTTGTTAAGCGAGTTTTTGGTTGGTTTTAGTTGTTAAGCGAGGTGACCATCATACCTGTCAAGTATCCCGTATTGGCCGGGATTTCCCGTATTTCAGCGCTTGTTCCTCCCCTTTCCTGCCACTGTCCCGTATTTTGAACGGCGGGGAAAGGGGTTACTGTGCATGCGCGCCCATCAGAGGCAGTTCTGCACATGCGCAAAGGGGTTATGCACAAAGCAGTTCTGTGCATGCACAAAGGGGTTCTGTGCATGTGCAAAGGAGTTGTTGCTGTGCATGCGCGCCCGGACTGGAGCAGTTCCCGTATTTTCCAGAGCCGTGCTTGGCGAGTATGGTGACCATCCAGAGAAAATTCTGCTCTTTAAACGAGGCGCTCTTTATGTGAGGTTTTACTGTACTTCATCTTTATGTTCAGCTCTAGTAGTAAAAATTTAATAAAATAACTAACCATGGTGATATTCTTTCACAACATCCCAAAATTCCTACCTCCAGTAACCAACTCACATGTTTTCTTGATGTACAATCAGGTAAATCATACCAGTGTCAATTTGACACTGGTCAATAAACTACCTTTCAATAAACTCGCTGGTCAATAAACTACCTTTCACTAGACCCATCACCATAAATTTGACTGTAAGGGATTTCTTGACCAATGAGACAAAAAAAGTTTTTCGAATATATCTGACATATTGCATCAGTGATCGTCTTAAACATTGAAAAATGTCACTTTCCCTGCCTTCTGCCAAGCAAAGGCAATGTTTTATTTGCCAGTATCCAGAAGTGGCTTGCTTATTAAGTCACTTCTTGATATCAACTGTGGATCTGTGGAGCTTGATTAAAACTATCAATGGCAAGGACTTGATTAGATCTTTCTAATAAAGACCCACTATTCCACAGCAACCCAGGCTAAGTCACTCTTGGGTGCTAATGTATGCACACCCTCTTCTTTCTTAAATAGAATTGATGGTCCCATTTGTAAGCAAGAGATTTAGCAATCACAGGTTTCTCTACTATAATGTGCTACAAATGAGCATTGCTCTGTTGATGACAAAAATTACTGCCACTAGGGTTCTCCCTTCTTCATAAATACTACAAACACAGGAAGTTTCTTATGTTTTAACAGGCAGCTGTGGTGAACTGCACAGAATCATGGTAATGAGCTAGGCTGTTCTTGCCTCAGACTATGTGATGGGACAGAATACATAGCCCTACTTGGAATATTTTCATGTTAGGCAGCATTCTCCTGCCTGTAACTGAGTTGTTTATTTACAAATTTTATGTCCTATCTCAGATGTGTAAATTACTTAATGGTATAAATTCTCTCTCCATCGTGTGCCAAACACATCAGGCTACAAGTGTCTTCCACAATGTTCAATCCGAAGCCAACAGTTTCTGAATCTTTCCACTAGGTTGATGTTTCTTAGGTCATCCTGTAAAGTTTGGCACCAGGTCTTCCTCTTTCCCCCCATCAACCTGATTGTATCAAGATAATTGCAGTTTTGGTAGGGTGTTGTTTACCCACATGGAGCATGTATAAACTAGCTTCAAGCAAACAAGATAGCTAATGTAAACAGTTAGCCCAGCTCCATACCTCTTGAACAGCCTACTGAGTTTCCCCAGACTGATTTATCTTTTGAAAACTACTATTGGTTTCTCTATTACTCCAGCAATCTGATGGAAGGAAGCATCCCATACTATTTCAACATCCTGTTCCAGAGCTCTTAGAAGTTTCTATCTCTTCATAGGTGATCTGTTCACTGCTCAACTGTATAGAGACCAAATCCAAATATTAAAGCAGTGGTTCCCAACTGATGGCCGTGGGCCAGGGCCAGACCTATACGCCATCCCATCTCTGCCGTACCCGGAAGTGGAAGCAGAAGCGGGTGCACTTACATCATCTGTAAAATGTACCCATGCAAGTACAAATGCACCCACAGCTGGTGTAAACACAGAAGTGGGCATATTTATGTCAGCCATAAATGCATCCACTTCTGCTTCCAGGGGACGTAGTCTGGCCTGTGATGCTGTCCGGGTGTGTGGTCATGCCTGCAACAGAAAAAGATTGGCCGCCCCTATATTAGAGATTGAATAAACTTGACACTAGTGTGGGTAGTGTAAATTCTTTGAAGTACTGTCGCTGTCTTTCAGAATAAGAGATCCTAAACATAGTCTGTCCCCTGCTAGGTCAGAGCCTTGTCGGGGCACAAGGGCTTAAGCAGTCTAACTAGGCAGTGTTGCCCATCTCTTGTCAATGGTGTTAGGCCGGGACTAAAACTCACCAAACCGTCCTCTGTCAGATCCATTGGGCAAGGTGAAAGTGGAGGGCACACATCATGGTCCACCTAGCCAACGGGTAACATGATATCCAAATGGCTAAAAAAAAAAACGCATACAGGTGGGCTTGATTTCTCAAGTCCATTTGCATGTGCATAATGTAATTGTGAAGAAATCTACCAATACGCGGACTCCTTGCTGAATAACAACTCCAAGGTATCCAAGGTAAACATAGTCTGTTAAATAACCATCATGGTCCTGTGATCTGACTCACACCCTACCAGTAATTTTGCCAACTTCTGTGGGGCTTTTTGCCATCACATAAACAATTTGGCTCAAAAAAGAAATCTTCACTCAAGTGAAAGAGACAGAAACATGAAGACTTCAGGGAATAAACTCAGTGCCTGCTGTGTAGGGATATGGCTAATTTCCTAGCACTTGTGGGCAATAATAATAGACCACAGGATATATGCTAGCCAGCAGGTGAAGGTAAAGGTAAAGGTTTCCCTTGCTCGAAAGCCAGTCGTATCCGACTCTAGGGTGCAGTGCTCATCTCTGTTTCTAAGCCGAAGAGCCAGCGCTGTCTGCTTCTGCAGACGTTTCCGTGGTCATGTGGCAGGCATGACTAGACACCGGAGTGCACGGAACGCTGTTACCTTCCCACCGAAGTGGTCCCTATTTATCTACTTGCAATTTCTTGCTTTCGAACTGCTAGGTTGGCAGGAGCTAGGATGAAGACGGGAGCTCATTTCCGTCCTGCAGTACTCGGGAATCGAACTGCTGACCTTCCGCTTCCCAGTCAGCGTCTTAGCGACTTGAGCCACTGCAGTACCCTGCCAGCAGGTGAAACCTAATGCAAAATGGCTTAATTACAGTTTAATTATCTTTGGTAGCACTCCTTGGATACTTTTCAAGCAAAATCAAGGAATTTCTAGAGGCATTCATAAAATAATCTTGTCTGCTGTGTGAATGAAATAATTATGCAATAAAAAGGATAAAATCATTTAAAATAAGGGGGAAGGATGACAGAGGATATAACACACAGTGCTTTGTGAATACTACTTTGCTCAATTAGAGCAGACACACTAAGTAGTTTTTTGTCTGAGGTTTCACAGACATTTATTATTATTATGAGTATGTGGGGCCTGAAGTGCTGATTAATATGAACCCATTACAACTGTTCTAATTCAGATTTGACTGCAATCCAGAAAAGATATGACATTTATGAACCTGATACTAATTATGTTTACCCTGATATAGATCCCATTCAGTTTGATGAGATGGCAACTTGATATCTGACAAGTAAGTTTCAGATTGTAGTTATGCGATGTAAGACTGAATTTGTTTTCTCCAAAGTAAGTGAAAGACCCATTTCCTTAGGAGAAAGGACTAGTCTCCATTAAATTCAGTAAGATATAACGTAGTTCCAAGTTAATATACACAAATCATCTTTCAGCTTAACAATGCTAGTCATTTCTTATCAATGCAACAATCCATTTGTCATTATCTAGATTGTACTATCTATTTAACTAGCAAACTTTCTAGCATTAAATAACTGAATAAACAATATCTGAAGGACCTACCTTTTAACTTTCACTTTGTGAATGGGAAACAGCAGCATTTGGTTTAAGTTAAACTTCCTAAAATTCACAGTGTCCCAAACATCCTTGCCCCCAAACATGTTGGGTACTGATTTTACCACCCTCAGAAGGATGGGAAGCTGAGGCAATCTTAATTCCCATCAGGATCAAATTCACAATGTCAGTAGTGTGGCTGCAGTACAACAGTTTAGCCACTACAACACCAGGGCCCTGTATATGTGTTTTGATGTTAAATGTGTGTTTTATACCTGTTTCCATTCATAGAGAATGCCTGTTGTGTCTCGTGTGGCAGAAGGTAATGGCAGGTGGAGACAGGGTGGTAGGAAGTTTGTTATTTTTGTTGTTGTTATGTGCTATCGAGTCCGAACTAACCGTAGTAGGGTTTTCAAGATCAGTGAGATATTTAAGGAGTATTTTCCCAGTTCCACTCTCCCAGTACGTTTCCATAGCTGAGCGGAGTTTCAAACCCCGGGCCTCCTGTCACTCTGTTCTGTAGGAATTGGGGCCACTGGGGTGGCCTTAAGGTCCCGGAGGAGACTGATCAAGTGACGACACGAGGCAAATGGAGCGAGATCAGATCAGTACTTTATTGGAAAAAGGCAACATCATTTATAGGGAAGAAAGCGCAACGGTGGCAAAACTGTCATCGGACAGGAAAATTACCTCACCCACGTACCCGGTTAATAGGGAACCTCTCAAAGGGAAGTTAATTAGTTTGGACAAACATGGGGCCAGGAAGACCATTGTTTAGGGTTTAAGCAAGGGTAAATATGGCTGATATTTACACCGGGGATTACCTTGGCCAGAGGATGAGTGATTACTCTAATGGATAACTGGGGTCTGCGAGATGCTTGCTCGGCAGAATCGTCGGTCAGGCTACAAGCGGCCGAATTAATCCCTATCATTAATTCACCCCCCTTACGCCCTGACAAGGGCCAGAGGCCAGGAGTTTGCTCACTGGTTTAACCTCTGCCAGAAGCCACTGATGCCCAACCGGGCACGGGGAATCTTCATCTCCCCTTACTTTTTAATATTAAGAGCCTGACTGGCGACTTTGCGCAGAAGCATCATCAGCTGTTGATCGGGAATGACGTCACGGGGTTTCTTCTCGGGGCGGCACTTCGAGATCAGTGAGGGAATACATTGCGCAAAGCAGCATAACGCTATGCCTAGTATAATCACCCCCACTACCACCTTGAGTACCGTCTGAAGCCACCCCCAGGGGATCCATGACCACATCCAGCTCCACAATGAACTCCACCAAGCCCCCCATGCGGAACCCTCAGTGATGCCCTGGACTATGGTGTGGAGATCAGTGAGCTGACTTTGGATTTTCCAGGAGTTGTCAGTAAGGTTGAAACAGCACATACCGTGAAGGGACTCGCAACCCAGATGGTGCAACAATAAGAGGTAGTCGATAGCCGCTCGATTATCGAGGATGGCATGGCGAAGTTCCGCCTGCTCCTGATTGAGGAGCGCTATCACTGTGGAAGTATGGTTGATGGCTTTTGCTAAACCGCAAGCCAAGCGACCAATTCTCCGTGCGTTGCCGACGGCTAAGCCTGGCACGCCAACTATACTGACTGCTAGTGAGATGTATTCGGCCGGGCTTAGAACTCTAAAGCTGCTGTCACATGAAATGTCTAGTTGGGTGGTGCGAGTGTGCCTGATGGGTGCAGAAACATTTGAAACATTTGAAACATGTGGAACATTAGAAACATTTGTGCTTGGGGCAACCATATCCCTAGTGGGGAGCAACAGTGTCAACCGGCTAAGGCAACATGTGGAATCTGATACATTTGCAGGAATATAGTTGAAGGTATACTGATTACATGTGAAGAACCACCCTGAGGGTAGGGTGATATGGGCAGGTAACGAACCAATTGTATCTGGGTTTGCACAAGTCCAGTTGCTGCTGCCGGTATCGAGGCAGCTGCGCTGGGTCCGGCCGCCTGTGGCGCAGCCGATTATTTGCGCACAAGTAGAGTTCGGGCTGGCCGCCACTCGCGGGGTGTGAAGAGTGGCTGCGTCAGCTGGCAAAGTCATGGTGAGCCGCAATCCCCCCCAGCGAGCGTAGGCTGCAAAGGTCGCAGGGAGGTGCGGTCCGAAAATCTTCTTCAGCAGCCAGTCCCCATCCCTGGCGCGTGCGTCGAGAGTGTGGCACACTGGGATGAGACAGGTGCTGAGGATTGAGGCAGAACCAATGTCCTGCTTCAGGCAAAAATCGGACTGGTTGACGAGACCCGCCAACCTTGCCCACAAGTTGTAGTGCATCCGTGCTGAAAGGTCTTCACCGGGCGGCAGGCCGTTGGCCTGAAGTGAAGCGGCCTGAACGCCTCCCCCCAAAAGCAGGGCGAGGGCCAGGATGATGGTGAAGATCACGGAGTTGGCATTAATCTGGGCAAAGATTGCTGCAACGAAGTGCTCCGGTGTCGGCTCCATCTCCTCGCGTTGGAGGGCGTCCTCGGCCTCTCTGCAAAGGGTCTTGACCATCCCCCAGGTGATCCTCTGCGCTTGGGTCCGCAGCCGCCGCTTCTCCTGGTGGGTCTCCTCGGTCAGAGTGAGGTCCTCCATCTCCGGGATCGGACTCGGGTCGGTCTGGGTCCACGCCATGAGGTTCCAGATGGGGCTTGACGCACCGGGCCAGAATCCACACGACACCTGTTGGAGACATAATTGCAGCATACCCTCTCCCCCAGGTTATGAGCGGCACCGGGCCCCTCCAAGATGGGTCCGGTGGCACTCGGTACCGGACCATAGGTCGCGGGACAGCTTCCGAACGGCGGAAGTGCTTCTCCTGCGGCGTACAGTCCGAAAAAACATTGAGGTGATTGTATGTGAACAACACCTTATTCAGACAAAACTGTGCTTGTCCCTGTGAATTGGGGAGGGCTGGTGGCTCCCCCCTTTCTGTTTGTTTGTCAATATAGGACTTTAGCGTCCGATTGACCCGTTCTACAATCGCCTGCCCTTGTGGATTGTAGGGAATGCCGAATGTATGCTTGATGTCCCAGGTGGCCATGAAGGTGGCCAACTGCCTAGAGCAGTAGGATGGGGCGTTGTCCGTTTTCACGTGCCGCGGCTTGCCCATCGCCGCAATGCAGGACAGGAGATGCTGCTCCACGTGGGAGGCAGTCTCCCCCTTCTGCGCCGTCGCCCAAACGAACTGGGAAAAAGTGTCTATGCAGACGTGCATGTACTGCCATCTGCCAAACTGCGGCACATGCGTGACGTCCATTTGCCACACCTGATTGGCCTCTGTCCCCCGCGGGTTAACCCCCCACGAGGGCCCCCCCGGCGCCCCTGCGCAATGCTGGCAAGAGCGTACTATACCCTGGGCCTGAGAAAGGGGCAAATTGAACTGTCTGGCGAGTGCCTTGGCGTTTTGGTGGAAAAAGGCATGACTTTGAATTGGAGTAGTGAAAACTCCCAGAACTGAACGTTGCTGAATTTCCTTTGCCGCCGCGTCCGCTCTGCTATTGCCCGCGGAAATCGGACCCGGTAGGTCTTGATGACTGCGGATGTGGGCAATATAGAGCGGCTCCGTGCGGTTTCGCAAATGAAATTGAGCAGTGAGAAACAAGCTAAGCAGATTCTTGTCTATCGCGGGAGTGATGTAAGCTCCCGGTAGACTGTGAAGCAAATTCCTAACATACAGACTGTCGGTTATGATATTTAAACGTTCCTTGGCGAAGGTGCGCAAAGCAAGATTCACGGCTGCCAACTCCGCCCGCTGTGCGGACTTCTGTGGAAGAGTTAGCAGTGTGTGCCAAGCCTCGCCCTCCTGCCAGGTCAGGACACCATAAGTGCGTCCGCCATCAGAAAAAACTGTTCTGGCCCCCTGAAGCGGGACCAGCGAGAGCAATTCGAACAAGCTGACTGTTCCTGTTTGAAGCGAGACGAGTCTGGGGTCTTTAGGCAAGTGGTATGCCAAGCTTCCAGTGAACCCTTCTAAGGCTATCGGAAGCGAGTCACCTAGCTGCATCAACTGCTGAATTTGTTCCTTGGTGAACGGGACTACGATCTTGGCTAAATCGTGCGCAGAAATGTCCCTAGCTCTCAGCCGGCCGCGGTAGATCACCGCGGAGACCAGTTCTTGGGGCGGAACAATGTTCCGAGATGAGGTGTTAGGCAAGTACACCCACTCCACAATTTTCGCTCCCTTCTCTGAGTCTACTCCTAGCGCCCCAGTGAACATGGATCCCGATCGCACGATGTACAGATTCAGGATGGGGGCATAGGGCCCCTGGGCGATCCTATCTACCCATCTTTGGCTGAGAGCTTGGTTAACTTTCTCGAGCGCCAAGCGCGCGTCTCGAGAAATTTTTATCCGGTCTGCCGGCTGCTTACCTAGCGTTAGCAGCGAGAAGAGAGGTTTCAGAAGATCCGTATCCAATCGAAAATACGACCTGGCCCAATTAATGTTCCCTAAAACCTGCTGTAATTCTACCAAGGTGACTGAGTCCTGTAAATTAATCTGAGGCAAAACTGGTGCTGCGAAAGAGCGGAGAAGCCGATGGCCCAAGTATGAGAAGGGCTCGGTTCTCTGCACTTTCTCCGGGGCAATGAGTAACCCTTTGTCCCCCAGGCTGGCCTGGAGGTCTGAAAACATTTCGCCGCCAAGCTTTGGCAACGCTACCAAAATATCATCCATAAAGTGACAAACTAAGGCTTGTGGGTAGAGGTTTCGAAACTTTGCCAGCGCATCGTGAACGTAAATTTGGCACAAAGTGGGCGAATTGAGCATGCCCTGTGGCAAAAATTTCCACGCGTAACGCTGCGTAGGCTCACTGTGGTTCACGACCGGCACGGTAAAGGCAAACCTCTCCCGGTCCCTGGGGTCTAAGGGGATTGTATAAAAGCAATCCTTGAGATCTATGACTAGGATCTCCCACCCCTCGGGAATCATGTTCGGATTCGGGATGCCGCATTGAAGCGGACCCATTGGCTGTATGCATTTATTGATCTCTCTGAGATCGTGGAGGAGTCGCCACTTCCCCGACTTCTTCTTAATAACAAAAATTGGCGAATTCCAAGGACTTGTGGACTGTTCTATATGTCCTGCGTCTAGCTGTTCCTTAACTAGCTGCTTAAGAGCAACCAATTTCTCCCCCACGACCGGCCATTGCTCTACCCAGACCGGAGTATCGGTGAGCCATTTAAGTGGCAACGCCATTACCCAAAGGTAAGCGTAGCACCGTACTGCTGCAGAATGTCTCACCCCCAAAGGTTAATGTGCACGTCAAGAATGTGCGGTCGAATTACCGCCGTGCCCTCAGCCCTTGGGATTGTGACTTCTACCCACTCTCGGCTCCTAAACGCTTCCTGGACGCCGCCTACCCCCCACACATCGGAGACCGGCTCAATGGCCCACTCCCTTGGCCACTGGCTTCTACTTATCACACTGACATCTGCTCCGGTATCTAACAGGCCTGAGAATGATCGATTATTCAGAAATACCTCAATAACCGGGCGCTGTTTCCACTCAATGTTGGTCTCCACTGTCGCTAAGACCTGGTATCCTTGCGCTGCCTCACTGGCGCTCGAGCGGTCCTCTGACCGGGACTCGAAGTTGTCACTGAGCCCTCCCTGGCTCTCTGCTGGCGAGCGACAAGGAACCATGATCAGTTGCGCTAAGGTGTCTCCTTTAGGGATGGTTTGGGGCAGGTGTGTCCAAAGCTGAACTTGGAGAACGCCTGAAAAATTGGAGTCAATGACTCCTGGAATTATAAAAATTCCGCGTGCACCAGCTACACTACGGGGCAAAACTAAACCTATAAAGCCTCTGGGCAGGGGTCCCATGTACTGGGAATCGACCAGATAGACTGTGCCTGGCAGGTCGCATGTGACGTCCGCCTGGCAAGTCAATTCTAGCCCCGCGCTGCCCCTGGGGCTGGCCTGTGCCCTCGCAATGTCTGGGATGGGGTTGGACTCTACTCTGGCTCTGGGGAGTTCTGGGTGAAGGACGCCTCTGTTTGGACTGGGGCCAGAGACATGCCCGTGTTCCGGTTTCCCGAATTCTGGCAATACCTGCCCCAATGATAGCCTTTCTTGCACTTCGGACAGAGGGTGTTCGGAGCCTTGGGACGGCCGGACTTTTGCCCGCCTCCCTTGGATCGGCACTCCCTAGCGAAGTGACCGATCTTGCCACAATTGTGGCATGCCCCTTTGCTCTTACCATTAGGTCTTTTCCCTCCTTGCACCGCTGCCGCTAGCAGACCCATCTTATAGGATTCTGTGCCAACGTCGGCGCAAGCTCTAATCATGTCCGATAGGGTCAAGTCAGGACGATTGCCTAGGGACTGCAAGATTCTACGGCAGTCCAAGTTGGCGTTGTCCTTGGCTAACTTAATCATGAGCTCTTCCTGGGCTTGCTCATTATCAATCTGCCTGCTGATGGCTTCTTCCAGGCGATTGATGAAGTCCATGTAGGGTTCCTGGGCTCCCTGCTTAATGGAGGTGTAATTTTTAGCCGCTTTGCCAGTGGCTGGGATCTTAAAGTAAGCCCTAAAGGCTGCCTCGGCTGACATCTCGAGAGTGGCGAGAGGCAGGTTGATCTGAGCATTGATTGACTCGAAATTACCCGAGCCATACAGCTGCTCAGGAAGCACCGCGCCTCCCATCCTGGCAGCCCGAGTTTGCGCCTCTAGGCGGAACTCGCTGTCCCAGATCATGTACTGGCTAGGGGTCAGCATCATCCTCATGATGGCTTTCCAATCATGGGGGATCCACATGGTGGTTTCGCACACCTGCTGAAGCGTGCCCCTAGTAAAACGACTTTGGAGCCCTGTTTCTGCAATTGCCTTCCGCATAGCCATGAGCAGTTTATACGGGACTGGGGAATGAACAATCTGCTGTGCGCCCGTGAGCGTGTCCATTTCCATGCGGATTGGACATATCTGTCTGAGCTCTGCTAGCTCTTCTGCTGGCAATTCCCCCTTCCTAATCTCCTCTTCAATTGTGCGCTGAAGGGGACTCTTGGTAACTCGGGAACCCGAAGCTGTCAGAGGAGCGCCTGCGCTTCTCATGCCCTGCATTCCCTCGGTGACGTCTGCAGCTGTCACCGCGGGAAGGCTCCCTGCGCTACTCTGCTGGTACTTGAATGTCAGATAGAGTGCGGTGGGCGCAGTCGGCTCGACTGGCTGAACTGATGACTTTTCTAACGGGGGTTCTTCCGCTTCTATCCGGACTGGTTCGATCTCAGCTAAGAGTTTCCTACACTTCCTCCATGTGCTAACTATCCCTCCTGGGGCCTTCGGGGGTTGCTGAATGCAGTCTCCTATCCGATCCCAGAGCTGTAGGGTTAACGTACCTACTTCTGGGTAAAGCAGGCAGTGTTCCCTAAGGTACGCCAAAAGTCTCGCTAGTTCCCTGCTGTGAAAGCGTAACTTAAATACCCTGGCCAGGATTTTAAACTCTTCCTCATGAGTTTTTTGGCTAGCGGACGGACTCTGTCCCTGAGAACAAGTCCCCATATTACCTGCGAGTGGTCCTCCGAAGTTTCCTCCTCGGGACGGGTTGACGCGTCTGGGGGCAAGGTAACTGGTTTTGGCGACGATCGTCTGGGTGGAGCTCGGAGCGTGGCCTCCTGCCACGGGCCCTCTGCGGCCTCTGCGCTGTCAGGGGCTCACAGCTGCCCTGAGCAGAACGCGTTTTTCCCTTTTGCGCAAGTCTCCCCGAAAGCCGGGAGCAAAGTGCAGGAATGCCTCTCTTGGAATGCCTCGCCGCTGGCCGTCCTTCTGACCGACTGGCTGCCGGCCAGAGCGCCGCGCTGTCCTCCGGGCGGACGGGTCACGGTTCAAGCGTGGAACCGGACCGCGTGGCTCGCTACTCGTGAGTAGACCTCTCCTGGGCCGCTTTACTCACGAGTAAATCACGTCGGGGTCACCAGATGTAGGAATTGGGGCCACTGGGGTGGCCTTAAGGTCCCGGAGGAGACTGATCAAGTGACGACACGAGGCAAATGGAGCGAGATCAGATCAGTACTTTATTGGAAAAAGGCAACATCATTTATAGGGAAGAAAGCGCAACGATGGCAAAACTGTCATCGGACAGGAAAATTACCTCACCCACGTACCAGGGTTAATAGGGAACCTCTCAAAGGGAAGTTAATTAGTTTGGACAAACATGGGGCCAGGAAGACCATTGTTTAGGGTTTAAGCAAGGGTAAATATGGCTGATATTTACACCGGGGATTACCTTGGCCAGAGGATGAGTGATTACTCTAATGGATAACTGGGGTCTGCGAGATGCTTGCTCGGCAGAATCGTCGGTCAGGCTACAAGCGGCCGAATTAATCCCTATCATTAATTCACCCCCCCTTACGCCCTGACAAGGGCCAGAGGCCAGGAGTTTGCTCACTGGTTTAACCTCTGCCAGAAGCCACTGATGCCCAACCGGGCACGGGGAATCTTCACCGTTCACTACTCCACACTGGATATCACAGGAGGTCCCAAGGCACAAATGACCATTTTGGTTTGCTCATACATACTCACAAAGTAGGAAGCCAGGAGTTCCACTGGAGTAGAACATAACTGCCCCTTTGCCCTTCACTGCTGGTTAGGAGTTGCTGAATGGAATTTGCTGTGGGAAATGTGCTCATGTGCCCTAAAGCACCAGCTCTCCATTGCTTGCTTCTATCTTAATTTGACAGTATACTTCAATCTATTATTTTGTAATGCATGGGGATACAGTGATACCTCATACAACATCCAAACTTGGTTCCACAAGTTTGGACTTTATATGGATTTGGACTTTGTATGAGGCATGCAAAATCCTAGCCGTGATTCCTCATACAACGTCCAAATGCTTGCTGCGATGCCTTGTACAACATTGTTTCCATAGAGATACATTGTACTGTAACAGCACAGACTTCAGGGCAAAGTCAAGGAAACAGACAGGAAACTGACAGAACTTTAAGAAATCATTGTCTAAAGG
This sequence comes from Bradypodion pumilum, assembly GCA_035047305.1. Classification (NCBI taxonomy): domain Eukaryota; kingdom Metazoa; phylum Chordata; class Lepidosauria; order Squamata; family Chamaeleonidae; genus Bradypodion; species Bradypodion pumilum. The sequence goes on along the minus strand of JAWDJD010000005.1, from coordinate 198,506,764 downwards.
CTAAAAACATTACAAAAACATGTCAAACAGCCCTGATTGTCCAAGAACCTGAGGAATGCTGCAAAAATCCCAGGAATGCTTCTAAAAATTCTGACGAAAAAATTCAAAAAAAATCCTGTGGATTCCCCATGCCCCAATGGCATGGAACGGCCCGCGCAGAGGCCACTTCGGGAGAACGCTCCTGGCCCGTGGGCTCTGCGGGCAGAGAAATTAAGGGGGGTGGATTAATAATAGGGATTGATTCACCCAATTAATGACCTGACCGACGGTTCCGCTGAGAAGGCATTTCTCCAGACTCTGTTATCCATTAAGGTAATCACTCATCTCCGAGTTTATCTTTATCCTTGGTGCAAATAGTAGCCATGTTTACCCCAGTCTAAACCCTAGACAATGGTGTTTTCCCTGTCAATGTTTGCCCATGTTAATTAACTTCCCCAAGAGAGATTCCCAATTAACCTGAGTAAATAGGTGATGTGATTTTCTGTCAGATGACGGTTTTTTCTGCCTTGCCTTCTGATCTATAAATGTAGATACTTTTCCTTCAATAAACCACTGATCTGATCTCGCTCCATACTGCCTCGTATCGTTTCTTGATCAGTCTCCTCCGGGACCCAACGGCCGTCCTAGCGGCCCCGATTCCTACATCTGGTGACCCCGAGACGTGATCTTACCCGTGAGTAAGCGATCACACGGTCCGGTTCTGCGCTTGAACCGCGTCCACTCATCCCGGAGTACAGCGCGGCAGCCCGGCCGGTAAACCAGGCGGTCGGGAAGACGGCCTAAGCGGCGAGGCATTCCAGAGAGGCTTCCTACAGTTTGCTCCCGACTTTCGCGGCGGCTTGCAGGTTACGGAAAAACGAGTTCCGCTCAGGGTCAGCTGTGAACCCCTGACAGCGCAGAGGCCACCGAGGGCCCGTGGTAGGGGACCACGCTCCGAGCTCTACCCAAAGAATCGTCGCCAGAACCTATTACCTTGCCCAAAGACGCGTCAACCCGTCCCGAGGAGGAAACTTCGAAGGACCCTTCGCAGGTAATATGGGGACTTGTCCTCAGCGACAAGGTCCGTCCGCTAGCCAAAGAACTCGTGAGGAAGAGTTCAGAATCCTGGCCAGGGTGTTTCAGTTAAGGTTTCACAGCCGAGAGCTACCGAGACTTTTGGCGTACCTAAGGGAACACTGCCTGCTTTACCCAGAAGTAGGTACGTTAACCCTTAAGCTTTGGGATCAGATAGGAGACTGCATTCAGCAACCCCCGAAAGCTCCAGGAGGCGTAATTCGCACATGGAGCAAATGTAGGAAACTCTTAGCGGAGATAGATCCAGTCCGGGTAGAGGCCAAAGAACCCCCAGCGCCAGCCGAACCATCGGCGCCCACGGCGCTCTATCCGTCATTACAGTTTAGGCAGAGTAGGGTAGGGAACTTTCCCTCGGTGACAGCTGCAGACGTCACCGACGGAATGCAAGGAATGAGGAGCGCAGGCGCTTCTCTGACAGCCCCAGGTTCCCAAGTTACCAAGAGTGCCCTTCAGCGCACAGTTGAGGAAGAACTCAGGAAGGGGGAATTGCCAGCAGAAGAACTAGCTGAGCTTAGTCAGATTTGTCCAATTCGCATGGAAATGGATGCCCTTACGGGGGCCCAGCAGATAGTTCACTCACCAGTCCCGTATAAGCTTCTCATGGCTATACGGAAGGCCATCTCAGAGACAGGACTTCAGAGTCGCTTTACTAGGGGCACGCTTCAGCAAGTGTGCGAGAACACCATGTTCATCCCGCACGACTGGAAAGCCGTCATGCGGATGATGCTCAACCCTAGCCAGTATCTGATTTGGGACAGCGAGTTTTGCCTTGAGGCTCAGACTAGGGCTGCCAGGATGGGAGGCGCAGTACTTCCTGACCAGTTATATGATTCAGGTGCCTTCGAATCCATCGATGTGCAGATCAACTTGCCACTCGCCACTCTTCAGATGTCAGCCGAGGCTGCCTTTAGGGCTTTCTTCAAGGTTCCAGCCATTGGCAAAGCGGCTAAGAATTACACCGCAATTAAGCAGGGAGCCCAGGAGCCCTACATGGACTTCATCAATCGCTTGGAGGAAGTGATCAGTAGGCAGATAGACAATGAGCAAGCCCAACAAGAGCTCATGATGAAGTTAGCCAAGGACAATGCCAATTTAGACTGCCGTAAAATCTTGCAGTCACTGGGCAATCATCCCGACTTGACTCTCACGGACATGATTAGAGCTTGCGCCGACGTTGGCACAGAATCCTACAAGATGGGATTGCTAGCGGCAGCGGTGCAAGGGGGTAAGAGACCCAAAAGTAAAAATCAAGGGGTATGTCACAACTGTGGCAAGGTCGGTCACTTCGCTAGGGAGTGCTGATCCAAGGGAGGCGGACAAAATTCCGGCCGTTCCAAGGCTCCAAACACCCTGTGTCCGAAGTGCAAGAAAGGCTACCATTGGGCTAGAAACTGTCCGAGTTCGGGAAACCGGAACGCGGGCATGTCTCTGGCCCCGGTCCAAACAGAGGCTTCTCTCGCTCAGAGCTCGCCAGAGCTAGACTAGGTCCCGATCACCTTCAAGGCACTGCGAGGGCACAGGCCAGCCCCAAGAGTAGTACAGGGCTAGAATTGACTTGCCAGGCAGATGTCACATGCGACCTGCCGGGCACAGTCTATCTGGTGGACTCCCAGTACATGGGTCCACTGCCCAAGGGCTTTATAGGTTTAGTTTTGCCTCGCAGTGTAGCAGGAGCACGCGGAATTCTCGTAATTCCGGGAGTCGTCGACTCCAATTTTTCAGGCATTCTCCAAGTTCAGCTTTGGACCCACTTACCCCAGACCATTCACAAAGGAGACACATTAGCGCAACTGATCATGGTTCCTTGTCACTCGCCAGCAGATAGCCTGGGAAGGCTCAGGGACAGCTCAGAGTCCCGGTCAGAGGATCGCTCGAGCGCCAGTGAGGCAGTACAAGGATACCAGGTCTTAGCGACAGTGGAGACCAACATTGAGTGGAAACAGCGCCCAGTTATTGAGGTATTTCTGAATAAAAGATCATTTTCAGGGTTATTAGATACCGGAGCTGATGTGAGCGTGATAAGCAGAGGCCAGTGGCCACGGGAGTGGGCCATTAAGCCGGTCTCCGATGTGTGGGGGGTAGGCGGCATTCAGGAAGCGTTTAGGAGCCGGGAATGGGTGACAGTCACAATCCCAAGGGCGACCGCACAGCGGTAATTCGGCCGCACATTCTTGACATGCACATCAACCTTTGGGGGCGAGACATTTTACAGCAGTACGGTGCTACGCTTACCTTCGGGTAATGGTGTTGCCACTTAAATGGCTCATCGATACGCCGGTCTGGGTGGAACAATGGCCGGTAGTGGGAGAGAAATTAGTTGCCCTAAAGCAACTGGTTAAAGAACAGCTAGACGCAGGACACATAGAGCAGTCCACCAGTCCTTGGAACTCGCCAATTTTTGTCATAAAGAAGAAGTCGGGGAAGTGGCGACTCCTCCACGATCTCAGAGAGATCAATAAATGCATACAGCCAATGGGTCCGCTTCAATGCGGCATCCCAAATCCGAATATGATTCCCGAGGGGTGGGAGATCCTAGTTGTAGATCTCAAGGATTGTTTTTACACGATTCCCTTAGACCCCAGGGACCGGGAAAGGTTTGCCTTTACGGTGCCGGTTGTGAATCACAGTGAACCTACGCAGCGTTACGCGTGGAAATATTTGCCACAGGGCATGCTCAATTCACCCACCCTGTGCCAAATTTATGTTCACAACGCACTGGCAAAGTTTCAAAACCTTCACCCCAAAGCCTTAGTTTGTCATTTCATGGACGACATCTTGGTCGCAGTGCCGCAACTCGGCAGCGAAATGTTTTCTGACCTCCAGGCCAGCCTGGGGGAGAAAGGTTTACTCATTGCCCCAGAGAAAGTGCAGAGAACCGAGCCCTTCTCATACTTGGGTCATCTGCTTCTCCACTCTTTCGCAACACCAGTTTTGCCCCAGATCAATTTGAGGGATTCAGTCACCTTGGTAGAATTACAGCAGGTTTTAGGAAACATTAATTGGGCCAGACCGTATTTTAGATTGGATACGGATCTTTTGAAACCGCTCTTCTCGCTGCTAACGTTAGGTAAGCAGCCGGCAGACTGGATACAGATCTCTCGAGAGGCGCGCTTGGCCCTCGAGAAAGTCAACCAAATTCTCAGCCAAAGGTGGGTGGACAGGATTGCTCAGGGGCCATATGCCCCGATCCTGAACTTGTACATAGTTCGGGCAGGATCCATGTTCACCGGAGGCCTAGGAATAGATTCCGAGAAGGGAGCGAGTGTCGTGGAATGGGTGTACTTGCCAAACACCTCTTCCCGAAACATCGTTCCTCCCCAAGAATTGGTCTCCGCGGTGGTTTACCGCGGAAGGCTGAGAGCTAGGGACATTTCAGGGCACGACTTAGCAAAGATCGTAGTCCCGTTCACCAAAGAGCAGGTTCAGCAGTTGATGCAGCTCGGTGACTCGCTTCCAATAGCTTTGGAAGGATTCACTGGAAGCTTGGCATACCACTTGCCAAAGGACCCCAGACTTGTCTCACTCCAAACGCAAACAGTCAGCTTGTTCGAATTGCTTTCGCTGGTTCCACTTAAGGGGGCCAGAACAGTTTTTACTGATGGGGGTCGCACGTATGGTGTCTTGACTTGGCAGGAGGGCCAGGCTTGGCGCACGCTGTTAACTCTTCCACAGAAGTCCGCACAGCGGGCAGAGTTGGCAGCGGTGAACCTCGCTTTGCGCACCTTCGCCAAAGAGCGCCTAAACATCATTACTGACAGTCAGTATGTCAGGAATTTGCTTCACAGTCTACCGGGAGCATACATCACTCCCGCGATAGACAAAAATTTGCTTAGTCTGTTCCTCACTGCTCAATTTCATTTGCGAAACCGCACGGAGCCGCTCTATATTGCCCACATCCGAAGTCACCAAGACCTACCAGGTCCGATTTCTGCGGGCAATATCAGAGCGGACGCGGCGGCAAAGGAAATTCAGCAACGTTCAGTGTTAGGTGTTTTCACTACGCCAATTCAGAGTCATGCCTTCTTCCATCCGAATGCCAAAGCGCTTGCCAGACAGTTCAATCTGCCACTTTCTCAAGCCCAAGGCATAGTTCGCTCTTGTCAGCACTGCGCAGGGGCACCGGGGGGGCCCTCGTGGGGGGTCAACCCACGGGGGACAGAAGCCAACCAGGTATGGCAAATGGACGTCACGCATGTTCCGCAGTTTGGCAGATGGCAGTACATGCACGTTTGCATAGATACCTTTTCTCAATTCGTTTGGGCAACGGCGCAGAAAGGGGAGACTGCTTCCCACGTGGAGCAGCACCTCCTTTCCTGCATCGCGGCGATGGGCAAACCGCGGCACGTTAAAACCGATAACGCGCCATCCTACAGCTCCAGGCAGCTGGCGGCCTTCATGGCCACTTGGGACATTAAGCATACTTTTGGCGTTCCTTACAATCCGCAGGGGCAAGCGATTGTGGAACGGGTCAATCGGATGCTCAAGTCCTATATTGACAAACAAACAGAAAGGGGGGAGCCACCAGCCCTCCCCAAATCGCAGGCTCAGGCACAGCATTGTCTGAATAAGGTATTGTTCACGTACAATCACCTTAATGTTTTTTCGGATTGCACGCCGCAGGAGAAGCACTTCCGCCGTTCGGAGGCTCTCCCGTGACCGATGGTCCGATACCGGGTGCCACCGGACCCTTCCTGGAGGGGCCCGGCGCCACTCGTAACCTGGGGGAGAGGGTATGCTGCAGTTATGTCCCCTACAGGTGTCGTTTGGATTCCAGCTCGGTGTGTCAAGCCGCACTTGGAACCACATGGCGTGGACCCAGACCGACCCGAGTCCGATCCCGGAGATGGAGGACCTCACTCTGACCGAGAGAACCCGTCGGAAGAAACGGCCACAAAGGACAGCACCGAAGATCACCTGGGGGATGGTCAAGGCCCTTTGCAGTGAGGCCGAGAGCATCATCCGGCGCGAGGAGAAGGAGCCAACGCCGGAGAGCCTCACGGCTGCAATCTTTGCCCGAATTCACGCCAACACCATGGCAGTCACCATCATCCTGACTCTCTCCCTACTTGCGGGGGGAGGCTTTCAGGCTGCCTCACTGGAGGCCAGCGACTTGATGCCAGGCGGAGACCTCTCTGCCAGGATGCATTACAACATATGGGAAAGGTTGGCGGGTCTCGTCAACCAGTCTGATTTTTGCCTGAGACAGGACGTCGGTTCTGCCTCAATCTTGAGCACCTGCCTCATCCCAGTGTGCCACTCTCCAGGCGCGCACCCCAGGGATGGGGACTGGCTTGTGAAACGGATTTTCAGCCCGTACAACCCAGCGGCTTCTTCGGAATATGCCCGTTGGGAGATGCGGCTCCCCATGACCTTGCCGGCTGATGCAGCCACTCTCCACACTCCTCGAGTGGCGGTCAGCCCGAACTCTACTTGTGCTCGCATGACCGGCTGCTCCGCAGTCGGCCGAAGGCGCCGCTGCCTCAACGTTGGCAGTGGCAATTGGACTTGTGACAACCCAGTGACACTTGGTTCAATGTATGCTCATGTTACCCTACCATCTGGTTGGTTCTTTACGTGTAATCAGTACACTTGGAACTACATTCCTGCAAATGTATCAGATGCTATATGTTGCATTAGTCGTTTGACACTGTTACTCCCTACTAAGGAGATGGTCACCCCAAGCACAAATGTTACAAATGTTTCAGCACCCATACGACGCACTCGCACCACCCAGTTAGACAGCTCATGTGAGAGCAGCTTTAGAGTAATGAGTTCAGCCGAATATCTCTCGTTGGCAGTCAGCATTTTTGGCATGCCAGGCTTAGCCATCGGCAACGCTCGGAGGATTGGTCGACTGGCTTGCAGTCTAGCTAAAGCCATCAACCACACCTCCTCGGCGATAGCGCTGCTCAACCAAGAGCAGGCAGAGCTTCGCCATGCCATACTTGACAATCGAGCGGCTATAGACTATCTCTTATTGCTGCATCATCTGGGCTGCGAATCCTTTCATGGAATGTGTTGCTTTAATCTCACTGACAACTCCCGTAAGGTGCAGAGTCAGCTCACAGACCTCCACACCATAGTCGAAGGCATCAGGGAGGGTTCTGCATGGGGAGCTTGGTGGAGTTCATTGTGGAACTGGATGTGGTCATGGATTCCGTGGGGGTGGCTTCAGACAGTACTCAAAGTGGTTGTGGGGGTGATTATACTAGGCTTAGCAGTATGCTGCTTCGCACAATGTATTCCCTCACTAATATCAAGGTGCCGCTCCCGGAGGGAGCCCCGAAGCACCATTCCCGCTCATCAGCTGGTGCCTCTCTTGCGCAGAGTCGCCGGTCAGGCTCTTAAGTAAAACAAAAAGGGGAGATGTGGATTCCCCATGCCCCAATGGCATGGAACGGCCCGCACAGAGGCCACTTCGGGAGAACGCTCCTGGCCCGTGGGCTCTGCGGGCAGAGAAATTAAGGGGGGTGGATTAATAATAGGGTTTGATTCACCCAATTAATGACCTGACCGACGGTTCCGCTGAGAAGGCATTTCTCCAGACTCTGTTATCCATTAAGGTAATCACTCATCTCCGAGTTTATCCTTATCCTTGGTGCAAATAGTAGCCATGTTTACCCCAGTCTAAACCCTAGACAATGGTGTTTTCCCTGTCAATGTTTGCCCATGTTAATTAACTTCCCCAAGAGAGATTCCCAATTAACCTGAGTAAATAGGTGATGTGATTTTCTGTCAGATGACGGTTTTTTCTGCCTTGCCTTCTGATCTATAAATGTAGATACTTTTCCTTCAATAAACCACTGATCTGATCTCGCTCCATACTGCCTCGTATCGTTTCTTGATCAGTCTCCTCCGGGACCCAACGGCCGTCCTAGCGGCCCCGATTCCTACAAAATCCAATATCACGCTCAAAACCACTCCTAAACACTCTTCGTCTCATGCAAAACCCACAAGAGCAATGCACGCATGTGTCCTGCCTTTTATACTGCCCAGGCACAATGCAACCTGGGAAAAACCCCAATGCCTCATACAAAGTCACACAACTTTGTATGAGGCAACTTTTTTCAAGGAATTAGGCGATGTTGTATGAATCCGATGTTGTATGAAGCGGACTTTGTATGAGGTATTACTGTACATTTTAACAGGGGTCAAATAACAAACCTATCTTCTTATAATAGAAAAGTTCTGAATGGTTCTCCACTCTCAAAGTTGGCATGTTTAGAATTCCACCCCAAAATCCAGCAAAATCCTGTACTTTTGTACTGAACAGCAGTTAACCAGCATAGTCAGTGTAACTGTTATTGCAATGAAACAAAAGCAGTAATAACATGTTATTTTGAGCTGGCTATGCCTGAAAACACTGGGAGTAGGGGATTTGCAAGTTACAGTTTCAGCTTTCCCTTGGCATTTTTTTTTGTACTTCTGGTGGCTGAATAATATGTGAACTCCTTTAACTAAACATTGCTGCCATTGCAGGATATCAAAGTTCAGCCTGTGCCTTTCTTGATCCAGCTGAGACGTGGAACGTTAAGGAGGCAGCTCAACACACCCCTGGAAGCAAAATGCCTTGTGCTAGTTGTTGATGGCATGCCTGTAACAAGAAAGAGTAGTATTTATGAACAGCAGAGGGAGCCACGGGTGGGTTTTTAGCTTGCTGTGTGACCATTCATACAGAGGCTCAGAAGTACCACACCACACTTGAGACTTCCAGTTCTGTTTATTCACAGCTCTCCAGGCTTTCAATTATTTTCCCCTTCCCCAAAATGTTCAAAACAACATTTAAGTTGCCTTATCCAACTGCCAAGAAATAAGGGGAAAGCTTGTAAAAACAACACACAGAACATGACCTTTGGTAAAGAACAGGTTCAGAGTGGAAAACTACAAAGGGCCGTCGATGCATTCTAATGTTAGTATGAGGTGCAATCCATGAGTCCCCTAAATCAGGGTGTCTCAACCTTGGGGGCCCCAAGGTGTTCTTGGACTTCTGTGGTTTCCCCATGTCCCAGTGGCATGGAACGGCCCGCGCAGAGGCCACTTCAGGGGAACGCTCCTTGAGCCGTGGGCTCTGCGGGCAGAGAAATTTAGGGGGGTGGATAAATGATAGGGTTTGATTCACCCAATTTCCTGACCTGACCAGCAGATCTGCTGAGAGAGCGAATAGCTAACCCAGTTACCCATTAGAATAATCACTCATCTCCAAGCTCAACTTTACCCCGGGTGTAAACAGATGCCATGTTTACCCCTGCCTAATCCCCAAACAATGGTGTTCTCCCCAGTCTGTGTTTGGCCAAGTTAACTAACTTCCCTCCGAGAGATTCCCAATTAACCCAAGCAAACAGGTGATGTGATTTCTGTCAGATGACTGTTTTTGCCACCGTTGTGCTTTTACTCCTATATATGATGATGCCTTTTTCCCAATAAACCACTGATCTTGTCCTCCTCCATACTGTCTCGTATCGTTTCTTGATCAGTCTCCTCCGGGACCTCCGGCCCCCTGCGGCCCCGATTCCTACAGACTTCAATTACCAGAAGCCCAAGTCAGCACACCAGCTGATCAGGGCTTCTGGGAATTGAAATACAAGGACATCTAGGATCCCAAGGTTGAGAAACCCTGCCCTAAATGATTCACAGCTTCAGCTAACCTGTGCATTTTTGTTCCTGTGCTTCGTTTAGAACACATCCCTTTCAACCCTGAGAGTAAACAACAGAGGCTTGTGATGCACTTGAGGAGTTATGTCTAGCAACCCACATAGCTACATCAACATCAGGAATTTTGCAGTCAACAAATTCACCAGAATATATGGCAAGCCAGAGGTTCCCTTTTTTTTTTAAAATGAACACAGCTGTGTGGTAAGCTTCTGTATCCTACAAGACACCTCATCAAGCCAACTCCTGTGATTATTGTCCCAGCCCACCCTCACCAATGCCATATATCATCCCTTCCTGAGCTGTCTGATGATCAACCTGATGAAAAGGATTACAGGCTGTAAAAACTCACCTTTTGATGCTTTGGCAGTCCAGCAAAGATATTACCCAACCTTCAGTTTGGAGTTCAGTCAATAGGTCTCAAACTCCTACTGTGCAATTGTTTCTGTAGAACTCCCATACCTTGCCTTGCTCAAGAAGGATGGCCATTCACAGGACAGGAATTAGCATCTGGTACACTTACTGGTGCCTGCATACCTTTAGCATAAGAGCAGGCAACTTCAGAGGATTCCCCACTGTCCAGTGGACCTGCTGTAAGCCAGAGAGATTTCAGTATTTTTGTCACAATGAGATGTGGAAGGCCAACTTTAGCACATGATCATGCCTCCTAATGAATGGGCCTTCCCCCTACTTTTTGCAAAGATATAGACTGTATCATTATTCTTTCTCCTCTCCCTCTCCCTCCTCTGCTCCCCCCTTGGGTGTTGAGGGAGATACATGGGTCTTGCTCTAGCACTTCTTATCACTCCACTGGCATTATTTGGTGTCCTTGTAATGTTTCTTTGATGCTATCTCTTCACCTTCCTCTGGGTCTGCCTCACAGTCTTTGTCTTTCTCCTCTTTCTACATATGCCTTGCATGGTATGGAACTCCAAGACATTATCTCCAAATAGACAAACCACTTTATTTGTTGTCTCCGGATATAGTTAAAGATTGGTTCTATTCCAATTTTTTCCCTTATAATCTCATTCTTGATTTTATCCCTTCTACTCACTCTAGCAGCCTTCCTCAGATATTCATTTCCATGGTGACTAACTTTCGTTTATGTTTTCTTGTAAGTGCCCATGTTTGGCACTGGTAGCATAAGGTACGAATGAATATGCTTTGTATGAGGTATTTCTTTGTGCTGGTCAGTACTGCCTTATGTTGAAAGAGTGGAGCTAACTGTCCCAATATTTGGGTTGCCTTATTGCACCATATGTTAATCTCTTCGTCCATTTTTCCATCCTCAGTAAATGTGCTGTATTATTTATTAATATTATTTAGGGAGCCTAAAACAACTTTTTGTGAGGCAATACGTGAACTGTGGGCCACATGAGGCCCATGTTTTCTCTAGAGCAGTGGTTCCCAACATGGGGGTCATGCCCCACAGGGGGACTTCAATTCCCAGAAGCCTAAGTCAGTCCATTGGTTGATCAGTGCTTTGGATAATTGAATTAGGCTTCTGGGATTTGAAGTCCAAAAAACAAAGGTTGGGAAAGCTCTATCTAGAGGCATCACACCCATCTGCTTCCAGGTTTGATGCCTGCCTTGCCAACAACCTTGCACCCATCGTGTCCACAGCTAGCATTGCCACAATCTTTTCTCATAGATGTGCTCACCTAGAAGTGTCACTTTATGATGAGCCTTTTAGTTTCAACCAACAGCTGACATGTTTGGGGGAAATACAAGATAGCAGCTCTTCTGGCACCACCCAAAACATGCCTTGACAATGCCAGGCAGCAAGTCCAAGTGTCAGGGTAGCTGCAGTTTTGCCATGGTGTGGAGACAATGCTGGGTGGGAATTTTAGATGGAAAAGAGGTCTAAATCAGTGGAAGTGCATGGGAAGTATTGTGCTAGAGATAAAAGAAAGAGAGCAAAATAGTGTGGCACTTAAAAGACTAAAGTTTTGACTACACCATTTGAAAAATGTAAAGGGATTTGTTGTGTAGTTGCATAGGTAAAGGTAAAGGTTGCCCTTACTCAAAAGGGTTCAGTGCTCAATTCTGTTTATAGCCAAAGAGTTTATAGCCAAAGAGTCTGCAGTTGTTTCCGTGGACATGTGGCAGGCATGACTAGACACTGGAGTGCATGAAACGCTGTTTACCTTCCCACTGAAGTGGTACTTATTTATCTTCTTGCTTTCAAACTGCTAGATTGACAAGAACTGGGACAGAGACAAGTGCTCACTCCATCGTGTAGCACTTGGGTCTCGAACTGCTGACCTGCTAACCTTCCAGTCATCAAGTTCAGCGTCTTAACCACTAAGCCACTGAAGTCCCTGAAACTGGTAAAACCACTTCTTCTTAAACACATCTCACTTACTCATGTTATTAGGGTTACTATAAGTCTCCTTGAGTAGCTTCCCTGCTTTCGTCCCAACTCTGCCTACCACTGGCTCGTGTATCTGTCTCCAATGAGTACCAACTACCCCTGCCGCACATGTATTAGCCATTTTGCCAGGAATTATAAGTGGCATAAAAAGGCCCAGAATCAGCACTCATTTGTGGGCACCCAGTTCAGGAAGGCTGACTATCAGCCTGTCTACACTTCCCTTTATCCCATTCTAGCTGGTCCACTTGTTCTTCTGGTGTCTACATCTGTTGGACATCAGAGCAGATCAACTTACCACAAAGAACCACATTTTGAGCCTCAGTCAGGTTTTTGTTTTTTGTTTTTGGTTGTTTTTTTTTTTTTTTTTTTTTTTTTTTGCTATTTTGCAGTGCTCTCTTTTGTCCTATTCCCATTGTATGCAATCATCTACGACCACAGCAAAGTAAACAATCTCTCTGATTGCTGGGGATGATCAGAGGAAGTATAATTAATGGTGCAGTGATTGCACTGTAGTACCACAGCCAAAACTGCTCACATGATCAGCTCCCTTGGACCCTCACTCCTGCCAATCTGCTGCTAGAGAAATCAGCCACCACCACCCGACCACTACCACTGTGAGATATACCTGTGATGCTGATGCCACTGATGCCCCCCTGAAATGCTATCATGTCCCCAGAGCTGCACCTTACAGTACTATGCTTTTAATCTGGAGGAGCAAAATGCCATTGGTCTATAAAGATCATGCTCAATGGCATCCCATCATTCTGTACTGCACCATCCTAAAAATGGGCACTTTACACATGTAGAACTATGTCCTGTAGACATGTAGAACTATTTAGTTGTTTAAAAAACAACTAAAAACACTGCTCTTTGAGGAGGCCTTTGGGAATGTGCCTATTTCTGGTTGTTAGAAATGCTGCCCGGCTCCTTGTCATCTCAAATAGGTTGTGTTTTCTGTCCTGGATTGCAGTATTTTCTGGCTATTGTACTGTATGGTGATGATTTTATTGGGAGTATTATTGTGTGTAATTTTTAAATAATTTTTGATTGTTGTATTACTGGTTTTATAATGTTAGCCACCCTGAGTAGGGATGGTTTGTTCCCTAGATGGACAGGATATAAGTGTATATAGTAATAATAATAATAATATTTATTTACTTTGAATATATCCTTAGGTCTGGTTAGCTACATGCATTTCTAATTTCTCATCCTCTACAGAGCAGGATGGAATGAGCTCCCATCTTTGTCCCAGCTCCTGCCAACCTAACAGTTCGAAAGCAAGAAATTGCAAGTAGATAAATAGGGACCGCTTCGGTGGGAAGGTAAACAGCGCTCCGTGCACTTAGGTGTCTAGTCATGCCTGCCACATGCCCATGGAAACATCTGCAGTAGCAGACAGCGCTTGCTCTTCAGCTTTGAAACAGAGATGAGCACTGCACCCTAGAGTCGGCTATGACTGGCCTTTTGAGCAAGGGAAACCTTTACCTTTTACAGAGCATGCTAATCTTGCCATGGTTACTCACACAGCAGTATGTAATTGAAGTACATAGTACTTTACAAGACTAATGTGATTTTGGTTTTTCTTATGTTCACTATTATGGATTCCGCGAGCACAATTGGCATAATGCGGCGGCTGGCAGAGGCCACTCCGGTCGAGAAGGCTCCTGGTCTGTGGGCTCTGCAGGCCCAGAAATTGGGGGAGCGGATTAATAGTAATAATCATAGGGTTTATTCACCCGCATCTGACCTGACCAGCGATTCTGCTGAGGAAGCGAATCACTAAACTCCGTTACGCATTAGGCAATTACTCACTCGCAGTTAAGCCTAATCCTTGGTGCAAATAGTGGCCATATTTACCTTGGTGTAAACCCCAAACAATGGATTTCCCCTGTCAGTGTTTGCCCGAGTTAATTAACTTCCCCAAGAGAGATTCCCCATTAACCCGAGTAAATGGGTGATATGATTTTCTGTCAGATGACGATTGTATCACACGCTGCCTTGAATTCCTATAAATGATGATGTCTTTTCCTCAATAAACCACTGGTCTTCGCTCCATCTTGTCTCGTGTCGTTCCTTTGACCAGTCTCCTCCGGGATCCTAAGGGCCTCCTCACGGCCCCAATCCAACATCTGGTGACCCCGAGACGTGATCTTACCCGAGAGTAAGCGATCAACGCGGTCCGGTTCTATGCTAGAACGGTGTCCGATCATCCCGGAGGACAGCGCGGAAGTCCGGTCGGTAAGCCAGCCGATCGGGAGGACGGTTCCGCGACGAGGCATTACAGAGAGGCATCCTACAGCTTGCTCCGACTTTCGCGGCGGCTTGCAGCACGGAAAAACGCATTCCGCTCAGGGTCAGCTGTGAACCCCTGACAGCGCAGAGGCCACCGAGGGCCCGTAGCGGCAGGCCACGCTCCGAGCTCTACCCAGAGATTCGTCACGCAAAACCTATTGCCTGAACTTCAGATGCGTCGACTTGTCCCGAGAAGGAGACTTCAAAGGACCCTTGCAGGTAATATGGGGACTTGTCCTCAGCGGCAACGTCCGTCCGCTAGCCAAAGAATTCATGAGGAGGAATTCAAAATCCTGGCCAGGGTATATCAGTTACGCTTTCACAGTGGAGAGCTAGCGAGACTTTTGGTGTTCTTGAGGGAACACTGCCTGCCTTACCCAGAAGCAGGTACGTTATCCCTTCAGCTCTGGGATCAGATAGGAGACTGCATTCAGCAACCCCCGAAAGCTCCAGAGGGCATAATTCGCACATGGAGTAAATGTAGGAGGCTTTTAGCAGAGGTAGACCCAGTCCGGGTAGAGGCTAAGGAACCCCCAGCGCCAGCAGAGCCATCGGCGCCCACGGCGCTCTATCCGTCACTTCAGTTTAAGCAGAGTAGTGTAGGGAGCTTTCCCTCGGTGACAGCTGCAGACGTCACCGGTGGAATGCATGGAATGGGGAGCGCAGGCGCTTCTCTGACAGCTACAGGTTCCCGAACTAAGAGTGCCCTTCAGCGCACGGTTGAGGAAGAGATCAGGAAGGGGGAATTGCCAGCAGAAGAACTAGCTGAGCTTAGTCAGATTTGTCCAATTTGCTTGGAAATGGATGCCCTCACCGGGCAGCAGCAGGTAGTTCATTCACCAGTCCCGTATAAGCTCCTCATGGCTATACGGAAGGCCATTACAGAGACAGGACTCCAAAGTCGGTTCACTAGGGGCACGCTTCAGCAAGTGTGCGAGAACACCATGTTCATCCCGCATGACTGGAAAGCCGTCATGCGGATGATGCTCAACCCCAGCCAGTATTTGCTATGGGACAGCGAGTTTCACCTTGAGGCTCAGACAAGGGCTGCCAGGATGGGAGGGGCAGTACTTCCTGACCTCGGGTGCCTTCGAAACCATCGATGCGCAGACCAACTTGCCACTTGCCACTCTTCAGATGTCAGCTGAGGCGGCCTTCAGGGCCTTCCTCAAAGTCCCAGCAACAGGCAAAGCGGCCAAAAATTACACCGCAGTCAAACAGGGCGCCCAGGAGTCCTACATGGACTTTGTCAATCGCTTAGAGGAAGCGATTAGTAGGCAGATCGATAGCGAGCAAGCCCAACAAGAGCTCATGATGAAATTGGCTAAAGACAACGCCAATCTCGACTGCCGTAAGATCTTGCAGTCACTGGGTAATCGTCCCGACTTGACTCTCACGGACATGATTAGGGCTTGCGCCGACGTTGGCACAGACTCCTACAAGATGGGTCTGCTGGCAGCGGCAGTGCAAGGGGGTAGAAGACCGAAGAACAAAGGGGCATGTCACAATTGTGGCAAGGTCGGTCACTTCGCTAGGGAGTGCCGATCCAAGAGCGGCGGACAACATTCTGGCCGTTCCAAGGCTCCAACCACCCCGTGTCCGAAGTGTAAGAAAGGCTACCATTGGTCCAGATTCTGTCCGAATTCGGGAAACCGGAACGTGGGCATGTCTCTGGCCCCGGTCCAAACAGAGGCTTCCCTTGCTCTGGGCAAGCCAGAGCTAGATTAGATTCCATTCACATTCCAGGCATTGCGTAGGCGCAGGCCAGCTCCAAGGGTAGTACAGGGCTAGAATTGACTTGCCAGGCGGACGTCACATGCGACTTGCCAGGCACAGTCTATCTGGTGGATTCCCAGTACATGGGACCCCTGCCCAAGGGCTTCATAGGTTTAGTTTTGCCTCGCAGTGTAGCAGGAGCACGCGGAATTCTTGTAATTCCGGGAGTCATTGACTCAAATTTTTCAGGCGTTCTCCAAGTTCAACTCTGGACGCACCTACCCCAAACCATTCACAAGGGAGACACATTAGCGCAACTGATTATGGTTCCTTGTCACTCGGCAGCAGATAGCCAGGGAAGGCTCAGGGACAGCGCAGGGTCCGGGTCAGAAGACCGCTCGAGCGCAAGTGAGGCAGTGCAAGGATACCAGGTCTTAGCGACAGTGGAGACCAACATTGAGTGGAAACAGCGACCAGTTATCGAGGTATTTTTGAGTACAAAATCATTCTCAGGGTTGCTAGATACGGGAGCTGACGTCAGCGTGGTCAGCCGAAGCCAGTGGCCACGGGAGTGGGCCATTGAGCCGGTCTCCGATGTGTGGGGGGTAGGCGGCATCCAAGAAGCATTTAGAAGCCGGGAGTGGGTGGAAGTCACGATCCCTAAGGCTGACGGCACAGGGGTCATTCGGCCGCACATTCTGGACGTGCACATCAACCTTTGGGGGCGAAACATTTTACAGCAGTACGGTGCCACTCTCACCTTCGGGTAATGGCATTGCCACATAAATGGCTTACCAACACGCCAGTTTGGGTGGAACAATGGCCGGTAGTGGGGGAGAAATTAGTCGCCCTAAAGCAACTGGTTAAAGAACAGCTAGACGCAGGACATATAGAGCAGTCCACTAGTCCTTGGAATTCGCCCATTTTTGTCATTAAGAAGAAATCGGGGAAGTGGCGACTCCTCCACGATTTCAGAGAGATCAATAAATGTATACAGCCAATGGGTCCGCTTCAATGCGGCATCCCAAATCCTAATATGATTCCTGAGGGTTGGGAGATCCTGGTCGTAGACCTCAAGGATTGCTTTTACACCATTCCCTTAGACCCCAGGGACCGGGAAAGGTTTGCCTTTACGGTGCCGGTTGTGAACCACAGCGAGCCCACGCAGCGTTACGCATGGAAATTTTTGCCACAGTGGATGCTCAATTCGCCAACCCTGTGCCAAATTTATGTTCACAACGCACTGGCAAAGTTTCGAAATCTTCATCCCACAGCCTTAGTGTGCCATTTCATGGACGATATCTTGGTCGCAGCGCCGCAACTCGGCAGCGAAATGTTTACAGACCTCCAGGCCAGCCTGGGGGAGAAAGGGTTACTCATTGCCCCAGAGAAAGTGCAGAGAACCGAGCCCTTCTCATACTTGGGTCATCGGCTTCTCCGTTCTTTCGCAGCACCCGTTTTGCCCCAGATCAACTTAAAAGACTCAGTCACCTTGGTAGAATTGCAGCAGATTTTAGGTAACATTAATTGGGCCAGACCGTATTTCAGATTGGATACGGATCTTTTAAAACCGCTCTTCTCGCTGCTAATGCTAGGTAAGCAGCCGGCAGACCGGATACAAATTCCTCGAGAAGCACGCTTGGCCCTCGAGAAAGTCAACCAAATTCTCAGTCAAAGGTGGGTGGACAGGATTGCTCAGGGGCCATATGCCCCGATCCTGAACTTGTACATCGTTCGGGCCGGATCCATGTTCACCGGAGCCCTAGGAGTGGACTCTGAGAAAGGAGCGAGTATCGTGGAATGGGTGTACTTGCCGAACACCTCTTCCCGAAATATCGTTCCTCCCCAAGAGTTGGTCTCCGTGGTGGTTTACCGCGGGAGGCTGAGAGCTAGGGACATCTCAGGGCACGACTTAGCAAAAATCGTGGTCCCGTTCACCAAAGAGCAAATTCAGCAGCTGATGCAGCTTGGTGACTTGCTTCCAATTGCCTTGGAAGGATTCACCGGATGCTTGGCATACCACTTGCCAAAGGACCCCAGACTCGTCTCACTTCAAACGCAAACAGTCAGCTTGTATGAATTGATCTCGCTGGTTCCACTTCAGGGGCCAGAACAGTTTTTACAGATGGGGGTTGCACATACGGCATCTTAACTTGGCAGGAGGGCCAGGCTTGGCGCATGCTGCTAACTCTTCCACAGAAGTCTGCACAGCAGGCAGAGTTGGCAGCGGTGAACCTTGCTTTGCGCACCTTCGCCAAAGAGCGCCTCAACATCATTACTGACAGTCAGTATGTTAGGAATTTGCTTCACAGTCTACCGGGAGCATACATCACTCCCGCGATAGACAAAAATTTGCTGAGTTTGTTCCTCACAGCTCAATTTCACTTGCGAAACCGCACGGAAGCGCTCTATATTGCCCACATCCGAAGTCACCAGGACCTACCGGGTCCGATCTCCACGGGCAATAGCAGAGCGGATGCGGCCGCAAAGGAGATTCAGCAACGGTCAGTGTTAGGTGTTTTCACTACTCCAATTCAGAGTCATGCATTCTTTCATCAGAATGCCAAAGCGCTCGCCAGACAGTTTAACCTGCCACTTTCTCAAGCCCAAGGTATAGTTCGCTCTTGTCAGCATTGTGCAGGGGCACCGGGGGGGCCCTCATGGGGGGTCAACCCACGAGGGACAGAGGCTAACCAGGTGTGGCAAATGGACGTCACACATGTCCCGCAGTTTGGCAGATGGCAGTACATGCACGTTTGCATTGATACTTTCTCGCAATTCGTTTGGGCCACAGCGCAAAAAGGGGAGACTGCTTCCCACGTGGAGCAGCACCTCCTAGCCTGCTTCGCGGCGATGGGCAAACCTCAGCACGTGAAAACCGATAATGCCCCGTCATACAGTTCTAGGCAGTTGGCTAACTTCATGGCCACCTGGGATATCAAGCATACCTTTGGCGTTCCTTACAATCCGCAGGGGCAAGCGATTGTGGAACGAGTCAATCGGACACTCAAGTCCTACATTGACAAACAAACAGAAAGGGGGGAGCGACCAGCCCTCCCCAAGTCACAGGGTCAGGCACAGCATTGTCTGAATAAGGTATTGTTCACGTACAATCACCTTAATGTTTTTTCCGATTGCACGCCGCAGAAGAAACACTTCCGCCGTTCGGAAGCTCTCCCGCGACCGCTGGTTCGTTACCGGGTGCCACCGGACCCTTCCTGGAGGGGCCCGGCGCCACTCGTAACCTGGGGGAGAGGGTATGCTGCAGTTATGTCTCCTACAGGTGTCGTTTGGATTCCAGCTCGGTGTGTTAAGCCTCACTTGGAACCACATGGCGTGGACCCAGACCGACCCGAGTCCGATCCCGGAGATGGAGGACCTCACCCTGACCGAGGGTACCTGGTGGGAGAGACAGCGGTCACAGAGGACAGCGCCGAAGATCATCTGGGGGATGGTCAAGGACCTTTGCCATGAGGCCAAGGATGCCATCCAATGCGAGGAGTGGGAGCCGACACCAGAGAACCTCGTGGCTGCAGTCTTTGCCCAGATTACTGCCAACACCGTGGCGGTCACCATCATTCTGACCCTCTCCCTACTCGTGGGGGGAGGCGTTCAGGCAGCCTCACTGAAGGCCAACGGTCTGATGCCAGGCGAAGATCTCTCTGCCCGGATGCACTACAATCTATGGGAAAGGTTGGCGGGTCTCGTCAACCAGTCCGATTTTTGCCTGAAGCAGGACATTGGTCCTGCCTCAATCCTGAGCACCTGTCTCATCCCGGTGTGCCACACTCTGGACACGCGCACCCGGGATGGCGACTGGCTGCTGAGGCGAATTTTCGGTCCGCACGTCCCTACGAGCTTCACAGCATACGCTCGCTGGGGAATGCAGCTGACTATGACTTTGCCGGCTGATGCAGCCACTCTCCACACCCCTCGAGTGGCGGTCAGCCCGAACTCTACTTGTGCTCGAATGACCGGCTGCTCCGCGGCCGGCCGGACTCGACGCCGCTGCCTTGACGTTGGCCGTGGCAACTGGACTTGCAATAACCCAGAGACACTTGGTTCAATGTATGCTCATGTTACCCTACCTTCAGGTTGGTTCTTTACATGCAATCAGTACACTTGGAACTACATTCCCTCAAATGTATCAGATTCCATGTGTTGTATCAGTCGCTTGACATTGTTACTCCCCACTAGGGATATGATTGTTCCAAGCACAAATGTTTCTGCACCCATACGGCGCACTCGTGCCACCCAGTTAGACAGCTCATGTGATAGCAACATTAGGGTCCTGAGTCCAGCTGAGTACGTCTCGCTGGCAGTCAGCATACTTGGCGTGCCAGGCTTAGCCGTCGGCAACGCTCGGAGAATTGGTCAATTGGCTTGCGGATTAGCAAAGGCCATCAACCATACCTCCTCAGCGATAGCGCTGCTCAACCAGGAGCAGGCAGAGCTTCGCCATGCCATCCTAGACAATCGAGCAGCCATAGACTACCTTCTGTTGTTACATCATTTGGGTTGCAAATTTGTCCACAACATGTGTTGCTTTAATCTCACAGACAATACCCGTAAAGTACAGAGCCAGCTCACAGACCTCCACACCCTAGTCAAGAACATCAAGGAGGATTCTTCATGGGGGTGGTGGGATTCCTTGTGGTCATGGCTCCCATGGGGGTGGCTCCAGACAACGCTCAAGGTGATTGCGGGGGTGGTAATACTAAGCATAGCAGGATGTTGTTTCATGCAATGTATTCCCTCACTGTTGTCGAGATGCCCCCCGTGGGGGGAACCCCGCAGCGTTGTTCCCGTGCACCAGTTGATGCCCATCTTACGCAGGTCGCCTGTCAGGTCCAAAAATAACAAAACAAGGGGAGATATGGATTCCGCGAGCACAATTGGCATAATGCGGCGGCTGGCAGAGGCCACTCCGGTCGAGAAGGCTCCTGGTCCGTGGGCTCTGCGGGCCCAGAAATTGGGGGAGCAGATTAATAGTAATAATCATAGGGTTTATTCACCCGCATCTGACCTGACCAGCGATTCTGCTGAGGAAGCGAATCACTAAACTCCGTTACGCATTAGGCAATTACTCACTCGCAGTTAAGCCTAATCCTTGGTGCAAATAGTGGCCATATTTACCTTGGTGTAAACCCCGAACAATGGATTTCCCCTGTCAGTGTTTGCCCGAGTTAATTAACTTCCCCAAGAGAGATTCCCCATTAACCCGAGTAAATGGGTGATATGATTTTCTGTCAGATGACGATTGTATCACACGCTGCCTTGAATTCCTATAAATGATGATGTCTTTTCCTCAATAAACCACTGGTCTTCGCTCCATCTTGTCTCGTGTCGTTCCTTTGACCAGTCTCCTCCGGGATCCTAAGGGCCTCCTCACGGCCCCAATCCAACACACTATAAATGAAAGATTTTTTGGGGGGGGATATCTTGTTGCATGGAGCATTACAGTAATATGTGATTACTTTGGATAGTTGTACGGTTAGCAATTTAATGGATTTCAAAGCCACATGAAATGCAAATCTAAGTGATATAATTAACCTCCTTTCTTCTTGATCTAAACTAATAATGCCTGCCTTGTTGTGTCATTAATCTCAGCCTTTCGTCACCAGGTCCTCACATATCAACCTCACATAAACCTTAGAGAAGCTGTAGTCTTTATATACCCTGTGCTCCAGCCTATGGGAGATTTACACCTTCTAACGCAGAAGGATATATTTAAATCTACTAGCAAAGCTGATTACTCAGATCAGAGATTGCAAGATTTAACCTACACACACACACACACACACACACACACACACACACACACACTGCTGGGCTGCACAGCTTAGTTAATTGTATAGTACATTTTGCCTGACCAAAGATTACTATGAGAGAGGGTAGTAACTAACAGCACAATCCTATATATGTTTGCTTGGGGATAAGTCCCACTGAATCAAGGGACAAGTCACTCATATATATTGCACATATAGAACTGTAGCCCTTGAAAAATTAAAAAGGTGCTCTCTTTCACCCAATTCATTCTGCCTGTAATTTGGTGAAAAAGCAAAAAGCTCCTTAAGCATTTAAAACTGCTGCTCTTATATGGTATCTAATGAAATCCAGGAAATTATAGGTTTGGCCCATTAAGGTGCATTGCTTCCCCTATAGCAGCTCTTATTAGCATTACTGCAGCTAACAAATATCTCAATCCCACACACTTCCATTTTTCAGGCTGCCCACGCAGTTTCCCCTTTTCTGCATAACCCTTTTGCAAAGCTACCCTAACCTGATCATTAGCTGTACTTACTATCTTTCATGGCTTGTTTTCTATTTCATTTGTATCACTTTGCAGCTCCATTGTTATGGAGTGTTATACAGATCGTGACGTATCAACAAGGGCCATTCTTTCCTCTCTTGACAATGACGCAAGATAAGAGCTTTATCTCACAATAATGTCCAAAAAGGCAGAAATATTTTCCTGCGGGAAGTGAAACAGCAAATGGCTCATCCCACCCAACCACATCAAATTATAAAGATGCAGTTAGGAAACTTATAATTTCCTAAACCAACCCAGTTATTCTAGCATTTAGGGGGGAGGGAGGAGGCAGGAAATCCTTCAAGAGTTCCCCTACTCACCAGCACCTAACACTAAAAAAACATTAATAAATCTAACAGCAAAGAGTATGCTGTCCTGCCATTACAATAAAAAAAATCTGCTTCCTGGGACAGCCCTGTTACTGGGGAGGGAAGGAGAAATATAGTATAGGCATGTACAGTGGTAGGATTCAACCGGTATGCTTGTACTGGTAGTAGAAATTCTGGCTGGCCCCACCCATCAGGTTGCCAGAGCCTCAGATCTTAGGCCTGTGCCTGCCTCCCGTACCAGTGGTGCAGCCTCCCCGGGCTTCCCTCAACTGGTTGTGAGAGCCTCGGATAATTAGGACAAAGAAATGATGTTGAGTTGCACATGCCCACCCAGTCACCTGGCCACATGGCCATGCCCACCCAGGCACATGGCCACATCCACCATGCCACACCCAAAGAGTAGGTAGTAAAAAAATTGAATACCACCACTGGGCATGTGTCTTTCCCCTTCAATAAAGCTAGCAGGTTTCTGATAACCTAGTATAATTTCAACCATATTTGGGAAGGCCAAGAAGTCTGGTCAGGGTATCCTGCTATGGTACTAGAGTAGACCATACTGCCAGCGACTCATCATCAAGCGTCAGGTAGCTCAGTGTTGTACTGTGGCCGGTTCTGACCGGTTCTGGTGAGCCAGTAGTAGAAATTCCAAACCACGGCCACCTCTCGGCCTCCCCCTCCCAGCACTGCCGGAAACGCATCCCATTTGCATCGCTCAGGGCCGAAGGCGCGCTTTCATCTCCGCACTTCCCTTGCGCCTTTGGCCCTGGGCTAGGCAAATGGAACACGTTTCCGGCTGTGCTGAGAGGGGGGAGACCAGCCAGCGCCAGCCCACTAACCTGCCTGCTCACCTCCCAGCAGTGCCGCTGGCAGGGACACATTTCCAGCAGCACTGGGAAGGGAAGCACAGCCACCGCCAGCCCACCAACCCACCTGCTCACCTCCCAGCAGTGCCGCCGCCAGGGATGCATTTCCGGTGGAGCTGGGAAGGAGAGCCCAGCCAGCACCAGCCAGCCAACTCACCCCGCTCACCTCCCAGCAGCGCCGCTGCTCTGGGACTCCTTCGTCCTCCTCCTAATCTCCGCAAAGAAAGAGAGCTAGGTAGTTTTCTTTTTTTCTTGGGGGGCGGGGCAGGGGGTCTTGAGGCCATGCGCACAGATAGCCACGCACACCGAGTGGGTAGTAAAATTTTTCACAGTGCATCACTGAAGTAGGTAAAGGTAAAGGTTTCCCTTGCTCGAAAGCCAGTCGTGTCTGATTCTAGGGTACAGTGCTCATCTCTGTTTCAAAGCCGAAGAGCCAGCGTTGTCTGCTTCTGCAGGCATTTCCATGGCCATAATCACATTAGTCTTGTAAAGTACTATGTACTTCAATTACATACTGCTGTGTGAATTATCATGGCAAGATTAGCATGCTCTGTAAAAGGTAAAGGTTTCCCTTGCTCGAAAGGCCAGTCGTATCCGACTTTAGGGTGCAGTGCTCAGCTCTGTTTCAAAGCCGAAGAGCCAGCGCTGTCTGCTACTGCAGATGTTTCCATGGGCATGTGGCAGGCATGACTAGACACCGGAGCGCACGGAACGCTGTTACCTTTCCACCAATGTGGTCCCTATTTATCTACTTGCAATTTCTTGCTTCCGAACTGCTCGGTTGGCAGGAGCTGGGACAAAGACGGGAGCTCATTCCATCCTGCAGTACTCGGGAATCAAACTGCTGACCTTCCACCTCCCATTCAGCGTCTTAGCCACTTGAGCCACTGCAGTCCCTGTAGCCATTAACTAACCTGACAACCCTGAGGACTAATGGCCTTTGGTGGTGAAGTCCACAGGGAAAGGTGATGGTCCCCACTTGAATCCATCTTGATGAAGGGCAGCAGCTTCATCAATACTGGCCTGGGGCTGAGGAGGACTTTGCGTGCCAAAAGAGCTCAGGAACAGAAAGTACGGGGGTCATGCTGCTGTGCGGCAGGCAGATGAAAAGCCACTGCATTATATTCTTAGGAGAGTCTTCACAGCTGATCGCCATGAGGATTGCCAATATTTGGATTCATATATGGCAGAAGAAGAGGAGGGGGAGGAGAAAAGAGTTAAAGAGCCCCTCTCTTCCATTGCTAACTGCCTAGTTTTATCCTCTGCTCCTGGCCTGGATTGTTTTTTTGTTTTGTTTTGTTTTAAAGAAGGGATCCACTCATACCTGTCAAGTTTCAGGAAATTTCTGTCAAATAAGGGAAATTTCCCGGCCAAAATGGGAAACTAGACAGCTATGCTTATCCTGTGCTGGCCTCCAGTCTGCCACCAGTCTAATTGCAGTCTAATTAATATGGGATGATGGCAGGAAAGAGTGTAAAATACGGGGGTTTGATAGAAATTTCCCGAAACTTAACAGGTATGGATCCACTGAAGTACAGCCCTAAGGGTGTTTCCAGGCTAAGGTTCTCTCACAGTAACAACTTCAAGACAAAGCCATATTTTCTCCTTAATAGATTTCCTCCAGTAAGGAAAAACAATGTGAGAACAATGGCAGGACAGAGTTAAAGCACAAAGAGACAAAAATCCATCTAACAAAAAATCCTTTACTGCAGGAAAAAGTGCCTCACTGTTGCACGTAATATTTGCTCACTCATTGCTTTTGCATAGAAACTGATGTAACTAGTAGTTTTAAAGTTACTTTTCAGGTTGATTGAGTAACACAAGTTGCTTGCCTGTAACAAGTAATACCTACGTACTTTCAAAAGTTACTTTTTGAAGGAATCTTAAGCCATCTTTACCGACAGTTGGACAGGAATTGTATTACCAGTCCTAAATGGCAAGGGCAGTATTCTTTGGATTTGCCTTGTTTTTAAAAACAATATTTCCAAAGTTCAATAGCAACATTGGCACTTCCCTGAGCCTATCTGGCCCATTGTTAGCAATGGAATTGTGATATGGTAATAATGTACAACGCTATAATAATGATAACAGCACTTTGGCAACTCAGGATGCTCCAGTATGGATCGCATCCACACGTGCAAAACAATTTGACATCACTGTTAATGAAGCGATGTGCATAGTGACAGGATGCCTCAGCCCTACACCCATTGAGAAAATATAAGTCCTTGATGGTATCACTCCACCTAAGATAAGGACAGAAGTAGCAGTGGACACCAAGAGGACTAAACAAGAGAATGACCCTCAACATCCTCGGAATGGAGGAGCTTTATGTCAAGAACAAAGATTCTTGAGGGTACGCAAGAACAAAACCAAATTAAAAGATGGAGGTTAGGAGCTCACTGAACAAAGAATAACATTAAAGGAGGATATAGCTGAGGAACTTGACCTTCTGTATGTCACCTGGAGGACCCTGAACAGGCTGAGAGTCGGAGTTCCTAAATGTAAGACCAACATGCTCAAGTGGGAACTGTGTAAATGTGCAGAGATACAGAACCTGACTCCTTAGCTGGTCTGCCGATTACTACCAGAAACATGATGACTTAATTTTGGCCAACAATGGTTTGATCACTTCTACCTATATGGCTTTATTTTGGCAATCCAAAGTTTGATCTGG
Source organism: Bradypodion pumilum (assembly GCA_035047305.1). Classification (NCBI taxonomy): domain Eukaryota; kingdom Metazoa; phylum Chordata; class Lepidosauria; order Squamata; family Chamaeleonidae; genus Bradypodion; species Bradypodion pumilum. Next base: position 198,480,480 of record JAWDJD010000005.1, on the reverse strand, counting down.
ACATGAAAAAAGAAGAACAACTCGGGAGTAATGTATAATGCTATATGTTCCTTTTAAAATGCAACATTCCAAGGGCTGGTCTCCAGCATGGCTTCAGAATCATATTTTATCATAATTGAGCTGTCAGTTTGCCTCAGTCCCTAAGTTTCACAAGGGCTTCAGACAAGCCTGTTCGTTATTCCAAGACCACCTTTGTTTCCCTCCCCTAGTACATCTGTCTTGTTTTTCCTTACAACAAAAAATCCTTTACTGTAGGAAAAAGTGCCTCACTGGCTGAGAGAAAACGAAGCTCTCCGGTTTACAGCTTTTCGAAAATCTTCCACTGTTTTCTACAATGATACAATAAGTAATATTTTGCACTGATATAAAGGCTATTAATATTTACATATTTACAAGCACATTACACTCAAAAATTGTACAGCATGTTATAACCAATAGATATGCTTACCTCTGATATAGTTTTTTCAAGAAGTGTATATATTCTTAATTTTATTCGCGTCAGGCTTTTATGGTAGAGTCTTATACGCCCTAGACGTTACTTAAAGTAGTCAAAATGACTGCTTATATTCTTACTCCACCATACCCAGGTGTAATCATGCTGGAGAACACTGAAAGTTCTTAAAGCTACAATGAGGATATTTACATATAAGATGTAACCTAAGCCAACAATTAACAATTATTATAAGAAACAGCTGAGATCCTGATCTGAGTTTAATCCAAACGGTGCTAATGAATTGAATAAATGAATGAAATGCGCTTCCCTCCGTAATAATTTGTACATTTTATCATATAGGTTGGGAAGTATCTTTTCTTTTCTTTTTCTTTTTTTTATTAATAATCATAAAATACAAACAAACATAAAAAATATAAATACTTAAAAACTAACAATAAATAAAGAAAAAAACACCAAGAAAAGAGAAAGGAATAACAACAATATATCAAAATCTTGTTCACTCTTTCATTCTTTCAACTTTTAATCCGTGCAAAACCCTATTCTGCAGCAATTTCAATTGGCACAGTATACTTAAATCTTCCAAAATTGAATCATGTCAGGGCCAGGCTTACTTCCTTCTTCACTTGTTAACACGTGCTGTATGAAAGGTTTCCATATTTCCCAAAATTGTATTTTGATTTTAAAACCCTGTTTTAACCTTATTTGGCTAGTTAATTTTTCATTTAGTGCCAGTTGCCAAACCTCTTTATACCACCTATTCTTATTTAGATTTTCGTTACTCTTCCATTCTTGGGCTATCAGCTGTCTAGCAACCAGCAACAATGTCAAAATTAATTCTTTATTACCCTCACTTAATCTCATTTTTCCTATTTCTCCTAATATAGCTAGTTTGGGTTCTAAAATCATTGTTATGCCAAGAATCTCGTTTATCTCCTTCTCTACCACTTTCCAAAATTTATTTGTTTTCTTACAAAACCACCACAGATGCAAATATGTCCCCTTTTGTTCATTGCATCTCCAACACAAATCAGATTTATTAATATCCATTTGCTTGAGTCTGATTGGGGTAAGGTACCACCCGGGAAGTATCTTTTCTAAGGCAATAAATTTAATATCGTCTTCACTATTATTATTGTCGAGAAAATGCGACACAAGAGGTGCAGTGAGTAAGTGGCTCCGGATCCGAGAGTGATGCTCAAGGATCCGGACCTTTAGAGGGCGTCCAGTGCAACCGATATAAAACTTAGCACATGGGCAGATGATAGCATACACCACATTCTGGGAGTTACAATTAGTACACCCGGTAAGTATATGTTCACGTTGTTCCCCAGGAATCCTCAAGGTTTTGGCTTCGATAGCGAAGCGACATGCTGCACAGCCCCCACATCGAAAGTGCCCTCGAATTATAGACGAGGGAGTAGCACACAGAGCGTCTGCACGAACCACCATATTGCCAATGTTCTGCATCTTTTTGAAACCTATGAAGGGCTTCTGGGAGCATCCTGGGATATCCTCAATGATGTGCCAATATTTTGATATAATATTCTTGATTTTAAATGCCAAAGGCTAATATTCAAAGGCACAATGAATAAAGTGAGACTGTTCCCTGCTTTTGGGAGTCAAAAAAGCTTCCCTAGGGGTGTTACAGACGTGCTGAAATTGATTGTTAATGATATGGTTGGGATACCCTTTTTCTTCTAAGAAGTTTTAAATCGTGGCCGCTGATTTTATAAAGTCACCCTCCCAAGTGGAGTTCCGCTTGGCCCTGGCTAGAAGACTAAAAGGTATATTCCTTTTTAGGTGGCCCGGGTGAAAGGAACGATAATCTAGATAGGCGTTCCTGTCCGTGGGTTTTCTAAAGAGGCGCATATGCAAATTGTTGTTATGAATATACACAGAGATATCAAGAAAAGGTACCACCACAGCATCATAATGCCTGGAAAAGCTTAAGTTGCTATCTAATGTATTAATCCACTTAATAAAATTAGGGATAACATTTATGTCATCAAATACGAAAAACAAGTCGTCAATAAATCTTTTATCAATCATCATATTGTGATGGAAGGGATTGATGTCACTATTGAACACACATGAGGTTTCGAATTTAATCATATACAGATTCGCCACGGCTGGCGCAAGTGCGCTCCCCATGGCGACTCCTTGCACCTGCAGGATGCACCTGCAGGAAAAACTGGTCTTTATATCTGAAATAGTTATTTTCCAGGACGACATCTACTAGGTCCAATAGAAAGTGAGTAGGAGGCGTATCTGAGTTTCTAGAATTGAAAAGCTCTTCTAGGATGGGTCTTACACTTTCTAAAGGGATATGAGTATACAGAGTTTTTACATCAAGTGTGAGTAACCCAGCACCCACTGGGACATAGACATTCTCTAACTGGTTGATAAAATCCGACGAGTCCCTAACAAATGACGGTGTGTTCCTAGTGAACGGATTGACGAAAGAATTTATGTATTTGGCAGACCTTTCTAATGCGGAACCCGTATTTACCACAATAGGTCTCCCTGGGATAAATGGATTATCTTTACACATTTTATGCAGTTTAGGTAGTGTATAGAAAACAGGTACCTTGTAAAAGGGGAAAGACAGGTATTCATAGGTTTTGTCATTAATATAGTTAAAGGAATACCCTTCATATTACACTGTTTTCAGAATAGTTACAATATTCTTAGTCGGGTTCCCTCTAAGACATTTATAAAATCTTACTTCACCCAACTGTCTAAGAATCTCTTGGTCATAATCCACAGTGTCCTGTATGACAATGCCTCCACCCTTTATAAAAGATTTATAAAAGATTTATTGGTGACTTGTTTTTCGTATTTGATGACATAAATGTTATCCTCTGAAGGTCCGGATCCTTGAGCATCGCTCTCGGATCCGGAGCCACTTACTCACTGCACCTCTTGTGTCGCATTTTCTCGACAATAATCATAGTGAAGACGATATTAAATTTATTGCCTTAGAAAAGATACTTCCCAACCTATATGATAAAATGGACATTAACAACAAATTATTACGGAGGGAAGCACATTTCATTCATTTATTCAATTCATTAGCACCGTTTGGATTAAACTCAGATCAGGATCTCAGCTGTTTCTTATAATAATTGTTAACTGTTGGCTTAGGTTACATCTTATATGTAAATATCCTCATTGTAGCTTTAAGAACTTTCAGTGTTCTTCAGCATGATTACACCTGGGTATGGTGGAGTAAGAATATAAGCAGTCATTTTGACTACTTTAAGTAACGTCTAGGGCGTATAAGACTCTACCATAAAAGCCTGACGCGAATAAAATTAAGAATATATACACTTCTTGAAAAAACTATATCAGAGGTAAGCATATCTATTGATTGTAATATGCTGTACAATTTTTGAGTGTAACGTGCTTGCAAACATGTAAATATTAATAGCCTTTATATCAGTGTAAAATATTACTTATTGTATCATTGTAGAAAACAGTGGAAGATTTTCGAAAAGCTGTAAACCGGAGAGCTTCATTTCTCTCAGCCAGTGAGGCACTTTTTCCTGCAGTAAAGGATTTTTTGTTGTAAGGAAAAACAAGACAGATGTACTAGGGGAAGTAAACAAAGGTGGTCTTGGAATAGAGAACAGGCTTGTCTGAAGCCCTTGTGAAACTTAGGGACTAAGGCAAACTGACAGCTCAATTATGATAAAATATGATTCTGAAGCCATGCTGGAGACCAGCCCTTGGAATGTTGCATTTTAAAAGGAACATATAGCATTATACATTACTCCCAAGTTGTTCTTCTTTTTTCATGTCCAGATCAAACTTTGGATTGCCAAAATAAAGCCATATAGGTAGAAGTGATCAAACCATTGTTGGCCAAAATTAAGTCATCATGTTTCTGGTAGTAATCGGCAGACCAGCTAAGGAGTCAGGTTCTGTATCTCTGCACATTTACACAGTTCCCACTTGAGCATGTTGGTCTTACATTTAGGTACTCCGACTCTCAGCCTGTTCAGGGTCCTCCAGGTGACATACAGAAGGTCAAGTTCCTCAGCTATATCCTCCTTTAATGTTATTCTTTGTTCAGTGAGCTCCTAACCTCCATCTTTTAATTTGGTTTTGTTCTTGCGTACCCTCAAGAATCTTTGTTCTTGACATAAAGATCCTCCATTCCGAGGATGTTGAGGGTCATTCTCTTGTTTAGTCCTCTTGGTGTCCACTGCTACTTCTGTCCTTATCTTAGGTGGAGTGATACCATCAAGGACTTATATTTTCTCAACGGGTGTAGGGCTGAGGCATCCTGTCACTATGCACATCGCTTCATTAACAGTGATGTCAAATTGTTTTGCACGTGTGGATGCGATCCATACTGGAGCATCCTGAGTTGCCAAAGTGCTGTTATCATTATTATAGCGTTGTACATTATTACCATATCACAATTCCATTGCTAACAATGGGCCAGATAGGCTCAGGGAAGTGCCAATGTTGCTATTGAACTTTGGAAATATTGTTTTTAAAAACAAGGCAAATCCAAAGAATACTGCCCTTGCCATTTAGGACTGGTAATACAATTCCTGTCCAACTGTCGGTAAAGATGGCTTAAGATTCCTTCAAAAAGTAACTTTTGAAAGTACGTAGGTATTACTTGTTACAGGCAAGCAACTTGTGTTACTCAATCAACCTGAAAAGTAACTTTAAAACTACTAGTTACATCAGTTTCTATGCAAAAGCAATGAGTGAGCAAATATTACGTGCAACTAGTGACTGTGTACACAGTCTAGCTAAAAGAAGCAATAGAATTAAATAATGAATGAATGAAACAAACACTGTTTTAAGCATGAGAATGGAATGTGCAAGAAGAAACCTCTGTTTTAAAAAGCAGCATTGAGTGTAAAAGCCTGATTGTGCAGTCAGAGATTCATGTTAGCCCTCATGAATGACAGTGTGGAGTCCTCTTGTGAATTAATTGCTAAAGTTCACAATATCGTCATCAGGTTAACAGCATTATTTCCTTTTCACCCCTAGGTTTTGGGTGAGCTAATATTGTGCAAATATAGCACATGCACAAATACTTTCAGACATTAAGGTTTGGCACCAACTGGGATTGGATAGAAATGGGTACAGTATCTTGACTTTAGAGCTATAGTACTTCACACAAAAATCCTCTCCTCCACCACCCTGAGCATACATAATATCTTTAGTAAACAAAATAAAAGCAAGGAATGTAGAAATTGATATAAAAAGAAAAGATTGGGTACCATGAAACAAACACGCCTCATTTCCATTCATCTGCAACAAGACTATACAAACTGGGGAAACAATTTTGTGAATTAACTATTGCCAATTTTTCAGTTTCATGCTGTCACCTATAGGGAAAGCGTGCAAGACCTTACTTCCCAGAATTCAGGTTAATCTATCAGATTTCTGTCCAACAACAAATCCTTCTATATTGTATATAATTGTTTTGTCTTGTACTGCATTCAGTAAAAAAAAAGAACTGTATCCAGATGTGACAAAAGTAACCTTTGTTGTTTGCTTCTGCTGATGGTTAAGTGGTCGTCCAGTACTAAATTAGATTTACTGTTCTGTTAAAAAATTCTGTCAGCTGGTTTAGTGAAATAGGCAGCAAGTTGTTAAAAATGAGAAGTGACATTTTAAACTGATTGCATGAGTGGTTTTTAATTTGCTTATTACTGTGAATATTAACTCTTTGGGGACATCTCAAACATGGCAAAGCTTTAAATGAAAACATTCTCCTCTTGGGAAATTTTAGATCCATTTATGAACCTTTTAAATAGTAAAACAAATTAGGATTGAGTTATTCCCACTGCAGTCAAAGATTTTGATCCTGTGGCTGTTTAATACATCAGTCAGTTGGAGCATTTTGCTTTCGAAACATTAGCTTCCTTTATGTTCCACAATGTTTGGCATCTTCTCTGGATATACTTCTATTCTTTATATAGTGGTTTAGAGTCCACTGTATAGCCCACCTGTGAGACTGGTAATAAATGAGAATTGACCTCTTCCACAGTCATTTAATTACTTCCATTTAACTGGGCACTACAATGCAACTTCATGCATCATTTTAATTCCTTATTTTCTGCCTGTTTAACAGTACTGAAGGCCCATCAATATACAGTACCAGTAACTTTAGTGTTTTGCATAATCTTGGGGGAAGATGTGAAATTCAATACAATTCCATCATCTGTCTCAACCAGTCCTTTTTCTGGATGATTTAGCCTCTTCCTTGCCGGAACTAATTATTGTATAACATTTATATGTTCACTCTGCATGCTAAAGGTAATCAGAAAAAGCACTGTGCACAAGGAGAAAGCCTAGTGTGGAAGGAACAGGTAAAATAAAGTAAAGCACACACCACAGATAAAGAAAGAGAGGAAAAGGTTAAGTGTAATCCATTTATCTCTTTACCTCATCCACATAGACCATTACTCCCTTTAAAAAGACTTTGCTGAAGTGAAAAGAAAAGGTTCAGCAAAGTGAGGAGTTAGTAATGTTTCTAAACGTTTCTAAAATTTCACAGGGAAGAAGAGAATCCTGATGGAACTTTTGCATTTCTTGTAGCCCTGGACCTCAGAGACTTGGGCTGAACCAGTGATGCACTGCAAAAAAAATTACTACCTACTCTGTGGGTTGGCCAAATCTGTGGGTGGGGCCAAATCTGTGGGCATGGCCAAACATCCTGCATTATGTGCTATGGAGGTGGGCGTGGCCAGTCAAGTGGGCGTGACCTGAGGTAATTCCGCTACCGGTTCTGCAGAACCTGACAGAACCTGCTGCAGTGCATCGCTGGGCTGAACTCAACTACTGAAAGGGACTTAGGTGTAACTTTCATGACAAGCCACACCTGCTTAAATGACTTATTTTATGGAGTTCTTGAAGGCACAACTCTGCTCTCTATTTCATGGGGCATTTACATTTTGTGGATAGGAGTCACTCAAAAGATTCCTCAAAACCTAGCAAAATCGAGGGCTTTCTGAGAATAAATGGAATAAGTAAATAAATAAAACATATTTTCCAGATACTATTAAGCTAGCCTTTCTCCTCTCTACCAGGAGCAATGTTATGGTAAATTCTTTGCACAAATATTCACATGAAGCTGAAGTATGATAAATGCTGATTACCTCAAAACACCCCTACAACATATGAACATGTAACGTGCAGTATATTATATATACTTGTGGTATATAAATTAAAATGATTATGATGATATTATTCTGTAGAATTTCAAGTTGGATTCTTCGCTGTTTCCTGTTCCTCATGGTCTCCTATTCATGCCCAATCTTGCTGCAATTTCAAAAGAAGATAAGATTGAGTACATTAAAGAGAGCATAAAGATGAAATAGTAGTTGTTAAAATAAAACATATGGTTTGCTCAACTGAGGCATGATCAAACCATGGTTTGATCACTTCTGCCTATATGAGCCTTTATGCCAATTGAGATAATCTGGAACTGCCCAGTGTCAACTGTTAAAGCTGTCTCTCTTGGATATATTAGGAACAGATTGTTTTGTGTTGCTGCTGCCCCTATGCTTTGGAATTATTTTTCTGAGTTCCTAAGAAGTATGACAACCCTGCAGGGATATAAAAAAGGATGTAAGGCAGAATGGTTGCAGTGGGCCTTTGGAAGTTAATAGGCTGCTATTCCACCACTTCAACGTTAAGCATTGATTACTTCATAGTGTATATCAAATAATGTCATCTGAGGGCTCTAGGTAGTTACCAAATTTTATTTCCATTTTTTCCATTTATGTGATGCATTTAATGATTTTATTATTGTTAACACATGGTATTATGGTGTGCCATACTGTGTTTTTGGACAAGAGAATGGCATATAAATTAAAATAATTGATAAATAATTGGTGCAAAGGAGACCACAGATTCATGTCTTTTTAAAGGTCCATAGTATATAGTTGCAGATACAGACTGTAATAGTAATGAATTGAGTGGTGGGGCCTAAATAGCATTTATCTTTCCTTTAATTTATGTGAAAAATTAAATGGCAGTGAGATCCAGCTGCCAGAACTTAGAAAAGTTACTTTTTTGCTTAACAGTTCCTAAAATGCCACCGCCAGGATGACCAATGTCTACAATGCCAGGCAATTTTGTGAGTGGTAGCCCAAAGAAATAGAGAAAAGAAAATTTTTATCTAGGCTGGGGGCAACCTAAGATTCTGGGAGTTGTCAAAAAAAAAGCACTCCAACTTTTCAAAGCTTTGCCTTCTACTGATCAGAGTACTAGGAGCAGTGGTGGGATTCAAAAAAAAAATTACTACCTACTCTGTCTGTATGGTATGGTAGGCGTGGCCAGGGGGAAAGCCCTGCGTTGCACCCGAATTAGAACTACCTGTACTGTACTTTATTTCAAAACTTGGACAGGCAGGGCCAGCCAGAGTTTCTGCTACCAGAAATGGTGAACTGGTGCGAACCTGCTGAATCCCACCACTGTCTAGGAGGCTTCAAATAAAAAACCTTTGATTCTAGGCAGGTCCTTGAATTCTAGCCAAGTGCCCAGGTACTTCCAGTTCTGATCATAATCCTGGGCAATCTTATGAAAGCCTTTCTGGTGAAAGAGAAAGTGACTGTTAGTTGGAGAAAAGCTTGCTGAAGGTGAGTTTATTGCCATGGAAAATAGGTCAACTGCGAAGACAGTATGGATCTTGTTCCTTTTGTGCTGATTACAGAGATATTTTTAGAAATACTCAAATCCTTGTTTACATGATGATGCTAAAAGCAAATGTAGTTTCCACTGAGTTCCTTTCCGTACGGCCTCTTTATGAGTGCTAAAAGAATGATGAAAGGCCCTGCTATTGACATAATCCAGTCACTCAGTGGAAATTATTTTTAAGCTTTCCTGTGCAGAATCCATGCATATGTCATGATTTAAAGAGAAGGGGGAAACCGTCCGTAAGGAAATTGTTTCCATCTTCCTTTTCCCCATAGACATCTGGAATGTTGCATCCCAGCTGGCGGTAGGTTTTCTGAAAGAAAATTCTATGAGTGAACAAATCTGGTATGCCATAAAGTAATTTCTCCTTTTGATTGAGACAGCATGGCCTATGGATGGAAGAACTGGAGGTTGGAAATCATCTTTTGTAAAGTACAGCTCACAGAATCCCCTAGGCAACAAGTCTGTTTGGGTTATTCTAGGAGTTCTGCAGCATGTCCAGACAGAGGATATAACCTGCTAGATGGAATTCTTGGGGGTTAGTCCTACTTATGGCATGCAGACATTGTAGACACTTGAGTACTCCTGAGCACTCCTTTTTGAAACCCCACTGGGGTCCAATTTTTGGTGCACATTCACATATACAGTACACTGTTCCCCGCACTGTAGATGTGAGGAAAGAAAGAAAGAAATCCAAAATGAACTAGGGTAGACCATTTAAAATTAGTGGGATTTATTAGATGCAAGGAATAGCAGTTCCATTTATTTCAATGGGTCAAGTCTAGATGGGACTAGCAATAGATTTAGCTCATTTCCACAAAGTTTCCTCCACAGAAATGGGGACTCCACCGGATTAACTAGAGGTTTTGTTTCTGCAGAGAGTGTCTAGCTGACCTATGGCTTCTTCAGACTGTCAACCATGTGCTGATTGGACATGTGACCAAAATCTGGCAAGAAGGATAACTACAAGAGTCAAAGACTATTCAGTTATGGTGGCACCATGGATGCAAAACTCCCTCCTTAGAGAGATTTACTCGGCACCTACATTATAGGTTTTCCATTGTCAGGATGAATCCTTTCACATTTCCTAGACCGGGGTGCCCAAACTTTTCAGGTCATGGGCCAGTCATGTGGTTCACCAAGCTGGTCATGTGGTTTAGTGGACCAGTAATGTCGTTCAGTGGGCTGGTCACGTGATTCCTCCCACCAGAGACGGAAGTAAAACGTGCCTTGTAATCTGTTTTGCAACAGAATGAGATAGATTTTAGGCTTTTGTTTTCTCTGCTTAAACCAGGTGTGGGAAGGCATCTGGTTTTTGTCTTGCCTGTCGTCCTAAACATATTGTAAACAAAAGCCTCTTTGCTTGCATGAGAGACAACACTCCTTATCTCTCCTTATTTGGGCTCTGACACTTCTGATTGGCTGTATGCCCTAAGTTTTGTTTCTGTTAAGTTTCGTTTCTGGTATATTCTGCTTGCTTAAGTTTCGTTTCTGAGACACTCTGCTTGGAATAAAGAGAAGCCTTTAGTATCCTTTGTTCAGCCAAAAGACCAGCGTGTGTGTTTGCTTTTCTCTCTATCTCTGTTTCCCTTCTTACTTCGTCTAATGAAGCTGGACTCCGTTAGACCTTTTAACTCTCTATCTTAAAAGATCTGATGATATAAACTGCTGCTTCATGAGACTGATTGAGACATGAATCAGATTTCTACAAGTGGCGCTCCGTGTGACGCTTTGAACTACAATGACAGAGCCTTCTTTGAACTCTGCTGCAGCATTTAGCACCTAATTATCACCTCATCGACCGTAAGGTCTCATTCACCTACGACCAGAGGAAAGGTCATTCGAGCGCTCGATTCATCCAATTCTACATTGGGTCCCACATTAGGTGAGTGAAAATGGGGTGTATTCTGGCGTCGCAAATGAATGAACTTTGTAAAGATATCTCAGATCTTTTGAATAACAATGGACGAAAGGCTGATGAGAAGGAGATACAAAAGCTAGTCAAAGCTATAGGGAAAATCAGTCCTTGGGTTAAATATGATGCATGCTTGGACTTACAACAGTGGAAACAGATTGGGAGAGAAATGCAGAAGCATAATGGAATTTCTGTATCAGTTCAATCTACGTGGGAGGAAGTTAGAGACTGCCTTCAAAGACTCACTCCAAAGAATATTCTGTTGTCTCAGGGGCTTGCTGGCCCCCTCCCACAGCTTTTGCCTCCAGCCAAGGGGGGGGGCTATGGCAACTGCCCTTCCATCATATGAGAAACAACAGCCCCCTGATGGGGGTGGAGGTGGAAATGGAGATGGGACATTATATCCTGCCTTGCAGCAATCAAGCACTTTTAGCCCTACCAAAACACAGTTCTCTGCTGCTTTAACTGCAGCTGTGCTGGACGTGCAATCTACTGAAATATACCCAGTGATAAGGGGGGCTCCGGCTGTGGGCAATGCACTGGCAGTCCCAGATAGATATGAAACCCTCCATTACAAATATCTGAAGGAACTGAGGGTCAGCATACGTGACTATGGGGCTAATGCACCTTTTACTAAAGCTCTGTTGGAAGCCATTGCTTCTCAAAAATTGCTACCAGTTGATTGGAAACAGATGATTAAAGTGCTCCTGCCTCCTGCAGAAGCCATGCTCTGCTTGCAAGAGTGGAGGGATATGGCTTGGGAGGTAAATCGCACACGCCCTGCACTCACAATGGATATGTTATGTGGGGAGGGAAATTTTGCCAACCCCACACAGCTGTATGCCCTAAGTTTTGTTTCTGTTAAGTTTCGTTTCTGGTATATTCTGCTTGCTTAAGTTTCGTTTCTGAGACACTCTGCTTGGAATAAAGAGAAGCCTTTAGTATCCTTTGTTCAGCCAAAAGACCAGCGTGTGTGTTTGCTTTTCTCTCTATCTCTGTTTCCCTTCTTACTCCGTCTAATGAAGCTGGACTCCGTTAGACCTTTTAACTCTCTATCTTAAAAGATCTGATGATATAAACTGCTGCTTCATGAGACTGATTGAGACATGAATCAGATTTCTACAACCAGGGGTGCCCAAACTGTGACCTGTGGGCTGGATCCAACACCTGATGCCAATTAATCCGACCTGTGCCGCCCATGTCGCTCCCGGCGTGTTTTACTTCTGCTTCCGGGAGCGACAAGGTCAGCATTGGCTGGATGAATTGGCATCAGGGGTTGGATCTGGCCCACAGGCCACAGTTTGGGCACCCCTATCCTAGGCAATTTTGGAATTTGTTTTAGTCCTTTTATTTTCTACTTTGGGTTTTAAATTTCTCAATTTACTTGTATATCATGTCTGGAATGAACATAAATGTGTTTTACAGAAAACAAAAATCACTTGCAAAAATTCTCACTAACACCAAGTGCTTGAATAGAACAATAGTCACATATCAGAAGTTCTTGGTGCTGGACTATAAGAATTGTGACATATCAAAGCTTCAGACTGGATCACTTGTTACTTACACACTTAACCTAATTATCCTGCTTTCTTTGCCTGTCTCCCAAAGATTTGTGCATTCAGATTAAATTTTAATTTAATAGTCATATTTATATTAGATTAGATTCAGAGGTTTTTCCGACAAACATTTTAAACAGCAACAACTCTTTTTTAGGAGGCAATTGCTGTAACTGCTTTGACCACGAATTTCCAACCAGCCTCTAGCACTTTTCCAAACTCACCGCAGGATATTACACATCATTAACCTCCGGCAGGCACAAGCTGATCAAATTCATTGTCCAGCATTGCCAAGATTTCCTTCAAGTCTATATTAACATTCAGCTCACTGTGCTAGCTAAGCAACCTTATGCATAATATAAAAAACAACAACTGAGCTGCCTTCCAAGGAAGTGGAACAGCTCTTTTTCTCTCTTTTGTCTTCTCTTTTGCTTGGCTCTCTACTTACAATAGCGGGTTGAAGGCTGGTATGCCAGCTGCTCTCTTTCCTGGAGAAGTCCACTGTAGCCACTGTTATCTGTGCCTTGGTAATCTCTGGGCCATTTAATTTTCATAAAATAAGTTCAGTGTGAAACTATCCTTGCAAAGCTTCAGGAAATTTGAACTGGCAAAGCAAAGCAAACTTACAAGACCTTTCTAAGCCCAACAGCCTTGAAATATTCAACTGCAAGGTTGTTGTGCTTAGGAAATTATTAGTTCAGTATCATGTGATACTCTGTGGGCTTATAAAATCAGAGCAAGGACTTAATTATTTTCTCTAAGGTCCCAAATCAGGGCCGTAGCCAGGGGTTGGCCACCCTGAGTTAGTCCACCCACATCTAGAATCCTGGCTACAGCCCTGTCCCAAATGCAGGTGTAGTCTTACCATTTCAGCAGATGAAGACTGGCTACCTAAAAAAAAAAAAAAACCTCACCACTTACCACCCAACCAATAATTGGGTCCAAGGATGTGCAAGGAAGGAAGTCAGGTAAGAAATTGAATAGCTGGTTTTGCTTCTCTATTAGTAACTCTACCCTCCAACACACTGGAGGGCCACTGGCTAAACAGCTTAAGACCTGAGTAAAAAGTCCCACTATGAATGCTGTAGGTTTGATGAGGAGATGAAAAGGAGGACAAGGTTTCTGTACCTTTAGTATTTTTAAATAAGAGAAAATTTAGCAGTATTAGGTTCTACTGCAAGGTACATCTGCTGGAAGTCATACAACTATTAAAAATATTTTCTGTTTGTATATTCTTCTTTGTTGCTATAATGGAGTCAAAGCTTGGACATCGACTAAAGCATCTGAAAAGAGAATCAAAGCTTTTGAAATATGGATCTACAGATGGCTGCTAAGGATATCATGCGTTGACCTTGTATTGCGTCAGATGAATAAAGATCAAGAACTCTTTAAAACCATTAAGCAAAGAAAGCTCCAATACCTTGGCCATATCATGAGGAACAACATAAAGTACAGAATACTCCAACTCGCTCTGCAAGGAAAGATCCCTGGGAAGAGAGGCCCTGGACATAGATGGACTTCATGGCTGAAGAACCTGAGAGAATGGTGTGGCATGTCCTTGGAAGAACTGTTCCAAGGAGTTAAGAACAGAAATACTATCGCCATGATGATAGCCAATATCCAGAATGGTTATGGCACCTGAAGAATAAGAAGAATAAGAATATTCTTCTTGAATTCATTTTAACAGTGCCCTCCACTTCCTGGACCCCTGCGCTTACCATTTTCATTTCCTATAGCAATAGCAATTACACTTATATATTGCCCCCATAGTGCTTAGAGTTCTGTCTGGGCGGTTCACAAAGTAATTAACATTTTGCCCCCAATATGTTGGGTACTCATTGTACCAACCCTGGAAGAATGAAAGGCTAAGTCATCTTTAAGCCCCGTCGAGGGTTGCCATAATTCTCTCCCGCCAAACTGGGACAGCCACGTGACATCATTGCATTCTTCAAACTGCATGCATCAGATGGGGCTGTCAGGGAGACCACAGCTCTAAGACACCATGGAATCCCCATCCTGGGCAGACAGCCTTCATCAATTTAAAATAAACTGTAGTCAAGAGGTTTTTCCCCATGTGATTCTTCTTGCAAAAGTCTATTCTTGATGGTTCTACTTTTTTTAATTTTTTGTATAAAATTTCTTAGGCCACTCTTAAAACAACCCTTCCTCCCCCTGGGGTCACCCCACCCTCCCCTTCTTACATACCCCACTGAAGAAGACTCACCCTCAAATCCCACATGAGGGTCCCTTGGAAGAAAGTTCTAAAGAGGGCCTGGAACAGCAATGCAGTCCATGGCACCTCCGTTTCCCTCCGGAAGGAGAAAAGCAGGAAACAGGAACTGACTTATTTTGGAAGAGGACCTTTGTGATGGAGGACTCTTCACTTTCTGTCCACCCTGATCCCGTCCTCTCTAGGAATACCAATGCTATGCAATTAACCCTTTGCGGTCACATGAAGAAGAAATCCTCCATCCCAATGTATGGTGGAGATTTGGCTTCATAGATATGAGTACATGTTGCTCTCTCCCGGCTTTTGAGGAAAAGAGCTGAGGACAACTCCTTGTCCCCCAAACTTCAAGGTGAGCCAAGGGATTTTTGCAAAGAGTTTTTTCACTGCCTCCATGCCTTTCTTTCAATTATCTCGCTTGCAAGTGTCTACCCTCCCTGGTGGGCTTCTCAGGGTGCTGTTTTGCCTTTGCTGCTTTCAAGCAGGATAATTAAAAGAAAGGCAGGGAGGCATTGAATTAACTCTTTGCAAAAAAAAAAAAAAAATCCCTTGGTGTGGGGTGATCTTGCTTCCTTTGTTCAAACTTAAAAATCCAGGACTTTTACATGTTTTTTCTTGAACTGGCCGGGACAGCTTGAATCCGGGAAAATCCTGGAAAACCAGGACATATGGCAACCCTATCCCCGTCAGGATTGAACTCACCATGTCAGCAGTTGTGGCTGCAGTACAGCAATTTAATCATTGCACCACCAAGGCTAGAAAAAACACAACTGTTTTGTAGACAAATGCTACAGATAGAAGCACTGATGCAATGTATTAATGCCCATACCTGTCAACCGCAGCTCCGGAAAATACGGGACCTGCGCAAACAGTTCTGCGCAGGTCGCCTTCTATGCGACCTGCACAGAACGGTTCTGCACAGATCACCTTCTACACATGCCTTCTACACATGCGCCTTCTACACATGCGTAGAAGGTGATCTGTGCAGAAGGGATGCGCAGTACCTCTTTTCCCTTGCCGCCAATTCCGGGATTTTGGCAGCTGCGGGCGGGAAATGGTGCAAATTGGCGCGGAAAATCAGGAAATCCCGGCCAATCTGGGAAGGTTGACAGGTATGTTAATGTCTGTTTTGAAATGTTCCTTCAATTCACCAATATATTGTAAGTTCTTTCCCAACTCCTTCTTCAAATTGCTTCTTTGCCATTAATTCAGGTTCCCTTCACGATTCCACTCTCCAAAGTTGGAAAAGGCTTCTATCCAAGAGGTTTTCTTTATACTACTGGAGATCCTTGAACTACACTCTTCTTGACATAAAACACTTAAATACAATGATTTCTTTCCTTGTTGTGTGTCAATCCTGTGAAATTGCCGCTTGCATTATCTTTCTTCATGTGCCATGACATTTTCAAAAGGCTTTGGAGAACAACTAAGGCTGAAGGGGGACATATTTCTATTTATTTGTTCCTGGTTACTTCATGTTTTAGTCTGTTGTAGCTGCTGTATCTTTATTTTTTATTTTTATTTCCTGAGCATCCTTGTATAAAAAATAAATCCAAATTGGCCAATAGATAAGTGTGGAACAAAAGCATTTCAGTTGTAAAATAATAATAACACATAAATGTTAAGATTGTAATATTTTATTATTGATAACATGTATTCTCTGTCAGCTAGTCTGGAATTGTTTTACAAAAGACAGATGGAATATACTGTATATTTAAAAAAAACAGCTGGATCATTAAAACATTGCTAGCTAGTGGGGGTCTTTGGATACTTTTGTATCTGGCCTCAGCTACCCTGGCCTCTGACAAATACCTTTCAAAAAAATATATCCCTTGAGGAAACAAGAGAGAGAACAATTTCCACATCTCTCCTTTACAAACGGAAAAACAAAAAAGCAGATGTTATAGGGACAGGCAAGGTCACATTGGCCGTGAGGTTAAGGAGGGGATGACTTGGATTAAAAGCAAAGCAATCACACTTCTATACCACCCCATAGTGCTTGGTGCACTCTCTGGGTGGTTCACAAATTAATTAGCATTTCCCCAACATGCTGGGTACTCATTTTATGAACCTTGGAAGGATGTTAGGCTGAGTCAACCTTTAGGTCCTGGTCAGGATCAAACTCACGACCTTTTGGTTGCAGTACAGTAGTTCAAACACTACACCGCCAGGTCTCCTAACCATCATCTGCAGAGTCATCCCTACTATTAGGTAGAGTGAGACTGTGGATGCTAGAAGTTTGTAAGGGATTACAGAAGATTCCAGGGAACTACTGTATATAACAAATCCTAAATCCATTGTGTCAGAGATCATCAATCTAAAAACCAATTAAGCACAATCTCTATCCAATAATAAGTGGGAAACTAAAACAACAGATTGCCCAACTTTAGGGCAAATCATATTGCAGCCCAAGAGATATTAATAGCCAGGGAAAACCTGCTGGAATCAGTAAGTCTTCAGAGACTTATGAAATGTTAGCAGCGATGAGGCTGATTTTCTCTCCACTGGCAAATTGTATTTGTGTTAACATCTTGTTTGCCACCTTGAGTTGTGCCTGCACTAGGTCAGGCAGTATAGAATATGTTAAAAATTAATTTAAATAAATAAATGAATAAATAGTTACTAGCTGGCTGTTATGTATGTACAATGTTGCTTTAAGAAATGTATGAATGTAACCTGACCACAATTACAATGTAGCCCAGCTGTTAAAGGAACGCGAGTAAGCTGCCCATAGAGGGCAGCTGCGAGCGTTCAACTCACATGGTTCTCATTCCTCAAATCACCGGCAGCCGCGGGAACTCTCCTGCACTAGCAAACTACTACGGAAGAGGGGCGTGACTTGGACGACGTCACGCCGGTGGCAGCCAATAAGCTACCGTGCAACAAGATTCAAAATGTATTGCACTACTGTATATAATGTGATTACCTCCGCCATTACCACATGTTCATCCTGATCATCAACCAATAAACCTGTGTTAGTCCTCACTGCGACTCCTTCTTTGTCTTCCGTGCAAGACACCAAATTGGCGACAAAGGTGGGATGATGGCGAATCCCAAGGTCAAGCCTTACCAGTTCGATGTCAGCGAGCCCGAACAATGGGAGCTCTACGAGTGCCAGTTCCGGCACGCGATGGAAGCCGCGGGCATTGATGACGACGCGAGAATGCACTCCTACTTCCTGGCCCAGGTGGGGCCGGCCACGCTGCGCATCCTGATGAGCCTGGTGGCCCCCAAGAAGGTAGAAGAGGTGCTCATCGACCGCATCCTGGTGCTGTTGGGCGAGCATTTCCAGCCTCCCGTGTCAATCTTCCCAGCCCGGGTCGCGTTCCACAGGCGAGACCAGCGACCGGGCGAATCCGTGTCCGCCTACGCAGCGGCCCTCAGGCTTGCAGCGGTGCACTGCCAGTGGGATGACCTGGACCAGGCCCTCCGATACCGCATGCTGTGTGGCCTGAGGGACGAGGAGCTTCAGCGGAAGCTCATGACCCGCGACTACCGCCTCATGTTCAACGAGGTACTGCGGGAGGCCCAAGCGGCCAAAGCGGCCAGGAGCGGGGTCAGAGTGTTCAAGTCCCGAGGGGCCACGTCCGAAAGGGCCAAGTCACCAGTACAGGCAGCCCGGCGGACACCAGCGAAAACGGCCTGGCGGGCCCCCAAGCCGCCCGCCGGCACACCAACGGCGTCCGAGGAGTCGTCCACTACGGCAGACCCCTGCTCCAGCGAGGACGACGACGTCCAGCGGGTCAAGAAGCGAGGAGAGAAGCGACAGACCCGCGAGCGGCAAGACCGCCGCTGTGACGATTGTGGGGCGTCCCACGACCGCACGAGGTGTCCGTTCCGAAAGGCCGAGTGTCAAAACTGCGGCCGAAAGGGACACATTGCCCGAGTGTGCAGGCGCGGGTGAGTCGAGGACAAGGGCAATTCGAACCATTCCCAGACGCACCAGTGGAAGGCGGCCGGCACCAGGAAGGTCTCAGACGACCACAGCATGGCAGGCATGAACCGCGTGGGCCTGGAGCACCGGCGTTTTTTCATAGAGGTACAGTTACAGGGGCTCCCAGTGAGGATGGAGATAGACTCGGGATCGTCCTATTCCATCCTGTCCCAAAAAGAGTTTATGCGCATTCCCCCAGATGCGCGGCCCAAGTTGCAGGCCATGAGGTCACACCTACGGGACGTGCAAGGGAACGGGATCCCAGTGTTGGGGGTGGGGAACTTCAAGGTGAAGTTCAAGAATTACTCCAAGAAACTGCCCCTAGTGGTCCTCAAGGGGGGGAGGTGCTACCTTTTGGGAACGCAGTGGTTCGCTCCCCTACGAATCGAACTGTCCGGCATTTAGCCATAGAGACTGACCCAATGCGGGACGTGTGCAACGCACACCCGGACGTTTTCAAGAAGGGGCTCGGGACTTACAAGGGGCCCCCAGTCTCCTTTGACTTGGATCCAGAAATCCGACCCATACGCCTCAAGCCAAGAAGAGTGCCATTCGCCCTCAAGGACAAGATCGAGGCGGAACTGGACAAATTGGTGGGGCAGGGGATTTTGGTTCCAGTGGATTCGGCGGAGTGGGAAATGCCGATTGTGACCGCCCTTAAATCAAACGGGGAGGTTAGGATTTGTGCGGACTATAAATGTACAATTAATAAGGCCATTCGGCCAAATGCATATCCGGTACCCATGGTCAGCCATTTACTGGCCACGCTTCATGGGGGGAGGTGTTTTGCCAAGCTAGATCTGGCGCAGGCATATCAGCAGCTCTCTGTAACCCTGGCTGCTGCCGCTGCGCAAACAATCGTAACGCACAAGGGGGCATTTAAGGTAACGCGCCTTCAGTTTGGCGTGAATTCGGCCCCCGGAATTTTCCAGTCCCTCGTGGAACGCCTTTTAAAGGGGCTTCCAGGCGTCCTCCCATACTTCGACGATGTGTTAATAACAGCGGGGGGAATCAGAATTAGCGCAAAGGCTAGACAGGGTCCTTTCAATATTCGAGAAAGCGGGCCTCCGACTGAGATGGGACAAATGTGCTTTCTTTGCGAGGGAGGTCGAGATCCTCGGGTTCAAGGTAACCCCGGAAGGCATCAAGCCCTCCGAGTCCAAGGTTGCAGCGGTGCAAAACGCCCCTCGCCCCACCGCGAAACCGGAGCTGCAGTCGTTTCTAGGGCTCTTAAATTTTTACCATTCCTTCCTGCCGAGGAAGGCATCCGTCGCTGAGCCACTGCACGCACTATTGAAGAAAGAGGCGGTTTGGCGGTGGGGAGATAGGCAAGAGAAAGCGTTCAGGGAGCTGAAGGCACTCCTATCCTCGAGTGCTGTCCTGACCCACTTCGACCCTAGGAGACCAGTAGTTCTAGTCTGTGATGCTGTGATGGGGGTGGGGGCGGTTCTATGCCACGTGTTGGAGAGCGGGAGGGAAGCCCCGATAGCGTACTACTCAAGGTCCCTCTCGAAGGCCGAGCACAATTACGCGCAAATGGATAGGGAGGCCCTAGCCATCATCGCGGGAACGAAAAAGTTCTATGACTTTTTATACAGCCGCGAGTTTACGGTAGTGACGGATCACAAGCCACTTCTGGGGATCTTCACTACCGGCAAACCCACACCGCAAATTCTCTCCCCCAGGATGCTGCGTTGGGCCATCTTCCTCAACGCCTACCAGTACGAGCTGGTCTATCGCCCAGGAAAGGAGATCTCCCATGCGGTCGCACTGTCCCGATCTCCCCTCCCAAGTGTAGGGGACCCCACATGCGAGGTAGAGCAGGACCACCAAGTCCTGCTGATCGAGTCTCTCGACTCACCCCCCATTCTCCCGGCTGACCTCGCCAAGGCCACGGCGGCCGACAAGATGCTGGCCCAAGTTAGTTCCTGGGTGAGGAAAGGGTGGCCCACTACTCCCCCCGAGGAACAGTTCAAGCCATTCGTCAGGCGTAGAGTAGAGCTTTCTCTGGAAAGGGGCTGCTTACTCTGGGGCCAGCGGGTAGTTATCCCAGAGAAGCTGAGGGCCAAGGTACTGAAGCTACTGCATACCAGTCACCCGGGGATCATGCGCTCCAAGGCTCTGGCCAGGAGTTTCTTTTGGTGGCTCCAGATAGACGCGGATATAGAACGTTTAGTGGGCACGTGTGAGAGCTGCCAGAGCTCTCGGCCCGAGGAGTCCCGGTTACCCCATAGGGAATGGGACACGGCCCGCGGGCCGTGGTCCCGGATTCATGTTGACTTCGCTGGCCCTTTCTGCGGGGCCATGTTTCTGCTGGTAGTCGACTCCTACTCCAAGTGGTTGGAGGTAATCCCCATGAACAGCACCTCCTCTGCGGCAACCATTAAACAGTTGCGCAAGCTTTTTGCCTGTTTCGGCCTGCCAGACGTCCTTGTTAGCGATAACGCTACTACCTTCACGTCTGCAGAGTTCAAGATGTTTATTGAGCGGAACGCCATCAGGCACATTACCGCTGCCCCGTTTCACCCTGCCACAAACGGTCAGGTAGAGCGCCAAGTGCACACTACGAAAGACGCACTGCGGCGCATGGGTCCCGGTGAGTTGAACCTTCATCTATGTCAGTTCCTCATCTGTTACAGGACAACCCCCCTAGCCTCAGGATTTTCCCCAGCCGAACTCCTCATGAGGAGGCGTCCGGTAACACTTTTTGACCGGATGGATCCATCCAGGGTGGAGGATGAAGGAAGAAATATTAACTTAGGGGGAGAGAGCTCCAAAGGTTTCTTGATAGGGGACCCAGTTCACTGCAGAAACTACACGGCCTCAGGACTAGCGTGGGTACCAGGGACAATCATTGAGCAGACGGGGCCGGTATCCTACAGGGTCGAGACTAGCTCGGGTCTACTCTGGAGAAGGCACGCCGACCAACTCAGAAGGCGAGTCACCAGTGAAGGGGAATCAGCGTTAGGGTCCTCCCCCACCCGCATTACCCAAGGGGGAGACACGGCGGAACCCGCGGATACAAATGCATATCCTGGGTTCCCAACCACAGAGGAGGATACTTTGAAAGAGAGGGATCAGTTGGATTATGATTATGAGTTGCAGTACCAGGGGGGTGTAGCGGAGTGGTCCCCCACCCGTCCTAGCGAAAAGAGGGGTTTCAGTTCAGCCCCTGGTACCTCCAGTCCCCCCAGTCCCTTTATTTTAGAATATACCATAGCTCCAGCTCCCCGGAGACCAACACCCCCAAGACAGGCAACAGGGGGGGGAGTCTGCCCACCACAGTCTCTAGAACTCCCGGGCAGGTAACGGGGGGTGGCGAGGCCACGAGGGCCTCTTCTTTGGTCCCAAGATTCGTACTGGGGGGGACCCCAAGCACCTCAAACGGTAGGCAGGGGTTCACTTCCCAACTGTTCATTCCATTCCCGTCCCCCAATGCAAGGTTACCACAGAGCCCACACCGAGCCACTAATGAGTCCCCCCTTTCCGTTGCAGGACAGGACTCCGCAGAACCAGGCTCCCCTGTGTTAAGTCAAGCGGCCGCACGCCCCAGGCGCACGTGCGGCAAGCCACAATGGTTGAGGGACTTCATCCCATCCTAGGGGGGAGGGATGTTATGTATGTACAATGTTGCTTTAAGAAATGTATGAATGTAACCTGACCACAATTACAATGTAGCCCAGCTGTTAAAGGAACGCGAGTAAGCTGCCCATAGAGGGCAGGTGCGAGCGTTCAACTCACATGGTTCTCATTCCTCAAATCAACGGCAGCCGCGGGAACTCTCCCGCACTAGCAAACTACTACGGAAGAGGGGCGTGACTTGGACGACGTCACGCCGGTAGCACCCAATAAGCTACTGTGCAACAAGATTCAAAATGTATTGCACTACTGTATATAATGTGATGTACCTCCGCCATTACCACATGTTCATCCTGATCATCAACCAATAAACCTGTGTTAGTCCTCACTGCGACTCCTTCTTTGTCTTCCGTGCAAGACACCAAACTGGCAGAGTCTGGATGTTGCAGCTTCCAGCCTGTATCTAGACCTACATATGCATTATGCATGGCATATAGATTTTAGTGCTCTAATAATTAACTTTTTTAAATCAATTTTTGACCAGATTTAAAATCTGGCTGAAATGCAATATGTCACCTATTCAAACATGGTCCACCCTGGGGACAGTTGTCATGGTCAAAGCATGGAGATGATTCTGCTGAATTGTTCAGTAACACTTGGCCACAGGAAGATTATGTTTAGTCCTGTTAATTCTTCTGTAGTCATGGGGGATAATATCTGCTACGGTAATAGAGTAGACCATACAGCCAGTGATTCAGTGCCAAGTGTTGGGCAGTGGTAAATAACCTGACTCTCTAAAGGGGGCAATGGCTACGGGTGGATGAGCCCCTTTGGGTGGGGTGATGGCCCCCTCAGTGGAGGAAATGCCACTGCAAACCATCATATTGGGCCCAACGGCAAAATGAGTGGAGGAGGAACTCTGATTCCCAACGGTCATGGAGGCTGAAGAGGCCATGCCAGATGGATTGGCTGTGAAGGCACACCTTGTCCATATCCTCAAGGCTGCATCAGTCCATTGCAGTCCCAGTGTTAAATCCTGCATGTCTCATTTCATACAGGAGATGGCTCCGTGATCATTGTGTGTGGGTCACTTCATGGCAAGCTAGGATCCACTTTTTCCTTCAGGAAAAAAAATGCATTCTCGGATACAAGTTGCAAGAGTCATGGGGAAATCCACAGTCTATGGTGCATTTTCAGATTTAGCTATGGGAGATGCACCCCAAACACAAGCACCTCCCCGTCTTTTCCAGGGTGCCGGGTATTTAGCAAGAGAGTGATTACAGAACTACCTTCAATTAAGTTTCCAAATTGTTCGATGTCTGTGTTCTTTTGGAGACTGGCAGCCACACGGGATGGTTTTCCTACTGGCCTCCAGCAATATTTATTTGCTGGTTTGCTTTTTAAAAAAGGAAGGTGGATGCTACACCCTGATCTTTTGTTAGAAAACAATTCTTCACATTGCCAAAGTGAGTCATGGATTAAATGTGCCAGAGGGCTAGGATCGAGAGTCATGGCTCGTGACATTGCACAGTAATAAAGTGTGCATTCCACCTACTTTAAACATGCTTTTATGTGAATACTATGTGAAACCACTTTATGTGTCTCTTTCACTGCTCAGAAGGTTAAGCGATAGAGGGAAAAGAGAATATGGAAATTGGCGCCTATATTAGATCACTGTGTATATGGCTATAGCTATATCAGAAGATGGTCTGATTTTTCCTGGGCTGAGCTCTGTAGTCTTATTAAATGTTTCCCAATTGTGACAAAAAATTTTTTTCTAGGATTAAGGATGCAGCTCTCTCTTCTCTTAATAGGGAATCCTGTTGGATGTAGTAAATTTAATCTTACACATACATTCTCAGTGTAATTTTCAAAGAGGTAGTCACTTTAGTCTGTTTCAGCACGGCAAAAACAAATCTCTTGGTATCTTTAAGAATAACAGACTTATTTTAACATGAGCTTTTATAGAACATATATAGATTTTCACTCTAAAGTGCAGGAGTTACAGTTGTTATTAGAGAGAAAACCTAAATTCTAACTAGGTAAAGATCACCCCTGCTCGAAAGCCAGTCATATCCAACTCTAGGGTGTGGTGCTCATTTCTGTTTACAGTTAAAGAGCCAGTGCTGCCTGCATCTGCAGACATTCATGGCCCTGTGGCAGGCATGACTGGATGGCGAAGTGCACGGAATGCCATTACCTTTCCCACTTAAGCAGTACCTATTTATCTACTTGCAATTTCTTGCTTTTTAACTGCTAGGTTGGCAGGAGCTGGGACAGAGGTGGGAGCTCACTCCATCGTGCAGCACTCAAGTCTCGCACTGCTGACCTGCTGACCTTCCAGTTGTCAAGTCCAGCATCTTAACCACTAAGCCATTGCAGTCCTATATTTAAATTAACCACCAGATTTGACATTTCATAGGGTTAATGCAGGAGTTCTCAACCTTTTTAAACCAGGGGCTGGGTCACGCTCCCTCAGACAGCTTCAGGGGTCAGACAGCCATTTTGCCCTTCCTCCACCACATGGCACTTCCTGGTGTGGTGGAGGCATGGGGGGCACATGAAATGGTGCCATGGACCACATCCAGCCCATGGGCCGCAGGTTGAGAATCCCTGGATTAATCCATATGTGGTAATGACCCCAATTAAATAGGGACACAATGTACTATGCTTTCAGAATTAAGCAAAGCTTGAAAAATTCAATCCCAGGGATTCTGGGAATGGAAGTCCCAAAAGAATTGTTTCTAAACTCTGGAATTAAAAATATCCATAGGCTAGTTTGTTTGAAAATAGGCAAACTGTCAACTAGTATTGCTTTCCCTGTGTTAAGAAAGGGACCAAGACTGCCTGACATTAGGAGGGAACCTGCATGTTAACCATAATTTTTTAAAAATACAGACTTTTGTTTAACTAAAATTCTTGGGTTAATGTCGGTCACTTGTATCAACAACCCAGCCAAGCTGAAGTAAACAGTGTGACCCAGGGCCACATCCTTCGTTGTACAGTTCACTGCCACTTTAAAGTGATTCAGCTGCTGACTCATCTCCTGTCCTCTCTGTGCACAGAGAGGCTGTGGGAAAACCAGGCAGAAGCTTAACCGCAAGAGGACTTCCTCCCAAAGTCCAAAGGCAGCCTGCAATTTGGAACCCAGCAAATATATGCACAAAAAGTGACCAGCTCTTTCATGATACTCTTGGGTATTGCTAAATACAGTAATTTTGGGATAAAAGTACTTCTCCAGACCTTAATCAAGTGTGCTATTCCCATCCATTCCACTAATCTGATCTGATGCCTTTTGGGTATTTGTGCAGGGATTGGCTAGACGCATGTTCCAAAATACACTGACTTTGAAGTATTTTTTTATTGAGATCATTGGATTTGCTGCCAAGAGTGTATCACTATTCCATCTAATGTTCAGCCTGAACGGTTGGGTGCCCATCAGTTTAGAAACAAAAAAGGGGACTTCAAAGATAAAGTAGTGGTTTCTACATTCCTGTGGCCAACAGGCATACTTTACAATAGATAGTTGCCTTGTGTGTTTGAAAGGGTTTTCTGTTTCAAGGATTGTTCAGTCCAAGTCTCATTCCAATATAAAGAGTCATGAAAAGGTATGTATTGTATTTGTATATCAATCACAGTGATTACTTCTTAGTCTGCATGTGTACACATCAATTATAATATGCACACATCATGTGTATCAAGATCCTTTGTTCCTCTATTCTTCAGGAATGTGTTTTCCTCTTTTTTTTAGTAAAGATTCAAGAGGATACCAAATTCTTCCTATTTCATATGGTGACCAAATGAAAAAGACGACTGGGTTCCTATACCTTTAACAGTTGTGCAGTGGAAAACGTCGGGGCAAGCGTTTGCGTGTTAATGCCTACTAAGGGGCCAGTCTGGCCAGGTTATCCTGCTATGGTAACAGAGTAGACCATACTGCCAGCGATTCAACACTGAGTGTCAGGTGGCAGTTAACTAACCTGACAACCCTGAGGACTAAAGGCATTGGGTGGAGAAATTCACAGGGAAGGATGATGGTTCCCAAGTGGATTAAATCTCATTTAAACCCTTCTTGATGGAGGGCAACAGCTACATCAATACTGGCCTGGGCCTGAGGAGGACTGTGCATGCCAAAGGACTCAGAATCAGAAAAGTGTCTTACGGAACTGGATCAGTGGTATGTATGTCATGCTGCGATGCAGAAGGCAGATGAAAGGCCACTGCATTATATTCTCAGGACAGTCTTCGTGGCTGATCACCATGAGGATCATCTACATTCAGATATGGCAGTAGGAGGAGCAGGAGAAGGACATTTCAGCAGGTCTAGCTTGCATCAGGTGATGGTAAACCTTGGCACTGCAGGTGTTCTTGGACTTCAGTCACCAGAAGCCCAAGTCAGCACTGCAACATAGATTATAATAGGTTTTTAAAAAAAGACATTCCAGTTCAACATGGGCATGCAGGATGAACACGATGACAATCTCTTTCATGTTTAAGTTTTACAATATCCACACCAGGCTGTAGTCTGCTTGACTTTAATCCTTTCAGATCCCTGTTTCTCTCTCTCTCTCTGCACCTGCTGAAATTTCTTCAGTTGGTCACCCTACCCGGATGTGTGCACTGGTGTGAAGAAAGGAAAAAAATGGCTCTCAAAACCATCTGACAAAAACCTGTGAATTTATAGAATGGTTAAAAAAGTCATGCTGAGAGAGAGAGAAACAGGGATCTGAAAGGATTAAAGTCAAGCAGACTACAGCCCAGTGTGGATATTGTGAAACTTAAACATGAAAGAGATTGTCATCGTGTTCATCCTGCTTGCCCATGTTGAACTGGAATGTCTTTTTTTAAAAAACTGTTATAATCTATGTTGCAGTGGGCTTGGGCTTTGGACCCAGGTTTAAAATTCCTCTACTATACCAATGCAACTCAGCCACCTTTATAATGCCTGTATAAAAATGAACAGGTTTGGGATTGGCTAAATTGGCACTCCAGCTGTTCTTGAACTTCAATTCCCAGAAGCCCTGATCAGCAGGAGGGCTGACTTGGGCTTCTGGTGACTGAAGTCCAAGAACACCTGGAGTGCCAAGGTTTGCCATCACCATAGCTGTCAAGTATCCCTTATTGGCCGGGAAAACCCCTTATTTTACCCTCTTTCCCGCTGTCATCCCTTATTAATTAGACTGCAAAGCCCTATTGCCGCCATTGGAGGGCAGCACAGGATAAGCAAAGCTGTCAAGTATCCCTTATTTGCCAGGAAATTTCCCTTATTTCCAAATCCAAAACTTGACAGGTATGGCCATCACGGGGCTAGGGAAATATAGTACAGAAAGAGGAGAACGGGACAGGTAAGTGGAAGTAGGATTGTCAGGTCAGCAGAACCCCATTCTGAAAATTTAGGGCCAAAATTTGTGAAATTTCTGTGATGATGTCATGGCGGTAGGGCAGACTGTGTGCCACTGCCTTTAGGGCTTATGCAAGAAGAAATCTCATGAGTTGAGCTCCTGGTGCTCTACTCCCTGCCTTATTTCAAATGGGAAGATGGGCCTAATAACAGCACACCAAAAAGCCAAGAAGGAGCGGAGGGGAGTGGGGAGAGAGAGTAGGTGGGCGTACGTGTCACACACACACACACACACACACACACACACACACACACACACACACACACACACACACACACACACACACACACACACACACACAAGGGAGTTTTCCTTTGCTCCTGTTCCTCTTACTCTTCCACACAAAAAGTCTAAAGAGGACTACAGGGTTCATCTTCTGAGTTTGGTATGGTCTTGAACAAGAATTAAAGGTAGGTAAAGGTGGCTTAGTGGTTAAGATGCTGAACTCGCTGACTGGCAGGTCGGAGTTCGATTCCAAAGTACTGTATGACGGAGTGAGCTCCCGTCTCTATCTCAGACCCTGCCAACCTAGCAGGTTGAAAGGAAGAAATTGCAAGTAGATAAACAGGTATCATTTTGGTGGAAAGGTAAACAGTGTTCTGTGCACTCTGGTGTCTAGTCATGCCTGTCACATGTCCACAGAAACATCTAGACACAGAAAGCACTGTCTCTTTGGCTATAAATGGAAATGAGCACCGAACCCTAGAGTCAGCTATGACCGGCTTTCGAGAAGGAGCCACCTTTACCTTTATGGCACCAAAAGATTCCAAGGCCATTTATAGAAGTAAATGTAAGTGCTGAAACCTGTGCAAAGGTGTATTTACCTTGTTCAGGTGTACTATCAGCTTTTAAAGGTCAAGAGAAAGTGGCTCTGGTTTGCTTGTTTGGAATATCAAATCCAGCTTCTCATCTCCCCAGTGCTTTTCAACTGTTAAAAATCTGGCATTTTTCTTTTGAAAGGCAACCAAATAATCATTTAAATCTCCAAGTATTCCGGTGGTGCTTTCACCAATAAAAAAGCACACAGTCTCTGTGAAGCAGAAATGGCGGTGGAGTGACAAAATGAAACGCTAACTCAGCATTTCTTTGAGAGACAAATACTTCCCAAGTGTACCTCTATTTGATATGTAAAAGAGGGGATGACCCTGAGGAACTGTGGCATACCTGTCAAGTTTTGGATTTGGAAATAAGGGAAATTTCCCGGCAAATACGGGATATGTGACAGCTATGCTTATCCTGTGCTGCCCTCCATTGGTGGCAATAGGGCATTGCAGTCTAATAAATACGGGATGATGGCAGGAAAGAGGGTAAAATAAGGGGTTTTCCCGGCCAATAAGGGATACTTGACAGCTATGAACTGTGGAAAGAAAAATGATCCATCAATGCTAAGAGAAAACCTGGAGGCGGCATCATCTTATTCACACCCTCAACCTGAAGCAACATGTTTCTTATGGAAACAAAACATACATACACAGAGAGACTGAGTGAGAGAATGAACAAGCATAGGTTTATTAGCCTCTGCAGTGTAATTACTAGTCGATATTTGTTTTATTTGATTTGTTTTCCTTACGTTTTAAGGCATTTTACAGATAGGAAAAACATAGAGAAGTACACTGTAAAACAGCTGAATGGCATCGGTGATTCAAGAGGCATTTCTAACTGAGACAGAGTGTAGAAAGCAACTTTTCAAAAGTAGTTCCTTCCACTTACTCATTATAGTGTTTGTATGCGGTGACTCAAGTGGTTAAGATGCTGAACTTGAAGACTGGAAGGTCGGAGTTCGATACCCAAGTAATGCACAATGGCGTGAGTTCCCGTCTTTGTCCCAGCTCCTGCCAACCTAGTAGTTCAAAAGAAAGAAATTGCAAGTAGATAAATAGGGACCGCTTCATTGTGAAGGTAAACAGCGTTCCGGGCATGCCTGCCACATGTCCATGGAAACGTCTGCAAACACAGACAGCACTGGCTATTTGACTGTAAACAGATGAGCACTGAACCCTAGAGTTGGATATGACTGGCTTTTGAGCAAGGCAGACCTTTACCTTTAAAGTAACCTGTCTTTTCACTACTCACTGCAATGTTGAACACAGTAACTGATTATAGTACTTACCGGGCTAGTCATTAGGGTTTTTTAAATTAATCTCCCTTTTGTGGGAGGGGTGACCCTAGGTAAAAGAACAGCATAGCATTTTTATGCAGTGCTTCAAAATGCCATCTGCTAATGGCTTTTTAAAGTGTCTAGAAAATACAGATATTTCTTACTGAATCAGTGAGCTAACTTCTATTCAATGTTGCTTTTATAAAGTAACTGCACTCTAGTCTTATTGTACCAAACACGTATGAGCCACAGGTGGTGCTGATGCTAGTAACACACTGTCACTACCAAGCTCTAAGCTTCTTCTTCCTCCGTGTCTACGCCAGACGTGAAACTGCCAAAATGAAGGCACCCTTTGGTGAGTTAATTCTGCAGTTCCTTTTGTCTGACCTAGTGTGAGAAAGATTAGCTGGCAACAACCTGGTTGTGGTTCAAAAATACCACAATCTTCGAGGAGTCACTGGTATCCTCAGGACAGAGCTGTGAGGCAGGATACAGGGGCCCACATGGAAGAATGAGCAAAACCATCCACCATTTGAGAAAACAGTAATGCATGTTTGTTCTGAAATTATCATATAGTATGCTGTTGTGTGCCATCTGGCTTATGGTGACCCAATAAATGAATGACCTCCAAAATGTCCTGCCCTCAACAGCCCCACTCAGCTCTTGCAAACACAAGCCTGTGGCTTCCTTTAGGGCTGGGGTTCCCATCCTAAGGCCCATGGGCTGGATCCAGCCCACAACACCATTTCATGTTGACTGAGAGAGCGTGACCCAGCCCCCAGCTTGAAAAGGTTGGGGAGTTCCCAACCTTTTCAAGCCTAGGGAATCAATCTATCTCACATTTGGTCTACTTCTTTCCTGCTGCTTTTCACCTCTCCCAGCATTATTATCTTTTCCAGAGAATCTTGCCTTTTCCTGATGTGCCCAAGGCAGGGCAGCATCTAAGGCTGCAATTTAAGATTCCCCAACTGCACAACTGGCATGGGTGATGAATCTATTCCCCATAATGTTCTTTCAAGGGAGATTTGCACATTGTTCACTGGCAAGGCTGGGCAAGCTTTTTAGCCTAGGGAGCTATATATTGTGCAGTGGTGTGTTGAGACCTGCACATCTGCATATACCTACATATGTACCTGATGCACCTGGCTGTTGATTTAACATAGCTGCCTATGCAAATGCAAACACAACCCTCTTCACCTCAGGGTAATGTCAATCTGCTATCCCAGCTCAATGATATTAGATAAAGGTTGTCAAGTCTAGCTTTTTAACCACTAAGCCACCACACTGATATTAGGAAGGCTTAAAAGCCTCACTTTATCTCCCCCCCCCCACCAACCCACCCACCCTGATCCTAATGGTCACAGCTCTTTCCCTGGATCTGTGCTGCATTAGGATCACTGAAAGAGCATCCTTGAAGAGTGTGATATTTTCGAACCTCAACCGGGCATACCCTGGTAATGGCCACCTTTTGTTGTTGCCTAATCTTTTTCACACTAGGTCATGCAAATGGAACTACAGAATGAGCTCACCAAAGGGTGCCTTCATTTAAGCAGAGGACTGGTGGCGTGAGAGAGGGAAGGGAAGGAGGAGGAGGAGCAAAGCACTGTCTGTGCTGCCAGATGGAGGGGGCTGCATGAATGCTGCTGCCATGCCACCCCATGGCTTCCTTTCATGTTGGGAAGGGGGGGCAGCCATAAAAACCATGATGGTCAATGTTATTTACTGCAGATTGGAGGGCCATGGAGAGGGGAAAGTGGGCAATGAGGCATATGGAGCAGAAATATCTGAGTGAAGATAGGAATATTGAATAGGCAGCAAACTATTTATTATTATTGCATTTCAATGGCCACATAATGTGAGATACGGGGTGGGGTGGGGTTTCGTTCTGTTTTTTTGTCTCAGGGCTTCTCCTTGGATAATGTATCATAGCTATCAAAAGAGATGGAAAAGCTAGGATAATAAGGAACAAATGTCAGCAAGCTGGAACAAAGCAGTCCCTTTTCAGATTCTTCAAATGCTCCTTTGCTTAAGTATGTTATGAACAAACTGTTCTAAACCACCACCACCACCCCTGATTTTTGGTTATAGAGAATGCAGACATCTTCCAGTTGCATGGATCTATTCCTAGAAACCCTATAATTCACACTTCTGGGGGGGGGGGTTGCGCTTAGATACTTTTGTCTCTCTCAATAGTTTTCTATTTGTAAAGTAGCTTGTTCAGAAATATTGTTTAAAAGGTTGTAGGAGGGCTGGAGAGAACTGAAAAAAATGGTCTTGAGCAATTTGGAGCATTGTTCACTCCCCCCCCCCCATATGTAGTTTTAGTCTTCTGAGAAATATGTACAGGAGTCAAGAAAGCACCCGTTAGGACAGGATATGGAACAACTGATTGGTTTAGAATAGGAAGAGTAGCACAACAAGTTTGCATATTGTCACCCTGCTTATTGAATTTATATGTGCAAAGCAGGGCTGGATGAATCACAAGCTGGAATTAAAATTGCTGGGAGAAACATCAATAACTTGAGATATGCAGATGATACTACCTTAACGGCAGAAAGTGAAGAAGACCTAAAGAACCTCTTGATTGGGGTGAAAGAAGAGAGTGCAATTGCTGGCCTGAGACTCAACATCCAAAAAACCAAGATAATGGCAACTGGCCCTATCACTCCCTGGCAAATAGAAGGGGAAGAAATGGAAGTAGTGACAGACTTTACCTTCTTAGGTTCCAAGATCACTGCGGATGGTGACTGCAGCTATGAAATAAAAAGGCAATTAATTATTGGGAAGCAAGCTATGAGGAACCTAGGGAACTTAATAAAAAGTAAAGAGATCACCCTGCCAACAAAAGTCTGCATAGTCAAAGCAATAGTATTCCCAGCTGAAAGAATGGACGCCTTTGAAATGTGGTGCTATAGGAGAATTTTGAGAGTACCCTGGACAGCAAAGAGATCAAATAAGTTGATCCTGAAGGAAATCAACCTTGACTGCTCCTTGGAAGGACAAATATTGAAGGAGAAGCTAAAATACTTTGGACAGCAAATGAGAAGAGAGGAGTCACTCAAGAAGGCCTTGATGCTGGGAAAGATCAAAGGCAAAAGGAGAAGGGGGGTGGCAGAGGATGAGGTGGCTAGATGGCATTGTTGACGTAGTGGGCGTAAAGCTGAGTGGGCTGCGGAGGATGGCAAAGGATAGGGGTGCCTGGCGCACAGTGGTCCATGGGGTTGCAAAGAGTTGGAATCGATTATGCGACAGAACACTGTTTACCTTCCCACCGAAGTGGTCCCTATTTATCTATTTGCAATTTCTTGCTTTCAAACAGCTAGGTTGGCAGGAGCTGGGACAAAGGCGGGAGCTCATACCATCCTGCAGTACTCGGGAATCAAACTGCTGACCTCCTGCCTTCCAGTCAGTGTCTTAGCCACTTGAGCTGCTGCAGTCCCCGAATATAGTATAGGGTGGGGTTAACTATGCTAATTATACTATCTGTATTTGTTATGCAGCCTAACAATGCAACCCGCATTATCTACATATTTCTCAATTATATTACAATTCTAAATTGTTCTTTTTAAATATTTATTTCAGGTCCCCACATTTTCTCTCATAGTTACTAACTGCCAAGTTTAAAAAGCTTTGTTTTAGCTTAGTATTTTATGTTTGTGTGTTTAATTTTGAAGGGGAGAAATCAAAAGTTTGCATGTTAAAGCAGTAATGAACCAATGTTCTCTAAAATGTATTACAAAACAGGGTTTGATTTGTGTTTGCTCTTAAATATAACAGGGACAAAAGACAGCGAATTGTACATCTATTTAGATGCTGAATTCCATGTTTCATTTAGTGAAACACAAATGACTCTTTTGTCTCCTTTATATATTTTCCCCTAATAATCTGCAATTGATTATAGCATACATGCCAAGCGAACCCTATTCTGTGTCTTTGTACTGTATGCCCCAATTAGTTTGGCTTATTCATAATTTGAACTAATGTAGCATGAATTTCATGCTAAAATTATGTAAATATGATATGGTTCCAAAACAATTTGACAAATACTCAGGGGGTACAGAAGAAAAAAGGTGGAAAGGAGGAACAAAACACAGTTTTCCAAGAATGAGCAATTAGAAAAAGTATATCCATTTAATTGATGTTATTCCGATGCAAAGAAGCTGTGTAATAAACATTTAGCCTCCATGCCTGTGATAGCTATCATGTGTGAATTGTTTTTATTTTGTTCATGTTTTTAAGAGGCCATATGCAGTTTATATCCATTTTGGGCTAGTGCTTATATTCTCAGACATCAAGAGGTTATTCATCTCTGAAAGAATTATCAAAAAGGAACTACCAAACATCCCTGTTACTTTGAAATAACCTTTTAATGCGATCCCAGGCTCCATATCACACGGCATAGGCAAATTTTTAAAATAAAAGCAGCATCTTTGATTAGTAAAGTTCACCAGAGCGGACCGGAGGGGCTCCCTAATTGTCCCATCTGCCAGAGGGGCTCGTCCCTCTGGTACACGAAGGAGGGCCTTTTCTGTGTCCGCACCGGCCTTGTGGAACCTCCTACCTGTAGAGTTGCAGGAGCAGACGGAGCTGCTACTTTTCAGAAAAGACTTAAAACCCTGGTTGGTGGGACAGGTGTGGGGCCCGGATAAAAGGATGGTCCCCGCCTGTTGGCTTATAAAATAAGCTCCCATTTCTTTTAATTGTCAATGCAGGCAGTTTTAATGTGGGTACTTTTTAAAAGATGAATGGGGTAGGTGGGTGGGTATGTTGGGTTTTTAATGGTTTAATTGTTTTTATGTATGTTTTAACTTGTTGTGAGCTGCCCAGAGTCGGGTTTACCTGATTGGGCAGCATAGAAATTTGAATTTAAAATAAAATTAAAATTAAAAACCCTTGCTCAAAAGCCTGTCATACCCAACTCTAGGGTTTGGTGCTCATCTTCTTTTATAGCCAAAGAGCCAGCGCTATCTGCATACGTCTCCGTGGACAATGTGGCACGCCTCAACACTGGAGTGCACAGAATGCTGTTTAACCTTTCCACCAAAGTGGTACCTATAAATCTACTTGCAATTTCTTGCTTTCAAACTGCTTGGTTGACAGGAGCTGGGACAGAGACGGGAACTCAATCCACTGTGAAGCACTCAGGTCTCGAACTGTTGACCTGCCAACCTTCCAGTTGCCAAGTTCAGCATCCTAACCACTGCAGTCCTAATCTTTGTTTAGATCTGCTCATATCAAGTGGAATGGTTGTGCATAGCATATATAGAAAGCCAGAGTGTATATATAAAAAAAGAAAATCAAAATATTTCTGGTGTATTATCCTACTGTTTCTAATTCCACTACCCACATAAATGGTACACACTTTATGCATAAACAGATGAGAAGTACATGAATGTATGCAGACACTAGACCTAAACTGATTTAATAAAGCATGAGCAGCTTGGCACAGACAGCATCTTCTATCTAAAGATATTAACAGGATCAGAAAGAGATGGGAAAGCTCATCTGTTAGTTCATCTCAATCCAATTTATATAGTTTCATGTTTGTTTGTTTTAAAAAAATACAGATCAATTACACATTGACTTTTTGCTCGATTTGAGAACAAATATTTCACACCCATACAGTTCAAGCTGTTTGCTAAGAAAATATTTATTAGGAATGGAAATTTAACAGAGAAAAACACAAAACATTCACTGGACCTCAAATATAGACATTAAAACTTTCACATAATTTCTTGAAGAAAATAGCCAAAGTGAATGTAAAGGGTTTGTTTTGTTATTACACTAGAGTACACATAAATCACCCCCCAATCCCAACTCCAACTTTATAAACATCACAAGGCATGGTAATCTGCAGTTTTTGTTATTGTGGTATTGTTGTGTAACAAGCTGTTAAAACTAAAAGTGATATCTTTTTTTAAAAAGCCATTACAAAATTATATCTAACAACACTATTGTATTAATTTATATTTTAATAGACTTTACATAATAAAACCCTATGAATAGAGGTACCTGTGTCACACAAGTATTCTACTTTATGAAGAGAGAAAAATTCTCTGTAGTAGTCTTTAATATATAAAACACTAATATGTGAAAATAAGGTTGACACATTAGTGTCAATATTCGCTGATGAAAGCTGATGCCAGCATTTTTCTAATTAAACGTTCATTTAAAATAGCTTGTACATCATTATGAACATTCAAGTACACTTTTAAAAAAATCCACAAAAATGAGTTGTACAATGTCTCATATGTATATTAATTTAGGAATGATTTCAGTTTCATCGAGATATTTTATATCGACTATCATGGAACTACTTGATATTTTTTTTAAAAAAACCCTCTTTGTACTATTATTTCTTCCATATTTAAAAAAATTAAAACAATCATTTGGGTTTTACATAATAAATCAGTATTTTTTTCTTTTATATTTCATCTCTTTTAATTCATATTATTTTGCAGGTTCCATTTTGAAGTAAGAACACCACCATTCAAAGCTCTTTATTTCTGACAGTAAGAAAGGAGTGACACTTGCTTTTCTTCCTAACTGAGTTCTTGGATTTTAGAAGTTCCCTCATGACAGTACTTTCTGTACCACTATAACCTGTACTCACTGAATATCTCTGTTACACATTTTAATAGGCAAGAGCCCTACTAGGGGAAAAATCTAGTAACACTGGCTAAGCATCACATAGAAGGAGACTGAGGTAAGCATTGCAAGCAAATGGATTTAAGACAATCTTGGATGTATACTATAGGATACCTATATCTTTCTTTAAAATCCTGGTGAGGGGGGAAGATAGCTACATCCTTGAAAAAATAGTATATCATGTAGGATTAGTAATGGTTAGTTCCCAGGCACCTAAGAACCTGGCCTGCCAGTTGTCAACTCACATCACCCGTGTCTCTAAACTGCTTGATGCTGCTGGGAGAATTTGGAGGCAAAGATAAACTGACAGCATACTCGTGCTCTTTTGTAATACTCTATTGAAAGTGTAGATTTGAGTTCCTTCATTCCAACCAAGAAACAGTTTGAGAAGGGAACCAGAAAATTGTACAAGTGACTGAAGGAGTTTCTCCTTTTCTATCTAGCTAATACAATTCTTCCTTCGTTCTCTCCATCATTTTAATTAGAAAGAGTTGGTTGGAGTAGTTGCTGTACATGCCAGTAGAACTCTGGCATAATGAAACATCTAGACCTCTTTTACTCTTGCTATCAAGGACAGGAGGGAACTATCCAACCAGTTTTATATTTAAGCTAAAAATAACAGTGTAGAAAGATACTTTAGATCAAGTTTACCATCCTGACCTTTGGATATTCAGGGACTTACTGTACTCAATACAACAGGAGGGAAGCGGCTGAGTACTATCTTCTCCTGAGCATGCCTTCTCCTCTCTTTGCTGAAGAATGCCTCCAAATCATTCCTTGCATGTGCAGTAAAATTGAAAACCTAGTGATATAGCAATGTGCATTTCCCCAACCCTATAAAAAATTTATGAGTGCAAAGGTAGCAACAGGGGAAAGGAAGTTCATTCTTCCATGCCTGAAATTAGGTGCAGAGTATGTATACTTCTTACATCCTCTTATGCTTCTAAATATCCATGGCTGAAATGATGCTGAGGATTCAGAGTATTCTCCATACAACTAGGAATTAATCACTCACTAGTCTTGGTCAATGGGTTCTGATTTAACAACAGATTTGACATCCAGTTAATTGGTATCAGAACAATGGAATGTAATCTATAAAACATGTATTTGGGGCTTGTATGCCTGTGAGAACTGGTAATTCATGCAAGACAATAAGAAGTTAAGACATATGATAGTAAGAATAGATAGAAAATTAACAAAGTTTTCACAGTGTCCTTGTACCCTTTACTTTAAAAACACAAGTGTCAACATATCACCACTATTGCTCAAACACTGTAAAGTTGTCTCTCAGCCATGCAAGTTACTTTGAAAAGGTAAAGAAGCAAACAACATTTCTGGGCATATTTAGACTTAAGTGCAACTTCAATTCAAATTTTAAATCCTACCAACATTGCCAGCTAATCAGCAACACAATTTCCCATTCCTCTGAGGGTTTTGTGATTAACATTTGAAAATCTCATTTACATTCTGTGGATGCCATGTGCCCAGAGAATTAGCCAAATTTGCAAAGATAAATCTTGACAGATATCCAAAACATTTGAACAAACAGAATCAAAAGGAAGTCAATTTCTTCCATATCTGGCATCTTATCCCTTTTTTCATTCTAATATTGAGAATGTTAAGTTTTAACTCTGTTGTACGGCTATATCCACACCTTTTAGAAATGTGCATGGTCTGGGACATTTAGAGTTAATATTGACAGATAAGTCCTCACCCAATACAAGAAGAAAAAATCCACAATGCCATTTTATCTCAGTTTGCGTGGTTCAATTTGACATCACATCACCGTCATTACAGCCAACATCAAACACACTTAACTCTCACATACAGTAGGGAAAAGCTATCTGTCAAATACTAAGCCTTTGTATAAGAAGAGTATCCAGCTTCTCCTTACGTTACTTTATAAATTAACATCTTGTTAATCAATCACCAAACTTTAGCTACTAAACAGAATTCAAGTTTAGGAGACAAAGAATAAATTAGTTACAGCCTTGTAAACAATTGCTCTTTTGCATGAAATATTTGAAAAAGAAATTTCCTCTGTAAAATAAATCAGACATTACAAGGCACACATTACACTTAAAAATCAAAATCATAAAAAAGCCATCCAACAAATATTTCATCATCCTTCTTTGCTGGCGGAGAACTGTGCTGTGAGATACTGGAAAACATAAATATAAATTTATATTACAGTCATTTAAAGTATTTCATGGCTGCTCTTTCACTGGTATGATATTTGTGCTATTTTTTGTAGTGCTGTGTAATTTGAAACATTTGAAAAGATTCTTCTCAGATACTCTCTACAAAGCTGCCAGGGAAAAGACCAGTTTTTCCGTTTCTTTGCAATGTTCCTTTGAACCAGCCATCTTCACGCTTTTTATGAACAAAAACAACGTCTCCTTCTTTAAGTTCAAGCTCCGCTTCACTTTGAGGAGGATACGACACCACAACTCTGTATCTGCAAAATAAAACATTTTTTGTAAAGTTCAGACTATTATGGAGACTCCCGTTGTTCAAAATATTGCCTGACAGCAACTTGAAACAGGAAGCGTGTCCTGAACTGTTTACAGCCTTTCCGTCTATGAAGAGAAATATTGTCTGGGCAGGAGATGTGTAACACAGTAATGTCAAATGGATCTGCAGTGGTTTAGTGGTAAAGAAGCTCGCCTTGTTAGCTGGAAGGTCGGCAAGTCTGCAGTTCAAGACTCCAGTACATACTGGAATGTGCGCCTGTCTCTGTCCCAGCTACTGCCAACCTAGCAGTAGAAAATTTAAGATTTAGAAAGAAGCCGCATACAAAAACTTGTATGTGGACCCAGAGAAAATTTCTCAGAAGACAAAGGGTTTGGGGGCATATGGCTGAAGAAAGACAGGTTGTGATAGAATTCAGGAGACAACTGTTCTTGAGCTAAAGAACAGCCAGAAAGACATTTAATGGAAGGGAGAGATGCTTTTGTGTGCTATGTGCCAGGGCATGGTTATGCGCTACCATTCCGATTGATATGAGTAGATCTAAACGATGAGGACTGCAGTGGTTAAGAAGCTGAACTTGGCAACTGGAAGGTTGGCAGATCAGCAGTTCGAGACCCGAGTGTTGCATGACAGAATGAGTGTCCATCTCTGTCTAGCTCCTGCCAAACTAGCAGT
This sequence comes from Bradypodion pumilum, assembly GCA_035047305.1. NCBI lineage: Eukaryota > Metazoa > Chordata > Lepidosauria > Squamata > Chamaeleonidae > Bradypodion > Bradypodion pumilum. The sequence continues at coordinate 198,440,847 of JAWDJD010000005.1, read as the reverse complement.
TTGAAAGGAAATTGCAAGTAGATAAATTGGGACCACTTCGGTAGGAAAAAGATCCTGGGGACATGAAAGGAGCCTCGTTCGGGCATCCCCTGAGCGGAGTTCCTCCAGCAAAAATCCTTTTGACCCAGAAAGCACCTTTGTGTGCTTCTGACATGATTTTTAAAAAGTAATCTTAACCTATAAAATCAAGGGTTAACCGTTGGAACTTTGCATAGGTGCCTTAGCCAGGCCCCACTAACCTGCACCTACCATTCCTGCACACGCCCGAACTGAGAAATGCGCCAGTGGGGCAAGAGCCCCACAAACGCAAAAAAAAAGAAAAGACTTCACTTCCCAACGTCCCTTGCGCTGTGCAACCCCTCAGCCAATCAGCACAGAGGAGGCTGGGAAAGCGCGTGCTGACTTAAAAAAAACAAGGCTGGGAGGCGGGGGAGGAGACTTTGAAAAACTCAGCTGGAGGGAGCCAGGAAAAAGTAAATGCTTGCTGCCCCTCCCCAAAGACTGCTTGGTTAAAGGTAAAAGCCAGCCGTATCCAACTCTAGGGTTCAGTGCTCATCTCTGTTACAAAGCCCGAAGAGCCAGCGCTGTGTCAGCTTCTGCGGGACGTTTCCGTAGCCATGTGGCAGGCATGACTAGAGACACCGGGAGCGCACGCAACGGTGCTGACCTTTCCCACCAACGAAGTGGTCCCGATTTATCTACTTGTAATTTCTCGCTTACAAACTGCTAGGCTGGCAGGAGCTGGGACCAAAGACGGTAGCTCATTCTTGGATCACACACCCTAAAACCTCCTTGGATCACACCCCCAAAACAAGCCCCGGGGGCACCTGTGTAGGGCAGCTTCGACCTCCACCCCACCCGAAGCTGGAGTCCAAGGACAGGCAAGGCAGGCGATTAGATCAGACACTGGGCTCTGCTTTTCTCTCTCTCTCTCTCTCTCTTCCTTCCCTTCTTCCTTCCTTCCCCCAACTCACTCCTTCGCTGGCTCCAAGTTCAGGTGCGGAGCCTCAGCTCCTGTCGGACATCCCTTTCCCTCCCCCGAGCGCAAAGCTTTTTATCCCCCCCCCTGCGGTGCCTGATCCGGGCTGCATAACTTCCTCCACCAGGCTCCCCCCCCCGCCGCAACCCGCCATCCCTCCAGAGTGAGCCCCGTCCGGCCTGCCTCTTCCTTCTTCAAGGCTCCCTCCTCCGCCAGAAGGCTACCATGGAAAACCCGGAGCAGGGCAAAAGAGGAGCGAGAGGAGACGAGGAGGGGATGGGAGGGGCGTGGCCAAGACTCCTGAGGAAGGGGGGCGTGCAAATATTTTTTCAGGAGGGGCAACAATGTCACACACACACATCTATATAAATAAAACCAAGGGGGGTTTCGGGGGACATACACAGAGCTTCTCTTTCTCTTTCTCTCTTTCTCTCTCTCACACACACACGACACTCCTGCCTTGCCAGGAATTTTTAATGTGTGTGTTGGTGGTTGGAATGGTATTCTTAACCACTAACACACACTTTTTAAAAAAGACACATTATAAAACATAATTTGGTTAAATTAAAAAAGGAAAAAATATATCATCCTTTGTTCTTTTTTTAATCCACAACACACACACTCACACCCCCCCCAAAAAAAACAACAACACCTGATCACAGTTTATACCAGCCCGGCAACGCCAGGCAACCTCTGCTAGTATCAAATAAAATATACACAGGCTACCTTTACTGACCTTTAAATGAAGAAATGAAAATGAAGTTTTAAAGGTAACTTTAAAAGTGTAAATAATTATGAATGTAATTTTGTTCAATGGGAAAGTTAATAAATGATAATATTTAAAATTTGGTACTGGTGATATGGATTTAGTTTTTAAAAACAGGAATAGCTGACATGGCTAAAGGAATTCATAACATGTATTATGCAACTTAAGAAATGTACTTATTTGAGGTACTGTATTGCCATAGCAGGCAAAAAACAAACAAACCAGAGTACAGGAATTAAATAACTACTATATATCACTAGTGTGTTCCTTTATTGCCAGTATATATTTTCAAATTTAGAGAATTGAACAACTTTAGAAATATTCCTCCTATCTAGATAACAATCTGTTCAGATAGTCAACTTCATTCTCTTTGTAACAGAACCTTTTGAAGTGATAGCCATGTTAGCCTGTGCAAGCATATCAGAGAGTAAACAAAGCAAAAAAAGAAAAAATGCTGTGGCACCTTAAAGACTAACTCCTGTATTTTAATGTTAGCTTTCGTGGACCAAGTCCACTTGTTCAGACATAAGAATGGATTTTCATTCTGTACATTTATACATTTCATATAGAGGCGCAGAGTAGGTGTGCAAATTGGATTGGTTTGGAGACGGATATGTAAATCAAAGAGTTATTTACAACCGGTAATAAAAAGCAATCAGTCTGTCAGGTGACTCTCTGATGAAAAACAGTTGAGTGGTTAGATTTACAAAATAATAATTTTGACATGCATCTGGCATTATACAAGCTCTTAGTGAGTTGACTGAGTAAGTTTTATGAGTTGACGCACAGCTAGAGGTCAACAGTCTTAAAAACATCCCTCCTTTTTTTCTTCATATTTTTGAGTCTGCTATGCATTTGTTGCATTTTTTAATTTGATAATGTCCCAGAAATCCCTGGCTAATATTCAAACCTGTTCTGTGAGTGTCCAGCATGTGTGTGTATTTTATCTCTGCTGTCTCTCTCTGAATCCTTTTTTTTTGTAGTTTCCCTGTTCTAAAATGGTAACTTTTAAGTCCAGTATACAGATACTGATAAGAGATGGGAGAAAATATAAACATTGTGTATTGCCTTGAGGTTTAACCATGGATGACGCAGACCAGTAATATTACTCACCTCACCACAACAGAAAGTCATAATGAGCTAACCAATGAAAGTGAAGGATCAAGTATATGCACTACAGCTCATCCCTCCATACACTCTAGACATGCTAGGCTTAGAACAGATATACTGAAATCAATTAACTCAAATGAAGCTTGAAGTACTTTGGACATCAAATGAGAAGGGAGGATTCACTTGAGAAGGCCTTGATGCTGGGAAATGTGGAGGGCAAAAGAAGAAGGGGGCGGCCAAAGATGAGATGGCTAGATGGCATTGTGGACACAATGGGCACAGAGCTGGGCGAGCTGAAGAGGATGGTGGAGGATAGAGGGTACTTGGAGGACAATGGTCCATAGGGTCGCAAAGGGTCGGAATCGACTGTGCGACTGAACAACAACAAAGTCACAACTTACATTCAACCATGCAATTCAAGCTCAGATATGCTGACTAAAGCAAGCTTGGAATAAAGCAAGCTTTTGTAACAGCACAACCTCCTTGGGCAAAATCTCAGCTCTCCTGGCACAGCTGGAATTTCAGGCACAACTGCTGTGCAAACTACAACCAAAAGAGCCACCCTTTCCCCCAAGAAAGAGATTGAGAAGGAATTGAGTCACACCTATTCCAGCCCAGAGGCACAATTGCTGTGCCAGCACAAAGTTAGGCCAGGGCCAGGGTAGTCCATAGTAAATTCCAACATCCTCAATTTGTCTGGAAGTGGTTTGGATTCAGCACAGCCTTAGCTGGTTTAGCATTGGTTTAGCCAGTCCTCAGCCATTCTGGCTAGTTAGAATTTTACCCTAAGTCTGGATTCAGTCCATTATGTCAAACTATTCTTCCTGGACATTTAACAGCAATATTTTTCAAGTACTAAAGTATCAGAGGAAGATGAATATCACCGGATTTTGTGTGCCATTCAAATACAGAACAGCTTGCATTAGATAATCTGCATAAGCAACATTCTCTAAGCAGGAGAAAATCCAGCTCTTGCCAACTCAGAAGTTATAGCATGCCAGAACTGTCAGGAAAATGCTACTTTATGAGGAAACTGAAATAAGTAAGAGAGCTTGTATGTCTCTCTGGCCACTTCTAAATAATCAAAAATGGGTAATGGGTAAGAATTTTTGATGTTTCTGCCTAATGCTATTAAAATCATATACTGTACACTGATTAAAAAGTTATAAATATTTTAAATGTCTATACATCTAGTTTTTATATAACAATTCTGTTCTAATATTGTTGGTAGGGGGGTGGTCTCACCTAGAAATAAATACCTGTACTTAAAGACAGTGCAAAATTTTTGTGAATAAATAAAATAAAAATTCAGCTCAATTCCTAATAGTGGCCAATAGCTAGGATTCTTGCTTGGCACTATTGTCTGCAATGTATATCTGTACTTTATATGAGGGCACAGTAATCTACCATGGCAAGTATCACTAAATGGAAAATCCATATTGGATATAACCATTCACAAATGACTTCTGGAATACATCAACAGTTAAACTGTGAAAAGATGCCACTTTAGAAATGACTGACAATGACTTCTTACGTTTGGCTTATGAAAAATGTGAACATTGTACCTTCACTATTTTTAATAATTAGCATTTCTGAATGGTACACATAGGGACAAAGAAATGGCTTACCGTTCACAGACTACAGGTCTAGATTCATTTAGGATTGAGGCCAATGAAGAGCAGGGCTGCCGTGGAGGGGGAGCTATAGGAATACTGGAATCCAAAGAACTTGCTTTTCGATGAGCATTTTCCTGCATTGGTATCAGTGTTTCACTGTCCATGGAGCAGGATTCAGCTCTTCCATGATTAGAAGCTGTCAGAATCTCTGGCCCAACAGCACCTTGTATGGCCAGTTCTGTAGTTCCTTGCTCAACTTCCAGAGTTGGGGATGATGGTGGTGATGTCCGAGGTTTGCGTTTGGTAGATGCCCCTGAAAGTAACTTCAGCAATCCCTTTTTTTCTTTCTGGAAATAAATGTTAGCATTGTTTTAAAGTAAGAATATTCACTAGATGATAAAAAAATGTTTAATTTATTTAAAACATGTAAGGTGTTCATTATCTTGTAGATTCAGTATAGATAGATATGAAAATACTTCAGCCCTGCAAAGTAAATCAGTGGTATTATATTGATCAAGAACTCTATTTTTATTGTATGCTTTTATAAGTTTTTTTAGTGTGCATACAAGTCTAGTTAAATCAATTTTGCAATCCTAGTAGCACTATAACTCCAAAACACTAGAAATATATTTATTAATCAAAATATATATTTTTATTTGCTGGTTGAGATCAAAACACAGGAATACAATATTAAATAAATAAATAAAATATCTTGAACACTGCAGTATTGCACTAATCTCAATCTTTGGATTTACAGCTCATCAAAAGTAGTTTAAAAGTAACTGTTACTATTAAAAGAGCAGCTACCATTTTTCACATACAGTGGTACTCCGGATAATGACGCATTCGGATAGCATCAAAACTGCATGCATGGACCGGATAATGGTTTCTGGCAATTTTTTTGTTGTTATCCGGGGCATCTCCCATAGGGATCGCATAACGTCAAAAACCGGACAACAATACAACTTATGAAACCAAGATTTGTCGTTATCCAGGGTTCTACTGTATTATTAGATGAAAATCCACATATAGGACTGCATAGAGATTAAGGTGGGGAGAGGTTTTGTGAGTACCTTGCTGTCTCTATCAGGTTTACTAAGTGCAGCAATCCCTCCAGCCACTAATGTATTCTCTGGAGAAGCTGGAGCTCCAGTGTGAACAGTCACAACTCTGCCATTTATATCTTCATCTAAAGAAGTAGAACTGGCAGGAGGGCTTAATGATGATGCTGCGCAAGCCAATGGGACATTTGCCCGGTTGATATTCACAGCTGTGATGTAAGCAGCAGCATTTGAAAGCTGAGGTTGGAGCTGTTGGGAGGCAACAGAATGGTGTGGGATAATTACAGCAGCAGGAATAAGGCATGCTGAACTTTGAGCCTGAATTGGTGTCACGGTGGCCATAGGCCTTTCTTGGTTGTGTCCTGCAACTGGAATGAAAAAAAGGAATATATGTCAAGAGACTGGAGAAAAATTACAGACATTCAAACTGTTGCAGTACAGTAGTTGCACTCCAGAGAACAGAGAAATCTTTTACATTCACACTGATCATATTATCTCAACTATACCTCAGTCTTCCTACAATATGACATACCTATGTCATCTTTGCTGCTATAATAATTATAATTGTGTGCTGTCAAATTAATTGTAACTTATAGTGACCCTTTCCAGGGATTTCTAGGTAGAGAATGCACAGGTGTGGTTTATCTTTCTCTTCTTTTGAGGGTGCCCTGGGACTGTGCAGCTTGCCCATAGCCACATGAGCTGGTTAAATGATGTATTGGCCACAGGCCTATAGTTATTGATGTCATCTACAGCCTCATCAGACATCTTCAAGAATTGATGGATAACAGTATCTTTCAAGCAGCAGGGCTTCTCTCTCTCCTGCAAAGATAATTTTATCGTATGCTCAACCCATTCCCAAGTTATGTTATTGGCTGCTTTTATTCCCCAAGATGGACAAGGGTTGAAAGAGGAAGTGGTGGGCTTGCAGCAAACAAGAGCTTTGTCCACCTCATCTAGTGTCATAAGCTGAAACCAATCATACAAAACAGGATCAGACGGTTCTCAACATCTCAACTTGCACTACTTGCAGAGTCAAAGTCCCTTCGGATAACCTCAATTTTAATTCTAAAATGGGATTACGAAGCCCTCACATCCAGCTGAGGCCCACTTGACTGGCCTGCTGTAGAGGCAGTGCAACTATAGAATAAAGTTCCACTTGTTGATTTCCAGCCTCATAAATTCATTTATAATTATACATCTTTTTTTGCTTTCCAAATCTGCAACAGATATTTCCCATATGTATCTTTCACCAGAGCCAAGAATTGATCTGAAGGACTATGTCTCCACCTGCTCTCTAGTCTTCTGCACTGTTTCATTGTTCAGTGTTTCTCTGTGAATTGAATGAGCTCTACAGTAGAGAGGGCATTTAGATACAATTGTGTCAAATCCCCAGGTAGCCTCTATATTCCATCTGGCAACCTGAGCTTTGACAGGAGCACTAACCAGTTCAGCTGGAAACCCTCGAAAAGATGTAGAACATTTTAATTGGTTCTGGCTCCTCGTGGGATGAAGATGCTGTTGTTACTTTAAACTTCAGCAGGGCATGATCTGACCATCATAAGACAGTCGATTTAAGACCCATCACCTTCAGATTATTATCCTCAAGCCCCCTTCAAGAAAATAAGGTCAAGCGTATGGTCCACCACGTTTGTGGGGCTCGTCACATTTGAGATAGGCCCATGGATGCCATAGAATTCATGAACTTGGAGGCCGTGCCAACAACCATCCCGTACACATGGATATTGAAGTCCCCCCCATCCCCCGGAACAGAAGCCTAGGGGAACCCAACACTGCTGCAGCGATCAAGCCAGACAGCCTCAGATGGTAGTGGGCTAGGTCATGGGGATCACAGTAAAATAGCACAATCCCAATCCTATCTCCATAACCCACACATAAATTGAGGGATTCCTAACCCGAACTCAAGACAGAAGAGATACCCCCCCCCCTTCCTTCATTTCTGTCGTGATGCTGAACCATATACCTGGGCGAGCAAAGATATAGGTTTTATTTGTTTGTTTTTTAAATACTTGTCATGATCGCGCTAACACCTATTTGAGTTATTAAGCAATGTTTTACCTGTTCTTACTGAATTGCGAGCTTGGCTGACTGTCATCTGTCCGGTCATGTGCATAATAACCTTAGTCTGTGGACTTGTTTGTATATGTGCTGCAGAAACCACAGCAGTAGGTACTGCACTGGTGCTCAATGCCACACCATTTCCCTGAAGTTTCTGCAATGCTCCTCCAGGAGTGGAAGTATTAACCATGGTCACTACTCGTCCTGACTGGCCAGCAGTAGATACAGGGTTTTTTGCTTGGGAGGCACTTGTCACTGCTCTGTTAAAAATGATGTAAAATAGTTAATGTAGATCTTATTAAATCAAATAAACCATCATCTCCCCATTACACCATTGAAAAATTAGATGTTCAAAAGGAGTCGCTTCTCTTATCTTTATAAAAATGATACTTTCCAAAAATAAATACCTTGTCACTGGTGCCACATAATTGCCAGGAAACACGCCAATTTTGTTTGTATGCATGGAAGTTCCTTTGAACCAGCCATCCTGACAACGTTCAAACACCAAGAACATCTCGCCTTTTCTCAGTTCCAGTTCATCTTCTTTTCTAGGCGTATATGGATAAATCGCAACATACCTGGAAAAGAAAACTATTCTCATAATAGGAAGAATGGGACAAATATTAGGATGGGGGGGGGGGGGAGAACCTCTCTGTAGCCACTTGCTATACACTGGCAGAAATCTTATTTGTGGACCTGTGTTGCACAACAGGAGGAGGATATAATTCATCAGCCACAGCCCTTCCGGGAAAGAAAATATCTCCTACACCCCTTTCACAGGTTTTGTAGATCATTATGGATCACCTTGATTCTGAGGAGAAGTTCAGGAACTGTGGAACAGGAGGGGATGGAAAATTGCAGCTGTTGGTTCTATTCTCACTGCTGGTACAGGTGGCGGCAAATTTCCATTTTTTAATCATTCTCCTTCTCCATGTCACAGCTCCAGAAGGCTGCCCCATGAAGAAGTGGATTCCTAACTATGTCAAAACTTTGGGGGGGGGGGGTTCTCATTTCTCTGTAATAACAAAAGGCCACAGCTGATAAAATCATCCTCACTGTGTGGCTTAAAGTTGTGCAATAGGATTTCAGCCAGTATCTCAAGAACTGGAAATATAGGTACACTTGCAAAGTGGCTGCTTTTTGAAAATGTGGGAAGCAGGTCTTTATGTAGTTACAATATTTCAGTCATAGAAAAAGAAAAAGAAGCCCTCTTATGCAGGGGTGCCCAAACTTTGGCACATGGGCTGGACTGCTGCCGACGCCAGAAGTGCTCCAATGTCACCGGAAGTGCCAAAATCGGCACGTTTTCATGCCTAAATGTGGTGAAAATGTACCGAAAAAATAAAAAAGGGGTCAAAAATGCTCCCCCCAAGGGAAATCTTGGAGGGGGGGATGAAATGCCTGGAAACGTGGTGCGATTTCACCCACCACTGGTGCCATTGAGAGGAACCACGTGACTGGCTCACACGACTGAGGGGGCGTGATCAGGCTCCTGGCAGGAAAAAGTTTAGGAACCTCTTCTCTAAGTGTTTCAGTCTCAAATGTATCATCCTCTGCCAATAGTCTTCTTTCACAAACCCCACTGATCTGAAGTCCAGCAACTGATTATATTTAATGAACATTATCACTCCAGTGGCTGTGATATCCTTTTCTGGTTTCATCTGGCTTCAGGAATTTTCTAAAGGGAATCCATTCATTGTGACTGATCTTGACAGATAGGTTAACAATTAGGATGCTTAAAATCCTGCAAAATTTGCCTATAAACAAATTGTGGCCTTTTTAATAGTAACAGTAATTCAAAGCTTAGTACTTTTACAGTCCTGCTTAATGTTTGAAAGATGAGAATACATGTTTACCTTTCGAGTGATTTATGTTTCCACATATACATGGAAAATAGGGTCCATAAGCTCATTACATATTAACTCTGTGTACACAGAAAGAGCCTCCTTGAAGATTGGGGTATTTTTGAACCCTGGTAAAGGCAACCTTGTGTTACCAGCTAATCTTTCTCACTCTAGGTCAGGTGAATAAAACTGTAGAGTGAAAAGGTGCCTTCATGCACAGAAGAAATTAACACTGTGAATACCATCGAGACAGAAATGCATTAACTTTTTTTTTTGCCAGCTTTGAGTTTCCACCTCATCTCTAGTTCATTATAAGTGTCCTTCTATTTCACTTACACACTTGGTCTTGCCTGTGGTCGCAAATGTGTTATTTGCTCAGTTGATCCTGACACAGATTTCTGAGCCACTCCAGAAGGGAGCCCAGTGGATGTTGTGGCAATCATTGCAGAAGACACAAGAGGTGGTGGTGGTGGTAGGAGAGGAGGATTCATATTCTAAAAATAAAATATTTAAAGCATGAGAGATGATAATTGTACAAATATTCAGCTATAGATTGTATCCATAAACAGACATACAAAAAACCATGTACACTCCATGACTATCCAGTTGAATTGTGTTAAGAAAACACAAAAATGTTTTATTTCTGGGTGCTGATCAATCACTTGTATTTGTGTTCCCCAAAACAAAATTTCAATTGGCAAATAAATTGAAATAACTAATTGGGTTAATTATAAAATCTAACAATTTGAATACAATTTTTGGCAGAAATCCAAGTCTTTCAAAGAATCTGGCTTCCAATGAAGTACAACTGTGGTTGCTTTTGAACACAGAAAGAGCCACCTTGAAGATTGTTGTATTTTTTAAACCACAATCGGGCGCACTCCAGGCAACAGCAACCTTGTTGTGCCAGCCAATCTTTTTCACACTTGGTTAGGTGAAAGAAACTATGGAACGAATTCACCAAATGGTGGGTTCATTTTGGAAGTTTGAGGTCTGACCTAGACACAGAAGAAAAAAACTAGAAGTTTTTGAAACCAGAGGAAATCATTCACTGTACTGTAACTTAGTATCATTCACTCAAACTAATCATTCAGGGACAAGATCTAAAATTTCTTACAAAGGGCTTCTAACAATAGAAATTACGATTCTGTTGTGTTACTATTTTGTTGCTACTACTTTCTCTTATTCTTCTATTTGCTAGACTCTGAAACACAGATTATTAAAACAGCTCATTTTTAACAAGAAGAGAAGTGAAAACCCACAATTTTTCATAATGGATAAGTTCTAACAGGGATCTGCTCTACTATATAATTCCTTTCTTTACAGGAAAACACCCATTTGTTGACTTTTTCATTTGTAAACATCAAATGCTTTCTTTATACATCCAAGTGCTTCTACTCAAAAAGAGTCTAATGTCCACATCAAATCTTTCTGATGTAATATGTAAAGGTTGAAATAATACGTTTCTGTTAGCTCAGCCCAGATAATGGTACGTATCTTTAAAAAATGGGTGTTGTACCCAAAGTCCCCTCAGCTCAGGAAGAGGTCAAAAACACAACTAGAAAATATGGAAACACACTAGGAACCACTGGAAATATGTCAGACAAGGAAAAAAAACATTATAGCACCTTAAAGATTAATTGATCTATTTTATATGAGCTTTCATGGATCAAATCCAGACATGAGTTGCAATTTGTTTCAACTATGCTAACCAACCACTGTTGTTCTGTATCCCCACCTTCACATAGGGCCATATATAAATTGCTGCCATAAAGTCTCACTTTTATGTCTAAGGAAGTGGACTTGATCCATGAAAGCTCATATTAAAATACGGTAATTAGTCTTTAAGATGTCACAACATTTTTGTCTTCTTTATTTTTCTTGTTTTATTTCTCGTCTAATATATTTCCTTCATAACCTTCCTCTGATTATACAAAAAACAAAAAACAAAAACCAGTATACTTCATAACAGATTGCAAAAATGCCAACTTCTGCAATTACAGAAAAATCAATACCAACTGATATAAAGGTATCTAGAGGACTTAAATATCTGTGAAAACACTTACACCAAGAGGAGTTTGGTAAGTGGCTTCAGGGGGGAAGGTAAATGAAGGCCCTGTTGTTACTGGACTGCTGGGTGGTGGGGTCACGATCAGCCCAGTGGTACTGATATGAACCTATAAAAATGTAAAGAAAGATGACTGAGTCAGCAAATACTATATTTTAACTTCCTGAATTATATTCTACTTGTAAAGCAATAGTCTGCTTATCCGCAAACATTTAATCCTTTAGTTTATATAAAACTATAAAAACAATTATGTTGCAATACTTTTTGAACAAAAAACTATGCACACTGTGATAAATTGTCGTCGTCATCGGCTGCAACTCGTATATGAGAATGAATTTTTTCCTGAAGAAGGAAAAATGCCATTGGTGTGAATTTGTTTAAGGTAGATCCCATCTTGCCATGAAGTGACCCATAAACAATGCTCACGGAGCCATCTCCTGCAGCACATATGAAATGACTGCCACAGCCTTGAGGATATGGACAAAGTGCACCTTCACAGGCAATCCATCTGGCATGGCATCTTCAGCCTCCATGACTGTTGGGAATCAGAGTTCGTCCTCTGCTCATTTTGCCGTTGGGCTCAATATGATGGTTTCCAGTGGCATTTCCTCCAATGAGGGGACCATCACCCCACCTAAAGAGGCTTATCTGCCTGTAGGCATTGGCCCCTTTGGGGAGTCAGGTTATTTACCGCCGCCCAATACTCAGCATTCTTGGACGTTATGCCCGCGCCTCCCTACTACTCTGGGAGCTGCACTGGTTACCAGTGTGCCTCCGGGTGCAATTCAAGGTGCTGGTTTTGTCCTTTAAAGCCCTATATGGTAGTGGGCCAGGATACCTAAGAGACCGCATCGCCCTAAGGATGTCTGTCCGTCCAACCAGAGCGGCTCTCTGTTTGTACCATCCACTAGAGAGGCTCGCCTCTCTAGCACAAGGAGGAGGGCCTTCTCTGTGTCCAAACCGGCCCTCTGGGACTTCCTGCCAACAGAGCTACGTCTCCAGACAGAACTGCTGCCCTTCAGGAAAGAACTCAAAACCTGGCTGGCAGGCCAAGTATGGGGTGCAGGTGGAAGGGTTGCCTCCATGGGGCGATTGGTTTAGTCGAAAACCTCCCCCTTCGGTACCTGCACCCTTTTTTAGGGGGTGGGTGGTTTTTAATTAGTTTTAACTATGTCATTTTAATATATGATTGTAAACCGCCCTGAGTTGGCCTCGACCAAGTGGGCGGTGAAGAAATCTAACTAATAAATAAATAAAATAAATAAATTGAGTCGCTGGCTGTACAGTCTACTCCACTACCATAGCAAGATGTCCAGCCAGACATTAAACTGTATAACAATAGTAATTAAGGACATTATTTAGGGAGCAAGAAGAGTTTCTTTAGGATACTTCAGAGTGTATGAAAATGATCCCTTTATGTGTAAATTAACAATGGTTTGTGCATACTTCAAAATAAACCAACCACAATTATCTTACATTTGTTTGGGAAACCTTTTCAACTGCTCGTTTAAAACGTTATGATATGTTCTGTATTCCGTTTCTAGTAAATTACCTGAGAAGGTGCACTGCACGAAAGGCCTGTAAGTTCACTTATGCGGGCTGCAGCAGTGGGGTTACTGGAGCTGATGAGGACAGGAGGGCTGATTTCCATTGAGTGGCGATTTTGAGTAGACTGGGAGGCCTTGTTGGACATGGTAAGAGAGGTAAAGGAGTGGCGTTTTTTGGTGTTCTTCTTGGTATCACTGTGCTTTTGAATGGAATTGCTATGGGTGGCTCCCGAAGTGCCTTCTCCGGAGTCTGTTACAGAGCCTGAGGGTTTGTCCAGTTCTATTAGTTGCTTTGCTGCTGCATTAAACTGAAATAAAAACCGCAGCGTAAAAACAAGTTTAATAATGGCATTAAAAGAAACGTTAATTTATTAAAACATCAGAATTTAACAGATTAGTCAATTAACAGTTCACACGAATGGAACAGAGCTTTTGGGTGCAAAATGATTTTAAAGGGCATATATTTCAAGAAACCAATCCTTTTTTTTTAAAAGGGCATCAGAACAAGCAACATGGATGTATGGTGTTGTGGAAGCTTTCAGAATCTTTCATGAGGACAGAAATGTCTCCTGCTGAATTCTTTGAGCTGTAATTTTCAGTAATTCCATATTGGGATATCTGACATGCCCCTTCTGATATTTCAAGAGATCTAATTCCATTGACAGTTTAATGCAGTGATGGTGAACCTTGGCACTCCAGGTGTTCTTGAACTTCAATTACCAAAAGCCCTGATCAGCATGAGTGCTGACCTGGGCTTCTAGTAATTGAAGTCCAAGAACCCCTGGAGTGCCAAGGTTCACCATCACTGGTCTAATGTAATCCACTGCCATATGTATTAGGGAAACAAGCAAATTCTGACATAGTTACTAGAGAGTGGTGAGGATCACACTGGCCGGTTGTCTCCATTTTACTATTACAGTACCTTGTGAATCAGAGGACAGTGAAAATATAGGAATTGATCCTTCCATGTCGGTGTGAATGTGTCTTCCAGAGAAGGATAACCTATGCTAGCTCCCAGAAATCTTGGTCAGCACCAATGGTGAAGGCTTCTGAGAGTTTTAGTCCAAAAACATCTGGGGACCCAAGGTTACGAACTACTGATGTTGGAAATCCTTGTGGATAACTCCCATTAATGAGTCTGAAAGGTTTTGCAAATATAGCAATCTGCCAACTGGTTGTCCCCTCTTTCTATATGAACTGCAATGGGAACAATGGTTGACAATGCACTATACACATAGCTGAATTTTGTAGACTGCTTACATTTCTAAGAAACTGATGTATCAGGACTGTTCTTTATTAAACCACATAGCATGTATCTGACTGCAAAGACGAGTTTCCCCAACCCCTGAGACTGCCATTTGTGGCCATTATAATTGCGGGTCGTGGCAGCATGAAGGGTATGCCCATGTTCAAAGATGACATCATTGTCCAGCAGTGAAGCAGTTGATGAATCACAAAGTACTGTACTCAGAAAGATGTTTTTTTTCTGAAGCAAAGAATACACTTTATATATCCATCTGTGTGGTGAATTTTATCCCCTCAAGCCACATATTTCCCAAACAAGGCCAAGGAGACCATAAAATACAGGTGAAAGGAGATTATGTAGTCATAGTAGTAGTAGTAGTAGTAGTAGTAGTAGTAGTAGTAGTAGTAGTAGTAGTAGAAGAAGAAGAAGAAGATTTTTTTAATGAATGAAGACTATAGAAGAATCAAATTAAATAACAAAGACAAATTCAGATATACATATACATTCTGAGGTACAATTGCTCTGAGAACAACCTCCTAGCTACTGCTGTTGCAGAGGAAAAGATGGAATAACCATTATGGCGTGTCTGAGCATGTGTGAGGGAGGAGAGTGATAGTTAAAGCTACAGATCCCTGGCACATTCCAACTTGTGTTCTGTGCAAGCACAAACCTGTTATGCATGATTCACAGAAACTATGGAGAACTGTATTTCTCAGAATTCATCTGTTCCTGGATTCCAGAGGACAAGAAAAAATTAGAAGGACTGCAATGATTGTTTAGGAGAAATACGGTATTCTTACTAGAAAATCTAACATCTGCTTTGGGACAGACTGTATTTCCCCTAAATAATCATGGCAGTCCTTCTAATTTTTCTCTTTATTAAATATACTTGAGAGTCTTTTACCTCAACATACGAAATAGGAAAAATTCCTATTTTGTCAGCTAGCATTCCTTCAGCCCAATTTTCATCCACTCGGCGAATCACAGTCAAAATGTCATCCTACATTGAAAAAGAAATAATTATGTTTCCCAGTTTTAATTAAGCAATTAAATTTTCTTTCCCTGATGATGTTGTATACAGAGTTATTACTGGAAAAAAGTATTTTTCAAAGGTGATGAATAAGCAGTGCAGAGAGGAACTCATTCTCAATTGTGTGTACAGTTCCTGTCAAATTCTGAAAGGCCTCTGAGAAACTAGTCAGTAATCCATTAGGCCAGGGGTGCCCAAACTACAGCCCATGGGCCGGATCCAGCCCCCGATGCCCATTCACATAGTTCAGGGGGCTGGTCACTATGGCCCTGGATCCAGATCCGGGCCATAGTGACCAGCCCCCTGAACCATGTGACCGGCCCACGGCCTGCATTAGGCTGAATGCTTACAGGGTCGTCGACAGAGAATGCATTTTTTTCCTGAAGCAGGAAGCTTACAGGCTAACAGCAACTCAATTGCACAAGCAACTGTTTTTCTTTTACATGTCTCTTTCTGTTGCTTCTTTGCTAATTTGCACTCTGTTGCTTTTTCTAGATAACTATAAAACAGACCCAAAACTGTACAGTATATGTAAATAGAAACCATTTGGACATAATTAGTCAGGAGATGTCAGTATGAAGCAGGCTTCCTGACTAAGATCACTGACACTGGAGACTCAAGGATCCTGAATCCTCAACGTCCAATCTAATCACTCATTAGCAATCTTAAAAGGCTCACAGTCGAATTTTTCCCAAGCTACACTATTTCAGACAGACATAGGAAATGGCTACACCCTCACTTAAAAAACTCTTTGCATACTAATGTCTTAATATGATAGTTCTAAAAAGCTGCACCTGATTGTTATAACAATAAACATACTGTACTTTGAAAAACAAAGATTAAGTTTGCAGGCAATATCAAGTTAGTTTTAAAGTGTTCTTAGATATCAAATAGGAAGAGATCTAACACCAGCTGAACTTTGGAGCTTACTAGTCAATTACTTGGGACTTTTCACTATCTCTTTACATTACATACCTCCCAGAGTTGCTGGGGTGGGGTAAGATTAGAACTACAAATGTCATTCTGAGGACAGGCTTGGGGGGGGGGGAGAGAATAAGAACAGAGTAAATAAGTATAATTAAAAAGGAAGAGTAAAATATGTAAATAAAAAGGAATAAATAAGAGCCTCTATATTCATTTGTCAGTGACTTCTCATATGTACATTTACAATTGTTTCATTAGTCTTAAGAAACTCATAATAACAAGAAAGTTTTATATTTTACCTTTGAGAAGGGTAAACAATCCTTGTCTGCTTCCTTGTCTTTAACTTCAAAATCATAAAGTGCTTTGCACTGAGGTGGAGGCTGAGGTAAAGGTTTGATAATTTGGACAAAATTGGTAGGGAAAAATCCATGGATACCATTAACTTCTCCATGATACCAATTTTCATCTACTTGCCGACGTAATATGATGATGTCACCTTTACTGAATTTTAAATCTCCAGGCTCTTTCCCCTCATAGTTGTATAATGCTTTGGCACAAGGTAACT
Organism: Bradypodion pumilum; assembly: GCA_035047305.1. NCBI lineage: Eukaryota > Metazoa > Chordata > Lepidosauria > Squamata > Chamaeleonidae > Bradypodion > Bradypodion pumilum. The sequence continues at coordinate 198,424,012 of JAWDJD010000005.1, read as the reverse complement.
GAGGTATACCCTGCAGAAAGATAAATTTTACACTCACAAAAAGGAAAAATAAACAACAACCTGTACATAGATTCAAGCAAAAACAGAAGAGAGTTAGGCATCTATTAAAATTCATTACAGATTTTTCATGCAGTTGTAATCTCAGTCATAGTGTTTTAAAGAAAAACCAAAAAAACCAACCAATTGTTTTAAAGTCCCTGTACATGTATAAACGTGTTACTGAATATGTTTTTCAAATATTGTAAAAAGATTTCTTGATTATAAGGCAGAACAATATATAAACATATTGAGGGAAACAGAATCTCTTGAGATTTTATACCAATACAATGTCAACACTGTAAATTTTGTTAATAAAGTTATTAAATCTCCATAGACATTATCATTTGTATATCAAGGCATGCAACTAAGTAACCGACATTTAATAGCTGTAGTGATTTCTTAATTTGAGGTAATTTGCCTCCTAAAATTACACTCTGCTATGTACGTATTTCCAAATGTCACTAACAGGATTTGACCATTAATAGCTAAGAATGTATTATAAGCATTAGAACCAAAAATAACTGCTGTGGTATAACAAATAAAAAGCTAAAGTTAGGACTCATGAAACCTGGCTTTCAAAACCACACTTGGCTATGAAAGCTTACAGGGTGGTGTAAATAACAAAAGAACTCTGAACTTTTTACTTACTTTGGAAACTTTATTTGTGAGTTCCAACCAGACAGGAGTTTTATCCTGTAATTTTCTACAAAACACAATTTTCTACAACAAACTAGAACCTCTTAAGAAAATCAACCTGTTTTGTGCTTCGTGATGAGAATTTTTTTTAACTCTCCAAATAAATACATGTATCAAAGAAACACACAGCTTCCAAATTATTCTTCATTATATTATTCAAGAATTTATTGCATTATAATTGAAATTAAAAAAACCTAGACCACAGGTTTTCAACTTCTGAGTCTCTAAATCTGTTTGGACTTAATGACCAAAACATCAGGATGGTCAGTACTTAAAAACCACTGCCTCAGAAAAACACTTGTCTCTGCTCATCATTTTGCCTCAAAATGTCCCCAACACAATGTCCCATTCTTTCAAGATGCTAATATTATGGAGCCCCTTGCCTAGCTCTTGTGAGGTGACCTGAATTCCAGATCTCCCCTCAACTGTGGATTTTTTCTTATTAAAAAAAACTATATTCCAGGCTGACATTTAGTTTACAAGTTGCCAGGTTTTGATTGCTTAGTGACATTCTCCACCTGTGGTATGAACAACACAACAAACACAATCTTATTTCTTGCTCATGTTGTAAATTTAAAAGAAAATAGAGACATGGAGAAACTAGGAGGAGGGTCTATAGGAGGGTCTATATATGAAGAAAGACAGGCTGAGTTTTCAGTAACTAAATCACTGAAGAATGCTAAAGGCAGGGAACAAACTGAACTTTCCCCAACAATATCTTTATTCTCCTCTTCCCACCCCACCTCTTTTCTTTTGTATATGTAAGTGACTGGCTGTCCTTCATCAGTGGTGCTGACAGTTGGCAAACTGCTCCAATATATAAGCATGGGCAACAATGTTTTGTTGACTTACTTGATACCATTTACGCTGAGGGGCCAAATCCTCATTGATAAAAGGTCTGCAAGAGCCTGCCTGACCATGAAGGGCATTTTGGTGGGCATTTATTAGTCTAACCAACTATGCTTACTTTAAGACTTATTCAATTCATACATTTATTAAATTTACATTCCACCCAACTGGCTAATATCTTTGGGACTGTTATAATAACAAAACCTCTCAATACAATCAATAATATCAACATTGAATTTTAATACCAAGCCAATGATAAAACAGGTAACAAACACATACAGAATATTAAATGTTACTAGAAGAAGATCTTATTGTGATTTCTAAATGCATGTAATGTGGGTGATGCTAGTTAGACATCCTGCTACGGTATTGAAGTAGACCGTACAGCCAGCAACTAAATGCCGAGTGTTGGGTGACAGTGAATAACTTGACTCCCTAAAAGAGCCAACATCTATGGGCGGATGAACCCCTTGAGGTGAGTTGATGGCATCCTCAGTGGAGGAAATGCCACTGGAAACTATCATATTGGGGCCAACGGCAAAATGAGAAGCAAAGGAACCACTTCACTATTCTGTTTCCCAACGGTCATGGAGGTGGAAGAGGCCATGTCAGATGGACTGGTTGTGAAGGCGCACCTTGATAATATCCTCAAGGCTGCGGCAGTTAATTGCAGTTCTGGTGTCAAATCCTGCATGTCTCATTTCATATGTGCCGCAAGAGACCACACTGTGTGGCTCACTTCATGGCAAGCTAGGATCCACCTTAAACAAATTCGCGCCAATTGTATTTTTCCTGGTGAAAATGATTTCTAGGAAAAAATGTATACTCAGATACAAGTAGCCGCTGCTGCCATAGGTGTTAAGTGGATCTACCTAGGAAGCACATACCACAGAAGGAGTATGTGCATCTTAGTTTGATGCTCAGCACATTGCTGTAAAGGCACCCTGAGAAATGTCTCAAAGGATGAAACTAACAACAGGAAGAGGCATATGGGGAAAGGGGCTCTTTTAGATAACTGTTCTTAAACCATTTAAGCCTTTAAATACCAGTAACCAGCTCAGCTGTTTCACCACTGGCCTAATTTTGAAATTATCAGACCTCATCAGCAGTCTTGCTGCTTTGTTCTCCTCTAACTAAAGCTTGAACTATTTTCTAAGGTAGACCCACATACAGTACAATACAAAGCATAAATAACTGTACCTGGTCTGTCTCAGTCGAGATACGGGTTATAACTCATGTATAAACCAAAACAAATTACAAATATTGAATGCTGCTGTATCACTTGCGGATCAATGACAATGCAGAATGCATGAACATGAACTTCTTTCTGCCAGGATGCAATTCCATTTAGAGCTAACTAGACTGTATCTAACTAGAAAGATGAACTAACAGAACGTCTACTTTATCTAGATGAAATCTCAGGTTACTAATTCATATTTTAGCTCCACCAAATAATCAAGCACCAACATCTGGTGAAAAAGAATGATAGAGTAGAAAAATGATGCCACTACAAATGTTCTTGAACTTCAATTCCCAGAAGCCCTAATCAGCAGGTGCACTGACTTGGGCTTCTGGGAATTAAAAGTCCAAGAACACCTGGAGTGCCAAGGTTGGCCATCACTGGAGTAGAATATCTTACACCTGCATACTACATTTACTTGACTATATTTCTCTACTTCTTGCAATTATAGATGTGAATGCTAAGAAATATGGAATACAAAAGAGAGCTTCGAGGAATGCTAAACTGGAGTTTTCACAGGCCATCTCTATCTCAACAACACCTTCCAGAATGATCACTGGAGTCACATCAAAACAGTTCCCCCAACTCTTATTTCAGACAGCCCCTCCAGAAAATTAATGTGGCAATGATGTCAAAAGCCACTGAGGGATCCAGAACAATTATACAGGGATATATTCCCCTTGCAAAAGTACTTCAATAGAGTTTACTCAAGGAATTTCCACTTTGAAATCAGATTCAAAGTCTTATCAAAAAGGGTTGAGATAATCAGTGTAGTCCAGAAGTGCTTGAGGGTAATGACCAATTACCATGAACAGCAGCACCATCTGGTTTCCATCACGTGTGCATTTCTAGCTGTTACAGACTTGAACAATTCTATCCTGAAAGTAAACAAAAGAGTTCACAACAAGCAAATCAAGTGTTCAGTGGTGACACTGAGAGGAAGCAACAGAAATAAAAAAATTACAGCCTTAATCAAGAGCAGTAGCCTGAGTTTAGTCAGAATTAGCATGATTTTTCATCTTCCAATTTCTTATAAAATTACAAATGCAATCTATATTATTATAGATCTGTAAGTGTGATCTATATTATTGTAACATTACACTGATTTTACATCACTTCAGTTAGTGGTTGACTATATATAAATACATAATTTTAAATATTTTATTCTTCATCATCATATGAAGGCAATACAGCTTAGTTTTGGGAGATTCATACTTCTCAGTGAATTATGACACGCACTGAGAAATCTTGGGCCAGTAGTAGCTTGCAACCTTATCTACCTCATATGATTGCTGAGAAGATAAAATGAAAAGGACATTATTCATGTATGTCACCTTGAGCACACTTAAAGAAATATGTATTTGTAGGATACAACTCTAATACTGTAAATGTACTTAAATAGTAGTGATAATGACAATGACAACAATAATAGCAGTCAAAAAGAATCAAAACTAATGTGAATACTGTACAAGAAATCTTACAACAGTTAGTCACACTAGATACAATAAACTTCTCAGTATAATTTCTATCAGCTGAAGTGAAATACACTTTTGTACTTTCTTCCATTAAAGTAATCACAGTGGACAAGGTGAAATGGCTATTCCCTTCCAAAACAGAATACAGGAAATGTTATTTCTCTCTTCAGTATATAAAAGCTAAATAATAAGGTGGAAGGTGGAATAAGTAAGGTGGAAGGTGGAGCAAAAACTGGAATACAGTGATACCTCATACAATGTCCAAACTTGGTTCCACAAGTTTGGACTTTATATGGATTTGGACTTTGTATGAGGCATGCAAAATCTTAGCCGCGATGCCTCATACAACGTCCAAATCCTTGCCGTGATGCCTCGTATAACGTCATTTCCATAGAAATGCATTGTACTGTAACAGCACAGACTTCATGGCAAAGTCAAGGAAACAGACAGGAAACTGACAGAACTTTAAGAAATCATTGTCTGAAGGCTAAATACATTACAAAAACATGTCATACAACCCTGATTGTCCAAGAACCTGAAGAATGCTGCAAAAATCCCAGGAATGCTTCTAAAAATTCTGATGAAAAAATCCAAAATAATAATAATCCAAAATCACACTCAAAACCACTCCTAAACACTCTTCGTCTCATGTAAAACCCACAAGAGCAATGCACACATGTCCTGCCTTTTATACTGCCCAGGCACAATGCAATCTGGGAAAAACCCAATGCCTCATACAAAGTCAAGCGACTTTGTATGAGGTAACTTTTTTCAAGAAATTAGGCGATGTTGTATGAATTCGATGTTGTACGAAGCGGACTTTGTATGAGGTATTACTGTACTCCCCTCCTATTGTTCTTGCGCAAATTATTTGACAATAAAATCATATTTAAGGCTATCTGGCTCTTGGAACAGGCCTCCTGAATCTTTGGTTAGCAAAGATTTGTTTGTTTATTGGTCTTTGAACATTTGCTGAGTTGAGTTTACATTTGACTAAATGTAAATAGCTTAAGGCATTGGGGAGGGTGGAATAGCTGTACTTCAGCTGCTCACTTTGCAAAAAATAGTATTTAATGAATGAGCATATGATCCAAACTATTTATAGATGTAGGTAAATATGACCACTAAGACCTATTCTCCAAGTAAATCTGAGTTTTTCTGAAAAAGATACAAATTGCCCATATCAACAGTTGTATCCGAAAGTAGCTCTAACTGAGTGTTCAGCACTATGGTTGTGCAAATACATGAGGTAGGTAATGAACCATCTGGTCCTTGCTTTGCTCATGTGAAAAATGATGGTTTTGAAGTACAGTCTTTTTATGTGCACCATGTCTCCATGTAATCCAGAACTTGCATGATGGGGATGAAAAAGATTAGCACACTAGATCCTAATGCGGAATACCTGCTTGTAGCTATTTTTTTTAAAGCACTGCAACATTCTGAGAACTTTTGCATAAAATGATTACGATTTGGTCTTTTTTGTTGTTGTTCAGTCATATAGTCGATTCCGACTCTTTGCGACCCGCCAAGCACCTCTGTCTTCCGGCATCCTCCTCCCCACTGTCCAGGGTACTCTCAAAACTCTCTTCCAACACCACATTACAAAGGCATCTATTCTTCTGTGGTCAGCTTTCCTAATGGTCCAGCTCTCACAACTATACATTACCACCGGGAATACCATTGCTTTGACGATGCGAATTTTTGTTTGCAAGGTGATGTTTCTATTTTTAACTATGTTCCCCAGGTTTCTCATAGTTTTGTCTCCCAAGAATCAGTCGCCTTTTTATTTCATGGCTGCAATCACCATCTGCAGTGATATTTGATCCTAAGAAAGTAAAATCTGTCACTGCTTCTAATTCTTCCCCATCTACAGTATTTTCCCAGGATTGATAGGGCCTATTGCCATTATCTTGGTTTTCGTGATGTTGAGTCTCAAGCCAGCTTTTGCACTCTCTTCTTTCAACCTAAGCAGAAGCTTCTTTAGGTCTTCCTCACTTTCTGCCATTAGGGTAGTATCATCTGCGTATCTCAAGATGTTGATGTTTCTCCCAGCAATTTTGATCCCAACTTGTGATTCGTCCAACCCTGCATTGCACATTATGTGCTCTGTGTATAAGTTGAATAAGCATGGCGACAAAATGCAGTCTTGTTTTACTCCTTTTCCTGTTCCAAACTACTCTGTCATTCCATATTCTGTTTTAACTGTTGCTTCTTGACTCATGTACAGATTTCTCATGAGGCATATAAGGTGTTCTGGTATTCCCATCTCTTTAATTACTTGCCACATTTTGTTGTAGTCCACACTGTCAAAGGCCTTGGTGTAGTCAATGAAACAGAAGTAGACTTGTTTCTGATATTCCTTTGTTTTCTCCATGACCCGTATGTTGGCAATGTGGTCTCTAGTTCCCCTACCTCTTCGGAACCCAGCCTGTAATTCTGGAAATTTTCTCTCCACGTGCTGCTGAAGTCTATCCTGTATTATCTTGAGCATCACCTTGCTAGTGTGTAGGATGAGTGCAATTGTTCGATAATTTGAATATTCTTTGGCATTACCCTTTTTTGGGAACATATACTGATCCTTTCTAAAAAGCATTATATATTTTCAAGTCATGGCAAACCTATGATTTCATGACCTCTAAAAGGTCCTATCATTAATATCATGCTCAAGATTGCCAAACTAAAGGCTAAGGCTTCTTTTTTTAAATCAAGCCATCCCATTTTGGGTCTTTATCTTCCACTGTCTTTACTTTTCCTAGCATTACGTATACTGGGGCTATCCAAAATGAAGATGCAAACTTATGGAAGACCTTAGGATGGGGATTTTAAGTCATCCAAATCTTTTTTTCTTAATGGAATAGAGAAGCAGCTTAATTTTGTTAGCTAAAAATCAGTAATGCTTTGTCTACTGAATTTTTCTTATCCTTGTCATTTTTCAGTCTACATTAATACAACATATAAAAGTTTGTGTCGAATCAACATTTTAAACAGCATATGCTTTTAAATTAAGGGAGTTTTAAAATGCTTTTAAACTAAATCCAACCATTAATTCCAACTAGAGTAGACTCATTAAATCAGTGGAGTTATTTAAGTGTTGACCTAGAAAGTCTCATATTTTGAATAAGTTTATGTTAGTTGAAACTAATAGTCTATTATAAAGGACTTTATAATAGTATTTACACTGTCTCACTGTAAATCACATTGAGTCTCTTTTATGGGATAAAGGTGGAATATTAATCAACTTTAAAAAATAAAATACTTTTAAGAACAAGCACAGAAGTGAAGTGCTACGCTTCTCTCCTCTTTCAAAATTCATTTCAAAAGGCCAGAGTTATAGCTGAGCATCAGCGAACTGTTCTTTATAAAGAAGCTTGGCTAAGGGCTTGCCAGTACAAATAATGAATCCCATCTTTCAATCCCTGGAAAACACTGGGAAATTTGCACAAAACACTCATTTGTTCAACAGCTGAAACAGTCTTCAACCAAATATTTTACATGCAGGAAGAATGGAAAATACAACACTATGGTTTAAAGTGGGGTTTCCCAGCTTTTCCCTACCAGGGGCTAGTTCCTACCACCGGCGCTCAGCTGTACGGGCTGGAGGCATGGCTGCGCACACTGCTTATGTTTTCGGCAGCGGCGGCACTGCCAATCGCACCATTTTTGCGGATTCTTGCACAGACTCTGTCACTTCCCAGAGTGATGGGAGGCTTTCCGGAGCATATTCACTCTGTTTTGGGATTTTTTTCGCTGCTTCTCCGCTGTGTTTCGGCAGCCAAACTGCAGTGTTTGGGAACTTCCTGGTTCCGTGCTGGGAACCCAGGTGCTAACGTAAGCTCTGTCTGGCACCAGAAGTCCCCAACCACCCCATTTGGGTTCCGAAGTGCAATGGAGAAAGTTCGGTTTCACTTACCAGTGATAACTTTCGTTCTTCGAGTATATAGTTTGTGAATACACACTCATGGGTTATGCGCCTGCGCAGAACAGCCGATCGGAGGCTTGAAAAGCTATTGGTCAAAAGTTTTGGCGGTAAGACCGCCCACCGAACCGCCCACCCTGAGGCGCCCGCGCGCCATTTTACCTCAGTTCCATACTTAAGCCAAGCACAGGATAAACCAACTGATCTCATCCGTGCAGCTCAAGAGGGGAGGCAGGGTGGGTAGTGTGTATTCACAAACTATATACTCGAAGAACGAAAGTTATCACTGGTAAGTGAAACCGAACTTTCTCCTTCGTATAGTTTGTGAATCCACACTCATGGGAGATTAGCAAGCTCACACTTACTTGGTCGGTGGGCAGTCGGATGAGATGATCCCACGATGAGCTGAAGAACCCGTAGGTGGACCCGTCAGGGGCGTTGAGTCCGGAGCCCCCTGGTGAGGACGACACGGCCAAGCCTGGCGTCCGCAGTGGCTCTGGTGTCCACCCTGTAGTGCTGGACAAATGTGGAAGGTCTGGACCAGGTGGCAGCCTTACATATGTCCTCAAGCGGTGTGCCCTCCAGAAAGGCAGTGGATGTGGCAACCGCCCTGGTGGAATGCGCCCTGACATGCGGTGGAGGTGGCAGTGAAGCTGACTCGTAGGCCAGGTAGATGGTAGAGGTGATCCATTTGGAGAACCTTTGAGCAGAGATGGGTTCACCCTTGGACTTTCCCCCATAAGCCACAAAGAGGCGTTGTGACTTCCTGAACTCTCTAGTCCTGCTGGTGTAAAACAATAAAGCTCGTTTCACATCCAGCGTGTGCCAAGTCCTTTCTTGGGCGTTAGTGGGGTTCTGGAAGAAGGTTGGCAAGGAGATAGTTTGTGCCATGTGAAACTTGGAGACCACCTTGGGTAGGAAGGTGATGTCCGCTTGGAGGACGACGCGGTCGTTGAAGAACTGGAGAAAAGGTGCGTCTGCTCGCAGGGCAACCAGCTCACCAGCTCGTCGTGCAGACGTGATGGCCACCAGGAATGCTGTCTTCCATGTGAGGAGACGAACATCGGCGGTAGCCATGGGCTCGAAGGGGGTCCTGGTGAGCGCGTTAAGAACGGTGGACAGTGACCATTGAGCCGTCGGTGTCCGGGCCGGCGGAAAAGCGTTCTTTAGTCCCTTGAGGAAGCGCTTTACCGTTTGGTCGCGGAAGGCCCCGGAAGCGGGCGAGCCAGCAGGAGAGTGCGCTACCACTGCTGCGAGATGCACTCGGATGGAGGTGATGCTGAGGCCAGACTCCGCCAGCTGGAGGAGGTAGGTTAAAATGTCCTGCAGTCCCACCTGCGTGGGGGGCGTTTGCCGGGCGGCCAGGAAAGCACAAAAACGCCTGTATTTGGAAGCGTAGGACTTCCTTGTGGAAGGGCGCCGCGCTAGTTCAAGGATCCTGGCCAGTCTGGGGTTATCCTCCATGCGGTGAGGTGGAGGCTGGGCAGGTCCGAATGGTGCAGCTGGCCCTGCTCCATTTGGAGGAGTGTCGGTGATTCCGGCAGTGTGCGATACTGCGACGACATGCGCAACAGTAGCGGAAACCAGGGTTGGCGCGGCCACGCCGGTGCCACCAGAATTGCATTGGCTCTGTGTTGGTGCATCCTGGTGAGTACCTTCTGGACCAGAGGAAACGGAGGAAAGGCATAGAGATAGTCCTGATCCCACCGTTTCATGAAGGCATCGCCCTCGGAGTTCAGTCCGATGCCTGCTCTGGAGCAGTACCTGCTGAGTTTCCTGTTGGACTCCGATGCAAAGAGGTCGATGCTCGGCGTCCCCCAGACCTCGCACAGGGACTGGAACACTCCGTCGTCCAGCTCCCATTCGTGGGTCGTGGAGGTGAGACGGCTCAGGTGATCTGCCAAAACATTCAGCGTGCCCTGAATGTGCACTCCAATTGGGAAAATGTGCCTCTCCAGACACCATTCCCACAACTGTACTGCAAGGTACAGGAGGGTGGTGGACCGTGTTCCTCCCTGCTTGTTGAGGTACGCCACCGCCGTGGTATTGTCCGAGGCCACCTGAACCGCCCTGCCGGTGAGCAGAGTCTCGAAGGAACGTAGAGCCTTCCAAATGGCCAGCAGTTCCAAGTAATTTATGTGGTACACCGTTTCGTGCGGTGTCCAGGTGTCGTTGACCGTGAGAGTCCCGCAAGCAGCGCCCCAGCCGAGGTTGCTCGCGTCGGTCAGTATCTGCAACGAGGGTTGCTGGGGGTAGAAACTCTTCCCCGTGGCCACGTTGAGTGGTGTAGACCACCACAGCAGTTGGTCCCTCAGTTCTGGGGATGGGGTCAACCGTTTGGATTGGCTCTCCCGAAGTGCGTCGAACTCGTGCAGGAGCCACGATTGCAGGGACCTGAATTTCAACTTGGCATGGGGGATCACTGCCGTCGTTGAGGCCATCAGGCCTAGAAGTCTCTGAGCCTTCTTCGCCCGGATGCACGGTTTCGTGCGCAGTTCGCTCACCCCCTGCGCAATGTCCCGTAAGCGTTTCTGGGGGGCGTAGGCTCTCGTAGTAAGCGAGTCGAGTACCGCTCCAATGTACTCGACGCGCTGGGAGGGAGTCAACTTCGACTTGGTGAAGTTGATCCTGAGGCCGAGACTCTCCATGAGGTGAACCGTGTATTGTGTGTCCCGAACGGCCGACGGTTTGGTGGGGGAGACGATCAACCAATCGTCGATGTACGGGAAGACCCTGATGCCCCGTTGGCGGAGGAATGCAGCCACCGGAGCCATGCATTTGGTGAAGACCCGCGGTGCCGTGGCCAGACCGAACGGTAGGCATCGGTACTGGTACACGGAATGGTCGATACGGAAGCGGAGAAACCGTCTGTGCTCCTCGAGGATGGAGACGTGGAAGTAGGCATCCTTGAGGTCTATGACTGTGAACCAGTCCCCTTTGTTGATGAGGGGGAGGACGGTCTGTAGGGTCACCATCCGGAACTTCCTGGTGTGGATGCATTTGTTCAGGCGGCGTAGGTCCAGGATAGGGCGAAGGCCTCCGTCCTTCTTCTGGACCACGAAGTACCTCGAGTAGAAGCCGTTGTCCCAGTCGGACGGTGCTACCCGCTCGATGGCTCCCTTGGAGAGAAGGGTTGCTATTTCCTCCTCCAAATGGGGGGACGAGGTGGTGAGACGATGTTTTCCTACTCGAGGCACCCGCACGAACTCGATGGCGTAGCCAGAGGACAAGATCTTTAAGACCCACTGGTCGTCCGTGATGCCCGACCATGCCTGGAGGAAGTTCCGGAGGGGGAGGTACGGGATGTGGAGCGAGAGAGACTCGGCCGTCGCAGCTTCAAACGCGGGGCTTGGGCCTCGCGGTCGAACGCTTGTCCTGTCCATAGGGCCGGTAGCGGGGTTTGTGTTGTCGCCGCTGTTTATAGGAGCTGGATCTAGGCTGCTCCGTCGGTCCCTGCTGCTGTGGGTTGCCCTGGAACCGCCGTGTGAAGGGCTGGAACCTCGGCCTGGTGGAAGTTGCCGGCGTGGTGAGCCCCAGGAACTTCGCCGTGGAACTGGTCTGGCGCATCTCATTCAGGACCTTATCGGTGTCCTGACCGAAGAGGCCCTGCCCGTCGAAGGGAAACTCCTCGATGAGCTTTTTCATAGCGTCATCGAGGGAGGTGTCCCTGAGCCAAGCATGGCGACGGAGGTAGATTGCGGAGGCCATGTCTTTTGCCGCATAATCGTTGATATGCCGGGCAGTGCGCATCAGCTGCTCGGCGACGAAGTCCCCCTCGGTGGCCAGCGCGTCAATCCTCTTCTGGGCATCGGCGGGCAGTTTAGCCGTCTCAACCTTCACCTGCTCCCAGAGGTGAGATTGGTACAGGCCCATGGCGGCCGAATAGTTTGCGGCCCGAAAGAATAGGGAGCCGGTGGCGTAAAACTTACGCCCCACCGCGTCCAGTTTCTTTCCCTCCGGCGTCGACGGGACCGGGAATCCGCTGGTGGCCGTCCTATGCTGGAAGGCCTTGACCACCAGGGAATTCGGCAGGGGGTGCGCCTGCAAGAACTCGACGTTCTCGTCCAGGACCCGGTACATGCTGTCGAGCCTGGACGAAACGGAGTGTGCCGCCAAAGGTTTCTTCCACGTCGCCCTCGCCGTGGTCATCATGGAGGGGAGCATGGTTATGTGGACCGGCCGCACAGCACGCCTGTCGAGCTTCGCGGTCATCTGATCCTCACCCTCCAACGGCGGTTGGTCGACCTTCAGGTTGAGGGCGGTGCCGAGCCTCGTGAGCATGGCGGTCAGTGAGCGCTGGTCCTCACCACGCGGTGGGTCCACTGAGCCGATGGCCTGTTCCGGCGTGCGCTCGGCGTCGACGTCTCCCTCGTCCTCCTCCGACGACGAGCTGGACTCATCGGAGGACGAGGGAGGCAGTCTTTCGTCCACGTCCGGACCGCGCCAGTACGGCCTGGGCGGGCCGGCGGGATGGGCGTCCACCGCATCAACGTCCGGACCACACCATGACGGGTTGGGTGGGCCGGCGGAGCGGGTACTCGACCCACGGGAGGTCGGTGGGGCCGCGGCAGAGCCGGGATGCCCGGGGCTTGCGGTGGTCGGAACCGGAGCCGCAGAGGCCGCAGGCGTGGAGGTCTGGAACCTGGTCGCAAACGACGCCATGACCTGGAACATCTCTCGGACGAGGGCCATCTGAGACGCGTCCGAGTCCGCTGGCGGTGGAGCTCCGGTGGCCGGCGGGATGGTGGCCCACGAAACGGTGGGAGCCGAAACGGTGGCCGGCGTCGGTGTCGGCGAAACGGTCGTCGGAACGGTGACGACCGCCTCGTCCGTCGGCGTCCTGGGCCGTGGAGAGACGGAGGCCTGCCTCGGCGAGGAATTTCTGCCCCGAGGAGGAGAGGAGAGCACCTGAGGTGGGCGAGCTGGAGCCCCAGCCCTGCGTCCTTTCTCAGGTGACCCGGAAGACGACCGTCCTCCCCAGATGGAGGATCCCGGAGAAGGACATCGGGCAGTCGAGAACGGCGGCGAAGGCCCGGGAGAGGCGGGTGTGCGCGGAGTGGGGGGAAGCGACCGTCTCTTCTCCGACCCACGCTTGCGCTTCTTCTCACCGTTCTTGTCCTTCTTCTTCTTCTTCCTCATCGGAAGCACGGAGGAAGAGGCCGGCGGTGGTTGAGCGGCAGCGGCGGCCGTGGAGGCGGACGCGGCGGGAGCCAGAGCGAGCTCCATCAGGTGAGCCTTGAGGCGATTGCTTCGGTTCTGCACCGCGAGGCGCGTAAACTTTTTGCAATGCGGGCAAGACTGGCTCTGATGCGACTCTCCCAAACAAAAAAGGCACAGGCTGTGTCCGTCGGAAGCCGGAAACTTCTTAAGGCAAGCCGTGCACTGTTTAAACGCTGCAGCCATCAACCGCGGAAAAAATTCTTCCAGTGGAAGTTTCTGGAGACGAGTACCCCGAAGGGCCGACCAGCCGCCACCCCCTTGAGGGGGGAGACGGTGATCGATGCGAAAAATTGGCTACTGAATCCACTCAAGAGAAGAGACAGAGCCGGGGTGGCGATCCTGCCCGGAGGACAAGATCACCGAGAAAAATTGTTAAGATTTGCCAAAAAGACTTTCCCTCAGAAGGGCGAAAAAATTGAGGAAGCTCTCAACGATCGTCCTGCTGCTACGGCGGAAAGAAGAGAACTGAGGTAAAATGGCGCGCGGGCGCCTCAGGGTGGGCGGTTCGGTGGGCGGTCTTACCGCCAAAACTTTTGACCAATAGCATTTCAAGCCTCCGATCGGCTGTTCTGCGCAGGCGCATAACCCATGAGTGTGGATTCACAAACTATACGAAGGAGAACTAGTGAAAAAATCCCAAAACAGAGCGAACATGTTCCGAAAAGCCTCCCACCAACCCTGGGAAGGGGCAGAGGCTGTGCAAGAAGCCACAAAAATGGCATGATTGCTGCCACAGCGGTAAGTGACGTATTCTGACCTCCAGTCTTGGGGGGGTTCTAGAGGTGCCCGAGTGCCCACCGTGGGCCGTATTAATGAGCTCCTCGGGCCAGATTAGGCTTGCAGGCCGTAGGTTGGAAACCACTAGTTTAAAATCTGCCTCCTTTTGTTTTTAGAATCACTTTATAGAATTAAATGTTACTGAATGCTATTCAAAGTTACAAATATCAACAGTGCTATCTTAACATTTGTACCATTTATTTTATAGGCAGCTAGTATAAAGAATATACTGACTGGGAGATGGAAGATCAGCAATTCAAAACTCGAGTACTGCATGATGGAATGGGTGCTCGTCACTGTCCAAGCTCCTGCCAACCTAGCAGTTCGAAAGCAAGAAATTGTAAGTAGATAAATAGGTACCACTTTGGTAGGAAGGTAAACAGCGTTCTGCACACTTCAGTGGCTAGGCATGTGTCCTGCCACATGTCCAAGGAAACGTCTGCAAACGCAGACAGAGCTGGCTCTTCAGCTATAAACAGAGATGAGCACTGAAACCTAGAGTCGGACGCGACTGGCTTTTGAGCAAGAGTGACCTTTTTCTTTACCTAGTATAAAGAATGCCACTGCAAATGACTTGGAAGCAGAGCTAGAACCACTTTAAAAGGAACTAATATTTTAAAATCATGCTATATAATTGCTAGGGTGAAATTAGCAATGATAAGGTAAAAAAAGAAGCAAACGTAGTCACAGTTTGCATAGGTTGCATATCAGTTTAAAAGTACGGTACTGTAGTCTCAAACCCACTGTGAATAATATACACTTAGGCAGGTATTCTATCAGATCAGAGAAAAGGAGAAAGATGGAATAGCAGAAGACAAAAGAAAAATATGGCTAATTATCATCATCAATTAAAGAGCCAGAAAAATTATAACACTGTATTCAGCCAACTTCCTAGAGGTTCTATAGTCCAGCTAGCCTTTGTTTACTGGCCAAAAGCATCTGTTTCAGAAAAATTAAGCAATTATGAAACCAGCAGATCCAAACCAAGCTTAGAAATACAGTACTAAATTGTAGAGGCTTAGACTGACAAAACTGGTAGTAGTTTCATACCCACGAATCTCTTTGCAGGGAGAGACAAACCTTTGGAAAAATCTTCCATTCTTCCTTAAGGTCAATGGACTGGATAGGCCAACATTTCCCAAAATATGTTCTGCGGAACAACAGTAGCCTTCAATTCCCAGAAGCCTAAGTCAGTACATTGGCTCATCAGTGCTTTGAGGAATTGACTTAGGCTTCTGGGAATTGAAGTCCAAAAACCAAAGGTTGGGAAACACTGGGTAGGCTAAGACTGAACTTTTTAGTTCCCAATCCAGTTTTAGGTTTTTCATAATCTGGAAACTTCACTTCAGTATGAATTATAGCTGAGTGGGTTAAATATCTGACCTTTTAGCCAGAGGTTGGGCAGTCAGTCTCCCATTGTGCATCTCAGAAAAGCTAGCCTGTGTTACCTTGAGCTGTAAAGTTCCAGGATGCCCCCAGAAGAAAAGAAAACTCTACCTAGAAAACTCTGAAAAGAGTCGCCAAAAGTCAGAATTTACTTGACAGAACACAATTTTTCTAAACTATTAACAGTAGTAGTAGTAATAATAATAATAATAATAATAATAATAATTTTAATTTGTACCCCGCCCCTCTCAGCACATGGCCGACTCTGGGCGGCATTACAACATAATCAAATACACAATATACAGTCAAAATATAAACAAAACAAGTAACACAGTTGCAAAATCAATGAATCAATGCCTCCTACTATATAAGCATGGCATTGCAACTAACTAACATGATGATGATGATGATGATGATGATGATGATGATTATTATTATTATTATTATTATTATTATTATTAGGCTCAAGTCGCTAAGACGCTGACTGGGAAGCGGAAGGTCAGCAGTTCGATTCCCGAGTACTGCAGGACGGAAATGAGCTCCCGTCTTCATCCCAGCTCCTGCCAACCTAGCAGTTCGAAAGCAAGAAATTGCAAGTAGATAAATAGGGACCACTTCGGTGGGAAGGTAACAGCGTTCCATGCGCTCCGGTGTCTAGTCATGCCTGCCACATAACCACGGAAACGTCTGCAGAAGCAGACAGCGCTGGCTCTTTGGCTTAGAAACAGAGATGAGCATTGCACCCTAGAGTCGGATACGACTAGCTTTCGAGCAAGGGAAACCTTTACCTTTAATTAATAATTTTGTGCCAGAGATTACTCTGCGTTGAAAGGACTTTTGCTGGAGAAACTCCACTCAGAGAGTTCAAATTAATTATCATTTATAGGTAATCCCCAGATATAACAGCAATTTTATAAGAAAAAGAAGTACAATTCCAAATTCAAGTCTCTTGGCTAAACAAACACAACCAATCACTCAGATCCTGCAAAATAACATTTTACTGATTAATTAATAAGCACTGGATTAAAATAAATATCACATTTTGAGTGAGCTGTAGGATATTTTCTCAACCCATGAGAATTCAAAAATAAATAAATAGAGGGCAGTAGTTGTGATTAGCATTAGTTGAAGAGTTTAATTGCATGCTTCCTGAACTCATGGAGAATCCCAAAGTCCCTGAACGAATCAAACTATTAACAACAAGAGAACGTCATTTTTATTCTATAGCACCAAAATTACCATGTGACTTTTTTGTCTCAATATATTGTATTGCCTAAGACCAAAAAAAGTACCTAAGCGACAAAATAATTTTTGAACAATTTTGTCCCAGCTAATTTTTTAAACCAAAAACAAGGCAAAACAAAACAGCCATTTTATGAAACTTGGGAATAATATTTACAACTCTTTAAATGAAAGCATCATACAATGATGCCTGTGTAGGTCTACTAATTTATGGTTACGCTACCAAATAGGACTCTAGAAACTAAAATACTGTACAGTATACTGTTCCATATTTGTGCATGAGGGTTAAATGAGTTAATAATGAGTATCTCTGAATCTTACTGAATTCTTTTAAATAGGCATGTAAATAAACCTTACTCTACCTTTTATTCACATTGTCCCAACTATTCACTTAATGTTTATTTGTTCATTTATACCCTGTTATTATAATTATAACTGCATTCTGCACAACTGTTTATAAGAGCAACAAAAGCAGCCATAAAGATCCATAATCCTTTGCTATCTATGGTTTCCTTCCATATGTTCATGAGTGTCATTGGCAAATAACAGGTCAACTATCAGATCCAGATGTTAAAGCTAACTGAATTTAAACTTGTCAATTTGTTATAATTTTTGGAGAGAGAGAGAGAGAAAGAACCAGTCAAAGAAATACATAGTGAGGATATGCCCTAACCAAGGCAAAGGTGTTTTCAGTATGCTGTTTTGCAACTTTTTTTCAAACAAACTAGTAAAACTAAAACCTTTATAATAAAAAAACATTTATTATGAAATGGTGATAACAGAGAACAGTACAATAATCTGACAAACTTCACAGGTGTCAACATTGAGGAGCAATGGTGCTCATCCATTTCATGTTTGAAGCTCTGTATGTGTTTGGAGTGATCCACTGCAGCTTGGGAGGATATCAGGCACTATTCCAGACCTCACAGAAACTTTTGAAAGGCTCAAAATAAATCCAGGTAACTTACTTGTCAAGAAAATAAGCTCTCAATATATAGGAGGATTTTGCAAGAGACAAAAACATTTGTAGATCTTCTGCTATAGTGTTTTAGAATTTATAGGTAATACCTGCCAACTCTGTTTTGATCTTTTATGAACTATTCACACCATAACAGTTTCTAGTCAAAGATTTAGGAAATGAAAGGTTGCTTCTCAATCTGATGACATAGGTGGGTGTCAATGCATTGATAATATACTTCTAACTGACTATTATCTTCTATCAGAGCTCGTGGAAGAAAAAAGTATCAGGACAAGATAGGCTTTTGAGGCAATCTGCAAGATAATTACCATGGGACAGTGTAACATTCCTCATCCATTAGAGCTGCCTACAACAACAACAACAACAACAACAACAGCAAACCCCAATGGAATCACTCCAAAGCAATGACATCCAATCTGCAACTTTCTTGGTTGTAACAGGTCTCCTCTGATGATGCAGCTTAAAAAAGAGAGAAACAGGCTTGATGCATGAAGTGAATAAACTATCGACTTCCCTCAACCCTTTGGCAAGAGAGAGAGAGAGAGAGAGAGAGTGTGTGTGTGTGTAAGGCCTATATGCTCCCAAGGAAAGCAATGTAGTTGTGGCGGCGGCAGTAGTGGTAGTAGTAGTAGTAGTAGTAGTAGTAGTAGTAGTAACAACCAATAATGATGCCATCGATTCTGACTTATGGTAACCATTTCCAGGGTTTTCTAGTTAATGAAGAAGTGATTTACCATTTCCTTCTTCTGTGGGTGCTCTGGGACTGCGCTATACAGGCTGGCTCTTCTGTCTGTAGGCACAGTGGGGAATTGAACTCCCAACCTCTGGAGGATATTACTTCCATGAGAGGTTATTTTGAAATAAAATCAATATAAATGCACATTATTTTTTCATTTTTAATACTGCTGAAAGGATATAAAGGAACTCATTTATAAATGTGTTCCACAGGATTGCTCTTTAAGCGAGTTTGCTCTTTTAGCGAAACACCATTGTAGGTGACCAATTGTGACTTCTGGTGGAGGGGGGGGGGATTGTGAACCCTGATGTAGTTGTTAACCAAGTTTTTGGTTGGTTGTAGTTGTTGAGCGAGGCGACCATTCAGAGAAAATTCTACTCTTTAAGCAAGTTAGTCTCTAAGCAAGGCACTCTTTATGTGAGGTTTTACTGTATTTTAAGATTACTACTTTGAAAGAACTCCCTTGCCTAGAGAATTAGAGGGGCGGGGCAAACTCTGTGCTAGGAGGAGGGAAGAAGCACTCCCATTGGACTGCTGGGCAGAGGGGTGGAGCACATGCCCACAGAGAGGACAGGTAGGGACAACGGCTGAGTAGGGATTTATGGGCCAACCTGTATAAAGGCATATAAATACTTCACATTCACAAAGCCATAAGACTTGAAGTAAGAAAGCAAATCCATATGATTTTAATTTTTCAAATTGTTTATTTTCAGACCTCCTACTTTGGCTAAGAAGCTACCACTAGGATAGAATATGGAAAGACAATGATTTTCAATTGGCAAAGATATCAGACAAGAGTCCGTTTACCCTCTTATCTGTTCAATCTGTATGCAAAACATATTATATGGAAACCCGGCTAGATTCAGATGAAGGAAGTGTGAAAACTGATGGGAAAATTAGTGCAGATGACATCAGCTTGCTGACAGAAGACAGAAATGACTTGAAACAAATTTTAGCCAAAGTGAAATAAAGTGCCAAACTAAGGCTGCCACTGAACATTAAGACAATTACTATTGCAGGAGAACTATACAATTTGTAGTTTACAATGAAGAAATTGAAATAGTTAAAGATTTTTTATACTTGAGTTCAATCGCCAATCCAGATGCAGACTGCAGCCAAGAAATAGGAAGAATGAGATTCAGAAGGGCAGCAATGAAGGAATTAGTAAAAGTCAAGTGTAAGGATGTGACACTGCAGACCAAGATTAAGATCATCCACACTCTTGTATTCCCAATCATCATGTATGGTTATGAAAGCTGGATAGTGGAAAAAACTGATAGGAAAATAATGATTCATTTGAAATAAGGTGCTGGAGGAGATCTCTGTGGATATCCTTGACTGTCAAAAAGACAAACAAATGGGCCGTATAGCAAATCAAGCTTGAACTATCTCTGGAGGCAGAGATGATGAAGCTCAGCCTGACCTACTTTGGGCACATCACGACAAGGCAAGATTCTCTAGAAAAGACAAAAATGCTTGGAAAGTTTGAGGCAGCAGGAAAAGAGGAAGACTAAATACAAGATAAATTGACTCCATAAAGCAGGGGTTCCCAACCTAAGGCCCACGGGCCGGATCTGGCCCATGACACCATTTCATGTGGGCCCCCAACCCCTCCAAGGGCATTTAAGAAACAAAATGGCCACCCCCTTTGACAGGAAAAGCAGCAGTAGATTGTGCTGCCTGAGGCAGGAAGAACAGTGTGGGTCTGACGGAAAATGTCTTGAGGGTGACAGCATTAAACAAGCAGGTTGAAGGGCCCCATGCAAAGAGCTCAGGGGTTTGTTTGCATGCAGCCTGCAGACCACAGGTTGGGGACTCCTGTTGTGCAACATAATTCTGAACAACAACTGTAAAACACATGTAGAACAGCTACTAGAAAATTTTCAGCATAGTAATCAAAGTTAGACTCCTAGTAGCAGGCAGCACTGCAATTTACAACTTACAGTATCTGTGTCATGAAGCCAACTTGGCACAGGAAAATGTAACCCAGCTGTCATTACTTAGGAGAGAATCAATTAAATGGCATTTGTTTCTTCTAATCATTCAATATTAAGCTTTGGTTTACATATGAAAATGTCTATTTTTAAATATTGATAAGGCAATTTTTGTTTTCTTTTAGACCAGATTTGTTTGGTTACAGGAAACTACTCTTCATCCTATACGGAAAAAAGTGTTCAGTCAAGGGCGTTTACATTCTATAGACAATAGATGCTATGTCCAGAGTTGAAATGACCTTTGAACCACTACCTACTTTGTTTCCTTTTGGAATGTCATTCATACATTTAGAAACACAATTCAACTCTTTATTGCTTGTTTTCTACTCCTGCATATTTTTCTACCGTTGATAAATGAGGGTGGTATCGCTGTACAAACAAATTAGGTTTCATCTTCTTTTTAAAGGATAATCAAATACAAAAATGCACTATTAATAAATATCATATACTGCTGGTATGAAGAAAATCTATACACTGAGCCCAGAAGACCAATTAGCTAATTTTTACAAACTGTTTTGAGGTGACCAGTACTAAAGTTTTAACAAGCCAAAAAATATTCGGAAGCGCCAGATTTTACTATGTCTCTCATACAAAGCTGATGATCAAGAATAATAGTGAAAAATCTAGACACATCTAGACTATTGTGTCCAGTTCTGTACACTGGACTTTAAGAAGGATATCAACAAACTGGAACAAGTTCAAAGGAGGGCAACAAGGATGATCAGGAGACTGGAAACCAACCCTATGAGAAATGACTGAAAGAACTAGACATGTTTGGCCTTGAGAAAAGGGAACTAAAGGGGGATATGACAGCACTTTACAAATACTTGACTGTCATAATGAGGAAGGGCAGGATCTGTTCTTGATCACCTAGAGTAATAATGGGATCAATCAAACTACTGGAAAACAGATATAGGCTGAATATCAGGAAAAACTTCTTAACTGTTAAGAGCAGTGTGACAGTGGGATCAATTATATACAGAAGTTGTGAGCACTTCAACACTGGAGGCATCCAAGAGAAAACTGGACAACCATCTACCAGATCTGCTTTGTTTTTGATTTCTGCACTGAGTAAGGGTTGGACTCGACCTCCTCATTGGCCCCTTCCAAAACTATTATTTTCAGATTCTAACGTTTCTATGAAAGCCCCAACTGTTTTTCTTTAGTGAGATATTTTTTAATATTCTCAGGCTGGTATTTAATAAAAACACTAAGGTGGTTCCTGTGTGGTTTTCTTTTCTTTAATATCACACACAAAACCGGCAAGACATCAAACCATAAAAGAACTAGCAGAAGTGGGACCAAAGGAAGAAAGGATGGGCAGAGTGGGACCAAAAGATGGAAGGAAAGAGGGAGGGCCGTGGATAGAATGCCAATTACATCCTATCAAGTATGGACACTGAACTCCCAATTCAATCTGCAAGCCCAATGTAAGCACTGATAACGGAGTCAATAAAAGCTGTGAATCAAATCGAATGTAGCTGAACCGTTAGTAATTTCTAAGCATATTCCTACCAGATGTCAAAGAGTGAAATAATTCTATGGCAAATAAAAGAAACAATCTTCTGCCAATGAAACTGATCAAAGCAACATTTGGTCTTACCAGTGAGTCTTCTGTTACAATGTCCTAGAACAGAATGTACCACCTAGTAAAGTATGAGCTATTCCTTTAACTTATATTGAGTTACCATCAGTGGACAGTATTTCAAGGCTGATTAGTCTCTGTTTCCTAGGAGCATATGATGCTTAACCTACAAAAAGCAGTCCACCAGTTTTTCTAGAATCCTAATGTGATCTACACAAATATCAATGACCACATTATATCTAATGAATATACACTTATTTATGCTTTCTTTGATGGTTGGGCTTGAGACAAGAGATAAAAAGAAATATTCTCACTGGTATTGAAACAAATTGTAACTTTTCTTATAAAAAGGATGGATCAAATATTAGGATCATCTTATCTGCAAATAAACATATTGTAAATTATGAATGCAATGTGCGAATTCTGAGAACATACATCTAAACTTGCAACACCAGTCTCCTTAGATTTAAACCCCCTTAAGGTATTGAGAAAGACCACAGCACTGAGAGATATCAGGGTGCAAAATGTGGGGTCAGGAAAAGAGAAAGATGAACAAAACTGTTCCATAATCATCCTGATACTGCTGCTCAACCTACTAGCAGAAGTTATTAGGCTTCGTTTTATATTCTAGATTGAACTATTAAAACTCTCATGCAAAGAGAACATTAATTAATTTAAGTGTTTGCTTTTTCACGAGTGCAGTATTTCAGAGAAATTCCAAGAGGCTTTAAAAGAAATTATCTTTGTATATCTAACAAAAGAGGATTTAACCTTGCCACTGGAATGATCTTCCTGGCAAACATATGGTATGTTAAAAGACTGAATCACATACAATGCATGCTCAAAAAGGGCAGGGAGGAAGGTACATAAACCTTAGAATTCTTTGTTTTGTACAACGAGATCTTGCAGTTTATTTTATTTTAACTATAGATGCCTTTTTCTTGTCAAAATCACATCTTATTGTTCAGACACTTACATTAAGGAAGCAATTACTTCAGAGCAGTTTACATATTCCCTATTTACAAAGAAAAGAAAGTAAAAACTTTATAGAACTGTTTGCTGCATTGAAAAAAGTAATTTCAGGTGTTCCTTGAGGTACAGATGCATGACTTATTTATTCTGAAATATATAACTAAATTAACAATTTAGCGCAGTGGCTCAAGTGGCTAAAACGCTGACTGAAAGGTGGGAGGTCAGCAGTTTGATTCCCGAGTACTGCAGGATGGAATGAGGTCCCTTCTTTGTCCCAGCTCCTGCCAACCTAGCAGTTCGAAAGCAAGAAATTGCAAGTAGATAAATGGGAACACTTCGGTTGGAAGGTAAACAGCGTTCCGTGCACTCCGGTGTCTAGTCATGCATGCCACATGACCATGGAAACGTCTGCAGAAGCAGACAGCGCTGGCTCTTTGGTTTTGAAACAGAGATGAGCACTGAACCCTAGAGTCAGATATGACTGGCTTTCGAGCAAGGGAAACCTTTACCTTAAAACCAGAAGCCCATACTAACTCAATACTAACTACTAAAGTCAACTACTTTAAATTTTTTATATGCATAGTGAACAAAAATAAACTTGCCATTTGCTTCTTTACATTACTTAAACATCACCTTCTATGGATACTAAACTAACCAAAAGACGGTAAACAATATGTCTCATATGAGAGTTAATGTCACATTACAAGAGCGCACATTATAAGGTTTCAGAACTCCAGCATTATATGGCAATAATTTAACTTTAAACAGAACTTTCAGAAATCTGTCCTGGATACTTGATAGAGCTACTGGCTGAACAGAAAACTTAAAACCTTTAAAAAGAAAAATCTATATAATCTGCTGCATAAAAATATGCCCGGTTGCTGCTAACCATAGTGATCTCATCAACATATCTTCTCATCTTTGCTCTCACAGTTCTATTTGCTATCATCACAGCATGAAGGCTGGCAGTTAAGGGACAAAAATAAGGATATAGAAACAGATGAACTGTTGAATTATCCTACAAAAGGAGGAAGCTTTTTCCATCTGATAATAATAATTCTGGGTTGAAAGGATTTTTGCTGGAGAAACTCTGCTCAGGGGACGCCCGAATAAGGTTCCTTTCATTTCCCCAAGATCTTTTCCCACCAAAGTGGTCCCTATTTATCTACTTACAATTTCTTGCTTTCAAATTACTATATGTACTGCATTCAAAGACTCTCTTTTCCTTGTTTTCATGGCAGTTTAACTCAAAGGGAAGGTGTCATGGCAATGGGGCACAGCTCTGCTTGGGAATGGTTACACACACCCGCTGAAATTTTCGATGTTTCTGGACTTGCCACTATCCGAATCCCAAATCTCTGTCTATGTGTTCCTATGTTTTACAAAGCACGGATTTCAAGGAGAAAAAAACCTTTGAGGAAAGTAAAAATTTATGGTTGAAAACAAGGCGCTTCAGGCCACTGATCAATCCCCCTGGTCACTCAGAATGTGGACTCACAGCCTTATTCTTCCTATACTGTACTTGAAATTATACTGTTAGAAAACTTTGAAGCACAGTCCTACTAGTGACCTCCTTTTCCGTAGATCAGGGGTGCCAGTTCCGCCCCCAGATCCCATTCCATCATCCCTGCACTGCCCTCACCACTCACGGAAGTGGATGGGGGACATGCCCGCCAATGCGCATGCACGTCCGGAACCACTTCCCGGAGTGCCGTGGACACGTCTGCGCATACACTGGGACATCTGTAACCACATCCAGGAGTGGTGCGGATGTATTTGCGCATGCGTGGGGATGTCCGGAAACACTTCCAGGAGTGGCACGGGTGCATTTGCACACGCACAGACGCATCTGCGCCACTCCCGGAAGTAGTTCCAGATTCACAAATATGTCTGTTTCTGGGGGTGTGGTCAGGCCCACTCAGCATTTAGTTCTTTTAATGAAAGTCTTAAAACATCATTGGGTTATAATGGCTAGAATTCAATAAAACTCTGAAAAGCTCTAAAAACTCTTCTGCTTCATTTCACTTATTCATTAGTAAGGGGTGCCAGGAATCTAGAGTTAACATACAGTAATAGAAAATTCCATTTAAATGTTCAAAACCTTTTTTGCGTATCTATGTTAAGGACTCATATATTAATTTCCCTAAACAAAAATTACACATTCTTCCTTCTCAAGCCTACCTCTTTATTGGCTTAAATATACAAAAAGGTCATTTCATACACAGAAATGTTCTTCTGTCAGAGTCAGCTCAAATTAAGCCCTGAGGGTCTAAACCACAATAGAAGATTTTCATAACAGACATGTTACTCATGGGTTATGCACAGCATTGAGAGAATGCCACTTTAAAATGCAGTTTAGACTCTTTATCAATCACATATAGCTTATTTCTAATTAATCTTTTCAGTTCCTTTTCATTCAAATGGAATGTTATACCATGATGGAATGCTCAGGGAATGTTATACAACTTTTTCTGGACATTTTCCAATATTTCAACTAAGAAATAGATGAAGTAATTTGAAGATGTCACATTTTTAAACAGTTAAGATGCATTAAATTCTACAGTATATACTATTTTGTTTATTTATTTATTCTGCCCATTTAGTAAGAAATCCCACTACTCTGGGCAGTTTACATTCAATAATATTACCCCAATCCACCCCACAAGTGACAAAAATAAAAACATAGTGTAAACATAAAAAAGATGGCAACAATTAGAAACTTAAATTATGGGTTAACAAGTTTTCTACTGCAGGAAAAGTATCTTTTTAAAGGCTTCTTTACAGAGCCCTTCTTCAACTAACTTTCTGAAGATGGAAGTACATTCCACAGGTACAGGGCCATGACCAAGAATGCCTAGTTCCTGGTTGACATTCTCTGAACCTTCCTTGCCATGTCCACTCACAGCAGAGAATCCTGGAAGCAGTGGGTCACATGGCTAGCAGTTCTTTGGAATAGAAAATCAAACATGTATGGAAGTCCCAAATCCTTAACGGCTCTATATGTCAGGACCAAAACCCTAAATTTGGAACAGAAGCTTATGGGAGCCAAAGCAAGCAGGCCAGGATCACAGAGATGTGATCAAATTTATGTGCCCCAAATCTTCCGCATGTCTTCAATGGCAGTCCCCTGTAGATTTTTGAGGTTATCTACAGTAAGTCCAAACCTCAGCATATAATGCTCTGACCATGACACTGTGGAAGTCATCAAGTCCATCACATTCAGATCATTATCTTCCTGACCAACTATGAACACCAAATTGGGTGTATGGCCTGCCACACATGTGGGACTCTTCACATATTGGGATAGGTGCATGGATATCATGGTATTGCAACAACCACTTCTGCATTAATATTGAAGTCCTCTAGGACAGTGATGGCAAACTTTTTAGAGACCGAGTGCCCAAACAGAGGAGTGGGGTGGACTCTATGCTGGGGGGTGGGAGGATGTGCTCCCATTGGGCTTCTGGTCAGAGTGGCTGGGTGAACTCTGTGCTGGGGTGACGGTGCATGTGCCAACAGAAAGGCCTGGGAGTGTCACATCTGGCACATATGCCATAGGTTCGCCACCACTGTTCTAGGAGCACAAGCCTGGGAGACCTTAGCAATACAGCAGAAATGAGTGCTGGGTTGTGGGAGAGCGGCAGATCAACATTATTCTCATTCTATCCCGCTGGTCCACAGATAGATGGAGACATTCCAAACCTATTTTATATTAATAAAATATAAATGAAAATTTTTACATTTAAAAAAAAATCAAACAGCACACGGAGACCATCAAGCTGAAAAGCCTCTTTTGATTCCTAGATTTCTTATGAAATGAAAGAGATTTCCATCAAATGTTGCTTATACCTTTACCATGTAGGCATAGTTTTGAAAAACAAAGCTAACTGTTATAAACAGTAGATCCAGCCATCACATAGACCTGAAAATCATGTTTTTCGGTCAATCTGTTCTCTATCTTAACTTTTGATTTTCCAAAAACTATAGTTTCTAACTGGTATAAAAGTACAAACATAAACTTTCAATTTAAAGTAGAAATTTGTGGTTGATGCTATATTCTCCAAAGCAAGGAAATTCAATTATCCTCCCTCAGAACATGGGCATACTGATACATGTTTTTTGTTCCTAAATTTGCAGCCTAAGAAAAACCAAGATATAAGCTTACTCCTAGATTTGGAGAGAAATTTCTGCTTACCTATGACTGACTCCATTAAACAAAATGAGATTCAAATATCCCACATACACTTCAGATGGACTTAATGAATACAAATTATGTATTCTGCAGATGTACACTGCAAAAAACTACTGTGTACATCTGTTGTTTGCAGATGGTAAGTTTGTACATGGTAAGACTATCAGTGCTTGCATTTTAGCTCTTTTATACCAACAGTAAAATGTTGCACAGGGAATGAGGTTCCATGAGTACATTATGATGGAGTGTTTATTTATGATTAGATACAAGAAGAGTACCCTGACATGCTCATGTTTTGAGTAAGAAAGTGGGGGCAGGTGGGTGATGATTTGATCTGTGTTTTGAATTTCCTTGCCTTTCTTTCTTTAACCACATCTTTTTGCTTTAAACCAAAGATGCTTCTTCCTTTGTGAATTCCCAAGTAAAAAGAAAAATATTTTAAAACTGTAGTAATCTACTATTTAATAATACTTATTAAATTATTTCAGTATTTTAAAATTGTCAGAAAGTATCATATTCATCTTACACAGAACCAGATTAACAATATTCTCCAGACAAATATCATGTCACTACTCTGACAACTCAAATATGCCATCTTAATCCCACATTTTTGGGGGGCAATTAAAGAACTTCTACACCCGTAATTAGGCAAGAATCTCTGCCGAATTACAAGAGTGAAAGCCCTTAAACAGACAATAAGTAGAGCAGCCCCTTTACCACTAACTTTTTCAAATCCTGTTAATAAGAAAAATGCCTTGCTCACCCAGTGCACTGTGGGAATCATGAGATTCACAAAAGTGCATGGGAGAACATGTTCCAACATAGGCTGGCATGGAGAGAACAGTAGTGGTGTCACGAGCTGCAGCAGAGCGTGACTAATAATAATTCCCTTTTTTATTTCAGAGTGCACACTACTTTGTACCATCATGCATGAGTCACACATACCCTCAAAAGGAGAAAAAATATCTATTAGCAGCTATTTGTCATAGCCAATGACATCAGTCCCAATGCACAGGCAGAACGACACAACAAGATACAGGCTATCTCAGATGCAGCAGCGACTTCTCAATTTTTTTCACTGTGCAGTCATATACCAGATATGACAACTTATTAAGTTTGTTTTAGAAGACCAAAGTTATATCCTGTTCACAAAGGTTTCAAAAAAATCAAAATCTGCAACTACAATTCAATGAGTTAAGAGTAAAAGAATGTCTAAACCTAAAATCATTTTGCATTATATGGCTTTCCCAACTTTATCATCTAAAAACACACACAAGAGATTTAATAGACTACTATAAAGCTACCATCACAAGGACATTGTACATTGTATGCTAAATATTAATCATATACATTGCCCAGAGTGAAAATACCTTACAGATGGGCAATATAGAAATCCATCCATCCATCCAACCAACCAGCAAAGAAGCTTTATTCACTCACGCATGCATGCATGCATGCATGCATGCATGCAAAAAACAACAATACGTAACGCTCATCATAGTAGATTCCCACTCTGGGAGGATTACAAAATTAAACAAATATATAAACAGAACATGATATAATTCCAAAGAAACAAAGTGAGATGTTAATGCACCTCACGTAATTGGTAATAAGACTACTCTAAATATAACTCCCATTGGAGGATGAAGATATACTTGACACCTTTCAAATGGAACTTAATATTTTCACCTCCACACTACTATGATAACAAGCACGAAATAAGATAAATAAATGATCCTGCCCCATGCATGAGTAATAAGATGCCTTCTATATCACAATCAGCCTGCTGTGAGAAGAATCCTCACTTTTCTGTACAGTATATAGTAGAATGAGTGATGGAAGGCAAGAACGCATAAATAATGAATTGAATGCCAAGAGGTTGTAATACCTTTTTCCTGATCACCATAATCTGAGCCAGTTCATTGTTTAAAAATGCCTCCAATTGTTATCAATTATCAATTCACACTACTAAGCTTGTTATCATATGTTCTTATTGTGAGATAGACCTTTTCCCCCACAGACAGGGAACTCCTGCTGACTGAAGCAAGAAATTTACAGGTCAGAAATTTTCTTCAAAGATTCGCTCTGCTGACATCCTCTTGCCTATATTTATTTTGCTCAAACTAGATGTAATCATCTGGCAATAGGAATATTTAAATTAACTAAAAGCTTCCTATCCCCAGGTTCCAAGGCTCTCTAGGGCTTCTTTTTCCCTAAGGAAGCTTTTGGGAGCACTGGGATGGAGTGCATGTGAGAGCCTTTAATAGCTAAAAACTACTGCCTGATTACCAGCACTGGTCCTGATCCCAGGACAGCCATCTGGTAGCAATATTTGGCTAAAACAGCTCCCCACCCCACCCCATCCTGATGCTCTTAAGAGAGACTTTAGGGTAAAAGAGAGCCCTAGGGAGCCTCAGAACCTGCAGGGTGGGTTGGGATAGTAAGCATTCCTTAATTTAAATTGAATGTTCACATCATCAAATGATTGTATCATCTGATTTAGGTAAAGTTCACCCTTGCTCAAAAACCAGTCATATCTGACTCAAGGGTTCAGTGTTCATCTGTTTATAGCCAAAGAGCCAGCACTATCTGTGTTTGCAGACGTTTCTGTGCACATGTGGCAGGCATGCCTCAAAACCAGAGTGCACAGAACGCTATTTACCTTCCCACTGAAGTGGTACCTATTTATCTAATTGCAATTTCTTGCGTTTGAGCTGCTAGGTTGGCAGGAGCTGGGACAGAGAGGAGCGCTCACTCCGTCGTGCAGTACACGGGTCTCAAACTGCTGACCTGTCAACCTTCCAGGCATCAAGTTCAGCATCTCAGCCACCTCAAGCCCCCTCATCTTATTTACCCAACCTGAATTTAAGTAACAGGATTTAAACCAATGTCTGCCTTTGCAAAACATAATTAAGATAATTACCTTGCCTTTGTTTATATGGGTGTTCATGCAGAGATTAAATAGAGCTAAGTGAAGAACACTGACTCTACTTTGAATAACTGATTTTAAAAAATCAGAGGTGAAAATGAATAACGACTGTAGAATAGAACAGAACCTAGAATAAAAAGCATTGGGGAAAATAACAAGAGTTCTATCAGGACTGAGGGATAAAATCAGCTAGGAGGAAGGACAGCGTCTGAATAAAATTAGAAGGGAAATTATACAAGATATTCTTCCCAATCAGAAGAAAGTCAAGGAATTAGAACCAGAAGCTATTGTCAAAATTAGCATGAATAAAATCATAAGCATTCCAGGACACCAGAATCGTATGATTTAATTTAATTTTAATTTAATTATCACATTTATATACTCATTTATGAAGAAATACCATACTGTGAAAATAATCAATTTCTATCAAATGGAAGAAAGGATCCCTAGCCCAATAAAGCTTATGCTTTAATAAATCTGTCAGTCTTTTAAAATGTCAAAATTGTTGTTTTTTCAGGAATGGACTAACACAATTACTCTTCTGAGCTGTAACTCAAATGTCACCAGGACTAGATCTCTGGAAGCAATAGTGTGTGTGGTAAGGGTAAAGGTTGCCCTTGCTCGAAAGCCAGTCGTATCTGACTCTAGGGTTCAGTGCTCATCTCTGTTTATAGCCAAAGACCCAATGCTGTCTCTTCCCACCGAAGTGGTCCCTATTTATCTAATTGCAATTTCTTGCTTTAGAACTGCTAGGTTGGCAGGAGCTGTGACAGAGACGGGTGCTCACTCCATCATGCAGTGCCCAGGAATCGAACTCTGACCTTCCTGTCAGCAAGTTCAGCATCATAACCACTTGAGCCAACTGACTGTGAACAGTAACTGAAAGTTACATAAGTACAGTAAATCAAGGAGTCACATCTTTGACAGATGATCAGTACTAATAAAATGAGGCAGTATTGCACTTCCTTTCCTGTTATCTATGTGAAAACAAGTAGTAAAAGAAAATATATACAGTAATTGTGTTGCAGAACAGAACCCATGTGTCAAGATAATTTAGTACACTTGGGCTAGTTTTTATGATGAACACTTTAAGTGACTGCACAGAATACTCATTGATACTGGTTTTTAAAACAAACAATTATATTGTGACTTTTAGAAAACATAATGCACTGGTATATTAAATGTATAACTAAAAGAATTAAACTGTGTGCAAAAAGCTTTCAATATATTTATGCACAACTACGCTTCTTAAGAATTTGGACCTGACTTTCTTTTAGATGTATGCATATTTACTATACAGTACATACAATCTCTAGATCTTCACTTGTAGAGACAAGCCTGAAAATGTATATTACATGCATGCGACATTTGAACTGTTTAAACAAATAAGATACAGTACACAAAAAACCTTTAACTTGATTTGTTTTGGAACTCTCCAATTTATAAGCTAAGAATAGGATTTCCCCTGGTGAAAAATAAGACAGGGAAACCCTAAAAACGAAGAAAATCAAATGAGGCACCTTTTGGTGAATTCAGTCTGCAGTTCCTTCCGCCTGGCCAAGTGTGAGAAAGATTAGCCAGCAACACAAGGTTACTGTTACCAGGGTATGCCCGATTGTGGTTCAAAAATACCACAATCTTCGAAGAGGCTCTTTCTGAGTACCCTGACAAATTACATTGAAATAAAATATAGGTATTTTTTTTCTTGACCATTCTAGTTACATCACTACAGAGCCTCTTTCACACTGATAGTTTTATTAGAGAATACACTTTCTGAATATAAAAAAAATCAAATCATCAAATTAAAAATACTTTAAATGCTTACATGCCTTAAAGCCTCTGTTCTCTCCTTCCATCCTTAAACTATTGCTTGGTTTAAATACAATGCATTCTTCAGAACTGATGAAGCACCTAATCACTGCACAACAAATTCAAACCATACCCAGAGGCAGTGCATATGCAAGTATTACTGGAACTGAAGCAAAGGCTTTTTAAGGAATCTGATCTGACTTGCCACTGGGCAAAAGCAAAATTAGGTCATCCTTCTTTAAAAACCTATATTTTCAATTATATTTTATATATAAATCAGTAATAAAACTAACTACAAGGATTTTAGCTAACACATTCAACAACCTGGATCAAGATAAAGAAAATAAACAAAGGTAGGTTTTTAAAAATATACTTCAGTTGGCAATACTAGGAAACATTATGAAAACATCTAGATCTTTAGAGTAGCAAATAGCAATTACACTTATAATGCCCCATAACACTTATTGCACTCTCTGGGTGGTTAACAAGTTAATTAACATTTCCCCCCAATATGCTGAGTACTCATTTTACCGATCTCAGAAGAATGGAAGACTGAGTCAACCTTGCTCCATGTTAGGATCAAACTCACAATGTTTGGCTGCAGTACAGCAGTTTAACCACTGTAACACAATGGCTCAGAGCAGAGATGGAAAGAAGATACATTCAGGATAATCAGCACCATACCATCGTGAACATAACCTTTCTTGTCTGATTTAGAAAGCTGAGCAGACTGAAAGATAACAGGGAAATACTAGAGATTTCTAGACAGGGCTACCACCAGTCAGATGCAACAGTAATGAGTAGATGGACTAAAGGTCTTATGAGTGAAAGGAACAACATTCAGTTTAGATATTTCAACAAATTACTGGACTGAACATGCATTCAGAGACATCCTGTACCTCAACCCCAACTGTACATATTCCTCCATTCATAAACCATTATTGTGTACTGCACCTGACATCACCCCTTATTACAGTAAAACAAAAACTTTACAAGTGTGCTCACTCCTTTTAAAAAGAAAATGTAAGAGCATGATTTTTGATAGCCCAGATTGCAAAGAACTGATCATTTAAGGTCTTTATATGGAAAACAGGTAGCCAATGTAAATAGAGGATAATATCATAGGATTCTTAGATGGTTTCACACCAGTCATAATCAGGATTCTGTATTTCTGAATGGCTTAATAAAAAACACTAAAGCTGGGGAAGTTCTCACTGAGACCTTCCAGTCAATCCTCATTGTTGGTAAGATTAATTATAGCTATTTAGTGCCTGGGGGGAAAGAAAGCCACAGGAGATAAGAAAAAGTAACACTTAACAGCAAAGATTTCACCATGTATTTGTGCCAATCAATGCCAAATCTTCCTTAGCCAGTCAGTGAATATATTTCCATTCACTACATTGTAATCCTGCACCCTCTAGAAAAACATAGGACAAGTCTGTTCTATCTCCACATGAGAAAATTTCAGACATGTGAGAACTGCTGTCATACCCTTGATCATCTTTTCTGTAAGCTAAACTTGTGTTTAAATCAGATGAAACACTTGAATAATCTACATTTTACTTTTTACATATTCTTGCAACTTAATCTTCTTGAAATAAAAAGCAAACCTTATACTAGAATGAACATTTATCTCTTTATATGATTTGCATACATCATACTTACCCGAACAGGAGGACTCCGTGCTTGTACTCTCTGTTGCTGGCCACTTTGAGAACTCTGCAGATCTTTTGGGATGCAGTTAGCAATGGTGCTAGTCTGGGCTCTTAATGAATTTGCAGAGTTCACCAAACCACCAGGTTTCCGAGGTCTCTGCTTGATGCCATCCAGTAGTCGAACCAGCAAAATATTGCTGGGAAGTTCATCAACATTGCAGTCTACTAATGTCCTGCATTCTGGACAGCGAAGTTCATTTCGGGAACTCACTATGCCCAACAGACAACGTTTACAAAAGGTATGTTGACAAGGCAAGACTTTTGCAGAAGCATCAAGACGTTCTAAGCACACAGCACACTCCAGTAGATCCAATAAGGCTGACTCGTCCATCTTTTAATCTAGTTTACTGTGCAAAACACCTGTATAATATTAACATTCTTTCTGAACATTTTAAAGAAATCAAGTTATATCCATGCCTCTTCACTCTTCTCTCTGAAATTTGGGAAAGAAGAAAAATATTAAGAATGGGAAGATGGAGAAAAAGTGTTTCAATATATTCTTACAGATCACTAACGTTAAAATCAATAAAAAAGTTTGTCTAAACAAAAATCCCTTAAAATCATATGTGCTTAATGTATAATCTAAATGACTTTGCTGCAATATGTTAAGGGATATGTGCCAGAAACAGAAGGAATGTGATATCATTGACCTCATTATTACAGTTTCAGTAACAGTGAAGTGAACAGCTCACTAACAAGAGGCTCTAAAGGGACCATCTTATTAGCAAACTATTTGATTGTGTCATCCCCCCTTGACTGAAGTGTATTGATCTTTAGGAGATCTTACTGCTTTTCTATAGTAAAAGTTACCAACAGCAGCCAAGATGAGAGTATTACTAAACATGAAATTACTTTCAAACTGTGTTACAAAACACCTTGTTCACTTTAATCAGTGTTACTATAAGCATCCTGATTTTCAAACTACTTTAGAACTTAAAACCTATTATTCTCTGTGACAGAGCCAATGTAGCACTGTACTAGAAAATACAAGCAAGTGAAGTAAACAGTCAGATAATAAAAATCTGGTACTAAAACAAGAACTGTTCCTATTACAGTGATACCTCATACAACATCCAAACAAGGTCCCACAAGTTTGGACTTTATACGGATTTGGACTTTGTATGAGGCATGCAAAATCCTAGCCGCAATGCCTCATACAACATCCAAATCCTTGCCGCGATGCCTCATACAACGTCGTTTCAATAGAGATACATTGTACTGTAACAGCACAGACTTCAGGGCAAAGTCAAGGAAACAGACAGGAAACTGACAGAACTTTAAGAAATCATTGTCTAAAGGCTAAAAACATTACAAAAACATGTCAAACAACCCTGATTGTCCAAGAACCTGAAGAATGCTGCAAAAATCCCAGGAATGCTTCTAAAAATTCTGACGGAAAAATTCAAAAAAATCCAAAATCGCGCTCAAAACCACTCCTAAACACTCTTCGCCTCATGCAAAACCCACAAGAGCAATGCATGCATGTGTCCTGCCTTTTATACTGCCCAGGCACAATGCAACCTGGGGAAACCCCAATGCCTCATACAAAGTCGCACGACTTTGTATGAGGCAACTTTTTTCAAAGAATTAGGCGATGTTGTATGAATCTGATGTTGTATGAAGCGGACTTTGTATGAGGTATTACTGTATTTGTAAACAAAAGCTACTTACTAGTTAACAATCAACTATTAAAACCAAAGCTGTATAATGAGCAACTGAAAAGCAATGCACAACAGAAAGGATCAGGACCAACCTAAGATATTTTGCAGCCGGAGACAGAAAAGCAAATGGTGCATAATCCACCAAATCAAGTTGCTTTGACACAAGAAACAGAAAATCCTACAGGTCATTCTCGTATGTGACAATGAAAATGTAATAGTGCTAAATAAAACAGTGGAAAACTTGCTATTTTTTCATGATACCTTTGCTCAACTGCCAGAAGCATCTGCTCACTACTGTCTATCAGCAGGGCTACTACTGAATAGGATCCAGAAAATAGCAACAAATTCTTTTTCTCATATAGTTATCTCGCCCTAAACACAATGCCGATTTTGACTGGCAGAACTTGAAAAAGCAAACTGAAATACAGATGTTAAAAATAAAAAATATCGCTGGATGTATTCAAATCCTTGGATTCATCTAAGATAGCTTTGTAGATAAGTCAGTGAGATACTTTGAGATTCTGTATTTCTGTATATACAACTTATCAAACTTTTAACTGTTTCAAGGAAGAACAAAACGTAACTATAGCAGAAACTACAATCAACAATGCTGCAATAAAATGTTCTCATCCTCTAACACAGTGATGGCGAACCTTTTAGAGATAAGGTGCCCAAACAGAGAAGCTGGGGGAGGGAGGAAGAGCTTCCATTGGGCTGCTAGGCAGAGGATGGGGTGAACTCTGTGCTGGGGAAGGGAGGAAGCACTCCCATTGGGCTGCTAGGCAGAGTGGTGGGGCGAACTCTATGCTGGGGTGACAGTGTACATGCCAAAAGAGAGGACTGGAAGTGCCCCATCCGGCACGCGTGCCACAGGTTCACTACCACTGCTCTAACATAACCATGAATCCAACAGAGAAAAGGAGACAGAAAGCGCATCTTGCAAGAGGACTATACTAAACATTAAAATAATTCTGTTTCTGCTGCTCTGGTGGAAAATTAAGAGTAAAATTACTGTCATAGACAAGGCTTCCTTCAGGCAATGGATAATTATTCATTCTCCTTGCACACATATTACATAAGTATCTCCATTTCAAAGATTTTGGAGCAAGTATGCCAAAGAAGATTTGAGCAAGCAGACAGTAGCTGAAGATTAACTAGTACAGTACATAACAGCAGACACAGCTAACTGACAGTATACTACAGTAAATTAAAAAAAGACAAAAAAACATTGTGGCACTTTAAGGACTAACCGCTGTATTTTAATGTTAGCTTTTGTGGATCAAGTTCACCTCGTCAGACATAAGAGTGAGATTTCATGGCATCCATTTATACATATCAAGTACAGAGGTACACAATGATTGGTTAGTATAACAGATAAGTTTACGAATCAGTGTGGCTTTTTACAACTGGTAATAACAGAATATCCTTGACTGGGGTTCAGATTTATTACTGTGAAGTTTGGTTCTGTTGAGTTGTAAATGGTTAGTAGATGGATGCAAAATTAACACTGTGGCATTACACATCTGCTAATGAGTTTATCTTTCAGACCTAGCATCTACTGATACTCTTATGTCTGACAAAGTGGACTTGATCCACAAAAACTAATGTTAAAACACAGCAGTTAGTCTTTAAGGTGCCACAACGTTTATTGTCTTTTTATTTTGTTTACTCTCTGGTATGGAAGATTTATGCAAATGAGACTTCTGCAAAAGTTCACTCCAAGGCCAGGGTTGGGTGGGAGAGGGGAAAAAGGTGCGCTTACCTTCAAAAAAAAAAAAAAACATCTCTGGAAAGGCTTCAAAAAACCTGTCTAATAAAAGGAGACCATAAAAACTGAACTTGACAGGCGAAATAGAGTGTCCTTCGCAGTTTTTGACAGACCAAAACCGCCTTCTTCTCCTCTGAAGGGTGGAGTGGTGGTGGTGGATGTGCACCTTAAAGACATTATGGCTTCCACAGGACGTGACCGGGATATGTTAGAGATTAAGGCACACCTCAAGCATGCCAAAGAGAGGAAACCCCACCTACAAACACGTAAGAAGTCACAAACCACTCCCGGGTGTGTGAGGGGGTGGCAGGGGAGGCACCGTAAGGCAAACCGCCGGAGAGAGTGAAAGAGAAAGAGAGAGAGAGAGAGACCCCTGAGAAATTGGGGGCCGGCGAGCTGGAGGGTGTCTCTATGGGGATTTTAACCGGCAGTGGGTGTCTCGTGTTTTTATTTTTAAATTGAGTCACAAGTACACAAAAGGTGCTTTCTGGGTTGAAAGGATTGCCTTTCATATCCCCCAGATATGAGGATGTAGTGGGGATGTAGCGGGGATGGGTGCCGTAGAGGGGGGGGCTACAGGAAACAGATAATTTGGGTGGTGTCCTTAGGGTGTTTTCCTGTTCTGTATGTGGGGGACTAAGGGTGGTTTTGCTATTGTAAGATATTGTATTTTTACTGATTTCTTTGTATTATGTATCGATCATTATTTTGTATTATGCCGTTTATTGTACTTACATTGTACTTATTTTTATGGATTTATGGATTGTTTATTATATTGTTTTGTATATTGTACCTTAAATTTGTTGTAATGCCGCCCAGAGTCGGCCGTGTGCTGAGTGGTGCGGGGTATAAATTAAAGTTGTTTTTTAAAATTATTATTATTATTGTTATTATTATTGTTATTATTATTGTTATTATTATTGTTATTATTATTGTTATTATTATTATTATTATTATTATTATTATTATCTCCCCCCCCCCACCAAAATGGGTCCCTCTATTTATCTCTTCCTTGCCGTGTCTTGCTTTCGAACTGTTGTGTGTGTGGCAGAAGCTTGTGTGTGTATGTGTGTGTGTGAGAGACAGACAGACAGACAGACAGACAGACAGACAGACACCGGGCGCGCTCATTCCGTCATGCAGTACTAGAGGGGGTCTCGAACTGCCGACTTGGCCGACCTTCCAAAAAAGGTACACAAGGCGAGCGTCTTTAACCACTGAGCCACCGGTGTAC
Organism: Bradypodion pumilum; assembly: GCA_035047305.1. NCBI lineage: Eukaryota > Metazoa > Chordata > Lepidosauria > Squamata > Chamaeleonidae > Bradypodion > Bradypodion pumilum. Next base: position 198,385,598 of record JAWDJD010000005.1, on the reverse strand, counting down.
CAAGGGGTGGGGGGTGGGGAGAGAGACCGCCGCCGCCGCGCCGCGCGAGCCCTTTTCCTTCCGCGCGGCGTCTGGCAGCCGTTGACAAGTAGCGCGCCCCCCCTCCCCCCAAGGCAACGGCTACGAGGGGAGCTCGCCTCGCGACCTCTTCCTCCCTCCCCCCCCCCAACGGTTTCCCCCCTCAACTCACCATCTCCCGAGCGGCCGTGAGGAAGCGAATAAAAGGGAGTCTTCTCCTCTCCCGTCCACACAAGCACACACACACACACAAACACACCCCTTGTCCCCGGCTTTCGCGCCTCTTTGTTTCCCGCGAGGAAGGAAGAAGCACCCCTCGCTCGCCAAGCCGAGGTTTCTCCTCACAACGCGGCACAGAGCTCCTTTTTCCGCGCTTCTGTTCTTTTACTCCCCTCCTCCTCCTCCTCCAGTCCACTTCCTTCCTTCCTTCCCTCCCCTCCCCAAAAGGGGGCTGACGCGGGAGGAGGCCGCCCCGCCTCAAGGAAGGAACGAGAGGGGCAGGCTCAGAGGTGGAAGAAGAGAGAGACACAGACGGGAAGCCGGAGTCCCTTCGGATTAGCCTTGCCCCCTTCGCTGCCGCCGCTTCCTGGAAACACCGTAGGGTGAGGCGGCGGCGAAGGAAGGCTGCCTCCCTGGGCGGGCGGGCAGAGCTTGGTGTGCCTCAGTGCCTGCCTCTCCCTGTGCCTCCTGAGGAGAAAAAGACAATCACCGAACCACCTCTATATTACTCCCTCCTTTTTGTACACCAGCTTTCCCAGCCGCCTCTTCCTCCCCTCATAACATCCTCGCTCCCGCCCATAAAACCCTCTTCGGTTCTGGTGCCTGGAGATGGATCCCAGCCTAATATCCTCCCGACCCGCCCACTCTTTCCCCCACACAGGCGGCTGGCTCGGCTGGGGTTTCTTCTCTCGTTTCCCACCTTCCGGAGTGTAAGTGTGTCCTCTCAGTCAGTGTAGAAACCCGTCGACACCTTTCATCGTGGCTTGCCTTCTTCCCAGCAAAAGCCAGCGCCGTCTTTTTCTTTTTAACTCTTATCTCCGGCTCCTTGCGTGTTCCACCCGCGCGCCACAGGTTCACACAACACAGGGGGCCCTGCGAGTCAGCAACGAAACAAGGAAGGAGAGAGATTGAAGTCCGCGCAGGCCCCCCAGGAAAGGGTTTTTTGTTTTCCTTTTCAAACCCCTTGCTGTGGAGAGCCAAACATGACGGAGAGCGGGTAAAAACAAAAGGAAACAAGGAAAGAGGAGAAAATTAAAAAATAGCCTCTTGTCCTTTCCAAAACAAGTTTGGATAAGTTTGGATATTGAACCCAGGCAAGCTTTCCAGTTCAGCAGGATCCTTCCTTGAGTGCAGTATCCAATTCCAAATACAGTAATACCTCATACAAAGTCAGCTTCATACAACGTCGGATTCATACAACATCACCTAATCCCTTGAAAAAAGTTGCCTACTACAAAGACTTTGTATGAGGCATTGGGGTTTTCCCAGGTTGCATTTTGCCTGGGCAGTATAAAAGGCAGGACACATGCGTGCATTGCTCTTGTGGGTTTTGCACGAGGCGAAGAGTGTTTAGGAGTGGTTTTGAGCGCGATGTTGGATTGTTTGAATTTTTTGTCAGAATTTTTAGAAGCATTCCTGGGATTTTTGCAGCATTCTTCAGGTTCTTGGACAATCAGGGTTGTTTGACATTTTCTTAAAATGTATTTAGCCTTTAGACAATGAGTTCTGTCTGTTTCCTTGACTTTGCCCTGAAGTCTGTGCTGTTACAGTACAATGTACCTCTATGGAAATGACGTTGTACAAGGCAACGCAGCAAGGATTTGCACGTTGTATGAGGCATCGCGGCTAGGATTTTGCATGCCTCATACAAAGTCCAAATCCGTATAAAGTCTAAACTTGTGGAACCAAGTTTATCACTGTATTCGCTATCCTCATGCTGATCAACCATGAAGATTGTCCTGAGAGCAATATAATGCAGTGGCCTTCCATTTGCCTTTTGCATCCCAGTGCAACACCCATACCACTGACCCAGTTCCACGAGTCACTTTCTGGTCTTGAGCCTTTTTGACACACAAAGTTCTCCTCCGCCCCAGGACAGTATGGATGCATCTGCTGCCCTCCATCAATTCCATTGGGATTCCCACTTGGGGACCATCACCCTTCCTTGTGGACTTCAGCACCTGTGGGTTCCGCGAGCACAATTGGCATACTGTCCCTGACAGAACCCCGGTGATGAAGATCACTTTGTCACCACGGGTTCCCGAGGAGACAGAAATTGGGGGAGCGGAATATTAGATAGAGTTTAATTCATCAAGAGCTGATCTGACAGGCAGCTAGGACAATGGAGAGCTAATGACTAACTCGCTAGGCACGTAATAGGTAATCTCGCGTCCACAGATTCCTTAAAGTCCTAGAGTCAATGTTGGCCACTTGTTTGCTCCCGATAACGAGGAACAATGTATGTCCCCGGTAGTTAATTAAGTTAGATAAGGAACTTCCCCCGGTGTAGACTTCCCCAATTAACTTGTGTAAACATGATGTGTGAAGTCAGGGTTCTCACTGTATCGCTACGCATATGCATGCAGCCAGAACAGGATAAATGCTTCTGATTTGTCATCATTAAACACTGGTCTTCGCTCCATCTTGCCTCGTGTGTCCTTGCTTGACCAGTCTCCTCCGGGACCTACCGGCCGCTTTGCGGCCCCGATCTAGCTTGCGCAACCCACTTTGCGGCAAAGATCCAACAAGCACCCAAGGCCGTTAGTCCCCAGGCAGGGTGGTCAGGTTAGTTAACTGCCACCTGACACTTGGAATTTAGTCACTGGCAGTATGGTCTACTCCAGTGATCCCTAACTTGGCACTCCAAGTCTTCTTGGACTTCAATTACTAGAAGCCCAAGTCAGCACTCCTACTGATCAGGGCTTCTGGGAATTGAAGTTCAAGAACACCTGAAGTGCCAAGGTTCATCATCAAGGGACTCTTTTACCATAGCAGAATAACCTGGCCAGACTCTAGCAATACAGGGCTTGAGGGGGTGAAAGGTGTGTGTGTGAGAGAGAGACAGGATCAGAATAGTATGAGAACCATCCACACTACATCGACTGACTCGGTGAGTGGCTCCACGGCATAGTATGCTGCTCCAGTATGGAGCACATCCACACATGAAACAAGTTGCCGTTGCTGTTAATGAAACAATGCGTATAGTGGCAGGGTGCCTCAAACCTACACCAGTTGAGAAAACAGTATCCTCTTGTTGGTATCACTCCACCTAAGATAAGGAGAATAGTAGCAGCAGACACAGAATAAAACTTAAGTATTCTCTAAGTGAGAATGACCGTCAACATCCTGTGAACAGATTTGTACTTCAAGTCCATTTGCTCAGATCCAAGAAGACTTATATGGCAAAATAAAATAAAAATTTTGAGGATACACAAGAGCAAACCCAAAGTAGAAGATGAAAGAAGGGGCTCAATGAATAAAGAATAACATTAAAGGATGATATAACTGAGGAACTTGACTTTCTCTATGTCACTTGGAGGACCCTGAGGGTCGGAGTGCATAAATGTAAGACCAACATGCTGTGTGAATGTGGTCAGATACAGAACACCACTTATTTACTAGACTGCCGATTACTATCAGATGTGTGTACTGCTGAAGACTTAAATTTGGCCAACAACAAAGCCAAGAAAATGGCTCCATTTTGGCAATCTAAAGTTTGATCTGTGCATGAAAAAAGAATAGTCCACATTCATTGTGACCAGATGTTGCTGCACAGCGGCATCTAAGATCAATGACCCAGGTGGAGAGGGCAATTTTTTTGCATTATGTGGAGGTATCTGATTTCAGGCAATGTAGGAGGAATGGTCTTGCTGAGTGATGGCGAACATTGGCACTCCATGTGTTCTGGAACTTAAATTCCCAGAAGCCCTGATCAGCAGGAGCACTGACTTGGGCTTCTAGTAATTGCAGTCCAAGAACACATGGAGTGCCAAGGTCCACCATCAGTGTTCTTGCCTGATCATTGAAGACAAAAAGTTGCAGATGAAGTGGAACATTTTCCATTGCCTTGTGCCTCCTGACACAGATCTCTTATTTGACTACAAGGAACACCAGAAATACTGTATGACAATTCCCACATGGGAAGTTAATTGATACACTAGCCAAATGTTGGAGGAAGATGCAGTCCTCAAATGAAACAGTACTTTATACACTCTATTAGTTCTCTCTGTTCTCTTGGTAGATCATGCCCCATGCAGCTATTCTGGGTATGTTCTATAATCCTCCTTCAACAACAAAAAGGCCATGTGGCCATGTGGTTTTGGTTCCACAGACAGCAGAGCAGGCTCATTTAAAAATACTGGGTTTCATAATGTTAATAAGGAGGTGGATATTGTGGGGTTGTGCATTGCAAGCAACCAAACAATGATACACACATAAAGACTGCTACTAAATGTCCATTGGGAAGATGCACTTATTCTATCTAAATAGTCACAGGAATAATTTGCATTTCTAAATACATACTGGTCTTCTGCCATATCCAAATCTGAATATTGCCGATCCTCAGGGCAATCAGCCATGAAGACTGTCTTGAGAATATAATGCAGTGGCCTTTCATCTGCCTTCCACATCACAGCATGACCTCCATACCACTGATCCAGTTCCACGAGTCACTTTCTGGTCCTGAGCCCTTTTGGCATGCAAAGTCCTCAATCCCAGGCCAGTATTGATGAAGCTGCTGCCCTCCATCAAGATGGATTCAAGTGGGATTTAATCTACTTGGGGGACCATCACCCTTCCCTGTGGATTTCAGCAACTAAGACCATTAGTCCTCAGGGTTGTCTGGTTAGTTAATCACCAGCTGACACTTGGCGTCGAGTCACTGGCAATATGGTCTACTCTATTACCATAACAGGATAACCTGGCCAGACATATTGGTATGCATATTTTAAACACAAGTGGGCATATGTAGCCTTTTGGATTATAGTTCCTATAATTCCTCATCATTGGTTACTGCAGGTTAGGTTTGTTAGAAACTGTATGCTAAAATTATCTGAAAGACCAATTACCACTGCATCAAACCAGGACTATACTACAGTATCACATAATGTTCTGACCCCGTGAAATACTTTATAGTACAACAGTCCCTACACTGATTTAGCCTTGGGCGGGACTAGACCAAAATAATTTTCCATTGAGGCAAATTACTGTACAAGATAGCATTGAGTACATTTTACACAGAGATCTGATATTGTCACAGCTGTGGCAATTTTGCACATGAATGGCTATCAATGCTGTATCAAATGAAAATTTCGTAAGTGGGTAATCAGTCATCAAATAGTACAAACATAATTGTCATACCTCCCAGTGTCAATTCAGGATGTGATCAGATGACTGCAAAAGTATGCAACTGATTTCATTGAAAAGGATCACTTGATTGGGAGTCAAGTCAAAGTGACCCTTCCATCTGCTCAGAAAAACCATCTCCAAAAAGTACTAGCCCTGCAGTTGGCCAAAAAGGTCCAGCTTGATCAAGGATCTTGGTCAAACTGGATGTTGTGTATGTAATTCAAGTGAAATGTGATTGAAAGCGAACATGTAACGTGTGAAATGTGAGTGAAATCGGATCTAGCAATCCTCCCTTTTCCCCCTCCCTTTTCCCCTTATGTAAATACTTGTGTAAATATTGCGGGACTGCGTTCCCGCTGTAGCGGTAGCTGTTGTTTACTCATTAGCCAATCAAGTCACCTAGCTGTTTACCTGTACTGACTAATCATGTGGCTCTGCACCAGGTTTGAATCGTTACCTGTTGTATATAAGGAGCATTGCTCTGCCATTGACCTCATGTTCACATTGACTACATTCCAATAAAGATGTGTTCGGCCCCAACTGCTGGCTACTGCGAATCAATCTGCAAACATCAAACTGGAGCACATTTTTAATACGTTGTGTGATCACTGAAAAATAGATTGTGCCAGGCCATTCCACAAGTAGTCAGGGGCGTGCTGGCTATGCTAAAAGGGTGCTGCTGCCCCCCCCCCCGGCTGCCTGGCTGCCAAGGCTGAGTGAAATGTGCCTGGCCTAGGCCACAGGAGAAGATGGCGGTGGGGAGTGGGGGGTGAGTGAGAGGAGAAAACTTGTGCTTGCTGAGCCTCTGCTGAATGCGACGTTCGACTTCTGCCCGCTTCCTCCACCCACCTTAGTCTGTCCCACCAGACTGACCAGAGGGCTTGCATGGGCTTTTCCCAGTTTCCCGCCTCCCTGCAGGAGAAAGCACGCACAAGGGCTGCTCCCAATAAATAAGCAGGACTAGAAAAGTTCTCTACCAACCACCTCCACCCCGTCACCACCTTCAGGTCTGCCTGACAATGCACGGCCGGCCGCACTGGTGGTGGTGTTTTTTAAATGCCTCTCTCTTTCACACGCACACACACAACAACAACAAACACTGTGCTTCATGGGTAGGGGTGGGCTGGGCTGTTAGCTGAGGGGCTGATCCCTCCCTTGGCCACCCCCTGGCTATGGCCCTGACATGAGGAGGAAGGCAGGCAGATGAACACGGAGCCCTGCTTGTTTGCTTCATCATTCCGGGTATGGCAGCTTTTGGTGCGTTTGCTTTGGATTGGCACCCAATGTGGCGCCATGGTACTGGGGGCCTGAGGGGTGTCCCGGGCTGAGTCCCAGTAGCCCAGCCCACCACTGCAAGTAGTCAAAATTGCAATCTATCTCCCAGTATGATCACATGTTCAAACACAATAGTTTTTAGGGGAAAAATAGTTCACTTGGTGTTGGAAACCACCACCAAGTGATGAGATATAACAAGATTGGATGCTGAAGTTTGGGACTACAACTGTCGAATACTGGCAAAGAAGCTGAATCCCTACCCCCAATAAACAAGGATTTTTTTTCTTTCTTCCTTATCTAGGCCAGGTGTGAAACTGCCAAAATGAAGGCACCTTTTGGCGAGTCCATTCTGCAGTTCCTTTGGCCTGATCTAGTGTGAGAAAGATTAGTTGGCAACACAAGGTTGCTGTTACCAGGGTACACCCAATTGTGGTTCAAAAATAACAGAATCTTTGAGGAGGCTTTTTCTGTGTACCTGTACTATGAAGGCTGTCCTGAGAATATAATGCAGTGGCCTTTCATCTGCCTTCCGCATTGCAGCATGACACCCATACCACTGGTCCAGTTCTGCGAGTCACTTTCTGGTCCTGAGCCCTTTTGGCATGCAAAGTCCTCCTCAGCCCCAGGCCAGCATTGATGAAACTGCTGCCCTCCATCAAGATGGATTCAAGTGGGATTTAATCCATTTGGAGACCATCATCCTTCCTGTGGACTTCGACAAGCAAGGCCATTAGTCCTTAGGGTTGTCAGGTTAGTTACCTCCTGCCTGACACTCAGCATTGAGTCGCTGGCAGTTTGGTCTACTCTTTTACCATAGCAGGACAACTTGGCCAGACAGGGCCTCTTATTTTAGAATTATGAATGAAAACAGGTTTTGGATTTGACTACTGGATTTGTTATTCATTGACTGAGATTATAGCAGGTGGCTCTCCAGATTTGTCAGATTGTAGCTCTTAACAACCCTTGTTAGAATTACTAATTGGGAGGCGTAATGGAACTGCAGTCCAACAAGAGCAATCGGGCCATAATTGTCCATTCCAATTTATAGCATATGAAATTTGAAACCCTACTTACTCTTATATAAGCCTGTGGTCTGACTTAGTATGAAGCTGGCTAGTATGTCACCAGTGACTGTGATTTTAAGTCAATTGGTGAAGTCATGAGTGAGCTGACACTGAGAAAGTGAGGTTTTATTGGCCAGAAGACAGAGACAGGCTTATTTTCCATGGTTCAGAAAATGGAGAATGATAATCATTGCCATTAGAGCAGGGGTTCCCAAACTAAGGCTTGCGGACCGGCCCCGGCACCATTCAATCTGGGTCCGTCTCCCCTGCACCCAGAAGTGGAAGCGGGCGTGTTTACATCAACTGCAAAATGCACCTGCGCATGCGCAAACGCGTCCGTGGCTGGCGTAAACACAGAAGTGGGCACATTTACAACATCCGTAAATGTGTCCACTTCCACTTCCGGGTGTGTGGCCCGGCCCACTCAGCTGTTCTGGGGGCATGGTCAGGCCCACGGTGCAAAAAGGTTGGCCACCCCTGCATTAGAGGCTCAGGTAGCTTCTGTAGTATAAAGAGCCTTTATACTTATATGGTTGGTAGCCATCTTTGGCTCTTGAACCTGTCAGGAGAAAAATAATGTGACTTCAGGGAATCATAGTCTGGATCCTTAAACATGTTGTATCGAGGGAAATGCTGACTGAAGTTGCTTTGGAAACTCCAGCTTGCACAAAATATGGCTGGAGCGGTTTGAACTGTCACTAGGTATTTTGAATATACTAATGATGCTGTGGTAGTCCTTTCTCACTGCTGGTTTCTGGGCTCCATTCAAATTATATATTTTTTAATCTGTAAAGCTGTCTTGACCTGAGGCCTTGCTACCTAATGGAATGAATGCTTCCTCCTGTGCTTGGCTGAAGTTTTGGAAGCCCTTTTTATCCAGCAAAATGCAGTTAAAAGCGATACAGATGGAAAAAGCCATAATCTGGCGTTTATATAATACCAAGAGAATTTGTTTTATGAGGTATCTATTAGACCTGATTAATGAAAACTATAGGAACAGTATTCTATGTTATTCTAAGTTAAAATAAAGGTAGGCAATTAGCATAAAAAGTATTTTTAAACAAGGACAATATGTCTTTAATATTAAAGTTTAGTCACAAAATAGCTGAGGGCAGAATCTATTGAAATCTGCATTAATAATGGCTATATTTTGGCACATCATTATTTAAGTACTACACAGAATTTGTTTCCAATGCTGAGATCTTGTAATGGGATGAAGAGTCTTAATCCTCGTAGGATTTGTCTTCGCAAGGAAAATAGAAAATGCACACTAATGTTTTTACTGTATGCAGTTTTGTTACAAGATAAATAAAAGAGAAACTCTTCTAAAGAAAGTTAATGAACTGATGCATAGTGTTATGATTATTTGAATCTGGCATTCCATATGAACAGGACAGCCAATGATTTGTTTTTGAAAAATACCTAATTAAAATCATTTCTGCATACTGAAAAGGTGAAAAATTATACAGTTGAGAGGGAAGGCAGACTTTTCAAAGCCTTCTAAAGCCTGAGATCATTCTGCAGTTCCTTTCGCCTGACCTAGTGTGAGAAAGATTAGCCAGCAATACAAGGTTGCTGTTACCAGGGTACACCTGATTATGGTTCAAAAATATCACAATCTTTGAGAAGGCTCTTTCTGTGTACCCCATTTGCCATGCTGCTTGTGGCTGATGGATGCTGTAATCCTACAAAGGCCAGAATCCTGTTGGCATTTGCATAAGTTCTCAATTATGTGCTGAAGCTAATTGCAGTTAATTGATAAACTGCCATCAGGCCAATTCACTTGCACAAATGGGTGTGTGACCAAGTTTGCAATGGAGACATGACCTGATGCCTCATCAACTAGCCATGGCAAGTTATGGAAATCTTATGAACTGTATATAAATCAATAGGATTCTGGCCAATATCTAGAAGGGAAAAGATTCTGCACCATTACTTTATACTAACTACAGTATATCATAACTTCATTAGCAGTAACATGCACACACTGAGAGAGATTGCGATTCTGTCAGAATGTAGGTGTAAAGAAAGTATTAAAAGAAGGTACACTTCTAAAATTTAAACTTTTAACTTTTTTATTATGTGTCTTTTATGTATTTACTGTCCGCTATGTAAACCGCCCTGAGTTGGGTTGTACCTGAGTGGGCGGTATATAAGCGTGAAAAATAAATAAATAAAAAAATAAAAAAATGTGACCCAGCAGCTGAGATTATTTATTTATTTATATCCCGCCCTCCTGGTGGGAACACCACTCAGGGCAGCTAACAACATAGGAGGAAAAGGGAAAGGGGAAAAACAGAAATAAAAATACATTATAAAACAATTAAAACATCAACTGTTAAAAACATTACCCCCCCAAAAAACCAGCTAAAATCCACATTAAAACACATAAACCCCAAATAGTCATTAAAAAAACAGCCTTCTCAACCCCACACCCACATTAAAACAGAGATCCCAGACAGGGCAAGTCCGTCTCCCAGGCTAGACAAGCCAGCGGGCCTGAGAGGTGGGGGCACTCATGCTCCACACCTGCTGACATAACCATGTCTTCAGCATCTTCCTAAAGGGTAGTAGTTCTGTCTGGAGATGCATCTCAGGTGGAAGGAGGTTCCACAGGGCTGGGGAAGACATGGAGAAGGCTCTCTTCCTGGCCCCAATCAGATGTAACTCTCTCACTGATGGGACCACCACTGAGCCCCTCCTGTCTGCCCTGGTAGAACGGGCTGAATTTCTTGTGACGATGCGGTCTCTTGGGTAGCCTGGTCCAATGCCATGAAGGGCTTTAAAGGTCAAAACCAGCACCTTGAATTGCACTTTGAGGCACACTGGCAACCAGTGCAGCTCCCGGAGCAGTGGTGAGGCACGAGCATAACACCCGCACCCCATCACTACCCAGGCAGCTGCATTCTGGACCAGTCTCCGAATGGTCGCCAAAGGCAGCCCCATGTAGAGCGCGTTACAATAATCCAATCTGGAGGTGACCAGAGCATAAGTGACCGTGAGCAAGGAGTCCTGGTCCAGGAGCGGGCGCAATTGGTAAATTACACAGAGCTGTGCAAAGGTCCTCCTAGCCACGGCTGCCACCTGCTCTTCAAGCAATAGCCGTGAGTCCAGGAGGACCCCCAAATTATGCACCAGATCTGACTGGGGCAAAGATGCCCCAGCCAGGACCAAAGATGGTAGCTCCTGGGATAACACGGGGCCCCACACCCAAAGCTACTCAGTCTTGCCAGGATTCAGCTGAAGCCAGTTGGGGTTTACAGGATTACATCACCTATTTCTCCGGAACACTTGAATATACTGTAATTCTGTTTTAAAATGTCTTAAAGGAAACTTTTAAAAATAATTTGTTGCAAATTATTCCCCTATAGTGGGGGAAGACATCCTGGATGGAGAGCTGGTCTGTTGCTTTGGGCAACAGCCGTTTTCAGTTCGAAGCCTTACCATTTGGACTGACATCTGTCTCTTGAGTGCTTCCCAAAGTACTAGTGGCATTAGTGACACATTTGTCTTCAATGCATACTGGTGAAACCCCTTACTCGGAAAATTCAATTTTGCCATCACTTCCACAAGGAAAAAAATTCAGAATTGCAGGCTTTATTTGTTATACCTGCATTGTATCTCATTCATAAGGATGCAGTAACCCTACATCTTAATCCAGATTTCATTTCTAAAGTCAATTCATTTTTCCATAAGGAACAAGTACTGAGGGCCTGTCCAGGCTGCCTGCAGAATTGGTTCCCATTCAAAAGGGAAGAGCAATGTGCCTTTTGGTATGTCCCTCCTGTCTGCATAGGAGCCCATCATCATCATCTCGCCGGGACCATCAATATGGGAAGAGAGACTGAGAGGGTATGTTTTAAGTGGGTTAGGGAGGGAGGGAGGGAGAGATGGCCCTGCCAGCCAGGAAGATGGGGCGACACTCCGTCTGGGTTAATGGTGGAGGTTCCAGGGGCCCATTTAGAGGTTGTGACGGGCATGGGGCGTTATAGCGGGAACCGTGGGGCGGGCCGCACTCGGGGAAGGCGGGACCGATGCTTAGTATCTGTCCCACGTTCTGGCCCCCCGGTTTCACCTCTAGGTCCTGAGCAGCTGATCCAGGGTGACCCCACCCTTAGGCTGCTGCTGATGAATGCCAGGTCGGTCTGTAGTAAGGCGCCCCTAATACAAGATTCTATTCTGGGAGAGAGGGCCGACCTGGCATGCATCACTGAGACCTGGCTGAGACCAGAGGATGGGGTGCCTCTATCAGAGATGTGTCCAGCCGGGTTCGGTGTTTGGCACCAGCCTAGGGATGAGGGCAAGGGCGGTGGTGTTGCCATTATAGCCAGGGAGTCACTAGGAGTTACCAGGGCCACTGCTCCACAATTCCTGGGTTGTGAGTCCCTGCTCCTGCGGCTGGGCCCAAAGGGTCAGTTGGGGGTCCTACTCCTGTACCTGCCCCCTTGCAGGGTAAGGGACTCCCTGCCTGGGCTCCTCGAGGCTGTCTCAGCGTTGGCGTTGGAGTTCCCTAGGCTGATGGTTCTGGGGGACTTCAATTTGCCTTCGCTGGGGTCCGGTTCCGGGGTGGCTCAGGAGTTCATGGCTTCCATGGCAACTATGGACCTGGCTCAGGTAATTCGGGGTCCTACCAGGGGCAGTGGCCACACACCAGATTTAGTCTTTTTGTCGGGGCGGTGGCAGAGTGATCTGAATTTACAGAAGCTAGACATAACACCTGTGCCATGGTCAGATCACTATCTGGTGGCTCTAGACTTCCTGGGGGCAACACATCATCGTAGGGAGGCAGGGTCTATTAAAGTGGCCCGCCCCCGGCAACTGATGGATCCGGATGGATTCCAGAGGGAACTGGGGGCTTTTCCCCTGGATCGGCAACACGATTCGCCCGAGGCACTTGTTGACCTATGGTGTGGGTCAACGATAGCTGCCTTGGATGTAATCGCTCCACTACGGCCTCTCAGAGCCCGTGGAGCTAGGTCATCCCCGTGGTTCACAGAAGAACTACGGGAGCTCAAACGGGCAAAGAGACGCCTTGAGCGCCGCTGGGTGAAGACCAGGAACGATTCCGATTGGACACTAGCTAGAGCCGCTATTAGGGCCTACCTAGTGGCGATGGGGGTGGTGAGGAGGCAATACTTCACCTCCCTTATTGCCTCCGCTGATAATCGCCCAGCCACCCTGTTTCGGGTGACCAGGTCCCTCCTTGGTAGGGGGGGGCTGTGCCTGGTTGGCAGGGATCGGCTGAGGACTTTGCTGACCATCTGGTGGAGAAAATCGATCGGATTCGCTCAGGGTTTAATCTTGGCGTGGATGGGGAGGGTCAGGGGGGAGCCAGTGCACAGTCGTGCTGTGTTATCTGGGATCAGTTTGATCCTGTTGCCCCAGATGAAGTGGACAGGCTCCTTGCGGCGGTCCGCGCCACTAATTGTCCATTGGATCCCTGTCCCGCCTGGCTGGTAAAAGCCTCAAAGATGGTGACAGGTGGCTGGGTCGGGGCTATAATTAATGCGTCTTTTCGGGAAGGGATATTTCCTGCACCATTGAAACATGCTTTGGTGCGCCCCCTCCTGAAGAAGCCATCCCTCGATCCAGCAGTCATAACCAACTACAGACCTGTTTCCAACCTCCCCTTTTTGGGGAAAGTATTGGAAAGGGCAGTGGCGCGTCAGTTGCAGGGGGTACTGGATGAAGCGGAATATCTGGACCCCTTCCAGTCAGGATTCAGACCTGGATATGGTACTGAGACTGCATTGGTCGCGCTGATGGATGATCTCTGGCGAGAGCGGGATGGCGGTCATCCGTCCGTCCTTGCTCTTCTTGACCTCTCAGCGGCCTTCGATACCGTCGACCACGGTATCCTTCTGGAACGGCTCCGAGGATTGGGAATCCAGGGCACTGTGTGGTCCTGGTTTTCCTCATTTCTGAGGGGCCGGACCCAGTCGGTGTGGTTGGAGAGCGAGAAGTCCAGTCCTAGGTCCCTAAAATATGGGGTGCCTCAGGGCTCGGTACTCTCTCCTCTCCTTTTTAACATCTACATGAAGCCGCTGGGTGAGATCATCCGTTCCCACGGGGTGCGGTACCATCAGTACGCGGATGATACACAGTTGTACATCTCGGCCCGTGGGGACCCCAGTGATGCAGTCAAAGTCCTTTCCAGCTGTCTGGAGGCTGTTGGGCTCTGGATGGGGGCAAATGGGCTACAGCTGAATCCTAGCAAGACTGAGTGGCTATGGATAGGGGGTCCCGCCTTATCCCGGGAGCTACCATCTTTGGTTTTGGATGGGGCTATTCTGCCCCAGACCGACCCGGTGCGCAACTTGGGGGTCCTCCTGGATTCGCGGCTGCTGCTAGAAGAACAGGTGGCGGCTGTGGTCAGGAGGGCCTTTGCCCAACTTCGGGTGATTCGCCAGTTGCGCCCGCTCCTGGACCGGGACTCTTTGCTCATGGTCACTCATGCTCTGGTTACCTCCAGACTAGACTACTGTAATGCGCTCTACATGGGGCTGCCCTTGATGACCATTCGGAGGCTGCAGCTGGTCCAGAATGCGGCGGCCCGGGTGGTGATGGGGTGTGGACGTTATGCCCATGCCTCACCACTGCTGCGGGAGCTGCACTGGTTACCAGTTTGTCTCCGGGTGCAATTCAAGGTGCTGGTTTTGACCTTTAAAGCCCTATATGGTAGTGGGCCAGGTTACCTTAGAGACCGCATCGCCCTAAGGACGTCTGTCCGTCCAACCAGAGCGGACCGGAGGGGCTCTCTAATTGTGCCATCGGCCAGGGGGGCTCGCCTCTCTGGCACAAGGAGGAGAGCCTTCTCTGTGTCCGCACCGGCCCTTTGGAACCTCCTGCCTGTGGAACTGCGTCTCCAGACGGAGTTGTTGCCCTTTAGAAAAGAACTAAAAACCTGGCTGGCGGGCCAAGTTTGGGGTGCAGGTGGAGGGGTGGCTTCCGTTGGGTGGTTAATATAGGGGAGGATGCCTACCCCACGGTTTCTTCAGTTCCTGCACCCCTCTCTTTTTAGGGGTGGGTTCTTATTGCTGGTTTTATCTGTTTTATTTGTTTTTATATGTTTTTACCCATTGTTGTGAACCGCCCGGAGTCGGCTTTGGCTGAGTGGGCGGTATAGAAATTTGACAATAAAATAAAAAATAAATAAAATCATCCGTCTCAGTTTTATTGAATACTTCATCTAATTCAGGGATTCTCAACCTGTGGCCCACGGCACCATTTCATGTGCCCCACCCCCACCGCCTCTATACCAGAAAGTGGTGTGTGGTGTTGTTGTTCAGTCGCACAGTTGATTCCGACCCTTTGCGACCCCATGGACCATTTTCCTCCAGGCTCCTCTGTCCTCCACCATTCTCCTCAGCCCACCAAGCTCTGTGCCCATTGTGTCCACAATACCATCTATCAATCTCATCTTTGGACGCCCCCTTCTTCTCTTGCCCTCAACCTTTCCCAGCATCAAGGCCTTCTCAAGTGAGTCCTCCCTTCTCATTTGATGTCCAAAGTACTTTAGCTTCATCTTCACTATTTGTCCCTCCAATGAACAGTCAGGATTGATTTCTTCCAGTATTGACCTATTTGTTCTCTTTGCTGTCCAAGGGACTCTCAGGACTCTCCTCCAACACCACATCTCAAAGGCATCTATTCTTCTGCGCTCAGCCTTCCTAATGGTCCAGCTCTCACACCCATACATTACCACTGGGAATACCATTGCTTTGACTATGCGAATTTTTGTTTTCAAGGTGATGTCTCTGCTTTTCACTATATTCCCCAGGTTTCTCATCGCTTGTCTCCCCATAATCAGTCGTCTTTTTATTTCATGGCTACAGTCACCATCTGCAGTGATCTTAGATCCCAGGAAAGTAAAATCTGTCACTGCTTCTACTTCTTCCCCATCTATTTTCCAGGGACTGACTGGTCCTGTTGCCATTATCTTGGTTTTCTTGATATTAAGTCTCAAGCCAGCTTTTGCACTCTCCTTCTTCAATCCAATCAAGAGGTTCTTTAGGTCTTCCTCACTTTCTGCCATTAGGGTGGTATCATCTGCATATCTCAAATTGTTGATGTTTCTCCCAGCAATTTTGATCCCAAATTGTGATTCCTCCATCCCTGCATTGCGCATTATGTGCTCTGTGTATAGATTGAATAAGCAGGGTGATAAAATGCAGCCTTGTCTTACTCCTTTTCCTATTCCAAACCACTCTGTCTTTCCGTGTTCTGTCCTAACTGTTGCTTCTTGGTTCGTGTACAGATTTCTCATGAGGCATATGAGGTGTTCTGGTATTCCCATCTCTTTAATTACTTGCCACATTTTGTTGTGGTCCACAGTCAAAAGCCTTGGTGTAGTTGATAAAACAAAAGTAGACTTGTTTCTGGTATTCTTTTGTTTTCTCCATGATCCAACATATGTTGGCAATGTGGTCTCTAGTCCCCCTGCCTCTTCTGAAACCAGCCTGCACCTCTGGTAGTTCTCTCTCCACGTGCTGCTGAAGTCTATCCTGTATTATCTTGAGCATCACCTTGCTGGCATGTGGGATGAGCGCAATTGTTTGGTAATTTGAGCATTCTTTGGCATTGCCTTTTTTTGGGATTGGAACGTACACTGGTCTTTTCCAGTCCTGTGGCCACTGTTTTGTTTTCCAAATTTGCTGGCATATTGAATGCAGTAGTTTGATTCCATCATCTTTTAGGACTTTGAAAAATTCAACTGGGATACCATCATTTCCACTAGCTTTGTTGTTTGCAGTGCTTTTTAGGGCCTTTCTGACTTCACTCTCCAGAATGTCTGGTTCAAGTTCAAATTTCTCATTATTGTTATTAACAGGAGTGTTGAGGTCCTTTTTTAGAGTTCCTCTGTGTACTCTTGCCATCTTTTTTTGATCTCTTCTGCTTCAGCTAACTCCTTTCCATCTTTGTCCCTTATCATGGTCAATTTTGCTTTAAATGTTCCCTTGATTTCCCCATTTTTTTTGAAAAGATCTCTAGTCCTGCCTCTTTTGTTGTTTTCCTCCATTTCTTTGCACTGTTCGTTCAGGTAGTTTTCCTTATCTCTCCTTGCTTTCCTTTGAAATTCTGTATTCAGGTGGTTGTATTTTTTGCTTTCTCCTTGGACTTTTGCATTCCTTCTTTCCTCTGCTATTTTAAGGGCCTCATCAGACAACCACTTTGCTTTCTTACTTTTCTTTTCTGTGGTGTAGGAAGGGCAAAATGGCATTCTGGCCCCCAAAGCTGTCTGAGGGAGTGTGACCCGACCCCCGGCTTTAAAAGGTTGAGAACTCCTGATCTAATTGTTTGTGAAGTCAGGGAGTGTAATATTTTTATACATCATGTAGATCTTTGCTAATGTGATACATCACTTAACTTAAACCGATTGAAACCACAGCTGTGATTACATCATGGTCAGCATTGTAATGTTATTGATATTGAGGTCCTCTGAGTGATTCTTTACTGGTTTTCCTCTTTCTTTGAGCTGATGCAAAACTAGCTGCAGCATGGTTTCTGTTTTCTTAACTGGCTTCCTGGCTAGTATTGTAATCTTAAGGACAAAATAATAGAGTATCCAAAGAACAAAGACAATAATTAGAATAACTCCATTTGCATTTTGGGGTGGGGGGTGGTCCCCCTCTTGAGTTGGAGGTGGTCCCCATGCTGGTTTGGTCCCAGTTGCTCACAATGCACATCTTTTGAGCCTCAGTAAGGGGGTTCAGCTTCTTGGGTAAGCTCCCATATATGCCATTCCCAGTGCCTGTGGCTGCTTTTGGTGTAAACATCCAGGATGTTAAAAGGGCTAATGAGTCCCTTCAGCATATAGGACTGTGATGGCAAACCTTGGTACTCTTGGTGTTCTTGGACTTCAATTCCCAGAAGCTCAAGTCAGCACTCCTGTTGATCAGGGCTTCTGGTAATTGAAGTAAAAGAACAGCTGGAGTGCCAAGGTTCGCCATCACTAATATAGGATATTGAACACTTTCCCTTCGCTTGTTCTTATCCTTCTAGATTTTGGAAAAAAATCTGACATCTTCGATATACAGAGCAGTGATGGCCAACTTTGGCACTGCAGCTGTTCTTGGACTTCAATTCCCAGAAGCCCAAGTCAGCTCCCCTGCTGATCAGGGCTTCTGGGAATTGAAGTTCAAGAACAGCTGGAGTGCCAAGGTTCGCTATCACTGACATAGAGCCATAAAATCTGCTAAAAGGTTAAAATGATTTATAAAATTGAATTTTTTGTTTATAACTTTCCACCATTCCATGATGGATCGGAAAGTTACAAAACCCATACTAGTTAAATGTGTAAAATCACCCGGTGTAACATGTTGCTAAATATCTGGTTCAAGACTGCTTGGAAGCATAGTCATTTATTCCAAAAGGAGCGTAGACATCTCTGCAGCATTAAGTACTGGCGCACCCTTGGAAGATATTTGCAGGATTGCCACATGAAATTCTAAATTTACTTTTGCCAGGCATTGTCCTTTGAGTCTTTTTGCCTCAGCAGAAGTTGCCTTTGGGCACAGAGTTGGCAGTAGCCAACTGTCGACCTTTCCTAGCTGACAACAGCAGGTTTGGGGGTGATAGGCAATTTTCTCTTAATCTCTTCCTTGGGACTTTGGCTTTGGCAAAGCCCATCTGTTCAGGATGTCCTCCACTATAGGCAAAAGAAACATTGGGCTTACACGATACATTTAATTTCCTGTAGAGGACACCCAGTTCTTTTCTCGCTTTTTGTATTTTGGTTGTGGTCCATTTTTACCTAAGAGATTTTTCTTTCTGAGTTCTCTATTTTATTTCTATTTATTTTATTTCTACTGGGCAAGAAACTGTCTCTTTGAGGTTGCCTCCTCTTGAGGAAGCCCTAGAGAGCTCTGATTGGTCGTGCATTTCATGCCTATCAAAAGCAAATAGGAGACACAAAACTGCCTGTTCAGAATTTTTTTATTTATATTCAAATTGTTGAATGTTGTCCCGAGTACCGAAAACAAATGACAGCAAGTTCAATGCTTTTCTATCTCTCTTTTACATCATCAGGCAAATATTTGAGGGCTTCCTTAACTATTGCTCCAGCAATCTCATGAGAGCACATGATCCAGGCCCCTTACTGAAACTAATTAGATAGAAGTCTAATCAATGTCTTGTTAGGAGATGACCTCAAAGTTGTGCAATTTATACTTTGAGTTCTGTGATGGAATAAAGGAATGATCTGATATATTTTTAAAAATCGTGACTACAGAAGAACTACCTTAATGTTGACAATGAAGTAATTGAAATACAGATTTTGGACCAATCATAAATCCAAATGTTTCTCTTTTTTTTACTTGAACGCACACATCTTTATTCCAATGGAAACAGTATGACTGATCATATGTATATCAATTATTTAAACAATAAATAAATTCCACTAAGCAAATATGCAATGTTGAAGTTATGCAGTATAATGTAAACATAAATCTTAATTACTTCATATTCTAATACATTAGCTGCAATAAGGTTCAAATAATGGAATACTGTACTCTGAAGGAACGATTGTCTGAAATAGTTC
Organism: Bradypodion pumilum; assembly: GCA_035047305.1. NCBI lineage: Eukaryota > Metazoa > Chordata > Lepidosauria > Squamata > Chamaeleonidae > Bradypodion > Bradypodion pumilum. The sequence goes on along the minus strand of JAWDJD010000005.1, from coordinate 198,366,356 downwards.
TAGGAAAAACTTAATCAGCTTAATGGGTCACATGGTGTCAGTAATGCTCCACAAACCTCTTGTTCATTGATTTCTGTAAGAATTGAACAAAATAATATTCTGGAAGAAAAATAATTTTAAACATTGAAAAATGTTATGATGATAGTATACAATTGATTCTTTCAAGTATATTCCCATTATAACCTCTAACAATGATTACAATATATAATCTTGCTGCAGGTTTCTTAACTGCCTGAATGTCAAGGGTGTTAATCATTGCATATGGAACAGAATTTAAATATTAGCAAGGATATCAATATAAGCTTAATTGACTTGTAGTGTGCAAAACGGGGGGTTGCAACCTACAGTTTATGGGCCGGATCTGGCCTGTGTGCCAAATAATCTGGCCCCCAACCTTGCTCCAGCTGCTGCTGCTACCAGAACCATCTGTGGACTCATTTATGGCTGTCGTAAACGTGCTTACGACAGCCATAAATGAGTCTGTGGCCATCATAAATGCGTTTACGACAGCCGTAAATGAGTTGCCAGCCATCGTAAATGCATTTACAACAGCCACGGACAGGTTTTATAGCAGCATTTACGGCAGAGGGAACCATCAGTCTGGCCTGCTCAGCTGTCTGAGGGGGCATGATTAGGCCAGTGGCTGAAAAACGTTGAGAACCCCTGGTGTAAAATGAGAATGAATTTTTTTTAAGCTCCCTCAGTGATGGATATTCTAAGTGTTTATACTGTCTCAGTGAGGACATCACACAATCTTTCCAGCATTGTCTTAACTTTACAAAGGTTGTGATTAAGAACCTGTAATCTCATTTAAAATTTTACATTTGAGAAAAATCCCTTCAGGTGGTTCCAGCATTAAAACACCTTCCAAATAAACCATTACGCAAGCCTTTATTCGGAACCAGCCAGAGTCAACCAAGATACTCAGACACCAGTGAATGCTGAAAACCTACAGGTACAATTACCACCTCTCACTACTGAGATGCTCAGATACTAGCAAAGGCTGAGAACATCAGTAGTGATTAACACAGGATTCTGATTTTGCCGAGGGGTCTGTAAAAGTCTATAGAATTTTTAGAGAATATATTCAAGAGTCAGACCTTCTGACTTGGCAAGACTTTCTATACTTAACTCACCTAATACCATCCATAACAGCCTTTTTTGCATTCCTTATGCTATCTCAGAGCTCTACCATGATAGTATTCCAGTACTGTTTTCCAGGGCTGGACTATTTTTCTTCCTTTCAGCTATGGGCTTAGGTAGGCCCAAGACCCATGATGGTGAACCTTGGCACTCCAGGTGTTCTTGGACTTCAATTGCCAGAAGCCCAAGTCAGCATTCCTATTGAACATGGCCTCTGGGAATTGAAGTTCAAGAATAGCTGGAGTGCCAAGGTTTGCCATCATTGCCTTAGGCCAACTGGCATCTCAGCTGGAGAGCATCCTGTCCCGCTCAATTTAACAACTCTCATGCATTTGATAATACATTATTTGTATGCTTCATTTGTTTCTATCACTTATGATATATTTTTGCTTGCATGTTTCTCATTATATTATTCTTCAACACAATGTTTGTTGAATAAACCTTGATATACCTTTTTCTTTTTTAAAAAAATCTACTTTAAACTAGAATGTTAAGACACTTCTGGTTATGTAAGTCAATACTGCCATCTGTAGAAGTGAATATGTTTTTGTACCATTTGGCCTTGCTATTAAATGGTTAGTTGAATAGAAAGCCCATGGAAGCAACCTCTAGGAACCTCTATTGACTTCTTATAACATCAATATATGTCTCGCCAGACATCCCACTACAGCAACAGAGTAGACTGTACAGCCAGTGACTCAACACTGAGTGTTGGGTGGTGGTAAATAATATAACTCCCTAAAGGGGCCAATGGCTAAGGATGGATGAGTCCCTTTGGGTGGGGTGATGGTCCCCCTCAGTGGAGTAAATGCCACTGGAAACCATCACAGTTGACCCAACAGCAAAATGAGTGGAGGAGGAAACATTTCACTATTCTGATTCCCTACGGTCATGGAGGCGGAAGAGGCCATGTCAGATGGACTGGTTGTGAAGGCGTGCCTTGTTAATATCCTCAAGGTTGCGACAGTCCATTGCAGTCCCAGTGTTAAATCCTGCATATCTCATTTCATAACATCAATCTAAGCCAAATACGTTAAACCGATTGTTATTTAAATTAGGACTGATTTGTCCCCCCCCCAACTGTTTAGATTTTTAAAATATATCACACAAATATTTCCTCAAAAGTGCACTGATCACAAACACAATATTGTGTGTAGCAACAAAAGGAGAATCTTTAGTATCTCGCCTTCTAGGATAGTAAAATGTCGTAAAATGTTCAACAGTGTATATCAAGACAGAAGATCGTAGCAGCTAAATATATTTCTCTAAGCAATTGTTGTAGGAACACATTTCTGGGTTGAGTAAATTAAAATTGACATAATCTATTGACTCCACTTTGCCGCTCTGCTACCATGTGGAACAGACTATGAAAGTACAAATTCAGTTTTATTTTGCTCAACACACTCACGCAAAGCCACCTCCCCGCCGCAGCGGAGTTCACCCGGGGGAGACGGAGGCGGGGAGGAGAGAACCCCAAAACGAAAGGTCTCTCCAGTGGCCCCCAAAAGCCGCCTCTCCTCCACCGCCATTTCCTTTGTGTTACCCCCACTGCTGTTTCAAGAGTTAACATGAAACAGCGCAGGGGGTAATACAAAGGCGGCAGCCAGCGATCCGCCAGGGAGAGCGCCTTCCCTGACGAATTGTTGGCTGCCGTGTTTGCATTTCCCCCTCAACTGTAACAACCTTCGAAATAGTTGAGGGGGAAATGCCTAAGGCGACAGCCAGCGATCCGTCAGGAGAGGCGCTCTCCCTGCTGGATCGCTGGCTGCCTCCTTTGTATTACCCCCACCACTGTTTCGAGAGCTAACACAAAACAGCAGAGGAGGTATTATAAAGGCGGCAGCCAGCGATCTGCCAGGGAGAGTGCCTCCCCATACGAATCGCTGGTTGCCGCCTTAGGCATTTCCCCCTTAGGCGGCACGGAAGGGGTGGCAGGCAGACCATTCCCTCAGCCCGGGCTGTCTGCGTCGGAAAGGCAGGCAGGGCCCCGGTCGTTTTTTTACGCGCGTGCTGGCTGACCCACCTTCTCCGTGCTCGCGTCCTCCTGCCTGATTGGCTGAGGGGTGGTGTGGCAGACACTGGGAAGCGTAGGTTTTTTTGTTCTGATTCATGGGTGCTGGCCCCACTTTCAGCTTCCGGACCCTTGCGGGAGTGATATTCAGGACTTAAGGTAAGTGTGGCCGGCTCATTACAGGATTGGCTGGACGTGTGCGGACACGCATTCCGGACACACACGGCCACATCCCATTCTTATAGGTAAAGAGCTGTATAGGAATGTCAAAACATCTTGTATTTCATAATTTTTCCACCATATATCTAGCTCTCCAAAGAACAATGGGAAAAAAACATACAAGTGTCTGAAACCCATATAATTTTAGGCTTTATTTAAAAATAGAATACAATCGGGATTCTAAATATACAGAATGTATTAAAATTCACAAAAAGTACTATCATTATTTGATTAATAAACTGATATGATTTGTTAAAAGGAAACATTTTTGGTGAATGCTAATCTGGTTCTTTTACACTCTGATTTTGGAGCTTTTAGGCTACAGAAACTATCGTTCTCCTTTGTTCTCAAATATTGCAACAACAACTTCCAAAATGTTGGTAGGTAGTGAGGAAGGTTATTATGGATACAGCATTGTAAGGATTAATTTTCAAGCACTGAAAAATATAGTAAATTATGTTAAATGCTATGGCTCTACCAAAAACCATCCTTAGATGCAATGATGATTTAGTGTGCTTCTGCTATACACTATGATTCAATTTAGGTATTCAATTTATTTTCAGTTAGAACTGCTGAAAACAACATAGTCTTATGAACTTTACTTGGCAAAATTATAGGGTGGCCAGTGAAGTGCACTTCTGAAAGGAATCCAGAAGTATGTATCAGTACTATTTAGATGAGGCTGAATTTTACTGGACTCTAGCTCCCATCATCCTTCAGCTATAGCCAATAGCAGCTGCAAATGCAATACATCATCATCAGAATGGCCCCAAGTTGCCTACTTGTTCAGTAAAGTAAAAATTAAACCAAGCTTTGATATCCTATAGGTTAAACAAGTCAGACTCAGAATAACTGTACTGTACAGTATTTGTTTTTCCTTTGGAGTACTGTATTCTTCTTTGTCCTGTGTATCCATGTTTAAGGAAAATGCTATAGAGAAAGATGGCATTGATCATTTTACATGAAGCTAGTTTCACTCTTTAATTCTTTTTTGGTGTTCCTTTAGATTGTGTTCTGGGAAATGAACAGACTACGGACATTTTGTACAATTTATTATACAGATTTATGTAAAATGCTTAATGTTACCCTTTTCTTAGTATTCCCTCCCAAAAATCCAAGAAATACCTTCCTTTTCCCTGAAAATGAGTATGGAGAAAATTCATTAGGAAAAAAGCCAATTAAAACAAGCATACAAAAAGGTCAAGCATTTATTGTATAGTGTTAAAAATAAAACATATCTTTACATTTGAGTGCTAGTATAATTATGAATTCACATATATACGTTCTTCTTTGCGTGGTTATTTAGGGTAGACATTAACTTTTTCAATGGAATAACCGCACATGAATAATTACAGCCAATTTAGCATGCTCTGTAATTACCTCTTGCACACTAGAAATATTTTAAGCTAGCATCTCATATGAAATCCCCACACATGATGTGCTCCTTCTACTCTCAAGGCAAGCAATGAAGAATAAAATCCAATTTATTACTGATGATCTTGGTGCAAGATAATTACAGTGCATTGTTTTCCAAACACCAGCAGCAGAACATTTGTATTAATTCTGTTCTTAGTCATTCCTAAAATGGTCCAAATTAGAAACCAAAAATATGAGCAGTAGTTTAATTGAGTACATAGTACTTCAATAGGATGTGTCTTCATACAGAAAGTTTCTATCGTACATGGTAGAAAAAGGCATACATTGTCCATTTTTTTTTACCCACCTGACAGAAATAATCTCAAATATTTAAAATGGTGCGTGTATTCCCTTTGATTTTGAATGGCAAATTGATTGTGGCAAAAATACTGAGAATTTTAAAGATTATTCATCATCTGCATGCTGTATATGTATGTATACACACACAAACACGAAAGGAGAAATACTTAAAATATATTGACCCTAAATTTTTTAACAAAAATGATTCACTGTTCCAGTGAGAATTATTTCCATGTGTTTTTAAGATCAAGGAAACAGCTTCTGAGAAATGAGAAGTTATTTGGAACAGAAAAAAGTCATAAGGTCTTCTTAGTTTTCTTTTCTTTTAACTGCTTAGGTTTAAACAAATAGCAGCTAATACAACATGGGCTTATTCATAACGATAAACTCTCAAACAGTAAATAATGTCTGAGTCAACTTTTCTATTCTTTGTTATTCCTTTTAAATCAGAGGTAGCATTTTCATTTATCTTTGAAAGAATGAAGCTATATGTCAAAGGAAATCTATAAACAGCAATTCAGTGGAAAGTATCACATTTTCCCACCTCTGTGCAGTGAGTAACATGTTATGATTGTCCAAATAAATGTATTTTGCATTCGTGCCTTGTTGTTCTACAGTACCAAAATAATACACCTACATTTCACTCAGAAGATTGCCAAGGCATGTTATTCATCATTGTCTGCAGGAGAAAGAAGATTTAGAAACATTTAGTATTAACAAGGAATTTAAATAATATTCAGCTTTTAAAAAGACTGGGCAAAAATTGATGATGCTTTACTGAAAGTGCATTGTAAGAATACTGCACATTAGTTTAATAGTAAACCTCTCTCATTTTCATACTTTAGATGAAGCCTGATTAGTTTAACCTTCCATTACTGATATGTTCTTCTGTTAAAAACATCAAAGATTAAATTATACTTAATGTGAAGAACAGCCTTGCTAGTATTTCAGCAGCACTCAGTGAAAGTTCAGGAACCACCACAATGTATGAACAGCCACACATTTCTAACATACTTTTACCTGCAATAATTGTACATCTCCTTTCTAGCAGTTAACTGAAATTTGGCCATTGGTAGGACACATGTGAACATGTTAGCACCATCACAAAATGGGATCCTGTTCTGTCCTGAAATTTGTCAAGGCACATAAACTGTAAATATATTGGTCTTTATCAGTGTTACATTGGAGGGGACAACCACTAATGCAAATAACAGTTTTCAAACACTTTACCTTCCTGATAAGCTCCATCTGCCATGACTAAATGGAGAATTTTTGCATACTGATGCTTGTGTTCATTTCCTAAAATATTCTGAACTATTGTTGAACAGATATCAATGTTCTCATCTTCATCTTCATGTATAGCCTATGACAAAATGCATAGTAATGTATTATTCAAAATAATAAAGAATGATAAAGAATGGTATGTAACTGCTGATTCTTATTTGAGATCACATTTTTCTGTTGAACTAATGCCCTATAAAAGCAAAGTGATTTAAATTCTGGGGGGAAATGTAGAATTCCTGTTTTACAATAATGGTTCCTTTTTTATAGAATACGATGTGTTTTTTAAAAAAATATTTAAAAAATTGTACAAACCTTTATTTTGTTGTAAACTTCAATAAATTTTTCAAAACCTATTTCTTGCTCTAGTTCACATCTCAGCTCTTCCAAATGACAGAAGATGCTATCACACTCTAGACATTCACTAGCATTATCACCATCACTGTCATCTGCAAATGAAATATAGGACATTTTTAAATTTCCTCAGCTTTGGAATAATGCATATTCTTCCTTTGTTATCAATGCATATCTGATGTGATCATATTAACAGCCCAGTTCATTTTCAACTTTTTTGTTGTGCGTTCACATTTATGCTTGTACCCAGTGGACTGCAGTGGCTCAAGTAGTTAAGACGCTGAACTTGACAACTGGAAGCTTGAGTAGCGCACGACAGAACGAGCTCCCGTCTCTGTCCCAGCTCCTGCCAACCTAGCAGTTTGAAAGCAAGAAATTGCAAGTAGATAAATAAATGCCACTTTGGTGGGAAGGTAAACCGTTCCATTCAGTCCGGTGTCAAAGCATGCCTGTCACATGTCCACGGAAACATCTGCAGATGCAGACAGCGCTGGCTCTTTGGCTGTAAAGAGATGAGCACTGAACCCTAGAGTCAGATATCACTGGCTTTCCAGCAAAGGCAACCTTTACCTTTACTACCCAGTGTAGCATCATGGACAGAATGACAAACTCACAGAAAGAATGGAACTGGTAAAGCCACTCCTTAAATACCTCACCTACCTTGAAAGTCTATTCAGGTCACTATAAATCAGCTCCAACTTGACAGCACATAACTAACTTATAATATAGGTACATGTCGTCGGGCCATGGCTTTTCATATTGGAAACAGTCTTCAAATATAGCACTAGGCAGCTAGGGAAGCAGCCCTCTTTGTCATCCTAACTATGGCTCTGGAGGGTTTCCCAATGCGGTAGAAAAGGCTCGGGAAATATACTCATGCCTGTAGCAGGGAAAGGAGATCTCTCCTCCTTGTTCCACTGATGGAAGGGGATCGGTGAAATTATCACCTTGGATTCTGGCTAATGCATTCTGAGAAGCTACTAGTCAGAGCAAATTCCAGTCATTTCAGAACCATGGTACTTTCAAAGAGAACTAAAGGCATGAAGCTGACCCCCAATGCATTTGCAGCTATTTTTGACAAGCAGAACTGAAATAAAGTAACTGCTGACTCACATCAAACACCCTTAAGAACATAAGAACAGCCTTGCTGGAACAGGTCACAGCCCATCCAGTCCAGCATTCTGTCTCACACAGTGGCTCACCATTTGCTTCAGAGTATTCCCAAGCAGATGCCTTCACCTGCTTAGCATTCCCTGGAAATGGCATTGAGAGATATCCTGCCTATCTCTCCAACCCGGAGGTTGTCCTTAGGTGTCCATAATTATAGCCATTGATACCCTTGTCCTTCATGAACTTGTCTAATCCTTTCTTAAAGCTGCCACTTCTTCTGGCAGGGAGATCCATAGACCAGTGATCCTCTGGGTGAAAAAGTACTTTCTCTTATTTGTTTGAGAACTAGTACCCAAATGTTTCATGGAGTGCCCCCTAGTTCTAGTGTTGTGCGATAGAGAAAACAGTTTTTCCTTATCTACTTTGTCCACACTGTGCATGATTTTATAAACTTCAATCAGGTCACCTCTTAGACGCCATCGTTCAAGAGTGAAGAGGCCCAACCGTTGCAGCCTCAGATGGTAAGGAAGGTGTTCCAGTCCCCGAATCATTCTGGTTGCACTTTTTCCAGCTCCATAATAGACTTCTGGAGGTATGGCGACCAGAACTGTACACAGTATTCCAAATGGGGCCTCACCATAGATTTATAGAGGCAAAATGACACTTGCTGACTTATTATCTATAACCTTCCTAATGATCCCTAGCATTGAGTTTGCTTTTTTCACTGCTGAGGCACACTGGGTTGACACCTTCATTGAGCTGTCCACCAGGACACCAAGGTCCCTTTCCTGGTTTGTTGCAGAGAGTTCAGACCCCATCAGTTTATAAATGTAATTGGGGTTTTTTGCCCCAACATGCATCACTCTGCACTTACTAGTGTTGAAGCTCATTTGCCACTGTTTTGCCCACTCCCCCAGTGTCAAGAGATCCCTCTGGAGCTCCTCACAATCTCTCACAGTTTTTACTACCCTGTATAATTTAGTATTGTCAGCAAATTTGGCTACCTTGCTATTTGGCTACCCTTGTGATTCTTTATGTTCACTGCAACCTATCCTAGACAGCCATATGTTTTCCATATAACAAAACGAGCATGTTAGGCTAGAAGAAATAGAAATGGGAGGAATTGGGAAAGGTTATAGTGTTGCAAATTTCTACAACCGGATTCATGTGTGCTGGCGGCGGTAGCACCAGATCTTTACCACTTAGTTGTTATCAAGCTTAAAGGTAAAGGCCGCACTTGCTCAAAAGCCAGTCATATCCAACTCTAGGGTTCAGTGCTCATCTGTTTATAGCTAAAGAGCCATCGCTGTCTGCCTCTGCAGACCTTTCTCTGGACATGTGGCAGGCATGACTAGACATCGAAGTGAACGAAACGCTGTTTACCTTCCCACCGAAGTGGTCCCTATTTATCTACTTGCAATTTCTTGCTTTCGAACTGTTAGACTGGCAGGAGCTGGGACAGAGATGGAAGCTCACTCCGTCGTGCACAGCACTCCGGTTTCAAACTGCCGACCTACTGGTTGTGCCGGTAGGCTTAGGCCTACCTAAAATTATGTCGACAAAATTTGGTGACACAGCATTCCAGGATAGTTAACCTTTTGGTACAATTTAGAAGCAAAAATAATATTCATGCCTCTCATTAATTTCTATAGAAAACCAGAATGATTTAGTCTACAATAGGCTTACAGTACATTTGTTTGCTTCATAAAATAAGGAAAAGGTTAGAAAGGTTAGTATGTAGATCTTTCAGCAGCCTTCCATACACTGCACAAATTGGTTATTGCTATCTTAACAATTCAGTAGGGAATCTGATAAAGACACCCTGTAGAATGCTGTACTGTGCATGTTTAAAAGCAGTTAAAACACTGGGGAGTATACAGCTTCTAAAGATAAGGAGACAGGTGCAAAATGAGGATGTAATAAATACTCACGAGGGGCTGGCTAAGATGGCCGCTGTGTAACATCTAGTTTCCGACGCTCGCGCTTAACAAAGTGGTAAACAATGGAAAGGAGCAGAACAGAAAAAATTTAAAGTGGCAAAGCCTAAAGATAAGATCCTTGCCTGTCTCCGTGGAAAGTCTGGTGAGCTTTTGGGGCTGGCTGATCGAAGTTCGAGTGACTCTCTGGCGGTGGAAGCTACGGCGGCAGTCGTGGCTTTTCTGCTGGAGCTGTGGAACGGGATCAGCAAGATTGTGGAGAAGGCGTTTGGAATCGGTTTTGAAAGGGGCAAGAGGAGCCTGAGTGCGAAGTAATTTGCATGTAAGTGCCTGTGGGGAGCTACATTCTCAGTTGCAAGCTATAAAATTAGTTGGGATTTTTCTTTTAAAGAAAAAAAAGGAGAGCTGAGTCTTTGAAATGGAAAAGCTGGAGGCTTGAAATGGCGACGGTCTGGGAAAACGAAAGTGACTGTGCAAGGGTTGTGATTTTTTTCTATACTCTAGAGGACCGCGCCACGTTTTGATATCAACAAAGGTGGATTAATTTTTGTTTTTATTTTTCTCTCTCTCATCTCCGGGCTGGAATATTGGAGAAACTGTGGGAGTTTTTTTTTTTTTTTCTCTTTTCTTTTGCTTAAGCTGCTTGCTCCTTACAGGAAGAGGGGGAAGAGGGGGGGCCTCTTCTCACTTAAAAGTTAAGGCACTCGCTGAAGAATGATGCTATAAATACCCATCTCAAAGGAAGGAATGTATGGCTTTGATTGCTGGTTTCTTTACCGTGTGGATTGAGGAACATCTTGCTCATCACCCCAAATCCTCAGAAGCTGGATTTTTCTTTTCCTCCTGAGCCCCCCCCCCCCCTCAACAACTGGGCTAACTGTTTCTCTGAAGCCTTCTTTTTTCTGTGGCTGGAAGACGTTTGTTTGGTCCGCTGGCTTTGGGGGAAAGGATCTGTTGTGGTCAACAATTTTTTTTCTTTTATTTTTTAATCTGCCTGGTTGGAGAGTTGTTCCCTTTAGTTCTATCGTTGTGGATTACAGTATTTTGGTACCTTCTGTTGGCATAAGAACTTTCCTGCTGTAACTGTGGAACCAATGACTGCAGTGTTGTAAGCCTTACTATATTGATAAATTGTTACAGCGATCTGCAACATTGGGTTTTAAATACAGTGGATTATCATGGAAAAAGCTACAAGAGGAAAAGCGAAGGAGGAAGAGCAAGTTGTAAAGTCTAAAACGACTGGAAAAACAACAGTGGGTGAATCTGCTCAACCATCTGCTCAACCATCAGCTATATCTGCAGTACCAATGGACCAGACGCAACTTATGGTGGAAATGGGCAAATTGATGCAAAAATTTGAGAAAAGTGAGGCTTTAAGGGTGAAAGATAGAAGTGAAATAATTAAAGGGCAAGAAAAGATGATGTCAACATTGAATGATTATACAAAAAAAATGGATTTAAATTTGAGCAAATTTGCGGGAATGCTGAAAGTGGTTCAAATTGAGGTGGATACTGTAAAGAGTGAAGTAAAAGGGACCCAGGAGGTGGTGCGGGACTGTAAGCTAAAAATGTTGGAACAAGAAATGAGGATTGATGCTGTGGAAGATTTGATGAGAAAGCAGAATATTCTGATCCGTCTGGTACCGGAACGGACTCCGGATTTGTTAAGAGAGAGGGTGGTTCAATGGTTAAATGGTCTAAAAATGGGGAAGGAATTTGTTCAGGAGGATTTAGGAAGTGTGTTCCGGGTGGGTCCAAGAAGAGGGAGAATGGCACAAAGAAATGTGCTGGTTAAATTTGCAAACTGGGCAGATAAACTAAAAGTAATGGCTCACCTGAAAAGAGCAGGTTCTGATGCGTTGAAATTTGATGGTTCAGAGGTTGAAGTCTATAATGATATTTCACTAAAAGAAAGAACTTGGAGGTATAAGATGAGGCCTGTTACTAAATTGTTGAGGAGTAAAAATATAAGGTATAATTGGAGATCTCCACAACAATTGCGCTTCTTTTATGAAAAAAGAATGCAAGTTATTGATGAAGGCACTAACCCATTGGAATACTTGAGTGTGTTGGGATTGGTACAAGCAGATTCAGAAGAATGGAAAAATCTTAAGAAGGAAATGATGGATTCTGGAGCTTTGGGAAGGGAACAAAGGAGGGAGGAAGCTGGCGGGGCAACAGGTGGAACACCTCAGCGAGGGGAGGAGGAGGAGGAGCTGTCTTTGATTATGGTGGAAGAGGAGATAGGCAAGGAACAATGAGATCTGGATAGTAGCAAGCTTAAGTACTTAATAGAGGTAGAATGGGCAAATAGCGCATAGCGCCGGCAGTAGGGCGCGTCTTGCAGGTCCCCCCTCTCCCCTCTTTGGTTGACAGAGGCGACTTTTCGTTGGAAGGTGGGGAGATTGAAAATGTGTGTTATATGTAGTGGTATGGTGGTAGGGTTGTTGGTGGCACGCCCGATGGAGAGTTTAAAGTTAGAAGAAGAAATTGGATATGGGAAGTATTAAAATAATATCATGGAATGTGAAAGGTACAGGTTCTGTTCTCAAGAGACGGAGGTTGCAATTGGCGTTGAAAAAAGATAGACCAGATATTTTGTTTTTACAGGAGACACATCAGAAGTCAAAAGATACGAATAAACTTTTTTTAGGTTGGATGCAACACTATGAGATGGCGTTTGGAACATCCAAAGCAAGAGGGGTGGCAACTATGATTTCTAGAAAGTTAGGATTTGAAATCACAAAAAAGATTGCTGATCAGGAGGGTAGGTACTTGTTGTTAAGAGGAAAATTGGAGGATGAGGAAATCTTGTTGGTAAATATTTATGCTCCGAATGTCCACCAAACAGTGTTTCTCGAAAAAATTCGGAAAATAGTGGAGTTGGAAAATGTTGCTAAAACTATTGTGGCTGGAGATTTTAATTTGATCAGGTCAGGATTAGATTGTACAAATATAGCTAGAAGTGGAATTGGTGTGAAAGGGAAGGTGATGGATAATTGGATGAAAGTTACGGGTTTGAAGGACTCATGGAGAGAGTTTAAAGGTTTAGAAAGAGCATATTCATTTTTTTCTCACGTGCATGGGACCTATTCGAGAATAGATTATGTTTTTCTTTCGGAAAACCTAATTGGGGATATAGAAGGCACGGAAATTGGGATTATCAAGGAATCGGATCATGCTAAAGTATATTTGGAATTGAAAGTACAAAAAAATACTCAAAGAGTCAGAAATTGGAGGTACGATCCTAATTTGTTTAAAGATCAGAAAAGTAAAGAGCTAATTATGGAAAGTTGGAAAGAAAGTTGGCAATGGAACGATAATAATGAGGTTAATTTTAATGTTGTGTGGGATACCATGAAGTCGGTATTTAGGGGTGAAAGCATAAAATTGGCAAGCTTTAAATATAAAAAGAATAAAGTAGAGTACACAGAAAAAGAAAGGGAAATAAAACAATTACAGGTAGAACACGCAAATAGTAAGGATAAAAAAATTTTTTTGAAACTACAAGGACTTAAGGCAGAAGTAATGGGTAAAGATATAGACAAAGTTAAACGAGATTTGATTTATTTAAATAGGGAATATTTTGAATTTAGTAATAAGAACTCAAAATTATTAGCAAGGGCAGCTAAGGTTAAAAGGGAAAAGAGAGAAATTGGGGTGTTAGTGGATAGGCAAGGTTCAAGGTGCAATAAGAATAGCGATAAATGTAAAATAGTTAGAGAATTTTACCAGGAGCTATATGCAAAAAAAGAAATAGATAAAGAAAAACTTAAGAAGATATTGGAGAGGCAGTTAGGAAATGGGATAAAACAAGAGCATAGGGAGAAAATGGAGGAAAAAATAACTGATAAAGAGGTTAGGGGGGTAATAAGTGGATTGAAGATAGGGAAAGCCCCGGGGGATGATGGACTATCAACAGAGTTCTATAAAGAATTCAAAGAGGTAGTGGTTCCGAAATTGGTGAAATTATACAATTATATATTGGATGGAGGATCAATTCCGACCTCATGGTATAACACCACAATTGTTCTTTTGCCAAAACTTGGAAAGAACTTGGAAAGAGTGGATTCGTACAGACCAATCTCGCTTATAAACCAAGATGCGAAGATCTTCACAGCAATATTGGCTAATCGTTTAAATAGTTTTATGGGGGAATATATAGAGGTTGATCAAGTTGGGTTTTTAAAAGGACGACACATGGCGGATTTGACTAGAAGGGTATTAGATTTAATAGACAATGTCAATCAAACAAAGGAAAAAGTGGGATTACTATCATTGGATATTTTTAAGGCATTCGATTCACTGCAGTGGTCTTCAATTAAGGAAATAGTTAGAAAATATGGGTTTGGGGATAAATTTAATAGGGTTATAGATTTACTATATCAAAAAGGAAACGCTAAGGTTAGAGTGAATGAGGAGCTAACGGACCTGGTAAAGCTAGAGGCGGGCACTAGGCAGGGTTGTCCTTTATCCCCTATCTTGTTCATAATGGCAATGGAGATTTTAGCTAAAAGTATAAGGGAAGACTCAAATATAGAAGGGATTATGGGTAATAAAGTGAGTATGTATGCAGACGATACATTGCTTATGGTGAAGCACCCGGAACAGGTAATGGATAGGATTAAAGATCATTTACAAATATTTCAAGCTATAACTGGATTAAAGATAAATTGGGACAAGTCTGAATTGATGTTGTGTAATTTGAAAGTGAGCGAGATGGGTAGGATGGTGTCGACACTTAATATACAAGTTAAAGAGAAGCTGAAGTATTTAGGGATAATTATTTCAAATAAATTAGAAGATCTTAAACGATTGAACTATGACAGCTTAAGAATTGAATTTAAGAATAAAATACAAGAACTCCAGAAGTTAAAGCTGTCATGGTTCGGTAGGATTGCTATGTGTAAAATGATATTGTTACCAAAGATTAATTTTCTATTTGATACACTAGCGATCCATTTAAAAGAGAAAGAAATTAATGAGTTTCAAAAAATGTTTAATGGGTTTTGTAATGGAGGAAAAAAATCTAGGCTTCCAAAGAAACTATGGTATATGTCTCAGAAAAAAGGGGGTCTGGGTATGCCTAATTTGCTAGTATATTATCGAGCATTTCAAGTCAGGAATGTTGTGAAGATCTTGGCAAGAGAAAAGGTGATTTGGGAACAATTGGAAATGAAAGAGTACAGAAATATTGGAAATTTGATTTTCTTGGGAATGAAGGATAAGGTGAAAAGGTCAAACAATACTATGATGAAAGGTCTCATGGAGGTATGGAAGAAGGTAAAAAAAGACATGGTTCCGAATCTCTCTCCAATTTTGGAATTGACTGATATGATGTGTTTCCCAATAAAATTAGATAAAGAAAAAATCGAAATATTGGATAAAAATGGGAGGTTGTTATTGAAGGATTGGTTAAAAGCATGTGAAGTTGATGACGAGCGGAAAAAAATGTTTGAGATTTTAAATTTGAACTGGTTTCAGAAGTTAAAGGTGGATAATTGGAATAAAAAATATAAAAAAGAAATAGGGATAGATAGAGTACATACAGAATTTGAGGAATTGGTAAGGAAGATTAGAAAAGGGGAAAGCAGTACTAAAGGTCTTGTAAGCAAGCTCTATAATATATTGAATAGAGGTGCAGATCCACAGGAGGACTTGAAACGGAAGTGGGAACAAAACTTGAATATAAAAATTGGGGAGATTGAATGGAAAAACAAATGGAAAAAGAGAATTATGAGAACAATGTCTGTAAGAATTAAAGAACATAATTTCAAAATGTTGTGGCAATGGTACCTGACACCATTAAGACTTTACCAGATGGATAACAAAAGAGATAAGTTATGTTGGAGATGTAAAGAATATGACGGAACATATGAACATATGTGGTGGAGTTGCAAAAAAATAAGGGATTTTTGGGCAAGAATAGAAAATGAGTGTGATGAAATATTGGGTAAAAGTGTTAAGTTGGTGTCGGGTACCATTCTTTTAACGAATGTGGAAGGTTTGGGTTTAAATAAAGAGGAAAAAGAACTATTGGAAATTATATTGACAACAGGTAGACAATGTATAGCAAAAAATTGGAAAAACGATATAGATATACAGATTGGAGAGTGGTATAAAGAAATGTGGAGTTTAGCACTGAATGATAAATTGACCTGGGAGATTAAAGTCAAAAGAGATAATTTAAAAGAGAACAGATTTTGGAATATATGGAAACCGTTTGTGGATCACTCTATTATGGCAAGCGATAGTTCAGGACCAGTACCATCACAAAGAAGCTTCTGGAACTGAGTAAAAAATAAACTCTCCGGGCATTGTATATATACACTGGGTGATTATTATTTGTTAAAAAAGATTAGTGCTAGTACAGAAAGTTTTTTTTTTTTATCATTTTGGATATTGAAATAATGGTTTTTAATATTTGGTGGTTAAATAGCAGTTAATGAGTATAGATATTGTTATGTGCTAGCATATAGTAATGTTTGTTAACATGATATTAAGAATTTGTTAGTGTATTGTATCGTTAATGTATTGTTAAGGTTTTTTTTTCCTTTCGTTTTCTGTATGTCTATTAAAAACTCAATAAAAAAAAATTTAAAAAAAAAAAATAAATACTCACAAATCTTCTTTTCCTTGATGGAAAAACCCAAATTATTGCGAGAGGTTTTATTCTCTTACACTAGAATAAAAAGACCAGTGCCTTTTGGTCACAGCAGCATGGGCAGAAAGATGGGGTTTTGCATAAAAATATTGTACTTTGTGCAAAAAAGGCCCAAAATGTGAAAAAAAGATGCACAAAAATCTCCTTCAAAGGAAACTTCCAAAATCATCTTTTCTCAACTGTGAGAGTGAAATAAACAGATATTTATATATCTAGTGTAGTGAGCTTCAACTTGGTCTAGATTAGGTATGTTTGTGCTACTTATACTTACAAAAGAGTATAATTCCCACTTTTTACTTTTTTCAATGTGCACTTCACATAAAAATGGAACTTAGTACCAACACAAATTAGCTATTAATCAAAACTGAACATGATTTGTATTAATTAGATTAATATACAGTAACATAGTAAGTTATGCAATAAGTTAGCTGGTTAGTTGAACTTGCTTGCCCTCAGATACAAGGTACTGTACTTTATTTTGATAGGTGTTTATTCTGTCGTTTATTTTATTTAGTTGTCTGGTCTATTATGTTGCTTTTATTTGTCAGTACACTGCTCAGAGTGGGAAATATCCTAGATGGGCGGTATAAAATGTAATAAATAAATAAACAACATGTACCATTTGTAAAACTTATTTCAATAGGTTTTTTTGTCAGGTTGTGGAACTTATCCATGGTATGACAACATCTCTTGCTTTAATAGGCTCTCAAATAGAAACGACCTTTAAGGCAAAACCTTAGAGCCATCATTCTGGAGGATTAAATTCTTCGCCTGTCCAGAAATATACCTGAATGCCATTCTTCATTAAGGGCACTTTCACTGCTATGATTGTTGTCATCCTCCTCCACCTCTGCACCATTTGCCAAGCATTCAGCTTTTAAAGTTGCATCTTCCTCTTCACTGAATTCGTCTCCGGGTTGTTCTCTGAGTAATTGCTCCATTGAAGCTTGAAGTTCCTGCAAATCTGTATCTGGCTCCCCAAACATACTACAAGACAAAAGGTTTGCATGCCATTATCTTACATAAGTGGTGTTTTTTTTTTAAAAAGAGCAAATTAAAATGATACCTCATGTTTTTAGCAACACTAAAAACACTTTTGACTAAAGACAACCAAAAGATGAGCTGAGTATTAATCATATTGTGTGGATACTGTAGAAAAAACACTGTAAGAAATATGTTGATGTCTGATCATGCCTACTGCAAGAATTTCCCTCTCTGTCTCTGCTACACTAGCATGAAAAAAAGCTGTGGAAACATCTACACGTTGCCAATGTAACATGGGAGCAAGTCTGAAGGGAGCAGACATTACTTAAGGAACCATACCACAGAAAATAACACATAAATTAGACCTTGTTTGTATTAAGATGAATACTGAATATGATATAAGCGATTACATTTTCTTATTATCTTGGTTCCTCTTCCAGTCATCATTGTCCAAACTGAAAGAACATACAGGCAAAAACAATCAGGATATTTGCCCTGCAAAGTCATTTTAATTGGACTTTTAGCTTGTTTGGAAGGCAATGGAGAACAAAGATTGACTTCAAAAGAGACCTTTGCTTTATAGATGGGAGAGGTAAACAAATAAATTGCCTTTTAACACAACAAAAAGGGGACAAAAATGCAGCCCTCAATCACTGTTTTTTCTCCTTGACATGTACACAACTGCACAGGTCTTTTATAATAGGTGTTCACAGAATCAGAGAATCACAAAACTGGAAGGGACCCCACGGGTCAAAAAGTCCAACCCCCCCCCCCTCAAAGCAGAGAACTCACAGTTAAATCGTCCATGACAAGTGGCCATCTAATAATACTGTACTGTCATGTCAAGTTGATTCCAAGTTATGGTGATCTACTTCAGAGTATTTTAAAGGTTTAATTTTAACTGAGCCCTTCTTCTAGAGGAGGTGTGGCATTTGGGCAGCTTGCTCAAGGTTGTACATTTAACTTCTGCATCGCAGCATGACACTAGTACTGCCTTGGATCTAGACATGACATTTCTTTTGAGGCAAGTATTATATTTGCAATTTGTGCCACAATGTTACATTTTCTTAGTGCGTTCTATCAAGACCTCTAGATTCTTTTCACATGTTCTACTACTGAGTCAGTTGTTGCCCACCTTATGTTGTAATATCTTTTTTCCCGCCTAGATGCAGAATTTATTTTTTTCACTTGTCAAAACTTATTTTTTTTGTTTGGGCCCAGTTATCCAACTTGCTTAGGTCATCTTGAATTATGTCTTCTGAAGAATTAGCTAGCTCTCTTAGTTTGGTGTCATATGTAATTCTGATGAGCCCTGGTAGCACAGTGGTTAAACCAAAAGGTTGTGAGTTTGATCCTGACCAGGGATCAAGGTTGACTCAGCCTTCCACCCTTCTGAGGTCAGTAAAATGAGTACCCACATGTTGGGGGTAAAATGCTAATTAACTTGTGAAACACCTAGAGAGTGCACTGAGTGCTGTGGGGCGGTAAAAGTATAAAGTTGGGTTTCACTTACCAGTGATAACTTTCGTTCTTCAAGTATATAGTTTGTGAATACACACTATTGGGTTATGCGCCTGCACAGAACATCTATTGGAGGCTTTAAAGCTGATTGGTCAAAGGTTTTGGCAGTAAGACTGCCCACCGTACCGCCAACCCTTAGGTGCCAGTTCGCCATTTTACCTCAGTTCCATACTTAAGCTAAGCATAGGATAAACCAAATGATCTCATCCGTGCTGCTCAAGAGGGGAGGCAGGGTGGGTAGTGTGTATTCACAAACTATATACTAGAAGAACAAAAGTTATCACTGGTAAGTGAAACCCAACTTTCTCCTTCGTATCGTTTGTGAATCCCCACTATTGGGAGATTAGCAAGCTCACACTTACTTGGTCGGTGGGCAGTCGAATGAGTTGAATCCATGATGAAGTACGTCAGTCAGGTAGGATGGATCCTCATGGACGAGGCGCCTAGAGCCCTCTGGCAAGGATGACATGACCAAGTCTGGCATCCGCAGTGGCTCTGGTGTGCATCCTGTAGTGTTGGACAAATGTGGAAGGCCTGGACCAGGTGGCAGCCTTACAGATGTCCTCGAGCAGGGTGCCCTCCAAAAAGGCAGTGGAGGTAGCAACCACCCTGGTAGAATGTGCCCTGACATGTGGAGGAGGTGGCAAAGAGGCAGACTCGTAAGCCAGGTAGATGGTTGATGTAATCCATTTGGAGAACCTCTGGGAAGAGATGGGTTCACCTTTAGACTTTCCCCCATAGGCAACAAACAGATGCTGTGACTTATGGAACTCACGGGTCCTGCTGATGTAAAACAATAAAGCACGTTTCACATCAAGCATGTGCCAAGTCCTTTCTTGAGCATTACTGGGGTTGGGAAAGAAAGTTGGTAAAGATATAGTCGGAGCCATGTGAAATTGGGAGACTATCTTTGGTAAGAGCACCATGCGGTCATTGTAGAATTTGATAAACGGAGCATCCGCCCGCAAAGCAACCAGTTCACCAGCTCGTTTAGCAGACGTGATGGCCACAAGAAACGCAGTCTTCCAGGTGAGGAGACGAATGTCTGCAGTGGCCATCAGCTCGAAAGGAGTCCTAGTGAGGGCATTGAAGATGGTAGATAAAGACCATTGCGCAGGTGGAGTCTTAAAAGGAGGGAAAGCATTTCGCAGACCCTTGAGAAAACACTTTACCGTTTGGTCGCGGAAGGCACCAGAAGCAGGTGATCCAGCTGGAGAATGGGCTACTACTGCTGCCAGATGGACCCTGATGGAAGTAATGCTGAGACCTGACTCCGCCAAATGGAGGAGGTATGCCATGACGTGTTACAGACCAATGTTGAGTGGAGGCACCTGTTGAGTATCCAGGAAGGCACAAAATCGCCTGTACTTGGAGGCATAGGACTTCCTCGTAGAGGGGCGCCATGCTAGTTCCAAGATCCTGGACAATCTGGAATTATCCTCCACGCGGTGAGGTGGAGACTGGGCAAGTCCGAGTGGTGAAGTTGTCCCTGCTCCATTTGTAGAAGAGTCGGAGAGTCCGGCAGTGTGAGAGTCTGCGACGACATGTGCAAGAGAAGTGGATACCAGGGTTGACACGGCCACGCCGGAGCCATGAGAATTGCATGCGTCTGATGCTGGTACATCCTCGTGAGGACCTTCTGAACCAGAGGAAACGGGGGAAAGGCGTAGAGGTAGTCCTGATCCCACCGTTTCATGAAGGCTCACCCTTGGAGTTCTGTCCGATGCCGGCCCTGGAGCAGTATCTGGGGCACTTGCGGTTGGACTCTGATGCAAAGAGATCAATGCTCGGGGTTCCCCACGACTGGCAAAGGGACTGAAAGACCACATTGTCCAGTTCCCACTCGTGAGTCGTCGAGGTGAGGCGGCTCAATCGGTCGGCCAGTACATTCAGCTTGCCCTGGATGTGGACTCCAACTGGAAAGATGTGGCGTTCGAGACACCATTCCCAAAGTTGCACCGCCAGATAAAGCAACGTAGTGGACCTCGTCCCTCCTTGCTTGTTCAGATAAGCAATCGCGGTGGTATTGTCTGAAGTGATCTGGATCGCCTTACCGCCCAACAATGTCTCGAAGGACTGCATGGCCTTCCATATGGCAAGCAACTCCAGGTAGTTGATGTGGTGGATGATCTCATGCGGAGACCAGGTGTTGTTGACTGTTAAGAGTCTCGCAAGCAGCTCCCCAGCCGAGGTTGCTTGCGTCGGTCAAAATTTGAAGAGACGGCTGCGGAGGATAAAAGTTCTTGCCCATAGCCACATTGAGAGCCATGGTCCACCACACCAATTGGTCCACCAGTTCCGCGACGGAAACAACCGTTTGGACTAACTCTCCGTGAGAGGATCAAACTAGTGGAGAAGCTATGATTGCAGAGACCGGAACTTCAGTTTGGCGCGAGGAATCACTGCCGTAGTGGAAACCATCAAGCCCAGAAGTCGTTGAGCCTTCTTCGCTCTGACGAAGGATTTGGTACGGAAGTAGCTTACTACCTGTGTAATGTCCAGTAAGCATTTTTGTGGGGCAAATGCCCTGACTGCAAGCGAGTCTAGAACCTCTCCAATGTACTCTACTCGCTGTGAAGGATCCAACTTCGATTTGGTGAAGTTGATCCTGAGGCCAAAACTCTCCATGAGATGGACTGTGTACTCCGTGTTCCGAATGGTGGACGATCTGGTGGGGGACACTATCAGCCGGTCATTGTTGTACGGGAAGACCCTGATCCCCTTCTGGCGGAGGAAGGCAGCAACCGGAGCCATGCACTTGGTGAAGACTCATGGTGCTGTGGCCAGACCGAACGGTAGACAATGGTACTGGTACACGGCGTCTCCTATCCGGAAGCGGAGGAACCGTCTGTGCTCCCTGAGGATGCTGACGTGGAAGTAAGCGTCCTTGAGGTCTATCACCGTAAACCAGTCCTGTTTGTTGATGAGGGAAAGGACTGTCTGGAGGGTCACCATCCGGAACTTCCTGGTGTGGATGAACTTGTTGAGGTGACGCAAGTCCAGAATTGGGCGGAGGCCTCCATCTTTCTTCTGGACAACGAAGTACCTCGAGTAGAAACCGTTGTTCCAATCGGTTGATGGTACCAGTTCGATGGACCCCTTGGAGAGAAGGGTAGTAACTTCTTCCTCCAGATGAAGAGACGGGGTGGTGAAATGGTGTTTTCCTACTTGAGGCATCCGGTCGAACTCGATGTTGTAACCAGCAGACAAGATCTTCAAGACCCACCGGTCGTTCGTGACGTCGGACCACACCTTGAGGAAGTTCCGAAGGGGGAGGTACGGGAGATGAAGCAAGAGAGTCTTGGCCAGAGGGAAGTCAAACACAAGACTTTGACTTGCCCTCGTTGCGTTTTGCTTGGCCGTAAGGTCGGAAATGTTGTCTCCCTTGTTGCTTCCGGGGACAGTAGAAACCAGGCTTGGGGTGATCGGCAGGTCCACCCTGTTGTTGGTGCTGCTGCGGATTACCACGGTAGCGGCTAGTAAACGGTTGATACCATGGTTTTGAAGGCTGGGACGAGACGGTGAGGCCCAAGAACTTGGCAGTCGAGTTGGTCTGCCTCAACTCGTTGAGCACCTTGTCCGTGTCTTGGCCAAAGAGGCCCTGGCCATCAAATGGGAACTCCTCAATGAGCTTTTTCATTGAGTCATCCAAGGTAGTTCCTCGTAGCCAGGCATGCCGCCGCAAGAGGATTGCCGAAGACATGTCTTTGGCCGCGTAGTCGTTGATATGGCGCGCCATTCTCATTTGCTGCTCGGCCAGGAAATCGCCCTCATTGCACAGACTTTCGAGTTCCCTTTGGAGGTCAGACAGCAGCTTAGCAGCAAGCGCTTTAGTGCGCTCCCAAAGATGGGACTGATAGAGGCTCATAGCTGCTGAATAGTTCACGGCCCGTAGGAACAGCGACCCATTCGCATAAAACTTCCGGCCCACCGTGTCAAGTTTCTTCCCCTCAGGCATCAATGGTACCGGGAAGCCGCTGACCACAGTTTTATGTTGGAAGGCCTTCACAACCAGAGAATTTGGTAGTGGGTGTGCCTGAAGAAATTTGACGTCCTCGTCCAGGACTCGGTACATCCCATCGAGCCTGGACGAAACAGAGTGGGCCGAAACGGGCTTCTTCCAGGTGGCCTTTGCGGATGTTGACATGGAAGGGAGCATCGTGATGTGGACGGGTCGGATGGATTTCTTGTCCAGCTTGGCCGTCATCTGATCCTCCCCTTCCAATGGCGGCTGGTCGGCCCGTATATTCAGGGCAGTTCCTAAACGGGTGAGCATTGCCATGAGAGATTTTTGGTCCTCTCTTCTGGGCGGATTGACAGCACCAATCACCTGGTCGGGCATCTTCTCCGCGTCCACATCCCCCTCCTCCTCCTCCTCCGAAGACGAGCTGGAATCATCAGAGGATAAGGGGGGGGGGGAATCTGGAAGCCACATCAGGACCGTGCCAGTACGGCCTGGGCAGGTCGACGGGCTGGGTGCTCATCGCCTCGACGTCTGGGCCATGCCAATCCGTTATGGCCGGGCCAGCGGAGCGACTGCTCGACCCTCAAGAGGGCGGCGGAGCAACAGCAGGGTCAGAATCCGTGGGGCATGCGGTGGTCGGTCCCGGAGCTGCAGACGCCGCAGGAATGGTGGCTTTAAACTGTTTGGCAAAAGATTTTGCCATGACCTCAAACATTGATTTGAAGAGATCCATCTGTCTAGCAGTGATGGTAGCCGTTGGTGACGAAATGGTGGGAGGTGAAACGGGGGGAGCAATGATGGGAGATGAAATGGCAGCCGAAATGGTGGCTGCCGGGGTGTCTACCGTTGGAGTACGCAGCCTGGGAGACTCAGAAACTTGCCACTTCGTGGAACGGTCCCTCTCACCAGGCGGTGTCGACGGACAAAGAAGTAAGGGGTGAGCTGGTGCACCAGCCCTGCGGCCCTTGTTCGGTGACTCTGAGGAGGAATGGCCACCCTACGCGGAGGATCCCGGAGAGGAACATCTCGCTACAGAGAACGGTGGAGAAGGGTGAGAAATCGGCGGACAAGGAGTAGGAGGCAAGGAGCGACGCACCTCAGTCCTGTGTTGTTTCTTCTTCTTCTCCCCATTCTTATCCTTGTTCTTATGGATGAGAGTTGAAGAAGAGGAAGGCTTAAGAACAAGTTCGGGCGGCAGACTACTCGTGGAGGCAGAAGTAGAAGCCGCAGCGGCGGGAGCCAGAGCGAGCTCCATTAGGTGCGCCTTGAGTCTGTTGCTCCGATTTTGGACCACAAGGTGGGTGATATTTTTACAATGCGCACAAGACTGACTCTGGTGTGATTCACCCAAACAAAAGAGACACTGACTATGGTCGTCCGAAGCTGGGAACTTCTTATGTCAAGAAGTGCACTGCTTAAAAGCCGCAGAGGCCATGAAAAAATTCCTCCAGATAAGGCAAGGAGAACGAAGAATGTTCAAGAAGAATGCCCCGAAGGGCCGGCCTACTGCCACCCC
Organism: Bradypodion pumilum; assembly: GCA_035047305.1. Lineage (NCBI taxonomy): Eukaryota > Metazoa > Chordata > Lepidosauria > Squamata > Chamaeleonidae > Bradypodion > Bradypodion pumilum. The sequence goes on along the minus strand of JAWDJD010000005.1, from coordinate 198,341,936 downwards.
CTTGAGGGGGGAACCAGCGACCTGATCAAAAAAGTGACTGAGTCTTACTAGAAGAAACAGCACTGGGGTGGCAATCCTGCCCTAAGGACAAGATCGCCAGAAAAAATATTGTTGAAAATCGTCGTTTCCGTAGAAATGACAAGGAAAATTTGAGGAAGCTCTCAATGATCGTCCTGCTGCTGAGGCAGAAAGAAGAGAACTGAGGTAAAATAGTGAACTGGCGCCTAAGGGTGGGCGATACAGTGGGCGGTCTTACAGCCAAATCTTTTGACCAATCAGCTTTAAAGCCTCCGATCGATGTTCTGCGCAGGTGCATAACCCAATAGTGGGGATTCACAAACTATACGAAGGAGAACTGCTATTTGCTACTCTAAAGATCTAGGTGTTTTCATGTTTCTTAGTATTGCCAACTGAAGTACAGTAGTATCTTTTTAAAAATCTACCTTTGTTTATTTTCTTCATCTTGATTCAGGTTGTTGAATGTGTTAGCTAAAATCCATGTATATAAGTGTGATTGCTTTGCTTTTTGCTTTTGGATCACGTTCACACTTCCATCCAAGTAATTTATAAAGATGATGAACAGGACAATACTTTATGACACTCCATTCATCTCAAGGATGGCAAGAAACCACTGGGTGGCATTATGTAGCCCACATTTTACCAGCTTGGTCACAAGATCATGAAGGAATTGACAAAATCAAAGTACATTAGTGGGGAAGGGTCTTATGCATTTTTTGGACTACAGCATGCAAAACTGCCCTAGGTGGGATTAGCCTCCTATAAAACTTCTCAGGGGTTTAGTATAACTTACAGTTGCTACATAAATGATGACAGATCTCTCAATTTTTTGATTTTCCATTCCTGCTGCTGTTCACAATGTAGTGAAGTTTTATTTTATTTCCTTCCTTGAAGAAGGCCACCAACATGGTACCTCAAAACTTGTTTATGCGTGTAATTACAGTGCACCTTAAAGACTTCTATTTTAAAACTTCATGCTTCCTGGAGATAAGCAGAGGCTTGTGATTACAACTGTACAGGGGCAGTGACTTTAGTGTAGGTTTTAGAAATAGGACCAGCATTTTGGATAATGCCTTAAAAGCTCAGGTTACAATCCACCCCCACGCCCCCTCCAAACTGGAGTCACCAACTTCCACTGCTGGACATATGTTGGATAACTATTTCCCAACTTTTGTCCTGTTTACTCACTTTTCTTCAGAATCAGAGTGTTCTCCTTTGACAGGCTCATCTTCGATGTCATCTATTACAAGGTTCTCTTGATCTTGTACATCAGCAACACTAGGCACATCCACTAATGTTTTAAACAGCTTGGAGAGATCAGGGAGCGAGCATGTTCTCAACAACTGAAAAGAAATATTGCATTACTGATCAGATTACAGCATGAGACAAAATCTAACTGAAAATAAAGCAGTGGCCAAGATCCTATTGTTTACAAATGATGGTGTAAGTCAAATGGTATAAATTACAACCGTAAACTTCCGCTAGTTAAGTCAACATTTATCTACCTCGTCTCATACACTAGTTGCATGACTTGGCATAAAAATGACTAGTAACTTAACTTCCAGAAATTCATTGTTATGACTTACCCCCATTTGATTTGCAACAATATACATAATAAAAGAGCTTCTGCGGGTATCTTAATCTTGATATATAAGGCCCCTAAACAAAAATAAAGTGCACATGTACCTTAAAAATAGTAACATAATAGGCTTTATTTCCAGAAGCAGCAGCTTTATTTAATGGGCAGAAGAAATGAGAGAAACCCAAGACAAGAATTGAACTATTATATAGTTTTCATGCTCAGTTAAATTCTTCCTCTGCTTAGGTAATACAAATTGTACTGAAATATGCAGGTAATTTAATAATAGTTCAGAAACATCACACATACCATACGTTGCTCATAATTTTTAATATCTTTAAAACTTTTGTCTCAATTTGCACTTCCAATCCTAAAACCTATACTGTACCATAAATGGGCAACTTTAGTAGCGCCAAGGGCTGATTTTCAGCCTGTCTAGCACAGGGGTTCACAACCTACGACCCATGGGACGAATCTGGCCTGCAGCACCAAATAATCCAGCCTCTGACCTTACTCCAGCCGCCGCCAGAATTGGCCATGGATTCATTTACGGCCACGTAAATGTGTTTATGACAGCCGTGGACACGTTTTACGGCACCAGTCCGGCCCACTCAGCTGTCTGAGGGGGCGTGGTCCGGCCCACAGCTGGAAAATGTTGAGAACCCCTGGTCTAGTAGTTTGGAGGCTGCATCCCTAAGTGTGCACAGCCAAAATGAGAGGGAATATTTACAGTTGCTAATTAGCATATCCATTTTAGAATTATTTTTAATGGATTAGCGTATTTTAATTCTTTAATGTAACATCTGCTTTAGTTCAAGTACATTGCTACAACAGGTAAAAACAAGTATGTACTCACTATACCTACCTAACGTAGTCAAAATATGATAAAGTTTTTTGTTAGTTAAAAATTTTGAACAACTATTTTTCTTTTAGTAAATATTACTCAGTAAAATTAACCCTAACAAAACTGAACAGGAAACACAGGCACACATACTCATTTTAAGTCTTACTGATAGTTTTAAATTTAACACACACACCCCTCCCGCACACTAAAATACTAAATAGGAGAAGCATCAATAGCATCAATTCCTACCTAGAAGTGCTTTTCTAGTAATTGTACAGTAATAACTGAAGCTACTCTTTTGTTGTATTTTCTGTGATTAATTTAATTTAATTTTCAAACTTATATTCCGCCCTACTCAGGTAAACCCGACTCAGGGCGGCTCACACAGCAGTCTAAAGTACAATATACACAGTCATAACTAAACATAAGCAGATAAAAACACAAAAGATAAAAACAGATTAAAAAACTACCCCCATTAAAACCCACCCAACCCATGCTTAAAAAGGAAAAGAGAGGGAATCTTGAATTATTATTATTATTGATTAACTCAATTGGTACATAAAACAAGATCCATCTGCTTCTAGTTGGAAGATTTTTGTTGAAGGTGTACTGTATAGTGTAAAACTACACAGATTTTTACACTTACCTTTGGATTGTTTGCATCAAAGAGACCAGTAGAAAGGCCTATCAAAAGTGAATTTTTGCCTCTTGTCTTTTCTGGAGAAACAGAGCGTGACCTTGTTGGAAGAGAATCTTCAAGGGAAGACTGTGCTGACAGAACTGGGAATGCTATTAATCTTGCTTGGTGCTGTACCACCTTCTGGAAAAATGGTTCGGGTTGCATAGGATCATTGGTCTCTGGTATAATAAAGTAAAAACAAATTTAAAAATACAAATTTTCAAATACATAAAGTTGTGTAAGTAGCTTCAGTGAATATAGCTTAAAGGTACAATTCAGAAAATAACCATAAAAACTGGAAATACAGTTATTGTGGGTGTTCTTAGAGGAAGCTGATATTCCAAATCTATTTCAACTAGGATTTAGGCTGCAGCATGATACTGAAACAGCACTGGTTGCCTTGCAACACGATCTCTTTAGGTAGGCAGATTGGGGAGTGGGGTGTTAGTAACTCTGTTGGCCCTCCTGGACCTTTCTGTAGTCTTTAATACCATTGATCAGTTTCCTCCTGCGAAGGCTTTCAAGTTTAGAAATTGGGGGCCTAGCTTTCTAACAGTTTTGGTCCTTTCTTGAAGGTTGATCCCAGATGGTACAGCTAGGGAATTCTGTCTCCAACCCTCGGACCTGTTATGGAATCCCATAGAAGTTGACCATATATCCCCAATACTTTGTGACATCTACATGAAGCCACTGGAGAAGCCATATGGGGATTTGGGGTTTGCTGTCACCAATACATTGATGACATGTGTCATGGATTTGTACTGTTTAAAATATATTTTGTGCGAAGAGCATCCATGATCTTGTGATAAAAATGCAGGCTTGTTGGTTTTTTTTTAAACTGTAATGGAGATTCCTGAGTGTCCTTCACTAAAGTGAAGCATTCTGGGTTGTTGCTGGGAAATGGATGGATAGTCAAAATAATCTAACTTCGTGGTCTGGGGGGGGGGGAATGAAACCTAAATTTGGATCGACAGGAAGTCCTGAGTAGTCATTGGCTGGAACTCTTCAGGAGATAACAAACAGAGGGATGACAATCTCTTGGTCTGGTGCTTCACGTTGCCTAAGTCTATGGGAGTGCTTTGAACTCTGCAATCATGTAGTTGCTGTTAAGCTGGGGGGAGGGGCCTCAGGGCTTCCAATCTTAAGTATTCTTACTTAAAATAGGTTTCCTTGTTTTTAATGTGCTTACTGAATTCAAAATGCTTCATTTGCCTAGAACTATTTTTGGTAATCTAAGAAATCTGTAACCTGTTTTGCTACAATACATTTCTAAAAGACATGAAGATGACTGGAGATGTTTATTTTTCTATCCGCTACCTTACTAACAGCCTGACTCAGGTCAGGACATGTGAGAAGGCAAGCTAAAATCCTGGATTGCGTAGCCACAGGGCGCCAATTCAAGTGCGGTCCCACTTACTTGTAGGCCCAAGGGTCTACTCAGGAGTAACAGGATCATCACAACATGCAACTTAATCTCTTCTTTACTTCATCTGCAAATGAAGTTGTATAGGTGCTTGTCTGTCACCTAGTGTTAATAACTGAGTGGTCAAGGGGCAATAAACTGAATCCAGCTAGGATGGAGATCCTATTGGAGCATTTAGAGCAGTGGTTCCCAACATGGGTCCCAAAGGCAATAAGGGGACTTTAATTCCCAGAAGCCTAAGTCAGTACATTTGCCGATCAGTGCTTTGAGAATTGACTTAGGCTTCTGGGAACTGAAGTCCAAAAACCAAAGGTTGGGAAACACTGGTTTAGAGGGAAACTTACCTGGCCTGAATAAGTTTACATTTCTCTTGAAGGATTGGGTTTGCAGCTTGGGGGTACTCCTGGAGTTGGCACTCTCTATGAAGGCTCAGATATCTGCCACACCCAGGAGTGCTTTCTATCAACTCCAGTTGATTTCCCAGTTGTGGATAGGAAATGCCTTGTAACAATGGTTCACACATTGGCAATCTCAGATACAGTATAGACTACTTTCCTACTCTCTAAGTAGGGCTTCCCTTGAAAACAGTATGTAAACTTCAGCAGGTCCAAAATGTGGCAGTCAGTCGGCTACATATCCCCAGTCCTGACAGCCTTAACTGGATTCCTGCCAATTTGTACTCAATTCAACGTGCTGGTTCCACTGTATAGGACTCCAGCCTAAATCCTCCTGTTCACGTTGACAGAAAAACAGAGAAGGGGAGAAATGCCCGGGCATCTGCAGTTTCAATTTGAATTATTTTAAAATATTTGCTGACCTAGTGATGCTTCTTCATTGAGTGCCATTTTTTTAAACGTTCCATCTTCTGCAGGAGAATCTTCATTGTCATATTGGCTATTATCAGTATGATCCTGTGATCTGTAAAATTTAATCATAGACATTAAAAAGTTACAAAAATAACTTTCTGCTTGTCTCATATAAAGGAAGGAATTCTAAACAGTAGACAGTACAAGAAGGGGCCTTACGTGGTTTCCTTCATTTTACTTTCTTTGACCCACACATCAGTAGCAACAGGCAAAGCTTCTGCTTTGCAATTATGTTCTTTGGTTTCTTCTATTAATTCTTCTTCCAAGTCCTCAGGTTCTGTGGAAATAATTTGCTGACATAAGAAGTGGTGGTTGTACTGCATCACCATTTATTTCTGTACCTTATAGCAAGACAATCTTGCAAACCTTTAATCCTCATATGCTCAACTGGTAAACACAAGTTAAAGCTACCTTAACAGACAACTTTGAAATGTCATTAAATTTTTCCAAGCAGCGACATAGGCGTAGACACACAACACACCAAAGAGAAAGAAAAATCATTTGGTATGTTACAAACAACTGCTATATTTTAATGTGAGGTTTCGAAGATCAAGTCTACTTGTCAGACATAAGGGTAAGACTATATGACTGTCATATTTATACATAGCCCCATGACCAAGTGAAAATACAAATAATGGACAAAATGACAATGGTTTGTTGCAACAGAATAGGCGATTAGGCTGTGCATAATTTCAAGGTAATAAATAGCATAGTTGACACAAGTGGCAAACTAAGAATCTTGGCTGATATTCAGTCCTTTTATTATTAGGTTTCTCGCATCTATACATACCTTACCTCAGTGTTCAGACAGATTAAAATCTTTAAAAATAGATTGTATAAACTGGCATTCTTGATGTCAGATTTATGTTCACTAATTATTTTTCACAGATTGTTCCATTTGTCTTATGTAGAGTGTTCTATAGGAATAAATGTTGGCAGAGGAGCAAGTTAACAGGCCCCTGATGTGGTTAGTAGAGGATAATTCCTTCCCACATGGTCTCTTCAGTCCCTTCACCCTTTTTAGGGGGTGGGTAGTTTTAACTAATTTTATTATGTTTTTATCTGTGATTGTGAACCGCCCTGAGTTGGCCTAGGCTGAGTGGGCAGTGTAGAAATCGAACAATTAAATTAAATTATTAAATTAAATTACATATATGTGACATTATTGGGGCCCGTAATTGTGTTGCCAGAGTAGATGTGGGGACAGAGCTGGCATCTGGTATGTATCAGGGTTTAAATCCCAATCTCTGTGTTTGTGTTGTGTACAGTAGTCTGTTATGAGCCAATAGTTGCTTGAGATTGAAGGATTGCCTGTAAGAAAGTACAGACTTGCCACGAAGAGACCAGGAGAGTGAAATACTCTTGTCAACAACAGTTTGACGACTATCTATGATGCTGGTGCGTGGTTTCAGTTGTGGGCTGAAGGTGACAACTAAGAGTGCTTGGCCTTTTTTTACTTCTGGGTCTATTTTGCAGGTATTTGGGAGGGTAATGTAGTCTGAAAACTGCCTTTGTAGATCCATGAGTTTGGTGTCTTTATCTTGTGGGTCTGAGTAGATTATATGTGGTTATATCTAAGGGTTTGGCAGTTGATAACAGAACATGGAGGGATGTGTGTGTGTGTGTTTCAATACAGTGTGATGCTAAGATGTCCATGTTGTAACTTCACAGTAATGCATCTGTTGCATAGAATGGTCCAAACATTACTTAATGTTAAGAAAACTGAAGCCCCAATGGAATTTATACAGTGCTTCTAGGTGGGTCTGGATAATAAAGATGAACCTCAAATAGGGGAGTGGTTTAGAATATAACAGTTTAAAAAGTATAGTTCAGTACTGTATTTATTTTCATGTGATGCCATACGTGTATCCATGGCAGTTGTTAATCTGGATATATTTTGTTGTCAAAGATGAAATAGTTGTGTATGAACATGACGTCACAGGGGGCAGTGACTAGGTGGCCTGTGTTCTCATTCTGAATGGTGTTTTTTTTTGATGGCCTGTAGTCAATCTCTGTGTGGGATGTTGGTATAGAGCAGTGTTTCCCAACCTTTTTTTTTTTTTGGACGTCAGTTCCCAGAAACCTAAGTCAATTTCCCAAAGCACTGATCAGCCAATGTACTGACTTAGGCTTCTGGGAATTGAAGTCCACCAGTGTTCTGTGGAACATAGTTTGGGAAACGCTGGTGTAGATGATCCCTACCTCCATTGTGATCGATAGTGTTGTCAGGGAGGTCTTGAGTCAACTGCAGTTTCTTCAGAAAGAATATAGTGTCTCTTACATAGTTAGATGCATTGGTGGCATGAAGTTTGATGATGGAGCCCAAGTATTCAGGCATCCCATTAATGCTAGTATTGGTGCTTGATACAAAAGTTGTACTGGGATTGCCTGGTTTGTGTACTTTCGGTAGCAGGCAGAAGGTGGCTGTTTGACGTTCTTGTGCTGTGTCAGCTGGAATTTGGTCATGTATATTTCCAGGGAAGTCTTTCATATAATTCTTTTTGATATTTGGCAGTTGAGTCTGCAATTAGGAGCTGGTATAACTCAATTTGACCACGACAACAGCTCCACCCTTATCTGCCTATTGGATAATGATGTCTGAGACTGTGTTTGGCATCATGTTCTGCCTGCGAGTGTACTGTAAAACATTAAAATGTTGTGCATTTTTGAAAGAGATAGCCATTTTAATCTATTTCAGAATGTCTATCTGTCTGTCTAAGTAAGTACAGTGGACCCCCGCCTAACGGCGTGTTCGAATAGCGTCATTTTCGATTAACAACGCTCCCTATGTTATTATTTGAATAACGACAAAATGTTATTCGAATAACGACGGTAAAAATACCGTTGTTATCCGGATAACGACGTCGTTATCCGAATAACGACGGTATTTTTACCATCGTTATTTGAATAACGTTTTTTGTTGTTATTTGAATAATGACGTTTTTTGTCGCTATTCCAATAACGACGTTTTCTGCATAGCAACACTACTTGGGAAACCAAGCAACGTTGTTATGTGAGGGTCTACTGTAGGTAAGTAACTGACTAACTAACTAAATGTAATTGACTACAGTTTTATACAATGTTGTTTATGCTGTTAGTGGTAAGTATTGCATTTTACCAATTTATATACTTTTATCAAAAATATTTCCCAGCTCCCTATTAAATTGGGAAATGTTTGTGTAAATCTGAAATGAGAAAGTCATACCATCCATGAGATCATGCTTGGAAGTCAACTGATTGCATTCAGATACACAAGTCTTCTCTGTTGTTATATTTTCATTGTTTTCAGATGATGATTCTCCTCCAACAGGTGTTTCAGTGTTCTCTATTACTGTTGCATCTTCCTCTGAAACTTCTGAAATGAAGTAATATACCACTGCCATGTTATATTTGCTCTACTTCAACACAGCAAGAAGGCAAGTTTTCTATATTTAATGAATGGTCCATAGATAGCAAACTCCTCTGCTATAAGGAATTTTTTGTATTTTTATCATATATGGAAACCAGGGAGTCTCAATGTGTGACCCATAGCCAGATGCGACCTGCAGCACCATTTCATGTGCCCCTCCCCCCACCTTCACCACACCAGGAAGTGCCATGTGGTGGAGGAAGGGCAAAATGGCCATCCGGCCCCCAAACTGTCTGAGGAATCGTGACCCGGTCCACGGCTTAAAAAGGTTGAGAACTCCTGCTGTAAACGGTAACATTTTTAAATAACTGATAACTCATACACCAAAAGAAATTGCACTGTTATTTTTTAAATTGGTGCCATCAAAGTCATCATCAATATTCAGAGGTTTTCTTTTACTCATCGATTTTTAAAAAGCAAATGTTGTATAACTATATTCAACCAATATAAAACAACAGTGAAAATACTTTACACTGCCTAGAAGTTATAATGAAGCTATACCAAAGAAAATGTTGATTTTTCAATAAAATAGAACTTGTGTTGAAATGTTCTTTTGCTAAGTCCTGTGCTGATCTCATGCAATTTTACTGTTTCGGTTTTTTTACTGTGAATTTAAATCTCAATTTATAAGCTGCCAAAAGGTGAACTGAGAAAATAGTACTATGCCATGGTTCATAGTGTAAGAAATAAAATATAAGATTTATGCAAAATGTAAGAATTCTTCTCCTGCTAATACAGAATAACAGAAATTTACTACAATTCCACTGAAAAATCACCATTTACATAAAGTGTGATATAAAGATTAAGCTGCTCCAAGGGTTTAACATCCAATCTGTGTGAATCCTTACCCTTGTGACCATTTTTAATGCTTAAGTCATCTAGCAGATCAGTTTGAAGTTGCAGCTCAGCCTCTCCAAGTATCTTCAACACTGAATCGGTGGGGCTTTTGCCCCAGACTTTTCTCTGGGGTTCAGCAACGTCTAGCTTAATAACCTCGCCTACTGTATGGGCTGCAGGGAAATAGTTGACACTTTAGTACAAATTTTCTGAAATATAAGCTACAGAGAAGGTGGTTTTTGTTTGTTGCTATTTTCAAGGAAAGAGACGTTATGTATAAAGACCTTTCATTATCTATTCATATTACAAATTGATACTTCCTCATTTAAAAAAATTATCTGCCTCAAAACGAACAGAGACATTTTAAAGGAATATTTTAGTAGCAATATCAATTATACTTATATATTGCCCAAAGCATTTAGTGCACTTTCTGTTCACAAGGTAATTAGGATTTTGCTCCCAATATGTTGGGTATGTTCCAACCTTAGAATAACAGAAGGCTGAGTCAAACTTAAGCTCCATCAGTATTGAACTCAGATCAGCAGTCTTGGCTGCAGTGCTACAGTTTAATCACTGTACCACAAGAAATTAAATTTGCAGCTGCCCTTTTAAATAAGACAAGCAGATGCTATTTGAGGATGATATTAGGACAGGAGAGGGAAATAAGATTGACCTGCAGTGATTGGGCTGCAGTGGCTCAAGTGGCTAAAACGCTGACTGGGAGGCGGAAATTATTTTGCTTCCATTGTTTTGTTGATAGTCTCTTCTTTTTCTCTGATCTTCCTTCAAGTGCAAACATGAAGGGTTCTTTGCATGCTGGAGATTCTCCCCCTTCTTCCTTTTGATTTCAACTAAAGATGGTAACTGTAAGTAACAATACCCCTTTCCTACTTTAAATGTTTCTAGTGATTTTATTATCATACAGAGTGCTAATTTGTGTGTAAAAAAGTTGGGGGAGGTTTGATGATGATGTGACTGAGCTGATCTCTCCATGATTCTGTGCTTTTGTTTTTTTCTAGCTCATATTCTACTAAGATGAAATAACCTAAATAAATCTTTTCCCTCGGACGCTGACTGGGAGGCAGAAGGTCAGCAGTTCAATTCCTGAGTACTGCATGACGGAATGAGCTCCCGTCGTCTGTCCCAGCTCCTGCCAACCTAGCAGTTTGAAAGCAAGAAATTGCAAGTAGATAAATAGGGACCACTTCGGTGGGAAGGTAACAGTGCTCTGTGCGCTCCGGTGTCTAGTCATGCCTGCCACATGACCATGGAAATGTCTGCAGAAGCAGACAGCGCTGGCTCTTTGGCTTTGAAACAAAGATGAGCACTGAACCCTAGAGTCGGATACGACTAGCTTTCGAGCAAGGGAAACCTTTACCTTTACAATAAATTGAAAGGGAGAATGTTATTTTTTTGTGAGAACCTTAATACATCAACATTAAAAACACAATTTAATATGTTGTTTCTTACTAGTCTCTGAGTATGATAACACAAAATATAACTGAAATTGTATTACCTAACAAGTGTATACATTTCATAGAAAGCTGATAAGGTTGAAATATCAGGATAAGTGCCCACATATTACTGTAAGAACAGGCTTAAACACAAGTAGCTTACCTTCTGTAGCCAACAATGATTCTTCCATTGTTGACTCTATTAGCGGCACCACAAGTTGTGTTCCTGCTCCCCATTTCTTACGATCAGCTACAATTGGACACTTTTCTCCTTGATCTTGGTTATTCTCATCAATTGTATCTTTCTCACATGTGCTTTTAGATTCATTTTCCTCTTTCTCATCTTCCTGTGCTTTAAGGTTTTGATTTAATCTTCTCAGTATTTCTCGCTTGTTCTGAAACAAAATGGAAATATTAAGCAACAACGACGACAACAACAAAGTGGAAGATCAAACAAAATTAACTTACTTGAACAGCAGCATCAGGCTTCATTTCTACTGGTGTTTCTTGGATAACTGCTGCACCTTCGTCCTTTAAATTAACAGCATACTGTGAGACACTGTGTCAAATCCAGGAATTATTATAAATAAGAATATGGAGAAAATACTACTATCCCAAAAATGTATTGTTACATATTTGGTCTTTGAAACAGAGGTTGAAATCCTGTTGTGTAGTTACACAAACGGCCTAACTTTTAGAGATGAACTAGCTTGGCTGGGTGTGTGTGTTCCTTTATGGGCTAGGGTTTGCACACCGCCCCCTTCCCTCCCTTCCTGGGCACACACACACACACCGTCCGCCCATCTATCCCTGCTCCCCCCCACCCAGGCACTGACACACACTCACCTACACACACACTTCACATTCCTCTTTTCCTCCCTCCCTGCCCTTCTTGGCTTTACCTGCCTACACCTTTCATTTGGCTTTTATTTCTTTCCCCTTCTCCCCTGCACACACACTTATTCACACACACATATACTTCACCCGTCGAGCGCCCTCGTTCCTTTCCTCTCTGAACACACACACACACGCACACACTCATAGAGCGGCCACCGACCACGCCTCCCCGTTTTTGTACCCGCCTCCGGCTCAACTGTGCTCTTTGCTCCGCCTGCAAGGCCCTTTAGGGTGTTTTTTTTTTTTTTGGGGGGGGGGAGAGAGCTGCTGGGCCACACATGGCCAGCAACCGCTTCCCCCCTGCATTCTGCGTGCGGCCACTGTTCACACACGCCCACACCCGTGCTGGCCTTGCCAATTGGCTGAGGCATAGTGCTTTGGTTGCTGGGGCTTGTAGTTTTCTCGGTTTTCACGGGTTTGTGGGGCGCAGGGCCCCTCTGCCGCCCCCAGACTCCGGCTATGCAATCTGTGACGCCAAAGGTAGGCATTTGCCAACTTTCAGGGGGCTCAGTCGAGGGGCATGGAAACGCATTCGGGACACACGGAGGCACACTTCCGTTTTATTTATATAGATTGTGATAAGCTAAGAAATTTCTGCTGCACGCCGAGTCGTACTACTCAGTAGGCAACAAATATCTACAGAGATTTCTTCATTTGCGGCAACTCACTTTCAAATTATAACTTTCCAACAGGAGTCCAGACAGAAGGTTGATTCTATGTTCTAAGAGAAAAAATTAAGTCTTCCTGTGCCTCAAAAATGTAAAATAAAATGGCATGACCCCACTCTCTTAGCATGCATAATTACATACTGTACTTCACTCTTGAAGTAATCATACCAATTGATGAACATTTGCACAAGGAATGGCTTGATACAAATAACAGTCAGATCCAGTCCTCCTTTTAAAACATACATTACCGATTAAGTTCTGGCAGTCCACAAAAACAGCAATCTTTTTTTAAAAATGGGTATGGTAAAAAAATATTTCCTAAGGAATTATATAGAACAGACTGGTTCCAGGCATCTCACTTTAAGATTTTTAAATTTGACTATTTTAAACTTCACTGTTAAACCCTGTTTGCCCAAAACTTGCTTGCTTGCTTGTTTATTTATTTATTAGTCACGTTTGTATTGCCGCCCACTCGGCAAGCAACTCTGTGCAGCATACAACAATTACATCATGAACTATTCAAATACTTTTATTCAAATACTTACCACGCCCACCTCTTTCAAAGCCGATGTCATGGAAATGATTTGTGGTGGTGAGCTGGGCTTTATCATCTTGGTGGGGGAGTTTCCAACTTCTGGCTTGCCATGTGTAGGACTTATCTCTACAGCTCCCACTACATTCTTTATCCCTTTAGCTACCAGCTGTGGATATAATATATACACACTGTATTAGAAAAACAAGATGAAGTATGATTTAATACACAAAATGTTACATTGATTATCTACACTTGATCTTAGCCAAAAGGCTGAGAAGTATCGCCTTTTAAATACTGCACAGAAGCAAGAACATGTGATGGACCTTCATTAACAGAGAGTGTCTTCCAATTTCACCTCAACATCTATCTGCAGGTGAGTATGGCTAGGATAGCAGTCACTGGAGTCAAGAGGAAAGGATGAAGGAGGAACACTTTCCCTCCAAAAATTGGAAAAGTCCTGCCAAAAAGAATAGTATGGCTGGTTGTTTACTTTGCACCACTTCGCCCTGGACCCTAAGGGTAAATTTTGGTTACCGCTCTCTCAATGATGTTCAGAAGGCATCAGAAAGAGTGGAATGTATCCAAGCTTATGGTCACTGGAAAATCCAATTGTGATAACAACCACTCTAGAGGAATTGGTGGTCATGCTCATTAGGCTAGGAATATGAACTGAACCATATGCTATCATGATTCAGACCTTTATTCAACAAGCATGCATTGACAGTAACTTTTCTACCTCATAAAGGTTAGTTGACAAGAGATGAACAGTGGATCAGTGTTGAACTCTTTGTTTCTCTGAACATATGGTTTTTAGCACTCAGAGTATGTTTAAACTATGCCATAGCCTCTTGAAGCAGTGAAAACAAGGACAGAAGACCTGAAAATTGCTTTTTGAGTTTTGTAAAGAGTGTTACTTTTCAGTAGTAGTTTTTCCCAACCTTTGGTTTTCAGGACTGCCCGCTTTAATGCAAAGAGTTTGACAAAAGTGGGGTGTTACCCATTCGGGAAGTATAGCCATTGGTAGACACACAAAACCATTTTTGGTGGCTCATAAGTCCTAACTTTGAGTGTTTCCTTTCATCTTCACTGTGCTGGGGAGCAGAGGCCACCTGCCAATTTTTTATTTATTTATCCTTGTTCCAATTTTCCTGGACCTGGCTGTATTTCTTTTTTGTACTTTCGTTGGTAGGAATTGTTTTTTCCCGCTCTACTTACCAGCCGCTGTGGATGTGGAGGGAGAGGTAAGTGATGATGAGAAAGAAGAAAGCAAGGATATCTCCCCCCCTAAATTTTAAGAGAAAATGAAAAAAATGAAATGAAAGCTGAAAATGTTTAAGTAAGTAGAAGTGAGGATAAGAAGGTGGGATATTTCTTGTGTTATTCAACAGAGGAAGGGGGGGGGAATGAAGAGAAAGGTGAATTTGGTGCAGTCCTGCAGGGCAGTAGTTTTAAGAAAAGACAGTAGATTCCTAATGATCATTTTTTTCATGTAGAAATCTTATAAGCAGATAGGGAGCATCAAAATAGAGAATGTAGGAAAGAATGCTATTTCTTACATGTTCTTCCCAAACTCTTCTCTCTCTTTCGTATGCGTCTCTTCTTTTTCGCTCTAACTGTTCTTTCAGAACTGCAGCCCGAGCATTTGCTTGTGCCTGTGGCAGAAAAGCAGGGGTTTCCCACCATGTTAAAAAAAAACAACCCATGCTTATGTCTAAATACTAAGCAAGTGTCTCATTTATCAAACTAACCTTCAAGTATGTGACCTTCTGCATACTCTTTTGTATTTATCCAGGACTACCCAATATTCTTGAACTAGTTTTTAAAACTGCCATAGAGGATAAGTACTGTACACTGAAGATTACAGCCTATATTCAGTTGCTAGTCCCCCAAAAGTCAGACGCACTGGACCAATGGAATTTACATAATTGCTGACTTATCATTGATTTAGCAGGACTCTTCTGGCACTAACAATTGATTTTATGCTTCAGGCACTGAAGTACCTAGGCAATATTATGCATATACTGTACCACTCTTATTACTCCAAGATAATTTTTCACTAGGAACTTGTTTCCAGTAATTTAAATAATTTCAAGGAGAGGACAACAGCTAGTGCAGCTGAAGAACCTGAACAAAATTTGGGTATAAATATCATTACCTCACCGTAGTGGTCTTCTGCTAGTACAAGTAGAGAAATTCACAGATAGCAACACATCCACTGAGCTCTCAGAATGTAACCTAATTTTTATTATACTTATGTACTGTTACCTTTAGTGCTTCAATTTTTTTACGCCTTAGTTCTGCTTCTTCATTTATTTCATGTACTGGAGAACCACCTCTTTCATTCTGGAAAACAGTTATTAATGAAATATCAGATGTATATATTTTACTGATTAACAATAGAAAAGGAAATGTACAGCTACAACTATCACTGAGAGAACTAAGCAAGAGAATGACTCTTGACACCCTCTGAATGGATATGTGTCTCAAGTTTGCTGAGTCAGATCCAGGAAGAGCTTTATGGATAGAACAAATATTCTTGAGGGTACACAAGAGCAAAACCAAATTAGAAGATGAAGGGAGGAGCTCACTGAACAAAGAATAACATTAAAGGAGAATATAGCTGATTTTGCATGGCTGAAGACCTCAACCTCCCCTATGTGCCTTGGAGGACCCTGAATGGGATGAGGATTGGAGTGCCTAAATGCAAGATCAACATGCTCAAGTGGGGGCTGCTGGCAGACAACAACACACGCTGTGAATGTGGAGAGACACAGAATTTGGCTTATTTACTGGTCTGCCAATTGCTGTCAGAGACATGCACTGATGAGGACTTGGGTTTGGGCAACGACAAAGCGAAGAAAGTGGCTTCATTTTTGCAGTTCAGGGTTTGATTAGGACACAAAAGAAAAAGACCCACCCATAATGGTCACTGCGATGGTCATTAAATGATCCATTATAGTTTAGCAATCATGAAAATATTTGGAAGCATGTTTAATGCATATATTTTGAGAGAATTTCTACCAACAACTTAATCTCTAAAAATGCATGGCAAAAAACCCCCAAATGTTTACAACTATTTATGGATGAATTCAGAGAAACCTTATCTGAATCTTTGTAGCATTTAATTCTAAAATTTAATGTACATTTATGCGCTTCCTGGGTCTGCTTCCACTCTGATAACTGGAAACAATTGAGAGAGGAATTTTTAGAAGAAATTAGAAAACATATTTCTATGCGGTATTCACTTAAAAACTAACCATAAGGTAACTCATGAGATAATTCATGTGAATTAAGCTTTGCAGAGTAAAGATGACCACAAAAAGAATCAGTCTTGATAGATTAGCTGTGTCATCTATTGAATATTATTCAAAACTTCCAAGATATTACATGAGCAATGGAAGAAAATATTTCCTACCTGTAACTGACTCTTCAGTTGGTCATTTATGAACTGACACACAGGGAGTTACCTTGCACAGTGTACCCAGGAGCTATTTATAACTGAGCAACACCTTTTGGCGGGAAACCCACTTTCGATCTACCAAGCATGTCTTTGTGTAACTTTCACTTACTCTATCAGTTGTCGGAATATTAAAACATGAGAAAGTAGGAGATCCCACAAAGGGAGGCAAGTGGTTTCTTAGTTTATATATACTACAGTTATAAGTAAATAAAATATTTGTGACTCATACATATGAGAAATTAGCAAGCTAATATACTGGACGAGTGAGGATGTCATGATAATGTTGACAAGATAAGCCATTCTAAAATTTGCATCTGTGGCTCTTTTTCCTGTCTTACAGAGATCAGGTAAAAGATAAACATGAAGAAACTGGCTATTCTAACTGACAGTATAGTAACAAGATGTTAGTGAGCAACCCATTTTGCTAGTCTCTGAGGAAGAACTTGGAACATTTACAGTATTGTACAAGAGTTTACTTTCCAAGGCTAAATTTTTGGTCATTTCGTTTATTAATCACTGGGAAATTCCTCAGGAAGAAGCTCTAAAGCACAGGTAAAATAAGTTCTCTGGAAAGCAAATCCTTTATCTTTAAACATGCTTCCAAATATTTGCATGGTTGCTAAACTATATGGATCTGAGAACATTGTATAAGTAGTTCTTATCAGTTCTGATGTACACTGAAGAAATGGATTCCAAGATAAGGTGGACTCCTCCTTTAGTAAAAAAAAATACAGTAAACCCTTACACAATGAGCAGCTCATAGAGCAACTAATTCGCTTAGTGGCTGGGAATTGTTAGGAAATAGCACCCTCGTGTGGTGACTAAAAATTGCACAGCGACTGGAACTTCTCCATGCACTGTGCCTGGGAGTCTGTGAGTCAGCAGAGCAAAGTGTAAAGGAGATTATTTTTGGAGTTCCAATACTGGATTTTTTTTGGAGCAGTTTTGGATTTCTCAAGCAGTGCAAAGGTATGGAGTATTTGATTCAACATTTGTGGGGATTTGAGGGGGGGTGTTGGAGGTTTTTTTTAAATGGAGTTTGGGGGGATTACTGTATTAAAATGAAGTGTGGCATCCATTTTCTGTTTGTTCTTGGAGCGTTTTTAGTTTGAAATTTTGGAGGCTTTAATCACCATTATGCTTTGTGTGTGTGTGTGTGTGTGTGTGTGTGTGTGTGTGTGTGTGTGTGTGTGTGTGTAGGGTTTCTGTATGCCTTTAAAGAGCACTTTATTAATGAGTTTTGAACAGGTACCCTGTAAAAGACTCTTTTCAAACTTTATTCTTGGTGTGTGGTGTTTTGAAAGTTGAAGTTTGATGTTTGAAATGTTATTGCTTGATTTACCATGAACCTGCACAGAATTTATACAGTTAAAGTGCACTTTATAAAGAATTTTAAACAGGCTTTTTTCCTGAGGTCCGGAACGGAATATTTGGTTTTCAATGGGAAAAAGCATTTCGCTTAAAGAGCAACTCACTTAAAGAGCGATCCCGTGGAACACAATATACTCATTAAGCGAAGGTTTACTGTACTGTACTCCCAATTGGTAGGCGTTGTAATTGTGACAGCAAAATATAGCATACTTTGGGGGTATAAAAAAGGATACCCTCCCTGTTTGAGTTACACCATAGAAAACTTATACAGTACTGTATAAAGAATACTGAAGAAGAGGTGACCCCAAATTAGGAGAAGAGATACAATGCTCCATTAATAGAGTGTAAAGAAAGATGGATAGAAAGAACTGAAAATTTTAACACACGCAAACGCACACGCACACGGATCTAAAACCTGTTGTTAAGAAAGCTTCCACTATTAGTTTTACATCAAAATTAGTAGAATTTAACTTGATGAAATGGAAACATCAATTTAATTCAGTTGGCAAAGCAGACAACACTTGTACTTTGAGGCAAAGAGAACTAAAAATGGTGTTAAAATAAAATGACTTCATTATGTATGCTAATAACAATTTCAACTTGCCTTCTCTCCATGAAGCTTAGCTTTCATTTGCTGACGTTCATTGAAGTTTTGAAGCCGAATTTGTCTTAGCCTTGCCAGGTATTCCTGAGAGAAAATAAAATCACAGAAGTATTTCTATCAGAGGAAGATTGTGATAATGCATTTTAACAAAAAAAAATCATAAAGTGATAAATCAATGGGACAATTATTTAACTGAAAAGTAGCATCAGTGTGTTTCTAAGCAAATCGAGTGATTCTATCAATCTATCCCTGTAGTTATATCTATTAAAGGCAATGAGGACTTAACCGTATTTTAGGAAAAAATGAATGATTTGTTCTGGTGATAGACTTACGTTAATTCATCAAAGGTTTATCTAGGAATTGCATCTTTCTCACATGTGCTTTTAGAAAACTAGGGAGAAGCCCTTTCCTTGGATTATATATGAATAATTCATGCAGAAAAATGGAGGAAAGAAAAGGGATTCCATGTATGTAATGAACACAGCAAGCATGCAGGAAGCATACCTCTTCCTCCTTGTTTCTGGCTTTCCTTCCTCTTGTGGAAATGGGCCTGCCTCCATAGATAGCTGTCAGGTTTTGCAGTGTGCCCTGTTCACCATTTAATGTATTAAATTCAAGAAGAGCTTGGGCCATCACATTACCTACCCTCATCAACATACTGATAACAAGGAATGGTTAACTCAAGATAAAGCAAAAGTGCATTCTTAATTACCTTCCGATCACCCAAGTTCTCTTGTTTCTGTGTATTTTGTCATTTAGGATATCTTTAAGACAGTTTAATAGGTTGGGAGTAGTACGCTATACACTATTTTTATAGTCGTTAGTGTGCTTAATTGGAAATTTAATTACTATTAACTCACAACCAGTTTTTGTTCCAAAACTGCTGCACATTAATCGTGCTTATAGCAAAATAAAATTTCTTTTACAATATCTTACCAAATATATTTGGTGGAATTACACTTTTATTTATTTTTTTGTAACTGGGGTGATGTATATAGAGCAATCACAAAGACAAACCATATTGTTAAGTGATAAAGGTTCAAAATTAAAACTAATTATTTATGTAAATGTAACATGTTGCAGGTGATAATTCTGGAAAGTAGGTAGTTTGTTTAGACAAACTGCTACAGATATCTCCTAGTGAACAAATTTGTTTTTCTTATTTCCTTCCTGAAGAGAATGTTATAGATTTTGAGGGGTTTTTGACAGATATTTGAAGTTATCAAGTCTGCTTTGAATCCAGAAAATGTTACACATGGAAGTTGTAGATGGAGGAGACAGAAATCAAAGGTTCATGTACACTGTGCAACTGCTGTGCAACACCTCACTATATGAAATGTTTCATTATCAGATTGTTTATGTTACTTTCATGCTTATTTACTGGGAGCAGTATCTCATGACTGCACAAAAATTCCCATTTCCCCTGAGAGTAGAAAATGCCATAATTTTACTCCAATACAACCTGTACTTTTACAGACTGAGGACAGAAGGTAACTTATGCAAACACCCTTTCTTCTCCCCTTCTTTCTTATGCAGCCTCTGGTACTGCTTTACTGACACAGGAGTCTCTATTCTTTTTCATGTGATAGCCTCAAACAGCATTAGCATACAGGAGGATGCACAGAAAAGAACAAGGATTGGTAATATTTGCTGCCTTAACACTTGTAGATACTTCATATAACCTCAAGCTACCTTTTTTAAAAATGAAGAGAGTTTATTCTAGCCTGCAGAATACAGTGCAGTCTCCATTATCAGAACACGAAGGAAACAGACAAAAGACTATCTCAAACAAGAAACGCAATTGAAATTAAGGGGCCAAATGGTTATACTGTAATGCCTCATACAAAGTCCACTTCATACAACATCGGAATCATACAACATCACCTAATTCCATGAAAAAAGTTGGTGTTTTCCCAGGTTGCATTGTGCCTGGGCAGTATAAAAGGCAGGACATATGCTTGCATTGCTCTTGTGGGTTTTGCATGAGGCGAAGAGTGTTTAGGAGTGGTTTTGAGCACGATTTTGGATATTTTTGAATTTTTTTGTCAGAATTTTTGGAAGCATTCCTGGGATTTTTGCAGCATTCTTCAGGTTCTTGGACAATCAGGGTTGTTTGACATGTTTTTGCAATGTTTTTAGCCTTTAGACAATGATTTCTTAAAGTTCTGTTAGTTTTCTGTCTATTTCCTTGACTTTGCCCTGAAGTCTGTGCTGTTACAGTACAATG
The DNA here is from genome assembly GCA_035047305.1 of Bradypodion pumilum. NCBI lineage: Eukaryota > Metazoa > Chordata > Lepidosauria > Squamata > Chamaeleonidae > Bradypodion > Bradypodion pumilum. The sequence goes on along the minus strand of JAWDJD010000005.1, from coordinate 198,321,065 downwards.
TATCTCTATGGAAACGACATTGTACGAGGCATCGCGGCAAGGATTTGGACGTTGTATGAGGCATCGCGGCTAGGATTTTGCAAGCCTCATACAAAGTCCAAATCCATATAAAGTCCAAACTTGTGGAACCAAGTTTGGACGTTGTATGAGGTATCACTGTATTTGCATTTCCTTCTCCTATTTCAGAAACATAGCAATGCTCTCAATTTTTCTTTTATTTTCTTTGTGTGTGTGTGTGTGTGTGTGTGTGTGTGTGCATGTACATAAAAGTGATCTGAGAATATGCAAATGTATACATGATTGCCAACTTCTAAATTTTTAAACAGCAAACGAATATTTTACACATATATAAAAATTATATAAAAAAACATTATGTACTTCATTTGTACACTTACATTTCCCAAAATAAGATCAGAGTTCTGGCCTTAAGAGATGTCAGACAAGTGTTCATGCTATATTACATGCCACATTTTCTACTTACAAACTATGTAAGTACAAAACAGTAATGCGTTTATCCCATGGAATGACAATCTCTTTGGAAAGAATCTGGAAGTTTAAGGCTTTCTATTAATAAATAGTTACTGGAGTTTAGTTTTTGTATGAAGAGTGCTGAAGTCATCTTGCAGTATGAAACTATCATCTTCGTTTGGCCAGATGTTGGACTTTATTTTAAAAAAGTAATATATCAAAATACAAAACTTATTTCTAGTATAGGTCAGAAGCGGAAGATAGTAATGCCCTGGCTTCGATATAACAGAAAAGCATGGTTTCCTACTAACAAAAAAACACATGTGCCAGACTATGTTATGTTGTAGAGCAGAAAACTAAAAACTCTGTTGACAACTTTTAGATGGATTACACCTCACTCATGGCTTCTTTGAATGTGGACAGTTTTATTGCTTTCATCATCAGCATATGTGTATGACTTGTCATTCCACTATTGTGTTTGTATGGCAAATTTGCCATAAATCTTTGCACCGTGTCAAAATGTTAGTTCACCAACAGAGGATGATTGGACAATCAAGAGTAGCTATAGACTTAAAAGGAAGTATGGACTTTAAGTTAAGACTGTCAGCCTGCAGAAACCCAAAGCTTGCAAGGTATACAGATGCAGATTGGGCAGAGGATAGCAAAGACTATAACTCAACTAGTGGCTTCTTGTTTATGTATAGTGTTGAGCCTATTTCATGTGCTAGCCATAAACAAGAGTTAATTGTTACAGGGGGAGCATGCAAAGAATTCCCGCAGCTAGAGAAACTGTTAAAAGACTTTGGAATAGATAAAGAGATACCAGTCCAGGAGATGGAAGACAAATGTAGTTGCATCAGATTGTCACAGAGTTGAGATGATGAATGCATACAAGAAACACCTGGGTACATGACCATATAAAAAATCTACTGTTCCAATACAGAGATGACAGCAGATATCCTGACAATTTTCTACCAAAACCTGCAAAGTAAGATGGGACGAGACGGTTCTTGCACGCAAGCTTGGGATAATAGCAGTTTTGTATACAGCAACACCAGGTATCAGTAAGAGCTTTTTATAGCCTAATGTGATTGTTCTTGGTCATTAACTTAATTGGTAACATTCTTTTTCCACCTCTAGAATTCGAGGCAAGCCCCCATCCCTTTTCCTCTTTGTTTTTTGTTTTGCTTCCATTGTTTTGTTGATAGTCTCTTCTTTTTCTCTGATCTTCCTTCAAGTGCAAACATGAAGGATTCTTTGCATGCTGGAGATTCTCCCCCTTCTTCCTTTTGATTTCAACTAAAGATGGTAACTGTAAGTAACAATACCCTTTCCCTACTTTAAATGTTTCTAGTGATTTTATTATCATACAGAGTGCTAGTTTGTGTGTAAAAAAGTTGGGGGAGGTTTGATGATGATGTGACTGAGCTGATCTCTCCATGATTCTGTGCTTTTGTTTTTTTCTAGCTCATATTCTAAGATGAAATAACCTAAAGAAATCTTTTCCCTCGGACACTGACTGGAAGGCAGAAGGTCAGCAGTTCGATTCCTGACTACTGCAGGACGGAATGAGCCCCCGTTGTCTGTCCTAGCTCCTGCCAACCTAGCAGTTTGAAAGCAAGAAATTGCAAGTAGATAAATAGGGACCACTTCAGTGGGAAGGTAACAGTGCTCTGTGCGCTCCGGTGTCTAGTCATGCCTGCCACATGACCATGGAAATGTCTGCAGAAGCAGACAGCGCTGACTTTTAGGCTTTGAAACAGAGATGAGTACTGAACCCTAGAGTCGGATACGACTGGCTTTCAAGCAAGGGAAACCTTTACCTTTACCTCTCTTCTGTCTCAATGTAAATTGCTGATAATACTTATAGTTCGTATGAATGTTGATTATTAAAAAGCAGACTGAAATATCTGGAGAGGGGGAATGTAAAATTTCATACCATATGTCCTTCAGCACGCGCTTTGTTTTGCAAGGCTTCTCGCTTTCGTTGCCAGAATTCCTCAACTTGTTTAGCTCTTTCTAATCCCTTTTGCCTGAGTAAAAAACATTTAAAGACTTTAATTAACTGACACACCTAGACATGGAAGAACTGACACGCCCCGATAAACATTAATATAAATGTAAAGGGAGAGTAATTAGAAACATGTTCCTACTTTACATCTTCAGGAGACTTAGAATAAAAATATATGCAAGGAAGAGGGCTTCTACATGACCCAGAAATTTACAGGTAAGGAAATTAACATGCAATGCAAAAGGCAACTAACCATTTGATGAGCATACATGGAAGCAGCTGCAACTGGCGCCCCTCCCCTTGGCCTGTCCGGGAGGGGAGTTTAAAAGGCGCCAGAAACACCGGGGAAGCTGCCGTCTCCGCTGGAGCCTGGACTGCCGTGTTCCTTGTTTTGTGTTGATTGCGCTGTTTGTTTGCTTTTGTGTTGTGTACCTATTTGTTGTTTGTATTGTCGTTGTTGTATCTTTCACTTTTTTCTGCTGCTGTCTGCTGTGCAGAGAGCATGCATTGGTGTAAACCACTTTGAGTCGCCTTCAGGCCGAATAAAGCGGTATACAAATAAAAAGTGAAATGAAATGAAATGCAAACTTACATAGCAGTTAATAGCTATACAGTAGAACCTCGCCTAACGACCAAACTCTGTTCCATGAAGTTGGTCGCTATGCAATGTTTAGCGCTATGTGATTCAAATGGGTGATACATTGGATAAGGACAAAAAAATGGTCGTTATCCGAGGTTACTATACCAAATACCTTGGATAACTACCATTTTTAGTGGTTTTTAGCGTTATGCGAGGTATCGCCCTAGCATAAAAACCGCGTTGTTATGCGAATAAATCATGCGATGCGGTCGTTATGCGAGGTATTACTGTAATACCTTCCATTTATTTAGACCCTCTCTCACTTCTAGAATAGTTTAAAGACATATATAAAGCAGCTCTGTTCATCTGCAGTGCCAAATTCAGAGGCATCTAATATTTGATAAACTGGCAAATGTACAACAGATAATGGATACAGATTTACTTCCATGGAGATAATGTTTTGCTCTTAAAATGAAATGCTGGCTGAAATCTTGTTCCATAACTTACATTGCATAAAGATGATGATGTCAGCTTATGCAACTTTTGGCAGCAAGATTTCAGCCACTGTGTTTTGTTCATTAACAAAGAGAGTTTGTAATTTTAAAAAAGTAATCTCATTAATCACTGAAAATGTGAGTAATCTGAAGAATGGTTAAATAGGTTTATGTGGACTAGTTTGTTTCTGCAACGTCATAAAACACTTGCCACATAGAGCTAGTACACTTAACTACAGTTTAATGTGATACGAATTGCTGTAGCAGACTAGGATCAGATACACTTCTCTTCATTAATGTTTAATCCCGCCCGCTAAGAAGTTTTACCACATTTTATCATGTCATCTAAAATTAACTAAAATCAGAAAGTGCATTTTTTTAATAAAAAAACAGTCTTTTAATATTATTGCATATTTAACAGAATTTTAAGATTTTAAAATTATGTTTTTGTCACAAACACTCCTCCCCCCTCCCACTATTTTATAAGTTGCCTTGGGTCTCTGAAGTGGGAGAAAGATGCGATAAAAATTAAATGATATAAGTTAATAAATTACATCTTATTTGAAACCTTTGAATTACAAAATTTTGCCTAGAATAAATAAAACTGCAAAGGATAGTCACAAATAGTACTTAAATGGATTATACATTCTTAAATCAAAGGATAGATAATGCAGAGTTTTGGGCTCCCATAAATCCGGAGTAGTATGGTCGAGCCCTGAGTTAAATGTATATCCAACCTATGAGCTGTTGGCATTTCTGACCCTCTCTTAACATGACAATTTGGGTTTCCAAATCACTAAACCAGAGACTGGCAACTGTAGTGCTCCAGGGTTTTAAAAAATTCACCTCCTTTAAATTTACTACTGGCTATTCTAATTAGAGTCAATGGGCATTACAGGTAAAAGGCATGGGAAGGGCCTCTGTTGCTCACTCGTGTCCTAAAAAAATAGTCTCTATCATCTCCTTCTACATAATACTCCTTGGAATATAAATTCAACCAATGAGGTCATGCTTTGATTTTATATTTCTCGAAAAGCAGCATTTCAGTTGCTACTTTGAAATACCTCTTACTCGTTAACTTCTCCCTCTGCTGGTGATATGCAGATAAACAAAAAAGCTTTTCCTGGAAAATTTCAAAAATCAGGTACAGTCAACCTTCACATAACAACGCATTCGGATAGCATCATTTTCGCTTAACAATGCATCGTTATGTACCACATGTTTCCCCGCATAACGTTTTTAGTGTTGTTGTCCAGACGCTAAAATAACCGTCATTATCCGGACAAAAACATCGTTATGCGGGAAACTCCATAGAAACCTGCATAACAAAAATCGCTTAGCAACGCTACTTGGGGAACCAAGTAACGTCGTTATGCGAGGGTCTAGTGTACTGTGTTTTACATTATTTATTCTTTTGTTGTTTTTAAATGGCTACTCTGAATTTTTATATTTTCATTTGTATGTAATTTTATTCTGAGTCATCAAAATAGTAGCACAATTCCTCTCCAAATCTATTTTATGTTACTCACAAGAATTGTAAACAATTAACAGTAATTTAAGAATTCTAAACTAGCTTTAAAACAAACTCTTTATAGTGCATTCATGACTGAAATAATACAAAACAAAACATTAAAATTAATGGAGAACTAAAGTAAATACAGGAATAAATAGCAATATGGAAATATTTATAAATACACTAAAAACCCGACTTACAAATGCCCCGAGTTACATAAAATTCGACTTACATAATGATTTTGTGCTAAAATCATGTCCCAATTTACACAATTTCCTATGTGTTTGCTTTGAGTTACATAAAGATTCTTTTTTCAATGGGTTTGCTTCGAGTTACATAAAAATTCCATTTTTCTTATGGGTTTGCTTCTAGTTACGTAAAAAACCAATTTAAGCAAAAGCCTACGGAACGGACTTTTTTCGTAAGTAGGGGTTTTACTGTATAAACACTTTAATACGGCAATTTTAAGAAAACAACTAAAATAATTAAAACCATCACTTTATTGTTCTACTTTACTTTGTGAATCGTCTTAAATAAAACTGAGCCTTGAATGGTTGCAAATAAACTCATTATCTTTAACATATTTTGAAACAGAATCCCTATAAAACAATGGAAATAGTTTTATACTGCATGTTTACTAGTTTTATACTTCATGTTTTCTATGAGTAGAACAGTGGTGTATTGCTTTTTCTCTACAACAAACATACAAAATACGAACAAGTATAGTACTTTAAAGCCCCAATAAGCCTGAAAATCTGTATTAAACAGAGGTGACAAAAACCTACACTCATAACAGAGACAAATATCATCACTCCAACCTGTTTAAATTGGCTTGTCTAGACACTTCCTCCAATCTTCTCATTCTTTTCCTAACTGTATCAGCATCAGGTACATGATGATGATCTGCAGGCCCATTAGGAGCTCCTATATGACCTCCGAGTGAAGGTCCTCTATAAATAAACACGAATAGCAATTCTCATTACTTTTGTCTAGAATTGCAGGTTCTCTACTGTCTAATGAATGTAATCATACCTTTCAACGGTCTCTTGAATGGGCTTTTCTCGCAATTCAGCATCTTTCCCCTCTGTAATTTTAACATTTCCCCTCTGTTGTTCTATCTGATCAAAAATAGCATGATAGTGTTCATATGGTCCTCGACCAGGCATTGGCAAAGGCACTTGAGCTACTCCACCACCAAAAAACTGAGCCTAAGAATTTAAAAATAAGGTCTCATGTTCTGATTCCAACATATGCTCTCTTTTAGACAATACAGTTTGCACACTACTATTTAAAAAAACCTCACCAATGAAACTTTTTTCTTTGCATTACAATACAATAGTCAATGGTACAGAACTGCTTTCATATACAGTATAGCCTGAACATATCAACAACAGAAACCCATTACCAAGCATTTACTTAGGCTTCTCAGAAACTAGCTTGGGACCTGTTCTTGCAGGTCTTACTAAGATCCCTTTTGGCTAGAATACAGAACTCTCAGGATCCATTTGTCTTTGTCTTAATGTTTACTACTTGAATAAATATGCATAATTTTCACTATGAGGGTGGCTTCTATATCCAACTCAGCAAATGCCAAGAGACAAGGACTCAATAGAGTAGAACAGGGGCACCCAAACTACGGCCCATGGGCCCAATTAGGCCTGTGCATATGATTAATCAGGCCCGTGGTGAGAACCCGGGCACTTGTAGGAACGCCTCCACCCCCTGACGTCTCAATATGTAACTTACGGTGGCGTTGGTGATTGTGCTCCGTTCCTGCTGGTCCGAGCTGCCTCTGCTCATTCTTAGCACTGCAGAAGCCTTTGCCAACATGGATCTCTGTGTTGTAGAATTTTTCCGAGCCTTCTCTGTTTCAAAATCCGCGGCGCTGGAAGAGTCCATTGGCACGCCAAGGCTAACATCAGCGCAGCGTGCCAAGTTCATCCTTCCAGCGCCACAGATTTTGAAACAGAGAAGGTACGGAAAAATTCTACAATGCGGCGATCCACGTTGGCAAAGGCTTCTGCAGCGCTGAGAATGAGCGGAGGATGCTCGGACCAGCAGGAACGAAGCATGCCACTACCGCTGACATCAAAATGGTCAGCAACAGGAGCAGCATGCCTCCGGCCCCCGCAGCTGTGGGGCAGGACTGGTCTGCCGAAAAAAAAGTTTGGGCACCACTGGACTACAATATGAAATGTACATGTGTGAAGCAGATTTTTATGATATTTCATATATATGGTGTGCCACTCGACAACTGATAATAATGCCTCGGCTCACGAATTTTTTTCAGAACTTTTTTTGGTTTTCAATGCATTCCTATGGGAAATCATGCTTTGCTTTATGGAATGTTTTCAATGCATTCCTATGGGAAACCACACAATGCATTCCTATGGCTGCTGGAATCTTTGCTATAAGGAAAACCCCGCAGAACAGATTATTTCTGTAACCTGGGGTTTTACTGTATTTGATTGTCCTTCTTACCAACTGTACTCAACACAAGCTATAAAGCATCATCTCATTTTCTATGTCTAGGACAGACATCAAACTGCCAAAGTGAAGGCACCCATCGGTGAGTTCATTCTGAAGTTCCTTTCGCCTGTGAGAAAGATTAGCCGGCAACACAAGGTTGCCATTACTAGGATATGGTTCAGAAATACCACAATCTTCAAGGAGGTTATTTCTATGTACCCCGCCATAGGTATGACATAATTTAAGGGCTGGCATGACTAAAAATTACTACTGACTAACTGGAATCCTATTGCGTATTCATGCTGATGAAATTTGACTTGACCACATGAACAGTGAGTGATAGCAAATACCTATATAAACTTCTCAATGTGTTTCAATTTGCTGTTGAAGTATACATGAACAGAATTACATCAGCATGCGGAACTAACAAGATTTCTGTTTAAAAAATCAACTACAGCTAACTATAGGTGAGAACCTGGACTGTTATGCATCGGTACGTATTTAGTACGTAGAAGCAATCGTTCCCAACCTTGATTTCACCAGAACCACCTGTGCTGAGCACACTCCTCCATCCTTGCTCTCTGGCTCTGTTTATTCGTTCCATCTGAAAAACAAGAAGAAATGAAAAGTGGGTTCTGAAAAACTGATCAAGACTCTGAAAGCCAAACTTGACAGTGAAAGTTAAACTTTTTACCCTTTCCTTTTCAAGTCTTCTCATCTGCTCAATTTTCATGAAACTGATCTGTAAAAATAAAACATAAGATTTTTTAAAAAGTGACAATACCTCTCCAACCACAGCAGTTACTAATGAGTGAAATTACTAAATTACCTGCTCACGTTGTCGTTTTTCCTTCTCAAAAATATCTAACCTTCTCTTTTTAGCAGCTTCCTGGAAAATAAATACCGGGTTAAACCATAAACCATTATTTCATCACGTTTACTTGAGATTGGTTAGGAAGTCACAAGAGAAAGACATAGTTATATATAATAACATGTAAGTGAAAGGCAGGAGTGTATCTAGTGGAAGGTAATAAGGAGGAAAGGTTTGAAGATTTTGTTTTGTATTTACAAGCATTAAGCTTAGTTTCCTTTCTTTCCATATCTTTATACCTCAAACATTTTCCTCCTTTCTTCTCCTGGCTTCCCTTTCTTCAGTGTAGATGGAGGGGCCTAAATAAAGAGTGAAACTATAAATTAGCAAGAAGGTATGTTCTAAAAAGTGAGAGTGTGAAATCAATAAATGTGGGGATATTCATTGTAAACATCCTATAATCTTACAATTTAGTCCTATATACAGGTGAAACTCGGAAAATTAGAATATCGTGCAAATGTTCATTCATTTCACTTAAAAGGTGAAACAAATATATGAGATAGACTCACTACATGCAAAGCGAGAGATGTCATGCCTTAATTTGTTGTCACATGAGATTATGTGAAGATTATGGGGTACATGAGATTGGGGGGTTGGGTTTTCATAAACTGTAAACCATAAGGATCAATATTATAACAAAGTAAGGCTTGAACTATCTCGTTCTGCATGTAATGAGTCTCATATATATTTGTTTCACCTTTTAAGTTGCGTTACTGAAATGAAAGAACATTTGCACGATATTCTAATTTTCCGAGTTTCACCTGTATATCCTTACTAAAAATGAAATGCCAATGTTGTTCAATACAGCTTTTCCACAGGACTCTAGGGCAGCTGTCCAGTTGAGTGGTCATGTTTACTTTCAAATGTTCTATTGATTTGAGTCATTATCTACTTCTGAAAAATCAAGTATAATACAGTATTGCAGCCTTAATGAATTCTGAGGGCCACAGAAAAGTGACTGCTATATTTCCTTCAATGATCTACGTAAGTGCTAATAGCTTGTACAAAAAAAGAAAACTGTCAGGAACTTAATAGTTTTAAAATTATGGAATATAGAAAATGTAATATAAAGAATGCACATGAATCTATTTTAACAAAAACTTTCCTTCTTTTACTGTTCCATTGCGGCAACACTCTGGAGTTTCTGTGTCATTTTTAATGCCAGACAACAAACGTGTACTGTATAGGTAAAATATTGGCAATTATATAGATGTCTAAATAATAGCTGTATAAGAATCCAAGATCGCTTATATATTGCTGTGCTTCATATATTGCTATCTTAAATAAAAATTTATCTGCACAATTATTTTATTTTAAATGTATATATAAAAACAGTAATCTTTCTTAACAAAGCCATTTGGAAGATAAATAGTAGATATTCAAAGTAGGTATCACATTTATATGTGAACCAAATGAATGCCTACCACAAGAACAAACTTCACTATGCAGTTGCAAAAACAGGTGTACCATTCATTCTCATTTGTGAAAAAGACAAAAAAAGTGGCCATGATATTTTTTTAAAGATACAAAAGCAAGAAAGGAAGCATCTTGTAGCACTAAAAAGATTAACAAAGTTAATTTGGCACAAGCTTTTGTAGATCTCAACTACTCTATTTCCCCCCAGCACCATCAGAAAAATCCACGGTTCTCATTTATGAATATTCTCTCACCTGTCTACATTTAATTAGAGGCTTCTCATGGATTTTTTTAGCTGGATCTCCAGACTTCTTAAGGATTAAAGGCACTCCATATTTAGCAGCAGGTTTGGTAATTTTCTGTGCAGGAGCAGCATAGGCCAGATTTTGTCCTTGAGCTGGTCTCTTTGCTACGTGAAGAACAACAAAAATGCCAATGCTAATCCAAACTAACTAATCCAAAGCAATCGTTGCCCATTTACCTCACAAAGAGAATAGTTTACCAAAATCTCACAATTTTTTTAAAAAAAACTTCAATTTGCTCATTTGAAACTTCTGTTAACAGGACACTGAAGCTTTTCAAACTAATCAAATTAAATTTTATATATATATATATATATATATATATATATATATATATATATATATATATATATATATATATATATATATATATATATATATATATATATATATATATATATATATATATATATATATATATATATATATATAAAATTGCTATACGGGGCGATTGTTGTATGAGGTTCCACTGTATGTATGTGTGTGTGTGTATATATTTACACACACACACACACACACACACACACACACACACACACACACACACACACACACACACACACACACACACACACACACACACACACACACACACACACACACACACAGTGGAACCTCATAAAACAATTGCCCCGTATAGCAACGAAATCGCATATACAGTAATTAGGTTTTGGAGGGGAAATGGTATCCCACATAACAAATTTCCCTATGGAAAAAATCATACAATTTTTCAATGGGAAAAACCACTTAGCAAAAAAAAAATTGTTGTACCATAATACCTCACATAACGTCTGCATTGGGTAACATCATATTCGCATAACGCCGCGGTTTTTATGCACACGTGATGCCTCACATAACGTCCTAAACTGCTTAAAAAACAGACGTTATCCGAGGTATTGGTATAGGAACCTTGGATAACGTCCGTTTTCGAACATTTTTTGGACTTTATGCGAGTCTTCTCCCCATAGGAACCACATAACGTCCAAAATCGCATAGCGACCAACTCTGTGGAATAGAGTTTGGACGTTCTCCAAGGTTCTACTGTATGATGCATCCCATAGGGAAAATTGCTATATGATGCATGTATCGTATAGTAATTGTTTTGTATAACAATGAGCCTCGTGGAACGGATTAAAATCGTTGTATGAGGTACCACTGTATATAAAAGTAAACCTACCACTAAAGAAGTTTGCTTTCATTGCTAAATATTGTTTTAATGTAACTTGAATTAAAAGTGATCTGTGCTAAAAATCATTCCAACTACATGTTTTACAAGTTAGATTCAGTTCACATAACTTATGGATATATTGTCTAACATCTGGGAGATGTATCAAATTCTCCACAAATTCAACTGATGTAATTTGTCTACTTTAGTTGCAACTTAGTATAGATTTCAGTCACTAATTATTATTTACATTTAATAGGCTTGCATTAACTAAATACTAGTATATACTCTTTCTATATATAACTAAAGAAAATTTCTCATATTTTACCTGGTCCGGCATGAGGCCCAAACTTTTGCAACATTTTATGGCTGAATTCTTCTGCAATAAGCTAAAAGAAAAGTTTTATTTTACAGGGTAAAAGAGAGGCACTTATCTAACAAAAATATAAATGTATGTGTAGTGATATCAGTATCTTAACCTAGAGCACTGAAACTAAAAGATAATTTTTAACTAGTTCTGACTCTGAAATGCAGATTCAAAGGTATTACCATGAGTAAATCAATGACATTATTTTAATGAGGGACTGCAGTGGCTCAAGTGGCTAAGACGCTGACCGGGAGGCGGAAGGTCAGCAGTTCGATTCCCGAGTACTGCAGGACGGAATGAGCTCCCGTCTTTGTCGCAGCTCCTGCCCACCTAGCAGTTCGAAAGCAAAAAATTGCAAGTAGATAAATAGGGACCACTTCGGTGGGAAGGCAACAGCGTTCAGTGCGCTCCGGTGTCTAGTCATGCCTGCCACATGACCACGGAAACGTCTGCAGAAGCAGACGCTAGCTGTTTGGCTTTGAAACAGAGATGAGCACTGAACCCTAGAGTTGGATACGACTGGCTTTCGAGTAAGGGAAACCTTTACCTTTACTATTTTGAAGGTATACACAAAATAATAACTCAATTTATGTTACAAGAGCTCATGCTCACATTTAAGTCAGCCAAATGACATTGGGAATAACTGTCACATGGGGCATTCCTATCCTGTATTGGATAAACTCACAATCAACAGAGTATGATATCCTGCAACCCTTCTGCCCTTGGTTACATTACCCTTTATGTATAGGGATGTATTTCCAAACATTTGGTTTTTGGACTTCAATTCTTAAAAGCCTAAGTCAATTTCCCAAAGCACTGATCAGCCAATGTACTGACCTAGGCTTCTGGGAATTGAAGTCCACCAGTATTCTGCGGAACACAGTTTGAGAAATGCTGGTGCAGAGGATGACTTTCTGAACAAGATGGCCTCTCTATCTTTGGCAACTCCATTAATGATTTGGAACCTTTAAAAATTGCATACAAGTAGTCTCTCTCTTTCAGACAACCAATTTCCATTTTGCAGAATGAAATGGAATAAGCAATAGTTTAGCTAGGTAAGAATGCCTGGAAAGGCTTGTTTCAGTGCTTTGCTGAGGTTATACCCAAATTTAAAAGTGTGAATAATTTCCCATCAATACTGCTGTACATGCTATAATTTGATTTGGTGGCATTTTAGCGCTATTCAGTAGGATAACTGATAAGAACACAGCAGTGAGTAATCTGCTCAGATATATATGCATGCAGCTAAGCAAATACATGCCACCCGAAGCAACATCATACTGTACCTGGAAAGAGAATGTAAAAGTTATTGCATACTTGAATATTTAGGGGGGAAAGGAAACAAGTACATACCTGTGGTGTGAGGAATTTCTCAATACGTTTAGCTATAAAAACTTTCTCCAATATGGAGTTTACAGATGGTCTATCCCTAGGATTTCTTTTAAATAGCTGTGAAATCAGACTCCGAAGTTCAGGGGAATAATGCATAGACACAGGAGGAAATGATCCAGAGATTATCTTAAGCACCAGGTTTTTCATATTACCAGCTTCAAACTACAGAGATAAGGACAATTTGAACAAATGAATGATTATGCAATAATGGCCAAGAGGAAATAACTAAATTTAATAATACAATTACACCAAATGCAGTGGAAAACTTTGAGACATTTTCAATTTCTGTTCAATCCTATATTAATCCACACAGGTCCTCCATATTTAGATTTTAATGAGATGAATTATTCTAAACATTTTAAGAATTAATCTTGGACAATGACTCCATGTGCCCTCCCCTTTCCTGTGGCTAATGTCTATGCTGTTAGCTAGGGTGCCTTACTCTCAGTCAAATTCCAACACAGGAAAAGGATAAAGTCAATTGTGTAGAAACAAATTTAGATTAGTATGTAAAAATGATATGATCATCTTGAAGAGTTCTAATGTAAAAATAAGGACAACCACAATAGCATAACATTTCCCTTTTTCTCCCACATAAATTTAATAAAATAATACAATCAAAGAGAGCATAACATTTAATTATTCCGACTAAAAACAATGCATTTGTAGGCAACTGTGAAAGTATTTCTCCAAAATTAACATTGTGGATTATATGAAGTATATCTCAAAGTTCCTACTTACTGCATGTTTCAGGGTACACATTTCATAAAGAACACAACCAAGTGCCCATATGTCACTAAAAAAGAAAAAGACACAGAACATAAGTTGTACTGTTACCTCAACACATAATATTCTAGCCTCTTCCTAGAATTTAGACTGGTTGGTATTGCTATTCACCTCCTTCGTAACATCATCTATGTTAGCATTGCCTATGTATTTCAACGATGACAGTATCTGTCATATGAACAAAGTATCTCAGCAAACAGCCGACCCAAGACATTTTTCTTGGCTGTGGCAAAGGACAAGACAGCACTCTCCCTTTCATCTACAACAGCAATTGAACCCAATTTCAAACTGTAATGGAGTAATCTCTACTGTATATGACATTATTCAAGGGGTAGAGGGCAAGTTACCTGGAAAACACAACTCTGCCCTCCAACAGAGGGTAATGTTTGGGGCATGCCACTACTATTCCTTCCGAGGCAGCCAGGATGTTCTGTCTGAAGTGGCCAACTGGCTCTGTCTAATTGTAGGGCTGTCCCAATTTTGGCCAAGACCACATTGTCATGATATTCACTAGGGGCCTAGTCCGTGTGGGAGGAGGCCAGTCCATTTCTCATGAAGCCACCGTGCTTTCCAATAGCAAGCCTCACATGAGGGCTTGTAACAGTATTAATGTCACCTAATTCAATGAGCAGACCTCCCCATAAAGGTCTGATAGTGTAGACTTTCCATCTGAAATAAGTGGGTCTGACATATAAAGACCCACCACAATTATCCCAATAAGTGGGTCTGCTATAAAGACCCATGGATACCTCCATACAGGTCTCACAGCTCCGGGGCTTCAAAAACGCCGCCACCATCACCGCTATGAAGGCACAGCGCTCCTCTCCTGGCTAGGCCGTGTGAGTCACCACCGGCGCTCTACCAACCGACACCTGCTTGGTCTTCCCTTTGGTCTGGTCGCCCCTGGGAGTTGCAGCTGGTGGTCGTTCCCACGGATAGGATGACAGGAGCCATCATCAACATAGTTCCAGCTGATGCCATGGCCACCGCATGGAGTCAGCTGCGTTGGGATGGAGGGCGACGGGACTATTCGGGTCTACAACTTTGTCGTCCTGCTGGGCTTTGAAGGCAGACAGCCATGGCTGGTTTATTTGGTTACTGTCTGGGATGTTGTTGGGGTGGGTTGGTACGTATTGGGACAATTCTATTCTATGTTGTGATACTATGGTATATTTATTTTGCACTGATTTGTAATTCTGTAACTTGTAATTTGCAATTGTATGCTATTGTATTTTGAGTGTTGTTTATATTGTATTTCATTTGTTATACTGTATTTGATTTACCTGTTGTAAGCCGCCCTGAGTCGGCCCTGAGCCGAGTAGGGCGGGATATAAATCGAATAAATGAATGAATAAATGAAATGGATACCAGCTCAGTTAAGGGCTTTGCCTTGTTTTCAGGCATATCCAGGCTTGCCTAACCAAAGGCAAACCGAATAACCCAGAAGGAAGGGGGCCTGGGAAGTCAGTCTGGGCTTCTGCCCTGTGAGCTTGCTAAACAACAGGAATGATGTGAGTTTGCAGAGCTTGCAAGAAAGCCAGGTGCATCTCTTCACTTACATGTTAGGCAGAATCCATGATCCGCCTCCTATCAACATGTCCAGTAGGGAACATTTGTCTGTTATATAAAACACTCTGTACATGCTAGTCTTTCCCACGTAAGTCAGCAAGATTTCTTTCTAGTCAGCAGGAATACTTTCCCATGGGGGGGGGGACTCTAGAAGGTGCACGGTTAGCTGTCAATCACACCTTTGATGCAAATCTAAATTACCATGGTTACCCAGGAATCCTATAAAGGAGAGAAGAAAGGAGGAGGGAGAGCGAACATCTTTGAGAGGGTAAAACTTTGTCTCTCGGATGCCCATCTAGAGGGGGACCTATGAGGGGCTCAGAAGCCCCATTATTTTATTACTTAGATTGATTATATATGTTTTTATTTTATTAGAAATGTGTTTTAAGTGTAGAAGTAAAAGTAAAGGTTTCCCTTGCTTGAAAGCCAGTTGTATTCGACTCTAGGGTGCAGTGCTCATCTCTGTTTCAAAGCCGAAGAGCCAGTGCTGTCTGCTGCTGCAGACGTTTCCGTGGTCATGTGACAGGCATGACTAGACACCCGAGTGTAGAAGTAGTTTAATAAAAATCATTCAAAAGGCATTTTAGCTGTCTGCCTGTCTGTGCTTCTTATTTGGATTCCGGGGCACATGGCCGATAAGGAGAAGGCTTTGGCTGCACTCCCAGAAACACAGATCTCTCATTGAGAGAAACGGGAGCCGGCATGGCTCAACTCGGCCACTGGTGAGAACATGGGGAGCGAAGGAGGGAGAAAGGGGATTCTCAACATGAGACCCCCTCGGCCACCTATCAACCCTCCCCCTCCAACCACGGCACACATAAGCTGCCCTAAGGCCCTGGTTCTGAAAGAAGCATTGTAGCTTCTATCCCACAATTTTCCTCTGCCATCTTTTGTCGCCTATAGAAGGAAAGCACATTTTCATTAGCATCCCCTGAAAATGGGGAAAATTCATGAACAGTGATCCGCATTAATCACTTAAAGACTAGGTACAGATACTCTTGTCATTAGACAGAACAAAGTGACATATAGATGCTAAAACATTAAAAATAGAAGCTAGTTTTCATTTCCTACAGAAGTCTTCACAAGGCTGGAAATTACAGAATGTGGGGTGGCAAAGGAGCTACATATAAGGTCAAAATTTCATGTCTAGATGTACAGTGAAAGTTCCTCTATTTGAAGCAAATTCCAAAATGGGGTAGCAGGTTTAAGATTTTATCTTTGAAGATGTAGAGAGAATCTTGCTCCCTTATCTTTTTGCCAGTAACCCAGCATCCCTCCCAATGCATAGCTTCTGCTTGTTATATACTAGTGGTATAACAAAGGTATCATTCACCCTTGGATTATGCGACCATGTTTTAGTCACCATATCTACCACGTTACCAGTTATTTTACTACTTTTTTGGTTTATAAAATACCTTTTTTGTTCTTATTTTAGCTTTGCCTTGGGATCAAGACATAAGAATGTCCCCTTTGGAAATTCTTGCTTTAAAGAAGCAGGACTGGAACCAATGGTTCATGGTTCACATATACACAGATTATAAACCGGTTCTCCTATGTCCAAAACAATAATCAACAATCAAAATGAATAAAATCTGTGTGTTGGTTTCTGTATTTTCTATCCAATGAAATAATTAGAATAGAAAAGAAGATAAACTGCAGTGTAATGAAGACTCCTGGTATCTATGCATAATAAGATATAAAACATGCCAACCTCATTGCTAAAAATTACCTTTTATTGTTATAAGGCTTGTTCTCACAGATTTCTGGTGATAAATAATATGGTGTTCCTATACAAGTTCGAGCAAGCTCCACTGTACTAAAATAAAAAATAAGTAATAGTGATTAATTAAAATCACCTTGTTAATATTACAAGTTGGGATAGGGCAAAGTTATTAATATATTACCTGTTAAGAACTCTAGCTATTCCAAAATCTCCCAACTGTATTGTTCCATCTTTGGTTAAAAATATATTCTAGAAAAGAAACAAATCCAACAGTATTAAGAAAATAAGCATTTAAAATTAATTTTAACCCAAAATATATAACCATAGCTAGTTATTAGTTAGCTGAATGTAAATTAATAAGTCAGTATGGTTAAACATGAAGACATTCTCTCTGTTGTTATCAACCAGTACTACTTGAAGAATTAATGTACTCTTTTTGCAACTACAACTGAGAATGGAATTATTGATCAGAATCCTTTGTCCAATTCCACAAATGTAAAGCTTGATGCTCCACACTTGAAAGCGAAGGACTTAATGGCTGGAATCCTGTTGCACAACTCCATGTTTGGAAAAGCTGATTTACCGTATTTATTCGAGTATAACGCGCAAAATTTTATACCCAAAAAAGAAATCAAAGTTTGGGTGCGCGTTATACACGAGGACTGGGTGCGCGTTATAAACGAGCCTCTTTTAAACGAGCCTCAAGGGTAGGCACGGAGCACGCCACGGCCCTCCTCCCAGGCGGCGGCAGGCGCCCAGGTCCCGCTGCCGCCGCCGCTCACCTGCACGCACCCGCCGGGACGAGAAGGGAACCCTCCGGGGGAGGCGCTAACGCCAGCCACCCGCGCTACCCGGGCCGCGCGACTCAAGAAGCCGGCGCCGGGTAGGCACGGAGCACGCCGCGGCCCTACCCTCCCAGGCGGCGGCAGGCGCCCAGGTCCCGCTGCCGCCGCCGCTCACCTGCACGCACCCGCCGGGTGCTTACACCAGTTTACGTTGTCAATAAATGTTTTTTTATTGGCCGCACGTGTTCAACAACGTTTTCTTTGTCAATTTCAATGCGTGGTGTGAAACAAAATTTTATACCGAGGTTTCATGGAAAATTAGGGGTGCGCGTTATACACGAGTGCGCGTTATACTCGAATAAATACGGTATGTTATCAGCAACAGATTTTAATACAGTGGTACCTCGGATAATGTCCGATTCAGATAAAGTCGGTTTTCATGCACACGTAATGCATCGCTTAAAGTCCAAAACCGCTAAAAAAAATGGACGTTATGTGAGGTATTTGATATAGGAACCTCGAATAAAGTCCATTTTTGGACGTTATCCGATGCATCACCCATTTGATTTGGATAAAGTCCAAACTTGTGGAATGGAGTTTGGACTTTATCCGAGGTTCTACTGTATTTAATTTAAAGGTTTTTTTACCAACTCCCCCCCCCCACGCACACACACATTCAAGATTCTGACTAGGGACCCCTTTTGACCTGGAGAAGCCTTTGTGAGTTTCCAGAGGGAAGCCTTTAATATCTGAAAATTGCAGCTACTGAATAAAATCCAGTGGTAGCAATTTTCAGATATCAAAGTTGTCTTCTCCAAACTAAATCAATCCCAATGCTCCCAACAGCCTCCCCGGGGGGGAAAGGGATTCCTAAGGAACCTTGGAAGCTGGTGGTGGAAGATCAAGAAACTTTACTTTAAAGACTAAAGTCTGCCTCTGATGACATCATCAGCTTTTACGAGCATCAAAATATGCAACTGGATTTCAGCTATTAGGTCCTTGGCCTCTATGTATGAACCATGCTACTCTGCTTATTCTAGGCCTACTCTCTTTCTCTTATATGTCACAAAGTCTTTATGGGTTTCTTTTAGCTCAATACAGTCAAACTTCGAGATATGAATTTAAGTTGAGCCGTTCGTATGTCGAGGGTTGACTGTAGTTCATATGTACCTCTGCTTAGCAATATTAAAAGAGCATTTAATATAACTCCAGATGGCAAACTGCCTAGATTCACCATATAAAAAACCCTAAATCAGGGGTGCCCAAACTATGGCCTGTGGGCCCAATTAGGCCCCTGCATATCATTAATGTGGCCCACCGTGAGCACCCAAGCTCACTGTGGACCGCCCCCACCGCCTAATGTCAGCAGTGGCGGCGATCGCGCTTTGTCCCAGATGTTCCGAGCATTCTTGCTCGGTCCCAACCCCTCTGCAGCCTTTGGCAAAGACGATCGCTGTGTTGAGGAAATATTCGGAGCCTCCCGTTTCAAAATCCACAGCACTAGGAGAGCCCCATGACGCGGCCAGGATGACGCGGCCAGGATGACGGATTTTGAAACAGGAGGCTCCAAAGATTTCCCCAATGCGGTGATTGGCTTTGGCAAAGGCTGTACAAGGGATGGGACCGACCCAGAGGCTGCTCGGAGCAGCCTGGACAAAGCGCAATCACCGCTGCCACCTCCGCTGAGGTCAAAACTGTCAGCAACGGGAGCAGCCCGGCTCTGGCCCCCACAGCTGTGTGTCAGGGTGGGACCGGCCCGCAAAAAAAAGTTTGGGCACCACTGCCCTAAATGTATCTACTTAAAATGCAGAACTAGAAGTTTAAATGACCTTAAACACCATGCATTTGGTAAGCAACCTCCAGTTACCTTCTTTAGCACACAGTGGATGAAAGGAACCAGTGGCACAAGCCCGATGAAGTGCTAGTACTGTTTTTTTTAAAAAACATTAATTTATATTTTGGAATCAATCTCCATCCATTCTGACAAATCTGATCTATACTTTGAAATGATGCCATCCAGACACTAGTCTGCTATCTTGTCAGTGATCTACAAAAACTAAGCTTAAACCTGTTCATTAGGACATTGAACAAAATGTTTTCGTACCTGTGACTTTATATCACGGTGCAAAATTTTTCTGTCATGTACATGTTTCAGTGCTAAACAGATCTGTACAAACCAATCCATGATCTAAAAACAAGCCAGAAAAAGGTTAGGTTTTAGCAGAAAGTTACAATTCTGGTTTATAGATTAGACTGAGAATTTCCTACGTATCCCTCCATACATTAAGTTTCATGGCACAGTGATTTGCTAGCAAGAATGAAGTGTTATCGTTAAAGTGTCAAATACTATTATAAAATTGTTCTTCCCTTGCAATTTAATATTGGAAAAAAGCAAAATAAAAATATGTGTTTGTTAAGTATCACCTTATTTTGGGTCAAAGACAGTATTTTTTAGTAATGGACCCAGCATTGATTAAGTACATAATCTTGCTTGTATTGTATAGATTTCTCTTATATTGTTTTAAGGAAAATAAATGTGGGCCTGTAAGCCTTATATCAAATCATATCCCTACCTTACTTTTTACCCACTCTGGGATTTCCATGCAGTCTATGGAAGGGTTTTTTGTTGTTTTTTGCCTATCCCACTATAGTGATAAATGGCAGAATATGAAAATTACTCTTGTAACAGAATAAACCATTTTACTAAAAGTCCTGTTCAGTTTGAGAATCTCTTAGTAATTTGTGCTAAGTGCTAGAATTTTGAACTGAATGGTTTATTTGTAGATACAGAGTCCAGGATACCAGATACTGTACTTCACATATCTAGTTCAAATAACTGACCAAAGTTTGCATCTGCTTCATTATATCTATAATTTTCATTATCTTATTCTTTCCCAGAAGTATAGCACAAGTCTAAACTTTCCTCTCCAGCTTCAAATTCAAGACAGTGCCTTGAAAGCTGAGAACAATGTGAATTTTATGTTAAGGCCTAGAACTCTATAAACTCAGAGAGCTCTTATGGACATTCGTTCAACAAGACTGGCAAACATGTGGCCCTTAAAGCCTATTACCTGATCTTCTGAAAACAAGACACCTTTTTGGGTATTAATTTTTTTAAACAGGTCTCCTCCTTCACAATAATCCATCACTATGTATAAGCAGCCACCTTCTGTAAAGAAAAAAAGAAACCAGCCTATGAATATAACAAATGTTTATCATATTTGCCGGCGTATAAGATGCATCAGAGTATAAGAAGCACCTCATTTTATACACATTTAAAATGAAAAACATAATTTTATACATTTTTTCATAAATTTCCTCCCCCGGCTGATCCCCACAAGCTGTCCTCTCTAAGGGCGGGGGAAGAGGGGTATTTTTGAAGCTGCCCTTCATCCAGTTCCAGCTGCCGCCAATCGCCATGAGCCGCGGTCATTTAAACTTGAAAGAGGTAAGCTGACCAAATCTTCAACATGATAATTTTTATTACCGGCACACAAGATGCACTCCATTTTTCGGGGGGGGGGGGGGAGGAGAGAGATTCCATCTTATACACCAGCAAATACGGTACAGTACTTATATTGTAACACAGTAGTTAATTCCTTAATTTGCTCAGTTCTTAAATACAACATTTTATTCATCCTGGAAAAATGAAAAATGAAAGACCTAAAGCCTGATCCTAACATCATTTACATAGAAATCGTACTGATTAATGGCCAAAATCCAGTTTGCATAGTTTCATGGTGCAAATCAGATGATGTCATCATCCAACTAAGGGAATATTTAATTTAAAGTAATTAAAAGCTTCTTAATCTCTCCCTTTCAAGTTCTGAGACACATTTGGGCTTCCTTTTACCCTGGGGTAATCTTTTAGAGCCTCAAGAAGGGCGGAGAGTCCTTAATAATAAAAAACTGCCAATGGTGGTCCCACCATTTGTGGGTGCAATCTGGAAACAATTTTCTACTATTAAGGAGTCCTCCTATCCCAAGATTTCAAAAAGTTTCCCTAAAGCAGGGGATCTCAAACTTTGAAAGCAAGGAGCTAGTTCACAGTCCCTCAGACTGCTGAAGGGCTGGACTCTTTTTTGAATGGAGCCTGAGGGCCTGTGGTGCCCATGACCTTGCCTGGCCTGGTGGCTCCGCCTGCCCAACCTCACCACTACTCACCCTCGCCACTGCCAGATCATGGGCTGTAGTTTGAGGACCCCTGCCTAGAGCAAAAGGGAGACCTAGAGAGCCTTGGAACCTAAAAGGGAGGGGATAGAAAACTTTTAATTATTTTGGATTCAATATTACTGGCACTGAATGGTTAAACCAGGGGTGCCCAAACTACAGCCTGTGGGCCAAATCTGGCCCATGACGCCAATTAAACTGGCCTGCACCACTCAGGAGTAAAACACGGATGCACAGAACGCTGTAGTAAATGACCCGCGGCTGTGGTAAACGCGTTTACTACAGCCACGGGTCATTTGCGGCAGTGTTCTGTGTATAGGCGTTTTACTCCCGCTTCCGGGTGGGAGGAACAACATGACCGGCCTGCGGCCTGGAAAATTTGGGCACTCCTGGGTTAAACTATCTGCTTGCGGACAGGCTTTTGTTAGCACAACTTACTCCTAGGAAAACATGTAGAGACACAGCAGTGGACAAGAAATACTGGTTAGAAAATCTGACAGTAGTCAGTATAACCATGTTGATACATTAGGCCAGAGATTCTCAACCTGTGGCCTATGGGCCTGATGCGGCCTGCAGCACCATTTCATGTGGCCCACCACACCTGGAAGTGCCATGTGGTGGAGGAAGGGCAAAATGGCCATCCGGTCCCCAAAGCTGTCTGAGGGAGTGTAACCCAGCCCCCAGCTTTAAAAGGTTGAGAACTCCTGCATTAGGTTGTGTTCATTCACACACCAAGTTACAGACTAGCCAAAATGAAGAAATATAGCACTATCTCCAGTTGTGAAACTAGCAGCACAATATCACAAAAACAAATACATCCACTGGAAAAAAACAAGAGAACCTTGCCACTGCAAAGTTAACTTTATAATGGCCCAAAATGTGTTGCTTAGAGCAGTAAATTCCACTACACCAGGCAATTAAATCAATGAGATTTTGTGAGTCAGCTCCTCTATAAATTCCCACTTATTCAAATGAATTTACTCAAGCTGCAAGTGTAGGCCTATTTGAATCAATAGAAGGCATAGATGTGTTTACTCACCAAAGATCCATTGATTCAATGGACCTTTTTAAATATAATTTACTATGTTAAGCAACAGGATCTTCACTCTTGGATTTGGTCCAATAAAAGGCAACAGGCAAAAGAGTAAAACAACCTGAATCAATTCAATCTCTTTAATCCAATTCATGATTTTATTCTTCTATATTTTTTCAAAATGCTAAAGCATTTTTCAATCTAACCTTCAAAGGATTCTCTGTACAAAACAATATTTGGATGCTTCATGTTTGCCAATACAGCAACCTCCCTTCTTGATTCTTCCCTCTCTTTATTTGACATCTACGGGGGAAACAAAGAAAAAGAGCTTTTGAAAAATAAATAAATAAATACAAAATTAAATTAATTTTTAAAAACTGAATTAGAAAAACTCACCCGAGATATATTGATTTCCTTAATAACATATTGTGTGCCATCATTCTTTGATTTGACCAGAATTGCCTTTCCAAAAGATCCTTCACCAATCTTTTGCAACTTAATGTATTTATCCATGACAGCTTTCTAAGGCATCCTTATGTATGAGCTAAGGGAAAATATGTTTTTAATAGATAAATTAGCTTTTTTTCCCAGCACTTGCTAAATAAGTTATGTATTACAAATTAGTTTCGAAATTGTCTTTTAACACGATCAACATTTCAACTATCCTTTTCATGAAGCCTCCTGCCCTAGGAATTCAATTACCGTATTTGCTGGTGTATAAGACACATTGGGGTATAAGATGGTTTTTATAGACATTTTTAAGGAAATTTTCTGTATGGAAAGGGCTTTTTCAAGCCACTTTCATCCCCAACCCCCAGCATGGTTAGCGGGTGGAGAACATTGGCGGAGACACTTTTGCCCAGCTCCAGCTGACGCCGATCAACATGATAATTTTGATTACAGGCATGTAAGATGCAATCCGTTTTCTGGCACATTCTAGGTGGCGGGAATTGTGTCTTATACACTGGCAAATACAGTATTCCTGCAGCAGCTAAACTATAGGCAGTTTGCACTCTGTATGTTTAATTTTAATTTAATTTAATTTTCACGCTTATATACCGCTCACTCAGGCGAACCTGACTCAGGGTGCTTTACATAGCGGACAATAATACAAAATACAGTAACATAACATACAATAAATACAGCAAAAAATCAATCACCAAAAGTACAATTACAAATCTCGGTCCGCAAAAATTACAGAAATATATATATACTACAATATGCACTACATGTGCACTACAATACAGTTTCTAACAATACTTCAAATAAGGTACAATACAATAAAATCCTAAACATCAGTTAATCACATCAAAGAGTACACAATATATTTTTGAAAAAATTCAAAACGTCAAATCTTAACCTATAAATCCAAGGGTTAACTGTTGGAACTGGCTATAGGTTGCTATGCCTCGCCCTACTTGCCTGCACTCACCCTTCGTGCACACGGCCGATCTGGGTACGCAGGTCAACGAAGGATTGAGAAAACCGGCAGTGGGGCAACAGCCCCACAAACGCGAAGAAAGGGAAACAACTTCACTTCCCAACATTCCTTGCGCCGCGCCGCCCCAGAGCCAATCAGGCTGAGAGGCTCTCGCACGGCGCAGCGTTCGGAAACGCGCCGCAGCCAATCAAAAGAAAAGCATTTAAAAAAAACACAGCACAAACACAAAGCACCAACCCATAACTACAAGCCCCAGCACCCAAGAAATAAAGCAAAAACAAAAACACCGGGAGAGCAAGTCCGCCAAGCCGCGGGGAACAAAGCCCCCCTCTCCAACGGCGCCTGAAGCTCCTAATCAGAGTTTCCCCTTTAATATCACTGGGTGGGTGGGGGTGTTGTGCTCCCCCTCTCTACTGGCTCCCCTGGGGTTGAGAGGGTGGGGGGACCAAAGGAGTCTGTCTCCCCCACCCTCCTCACCCCAGGGGACCCGCCAGAGAGTGGATTCCCTCCCCCCCCACGCCCCATGTTAAAGAGAAGAAACCAAGTGGTTACTTCTCTTTAAAAACGGAGTTGGGGGGGAATCCCCCTCTCTACTGGCTCCCCTGGGGTTCAGAGGATGGGGGGGACCAAAGGAGTATGTCTCCCCCACCCTCCTCACCCCAGGGGACCCGCCAGAGAGGGGATTCCCTCCCCCCCCACACGCCCCATGTTAAAGAGAAGAAACCAAGTGGTTACTTCTCTTTAAAAACGGAGTTGGGGGGGAATCCCCCTCTCTTCTGACTTCCCTGGGGTTCAGAGGGTGGGGGGGGACCAAAGGAGTCTGTCTCCCCCACCCTCCTCATCCCAGGGGACCCGCCAGAGAGGGGATTCCCTCCCCCCCCCACACGCCCCATGTTAAAGAGAAGAAACCAAGTGGTTACTTCTCTTTAAAAACGGAGTTGGGGGGGGGAATCCTCCTCTCTACTGGCTCCCCTGGGGTTCAGAGGGTGGAGGGGACCAAAGGAGTCTGTCTCCCCCACCCTCCTCACCCCAGGGGACCCGCCAGAGAGGGGATTCCCTCCCCCCCACACGCCCCATGTTAAAGAGAAGAAACCAAGTGGTTACTTCTCTTTAAAAACGGAGTTGGGGGGGAATCCCCCTCTCTTCTGGCTCCCCTGGGGTTCAGAGGGTGGGGGGACCAAAGGAGTCTATCTCCCCCACCCTCCTCACCCCAGGGGACCCGGCAGAGAGGGGATTCCCTTCCCCCCCCCCTTTTAAAGAGAAGAAACCAAGTGGTTACTTCTCTTTAAAAACGGAGTTGGGGGGAATCCCCCTCTCTTCTGGCTCCCCTGGGGTTCAGAGGGTGGGTGGGGGACCAAAGGAGTCTATCTGAGAGGGGATCCCCCCCCACACCAAAAATCACAAAAACAAACAATCAAAAACATTCAAAAATACACAAAAACAAACAAAAATAACACCAAAAAGTAAACAACAACAAACATTTCCAAACACACCCAGCCCCCAGCCAAACACCACAAAATCCCACCACCACCACCACCCCAAATAAAGAAAAACAGCTAACTCACCACCACACGACCTCATACCACAACGACTGGAAAAGAAATGAATAAAGAAAGAGACTACTTGCTGGAAGAAGCTCCACCCAGAGGCCACGAGAGAAAACACAGTCAAAATACAAGATAACCCCTACCAGCAGCACTTGCTGACCACAATAACAAAAAAAATACAAAAAGACACAATAGCCCCACACAAAAGGCCCCAAGAGTTTTTCGAAAAAGTATATCATCCTTTATTCTTTTTTTCATCCACAAAACCAAAACACCAAACAAAACTCATCACAGTTTAAAACAGGCCATCAATTTTTTTTTTGTATAAATAAACATTTTAAAAATTTCAAATATTGATTAACCTCTTCTTTACAAACATTAACAACAACAACAACAACTTTCCAACACCATTTAAAACAGCCCGGCAACGCCGGGCAACCTTTGCTAGTAACAACATAAAAATATACCCAGCACAGTCCTTTTCAACAGATGTCCATGTTCAACAGATGTCACTGTAAGATCAGTTTTGGTTAAACACTGAAAATGCCCATACATTTTACCACAGACAGTTTCATGTGTTATACAACAAAAAGCAAAAGTCAGATCTCTGTTGTGAACCCTGATGCACATTTACCTTCAAGTCTCATTGAGTTCAATGAAGCATATTCCTAAGAAAGGATTAAAACCTTATTCGATGAATATACTTTCAGATATTTGCATTTTGCAAACATACTTTGGATTGCCTTAAAAATTATACCCCAAACTCATTATGGTTAAAGTGTTATGGCAGAGCTTTGGCCTAAACTAAATATCTTGGAACAATGCAATTCAGTACAGTATTACCATGGTTAAGGAAACGAAACTACAGTAGTGTTTGTAACTGCAATGAAGATATGGACATGGAAAATACACTCCTGTCAATCATTCTGGTTTTCTCAGTATCATACAAGGTATTAAGGGGAATGTATAATTTCTTTGAGTAATCCACACGTCTTCCTACAAGATTTCATCAGAGAATCTGCCTTGCAAAATAAACCCATTGGATTACCTTCCAAATGACAATCGGAAAAGAAAATACACTTGCTGAAATCCTGTTGTTCACTCTAGTATGTTTCACTAGAGCAGGCCCACTGAATCGTCTCCCCAATACATTTCACTGACTCAAATAAGCCTCTTCTAGTTGCAACTTATTTTAGCATAATAAATTGCAACAGGACCAGACTCACTAAATTAATGGAACAAAGAGGTTGAGTAACCAGCTTCCCACTAACTCAATGGGTCTAATTTAGCACTATTTACTATGGTAACTGGACTTCAGCCACTAAATGCAAGATATCTAGTTTTATTCATTCATTTAATCGTTTTTCCTATAGTTTCAAGGTGACGTAAAAAATATAAAATAAATGCAACTAAAATTACAATAATTACAGGATTAAAAAACAATTTAACATGTTAGTGGAAACCCTGTTGCTGGAATCTAAATTGCACAAAGATGATATCAGCAGCAGCAATTTATTTACAATTATATTAAAATAAATGATAAAAATAATTATAATATGAAAATAAATGAGTGGTTTCCAACAACACAGAGAACATAAAAAGTAACAAATTAATTTTACAATTCAATATGCAACATACCCCTCCTCCCCAGAGATGTATTTGATGGCTATTATATAGAAAACTGTTTAAACTTTTTTCAAAAGGCAGAAACAAAAACCTTAATGGCTTAATTGACTAACTGGCTGTTGTTATATAATCTTTAATGTATCCATAAACAGCATGGCCTTGAGATGTATTTTAAATATGTCCAGGGACAGGGCAGTTTTACCAGTAAGCTATTCCACACTATGGATGCTGCCACAGAGAAGGCAAGTATCCTCACTGAAACCTTCTGAGCCAACATCGAGTGATACAGGCAGAAGACCATTGAGAAAGACATTTCACCAGATGATAAGTTCCTAAACTGTGTAAGTCAGGGGTTCCTAGCGTTTTCCTGCCAGGGGCCATTTCCCGCCCCACCAGTGCTCAGCTGTGTGGGCTGGTGTGGCTGCACCCACTGCTTATGTTTTTGTCATCGGCGTCAGCACCAATTGCACCATTTTTGCAGCTTCTTGAACAGCCTCTGCCACTGCCCAGGACGGCGGGAGGCTTTTCGGAGCATTTTTGCTCCATTTTGGGATTTTTTTCTCCACTGAACTTTGGCAACCAAACCGCAGTGATTGGGAACTTCCTGGTTCCACACTGAGAACCCAGGTGCTGACGTAAGCTCCACCCGGCACCAGAAGTCCGCGACCACCGTGGTTTAGGTGCCGAAATGCAGCAGATAAGCGGCAAAAAAATCCTAAAACAGAGCAAAAATGTTCCAAAAAGCATCGCTCTCTGGGAAGCGGCGGAGGCCATACAAGAAGCCACAAAAATGGTGTGATTGCTGCTGTTGCAGCATGCATTGTGACTTCCAGTGGTGGTGAGAGGTTCTGGAGGTGCCTGGGTGGCCACCACAGGCCATATAAGGTCTATGGGGTGTAGGTTGGGAACCCTTGGTGTAAGGCATTGACACTCATATCTTATGCCGTACATGTATTAGACATAAGATATTAACAATGAATGTCAAATGCAGTCGGGCCAGGGGTAGAGTAAAATAACTGTATTTCATCATTCTGGTTATAAGCCTGGCCACCACATTTGGACTTGCTGCAGTTTCTGTATTAAGGATAAAAGCAGCCCCATGTAACGAGCTTTACAGTCATCAATTTTTGAGACTACCAATGCATGGACTAGTGTTGCTGGAATTTGTTGTTCTATGTTAAGAGCCAAAATTATGATAATACCCAAGCTGCGGACATGGTCCTTCCAAGGAAGAACAACTTCTGCCAAAGTAGGGGGCAGGTTGCCAAGCTGAACAGGTAGCAGAACCTCTGTCTTCACGAGATTCAGTTTCAAGCCTCCACTGCAGAAGCTGTAAAGGAGAGAGGTAGTTGTGTATCACCCAGCATATTGCTGATACTTCACTGGATGTCTCCAGATTACTCTCCAGAGTGTCCATGGAGTTGAGAAGATCTCCCCAAAATAGACTCTTTGGGTGTAGCCATCAAGGAAGGAATGGAGCCATCACAGAACAACTCCTCCAATCCCTAACCCCGACAGTTGCTCACAAAGGATACCATGGTCAATGGTATCAAAAGCCAGAGAGGTCCTGGAGCATCAGGAAAGATGAACAACACCCACCATCAGCTTCCTGAATAAGGTACTTGTGCAAGATGACCAAGGCAGTCTCATGCCGCGATGAGGCCTAAATCCCAACCGGAATGGATCCAAGCAGTTTGTTTCATTCAAGAATGCTTGTAGTTGATCCACTAACACAGTCTCAATCACCTTGCCCATAAAAGGCAGATAATAATATTGTATAAATAATTTCGTGTCAGAAATTATTCCGGGCTGAAACGATTTTATTTTTGCGGAAGAAACTCCACTCAGGGAACGCCTAAATGAGGCTCCTTTCATGTCCCCAAGAGCAGGGACAGAGATGGGAACTCAATCTATCACGCAGTACCCGGGTTTTGAACTGCTGGCTTGCCAGCCTTCCAGCTAACAAGGTGAGCTTCTTAACCATTGAGCTACCGCAGCAGATTAGGTGATGGTCTAATACTTGTTAAAATCACCAGTTGCCATATCTGTTCTTTTATGGAATGCATGAATAATTGTGTCTTTTAGGCAGGAGGGCATAATGATTAATTTGACGGGTCCATTTCCAGTTACTTCATTTGGCTACTTTTACTATATTAGATACTGCTGATTTCTCTCCCAAAGTTTCAATGGCTTCTTTGTAATTTCTCACACTCATGTTAGAGCAATAAATACAAGACCTTATTCAATACAAATCCCCTTGAGATATATACTACAATACAGTTAGCACACACTTCCCAGTATTTGTGGAATTGCTGTCCTTCACTCCTCATGTTTACTAAGAACAAGGCAAGAGACATGTTGATAAAGTGAAAGAGAGATTCTTATGTTTTTTAAAATTGCCCTTATTACCTCAGCTTCCACCCCATAATTACTCTGGGCTTCCTACCCCGCTTTTAACCAGTGGCTGCTAAGTATACTTTTGGGAGGCCCCCCAAAAGAAGGATAAATTTGCCTTTTTAAATGTTTTTTTTACATTCCTCTGGTCAGGCAAGCTTTGGACTAACAAATCACTATAACAATAATTTTGTGTCAGGAATTATTCTGGGTTGAAAGGATTTTTGCAGAAGAAACTCTGCTCAGGGAACGCCCAAATGAGGCTTCTTTCATGTCCCCAAGAGATGGGACAGAAACGGGGGAGCTCAACCCGTCATGCAGTATCCAGGTATCGAACTGCTGACTTGCCAGCCTTCCAGCTAACAAGGTGAGTTTCTTAACCACTGAGCCACAGCAGCCCCTCTAAACCCGTGATGGCGAACCTTGGTACTCAAGATGTTCTTGGACTTCAATTCCCAGCACCCTGTGAATCCCAGTACCCTGTGAATCCACATGAATGGGTTTACTGCGATTCATCCGGCCCACACTGCCCTCGTCACTCCCCAAAGATAGCTCCCTGTCTGACCAGATTATCCTGATATAATATAGTAACGTGATGAACCTTGGCACTCCAGATGTTCTTGGACTTCAATTCCCAGAAGCCCAAGCACCCTGTGAATCCACACGAAGGGGTTTACTGCGATTTTCACCGGGCCCATGCTGCCCTCATCGCTCCTGTATAGGTGCATTTTACTTCCACTTCCAGGAGCAACGAGGGCAGCGTGGGCTGGAGGGATCGCAGTAAACCCATTCGTGTGGATTCACAAGGGGCTTGGGCTTCTGGGAATTGAAGTCCAAGAACATCTGGAGTGCCAAGGTTCGCCACCACGGGCATAGACACTAGCAGTGGCGGCGGCTAACCTTGGCACTCCAGCTGTTCCTGGACTTCAATTCCCAGAAGCCCAAGTCAGCATACCTGATGATCAGGGCTTCTGGGAATTGAAGTCCGAGAACAGCTGGAGTGCCAAGCTTAGCCACCAGTGGACTAGAGGGATGGAGCCTCCCATCTCCAAACTGCCACTGCGCTCCGGCCTTGACACACCCATCCCTGCGGCAGAGCCACCAAGCGAGAGAACTTACTAGGCATTAGAGCCAGGCGAGCCGAGGACGGGAGAGGGAAGAGGCGCCCTTGTTTGCTCGCTCTGCTTCCCGACAGCGCCAAAACCCGGCCGACCTGCTCCCTCCGAATCCCCCGCCCCCCCCCCCAAAAAAAAGAAAGAAAAGAAAACCCCTTCTATCTCACCCTCTCCCTGCCGTTCCAACGGAGTCCATGCTGCTGTCCCACCCCTTCCGCGTTGTTATTGGACAGCGGCCTAAAAACGTCGCCGGCTATTGGTCGAAATTCGAGAGGGAGCGCCGTCAGGTTTGCTTACGGTTTCTCCCTGGCAACGCGCGAGCCCGGGGCCACGTGACACGCGTGAGAGGCGAATTGGGGGGGGGGAGGAAGGGGGGGTCGTCTAATCTGGGAAGAGTTGGGAGCACGTGGTTTTAGGTGCTGGTGGTGGTTCTAATAGGTCTCCCCCGCCATACTCGAAAGTCAGGCGTTGTTTGACTCTAGGGTTCGGCGCTCATCTCCGTTTATAGTCAAAGAGCCCGAGCTGTCTGACTGCGTCTGCAGACATTTCCATGGTTATGTGACCGGCATCACTACTAGACCTCGGAGCGCACGGCGCACTGTTACGATCCCCGCCAAAGTGGTCCCTATTTATCTACTTGCAATTTCTTGCTTTCCAACTGCTAGGCTGGCAGAAGCTGGGGCAGATGGCGGGAGCTCATGCCACAATACAGTATTGTTGCATGACACTGATCTGTTCTGCTATTGCTTAACTGAAATCGGAATTCCTTCCTAAAATTTCTCTCAGTTGGCTGAAGCTATACTCGTACCTTTCTACGCATGGTGTGTAGATCTATGTTTTTGGACTGTAACAACCCAGTGCAATTTACCATATTTTCTTTAGCGATGGTGGAGGCATGACACAACTAGATTAGATTTTGTAATGGCAGTCTTTGCTTTTACCATTTTACACATTTTTTTTCAGTTGCAAACCTGTGCGTCTATTAACTGTGCATTAGCTTTTTTAAAAAATCTACGTGTGGGTTCTGAGAAAGTGCGCAAGGATTCTCTATTTAATTCTGGGATACTCTTTGAGATGCATGTAAAAATAATAATACAAGTTTGTCTTTAAGGTGCCACAATTTAAGTCTTTTTGTTTTGTTTACTTTGTGATATGCTTGCACAGACTAACACAGCTACCACTCAAAAATGTAAAAAAAGTGACTTGTATTGTTTTTCTACCTGCGTTATGAGTCTGAGACACATGCCTATAAAACAACTCCATGTTGTTGTTGTTTTAATAGTAGCCGTGTTTTAGTCTGTGTTTCAGGCATATCAAAACAAGCTCTGCAGCACTTTAAAGACTGCTCTATTTTTAACGTGACCTTTCGTGGATCGAGTCTGATGAAGTGGACTTGATCCACGAAAGCTCACATTTTAAAAAATGTAGCAGTCAGTGAGTCTTTAAAGTGCTGCAGCGTTCCCCCCCCCCCTGATATGTCTGTAACTCCATATGATTTATAGATCCGTAAAATTAAAAAGTGCAATTAAGATTTAGTGCTAGAAATCTATGGTTGTTAGATCAGAAACATGAACTCGGGAGCTTTAAAAAAAAATAGCCCGAGAGGATTACTCGTTCGAAATAATCGCTCGCCCACTGGTTTCCTTTCTTCCAAAGTCGCGAGACGGCTATCGAAGGTTTTTATCCTAACCCTGTTCACGTGTAAATCCTCCTCTACGCACCCACCTTCCCTATGGCGCTTTTGCACAGAGCCAGTGGGCAGAACTGCCAACCTAGCAGTTTGAAAGCAAGACATTACAAGTAGATAAATAGGGACCACTTCGGTGAGAAGGTAACAGCGTTCCGTGCGCTCCGGTGTCTAGTCAATCCTTGCCACATGACCACGGAAACGTCTGCAGAAGCAGACAGCGCTGGCTCTTCGGCTTAGAAACAGAGATGAGCACTGCACCCTAGAGTCAGATGCGACTAGCTTTCGAGCAAAGGGAAACCTTTACCTTTACCTGGTGGGCAGAATGGAGAAAGGCGCATGCGCCGGATGGACCACAGGTTCCCCCCACCCCTCCCGCGCGCCGCCGCCGCCCTGTCCAGGTCCCACCTTCGGGAGGGTGGTAAAACCACGCGCTGCGCCATCTCGTCCCCTGTGCGCCTGCGCAGTCTTCTGAAGTGCTGATGGAGAGGGGTGGGAGGGGGGAGAGAGAGAGAGAGGACGAGGAGGAGCAGAAGAAGGGCGGGGTTCCGTCGTGGAATCCCTGAGTAGAGATTGATTGGCTGTCGGCGCGTGTGACCTCAGAAGGCGCTCGTCCTGCCAGCCTGGGCGAAGTCCCGCTTGCTTCCCTCGGCTCGGCTCGGCTCCGCCTCGGCTTTCTTCGCAGCTCTCCCCCCCCCCCCCTTCGCCCGGGCCATCGGCAAGAGGATGCGCGAGCCCCTCTCGGGGCGGGGGAGCAGCAGGCGGCGCCACGCGGCCAGGTAAGGAAGGGGTGCGTGGGCTCGCGCTCGAGGGCGCTGCGCTGCTCCAGTCCAGTCCACCAGAACCCGGGATGGGAAGCGGACCGTGGGGCGGGAGGACAGGTATAGGAAGAGACGCCGTGTTGTGTATGGGTGTCGCTCAGGTTTGGTTGCAGGAAGGGAGGTTTGCAAGACATGGCTGGATCCCGGGGTGCAGCGCGGGTCGCCGGGCCCAATGCTCTTCAACATTACTTTTTGTCATTAATGGCTTGAACACGGGCATACAGGGGATACTGTACTTGCCCAATTTGCAGAGGACACAACACTGGGAGGGATAAGCTTGGAAGACAGCAGCAGAATGCAAAAAAAAAAAAAAAGGTCTTGATAGGCTTGAACCTTGTGCTGAAAACAACGGAAATGAAATGTACAAGAGGGAGCATTGCAAAGTTTTGCACCGAGGGGAACCAAAAACAGATGCACAGTTGCAAGATGGGGGATACTTGGATTGGTAATACTATGAGCAAGAAGGGATCTTGGAATTGTTGTGGATCACAGGCTGAATATGAGTCAACAGTGCAAAGTGGTTGCAAAACGATGGCCAATGCTGTTTTAGGCTGCATTAGCAGAAGCATAGCCTCCATAACCTGTGAGGTACTAGTGTCCCTCTGTTCAAAACTAGCTAGACCACATCTAGAGCATTGTGTCCAATTCTGGGCACCACACTTTGAGAAAGATGCAGATACAGAGAAGGGCAACAAGGGTGATTAGAGGAATGGAAACCAAGCCATATGATACTGGTGGCGAACCTATGGCACACGTGCCAGAGTTGGCACTCGAAGCCCGCTCTGTGGGCACCCCATGCGGTTACCCCAGCACAGCTTGCCACGCCCCTTTGCCCCAGCAGCCCAATGGGAGCACTTACTGCCTGCCCCAGCACAGAATTTGCTCTGCCCAGCAGCCCAATGGGAGAATTTTCCTTCCTCTCCCGTTGCTGTGTTAGCACTTTGCGATAAATAAATGGGTTTTGGGTTGCAGTTTGGGCACTCGGTCTCTAAAAGGTTCGCCATCACTGCTATATGAGGAAAGATTGTAAGATCTGGGTAGGCTTAGCCTTGAGAAAAGGAGACCAAGAGGGGATAAGATAGCACTCTTCAAATACCTGAAAGATAATTAGAAAGAGGAAAGGAAGGATAGTGTTACCATATAAGGCCCTTAACCTTGTTGGAAGTACTGAACCTTGCACGTTTCATATGTGCATTTACGGAACCCTTCGTAGAATGTGCCATAAATACCTTAGTGAACGGAACGGACATACACCTCCACCGAACCCCTGAGACTGATTCACCGAACCCCTGGGGTTTAATCAAACCCAGGTTAAAAACCATTGCACAGTTTGGGACCTTGTTATCTATCAGAGCGTCTCTCCCTCAGAACAACTCCCTGAATCACCTGTTCGTCACTGTCAATGCAGCTCCAGGTGCCGAACCCCAAGGATAGCTAGAAAGTCTATAACTAAAAATAGAGCCTTCTCGGTGACGGCATCAATACTGCAGAACACACTACCAGTGGAACTGTGCCAGGGCCCATACCCACTGCCTCCACCACACCAGGAAGTGCCATGTGGTGGAGGAAGGGCAAAATAGCCGTCCGGCCCATGAAGCTATCTGAGGGAGCATGGCCTGGCCCCCAGCTTTAAAAGGTTGAGAACTCCTGATTTATTTGGTTGGCTTATTTTTAATTTGTTGTGTGTTTTAGTACGTTTGATAGTTATATATACACTCCCTGGAGTGGGAAATTTCCCAAATGGGCAGTATAAAAATGCAATCAATCAAGGATCTGTTCATCATCCCAAAGTGCAGGGTGTGTAATAATGAACTGAAACTTCAGGAAACCAGATATAGGCCGAATATCAGGGAAAACGTAGCAGTAAGAGCAATACAACAGTGGAACCAAATGCCTTGAGATGTGGTTAGCACTCCAACAAAGGAAGCATTCAAGAGAGAATTGGACAGCCATTTGTCACATCTGTTTTGATTCGGATTCCTGCATTGAGCATGGGATTGGACTCAATGGCCTAAAAGGCCCCGTCCAATTCTATGGTTCCATTTATTATGACATATAAATCTAACTCCTCCTTTGGACACTTCTGTTTCTGGAAATACATCTTTCTCGTCTCCCTTTTTTAAAATAATATTTTTTTAAAAAAAATACAAAAGGAAGAAATAACAAAGCAACAAAAAATAAAATTAATTTTTAACACAATACATTTCATATAACACAAAATACAAGGCAATACATAAAACTCAACTTATCTTACTCCTCATTCTAAACTAAACTCATTTTAACTCATTCATCAAAAAAATTAAACTAAAATACATAATGCTAATAACAAAATAATAATACCACCCCATGATATTTACAAAGCGTTCACAAGTCTATCATTTCCAAAAACTCATTTGATCTGGTTACTTATCTCCTTTATCCTTCTCCAATGTATGCTCCACAAAGGGTCTCCATATTTCCCAAAACTTACTTTCTTTAATTATATCCTTTTTATTCAACTCTCATGTAAGTTTATCATTTAACGCAGTTTCCCACATTTCTTTATACAATTTCTCCAATTTTATCACAGAGTCATTTCCTCAGAGTATTGCAAGAAACTAGAAAAGTGCCTCATCTCCCTTTTCACCTTCTTGAGGATACTTGGTACAGCATCTTTTGTTATTTTCAGAAGTGCCCAAACAAGAAGAACGACCCGGCAGGCCTTCTTGGGTTAAACAAGATCATCATTTCCTTACACCTCATTGTAGAAGCTAATATGCTGTCAGTAAAATGACCAACTTTGCACAGCTTTTCTCACAAGCAAGCTCCATGAAATATCTTGGGGTTTATGTCTGAGCAAACTGTGAAGTAAGTGTGTGTGTGTGTGTGTGTGTGTGTGTGTGTGTGTGTGTGTGTGTGTGTGAGAGAGAGAGAGAGAGAGAGAGAGAGAGAAATTAATTACACTTATGCTTGTTCCTAAAGTGTAAGCCAAGCAATGAGGTGTACAAGGCGTTAGACATGTGGGTTCTGCCTCTCTTTTTAAGGATAGTTTCCAGAAGATTGTGCAGAGCTTGATGCAAAGCATAGTTAACAAAGAGGAAACAATACTGTTAGGGGCCATGGTGGCCTAGTGGTTAAGATGTTGAGCTTGGTGGCCGAAAGGTCAGCAAGTCAGCAGTTCAAGACCTGCGTGCTGCACAACAGAGTGAGTTCTTGTTGTCTGTCTCAGTTCCTGCCAACCTAGCAGTTGGAAAGCAAGAAATTACAAGCAGATAAATAGGTACCACTTCAACAGGAAAGGTAATAGCATTTCATGAAGCTGGCATCTAGTCATTTCTGCCACATAATCACAGAAACGTCTGCAGACGCAGACAGCGCAGGCCTTTTTTTGCTGTAAGAAGAGAAGTGTACAGAACCCTAGAGTCTCCTTGCTTTTAGGGATACATCTTTGCTTTAAAACTAATTATGTCCTTTTGAGAACCCCCCCCCCTTTTTTTAAATGTAGAGCATTTAGACATCAATGTTGAAAAAAGCAATTCCATTTTCAGCAACAGACTTCACTGTAAAAGTTTTAAAAGCTACTGTACTAAAAAAAAAAGAAGCAAGCATCCAACAGCACTAAAGTGCATAGGACTCAACAACTTCTCACAAAGTTGGATAGCTAAAGAAATCACGCCAGCTCAGAAAAAGTTGCTGTTGTAATATTTTTCTGAATATTGTAAGTTGGTTACTCTCAAAGTTTCTCCCCAGGAAACATACTCCAATGCACAATGTGCTCCATTAGAAGTTAATCCTAGAGTTGGGTGGAAGAGTTATGAAACCGCAGTCACCTTATAATCATCCCTGTGCACTGTATTTCTCTATTTGTGCCTTCTTATAATAGTAAAAAGATTGCTGGGTTACTGCTGACAGGAATAAGACCCCTGGTTGTGATTTTTTTTACTATTAAATCTGCTCCCCCTCATGTCCAAAGTCTCCCAGAGGAAGCCTCGGAAACTGAAAAAAGGGGTTTACAAACTTTCCATAAGTTTAAATATTTCTGGCACCTGATCTGAATTATGTTGACATAAAGATATGTCAACAGGATTTAGTGGTTAAGAAGCTGAACTTCACAACCAGAAGGTCAGCAGGTCGAGACCCGAATCAAGTGTGCCACAGCAAATTTATCAAAGCTAAATATCTTAACTTTTGAGTACAAGTAGTTGATATATTACTGCCAACCTAGCAGTTCGAAAGCAAGAAATTGCAAGTAGATAAATAGGTACTACTTTGGTGGGGAGGAAAACAGAGTTCCGTGCACTCCGGTGTCTAGGCATATCTGCCACATGTCCACGAAACGTCTGCAAAAGCAGGCGGCGCTGGCTCTTTGACTATAAACAGAGATGAGCACTGAACCTTAGAGTCGGATACGACTGGCTTTCAAGCAAGGGCGACCTAGTTGATATATGGAGAATCTAAATTAAAATTGCCAGCGATCAAAAGCACAGTATGCAGTTCTTACGTACAGGCTTGTGGTTCCTCCTCTGGCATTCCAATTGGGTGTACCCCGGGCAATGGCAACCTTGTTGTGCTGGCTAATCTTTCTCACACTAGGTCAGGCGCAAGGCACTGCAGAATGAATTCATCTAAGGGGGCTTCATTTTGACACTTTAACGTCTGACCTAGACACGGAAGAAGAACCGGAGGGGCAGAACGGTTGCTTCAGCTATGAATCAAAGCATTGCTTTGCCATCTTCTGTCTTTCTTAATCCACACTTAATTTCTTCCATACTACGACACCTTCACTAAAACAATTTGTAGCTGTTATTTGTATGAATTGTCAAATAGCTCTCTCTACTCAGATCTAGAAACATGTCAGTTCTCATTGCTGAAGCCCTCTTAGATTTTCAGACAAGGATTAGGGCTCTAGCCTGCCTTCTGTTTGTAACTTTCTCCTGTGAAAGGCTATCTAAATAGGAGATAGTTGGACCTTATTCATACTGTTGGGAGCTCTGATTGTCAGATGCATAGAATTTACACATAGCAGAAACTTTTTTTTTATCATTTGGTCCCTCTCCCTGTGGAGCAAGGGTTGGTTGGTTGGGGCTGGGGCTTGAATGCTTCCATAACTTTATATCCTCTAGATCAGGTGTTCTCAACATTTTTCCACCAGGGGCCAGACCAGACCCACCCCCAACGCTTCCCACCATGGGCCAGAGGGGTGTCTGATCCCTGGACTTATGTGTCCATTGGCAGTGCACGGCAGTGGCACTTTCTGTTGTTTCGGGACAGGCATCGCTGATCCCCAGGGCTGCAGAAGACTTTGTGGAGCTTGATCGCAGCAGTTTGAAAATGTTTCACTGTTTCTGTCATTTGAAATTCGTGCAGATAGGAGAGATCCCTTGCTGCACGCCGCTGACGTTAGCGAAGCCTGTCCCAAAACAGAAAGAAAGCACCGTCGTCGTAAGTGACATATTGCGATGTAAGGCATTGGGGGAGGGTGGGAGATGGTCCTATGAGTGCCCGGGTTCTCACCATGGGCCGGATTAATAAAATGCATGGGCCGGTTTGGCCCGTAGGCCAGAGATGGAGAACTGCTGCTCTAGAGCAGTGATGGCGAACCTTGGCACTCCAGCTGTTCTTGGACTTCAATTCCCAGAAGCCCAAGCCCCTGTCCTTGTGAATCCACACGAATGGGCTTACTGCATGTATGTGCAGTAAACCCATTCGTGTGGATTCATAGGGACTTGAGCTTCTGGGAATTGAAGTTTATTTTATTATTATTTATTTATTTATTTATTGTGCTTATATACCGCTTTACTTGTCTACTGACAACTCAAAGCGGTTTACAGAGCAATCCAATAAATACAAACAAAACATAAGGGGGAGGGGAGGGGGAGGAGGAGGGGGAAGGGGAAAATACAGTGCAAAATACAATCATAATGAGAATCACAATAAACTTTACAAAAATATCAAATCACAATCGATAATACAATTAATACACATCATAGAACAATAATACAATTGATTGTTCGACTTAAAATTATAAGATAGCAATTAACAGTACAATTCGCAGCTGCCTCGCAACAGCAGCCAGTCTCTCGCTCCCGCCACCCCTGCTCTCACCAAGGGGAAGCGTCCGGCAACGTTGGTGGCTCCCCGGCATGGCAGATCTTCTTATGGGCGCACCGGGCTACCTCGCAACTGCAGCCAATCTGTCAGCCGATGACAGGGGCCGGGGAGAGGCAGCGGCGAGGTCCCGCGGCGTTGGGCGCGTCTTCCTTTTTTTTATCCCGCCAAGGCGGGCGCAAAGGAGAGCAGCTCCA
Organism: Bradypodion pumilum; assembly: GCA_035047305.1. Taxonomy (NCBI): domain Eukaryota; kingdom Metazoa; phylum Chordata; class Lepidosauria; order Squamata; family Chamaeleonidae; genus Bradypodion; species Bradypodion pumilum. Next base: position 198,281,036 of record JAWDJD010000005.1, on the reverse strand, counting down.
TTTATTTATTTTTTTAGCTTCTAAGAACAGCTAAATGGAGTTCAAGAACAGCTAGAGTGCCAAGGTTCACCATCACTTCTCTAGAGATTTAGATTGCAACTCTCATGAGCTCAGCTAATCTGGGTGTGTATAGTTACAGAAGGCTGATCTAAATGTTAAAAATTCAAGGTAAACCAGAAGTCTGGAATATCATTTTGGAATTCAAATAGTTGTCGCCCTCTGCAACCGCCAGTGAAACAAACTGTACGTAAATTGCTGCTCCAGTATATCAGACTTTGTAATACTGTACTTTTAAAAAAACCATTACATTATTTTCTGTACATTGTTTATTTTCAGTACTTTGTAATTGTGGATTTATTTATTTTTTAGCTTCTAAGAACAGCTAAATGGAGTCTGAGCAGCTGTTCCATAGAGGTTATTACCGGAATAGCTACAACAGCATAACTAGTGCAAGCAGTGATGAAGAACTTTTAGATGGAGCAGGTGTCATCACGGATTTCCACACCTCTGAAGACGATAATTTGTTAGATGGTGATGCATGTATTGGTAAGTGAGCAAACCACAGCTTGGTGGCCTCACATCTGTTTTTCTTTTATGTCCTAAGACATTGGCCTTTTAGGATGTGTACACAATATGACATTGTAGGAGTTCCTTTTAAAATGTGGATATGATACGAATGCTCAGCTCAGTTTGTGGTTTGGTTTTGCAGCTGTGTCTTGGGCTCATGTGTTATAATTTGCCCTCTCATTTTTCTGGAATAGGCACAGCATTTTATCAATGTGTGATATCTAACCACCTCATGCCTCACCATGGTGCAGCAGTGACCCTGGCCATCTGACAGCTATGGTGGTGGGGGTGTATTCCCCTGACAGTTCAATCATGCCACAAAGGTCAAGAAGTCCAGTATGATTCTCCATTCTAGAGTCGCAGGACAGCTAAGTGGGGTTGGATACTTGGGCAATGCACTTGGCCAGTGCATTGCTCTAAAAATGGCCAACTTCAACATGAGCCCAGCCAACTGTGTTGTCGTATTTAAAATGGCTAAAGGAGCATTGAAAACACAGGATTCAGTTCCCTGTGCACCATCAGACCCTGTAGTGCTATGGTAGCGGTAGAACCTCCAGATGGTGAAAGCCCGCTAAAATCTCATGGGAGATGATGTTTTGATCTGCCACTTCAAACTAGATGTGTAAAGTATGGATCAGCCGAGTAAGTGATATCTAAATTGTACAAATTTTGATTGCTGTAAATGATAGTTAACTTCCACATTCAAACAGAAAACACAAGGTTTTCAGTTCTTGTTTGAAGACAGGTTATGCTTGTAATAAATGTAGGTTTACCCAAATCAGACATTCCAGTTGAAGATAGTAAAAAAAAAAACCTGGAAGAAAATGGGTGTGAGGATCAAGAGCCATACAAAGCACAACGCTTGCAAGAGAGTTACAATTTTCATCCTAATGTGTGAGCTAGACCAGATGTTTATAGATGAAATTATATTGACATTCTGAATGGTATTCTTCTGCTGAATCAGAATATTGGTGATCCTCATGGTGATCAGCCATAAAGATTGTCCTGGGAACAAATATAATACAGTGGTCTTTCATCTGTCTTCCACATCGCAGCATGACCACCATACCACTGATCCAGTTCCACAAGTCACTTTCTGGTCCCGAGCCCTTTTGGTATGCAAAGTCCTCCTCAGCCCCAGGCCAGTATTGATGAAGCTGCTGCCCTCCATCAAGATGGATTCAAGTGGGATTTAATCCACTTGGGGACCATCACCCTTCCCTGTGGATTTAGGTACCCAATCTGTTAGTCCTCAGGGTTGTCAGGTTAGGTAACTGCTGCCTGACACTCAGCATTGAGTCTATTACCACAGCAGGATAACCTGGACAAACTTTTATGAACGGTATTTCTAGACATAAATATGGTTTTAAGAAATATATTTAACAGAGTCATTCTTGTATGGGCTATCTATGGTCAAATGGGCATTTTAATTTAATTAGGAAATCAAAATCATATTTTGGTACTCTAATTATTTGCTTAGATAAAACTAATAGTTGTACTGTACAGTAATTTGTAAGTTAAACAGACATTTAAGCTACCATTGTGCAACTTTCTGTTTTATTCCCTTATTGGGACTCTGTAAATTTATATATCATTGGAACTGTACACTGTGTGCTGTTGAATTTCAGCCTTATAGGTATTGCACCGGCCGCTGACCAGGGACCATGGCAAGGAGGCTGGGTTGGTTCAGTAAGCTTCCCCTGTTTGAGTTGGTACGCACATTTCCTCCTGCAGCATTTACTGAAGCCACTCACTACCTGTCCACAAGCCCCAGGGTGGAATTCCTTAACCAGGGAATATATGGTTTTTAGGTTGGTAGCATGGAGACAGAGAGCTGGATATTAATACAAAATGCCTGATCGACTGAGTTCCACTCTTTCCATATAGCAGCAAAGTTTTAGTTAACAAAGTATCTGAAAAAGACAAAGACCAGTAATACCTCATACAAAGTCCGCTTCGTACAACATCAAATTCATACAACATTGCCTAGTTCCTTGAAAAAAGTTGCCTCATACAAAGTCGCTGCGACTTAGTATGAAGCATTGGGGTTTTTCCCAGGTTGCATTGTGCCTGGGCAGTATAAAAGGCAGGACACATGCGTGCATTGCTCTTGTGGGTTTTGCACGAGGCGGAGTGTTTAGGAGTGGTTTTGAGCGCGATTTTGTATTTTTATTTTTCCATCAGAATTTTTAGAAGCATTCCTGGGATTTTTTCAGAATTCTTCAGGTTCTTGGACAATCAGGGTTGTTTGACATGTTTTTGTAATGTATTTAGCTTTTGGACAATGATTTCTGAAAGTTCTGTCAGTTTCCTGTCTGTTTCCTTGACTTTGCCCTGAAGTCTGTGCTGTTACAGTATAATGTATTTCTATGGAAATGACGTTGTACTAGGCATCGCGGCAAGGATTTGGACATTGTATGAGGCATCGCGGCTAGGATTTTGCATGCCTCATACAAAGTCCAAATCCGTATAAAGTCCAAACGTGTGGAACCAAATTTGGACGTTGTATGAGGTATCACTGTACAGAGTTAGTCAAGGGTTCGCTCTGGCAATAGCTCTGGGCAGGACTAACGTCTTAGATATTTAGTCTCTTCTCAGAGATAGGGGCAAAGTCCTAACGAAACTCGAGGTCTTTAGCTAGGAGCCCAATTTGAGTGGCTTGATGTATCTCCTTAAATAGGAAAGTTGCTCCACCTTGGAGGTTTGGTCTAGGTAAGTAACCTATGAAAAAGAGCAACTCCCACATCAGATAAGAGATACCAATCAGAATCAACCTCCCATTAGATAAGGTTATCCAATGAAATCTGACCACTGATAAAAGACTTTAATCAGAGAGATCTGCTCCTACCCTTCCTGTCAGGTAAAGGTGGAGTGTTATGTGATTGGTTTGGGACTTGGGGGATTTCCAGGTACTCCTGGCTCCCCACCTTTGCACTGTCCTTGACTCCAAGTAGCCTAAGATGGAGGCAGAAAGTAAAATGGATGCAGTTTGGTTCATCCAGATCATGACAATAGGAACAGTGCCCCTTTTCTCCAGGGCTTGTTTTGAATATGTTTAATATAGGTGGTTCTGTATTGGGACCGGACATTCCCCCTATTTCCCTTTCTTTTATCTGTAATGCATAAATCACACAAAATAGGCATAGGGCATATACTGTATAACTGTAATAGCAATTAGATTGGATGTGTCTTGCTTTTCTCAACCAAGGGAGCAATTCTAGTTAGCCAAGATAGCTGAAGGTTAGCTAATGACACTAGAGCATTTGGTGCTGTGCTGAATCCAAATGCGTCTCATCCTAGCAATGTTGGAAACTACTGAGGATTACTTTCATCTTGTCCTCACATAGTGGTTGTGTCTCTGAGCTAGAGGCAATCTGATTCTCAGGTCCACTTCTTCCAACTATTTTTAGCTGTCTGAACTTAGATAGCACTGGAGAATATGCAGCCCTGCGAATGTCCACTATAGCTACTAACCTGTCTTAAAACACACAAACCAACTGCTTTGCTGCCTGTGGTCTAGCAGAAGAGGACTAGATCCCTCCTATACGTAGCCCATTGCATTTCAGTGTTAGGTGTCAAAGAAGAGGGTTCCTTCTCAATTTGTGGCTTGCTTGTTAAGTGTAGAGAGAAAAATGCTCTGTCTGTCTTCACTGGTCTTTATGCAGTTCTATGTTGCTTAAAACTGCCAGGTAGCTGCTTAAACACCAGCCTAGATGGAAGGTCCAGCACAAAGTCTTTTGGTCCTTGTATTTATTTGCAGTGTATGCATAAGTTGGAGGGCACCTTTCAGAGGAAAAAAGTATGCTTCACTGATAGTTAGGATGGTGGGGCCCTGGTCCCACCACCTTCCTTATGTTAAGTATAGCTTTGTGATTTACATTATCCGGTTTTATAGTGTTGAAGTCATACGTGGAATAGTTTGTTGTTTTACCACTTGTGTCCTCTGAAATTTAAAATCCGTTCTAATCTATAAGTGTACTTTATCTGGGCTAAGCAAATCAAATAAGGCTGTGAGTACTTTCAGAAGAGGTTCCCAAACTTTTTGGGCCGTGGGCCAGTCATGTGGTTGAGCAGGCCAGTCACGTGGTTCCTTCCACCGTAAGTGGAAGTAAAATGTGCATGCGCAAAACTCCACCCATGGCTGTTGTAAAGGCGTTTACAACAGCGGCGGGTGCTTGTGGCAGCGTTTTGCACATGCATGAGTGCGTTTAACTTCCACTTCCAGGAGTGGTGCAGGTAGCATGGACCAGATCATTAGGTGTTGTGGGCCGGATCTGGCCTGCAGGCCATAGATTGGGCACCTCTTACAGGAACAAAGATACAGGAAGAACGATAGGTTACATCCAGTATCCAGCTAAATGTCATTGTGGTCTGCCCGCCTTCCTCCATTTTTTAGAAGGAGAATGGAAAGGCAAATGACATCTCAGGTGCAGTGCAACTTTAGTGTTCAACTAAAACTTTGAAGAACAGAGTCTCTTGAAACTTTTTCTGTCATTTGGCTACAAGTTTTCTTCACTGTAGCCTTCCAACCCGTTTTTAAGGCCTTTATTCAAAGCCACATTACGTGATGTCGACAATGGGGATATGTCACCAGACAGGTACAGCAAGTCTCTTCGGTTTCCTCAGTAGCATTTGAACTCCCTGGCCATTGCTTTCTGTCACCCCTCAATGCCTCATGCCTCCTTTCTTCTCATACCTTCCCCTATAAGAAGGCATTCTTGCTACCTTCTCCTGGGCTTGTCTTTCCACCTCTACTAGGGTACTCTTGGTCATATCCACTCTGCCATCAGGAGTCTTCTTTGAATACGTAGGTCTGTGATGGTGAACCTTAAGTTGGCACTCCAGATGTTCTTGGACTTCAATTCCCAGAAGCCCAAGCACCCTGTGAATCCACACGAATGGATTTACTGCGATTCATCCGGCCTGCGCTGCCCTGTCACTCCTGGAAGCGAAAGTAAAACGCACCCACATGGACGCGTTTTAGTTCCGCTTCTGGGAGTGACGAGGGCAGCTTAGGCCGGATGAATCGCAGTAAACCCATTCGTGTGGATTCACAGCGTGCTTGGGCTTCTGGGAATTGAAGTCCAAGAACATCTTGAGTGCCAAGGTTTGCCATCACAGACATAGGTTTTCCAAGGATTCTCTCCTGGGCACTGTTGTTCAGACTCTTCTTCTCCCTCCACTTTCTCTTTTATCATCTCTCCCAGCTGCCCCAATTTTTCTTCTACTTTATCCCAGGCATTCACAACCTACATCCAGTGGGTCGGCCCCAGCCTCAATGCCAATTCATCCAGCCCACGCCATCCACGTCGCTCCTGAAAGTGGAAGTAAAACGCACCCACACATGCGCAAAATACTTCTGCTTCTGCTTCCACGTGACTGGCCCAATCTGCTGTCTGGGAGGTGTAGTCAGGCCTGCAACCTAAAAATGTTGAGAACCCCTGCTTTAACTCCTTCTCTCCCTATTCATTCAGTTCTATTTCTGGGACCTCCAGCCCTCTCAGAGACATTCAGCTCCTCAGTTGACTCTGGAGCTCAGTGTTACATATTAAAGAGGAAGGAAATCAGCTGTTTTATTTAGTTCTTCTATGCATTGGCTCAAGTGGCTAAGACGCTGACTGGAAGGCGGGAGGTCAGCAGTTCAATTCGCAAGTACAGCAGGATGGAATGAGCTCCTGTCTTTGTCCCAGCTCCTGCCAACCTAGCAGTTCGAAAGCAAGAAATTGCAAATACAGTAAAACACCAACTTATAAATGCCTCGAGTTACATAAAATTCGACTTACATAATGATTTTGTGCTAAAACCATGTCCCGATTTACACAATTTCTTATGGGTTTGCTTCGGGTTACATAAAGATTATTTTTCCTATGGGTTTGCTTTGAGTTACGTAAAAAAATTCATTTCCCTATGGGTTTGTTTCGATTTACATTAAAATTTCATTTTTACCTATGGGTTTGATTTGAGTTACATCAAAAATAATTGTTGCTATGGGTTTGCTTCGAGTTACATAAAAATTCGATTTAAGCAAAAGCCTACGGAACAGACTTTTTTTTGTACGTAGGGGTTTTACTGTAGATAAATAGGGACCACTTCGGTGGGAAGGTAAACAGCATTCCGTGTGCTCCTGTGTCTTGTCATGCCTGCCACATGACCGCGGAAACGTCTGCAGAAGAAGACAGTGCTAGCTCTTCGGCTTTGAAACAGATATGAGCACTGAACCCCTAGAGTTGGATATGACTGGTTTTCGAGCAAGGGAAACCTTTACCTATGATTAAAAATTTTAATCTGAAAAACCAATTAATGTATTTTTTTAAAAAAAAAATAGAACCTTATTATTGCTTATTTTATCAGTTGGCCAGAATTTGACATCTAGTGCTATGTGTTTCTTCTCTATGAAGGGACCTTTGCTGTTGTTAGCTGCCATCAAGTCGCTCTTGATTTATGGTAACCCTATGAATGTGATCTCTATGTACCCTTGGACCACATGTTTTTCCGTTCCTAATTTGGAAATCTGTTCACCAGTTCTTCTAAGCACCTTTGCTGTTTTGCAAACATGGATTTATTTATTTTTTTGCAAGGGCACAGAATAATGCATATCACCTGACATGACTCATAGTGATGTAGTAATATGTTTCAGGGTGTATTTCTTTTTGTTTGCAGTATCGTCAAACTGTGTTAGTGTAGAAATGTGCTTGCAGTTGCCACATTTTGTGTAAGGATATTATCCGTTTGATGTAGTACTTGACAGTTTATTAGAATAATTCTTGACTAATGATTCCAACTCAGATTCAGTGTCCCTGTCAAATGCATGATCAGTGCTCGCTTACTATTGGTTGCTTGGTTGGAAGAAAGATTTCTGTAGAGTTTTCTTTCCTTGCCTAGTTGAGTTGAGTTGCAATGAACAAACAATATTTTTTTATTTAAATTTTTGATTTAGTTGCTAAATATGATTTGCTTAACTGGCCTGCTTAACTGATGAGTTTGTTAAACAGCAGTCTCTTATTTTTTCATGCTGGAAAACAGAATTCACAAAATGCATAATTATAATAATTATAATTTTGTGTCAGAAATTATTCTGAGTTGAAAGGATTTTTTCTGGAGGAACTCCACTCAGGGTAGCCCTGAATGAGGCTCTTTCATGTCGCCAAGATCTTTTTCCACCATAGTGGTCCCTATCAATCTACAGTAGCACCCCGCATAGCAAAAAAGCTCCGTTCCAAGGAACTCTTCACTCTGTGTTTTTTTCGCTATGCAGATCCAATGAGAGATTCCCCGCATAACGGGGGGAAATGTTCATTATACGGGGTTTCCGTTAACCGGAGTATACCATGCTTAGCGGAAACCCCTCATAACAATTATTTTTCCTGTTATGTCTTGCTTTCAAACTGCTAGGTTGGTAGGAGCTGGGAGAGAGACTGGTGCTCAATCCGTCATGCTGTACCCGGGTCTCAAACTGCCGACTTGCTGACCTTCCAGCTAACAATGTGAGCTTCTTAACCACTCAGCCACTGCTGCTGCGTAATTAAACCTTATTGAAGTTGTTCTTCCAGTTATATGGGAGGAGGAAGTGTTTGTGAGAGCCCAGGGCTTTTCTTGGGCTTTGCCCATAAAATACTGTGCCATGGTTTATGTGCAAACTAGGTTAAAGGTGAATTGAGTGGTAGAAATACTCCCCCCCCCCAATTGCATTTGAATTATCACATTTATTTATTTTTTAATCTTTTGTCTGTGTCCCTTTTTCCTTTTACATCTGATTTTCCAGCTGACCATCATACAGTGTTCCATATCTTCTCATAGCTGCTGTACAAGATTAGTGGGTGTAGCCACCTTCTATCACAGACTATTACTCTCATCTTGTTTGACCAAGTCCCGCTAATAGCAAGAATAGATGCTGAAGTATTTTGATCATGTTGCTTTTATATAAACTGCAGTAAACAATAAAGAACTTTGGGGGAAAAACACATGCTATCTGTTGAGTATAGTAAGGTTGGGCTTGAAACATACTTTCCTGTTACAGTCCTATTGTCATGCAGTGTTTCTTTTTATTGCGTGCGTATGGACAAAACCAGGATGAATTGTGAGGAATAGATAGAAACATAATCAAAATAAACATCAGCATGATTTAATTAGTAGTAGAAGAATTAAAGACGTGCAAATACCGAGAATTATAGTTCAAGTAGGTGGTGTTAGGGGATGAAAAATATACATACCTGTACTGTAGTAGTGTTTGCATACATTGTGCTCTTATCTGTTAGTACCTTTGCAAATCATCTGACTACTACAAAACAATGCTCAAAACTGCTGATTAAAAAAAAACACAGATAAAAAGAATATTGGTAAATGGTAAAACCACTAAAATCATAATAATTAAAAAAAAACATACTCCAAGATTTGGAAAACGATTTTAAAGGCTCTTTATACTATTCTCCGATTATTTTTGTGTAGCCCTGCTATGACACAGCTGCAAACTGCTCATTCTTTTTTAAAAACTAAGTAATTGGACTAGTCAGTGGCGCTACATTTATCAACTTCCGCAGCCTTCTGACTTTAGATTTTTACAACTTCTATATTATGTGTATGTGCTGTTGAAGAGAAAGTTGCACATAAATACGGTATGTGAACGGCGAATCAAGATTCTGTTTCAATCGCAGTGTGTGTACTGAGAAATCAGAACATGTTGCCATACAGAACAACAGATAGAACAACAGATACAGTATCTTGGAACATGTTCACCATGAGGCAGGGAAGAAGACTTCGTTTGTGCATATAGAAAGAGATGGTAATACGTAGAGAATATTTCGTAAATATTAGCAAGCATATTTCGTAAATATTAGCAAGGTACCATACTGTTAACAAATGTGGAAGGCTTTAATTTAAACAAGGATGAGAAAGAGTTACTAGAAATAATGATTATAATGGCTAGACATTGTATTGCTAGACACTTGAAAAATGATGTATTTATACAAACTGAAGAGTGGTATAATGAAATGTGGAACTTAGCATTGAATGATAAACTAACTTGGGAGATAAAGAAAAAGAGGGATAATTTGAAAGAAAATAGATTTTGGAATATTTGGAAACCTTTTGTGGATCACTCTCTTAAAGGGGATGAAAGAAATAGACCTGTACCTGAGCAAAGTGGATTTTGGATTTAAATTATTGAGACATTCCGAGCTCTCCAGGGCAATGTAAATAATCACAGGGTGGTTTATTGTCTATATATATATTTCTTTTTCTTTTTTATATATATATGTACACACACACACACACACACACACACACACACACACACAGTATTTTCTGGCATATAAGACTGCTTTTTAACCCCCAAAAATCTGTGCAAAAGTCGGGGGTCGTCTTATAGGACAGGTACTTAACTGCAGCTTGTTTCCCCTTGCTTCATATGTCTGGCGCATATGGTGGAGGGTGCCGCGGCCAAGTCCCTGCTCTGTGCGGGGAGTATGAAGCAAGGGGAAACAAGCTGCACACATCTTCCTGTACCTCGAGGAGGAGAACGTGAGCGTGGGTTGGCTCCACCAGAACCTGCCCATTCGACTCGGAAGGCTGCGCGTCTTCGGGTTGAGTGTGGGTTAATTTTTATTTGGTGTGCATTGGAAGAGAGGTAGTCTTATACGGCAAGTATATTCCAAACTCTATATTTTAACTGGAAAAGTTGGGGCTCGTCTTATATGCCCAGTCATCTTATACGCCGGAAAATACGGTATATATTTTTCTCTTTTTTTTCTTTTTTTTCTTTTTTATTTTCCTATTCTTAATGGTACTTTAAGACTTATTGGAAAATGAGTTTCAGAGATGATATTTAAGGTTTGAGAATAACTATTAAGCAATAAGTAATTAATAAGTTTTTTTAGGTATTAAGATAGGAGTGTACATCTTTTTTTCCCCTCTTCTTAAAGTCGTTTTTAGTATTATGTATTTTGATTACCTTATAAAATTATGTTGTGTAACCTATTTGATTTGTATTGTGTTTTGTATTTTATATGTATAAAAATTTAATAAAAAAATATTTTAAAAAATATTAGCAAGATTTTGTAATGAAGATCTTGTCAAGAAAGGTACATTTAGTTACAATTTCCCATTTCCCCTATGTATGGTGGCTTTTGGGACATCCTGTAATTTGTTGAAGCATTTGCCCACAGCAGAGCAGGTATGTTAGCATTTGTGCGTGAAAAATAGTAACACTTGAATTGGGAGACATGTTCATTTTTTGGTTTGCAACTCTCAGAAACTGACACCAAACTAGCTATGGAATTCAGGAGTTGTAATGCCAAAATACTCCTTGTGTTGGAGTAACACAAAATAGACCCAAAAGCTCATGTCTAGGTTTATCTTTGAAATTTCTTATTTTCTTTAAAATAAGCATTCATTGATTATGCTCAGCCTTTCTGCAAATTGAACATATAACACTAACTCTTCATTCTTGGATCTCTAGGAATTCCTACATTAAAAGTACAGTATTTAAAGATGGTATATTTTCATGGTATATGGGATATTTAAGTAGTTTTGCCATCACTAACAGGGATTTGGGTGGCGTAGTCTTAGATGCTGAACTTGATGACTGAAAGGTCAGCAATTCGAGACACGAGTGCTGCATGAGTGAGTGAGCTTCTGTCTGTCTCAGCTACTGCCAGCCTAGCAGTTTGAAAGCAAGAAATTGCAAGTAGATAAATAGGTACCACTTCGGTGGGAAGGTAAACAGTGTTCCCTGTCTAGGCATGCCTGCCACATGTCCACGGAAACGTCCGCAGGGACAGGCAGTGCTGGCTCTTTGGCTATAAACAGAAATGACCACTGGACCCTAGAGTCAGATACAACTGGCTTTTGAACAAGGGTGACCTTATCATCACTAACAGTTCAACCTTTTGAGTTTCTATGGTCAAATGGCTCTCTCGAGTCCTAGTCTCTCACTGTACTATATAACACTGGCTCTCCCTTTGAAACTTCCTTAGAAACTTCAGTTTGCGCAAAATGGAGCTGTGAGTGACATTGTTAATTGGGGCTGGTCAATACAGTAATAATGTGGCAGGGATTTGTGATCTGTACTACTTATAGTCCACTTCTGGGCACAACCTGAAGTGCTGTGATTAACTTTTGTAGCCTTAAATAGCTTGGAGCTGGGTTACCTGGAGCATCGTTTTCTCCCATGTATTTCTGCCTGGTTCCAGAAATCATCTTCAAAGGCTTTAGTCCTGTGGTTCCCAACGTGGGGCACATGCCCCACAGTGGGGCTATTTGATTTTTAATGGGGCAATTCAAGAACGAGTTATTAACAGTGAATGGCCTTTTAGGCTTCCTCCATGTGAATAGGAGTTCACTTTTTGAATAATAAGAATTATATATCCTGGTGGGGGTGGATGGATCAAGATTTTAGAGATGCTTAGGTGGGGCATGGCCAAAAAAAGGTTGAGCTCCACTGCTCTAGTCTATTCCTGGCAAATGAGGTGATGAATGCAGAGGGCTAGTTATGAAATGACCTTGCCAGAAAGACTCATCTGGCAACTACTTTGTGATTTTTCTGAAGCTGAAGTGGAAAACGTTATTTTTTTTTAAGCCTTTCAAGTCCCTTGGCTTCATTTTATCAGACTTTAAATCCTTCAATATTAGTCCTTTTTAGGTGCTTGTACTGGTGCTGGGTTTACTTTGGTTGTATTTTGCTTTGGTTTTCCTCTGGTACTATTTTAAACTTCCAGAGATTTTTACATAGTGTTTCCTTATGGCAATATATTGGGGGACACAGAAAGAGCCTCCTTGAAGAGTGTGGTATTTTTAAACCACAATCAGGCATACCCTGGTAACGGCAACCTTTTGTTGCTGGCTAATCTTTCTCACACTACAAGGTGGCCCGTAAGTCCCTACCTGACCACAAAGAGAATAGGGCTCTGCTGGGAGAGGGGAGGAAGTGCTCCCATTGGACTGCTGGGCAGAGGGGCGGGGCGAACTCTGTGCTGGGAGGAGGGAGGAAGCGCTCCCATTGGGCTGCAGAGCAGAAGGATGGGGTACATGCCCACAGAGAGGATGAGTAGGGACTTACTGGCTGAATAGGGACTTGGGCCACCCTGTAGGTCAGGCGAAGGGAACTGCAGAATGAACTCTACCCAAAAAAGATTCCTTTGCAAATGGTATAGAAATCATGTAAATAGATATCTTGTTTGGTAAGAAAAGGAGCAGATCATGTCAGGCCAGTTGCATGCAGAATGGTTACTATATTTGGGAAGCTAAAGTGCAGTATGATCCAACATACTGTATGGTTATTCAGAAAATATACTCCAGTAGTTTTGGTAGGATTTGTAAGTGCCTAGCATTGTACAGTGATACCTCATACAACGTCCAAACTTAGTTCCACAAGTTTGGACTTTATACGCATTTGGACTTTGTATGAGGCATGCAAAATCCTAGCCGCGATGCCTCATACAACGTCCAAATCCTTGCCGCGATGCCTTGTACCATGTCGTTTCCATAGAGATGCATTGTACTGTAACAGCACAGACCTCAGGGCAAAGTCAAGGAAATAGACAGGAAACTGACAGAACTTTAAGAAATCATTGTCTAAAGGCTAAAAACATTACAAAAACATGTCAAACAACCCTGATTGTCCAAGAACCTGAAGAATGCTGCAAAAATCCCAGGAATGCTTCTAAAAATTCTGACAAAAAAATTCCAAAATCGCGCTCAAAACCACTCCTAAACACTCTTCGCCTCATGCAAAACCCACAAGAGCAATGCACGCATGTGTCCTGCCTTTTATACTGCCCAGGCACAATGCAACCTGGGAAAAAACCCAATGCCTCATACAAAGTCGCACGACTTTGTATGAGGCAACTTTTTTCAAGGAATTAGGCGATGTTGTATGAATCCGATGTTGTATGAAGCAGACTTTGTATGAGGTATTACTGTACCTTTAATCAAATGTTTGTGTCTACTCAGCGAGTGCAGTGATTTATTTAAGATGTCATTTGTCCTCTCCTTTTTAAGTATGAGAAAATATTCCCAGTTTGCCCATGTGGACTTGATCTACGAAAGGTAATTAAAAATACATCGGTTAGTCTTCAAAGTGCCACAGTGTTTTTTTGTTTTGGTTTGTTTACTCTGTGATATTCCCAGTTGATAAGCCATTTTGTGAGTTGTTTCTATTACAGGTCATTTTTAGTCTATACACCTCTTTGAATTTAAAGTAAGAGGTAACAGAAGAACATAAAGGCTCGTCTGCTTTAGAAGACCGACATACGTAGGCATTCAGAGTATAGCAAGGCAGCTGATCAAGGGCAAACATGGCTGACATTTCTAGGCTAGTATTTCACATTTGTCTCGGCTTGTGTGTCTTGGCTTGGTTTATATTCTGCGAAACCAGTTTATTCTGTTCTACTTCAGACAGTCACCTTCAGACGTGGCAGGCTTTATAGCTTAAGCCTGCTGGTTCCACCTTTAAGCACTCTTAGATTGTAGCCAGTAGCAACCAGGCTGCAATAATTTCCCTTTGATGACATCATCAATTGTGGAAGAATCGAGTTGCTGCAACAAGCCCAGCACGCAGCCCAAAGCCGGATCGAATGTGGCAGCTTCCCAGGTTGCTGTCGTTCTGAAAGAAATGGCTCGATTGTTTTGATCTTACAAAGCCCTTGTTTATTGCGCTCATGGAAGTGTCTTCGGATCCTTATTTACCATATGATGGGGGAGGAGACGGCATTCCGCTGAGAGAGTTACATAAAAGAGGTATGGCAAATTCATGTTGTGATTGATGTGCTGTATGCTTTCCTGGGGTCTGACAGGCTGCTTTCAGCTTTAGAGAGAAATTCTTAATTGCTTTTTAAAAAGCTGCGCGGTTATGCCCAGCTCCTCCAATGTCATTTATACTGAGAGAGAAAAAAAATCAGGCTATACTAGCTCCATTTTTATTATTATCATTATTATTATTATTAAATTGGCAAATTAGTTCTGCTTTCCGGTCTTAACCATCTAAAGACCATATTTTCTATATTGATATTCTCGTAAAAGAACCAACCGTTCTTTTCTTTTTTTTGGAACCACAAAATAATGTAGTAATTAGTAATGGCTGCTCATAGCTAAAACGGGCAAGAGTAATTAAGGAAGCTGCTTCCTCCCTTCAGAGAAATTGAATGCTGCTTGTACTAGGCTTTGAAGTTTCTGTATGTGGTTGTAGAGTTAACTCTTTCGTGATGTTCCGGAAGCTTGGTGCAATTTGAGTCTACTGCATAACTCAAAACAGCCATTTTAATTGAAAAATACAGGGACTGAATTTATTTTATCCTTGTGCACCAGCTAATCAGAGCACAAATGAAAAACACCCAGCACAATAAATATATACATGATTAAAAAGCAACTCAGCTCTACCACAATAAAAGCAAACAAAGAGGATAATGTATAGATGCACTTGCATTTATTTTTTTGCATGTTTACTACCGTACGGCTTAGTTTGCTTTGAAATTGTCTTCATATTTATTGAGCTAGATGCTTTCATTTAAGCTCTTCTGAGTAGCTGACAGGCTAACAATACAATATTGTATGAGTTTTCATATTCAAAAATATATATTATGTTGACAGTTTAGGATTAGATTACTGGTGGATTTACTTAAAATGTGTTTTATGCAATGTGACCAACTGCAGGTTATTCATTTTTTGTGTGATTGATTTTGTTAATGTAAAGAAGTAATTAGATCAAGAGTGTTTCCAATCAATATTTTCTGCAGATACTTTTATCATTTGCCACCTAGTACACAATTCTCCCCAATCCTCTTGCTAAAGTACTGAACCCAAGATGTCTGTCGTCATATGCACTGAGTATTTTAAGTAGGTTTTCAACCATATTTATGGTAAAATATCACACCGTTGCTATGTTAAGGCTTGTGGCAATGAATTGTATACATTTATATATATAGCTATGAATCTTATTTTGTGGCCAACATGCCTTCCTCTATGCCAGTGGTTTCCAACCTTTTTTTGGCCATGCCCTACCTAAGCATTTCTCAAATCCTGATTTCCCCCCACCCCCTGTGATATATAATAATTCTTATTATTCAAAAAGTGAACTCCTGTTCACGTGGAGGAAGCCTAAAAGGCCATTCACTGTTAATAACTCATTCTCAAATTGCCCCCCCCCCCTAAAATCAAATTACCCCTTTGTGGGGGGTGTGCCCCACGTAGGGAACAACGGTTCTATGCTGTAAAAAAAATCTCACAATGTCAGTACTGTATAGTGAAATTTTAACTTTTATTAACAAATGTCAGTTGCTGTTTAACTCAAAAATGTAAGTATTGTATCGCCAACAACATCAATAGGGGAAGTTTGTTACCTCACAGCAGTCTTTTAGTCCCAATTTCAAGGGTTCCCCCTTCACAACACCTTTTACAACCATTGGTCATGTCTGCAGCATTGAGGGTGACCTACTGGTCACCTAGACCCCTCCTTTCTGCCCAGCGTGAAAGGTCTTGCCCTGCGTCAATCTTCTCTGACTCTTTTTTGCTCTTGCTTTTGCTTCACTGCCACCTTCCCTCTTGCTTGTTTCCTTGCCAACTGCAAAGGTACATGTAACTTTTCCCATTCCTCTAGGGTTGCCCTTGCTCAAAAGCCAGTTGTATCTGACTCTAGGGTTCAGTGCTCATCTCTGTTTATAGCCAAAGAGCCAGTGCTGTCTGTGTCTACAGACGTTTCAGTGGACATGTGGCAGGCATGCCTTGACACTGGAGTGCACGGAGTGTTGTTTAGCTTTCCACAGAAGTGGTACCTATTTATCTACTTGCAATTTCTTGCTTTGGAACTGCTAGGTTGGCAGGAGCTGAGACAGAGACGGGAGCTCACTCCATCATGCAGTACCCGGGAATCGAACTCCGACCTTCCAGTCATCAATTTAGCATCTTAACCACTTGAGTCACCGCAGTTCCTCCCATTCCTCTACCCATGGATTCATACCCGTCAAACACGGCTCCACAAAATATGGGAAATTACTGCGCATGCATGGACAGTAACCCATTTGCGCATTCGCACTGTGGGTGTGCATGCACAGTAGCCCATTTGTGCCTGCACACCGTGGGCGTGCATGCGTAGTAACCCCTTTCCCTGCCGTTTAAATACGGGACGGTGGCGGGAAAGGGGAGGAACGAGTGCTGAAAAACGGGAAATCCTGGCCAATACAGGATACTTGACAGGTATGCATGGGTTTAGTTTGAAGACATATGTCCACCTTTTCTTCCTCCTCAATTTTTCGCACAACAAGCTCCCCCTTCCTTCCTTTTATATTTCTACTCTTCCTGCTCTTTCTCATCTACTCTCATTCCAGCCCCTGTTCTATTTCTTAATCCTTCCCCTTCTTACTCATGTCTTCCTGCCTCAAGGAGTTCCTCTCCTGCCAAGTGCTCTTCATTTATTATAAAGGCACTTGCTCTCTCTGATTCATTCTTTTCCCAGTCAGCTGGTGAACTAGTATCCCAGAATTCTGGACTTTGGTTCACAGAGCATGGCGGACTGCCAACCCTTTTAGGTGCCAGCTCACATGTGTATATATGTGTATAACACATGGGTTATTTTTACACTCATCTCCAGTGTAACCATACTTGAATCTTATACTCACTTTGTTAAGTAAGTCCAACTGACTGTTAGTAAAACTATGTCTTTTAAAGATATGTCTTTGGAATAAGACTAGATAGGAGTTGCTTTTTATTTCAGTTCTTACAAGTATCTGTAAAACTTAAGTAAACATAAAAAGAACATAATGCCAATATAAAGTTGTGCATGAGGACAAAGAAAGCTGAAGTGAACTTAAGAGGCATATGGATTTATTACATTTCTAGAGACTAAGATCTAACTAATTTTAAAAAATTGCTGCTTAAGCTAAATAGTGATGTTTATCACTGCATTCTTATTAATAAAGAAGGAATTGTCATAGTTTTTTTATGTCTACCTAGAGTATGTTGGCATTACTGGGTTTTTCATGGTATTTATGCACCAGTTCCTAGACAATTCTCACAGTATTTCAGATATGGCAAACTGAGCTGTTAGCACATGGCTATTAAGCATCTCGACCTAATCACTAAAATTAAATAAATGAGTATTACCAGGGAGACAGTTTTTTTAATGTTAAAGTACTCTGAACCAATACTAGATGTGTTTCTCTAATTAAAAGCAACAAAATAATGTTAACACTGTCTTAAGTGTTAGGTTTTGCTACTAAAAATTAAAATAGATGTCTGGAAGTTGATTCTCTGTTGAATTGAGATGTGAGCTTCTGAGTCAAGAGGAAATGTTTAACATTCAGCTCATTTTTCATATTGGATTCTAAAAAATTGAAACACAGCTATGTGGGTCATTAGTTTCATTCACTTACAACGTTGCTCTTTCATTGTTTTTGCATTGCATTCCTAAGCACAGTGAAACCTTTTGTGAGGACTAGTAATACTGGACATTTCTGTAACATGCCCCACAAAATCGTACAGTTCATAGGCATCATCTATTATTCTAAGTTTTTCACTGACTTACTATAAACTTCTTTAATTCCTATATTCACTGTCATTGACCCTCACATACATAGTCTTCTGATTAGCTAATGAATTCAATTTAGGATGAATCACTCAACCATTGAATCTTCTATATGAGGTCATGGGTTCCCAACATAAGGTTACAGTTTTCTTTCCTGTTCAGGTCGGAACAGCTACTGAATTTGTTTCTTCTTTAAATGCCATATTTTATTGGAAACCAAATTTTGTAAATTGTGGTGACAGTACTATTATAAAGCACAGTTTGGTTTAATAATAAATACTAGGATTGATGAACAAGGCTGACTTTAACAAATTGTCCAGTTACTAATACTCTTCTTTAGTTGTTAAATATAAATATTGTAGTAAATGTGTGATCTCAAGTTCCTCCAGCTTTCCCTTGTTTCTGTTGTCTCTTACATAGTATTGTGTGTCAGAAGCAATTCTGTCTTGTCCCGCTGATGTTCTACAGTTAAGTTTAAAATCTTATGATACATTCATCTTTTCTGCCATTGAAGAACAGATCAACATTAGAAGGAATTATATAACTGAATAAAGACTGGACAGCAGTGCTCCTTAATTTTTGTTTAAAGGGGTTAAAAATATTGTTAATTGAATTACAGAAGATGTATTACAGTGGTACCTCATACAATGATTTTAATCTGTTCCACGGGGCTCATTGTTGTATGAAACAATTGCTATATGATACATGCATCGTATAGTGATTTTCCCTGTGGGATGCATCGTACAACGATTTTTTTTTTTTTGCTAAGTAGTTTTCCCACAGAAAAATTGTTGTGCAATTTTTTCCATAGGGAAAATTGTTATGTGGGACACCCTCCCCCCCCCTCAAAAAACCCCACCAAAAACTAATTGCTATGCAATTTCGTTGCTATACGGGGTAATTGTTTGTATGAAGTTCCACTGTACTGCATATTTCCCCAGTTATCATAGTCATTGAGATCTGTAAAATGTCATTGTAACTTGCAGGTTGATATAATGCATTGGCTTATGTGCAACAAAGAAGAATAAAATCTCGTGATGCATTTCTGAAAATGTGTTCCAAAGGTGGTTGTTACTTGTCTACTTTAAAACATTCCATACACTGTACAAACAAAATAGATTTACACTGCATTTTTGTGTAAGCGAATGAGCATATCCCATAATTTTTTGTAAGAGAATGCATATCCCATAATTTGCCTGAATTAGCAACCCAATATGCCAAAGCCAGGATAATAGCAGTCCTTATCGCTTTATTCTTGAAGCTGTGCTATTCCTGTTTATTGCATGTCAGTTACTATGTTTTATTTTACCATGTGTGGTTAATGTGGTAGGATAATTATGGGTGAACCAGCTAGCTAACAATTCTGACTGGGAATTCGATTCCTTACTGTGCCACTTTGGAGATGTAGCCATGGGCAGGGAACATAGAAGAAGGTAAACTTCTTCCGAATATTCTCTATTTAGAAAACCTGAAAAGGGTTATCATAAGTTAGAATTGAGTTGGCATGCAACTATTATTAACAACATATATTCCTGTAAGGATGAACTTATTGAATACAGCCAGAGGCTAGGGATCTTTGAAGCAGTTCTCCTGATGGGAAAAAATTGCAGCCGAAATTGGAAAGTAGTGATATTTCTACTCTGCACATGTCTTCATTGGGGCCTTCCATCTTGTCATCCTATGAGGAGATCTTGGAGACATTTAGATACAGACTGTGAAAGGAAAATGAGAGTTGGCACTCTTGAAAATTATGGTGGAATTTGCTGCTTCTGTACCTAGGCCAAAACTGCCAAAATGAAACTACATTTGGAGAGTTCCTTTCACCTGACCTAGTGTGAGAAAGCTTAGCCAGCACAAGGTGACCATTGCCCAGCTTATGCCCGATTGTGATTCAAAAATAATTTCCCCCCCGAGTAGGCTCTTTCTGTGAACCCTGTGGAATTGCTTACATCAGTGGAACTATTCTGTCAAATCCCAGCCAGAAGAAGTTCAAAGCCATTTAATAGAAAGACATGTGTCTAACCTAGCCTCTTCTTTTCATAGGCTATGATCTTACTAGTATAGGTTATACTCGCTTTCCGTTGGTTACTTTATCAGATTTGCTGTCATAGTGCTGTAATATATTATTTCTAGTTGAAAACACCATTAAGCAAAAATTCCTCTTATATACAGGTGAAGCTCGGAAAATTAGAATATCGTGCAAATGTTCATTCAGTTCAGTAATGCATCTTAAAAGGTGAAACAAATACCGTATTTTCCGGCGTATAAGATGACTTTTTAACCCCGAAAAATCTGTGCCAAAGTTGGGGGTCGTCTTATACGCCGGGTTCTCTGGAGCCAGGGGCTGCCCGGTGGGGAAAGCCATTCGCCGTCGCTGCGCGAGGCCTCCGGGGCAAGGGGCCGCCAGGATACCACCACCCCCAGCCTTGCGGCGGAGGGGGTGAATGGCTTTCCCCGCCGGTCAGCTGCTGCTGCTCCTCCTCCTCACCCCTGGCTGGGGGTTGTGGTGCGGAGGAGAAGGAGCATCAGCTGACTGGTGGGGGAAATCAGCCGCCGCCGCGAGGCCTCCGGAGCAAGGGGCTGCCCGGATACCACCACCCTCAGCCTCGCGGCTGCGGCTGGCTCCCCCCTGCCAGTCAGCTGCTGCTCCTCCTCACCCCCCCAACCCCGGTTGGGGTGGTGGTATCCACAAGCCACGCCTCCCTGCCCCCTTCGGCGGGGAAGGAAAATGGAGCCCTGTCGGGCTCGGAGACACCGTGAGCTGCGCCTCCCCGCCCCTTTCACCGGCGGGGAAGGTAAAAGGAGCCGGTGAAGGGGGCGGGGAGGTGCGGCTCACGGTGTCTCCGAGCCCAATGGGGCTCCTTTTACCGTACCCGCCGGTGAAGGGGGCGGGGAGGTGTGGCTCGCGATGTCTCCGAGCCCAATGGGGCTTCTTTTACCGTACCCGCCGGTGAAGGGGGCGGGGAGGTGCGGCTCGCGGTGTCTCCGAGCCCAACGGGGCTCCTTTTACCGTACCCGCCGGTGAAGGGGGCGGGGAGGTGTGGCTCGCAGCGGCTCCGAACCTGACAGGGCTCCTTTTACCTTCCCCGCCGGTGAAGGGGGCAGGGATGCCGCGAACTGCACCTCCCCGCCCCCTTCACCGGTGGGAAAGGTAAAAGGAAGGTGCGGCTCACGGCATCTCCGAGCCTGATGGGGCTCCTTTTACCTTTCCCGCCGGTGAAGGGGGCAGGGATGCCGCGAGCTGCACCTCCCCGCCCCCTTCACCGGGGGGAAGGTAAAAGGAGCCCTGTCGGGCTCGGAGACACAGCGAGCCGCACTCCCCGCCCCTTTCACCGGCGGGGAAGGTAAAAGGAAGGTGCGGCTCGCGGCATCTCCGAGCCTGACAGGGCTCCTTTTACCTTCCCCGCCGGTGAAGGGGGCAGGGATGCTGCGAGCTGCACCTCCCTGCCCCCTTCACCGGCGGGGAAGGTAAAAGGAGCCCTGTCGGGCTCGAAGACACCGCGAGCTGCACTCCCCGCCCCTTTCACCGGCGGGGAAGGTAAAAGGAAGGTGTGGCTCGCGGCATCTCCGAGCCTGATGGGGCTCCTTTTACCTTCCCCGCCGGTGAAGGGGGCGGGGAGGTGCGGCTCGCGGTGTCTCCGAGCCCAACGGGGCTCCTTTTACCTTCCCCGCCGGTGAAGGGGGCAGGGATGCTGCGAGCTGCACCTCCCCGCCCCCTTCACCGGCGGGGAAGGTAAAAGGAGCCCTGTCGGGCTCGAAGACACCGCGAGCTGCACTCCCCGCCCCTTTCACTGGTGGGGAAGGTAAAAGGAAGGTGTGGCTCGCGGCATCTCCGAGCCTGACGGGGCTCCTTTTACCTTCACCGCCGGTGAAGGGGGCGGGGAGGTGCGGCTCGCGGTGTCTCCGAGCCCAACGGGGCTCCTTTTACCGTCCCCGCCGCTGAAGGGAGCGGGGATGCCGCGAGCCATGCCTCCCCACCCCCTTCACCGGTGGGGAAGGTAAAAGGAGCCCCGTTGGGCTCGGAGATGCCGCGAGCCGCACCTCCCTTTTACCTTCCCTGCCGGTGAAGGGGGTGGAGAGGGGCGGCTCCGAGCCCGACAGGGCTTCTTTTACCTTTCCCGCCGATGAAGGGGGTGGGGATGCCGCGAGCCATGCCTCCCCGCCCCCTTCACCGGTGGGGAAGGTAAAAGGAGCCCCGTTGGGCTCGGAGATGCCGCGAGCCGCACCTCCCTTTTACCTTCCCCGCTGGTGAAAGGGGCGGGGATATGCGGCTCACGGTGTCTCCGAGCCGGACACGGCTCCTTTTACCTTCCCCGCCGGTGAAGGGGGAGGGGATGACGCGAGCACATGTATCCAGCATATTGGGGACAAAACTTAGTGGTTAAGGCGCTGAACTTGGAGACTGGAAGGTTGGGTTTCAATACCCAAAGGCATGAAAGGAGCCTCATTCGGGCATCCCCTGAGTGGAGTTTCGCCAGCAAAAATCTTTTCAACCCAGAGTAACCGAAGACGCCGCCGTTGGAAGAGGGGTAGTCATACGGCGAGTATATTGCAAACTCTACATTTTAACTAGAAAAGTTGGGGGTCGTCTTATACGCCCAGTCGCCTTATACGCCGGAAAATACGGTATATTAGATAGACTCAATACATGCAAAGTGAGATAGTTCAAGCCTTACTTTGTTATCATATTGATGCTTATGGCTTACATCTTATGAAAACACCAACCCCCCAATCTCATGTACCACATAATCATCACATAATCTCATGTACGCTGTACGCCATGATCATCACAATTATAAGGAATTAAGGCGTGGCATCTCTCTCTTTGCATGTAGTGAGTCTATCTCATATATTTGTTTCACCTTTTAAGTGAACTGAATGAACATTTGCACAATACAGTATTCTAATTTTCCGAGTTTCACCTGTATTTTACAGCTGGTAAAACTATAGCAAATGATTTAGGAGGGATGAGCATCAGGGTATCACATCAACAGCATTAGAAGGCAGATGTCCAGCTTTATGTTTGAATGAGAGTTACAAGGAAATTATAGCTTTTTGTTTTAGGCCAGAGTGTCACATATGGACTTAAAAGTTTTGGTTCCTCATAAATTATATAAAGATATAAAGTCACTTGTGTGCATACATGTTTCCCAATATTAGGTAGAAGTGACTAAAATGAACATAATTTTTTTAAAAAAAGGGGGGGGGACAATCAATGACTACCAGAAGGATCACAACTCACGTGGCAAGCTACTTTTACAATAATTAGAAACTTATGCAACATTGTTTAACTTTACAAATAGACTAGCAGAATTTGAAATCTAACTACAGTACAGTATAGCATATTTCCCATCAGGAAAAATTTTGCAACAACAAATTAAGGGATTGTTGAGAATCTTGAGAGGAGACATGGAGGGCAGTGAACTCCAGTACCAGGGTTTCTCAACAGTAGCTTAATTTTATTTCTATAAAAATTGCAAAAATTGGAAGGAAAGGGGAAAAGATAATTTAAATATTACCTAAGCATCATTTGGCTATTGCTAAGCTAATAATAATACTGGTTAGTATAATGTAGATATTTAAGATAAAAACTGGGTAACTAGTGTTGTCCAAATGTCTTGATGTCAGCATTTTTTTTGAGCTTATAGTTGATATATTAAGAAATACCAGTGCTTCTAATGATGAATTATCTGTAACATGAAAAGAAAACACGCATACTCATTCACCCGCATACTTTTCTTAAGATCCTTGCTTTCTTGTTGTTCCTTAAGACATGGCAAAAGCAGTTCATGCCTTATATATTTTTTACATTTGTAATTTGCCCTATTCTAAATACTCAGGATGGTTGACATCACTGTGAAACAAGAAAAGAGTTCCTTATCCCAAAGAACATTAAGAGGAAACATAAGTGGGAGATGGACGGGATATAAATATAAATAAATAATAAATGCATCTCAGCACTGTGATGATGTGCAGTAGGATTGTAAATAAGACTGCATTTACACACACACACACACACACACACACACACACACACACACACACACACACACACACACACACGAGAGAGAGAGAGAGAGAGAGAGAGAGAGAGAGAGCACACTATGGCTATAAAACTGTAATATGTGTTGAGATGTCTTTCAAGTTCCAGAATGCTGGGAAAATTGCATTTGCTACATGGGATTGTTAAAAGCTTGGTTGTGAAAAGATGGTAATTGTTTGCTTTGGGAAGAATATTGTAAAATGAAGGAAGTGTTGAAAAAATAGGAGAAAATTGTTATCTATATAATTGCCAAAAATATATAGTAAAATGTGGCACAATTTCTCAGTTTGAGGGAAACTGTTGTTGATCATTGAATATATGATTTACAAGACAGGTTTGAAAATTTTAGGGACTTTTTTTAGAATGGATAATTTGCTGATTTTTTTCATATAGTTGAAAATGTGGAAAGAATCTGCTATATTTCAGAAACCCAAAGAAGAGAAAAATAGCTTTAGAATCTGGTTTATTTTAATCTAGCACTAGAGATGTGAGTGGCTTTGCTAGTTTCTTAGTACAGGTATTTGCAATTTTTATATTTGATTTCAAAGTTTCAGGACTTTTCGTTATACCAGCTGGTTAATAATCAATAGTTGTAATTCTGTTACATAATTATGCAGAAGGCATATGTTGTGCATGTAGATTGTCAGAAGTGAAGAAATCTTCCTAGTCCTTATCACTTGCGTATTGTTAAACCAAAGGGGGATAGGGGAGGAGAACAATATATATATTGTTCTCCCACATATATATTTCCAAATGGATGGTTGCTAAAAGTGTCTCCCACTAGGAGAAGATTCTAGCTGGACACTCTGAAATTCACTTAATAGACTTTGAAGTGAAGTGGGAAGAGCAAAGAATAATAAAGTAAAATGCTTGGATATAGGACACATTTTCTGCAAATGTGAACAAATTCACTGAATGCAGCATTTATGTGCAAGCAATTTTTGCCCTACCACTTGAACCAAAGAAGATCTAGTAAACAGACGAGATAATCTTATTGAAGTAACCTATGTCTGGTCAAAATAGTCTAATTATTTTCACATTTTAATTTGTTTTGGCTTTTATTTATATTTCATGTATGTCCGTGATTTTAAATTGTGCCATATTCTGATACAAATAAAGAAGCATTATTCAATCAGAAAAGATTAAGAAAAGATGGCAAGAGTACACAGAGGAACTTTACAAAAAGGACCTCAACAACTCGGACAACCGCAGTGATGAGAGCTTTGAACTGGAGCCGGACATCCTGGAGAGTGAAGTCAGAAAAGCCCTAAAAAGTACTGCTAATAACAAAGCTAGTGGAGATGGTGGTATTCCAGTTGAATTCAAAGCCCTGAAAGATGATGGAATTAAAGCATTGCATTTTATATGCCAGCAGATTTCGAAAACACAACATTGGCCACAGGATTGGAAAAGATCAGTATACGTTCCAATCCCAAAAAAGGGCAGTGCCAAAGAATGCTCAAATTATCGAACAATTGTGCTCATCCCACACGCTAGCAAGGTCATGGTCAAGATAATACAGGGCAGGCTTCAGCAGCACGTGGAGAGAGAGTTACCAGAAGTACAGGCTGCGTTCAGAAGCGGCAGGGAAACTACAGACCAAATTGCCAACATACATTGGATCATGGAGAAAACAAAGGAATATTAGAAACAAGTCTACTTCTGTTTCATTGACTATACCAAGGCATTTGACTGTGTAGACCACAATAAAATGTGGCAGGTAATTAAAGAGATGGAAATACCAGAACACCTTATATGTCTCATGAGAAATCTATACATGAGTCAAGAAGCAACAGTTAGAACAGGGTATGGAATGACGGAGTAGTTTGGAATAGGAAAAGGACTAAGACAAGGCTGCATTTTGTCACCCTGCCTATTTAACTTATACACAGAGCACATAATGCGCAACGCAGGGCTGGAAGAATCAAAAGTTGGAATTAAAATCACTGGGAGAAACATCAACAATTTGAGATATGCAGATGACACTACCCTAGTGACAGAAAGTGAAGAAGACCTAAAGAAGCTCTTGCTTAGGTTGAGGAGGAGAGTGCAAAAGCTGGCTTGAGACTTAATATCAAGAAATCCAAGATAATGGCAACAGGCCCTATCACTCCCTGGAAAATCGACAGGGAAGAAGTAGAAGCAGTGACAGACTTTACATTCTTAGGATCCAAGATCACTGCAGATTGAGATTGCATCCATGAAATAAAAAGGCGACTAAATCTTGGGAGTCAAGCTATGAGAAACCTGGGGAACATAGCCAAAAGTAGAGACATCACATTGCAAACAAAAATTCACATAGTCAAGGCAATAGTATTTCTGGTGGTAATGTATAGTTGTGAGTGCTGGACCAAAAGGAAAGCTGAGCGCAGAAGAATAGATGCCTTTGAAATGTAGTGTTGGAGGAGAGTTTTGAGAGTACCCTGGACAGCGAGGAGAACAAATAGGTCGATCTTAAAAGAAATTAACCCTGACTGCTCTTTGGAAGGTCAAATGGTAAAGATGAAGCTAAAGTATTTTAGACATCAAATGAGAAGAGAGAATTCACTTGAGAAAGCCTTGGTGATGGGAAAGGTGGAGGGCAAAAGAAAAAGGGAGGCGGCCAAAAATGAGATGGCTAGATGGTATTGTTGACACAATGGGCACAGCTGGGCGGGTTGAGGAGGATGGTGGAGGACAGAGGTGCCTGGTGGGCAATGGTCCATGGGGTCGCAAAGGGTCGGAATCAACTGTGCAACTGAACAACAAACAATTCAGTCTCACAGCTCACAGAACAAATTTGTTTGGTAGAAAACTGCGGCAGAGATGGGTTGAATTTCCATATTTGGACACGAGTAAACCATGGTTCTGAAGTATCCTGGTTTATCATGCTGTTCAAACATGGTAATTGATCTAATAATATTATAATCGCTTTGCTAATCAATACATTTTCTGATAATAGTTATAATTTTCACTTTGCTTTCTTTTAAAATGAAGAAGAGAATTATTTTTGCAATGGTAGATATTTGGCTAAATTATAGCATTGTATTCATCTTTAATATTTAGATTTTCCAATTAGATTTGTAACTACTAGCAGATATTTTTGCATTTATATCATTTTGGTATTCTATGTACAGTGGTACCTCGGATAAAGTCCAATTCAGATAAAGTCCAATTTGGATAAAGTTATGGTTTTCATGCAGACGTGATGCATCGCATAAAGTCCAAAAACCACTAAAAATGGACGTTATCCAAGTATTTGGTATAGGAACCTCAGATAACGTCCATTTTTTGGAAGTTATCCGATGCATCGCCCATTTGATTCGGATAAAGTCCAAAATCGGATAAAGTCCAAACTTGTGGAACGGAGTTTAGACGTTATCCGAGGTTCTACTGTATTTATTTTTGTGCCCAAGTTTTAATTTATGCCTTCTTGTTGCAATAAGAAATTTACTGCTTAAACATCTAAGATAGTATTACTGGGAAGAAAATGACCTGGAACAATTCTACTTTGTCTGTTTACTAAAAATATTATTTATTTAGTCTCACAAAGTTGAGAGAGGTGGTTTCTAAGAAACTCAAATTGATGAGCACTTTGTAGTTTTATCTCAAACTCAGACCATGATATTGTAAAAATATTTGATTATTTATGTTGAGTTAAATTTAGGCCAGAATCCTGTTTGACATTAGCGTGTGTGCAAGAGAAATTTTATAAATCGCTAATTGATAAGATGTTGGTTGCGTGCAGGGTAGCATGCCCATCATAAACTTGCTACCTTGTCTGTTAACTGTCGCACTTTTCATGACTCCTTGAATGCATATAATCCAACAGAATTTTGACCATACAGTACTTTATGTTCTGTTTGAAACATTGAAAAATATAGTAAGCACAAACTATTGAAACAGTTACTTTTTTTTTTGTTAAACACCTTAATCATTTTTCCTTCTCTTTCCATAGCTGGAAGTCATTACACAATGACAAATGGAGGAAGTATTAACAGTACAACACACTTACTGGACCTGTTGGATGAACCCATTCCTGGGGTTGGAACTTACGATGACTTCCACACTATTGATTGGGTCCGAGAGAAGTGCAAAGATAGAGAAAGACATAGAAGGGTATTTGATACTATTTTAAGATTTGATATATTTTAAGATAAGGGTTCTACGCATGCGTAGAACGGATCTACGCATGCGTAGAAGGGACCTGTGCAGAAGGGATGTGCAGTAACTACTTTAACCCCGCCGCCAAATTACGGGATGGTGACAGCTCCGGGCGGGAAATGAAGAAAAGTGGTGCAAAATTACGGGAAATCCCGGCCAATATGGGATACTTGACAGGTATGCTGCTGCTTGGTAAATTTTTGAGTCATAATAGTAACAAATATACAGTGCACTGTTGGATCAGAATGAAAATGATGTATCATCAAGTTGATTCTGATTTATTTTGACCCTTTCAAGGGTTTTGAGGTTGTATATTATTCAGAAGTGGTTTACCATCCCCCCCCCCCCGCCCCCGGGAGTACTATTAGATATTTACTAGTTGAAATCCAGTAGCAAGTCACAACTGGGGTAGGCCCATTGAACCAGTGGAACTAATGGAAGGGTCGACTGATCAAATCCCTGCTGAATCACTGACCCACTGGGGTTGCATCTTACTGGATTTCAGACATGATTTCTTATTTATCATGGCTTGAATTAATACAGTTACTGTTGAAACTGAATTTAACAAACATCATCCATGGACATAGGCAACAGGGCACCACTTAGAGTTTATAATGTATTTGTTTTCATAATGTGAGCATGTGAAGTTGGGGCTACTGTGTCTGTGTCTGAACCAAAGTGAAATAGCATGAGAAAGAGCAGGAAAGGTAAAATTCCACTTGTTAAGTATTAGCCTCATTATTAGCAGAGGAGAGCTAAGGACTTCCAGTAGAAGGAAGAGATGTTCCCTTCTCCAGCCCCTAATGATTTTCCATGGATAAACTTGAAGACATGTTTGTTATTTGAATAAGAAAGCAATAGATGTTAATATTCTATTTTCCATAGTTTAGGAGTTGTAGCCCAGCAGGAGGGAGCAAATTATACATATAATCTATTATCAAGTGGAAATTTATAATATAATGTTTTGTTTTCAGATCAACAGCAAAAAGAAAGAGTCTGCCTGGGAGATGACAAAGAGTTTGTATGATGCATGGTCAGGATGGTTAGTTGTAACACTAACTGGATTGGCATCAGGTAGGGACACATTTAAAGTTTCATATATTATTTGATGAAATAAGTTATATTTAAAGTAACCTCTCTGACATTTGGAAGAAAGCCCCACTGATGGCATGCCCCTAATAAGTGGGTATAGGATTCTTGGTGTAAGCTTTGACCAAGGGAAGAGAAATCTTCAGTTGATGAATGTCCACAATATTCTTCTCATTCTTCAAGAGGGTGCAGTGTTTGTAAAACTCTTGATGAGATAGTAAGCCAGGTATTTTGCACAAAAGGTTAATGGTTGCTACTTCGTTACATAGACTTTTAAGGATTGGAAGCATTGTATCAGTTGTGTGTGCACTTTTTAATAACCATCCATTCATTCTTTACTTTGCTGTTTGTACATTTGTTTTGCTTCTAACAGGAAAAAGGGCACTAGTTCTATGTACAAGTTCAGACACCTTTATGAGTAAAAATAGCAGCAATTTTTTCTCTAGTCTGGAGACAAGGAGTCGCACTAATTTTGCCTCAAAGTGTCTTATTAAGTTGAGATAGTATAATATGCTGAAAACTTAGATTTTAACAAGTATTCCCTTTTCTGGTTACTGAAATATTTGCAATTCCCAAATTGTAGGGAATCATCAGAAACAGATGTAAAAACAGATGCTATCTTGTTTCTGTTGTTGAACATCTGTGTGTGTGTGGGAGGGAGGGGCTCTTTTAGATAATTCATCTAGAGAAATAATTTTCACTTTATACAGAGCCCAGAATTATGTTACTTACATATGCAGGTGTAAATTACCGTGTTTGCTGGCGTATAAGACCCACTCCCCCCCTTAAAATACACTGGGAAAATGGAGTGCATCTTGTACTGTATATAGTGGCTATTTTGGTAATAACGGTGTGTGTTTTATAATCCAGTGTGTTTTATACGCTGACAAATATGGTAAGTGGTGTAAATCTCAGCAAATAATTGCCACTTGTTAAAGAGTTGATACTCGTATTTCTTGTCGCACTTGTGGCCATTTGCTGCTAAGATTTGATTTTATACTTGACTAGATTTGACTTATGTTCGATACTGTTTGACTTATGCCAGAGTGGTGAGATTAAAAAAAAATTGTGCATTTTTCATGGATTTCCTGATTGCATCATCAAGGTTTAGAGTTCTCAACCTTTTAAAGCCAGGGGCCAGGTCACGCTCCCTAAGACAGCTTCAGGGGCCAGACGGCCATTTTGCCCTTCCTCCACCACATGGCACTTCCTGGTGTGGTGGAGGCGGTGGGGCCCCCACATGAAATGTTGTCATGGGCCGCATCTGGCCCTTGGGCTGCAGGTTGAGAATCCCTGGTTTAGAATATTGTGGCACATGCAGTGCCTTCGCTGTTTGGCTGTCTTTTGTTCTCTTGCCAAGAAAGTTAAGGACGTACTGTACATGCAGTGGAGGATATAATTTATCTTCTACATGCAATGCAAGCCAAACTGATTGTAAAGTTCTGTTTTTAGAAACTGGAAGAGGGACTAAGAATAAACTATTTTAGAACTATACACTTTAGTGTATATTCCGTTCAACCAACATTCCCACTCTTAACAAAATGTCCTTTGTTCAGCTGGAATGTTCCTATATATGAGAGAGGGGTATTGTTTGACAGACCTTATTTTTCTTTTCAGATTTCACAGCGGCTGTTCAGTTTTTGTGGTTTAGATTGAGTTGGACTCTTTGACTTCATCCCTAATTTAAGAAAAAAAAATATGATTAATTTCCAGCACTCCAAAGACTGCTACATTTTAAAAACTATTTTTTTTCCTGCTGTCCCTTTCTAAAAGCTTTTATTTGTTGCATTTATATTCTGATTTTATGGACTTAAATAGCATTTGTTAAAATGTGTGTCATGGAAAAAGAAGGCCTTGTGGAAGCTGAATCACCTCTCTTTATTCAACAGGTGCGTTGGCTGGGCTGATTGATATTGCTGCAGACTGGATGACTGATTTAAAGGAAGGTATTTGTCTCAGTGCCCTGTGGTTCAACCACGAACAGTGTTGCTGGGCATCAAATGAGACTACATTTGAAGAGCGAGACAAATGTCCACTTTGGAAAACATGGGCAGAATTAATAATAGGTGAAGCAGAAGTAAGTATAGTCTGAAAAGGAAGCCAAATTTTCACTGACTTAACATTGTCTGTAAGATAGGGATGATACAGCCCATTACCTGTCTCCAACAGACTGTGCCACTTCTCAGCCATGGCATCACATTGGTTCTTTTTCTTTGAGAATCTGACAATGCAGGAAGAGATTAATGTTCTTTTAAATTAACTTATTACTTGGATCCCTAGCTATGCACTGAGATAGGGACAGCCTTTGTTTTAGGGCAGGGGTTCACAACCTGCTTGTGGGCCAGACCCTGCCCGTGGCACCATTTCATGTGGCTCACCGCCACCGGAAGCAGTGGAATCAAGCAAAAACAGCCATTAAAAAAAGCTCCACCCTCGCTCCAGCCGCCGCCACCAGAAGTGGCAAAAACTGCTCTGTAAATGCACCATGGCTGTCTTAAATGTTTTTACAACAGCCACAGACATGTTTTACGGCAGCGTTTACAGCAGGGGGGCATGTGTCCAGCCCGTTCAGCTGTCTGAGGGGGCATGGCCTGGCCCATGGCGAGAAAACATTGAGAACCCCTGTTTTAGGGCATAGACAGGAAACACAGGACAAGAGAAAAGTTCTACCTCTGGCATGTGATTTTATGCAGAAACAGATGTGGCCTTTAGTAAAAATCTTTCCCTGTTTTTACAGACTGTCCAGTTCTTTGAAGTCTACTTAGCAACTTAGCAGTGCTGCTCTTCACTAGAAAAATATCCAGAGTTCTCCTGCCTTTTACTAGCAAAAAGAAGAGGTTATGTAGGATATTGTCCTCTGCAATCTGTTCTGTAATTCACAGCTTGTAACCAACCTTTTATTTGTTGACTGTTAAGATATAGTCATATGGGCATATAGCTTGCATTTTAGACCACTTGTGGGACAGTCCAATGCAATCTATTTCCCAGTTATTCCATAACTTGCAGATACTGTAATAGCATTCCTGTCCTGCTCCATTTAGTGCCCAAGTTGGATTTTTCTGCTTCAGTGGCAGGACTACTACTTGTTTGATGCCAAGCTGGAGAGAGTCTCCAACAGATGGAAGTGTCGCTTTAAGGGAGATCACTCTCAGCAACACAAACCTTTCTAGTGTGATCAGATGTAATCCTTTCTTATCCTTAGTTGTGGTTTTGCATCTAGAGAAGCAATTTGTATTCTAGTTGTTGGCATTCCATGTCCGCTGACTATAAGTGGGAAAGAAAATATACAATGGATCTTTTTTATTCATATAGGCCAGGGGTTCCCAACTTTTTCAAGCTGGAGGCCGGGTCACACTCTCAGTCAGCTTCAAGGGTCGAACAGCCATTTTGCCCTGTCTGCATGATGGGGGTGGCCATTTTGTCTCAACATGTTCAAAGGGGTGGCCATTTTGTTTCTCAAATGCCCTTGGAAGGGTGGGGGGGCCACATGAAATGGTGCTGCGGGCTGGCCCGCTAGTCTTAGGTTGGGAGCCCCTGATATAGGCTTTTGAAAGAAAGAAAGAAAAGTTATATAGCCAGTGGGCACCTCACTTGACTTGCTATCACTAATTTTCAGGGAAAAGATTGGACTGAACCTTTGGGGCATTACAGCATTACCGCTATATGTTTCTTGGGAAAATATAAGACCTGTTTTTGTAAAATACCATTTTGCTGTCCAAAGAAATAGATGCGTGGTTGCCAACTAAAATGTCTTATCATTTTTATTTGTTTCCTTCTAGGGTCCTGGCTCCTACATAATGAATTACATAATGTATATTTTCTGGGCCTTGAGCTTTGCTTTCCTAGCAGTATCTCTGGTGAAAGTGTTTGCCCCTTACGCTTGTGGCTCTGGGATACCAGAGGTAGGGTGTGCACTGTTATATGCAGTCGTTTTGACAACAGTCATATGCCAAATAAAACTCTGGAACTTGATGAAAGAATCCAGGATTCTTTGAGGACTCCAGTTCAAGGATGTAATATGAAATTTCAAATGATATACTTTTAACCCACTTGTATTAAAATACTTCATCATGCTGATTATATATAGATATTCACAGATTGGAGGTTTCTTTTTCTGTCAGAGAAAATCACTGTGGGATTCTTATTTAACTCTGGCTAAGTTAAATATTGTTATCGCTAATACTGTATATCAGTCACCAATTTGCAAAGTTATCAAGAGTGGAATATCCGTGTATGTGGTAGGTGTCTTGCGTGTTTGATGTAGATCTTTCAGAAGAGTTATATAAGTTACCTATAACTACTTTGATTCCACCTAAAACCCTTAAGGTTATAATAGTATATGTATTACATAGAAAATATTTGAAAGAGATTATTACCTTCATCATCACAGGACAGGTTGAAATAGCATTATGATGATAATGGAGAATAATCTAGAGCTGGATATAGAGCTATTGATTATAAAGCTGTTGGAATGCTTTTTGTTGATCATACATAAAGGTAAAGATTTCCCTTGGTCGAAAGCCAGTCGTATCTGACTTTAGGGATCAATGCTCATCTCAGTTTCAAAGCCGAAGAGCCAGCGCTGTCTGCTTCTGCAGATGTTTCCGTGGTCATGTGGCAAGCATGACTAAACACCGGAGCGCACAGAATGCTGTTTACCTTCCCACCGAAGTGGTCCCTATTTATCTACTTGCAATTTCTTGCTTTCAAACTGCTAGGTTGGCAGGAGCTGGGACAAAGACGGGATCTCATTCCGTCCTGCAGTACTCGGGAATCGAACTGCGATCTCCCGCCTTCCAGTCAGTGTCTTAGCCACTTGAGTCATAGCTACACAATAATATGAAATGATTATAGGATTACTGCATGTTATTGAAATATGAAATTTATTTTAATAGTAGAACATCATAAGGGCCTTTATTTAGAAAGCTTAGTGGGATATTAATCTTCTGAATACTTCTGAATGTATTTAATACTTGTGAAACCATAGACATGCAAAAGGAAGACCAAAAAATAAAAATAAATGAATTAGCAGTTGATTCTTTTTGTATTGTCACAGATGTAATTTAGTCTAACTTAATATAATTTTCTGAGGGATACTTAAAAGTTTCTATGGAAAGCCTACATTATTTTTAAAATGTTTGCTTCTTTTCTCTTCTAGATCAAAACTATACTGAGTGGCTTCATAATTAGAGGATACCTGGGCAAGTGGACCTTGATGATAAAAACAATCACTTTGGTTTTGGCTGTAGCCTCAGGGTTAAGTTTAGGAAAAGAAGGCCCTCTCGTACACGTTGCCTGCTGTTGTGGAAATATCTTTTCCTACCTCTTTCCGAAGTATAGTACAAACGAAGCAAAAAAAAGGGAGGTGTGTCCTTAAAATTATAAATTATTCTTCAAAGCCTACAGTTATGAAATAGACAGAAGAATTATATTCAGGTTACTGTATTCCATTTAAGATCAGTTGCATTGATGCCATTTGGAAAATAATTCTTAATTTGATTGTTTTAAGTAAAATAGCAAAATCATAAAGCAGGAATAGGGAATCTCAGGTCTTGGCTGAAATGGGCCCTTCTTCTCTGAATCGCATGTATAGCTTTTGAACAGTTTTCGTTACACCAGAAAGTAGAATGCTACTCTTGTAGCTTTCTGCTATGATATGCTTGTATTCTTGGTCCTTGTAATTTCTCTTTGTCCCCACTGACCACTAGAATGTAGTGCTAAAGAAATCTGTAACTGCATACAGCTGTTGGGCTAAAAGAGCCTTTCCACAGCCTTTCCATAGAAGATCAGTGAAGAATACTAATGTTAAAAGTACTTGCATTTCATGTTTGTTCAGTAGTTCTATTATCTGCAGCATATTAGCTGTTATGAACTAAGAGTCCAGAGCCTCTCTTTCTGACGTGTTATGGCAAAATCAAGTGTTGGGCTTTGAATGCAATGAGATCCCTCATCCATGTTCTATGCATACTTCTTCTTGTGCCCTATTTGATTCCGCATATTGGCGATCCTCGCGGCGATCAGCCATGAAGACTGCCCGAGAACCTAATGCAGTGGCCTTCCACCTGCCTTCCACATCGCAGCGTGACCCCTGTACCACTGATCCAGTTCCATGAGTCATTTTCTGGTCCTGAGCCCTTTTGGCATGCAAAATCATCATCATCATCATTATTATTAATTCAACTTATATGCCGCCCCACTCACGAAATGTGACTCTGGGTGGCTTACAACATATCCATACATCAATACAGTAAAATACCATAAAATACAATTTACACAATAGGATGCCATTTAAATACTAAAATAGCAAATAACAAATCAATAACACAATGTCCTCAGTCACTCAATGCCCTCGACGGAGACCGGGGCTCAACGTCCCCGACGGAGACCGGGGCTTAACCTTATGGCTTCAATGGCTTTTCAAGCCCTCCGACTCCGGCTGGTAATGAGTGCTTGGATGGGGGCGTCCGGGGAGGGACTGGCCTCGACACAGCTGTGATGAGGAGATGGAAGTCTTTGGCCCACAGCAGTCCTGGCCGCCCTGTCGGCGTTTTATGCCCTTCAACTCCAGCTGGTAACAAGGTCTAGGAGGGGCTTCCGGGGAGGGGCTGGCCCCAACACAGCTGCGGCAAGAAGATGGAAGTCCCAGGCCAGTACTGATGAAGCTGCTGTCCTCCATAAAGTTGGATTCAAGTGGGATTTAATCCACTTGGGGACCATTGCCCTTTCCTGTGGACTTTGGCACCCAAGGCCATTAGTCCTTAGGATTGTCAGGTTAGTTAACCGCCACCTGACACTCAGCGTTGAGTCGCATAGTGCATACACCACTCTCTTATTAAGGAAAAGTCTATGCATGGCCTCACTCTCTTGTACAAGGAGCTCTCATGAATGTGAAATGATTTGTGTTTTTGCCTCTAGACAATAAGGTTTGCTGGCATAATCTTGCTTTGGCAAAAGGGTGCAGCCTAAGGTGTACAGTTGAGTCAGTTACTAGGGCCCAACTGGATAGTGGCACCACACTTTCCTATACATATGTTGTAGTTGTGTGGGTGCATAAATTGGGCACTCAGATTCCAGAACATACTCGTCAAGCGCGGCTCCGGAAAATACAGGAACTGCTCTGGCCCGGGCTTGCATGCGCAGCAACAACTCCTTTGTGCATGCGCAGAACCCCTTTGCACATATGCAAAACTGCCTCTGATGTGGGTGCATGCGCAGTAACCCATTTCCTCGCTGTTCAAAATACGGGACGGCAGTGGGAAAGGGGAGGAACGAGCGCTGAAATACGGGAAATCCCGGCCAATACGGGATACTTGGCAGGTATGTTCCAGAATGGTGGTGCTTTACTCCTCTTTGGAATATGCTGTTAAAAATGATTTTCCTCCACTTGACCAAATAAGCAAACGATTACTTATCTTTGCTATATGTGCCTTCCTTGTGGCCTGCTGCATCTTTAAAAAATTATACTCCTGTAAATAGTATGGTTAGTTTGGGAGCTGTAATGTTTGAATATTTAGTCAACTGTATCAATTCTGTTGCCTTCAGAAAAGCAATCGTGTTTCAGCCTTAAGCTAAGAACATTTCATTTAATTCCTCTTGTGTCATAAATGATTGGTTTTGTTGGCTATGCAGTCTTGCTGCTTGGGTGTTCATATATGCCAGACTTTATGAATAAGTTCTTTCAGTGTGCTGTTTTCTTTTAATGTTCAAATGATCTAAAGCTATGTAATCTTTCTCTACAGGTATTATCGGCTGCTTCAGCAGCTGGAGTATCGGTAGCTTTTGGTGCCCCTATTGGAGGAGTCCTTTTTAGTTTAGAGGAAGTAGGTATTAAGCAGTATTGAAAAAATATATACATGCCTTTCATTTTTACAGTATTCTTACATGGACACTTGAATGCCATATTTCATTGCTGAGTAGCCCTTAAGCTTAGCAGAGTTTCACTCCGTGTGAACTTGCATAATGAGTATTTGTTCACAGTCAAGTAGTACAAAGCAGTACAACCCTTAGAGGCTATTCAACAATTACGTGATCCTTGAAGTGGTGGCAGGGGGTATGCCATCTGAATTACGAAAAAATTATGTGGGGGTCGGGGGTCAGGTCAAAGAATGTGAAAATTAAATTAAATTAAAATTAAATTAATTTACTTAATTCATTTGGAGCTGTTGTGCATTAGGCACCAATAGTGAAAAGCTCTAAAAATTAGAGTTTCGATGCAAAAGCTCTGGATTACGTAATTTTAAAGGGGAGAGGGTCAAAGGTAAAATTACGGTCAGATTACATAGGGGGGATGGGTCAATTTCCCAAAAAAATGGATCACATAATTGTTGGATGGCCCCTTACAGATATACTGACATATTGTTACTTGCCAACAAAAATATTACTAGATGACCTGACTAAATATAAGATTTTCATTCATTTTGGGAACACTGACAATAGAAAAGAAGCATAGTCCTGATTTGTATGAAACTTACTTTAGTTATCAAGAAACACATCAAATATGCCAGATTCATTTTTTAAAATTTATGTTTATTATTTATTTATTGTTCATATTTGTATCGCCACCCCCTCACCAAAGCGACTCCGGGCAAGTAACAGATAAGGTATAAAAGACATAAGCAAGAAATGCCACAATAAAATCATTTTAAAAACCATCAGTATTAAAAAAAACACCCACCCACCCTATCCTTAAAAAGAGAGAGAGGATCTTGGTTATTTATACAAACCAACGGGCGGGGGTCACTCCATCAGTGCCCCACACCTGCCCTGCCAGCCAGGTTTTAAGTTCTTTTCTAAAGGGCAGCAGTTCTATCTGCAGCCTTAACTCGTATTGGCAGGAGGTTCCATAGGGCTGGTGCAGACACATAGAAGGCCCTACTTGTGCTTGAGAGACAAGCCCCTCTAGCCGATGGTACAATTAGAGAGCCCCTCCAGTCCGCTCTGGTTGGACGGACAGATGCTCTCGGGGAGACGCAGTCTCTTAGATATCCTGGCCCACTACCATGTAGGGCTTTAAAGGTCATCACCAGCACCTTGAATTGCACCCGGAGGCATACTGCTAACCAGTACAGCTTCCAGAATAGAGGCGAGGCATGGACATAACGCCCGCATATATAGAGTGTTGAAAACAATATATGTTATTATATTTATTTATATATTTAGTTTGTCTGGCTGGACGTCCCGCTACGGTAATGGAGTAGCCCGTACAGCCAGCAACTCAACGCCGAGTGTCAGGCAGCAGTTAACTAACCTGACTCCCTAAAGGGGCCAACGGCTATGGGTGGATGAGCCCCTTTAGGTGGGGTGATGGTCACCCTCAGTGGAGAAAATGCCACTGGAAACCATCATATTGGGCCCAATGGCAAAATGAGCGGAAGAGAAACTCTGATTCCCAACGGTCATGGAGGCGGAAGAGGACATGCCAGATGGAGTGGCTGTGAAGGCACACCTCAAGGCTGTGGCAGTCCATTGCAGTCCCGGTGTTAAATCCTGCATGTCTCATTTCATGTGTGCCGCAGGAGATGGCTCTGAGATCATAGTGTGTGGGTCACTTCATGGCAAGATGGGATCCACCTTAAACAAATTCACGCATTCTCAGATATGAGTTGCAGTTGACGATATATTCAGCAATAGTTAGACCACATCTAGAGTACTGTGTCCAATTCTGGGCACCAAACTTTAAGAAAGATGCAAACAAATTAGAGCAGGTACAGAGAAGGGCAACAAAGATGATCAGAGGAATGGGAACCAAGCCATATGAGCAAAGATTGTAAGAACTGGGCATGTTTAGCCTTTAGAAAAGGAGACAGGGGATAGATAGGATGGCACTCTTCAAATACCTGAAAGATAATCATAAAGAGGAAGGGAGGGATCTGTTCTCTATCATTCCTGAGTGCAGGACACGTAACAATAGGCTGAAACTACAGGAAGCCAGATATAGGCTGACAATTAGGAAAAACCTTTTAATGGTTAGAGCAGTACGACAGTGGAACCAACTTCTTCGAGAAGTGGTGAGCACTCCAACACTGGAAGCATTCAAGAGAGAATTGGATAACCATCTGTTAGATCTACTTTGATTTGGATTCCTGCATTGAGTAGGAAGTTGGACCCAGTGGCCTGAAAAGCCCTTTCCAATTCAGTTATTCTATGATTCTATAACCTGCTTTGCTTCCACTGAGCTCAGAGTAGCATACATGGCTCTCCTTTCCACTTTACCCTCACAACAACCCAGTGAGAGAGTTCAAGCTGAGAGCATGTGACAGGCACAAGGTTACCCAGGGATTTCATGGCTCAGATGGAATTTGAACTCCAGTTTCCTGAGTTCTGTTCCCACACTCTTAACCACAGTGGCTTTCCTTTGTTATGTTATTTAAGTTGATGGAAGATGAAGGCCGAAGGCTAATTCACATGATCAAAATTGGTGAGTTGGTTCAGGCTGAATTTGGTTTATGAGGAAGCAAGCACGTGATCTTTAAACACTTAACTTACAATTCAGTCCATCTTTACTGTGACATTACTGAGCTGTTAATAAAAATAGGAGCAGCCTGCCACATGACCACGGAAACATCTGCAGAAGCAGACAGCATGGCTATGAAACGGGGATTCTCTTAGAGAGTCAAATAAATTGTGGGCTTAGTATTCAAATCTTTATATGATACCTAGGACATTGCAACCTCTTAACGATATACAATTGTGGGGATGAGATTTCCAAATTTCAAGACTCCCAGCTCCACAATTCAGCAGTAATCTCACCGGTGAATTATGGGGCTGGAACTGGCAACCCTATCCCCTTCATGCTATTCACCCACCACTACTTCAAACTGTTATAAAAGTGTCCCAATATGCTATGGGAGTTGTGAGAATTCCCTGCAACTCTCAAAAATGTATGGGGGAGCTAGGAGGCAGCAAACACATTTTGTGACTCTCACAGTTACGTGGGACACTTTTCCAATGGTTTGAAGAAGTGACTCAGAAGCCAAAGGGGGAGTCTACTTCCTTCCAGATTGCAGGCTCCCAGTCCTTAAATTCTGAAAATCCCATCCCTATAAACTGGCATTCAATATCGGCTACTAATTTTGACAGTATAAAAGTTTATGTTGGAATGAGAACAAATTTTGACAGTCAAGTAATTCTTCTTTTTCTGTCTCTTACATAGGTCAGTTATTATTTTCCACTGAAAACTTTGTGGAGATCATTCTTTGCTGCTTTGGTGGCTGCGTTTGTTTTGAGATCAATCAATCCTTTTGGCAACAGTCGCCTTGTTCTTTTCTATGTTGAATACCACACTCCCTGGTACCTGTTCGAACTGCTACCGTTCATTCTTTTGGGTGTCTTTGGTGGTTTATGGGGAGCATTTTTCATCCGTGCAAACATTGCTTGGTGCCGCCGCCGCAAATCAACAAAATTTGGGAAGTATCCAGTTCTGGAGGTCATTATTGTAGCAGCAATAACTGCTGTCATTGCTTTTCCAAATCCTTACACCAGAGTCAACACCAGTGAACTTATTAAAGAACTCTTCACAGACTGTGGCCCCTTGGAGTCTTCCTCCCTTTGTGATTACAGAAATGATATGAATGTTAGTAAAATAGTTGATGATATTCCTGACCGTCCAGCAGGCACCGGAGTGTATTCAGCTATATGGCAGCTGTGTTTAGCCCTTATATTTAAGATTATAATGACTGTCTTCACTTTTGGTATCAAGGTAAGATACAACAGTGCAGATGTGATGCTAGATATGACTTTAAGAGTATTGCATTCACTTCTTTGTGGGAGGAGGAAGACATTGCATTAATGTGCTGGCCCTGTTACAGTGCAGTAACAGGTGAAGAGGATTGAGTGTGTGGGAGACTGGGCCATGTTGGAGCATTGAATGACTGCCACTGGAAGGGGCAGAGGAAGTTTGTAAATGTAAAGAAACTGTTCTTCACAAATGATATTCTTCATATTCCCCAAGCTGATCAATATGTTTATTATTTATCAGAAGTATTTGTTGTTTGCTTTTCTGTTCATAAGGTCTGCTATAGTTATGTGCAGTAAAACCAATTATTTCAAATTGGAATTAAAAACTTTATAATGATAGCCAATATCTGGAAAAGATATGGCACCTAAAGAAGAAGAAGAATAGAGTAGACCAAACTGCCAACATCTCAACACCAGGTGTCGGGTGGCCGTTAACCTGACAATCCTGAGGACTAACGGCTTGGGTGCTGAAGTCCACAGGGAAGGGTGATGGTCCCTAAATGGATTAAATCCCACTTGAATCCATCTTGATGGAGAGTAGCAGCTTCATCAATACTGGCTTGGGGCCCACGAGGACTCTGTGTGCCAAAAGGGCTCAGGGCCAGAAAGTAACTCACAGAACTGGATCAGCGGTACAGGTGTCATGCTTTGATGCACAAGGCAGATGAAAGGCCACTGCATTATATTCTCAGGACAGTCTTCACGGCTGATCACCATGAGGATTGCCTATATTCAGATTCAGATATGGCAGAACAAGAAGAAGGAAAAAATAAATTGTTAGTAAACTAGTATTAGAAAAAAGTCCTTACAGAATAGATCAGTTTTTTTGTCTCCAGAAGCATAAAGCCTTCTTCACAGCTGGTTCTCTGTCTACTATATGTGTTAGCTTCTGCTTCTTATAATGCTTGTCCGTGTGCACTTTTCCTATCATAACTTCTTGGCTTTGTTATCCTTCCACTACCAAGCAGTGATGCTTCCCACTTTTTACTGGAGTCCTTGTTAGTCTAAGGCCAGCTAAAGTCTTTCACACTTCTCACTGGAGAAAGAGGAAAGGATATTGTACATTTCATAGCTTGAGGCCCTGGATTCTTCCATGCATATCCAGATGTTCTGCAGATATGTTTGAAAGTCTGATGCACAATGCCACAATACTCACTTGTCTTTTTCTTTAGGTTCCTTCGGGCTTGTTCATACCTAGTATGGCAATCGGGGCAATAGCTGGAAGAATTGTGGGGATTGCTGTGGAGCAACTTGCCTATTATCATCACGACTGGTTTATCTTCAAGGAGTGGTGTGAAGTTGGAGCAGATTGTATAACGCCAGGCCTTTATGCTATGGTTGGTGCTGCTGCATGCTTAGGTAACTAAATAATAATACAGGGAATGCAAGTAATTAGTCTGATTAGTCAGTACTGAATACATATGTCTGAACAAATACACTGTAATGCATAAAAGTTAATATTGAAATAAATACAGTATGTTAGTCTAAAAGTGCCTCAATGCTTTTGCTTTGCTTAAATAAGTAGGTTTTAAGGGGACAAAACAGAACAAATTGAGATTTCCAATACGATACCTGTTCTTTTTGCTAATGGAAGAATATTTAGAATGTTAAAAGTATCCCATTCACAGTATTTAAAGGATAGTTTTCAGTACTATGGTGTCTATGAAACTCATGTGTGCATGGTTATGGTGCTTTTTTGCTTTTGAAAATGAACCTCAGTCCCAAGATTCAAAATCAGGTTGAGAACTTAAGTGGCAGAATTTTAAAGCTTTAAGACTGAACTGGAATTGGGGTTAGTGTTTATCTGAAGAAGGATGGTGCTTCAAGTTATGAGCATTAATGTACTTTGGGATGTATACTGTAAAAATAGTTGTAATTAGTCTGTGTATCAAGCTCAGTTTAGTCCTATGCATGTCTCACAAATATTATTGAGCGTACTGGAACTTAACTTCCAGGAAAGTTGTGATGATTTTGCATTATATGTACTTTTTTATACAGGATTGGTTATTGTATTTACAAGATTGATCATTCTATTGGGAATGATTGGAGTTGATTGATACTTAATATGACAGGATGTATGCTAGGTGCAGCAGTTATGACTTTTGAAAAGTGTTGGAAAATTATGGAAATGAACTGTGTGTTAATTGGTCTACAGGGTTCCTAATTGGAGATGTTCTGTTTTGTGTA
Source organism: Bradypodion pumilum (assembly GCA_035047305.1). Taxonomy (NCBI): domain Eukaryota; kingdom Metazoa; phylum Chordata; class Lepidosauria; order Squamata; family Chamaeleonidae; genus Bradypodion; species Bradypodion pumilum. The sequence continues at coordinate 198,237,762 of JAWDJD010000005.1, read as the reverse complement.
TAAGTGTATGTGTAAGAGACATTCAGTAACAGCTGTGTGTTAGTGCTGTCAGTTAGAGTTTGGGCATTAGAATAAGAGTGGTCTGTTCATGAACGGTTAAAGTTACAGGGAACCTTAGATGTTTGCCTTGATTGATGATAATGAAAATCCAAGATAAAAAGTTCCTGTTTACAGTTTTAAACAGCAACCCCAAGTATAGCGCAGGGTTGTTTTGGTTGTTACTTTGGACTGCAGCACACACAAGCAGAAAAAATGTGAAAGCATGGCTTCAGAAGTACATAGGATTGCAATCTGAATGGGCTAATTTATGGTCTGAACATTAAAAATATATATATTATTTTTTTACAAAAACAACAGACATTTCCCCATTAAGATAACTATTCTCTATTTTTATAGAGTCTGTTGATCTGTTTTATTAATCTAGAATAATATTTCTATCCTATAGTTGTTTAAAAAAAATCTTTGATCAGCAGGGTTAGTGTTGATGTCTTGTGGTAATTCTTGTCTGTATTTTGAGTGCCAGGGATAGTATGCTTATATAGTTTTCCACATGATCATGCTGATAAACTTCCTTTCTTCTCTCCTTTTAGGTGGTGTGACAAGGATGACTGTATCTCTAGTGGTGATTGTATTTGAATTAACAGGTGGGCTAGAATACATTGTGCCCCTCATGGCTGCAGTGATGACAAGCAAGTGGGTGGGAGATGCTTTTGGCCGAGAAGGTATCTATGAGGCACACATTCGTCTGAATGGATATCCTTTCTTGGATGCCAAGGAAGAATTTACCCACACAACACTGGCAGCTAATGTCATGAGACCTCGAAGAAATGAAGCACCCTTGGCAGTGTTAACCCAAGATAATATGACAGTGGATGATATAGAAAGTTTGATAAATGAAACCAGCTATAATGGCTTCCCTGTTATCATGTCAAAGGAATCTCAAAGGCTAGTAGGATTTGCTTTAAGAAGAGATTTGACTATTGCAATAGGTAACTGCTTTTCATTATCCTTCTTATATTCTTTCCTCTTAAATGCATAACATGAGGGCAGTCCTAGCAGAAATCGTGGAGGATTACATGACTGAGGGCGGTGATGATGGGAATATGGTTTTAAAGGGTAATGTGCAAAGCATCTCTTATAGAGATCTGACCCGTTTCTTAACCATTTTTACATGGGGTTTATGTTTGGGCTTTCCATTTGGAAATGGAAGTCCTAGAAGTGCGTATAATTGCAGAACTGGGTTTAAAATTTAAAGCTTAATATTTACGAACCAACAGCAATCCTATGAATCATATCTATTGGAATGTTTTTGAGGAGGCTATTTCATCCACTCCCAAAATTTGAAATAGGAGATGCTAATGTGGCAGAAACTTTGCAGTAACCCTGAAATTGTGGACTGCTTCTGGGAATGCCTGAGTAATGTGCTTTCTTGCTTTTGCTTTTATGATTGGTGTTTTGTTAAATATGTTTTCATATATCAGGACTAATTTTAGCATTCCTTAGTAGTTGTTTTTTGATAGCTGATTTTTAATTGAAAGGCAAATAATAGATATTTTAATAACTTCACTTTCTACCATTTCCCCCCAATATTTTTAAATGCTATAATGTACTTCTTGGCTTGAATGTTTCTGGGGTTGGGTTTCCTTATTCATATTTAACATAAAGAATATTGAATTACTCAAATGTTACTGTTGTCTAGAGGAGAAAATTTATTTTTGCAATGTTGTATCATGTCATAGGTCTTGTGCTTAATTTAATATACTGTAGATGGAGATTTATTTTCTTTAAACATGAAATAACTTATTTTAAGCGTAAGAGATGACAAAAGAGCTGCCTGTATAGTTCAGTGAAATGAATTCCTGGCTGAAGAGCATGCTGCATAGTCTCAGGGTGACAGAGAAAAACACAGTGGATGTGGTGGCTCAGTGGTTAAGAAGCTTGCTGTGTTAGCTGGAAGGCTGGCAAGTCGGCGATTTGAGACCTAGGTTTGCATGATGGATTGAGCACCCGTCTCTGTCCCAGCTCTTTGGGACATGAAAGGAGCCTCATTTGGGCGTTCCGTGAGTGGAGTTTCTTCCGCAAAAATCCTTTCAACCCAGAATAATTTCTGACATGAAATAATTATTATTATTACCCAGAAAAAAGGAATAGTAAACTATTTTTGACTACTCTGTGTCTAGGAAAACCCCTGCAAAGTGTCATTTTACATTGGAATTGATTTGGATGGCACATGATAATGATGAAGAAGGCGGAAAACTTAGGAGTCTTTCACCTGTTTTCTTGTGCTAATTGCAGAAAGTGCTAGGAAGAAGCAAGAAGGCATTGTTGGGAGTTCAAGAGTCTGTTTTGCCCAGCATACTCCATCACTTCCAGCAGAAAGCCCTCGACCACTGAAGCTTAGAAGTATTCTTGACATGAGCCCTTTTACTGTGACAGACCACACACCGATGGAGATAGTGGTGGATATTTTTCGCAAACTGGGCCTAAGGCAGTGCCTTGTAACACACAATGGGTGAGTCCAGTGCTGGAAAATGCTGTTGTCTCACAAGGTTTGAGATTGCTTATTTTCCCATTTCTCTGTAGTTCCTGCAGAAATATAACACCTTATACTTATTCAAAATGTTGAATATGAGGACATGGTAGAGAACGACAGGAAGTCCCTCGAATTTTTAAATCCCCTAATGCACCCCCGTTGGTTGCTATAAGGCCGTCCAGGGGTGGGGTTGTTTGGTTGATTAGCTTTTTTACTGATTTTTATCTTAGGGTTTTTATGATGTTTTTATTGCGGGGATGTTTTTATGTTGGGTTCTGTAATGTTTGGTGTGAGCTTCCCGGAGTCGCCCTTGGCGGCGGCGGGGGGAGGCGGGGGCAGCAAAAGTCGAATAAATAAATAAATAAATAAATAAATAAATAATATTTTCCAAACTGAAAATTATCTTGATTGAATTCCCACAATCACACTTTCTCCTAGCCTAATTTTTCCTGCAACTTCAAATTAGTCCTGATGCTCTCCTCCTTACTGGGCGGCATAAAAGCATGGAAATTAAATTACATTAAATTTTCCTTACCATGTTGAGGGAGGAAATGCTAGTCACTATTTGTCATGTTGTGTTTTAAAGAGTAAAAGCACTGAAGATTTAATTCTTCTTAAGGTAATAATAAGATATAAGAACACTGCCTTGTATTACTGCTAAATTATTTGAATCAAGTTACTCAAATATAAACATATGGCCTGGATTTGCAGCTGCCTCTAGGTACATTGATGCTGCTGAACTGTTCCCAGTTCTAGATATTCATGTGTTTTGTTGGGATATATTAAACACTTGGCTTCATGGGTGATTTTTTAAGAGACAAGAGTGGTTTTAAGAAGCACTTATGTCCCAAAATTTTCCCCATGGCTTTTATCGTTGCCTGCACTGTTTTTGTGCTATACATTTCAGAAGAGTAAATTCCATATGCTGCTTTTTTGTAGCTATTTTGGCTGTGGTTTTCTCCTTTTTGAAGAGGTCTTGCCATCCAGTAGTTTCTTCAACATGTAGTGTACTCATAAATGAGCATTGTATTTCCATTCCAAATCCATGACATTTGCTTCAGCTTGCTTCTGAGATCATTACAGTGTGTATTACTCTGCCTCTGCTTTACATGGGAAAATGGGAAGCTTGTGCTATCACAGTTTGATTTGTGAAAGTAGCATGTCCCAGAGCTGGTCCATATATTATTTTGTCATATACTACTTTCTTGCTCTGAAATGGAGATGACCCATTCAGGAGAAACATGACATTGGAATGGACTATTTTCATGGACTTGGGAAGAGTCAGTTTTTGCAGACTGAGGAAAACTGTAAAACAGAAATGTCTTGCTCATGGGATGGATTTTTCCTTGCCCTATTTGAAAATGCAGGAGGATTAAATTTGGAATGCAAATATGTGCTAAAAGAATAAAACATCTATATCTATAAAAACCGAAATCTATTTTTGTATGTGCTCCAAAGGCTCCCACACCCCTTGACCGATCCCGCTGAAATTTGGCACATACATACCTTGGGCTTGCGAAATCAGCACTGCGGTGGTCTTGAAACCCATGGGGGGGGGCGTACGCCCTCCAAATTGGGACACAATTGATCTATATAATGTGTGTGTTTCCCAGTGATGTAATTGAGCTGATGTCATAGTCTCAGGTAGGTTGAGATTGTGACATAATCTGACTAGCTCAGCTGTAGCCCTCTGAGCTCAGCTGTAGTTTTTACAGTAGGAGTAACCCACACACACACCACAAGGTTTCCAAGAGGGAAAGGCTGGCCTACGTTAAAAGAAAAATCTGAGCAAAGCCGGGTAATCAGCTAGTATCTTTTAATACAGGGGTTCTCAACCTTTTCAAGCCAGGGGCTGGGTCATGCTCTCTCAGACAGCTTTGAAGGCCAGATAGCCATTTTGCCCTGCCTGCATGATGGGGGTGGCCATTTTGTCCCAACAGCTTCAAAGAACAGCAATTTTGTTTCAAATGCCCTTGGAGGGGTGGGGGACCACATGAAATGGCACCGTGGGATGGATCTGGCCCACAGACCTTAGGTTGGGGACCTCTGTTCTAATATATCCCAAAATATATTTTAATTGAGTTACGTCTTAGACTTTAGGGACATAAAGTCCCTATGTGATCTTAAATTAGTTACAATTAGTGCTTAATATAATATTTATGGAGAAAGTATTCATAGTTGTTTTTGACTCAATTTTAGCTGCTGTCTATGTATAAATGCCATTATTAGTATGGTATTTTAAGTTATATTCAGGTGATTTCTCTGGAAGAAAGGTGATACTTCCATATGTCTTCTTTAAAATGTTCTTGTAACAACTCTGTAATAGTGGATGAACTGTGTATTAACATACAGAGCTTTAAGCCTTGTATTTCAAAAATTATTGTATATTTCTTAGACTTCTCCTTCGTATAGTTTGTGAATCCACACTCATGAATCCACACTCATGGGTTATGCGCCTGCGCAGAACGGCCGATCGGAGGCTTGAAAAGCTATTGGTCAAAAGTTTTGGCGGTAAGACCGCCCACCGTACCGCCCACCCTGAGGCGCCCGCGCGCCATTTTACCTCAGTTCTCTTCTTTCCGCCGTAGCAGCAGGACGATCGTTGAGAGCTTCCTCAATTTTTTCGCCCTTCTGAGGGAAAGTCTTTTGGCAAATTTCAACAATTTTTCTCGGTGATCTTGTCCTTCTGGCAGGATCGCCACCCCGGTGCTGTTTCTTCCTTCTGGTGGACTCGGTTACCTACTCGCTTCGGTCACCGTTTCCCCCCTCAAGGGGGTGGCGGCTGGCCAGCCCTTCGGGGTAACCGCGTTCCAGAAACTTCCGTTGGAAGAATTTTTTCTTTGATGGCCGCGGCCTTCAAACAGTGCTCGGCTTGCCTGAAAAAGTTTCCGGCTTCCGACGGGCATAGCCTCTGTCTTTTCTGCCTCGGAGAGTCTCATCAGAGCCAGTCTTGCCCCCACTGCAAGAAATTCACCCGTCTGGCCGTGCAAAACCGGAGCTACCGGCTCAAAGCACACCTGATGGAGCTCTCTCTGGCTCCCGTTGCGGCCGCTTCTACCTCAGCTAGCGTCTCTCAGCCTCCGCCGCCTTCGACCTCTTCTTCCGCCACCATCAAGAAGAAGAAGAAGAGGGACAAGAACGGAGACAAGAAAAAGAAGCGCGGGTCGGAGAAGAGGCGATCGCTCCCGCCTACTCCGCACACCCCTGTGTCTCCGGGACCCTCGCCACCATACTCGGTCGCGAGATGTCCGTCTCCTGGGTCTTCCATCTGGGGAGGACGGTCCTCCTCGGGTTCGCCTGAAAAAGGACGCAGGGCTGGGGCTCCAGCTCGCCCACTTCAGGTACTCCCGTCACCGCCTCGTGGGAGGGCCCGCTCGCCTATGAGGCAGGCTTCCGTCTCCCCAAGGCCCAGGACTCCGACGCTCGACGACGCGGCAATCACCATGCCGGCCACCATCTCATCGCCAATCCTACCGGCCACCGTTTCGTCGCCGACTCGGCCAGCTACCGTTTCGTCGGCCACCGTTTCGTCGCTCCCGACGGTGGGGGACCCATCCCAGATGGAGTTCCTGAAGGGGATGTTTGAGGTCATGGCTCAGACTTTTGCCAACCAGTTCAAGACCTCCATGCCTGCGGCCTCTGCGGCTCCGGTACCGACCACCGCAAGCCCCAGGGATGCTGGCCCTGCTGTGGCCCTTCCGACCTCCCGAGGGTCGAGTGTCCGCTCCGCTGGCCCACCCACATCGTCGCGGGTTGGTCCAGACGTTGAAGCGGTGGACTCCCATCCCGCCGGCCCGCCCAGGCCGTACTGGCGCGGTCCTGACGTGGATGCAAGAGTTCCTCTCTCGTCCTCCGACGACTCCAGCGCCTCTTCGGAGGAGGACGAGGGAGACGTCGACGCCGAACGGACACCGGACCAGGCCATCGGCGCGGTTGACCCACCGCGTGGTGAGGATCAACGCTCGCTCACGGCCATGCTGACGCGTCTGGGGACCGCGTTGAACCTGAAGGTGGACCAGCCGCCACTGGAAGGTGAGGACCAGATGACTGCAAAACTGGATAGGCGTGCGGTACGGCCAGTCCATATCACCATGCTTCCGTCCATGCTGACGTCTGCGAAGGCGACGTGGAGGAAGCCGGTGCCAGCGCACTCCGTTTCGTCCAGGCTCGACGGCATGTATAGAGTCCTGGACGAGAACGTCGAGTTCCTGCAGGCGCACCCCCTGCCGAATTCCCTGGTGGTCAAGGCCTTCCAACACAGGACGGCCACCAGCGGGTTCCTGGTTCCGTCGACCCCGGAAGGGAAGAAGCTGGACGCGGTGAGCCGCAAATTCTACGCCACCGGTTCCCTCTTCCTCCGCGCCGCCAACTACTCGGCTGCCATGGGCCTGTACCAGTCTCACCTCTGGGAGCGGGTGAAGGCCGAGACGGCGACGTTACCTGCCGACGCCCAGAAATGGATCGACACGCTGGCATCCGAGGGCGATTTCCTGGCGGAGCAACAGATGCGAACCGCCAGGCATATAAATGACTATGCGGCGAAGGACATGTCGTCTGCGATCCTGCTCCGTCGCCACGCCTGGCTTAGGGGCACCTCCCTCGATGACGCTATGAAGAAGCTCATCGAGGAGTTTCCCTTCGACGGGCAAGGCCTTTTTGGGCAGGACACGGACAAGGTCCTCAATGAAATGCGGCAGACCAACTCCACCGCCAAGTTTCTGGGGCTCACCACGCCGGCTCCGCCTGCCAGGCCGAGGTTCCAGCCCTTCACGCGGCGCTACCAGGGGAACCCGCAACAACAGGGTGGCCCCGTGGAGCAGCCCAGGTCTGGCTCTTACAAGCAACGATGCCAGCACAAGCCGCGCTACCAGCCCTACGGACACGGCAAGCGTTCGGACGCTAAGTCCAAGTCGCGCGTTTGAAGCTGCGACGGCCGAGTCTCTCGCGCTCCATCTCCCGTACCTCCCCCTCCGGAACTTCCTTCAGGTATGGTCGGGCATCACGAACGACCGGTGGGTCTTAAGGATCTTGTCCTCTGGCTACGCCATCGAGTTCGTGCAGGCGCCTCGGGTAGGAAGACATCGTTTCACCACCTCGTCCCCCCATTTGGAGGAAGAAATATCAACTCTTCTGTCCAAGGGAGCCATCGAGCGGGTGGCCCCGCCCGATTGGGACAACGGCTTCTACTCGAGGTACTTCGTGGTCCAGAAGAAGGACGGAGGACTTCGCCCGATCCTGGACCTGCGCCGCCTCAACAAATGCATCCACACCAGGAAGTTCCGGATGGTGACCCTGCAGACCGTCCTTCCCCTCATCAACAAAGGGGACTGGTTCACAGTCATAGACCTCAAGGACGCTTACTTCCATGTCTCCATCCTCGAGGAGCACCGAAGGTTCCTTCGATTCCGCATCGGCGATTCGGCTTACCAGTACCGATGTCTACCGTTCGGTCTGGCCACGGCACCGCGAGTCTTCACCAAATGCATGGCTCCGGTGGCCGCCTTCCTTCGCCAGCAGGGAATCAGGGTCTTCCCATACATCGACGACTGGTTGATTGTATCCCCCACCAGCTCGTCGGCCATTCGGGACACGCAGTTCACGGTCCACCTCATGGAGAGTCTCGGCCTCAGGATCAACTTCACCAAATCGAAGTTGATCCCCTCTCAACGCGTCGAGTACATCGGAGCCAGGTGCCCTTCCACAAGGAAGTCCTACGCTTCCAAATACAGACGCTTTTGTGCTTTCCTGGCATCTCAGCAGACCCCCCTCTCGCAGGTGGAACTGCAGGACGTCTTGACCTACCTCCTCCATCTGGCGGAGTCTGGCCTCAGCATCGCCTCCATCCGAGTACACCTCGCAGCGGTGGTGGCTCACTCTCCAGCTGGCTCGCCCGCTTCTGGCGCTTTCAGCGACCAAATGGTGAAACGCTTCCTCAAGGGATTGCGGAACGCCTTCCCGCCAGTCAGGACTCCGACGGCCCAATGGTCACTCTCTACCGTCCTTAACGCGCTCACCAGGACTCCTTTCGAGCCCATGGCTACCGCGGATGCTCGTCTCCTCACATGGAAGACAGCTTTTCTGGTGGCCATCACGTCTGCTCGACGAGCTGGTGAACTGGTCGCCCTGCGGGCGGACGCACCCTTTCTCCAGTTCTTCAATGACCGTGTGGTGCTCCAACCGGACATCACCTTCCTCCCCAAGGTGGTCTCCCAGTTTCATATGGCACAGACTATCTCCTTGCCAACATTCTTCCAGAACCCCGCTAACGCCCAAGAAAGGACTTGGCACACGCTGGATGTCAAACGGGCTTTATTGTTTTACACCAGCAGGACAAGGGAGTTCAGGAAGTCGCAACGCCTTTTCGTGGCGTATGGGGGCAAGTCCAAAGGTGAACCCATCTCTGCGCAGCGGTTCTCCAAATGGATCACCTCTACCATCTTCTTGGCCTACGAGTCGGCATCGCTGCCCCCTCCACCGCATGTCAGGGCGCACTCTACCAGAGCGGTTGCAACATCCACGGCCTTTCTGGAGGGCACACCGCTTGAGGACATCTGTAAGGCTGCCACCTGGTCCAGACCTTCTACATTTGTCCAGCACTACAGGGTGGACACCAGAGCCACTGCGGACGCCAGGCTTGGCCGTGTCGTCCTCACTCGGGGGCTCCGGGCCCATCGCCCTTGACAGTTCACCCTGCCTGACCGTCATCATCTTCATCGTGGGATCATCTCATCCGACTGCCCACCGACCAAGTAAGTGTGAGCTTGCTAATCTCCCATGAGTGTGGATTCACAAACTATACGAAGGAGAAAGTTCGGTTTCATTTACCAGTGATAACTTTTGTTCTTCGAGTATATAGTTTGTGAATACACACTACCCACCCTGCCTCCCCTCTTGAGCTGCACGGATGAGATCAATTGGTTTATCCTGTGCTTGGCTTGGAATGGAACTGAGGTAAAATGGCACGCGGGCGCCTCAGGGTGGGCGGTACGGTGGGCGGTCTTACCGCCAAAACTTTTGACCAATAGCTTTTCAAGCCTCCGATCGGCCGTTCTGCGCAGGCGCATAACCCATGAGTGTGGATTCATGAGTGTGTATTCACAAACTATATACTCGAAGAACGAAAGTTATCACTGGTAAGTGAAACCGAACTTTCTTAGTGACTTGTAGAAAACCATTTCTTACTTATTAGTCTGCAGTATGCTTATTAATTTGCAGCTTTGCTTGTTTTATGCTTCAGCTTGTTGTTTTACATTTGATAACTTTAAATAGTAGTCAGTTTTCATTCTGCTTGTCAGTTCTAGGGTCAAATACAACCTGCACATTGACAGACTCATGTCTGCATTTTCCTAGATGAGGCAAATACATTATAATGTAGAATAAAAAGGTAGATATTGGATTATATTCAGTTTGACCAGGGGTTCCCAACCTACGGCCCGTGGGCCAGTCCCAGCCCATGACGCCATCCAATCTGGCCCATTGCCACCTCTGCACATCTGGAAGTGGAAGTGGGCATATTTACATCAGCCGTAAAATGTGCATGTGCAAATGAGCCCACTGCTGTTGTAAATGCGGAAGTGGGTGCATTTATGACAGATATAAATGCACCTGCTTTCACTTCCGGGGTGTGTTCCGGCCCGCTCAGCTGTCCAGGGGCATGGTCAATCCCGCAACGTAAAAAGGTTGGCCACCTACTTTGGTGGTTTGACCTACTTTGAGTAAACTCATTAGAATCAATGGAACTTAAATTAGTTGTGACAGGTAAGTGTTATTCATTTCAGTAGGTTGACTTTAAGCCCATCATGTCCCAGGACACCTGCGAGTTGGATGGCAACATTTAGGATAGTTAATTTTTTAAATCCCCTTTCCCTACCCAGATCTGAAGAGTTGGTATTCTTTTTTATTATTTTATTTTATTAATAAAAATATCAACATTAAATGTTAAAGGGGGGGAAATATTCACTCCATTAATCAGGTTACACTTGCATATATAAAAAAAACTTGTATGTATAAAAAATACAATTATTCATTATTCCAAATAATCATCATTTTAGTTACATTTTTAAGTAATTCTAAATAGTTACCTGTTATATTTTCTACATTTTCATATATCATTTGTAGTATAACCACCCAAGTGCTATTTACAATGTCCATGAATTCTCTATATACTCATATTATTTTATTTTCCCCCAAAACTCAGTACATCAGGTGCTGGTTTGTCACCTTTATTGTTCTTCAGTGTATATTCCAAAAGAGGCTTCCAAGTATACCAGCATTTATTATCTTTCACTATACCGTTTTTTAAAAAAATTAATTCCCAATTGAACTTATAATTTAAAGCCATTTCCCATATCTCTGTAACAGTTATCCATTTCTACATTTAAATTATTTTTCCAATTTTTTGCTATCTGGTGTCTTGCTTTTGTTTAAAAAAATGGATAACAAATCTTTTTTATTTGCATCTAATTTCATCTCTTCAAAATCTGTTAATAAAGCAATTTTTGCATTCAATTTTAAATTAAATCCCATTGTTTTACCGATTTCATTTTCTAACTTCTCCCAAGATTGCAAGAGTTGTATTCTAAAATACTGGTCAGCAATGCATCTCTTAATTTCTGCGGCCTCTGGAAGCACTTTGCATTGTCAAGAGAACTAGCATTGTCTTTCAAATTGTAATTTAGAAAAAGGAAAATTCTAAATTATTTGATCCTTCACTTTAACAATTCTGCTCCTGCTATAGACAATGTAATATAAGAATTTTGCAAATTTATTTGTGAGCTGTTTATACTCTGTGCTTCAAAGAACTACTCTCCACATCCAGGATTCAGTAGCTGGTCCAATGTGAAGCATCATGAAGATCTTAGCTTTCCATTTTCTAAAAGCATCTAGCTATTCTTGTAATGAAAAGCTTGAACATATGACATTTCTTTATGTAGTTAAACAACCAGCTAAACCAAACTTTTAAATTAGCACATGCAAAACAAGTGGATGCAGCTCTTAATGAATCATGCAAGATTATTACTGGCTGTCTGAAACTTACCCTACTGGGGGGGAAAAATCTTATTTGGCTGTCATTTCCCCCTCAGAAGTACATTGAGAGGAGTTACCAAATAATGAACGGAATAAGGTAATACAGTAACAACCCTTCCATTTCATGGGCATAATCCCCCTAAAAGATGGCTAAAATTGAGAAAAGGTTTTCTGAACCCATCTCAAATTCTAAATATTAAACCAAAGGGGAGGATAGGGTATAAACCTATGGAGAGCAAAAACAATATATCTTCCAAATGGATGGTTGTGAAAAATGTCTAGGACAATCTGGGAGTCGTTTAATAAACTTTGAAGTGAAATGGGAATAGCAAAGAATAATCAGGTAAAATATTTGGAAATGGGACAAATTTTCTGTGAATGTGGAGCAATTCAATCAGTTCAGCACTTACGTGCATGCAATTTATGCCTCAAATGTACAAAAGAACGTCTAGTAAACAGCCGACGATAACACTATTGAAGTAGCCTGCTTCTGGTCAGATATACTGTAGACTTAATTATTTTTGTTTTGAATTTTACCTATATTTCATATGTCTATAATTTTAAGTTGTGCAATGCTTTGATATGAAGAAAAAAAGAAAGCATGTATTAGTAGTGTTCGTAAAGTTTAAGACAACAGGAAGAAACAAAGGGTGCATATAACTCCTTACCCACCCAGTTTTCACTGCCATTTCATTTTGTTGTTTAAAGATGTTTATAACCAGCCCACATATTCTTTCCTTAAGCTATATGAATTCTGTAATATTTGTTTAAAAGGTTTTAAAGAGTTTTTTTATGGACAGATTTTGATGTAACATCTTCTAGATGTAAAATTAAGAGAAAATTTGGGCAGGATAGCATGGAGGCTCATTCAAATAGCCTTGCCTAAGGGCTTTCAGGATGACTAGAATCCAGAGAAAGGTTTTAAAAAAAAGGGGGAGGGGTGTAATTGTAAGAAGTAAATATTGGAATTTTCCAGGAATAAAAGTTGAAACATCGTCTTGCATTTCATTTTTCATAGCAGCAGGAACTGGGAATGAAAGGTTGTTGTGATGTTATTTAGATAGACATGTTCAACAGCTTTCTGTATTCTCTGTATAGTACATTTAAAGGAAAGGTAGTTTTTACATCTCTAAAAAAAGAGGTATTAATCTTTAAAGCATTTTTCAGTTAATCTTTTCATTATTAGCCTTACTGCGGTCCATGTTTTGAGTTTACACCCCCTCCCCATTATTATTGGACCTTTTTTGTTTGATTTCACACACAGTTATTAGCATAACGTGATCTGTTTCAGGATTGTCTTGGGGATCATCACAAAGAAGAACATATTAGAGCATCTCGAGCAACTAAAGCAACACGTCGAACCCTTGGTGATTAGATATATCAGATCTCCTCATTAGACAATTTAGATAACAGGAAGCATGAAACCTGTGAATTGTTCAGTGTTCATGCAGCATCTGAGCAACAGCGGACAATCATGTATGAATATATAGGCTTTTCCATTAGAATACAGTAAATCTGGAAAATGGGTAAAATCCATTTTAGAGAACATGCCTGATTAAGGCATTAGTGATTATTTAAAGGTGAATGTTATACAAGGAAGTGGATTAGAGAATCATAGAAATTCTGCTATCCCAGAGGCATATCTGTTCTTTCCTAGTGAGTTTCATGAAATTGTATAAAATTGTGTCAAAACCTATGGATTTGAGTTTCCATTTTAAACAATGAATCTGAAATCTCCATTTTATTCTTGACATACAGAACAGAGCATACTATAGCATTGTTACTTCAGTTCTCTACTTTCATAGTCACTGTTCTTGAGTGACTGTCGGAAATAATGTTTCTTAATTAAGATGTTACCTCAGTTGTCCTTGCTATATTCTGTGCTGCATAGGTTCTGGTTGCTGCTCTGCAGTAGATGCTATTAAACCTAGCCTTCCAAGTTTTATTTGCTTACATTCTGCTAATTGAATTCCCATATTATTCTAATACTTCACAAGTGTTTCATGCATCCTTCTTTTAAAAAAAGTTACAGCCAAAACTAACTTTTATTCTACTAACGAGAATAACAAGGTCAGAAGTTCATTCCTTCTTTCTGAGTCTCATATAATAGCACCTATTGGAACAGCTTCACTCTTTGGTGTACAATATAGAAAGGTCTTGATAGAAATATAGAAATCTGGGACTTATAGTAGCCTATGATTACTCTTTTCTATTCTGTCTGCATGTGCTCTTATGAAGGCACCTAAATCAGTAAGCTACACAGGACTGTACCTCAGAATTGAATTATTAAGCAATTTTGACTTTGGCTAGATTTAAACTTATTTTCCTTTTATAATGGGATCAGTGTCACTTTTACCTCCCCCCCTTCTATCCTCCCTTGTTACTCTTGTTGACAAATGATAATCAGCAACAACAAAGAGATCACAGGCTTGGCTTCTGATACTTGTATTATCTAAAAATAGGAAACAGTTTAGTTAGTATCCTCTTGAATGTCATAGCACTGCTATCATTTTTAACAAAATGATGGTTACTTTGATGATAGTATTTTTTGTTCACAATGAGGAAATTAAGGTTTACTATGCTCTAATCCTATCAGCAAAAAAATGATTTGGTGACAGATAAGCTTGCATCAGTTTCCTTTTGTCCTTGTTCTCAATCAGTTCTCTCCTCATGTGTCTTTTTCCAGGCGCCTCCTTGGCATTATAACAAAAAAAGATATCCTCCGCCATATGGCCCAGACAGCAAACCAAGACCCCACGTCAATAATGTTCAACTGAACCAAGCAATGGAAGAGAGAGAGGAAAATGAAGAGGAGGTTCGCCTGTTGAACAGCACCACGCTTTAGAATGGGGCATTGCTATGTGATGCCAAAGCAAGAGTTGGATTTCTGGAGGAGCATATTTTTGCTGGATCTCAGGAGTTTTGTTTGAGTGGAGGGTGGAGGGATTGACAAAAGCTATTCCTTGCACTAACGGAGGAAGGTGGGAGGGAAATTCTGTGGCCCTGCACTGGATGCATTCTGAGTTGCTAGATCTGCTATGATAGTGCAGTGGGACAATGTGTCAGAAGATGGAAGGCTCCGACTTGCAGCTTTAGCTTTGAAGAAATAGATGGTTTCTCCTTGTTTCTGGAGGGATCCTTTTGAATTGAGCCATCCTTTGAAGACTGGAAATGTTCACTTTTTTTACTGCAAACAATGGTGTTAAACTCATGAATTGCAGTTATATTCTACATCACCTCTTTACATTCCAGAAGACCTTTATTGTTTCCTCTCTTTCTCCTAAACTCAAAAACACAGCCTCTTCACTGTTTGTGTGTGTGTATGCCCTACTGAAATGGTAGTTTCTCATATTGAGATAAATACTGTGACCTGCTGAGCTTGATCACAAGAAGGAAGTATTTCTTGTGGCATTTGAAGCTAGAGCTTGTATATCATGAAATTCTTGTGGCAGTTTAGATCTGCAGCAAAACCAGAATGTGTAGGTAGTGTAACATATCTGGAGCATGTTAAAAACCCTGCCATTTGTGAGCTGCAATATAAACAGCCAAAATCTGTCTCAAGAAGAATATCTGATTGCAGGGTAATGTGACCTGGGCTTATGCAATTTTTTGTATTATTAAAAACACTAAGGTATATATATAAATATGCCAACGTTGTGCAGTGTAAGGAAGATCCTGCTATTCTGCTAAACCAGGAATAATTCTATATAAACGTGTATCTGATTTAAAAACTGCATGTTCAGACACTGGAGAATCCTCCCCAATTAAGTTGCAACTTTTTTGTTTCCCAATCCTACAAAACAAAACATCATAATTTGCACTAGCTATGCATAGATATTTTACCACGGTTTTATTTATATTTTTATGGATTAAAAATACTGAATACAAATTAATCACACAGTTAATTTTACCTTTGTAGATGTGTGCTTTTTATACAATAATTCCATAAACAGAGGGTGCTAGGCAAGAGCTTCAGTGGAGAGAAGGGTAATATTTCTTTCAAATCCAACCTGATTCTTGATTGCCATAATCTTCAAATTACTGTGTTTTGCAACAAAGAACTGGAAGCGCAAGAGGCTTAATATATGTAAATACTAGAAGATTTAACAACACAATCGTATTTTAATTTTACATCTGTGATTAATTTTTATTTACAGGAATTTTGAGGTGTAGCTGCTAAAATGATTACTTAAGATCTAAATCCAATTGGTGGCCTCACTGAATCAATGAAAATTTAAACGTTGACTCATTAACAGTTGATTCGGTGGGTTTTTCTAACTGGAATTAACAGTTAAGACTCAGGGCATAAGTTGTAGTTCAAAAGTTCAAATTGCAAGTTCTGTCTGCTGTCTCTACAACATGCACTTAGTTGAGAACTGGAACTTTTTTCCTTGGTCCCAATTAAAAAGAAATTAACATTCATTTACTGTATAAAGACCTAAGGTGATGTTGTCACTTAGGGTATTTCTCATAATAAAACAAATATAATCAGGTCAGTTGGGAATCACACCGGCAGCTGAACATTCCCAAAATATAATAATAATCTGATATTGGCGACTTTAGATAATTGATTCTGCCCCCTATCTCATTTGTATGCCCATTTTGAAACTCTGCAATCTCTGTAGTTGCTACTGAGATAGCAGAGGAAGATGCTGTTAAGGCGTTAAAGAAACCTGGAAGCCTTCTTCACAGATCAAAAGAGGAGCTTGGTTGCCAGATAAGCTAACCCATTTCTTTCTTCTAAAGCATGTAATACTAAAATATGAAAGGCCTTGATTGAGAGAATTCTGGAAGGCGCACCAGAATAAGTGTAGTATATAAGAATGTAGCCATAATTTACGAACTAGAAAAAAATGCTTTGCTAATTTGCTAAATTTTGTGATAGTTGTTTAACTCATACATTATCAAAATCATGTGATAATGTTTCTTAGTAGTTTATATTTGTTCTATGTGTTTTTTTTTAAATTGCATTGAACTGAAAGATCTTGAACACTTATAATAATGTGCTTTGGACATTGGGTTGAATCCAGAGGTTTCCTTCCTTTGACAAAATGGCCTGAGACTATTGTGTGCTTTCAGCTAGCTAAAATTAATAATGTATCAATCTATTCTCCCAATTTTCCTTTGTTGCCTGGATATAAAACTGGAATAATATTTTTGTTTGCAGCCTTAAATTGCACAAATCACTGTTAACGATTTAAGTTGACCTGCATAAAAGAAAGAATTCAGGAGACTATTTCCTTCATTCACTCTTTGATATTAAAAACTGTGGGAGAGAGTTCTTCCACTCTGGCTGATTATGTAGATCTGGATATTCTCTCCTAAAGCAACATATTCAAATTCTTCAGCCTCCCATCTTGTTTGAAACTGCCCTCAAAACTACTTTTGCCATATGACACTCAATGAGTATTACTTAAATCCAGTGCCGGCTACTGTATGGAGTGAGAAGACAACAGGTGAGGCCCTTGGTGGATTTTATTTATCGTATTTGCCTGCGTAAAAGACACATCGGAGTATAAGACGTACTCCATTTTCCCTGGTGAATTTTAAGGGGGAGAAAGTGCGCTTAAACGCTGGCAAATATGGTAATTGTCAGATCTTTACATATTAGTAATTCACATCCATATTGTGCTGAATTAATGTACCTAATCTACTCTTCTGACCTCAGTTTTCTTTATTGGCACATAAATGTCAGTTTGTCATGATGTATTATTATTAGAGCTTCTGAAAATGAAATAAGTGTGCCTGTGCAACAAAAAGGGTTTACTATTAATAACGTAAAAACTTGCAGCGCCTTATTTACGTTGGAACAGGATGAGGGTGGGGTGTCAGCACCTTTTTTAAAAAAAAATTTAAATAACAGTTCAACTGATGGTTCATAAAAATTGCAGTTTGTTAATCTGTGATATTTCTTAGGGCTGTATTAAACATTGATCTTAATGTTTTTATTTATACTATTGTAGTAGAGTTGTGTATCATTACAGTAAAGTAAAATCTTATTACTGTGATGATTACGTTTAGAAAGCATTAAACATTCTGTATGATCATTTTGGTTGGACTTTTTCATTGCTCTGTGCAACCATTATTTTTTATGAATTACATGAAGGCTTCCCCCTCTCCTTTATAATTGCGCAAAATCATATGAGGCACAAAAGAAGTGGGATATTTTGCAGGCTTGTGGCCCTTTAAAAATGTTGAAGAAAAAGAAAAAATGTTTTAAAAAATAACTGCCCTTTTCCTGAGTGGGAAGTCTCTGATGAATTCTGGTTCTCTGTGTGAACAGAGATATGTAATCTAACTCAGTAAGTGAAAGAAAATGTCATGTATAAAATGGTCCTTTTCTTTTAAAAAAACCTCACTGGCAAATGTGTTCATTTGTATTAAGCACATTTCCTCAGCATTTCCCCCTCATAAAACAATTGGATTGAAAAATGAAATTGCATAAAGGCAAAGCCTCAAAAATGACCCAAAACTCAGGCAGCAATGTTCTAATATTGACTACAACTATTGCTGTTGGAATGTAGTACAGAACTAAAGTCTGTGGTAAGCAACACTCCGTAGTGACCCATCAATACATTTGGGAAAGGTATGCTATGCAATTTATCTCCTACTCTGCCAGGAACATTTTTGACAGTACCATTCCTCCATCTAGTCAGGTCCAGAAATAGTGGAACAAGGATAACTTTTTTTGGCATGTGTCCTCTGTACTCCCACCATAGTGAGTATGAAAGGAAACACTCAAGATTTGAGCAAAATCAGGACTGTCAGCTGTAATGCAAGGGATTTGACAAAAGTGGGGCATTACCTATTCAGAACGTACAGCCATTGGCACACACGCACACCCATTTTGGGCGGCTCACAAGCAGTGGAATAAACTAACATCAGCACAACAGGATTGCCTTCAATACTTGCTTAAAAATCCTTTGCAGTCAGTGCGAAGCAGTTGCATGGCCACGTATGGCCCTGGACATGATCAAATGCTCAAGATCAGGGGTGCCCAAACTACGGCCTGCGGGCTGTATCCAGGCTCTGACACCAATTCATCCGGCTCACAAAGCCCTCATTGCTCCCAGAAGCGCACCCGTACAGGGCTTCACGGACCGGATGAATGGGCGTTGGGGCCTGGCTATGGCCCACAGGCCAAAATGACAGGCCTCCTGAGCCACGTGATCGGCCCATGGCCCAAAAGATTTCAGGTGCTGCTTGTTCGTCAGCCTTTCTGCCTTCAGTCTTCTCTTCAAGTGGAAAGTATGCTCTATTGCAGAGATTCTCAACCTGCGGCCCGTGGCACCTAGAGATGTGAAGGCCCGGGGGGGAAACCAGAAAATTTCAGTGGGAAACTGTTTTTTTTTTCTTTCCCTGAAGCCTTTTTTGTTTTTTTCCAAAAAATTGAAAAAATAAAAAAAATATTATGGAATGTTTTATTTTAACATGGTGAATAACATATTTTAAGATAAGGCCGGATTCAAATATTTTATAAATCATTTCTATAAAAAAATATGTATGGTATCAGATTATTCTAATTTCTGTGAGGAGCAACTCCTAGGTTACAAACTGAACTCTCCAATGCAGAATTACTTTCAATCTGAAGAAAAGGTGCTAATGTAGCATTTTTCCATTTTTTTTTTCAAAAAAATCCATTAGCCCCCCCTCCGGAAAAAACGGTTTTTTTCCCAAGTTTCAAAATTTCCGGAAATTTTACATCTCTAGTGCCACCATTTCATGTGCACCCCCACCACACTAGAAAGTGCCATGTGGTGGAGAAAGGGCAAAATTGCCGTCCGGCCCCTGAAGATATGAGAGAGTGACCCGGCCCCCAGCTTTAAAAGGTTGAGAACACCTGCTCTTTTAGGTTGAGGTCTGGTGACTT
Organism: Bradypodion pumilum; assembly: GCA_035047305.1. NCBI lineage: Eukaryota > Metazoa > Chordata > Lepidosauria > Squamata > Chamaeleonidae > Bradypodion > Bradypodion pumilum. The sequence continues at coordinate 198,218,332 of JAWDJD010000005.1, read as the reverse complement.
GGCCATTGAAGAATATCCCACTTCTTTGCACTGAGGATCTCTTGGGTAGCTTTTGCTACATGTTTTGGGCCGTTATTCATCTGAATTATGAAGCGGCATCCTTTATGTTTTGCAGTGTTTGGAAAAATTTGAGCAGAAATTATAGCCCTATACACTTCAGAATTCATCTTGCTGCTTCCATCAGCAAGCCAGGTCATCAATAAACATCAGGGCCCTGGTTCCATTGGTAGCCATGCATGCCCATGCCCAGTGGTGGGATTTTTAAAAAAAATTCTGCCTACTCTGTGGGCGTGGTATGATGGCAGTGGTGGGCTCCAAAAAAATTACTACCACACTGTGGGCACGGTGTGGGTGTGGCCAAGGGAAAAGCCGTGCTTTGCACTCAAATTAGGACTAAAAACTTGGATGGGCACGGCCAGCCAGAATTTCTGCTACAGGTTCTGGCGAACTGGTGCGAACCTGCTGATGCCCACCACTGTCCATGCCATAACACAGCATCCACCATGTTTGACAGATGATGTGATATGCGTTGGATCATGAGCTGTTCTCAGTCTCATCAGTCCAAAGAATATTATTCCAGAAGTGGGCAGGTTCTTGTAGGTGTTAGTTGGCAAAGTTCAACCTGTTCTTGAGCCTTACCAATGGTTTGCATCTTGTTGTGAAGCCTCTGTATTAACATTCATGTTCTCTTGTACAACCGAGTGAGTTGCCGTCTCTGTCCCAGCTCCTGCCAACCTAGCAGTTGGCAGGAGCTGGACAATGACACACTGACCTTAAGGGACTTCTTGACTTGGTGCGAAACATGTGAAAGGGCTCCTCTTCACTATGAGCAGGATTCTGTGGTCATCCACTTTAGTTGCCCTCCATGGTCATGCAGGCCTTTTGCCTGTTGCTAAGCTTGCCAGTTCCTTCTTTCTCAGGATGTTTCAAACTGTGTTTTTGCTCTCTCTCTGATGAGTAATTTTCTCAGCCTAATGATGGCCTCCTTCACTCACATGGCCTCCTCTTTGGGCCTCGGGAGTTCCAGTGAACAGCTACCACATGCAAGTGTAACACTTCAGAACCACCCAGGGAAAAGGCCACACCTGACCATGCAATTGCTTACCAGCCATTTGTTCCATTACTCATGAGCCACCAAAAGTGTGTGTGTGTGTGTGTGTGTGTTTGTCTGCCAATGGCTGTACTTCCTGGATAGTTAATGCCCCGCTTTTGTCAAACCCCTCGCATTAAAGTTGGCAGTCCTGACTTTTCTCACATCTTGATGTTTCCTCTTCACTGGTGAACTGCAGGGGCCACATGCCATAAAAGACATCCTCGTTCCAATATTTCTGGGATCTGACCGCATCTATGCAACTTCTCCAGCTTGGTGAAAGGGGTGTTGTGTACTACATTAATGCCTTACAGACGCCTTGAAGTGATAACAGACTGCACTATCATTCTGCGAAAAAATGAACTAAGATTGCTTTTCTCCTAATCATAGTTTTCAACCCAATTTGTTTCCATAGCTATTTAAACATCCGGAAAGCAGTAAGAAATGTAACAAAACATTTAGAAGTCAATAAAAGCATTAAAATTGGAAAAAAGTAATGTAGATTGTTATCCGTGGAGATGTCTGAATTCATATATAAACTGTACAGTTTAAATAAGCACAAGGGGGGGGGAGTTAATCGTTGCAGCAGTTAATTTTTTGAAAAAGGTAAACATTTTAGTAAGATAGGTTTGGCTCTGTCTGCTGCACTTAGGTCGCCCTTGCTCGAAAGCCAGTTGTATCCGACTCTAGGTTTCAGTGCTCATCTCTGTTTACAGGCAAAGAGCCAGTGCTGTCTGCGTCTGCAGATGTTTCCGTGGACACATGGCAGGCATGACTAGACAACGGAGTGCACAGAACACTGTTTACCTTCCCACCAAAGTGGTCCCTATTTATCTACTTGCAATTTCTTGCTTTCAAACTGCTAGGTTGGCAGAAGCTGGGAGCTCACTCCGTCGTACTCGAGAATTGAACTCTGACCTTCCAGTCATCGAGTTCAGCGTCTTAACCTCTTGAGCCACTGCAGTCCCTTAGGGGCTGTGGAACACAATGTAAAAACCAAGTAAAGGCAGAGATTAAAAAAATATAATTAAAAAATATTTTGCCTCAATAGATAACATGCTTACAAAAAGGTTTATTCACTACATAAAAAGTATACCACTTTAGTACCAAAAAAATTAGAAAAGTATAAAAAAACTTGGTGTTTAATCATACATAAACATTATTGTAAATCATGCTGCCAGTTGGTCTACATTCTCCTCTTTTCTGTTAGCTAAATGATCTTCAATGATCTCCGCAAATAGATTCCTCTTCAGCAAGTTATAAGCAAGAGGCAGCAATTGGCCAATTATCTTGTGAAAATACTGCAAAAGATTAGAGAACATGTTAAAGTTTCTCCAGGAATTCAGTTAACATACAGGCGAAACTCATAAAATTAGAATATTGTGCAAATGTTCATTCAGTTCAGTAATGCAACTTAAAAGGTGCAACAAATATATGAGATAGACTCATTACATGCAAAGTGAGATAGTTCAAGCCTTACTTTGTTATAATGTTGATGCTTATGGCTTACAGTTTATGAAAACCCCAACCCCACAATCTTATGTACCCCATAATCATCACATAATCTCATGTACACTGTACGCCATGATCATCACAATTATAAGGAATTAAGGCGTGGCTTCTCTTTGCATGTAGTGAGTCTATCTCATATATTTGTTTCATCTTTTAAGTGAAATGAATGAACATTTGCATGATACAGTATTCTAATTTTCTGAGTTTCACCTGTATGGTGGGGTCCTCATCTAAGGGAGATACCTTCCAAAATACAGCAAGTGCCCAAAACTAAAGAAAACTGTGAACCTTATATGCTACCAGTTCCTGTAATCACACATTAGAATATGCTTTAAATTCTTCATATACTATTTTCAAGGCACGATTAACTTAAACAGGATACAAAGCCCACAGATTTGGGTGCCCTACTTTATTACATGGTGGCCAAAATCCTGTTGCATACATTTTGCCTGTGAAAGTGTAATACACTGGCAAGGTAAGATTTTTAGTAATTAAAGAATTCCTCCTTCAGTCCCACACTAGTACTACATTTCATAGGATGGATGCCTTGGGAGTTACAAAACAGGAGGAGGAAATTTTTAATTACTAAAAGCCTAGCTTTTGTCAGTAACATCCAGTGGCAAAGATTTTCTATAATTAGCCTTTCTTCCATGCCACAGCCCATGCACAGTGAAGCAGATTACTTGTGAGTCAGACAAGCCAAGGGAGAGGAGGAAGCCATTAATTACCAAAAATCTCTCCTCCCAGTGGCATCATTACCCATAGACATGTTCCTCCAGCCTGTTTTTCATATTTTCCTAAGTTAGACAACATAATTTTATGTATATGCTGTGTAGGGACAAACTTGCTGTTCATTCACAAAGGTTTTGAAACCATTCTTTGAGAGTTGTACACTGTTACTGTTCATAAAGGTTAATACTGATTTTAAGTACAACTGTCAAAGTACATTGGAGATAGTGGGTCCTTATTACTACAGAAAAATAATAATTTAACTTACATGAGAGCCATAGCAGAAGAGATCTATACCTAGTTCATATCCCATTCCATAGTCACATTCATCATTGGCAAACTGAACAAAAGTTAGCATTTCCTGAATAGGGGCAAAGGCTTTCAGTCTCTGATCATCATTAGGTGCGTCTACAATGGCTTTACAGATTCTTTTGAGGCTGGCTGCCAAGCAAAGAGAACTGGATTAGAATATAACCAATATATATAGACAGCGACTTTAAAACTTAACAAAGCAATATGACAGTGGAACCAACTGCCTCGGGGTGTGTGTGTGAGCGCTCCAGCACTGGAAGCATTCAAGAGAGAATTGGGCAACCATGTGATAATGTGGTTTGATTTAGATTCCTGCATTGAGCAGGTTGGACTCAATGGCCTAAAAGGCCCCTTTCCAACTCAGTTATTCTATGATTTTGTCTCGGTGATTTCTTCACTTGGAACAATTCTGCATAACTAAAAGGTATGCAACCTGCATAACAAGAGGATTTTAGCAAACAAGCTGCCTTTTTATGCTCAAATCTTATATTTTATTTCCAAAATTTCACAATTTATATTATAAAATTAGTTATAATCAATATCTAAAAAGGAGCTCTCAACCTTTTTAAACCGGGGGCTGGGTCACACTCCTTCATTCAGACAGCTTCAGGGGCCAGATGGCCATTTTGCCCTTCTTCCACCACATGGCACTTCCTGGTGTGGTGGAGGTGGTGGGGCCCCCACAAGAAATGGTGTCGCAGGCTGCATCTGGCCTGCATGCCGCAGATTGAGAATCCCTGATCTAAAACATGCTACTAGTGAAATCAAAATACTACTTTTATCTAACATACTTGCTAAGAATAAAAAGCTTAGAATTTTACCATTTGTTTCAGGAAGCTCTCTGTATCCAACATCATTCTTATCTACAGGGACAACAAGACCAGCTTGATGAAATGTCTTTGTTACAACCTGGGATGAATATAGAAATAAGCAAATTTCTGTTAACACCAAACAGTACTGTCAGGCCAACAAAACCACAGCACCATTATAACATTGATTCCACATCTATTTAAATTATATATTGTTGTTCCAGTACAGTGATGGCAAACCTTGGCAGTCCAGCTGTTCTTGAATTTCAATTCCCAGAAGCCTAAGTCCCTGTGAATCCACACGAATGGGTTTACTGCGTGTACGTACAGGGACTTGGGCTTCTGGGAACTGAAGTCCAAGAACAGCTGCAGTGCCAAGGTTCACCATCACGATTCTAGTATATTGCATTAATTAATCACAGTTCAACCGGTCAATACTGCATGGAGGTAATAGTATTGAAGGGAGATTTCTTTTTAAAAAAATATTTTATTAAAGAGATGTAAATAAACATAACATACAAGTACATAAAATCAGAAATGGTAACACCAAATCAATCCTTTATCCTTATATCTGTCTATATATTTTCCCCTTTGTAAGGTTTCCCTTGCTCGAAAGCCAGTTGTATCTAACTCTAGGGTTCAGTCAGGGCTGTATTTAGGATCTGTGGGCCCCTAGGTTGAACCTGTGGCGCGGGCCCTACTGGGGAAAGTATTTTTCTAAAATTAACCTTAAAAAGCCACATTTTCAGCAATTATCCAATTAAAAACTGAAAAATAAATGTTTAAAGTTTATTATTAAATTATAGAAATTTTACGTACAACATTCCTATACAGTATTTAGAATTTGATGAATTCATGAGATTATAAAAATGAAAAAAACATCATCATTAAGGTAATATATCTTAATGGTATTTAGCATAATTTATTAACATTGCTACAAACAACTATATTAAAAAAGAATACAAAGTTGAGATTCAAGTCTATGTTTCTAAATATGCAAATATGAGTATTACAGTTTTAAAAATAGCATATCGTAATTTTAAGTAAACATGTTAAAAAAAGTAAAATGCAAGATAACAAAAAGGAATGTAATGAAGAAGCAAAATTTACTTAACCTATACAACATACATAATATATTAGTAAGGTAAAGGTTTCCCTTGCTCAAAAGCCAGTCGTATCCGACTGTAGGGTGCAGTGCTCATCTCTGTTTCAAAACCGAAGAGCCAGTGCTATCTGCTTCTGCAGACATTTCCGTGGTCATGTGGCAGGCATGACTAGACACCGGGGCACACAGAATGCTGTTACCTTCCCACCAAAGTGGTTCCTATTTATCTACTTGCAATTTCTTGCTTTCAAATTGCTAGGTTGGCAGGAGCTGGGACAAAGACGGGAGCTCATTACGTCCTGCACTACTCGGGAATCGAACTGCTGACCTTCTGCCTCCCAGTCACCGTCTTAGCCACTTGAGCCACTGCAGTCCCTATTCCCCTTTGTTTTATCCTCAATTGTTTTCCCTTTTTCCCTTTTTTTTGGGGGGGGTGGTGTCCCTCCTTTTTTTCCTTTCTCTTTTTTCGGGTTCCCCTTTGTGTTACCCCCCAAAAAAGAGAAAGGAAAAAAAGGGGGGGAAAGGATACAGCAACAAAACAAGCCCTATAAAGCCAACGGCCCTTAAAAAAGCATTCCAGGGCTCCACTACTTGACCTGCCGGACTCCTCTGGCAAATCAATCACCTGAAGGAGTTCAGCCAGTCAATACTGCATGGAGGTAGTAGTCCTGAAGAAGGAAGATTTCTTAACTGCCATTAAAACAACAGGATATATTTGGCTTTTAACCTGTGCTCAGTTATAGCACAGCAAGCTTCTCCATATGTATTTTAGATCTCAACCCAACTGTTTCTTCACCCTCAGCGCTAAAGGGTCTACTCTTTGGTTGCAGTCACCTGGAACAATAATTAGTGCAAGCTGGTCTTAAGCATAAAGGAAAAAAACAGCTAAACTATAACATCAACATTTTCTTTTTTACTAAATCTGAAAATAACACCCTACTTTTTTGTCTCTCCATTTCATCTTCATGGTTTTTTGTTCCAGCGAATAACCCAATTCTTTTGCAGTTTTGGTTAGTTTTCCATCCAAATCTTTCAAAATGTCAGATTTCTTTTTATCAGTCAATTCTTTCAGTGTTTTTGACAAAAACATCCTGAAACAAACAAGTATACCATTGTTCACCTTTCTTCTAGAATTATAAAAGATTTTCTAAGCCTTGCAAAATGTATGACATGAGTTCATTAGCAATCAGTACACATTTTAGCATTTTGAGATTAAATATTAACTACAACTAAATAACTCCAATATAAACGATAGCTGTGCTAAAAGTTTCTAATCCCCTCATTTTCTAATCTAGGTTGCTAAAGAAGCGAATGTAAAGTATATTTACTCCAATATATATGTGTGTTTTGTATGCAAGGTACAGCTATGTATCACGTCTCCTAAATATTTTAGTTTACAGATGATTAAATCTACAACAAAACTTTTTTATCCTCTCTAAAACAGACTTTAGTGGTGCATGGTGAGTGGGTAGGTAGTAATAATTTCGTGTCAGAGATTACTCTGGGTTGAAAGGATTTTTGCAGGAGGAACTCCACTCGGGGGACGCCAGAATGAGGCTCCTTCCATGTCCCCAAGTGCTGCCCTCGAATACTGAAACCTGACCTTCCGGTCTCCAAGCTCAGCGCCTTAACCACTAAGCCATTTCAGCCATATTGCTTGATGCACTGTCCTTCTTACAGGATAATTCTGATTAATAATTTGCTCTATAGAATTCAAGTAGCCTTACAAAGAGACCAACAGTCCAAAAGAGCTCAGAAAGATAAGAGAGCTGATGTGTTAAACCGAATACCCCAAACATGCTTTTCTGCTTTAAAAAAATGTTTCTTGTATATTTTCTCATAAATGGAAAAAAGCAACTGAAGTGAAAGTTGGATGCTGTGTGGATACATAAGAACAGCCTTGCTGCAACAGGCCACAGCCCATCCAGTCCAGCATTCTGTCTCACACAGTGGCTCACCATTTGCTTCAGGGTATTATTCCCAAGCAGATGCCTTCACCTGTTTAGGATTCCCTGGAAATGGCTTTGAGAGATATCCTGCCTATCTCTCCAACCCGGAGGTTGTCCTTAGGTGTCCATAATTATAGCCATTGATACCCTTGTCCTCCATGAACTTGTCTAATCCTTTCTTAAAGCTGTCCAGACTGACAGCTGTCACCACTTCTTCTGGCAGGGAGATCCATAGACCAGTGATCCTCTGGGTGAAAAAGTACTTTCTCTTATTTGTTTGAGAACTAGTAACCAAATGTTTCATGGAGTGTCCCCTAGTTCTAGTGTTGTGCGATAGGGAAAACATTTTTCCTTATCTACTTTGTCCACACCGTGCATGATTTTATAAACTTCAATCATGTCACCTCTTAGACGCCATCATTCAAGAGTGAAGAGGCCCAACCGTTGCAGCCTCAGATGATAAGGAAGGTGTTCCAGTCCCCGAATCATTCTGGTTGCACTTTTTCCAGCTCCATAATATCCTTCTGGAGATATGGTGACCAGAACTGTACACAGTATTCCAGATGGGGCCTCATCATAGATTTATAAAGAGGCAAAATGACACTTGCTGACTTATTATCTATACCCTTCCTAATGATACCTAGCATTGAGTTTGCTTTTTTCACTGCTGAGGCACACTGGGTTGACACCTTCATTGAGCTGTCCACCAGGACACCAAGGTCCCTTTCCTGGTTTGTCGCAGAGTTCAGTCCGGTAAAGAGCACATATTCAGATTATGCCCATCAAATCCATGCATACATATGACAACATGCGTGCATAGAGAAAGAAGAAGGAGTCAGAGAGAGAAAGAGTGGTGGAAGCTATATTTCAATGTAAGAAAACAAAATCACATGTACCAACATTGAAACGTGGCTCCTCCATGTCATCTAATTTGATCCAGATTAAGTACCATTCATAAATCCAGTATGAAAGTATTAAACCTTACTTTATGGCAGCAAATATATTATCACCAAGCTGAGAAATTGTGCAGCCTTTCTTAGCTTCATTTTCACCGACCCACACTGGCAGTTCATCTGGTACATCCCTATAAAACATGCAGAGAAAATGTTCTGAAATTTTAAAAATGTTTTAGGTACTTATAATTGCATTCTTTTAGGTATGGCAGTAGACTAAAGCACGGTACTTTTAAAACAAAAAATATATTAAAATCCAGTTATCATAAGCTTTGATAACCATACACTATTTGAATTTCACTTTTTATGACTGGAAACTGTACATTATAAAATATACCAAATTTTAAAAAACAAAACCAGAGTTTTCACTACCAACTATAGAATAAATCTTAATATGTTTACAATGTAATCCTATGCATATAAATTCCATTGTTTCCCATACTTTTTCCATTGGCTAGGTTCCAGCCAATTACTAATAATTATATTTTAAAAGTAGTTAATTTTTTATTTTATTTTTAAAAAAAATAGTTATCTTAATAACATTATTTTTGTATCCCAGCAAGACAATACTGATAAAAGTATCATAAGTAACCAATTACAATGGCTGAAATCCTGTTGCATAGTTATGTAAAAGGTACGGTATAACCTTAGAGATGAATTGTTGCATATTAGGACATCTCCACGGGCAATATCAGCTTCCAGGCAAGTCCTGTGACTCAACACACAACAGGTAATGTTTTCTTAACTGCGGAATAGGATTTCAGCCATTATGTCCTAGTTAAGCAGATATACTGAAGCCATGTTAAGTCAGTAAAAACACATCCTAGAGCTGATATAAATTCAGGTCATAAATTTTTTTTAAATGCAGAGAAGAAAAAAACAAAAACATAATTATAGATTCAATTCAATTCAATTTTTGAATTGAATTATAGATACAATGGAATCAGTAAAGTTTTTGGAAAATGTATATGGTTAACACATATAGATTTTGCTTTCCCATCAATGCAGACATATGGATGACTCTTTTAAAAATTATGCATGCCAAACATTATTTTGTAATTGGTCTTAAGTCCCTCGGGGTTTTTTTTAGGTGAAATTGTCGTAAGGAACAATCAGAAGTACCTCATCTACAATGGCAGAAGGAAAAGTAGAATGCATACATCTTTGAGGAACAATAAAGAGCCTTGTGGTGCCCTTATTTGGCATAAGCTTTCATATATTGCAGTTAACTTAACGCTTGGCTAGTCTATGGAAGGTTAAGCCAAATAACCATTCCATTGCCAGAGAGGCTTTAAAAAGGGTTGCCGGGACTTTTGGAGCTGAAGCAGCTGAAGAAGAGGACGCCGAGTGCTGCACCCCCACTGAGCGCAGCATCTCCTCCTCCCCTCCGGCCATTCCATCACCAGAGGGGCTTTAAAAAGGGCCGTCGGGACTTTTGGAGCTGAGGCGGCTGAAGAGGAGGAGGACGCCACGTGGCGCACCCTGCTGAGCACGTCTCCCCCTCCGGCCATTCCATCGCCAGAGGGGCTTTAAAAAGGGCCGCCGGGACTTTTGGAGCTGAGGCGGCTGAAGAGGAGGAGGATGCCAAGTGCCGCGCCCCCAATGAGCACCACATTTCCTCCCCCCTCCGGCCATTACATCACAAGAGGGGCTTTTAAAAGGGCCGCCGGGACTTTTTGCTCCAGCCAGAGCCACCAGACTTACCGGACACTATCCCCGGTGAGAGCAGGGGTGGGAGCAAGAGTCTGGCCCGATCTATGAGGCAGCTGGCACGGCCTTAAGAAGACCTGCCACACCGGAGCTGCCAGACTTGCCGGACGTTGCCCCCGGTGAGAGCGGGGGCAGGAATGAGAGAATGGTCCAGCTGCGAGGCGGCTGGCGTGGCCATAAAGACCCTCTTTGTCTTTTTCCGTCGGCCTTCCTAGTTTGAGTCGCTACACCCGGACTCTGTGAGGATGCCAAGCCTTGGTCTCCACCCGAGACTCCGTCTGTAATTTATTGTATTGACTATATTATTGTTTTGTTAAATTTCTTATTTATATTTACATTTTGTATCAAAATGTATTTTTGCTTCTGTATTTGCTTGATATTGTCTTGTGCTTACAGTGTATATTGTATTTTTGATATATCTGTACATATTTGTTATATTGCTATGGTAGTATTGCTGAAACGGTACCTAGTACTTTGTATTTTGTAATTTGTATTAAGTTGTAATGCCGCCCTGAGTCGGCTTTTGCTGAGTAGGGCGGGGTACAAATTAAAATTGGATTGGATTGGATTTGTCTTTAAGGTGCCACAAAAGCCTTTGTTCGTTTCACTAGAACAGAATCCTGCACCTATCTATCCACTACAGATCTTTCTCCAGGACAAATACCTTTCTTACCTGAAATATCCCATGTGATACTGCATTTTGCTGTCTCCAGAAATGATTGTCTGGAATTCAGGAGGGTCATAAAAAAATCGCCAGTGAAGATTGTAATTCACATCTTCTGATCTATTTGTCTCTTTCTGTTTTCCAGCTAGAATATCATAGGGTCCAATCAGTTGAAGCCCGAGGCTTGATTTCAATGCATCTACAACACAAAAATACTTATTATTTAATGGTTATGTATAGTGGGGACTGTGGTGTTTAGTGAACAAAAAAATTCTCCAAAGACTGAGGGTGAAATGATTTTTTTAAAAATATGCAAACTAAAAAGGACTATCCCACAGAAGGGTGTGGCTAGCTAACTGGAGTAGTAAGCAAGAACAGCTAACATAACAGCAAAATATTGACCAAAATTCTGTTATATAAGTTGCACCAATAGAAAGGTAACCATATAACCTCCAGAGGGAAATTTCTGGTAATGAAAAATGTTCCCCACCATTTATACTACTGAAGATGTTTACATTTCCACCTGACAAACTGTAGGACAGCAGGAGGAAGTCTTTAAGTACTAAAAAGCTCCCCCTTGATGATCTCATCATACTTCCACAAGTCTAACATATACAACAGGATTTGGCCATTTTATTGCAGATCTCATTTATAAATAATAACAATTAACACCTAAGACATATAAGTAATTCACAACTAGAACTGTTGTGAAGGTGTCCAACAGTTTTGAGTGAAAATACTAAAGAATGAATTTTAGAGAATACAATTAAATGTCTAATTGCACATGAGACATTAAAGGGCTTCTGACTTCTCTTCGTGGGCAAATTATTTAAAATTTTAAAGCCTAGAATATGTTGTTTCATCAAATTTACCGCAAGGCTTATCACAATCCAGCTCCTCACAAAACGTCCAGAAATGATAAAAGTCTTCAGGCATCGTGAGCCGGTAGCAACTTTCCACTTCTTCACGAATGTGATCAGGGACGTCTGTTCCTTTGGACCGTCTCTTCTTTCCTCCTTTCGTCTGTTCAAACTACCAGAGAACAGCAAGTGAGATTTAGCCCAACGCTTAGCAAGAGACAGCTCTAATACATTTATATTTTACAATGAGGCGGGGAAATCTGGGTGTCAGATGTTGCCAGTGTCATCAAACCTTTTCCCTGTGCAATTACTTCAGCATGAGTCATGTTCAATTATAATCCACTGAATCTCATGCTGAAATAAATCTGTTAGTCTTAAATGTTGAAAGAACCTTACATAACCACCCCTTTACAGTTTGTTGTGTTTAGGCACATGTAAGAGAAAACATGGGCACAGAAAGAAAGAAAAACCATTTATCAGTGCTATCCCATTTTTTGCTGTCAGCAGAGCCTTTTCATAATGTCTTTCCTTTCCTATTAATTATATGCCAACTTGTCTTTCCCCAGTTTCCTCCCCCCACCTTCTTTTACTTTTCCTCCTTCAAAAGTTATACACAACCAAATTAGGTGGTTTCTACTCAAACACTAGGGACTGCAACGTTAAGATGGTGAACTTGATGACTGGAAGGTCGGCAGGTCAGCAGTTCGAGACCCGCACGTTGCATGACAGAGTGAACTTTCGTTTCTGTCCCAGCTCCTGCCAACCTTAACAGTTCAAAAACAAGCAACTCCAAGTAGATAAATACAGTAGGTACCACTCCAGTGGGAAGGTAAACAACATTCTGTGCACTCGTGTCTAGTCATGCCTGCCATATGTCCTTGGAAATGTCTGCAGACTCAGACAGCTCAGACTCTTTGGCTATAAGCAGAGATGAACACTAAACCCTAGAGTCAGATATGACTGGCTTTCAAGCAAGGGCAACCTTTACCTTTACTCAAAAGTAAGTCTCACTAAGTTCAGCAGGACTTAACGCAAGAAAGTATGCTCCAGTTTGCAGTCCCAGAAAATATAGTGAAACAAATTAAAATAAAATGTACATTAGCATTATGATTATCACAAACCTGGCAAAAATGTTTACTGTAAATGGAAACACCACTCAGGATGTGCCTCAGGTAAAAAAAAATATCTTGATCCAATGGCCAGTCTTTTTAATCTTCCAAAATATTCCCAAATCAGCACGATCTCTCTGATGCATCCATTCAGTACACTTTTAATTAGGCAGCTTTGCCCAAGGCTCTGGAGATGACACAGCATATAATGCCACCAGCCACATACGCTCAAATGATTTCTCCTCTTGGGGATTCAAGATTGCACAGCCAGGAGCTCAAATCCATTAAGCTATACCAACTCCAGTAATACAGGTGAAACTCGGAAAATTAGAATATTGTGCAAATGTTCAATCATTCCACTTAAAATGTGAAACAAATATATGAGATAGACTCACTACATGCAAAGCGAAATAGGTCATGTCTTAATTTGTTATAATTGTGATGATCATGGCATATGGCATACATGAAATTATGTAATGATTATGCGGTACACGAGATTGTGGGGTTTGGGTTTTCATAAGCTGTAAGCCATAAGCATCAATATTATAACAAAGTAATGCTTGAACTATCTCGCTTTGCATGTAATGAGTCTATCTCATATATTTGTTTCACCTTTTAAGTTGCATTACTGGACTGAATGAACATTTGCTGATATTCTAATTTTCCGAGTTTCATATTAGCCTTAGGCCATTCACCAGAAGACTCCAACTCTGCAGACTGATAGACACTAGCTCAGGGGTGTCCACTCTGCATTTCATCTCACCCCAAGAAATTTCTGTTCTAGTACCCACCAACACCCTGCCTACCTTTCAAAAGTAATCTCTTGAATATATATCAGAGAGTAAAAGCAGATTTTTAGACTTCTGCCCATAGGTGAAGAATGGCGAGAACTGAGTGACAATAACTGCTCTCCTAAGTGAATCTGAACTGGGATGGGATAGGGTGGATACCTGTTCTTGCACAGCTGTGTGGGGGCTCTGCTTGCATTCTGCAGCCATTTTGTTCTCTGTTGTCATAACAGCACCATCCCGTCTTTTTCGGTTTGATGTGTTTCCAGGGCCTCTACTCCAGGATGTCATCACAAAAAGATCTAGCTAGATCAATCATAGAAAATCAGGAGGGGAAAAGATAACAATACAACAAAATGTCATCTGGAAGGTATAGTAATTATTACTGATTCAAAGTCAGGTAAGGAAGCAGGAAAAGAATGCCACATTAGAAATGAGCTACTAAGTATGCATATACAGTACAATGAGAGGAATTCAGTCATCGTTTACCTGACAGTAAGCACTACTGAACAGAAGTGGATTCGCTTCTGAAGAAAGAAACCAGCATACTGATCCTAACCTAACATATATTTAGGGGAAGCCCAAGCGTAAATACAGGACTATACTGTTCTTTACACAAAAAGAATCAGAAATCAAGAAAAAGCATGGTATGAAAATTTCCAATATGAACGTATTCTTTGTACAGTATTACTTATTTCCAAGGAACTGTCACAAACTCAACCTTCCCCAACCACCTGAGGCCTTTCAGATATGTTGGCCATCCTGGTGGGGGATGATATGAGCTGTAGTCCAACCCATTTGAAGGACACCCATGGCAGCTGTTTCAGAAGGGGGAAATGCATGTTAACCATGCTCAAAGAAATGCATCTTTTTTTCTGATATATTTTCCTGATTGATTTTATTCAGTTATATCTGAAACTTTATAATTACCTACAGCTACCCACCTTGATAACACATGATACATTAGTGCTACAAATGTACATGTCCATTTCTTGAGAGTGAACCACACTAAACTCAGAAGAGCTGACCTTTAAGCAGACACATAAGGGAAAGAATACAGTACAGTACTATACTTATTTTCCCCTTCAATGGAAGACTACAGTCCATTGCTAAGTTCTTCTTTCGTATCCAGATCAAACTTTGGCCTGCCAAAATGAAGCCACTTTCTTGGCTTTGTTGTTGGCCAAAACTAAATCTTCTTTGCTAAGTTGACCAGCCTAGCTACCTGAAGCACTAGGACTGCAACGCAGAAGCTCTAGAATTGCAATGCAAAAGGGTGAGAGGATGTTTCAAAGGAGGGATCCAAAAAGTCTCAAGGCATTTTGGTGCCTGAGGACAGACTCACAAGACACCTCACGTTAGGACAGGAGTTCTCAAACTTTTAAAGCTAGGGGCCGGGTCATGCTCCCACAGCCAGCTTCAGGAGCTGGATGGCCATTTTGCCCTTCATCCACCACATGGCACTTCTTGGTGTGGTGGTGGTGGGCCGCATGAAATGGTGCTGTGGGCCACATCTGGTCCACAGGCCAGAGGTGGAGAACCCCTGCCTTAGGAGCAAACATTTTTACAAGATTTGCCATGCTATTCAGGCAGATAATTTGGATTTCACCTCCAACACCCCCCAAATGAATTTCTTATGTGGAGTGGCACCTTATGCCCATTTCCCTGAGACAGAGTGTCATTCAAACCTTATTCCTGCCTTGCGAGGAGACCTACACAGAACCACTTTTCCTGCCCAGCCACGATTCTCTCCTACAGAAGTTACACTACCTTTTCTTCCACGTACACACATGTGACTCTCTACTCCGGAGGGAGCGAATCAAACTAGATGTGCATCAACATGGAAGCCCTTAGCACTCACTCTAGGGCGGTAAATATGTATATACTGTACCTGTATTTACATATATGTATATACAGGTAAAACTCAGAAAATTAGAATATCGTGCAAATGTTCATTCAGTCCAGTAATGCAACTTAAAAGGTGAAACAAATATATGAGATAGACTCATTACATGCAAAGCGAGATAGTTCAAGCATTACTTTGTTATAATATTGATGTTTATGGTTTAGTTTATGAAAACCCCAACCTCCCAATCTCATGTACCCCATAATCATCACATAATCTCATGTACGCTGTACACCATGATCATCACAATTATAACGAATTAAGGCATGACATCTCTCGCTTTGCATGTAGTGAGTCTATCTCATATATTTGTTTCACCTTTTAAGTGAAATGAATGAACATTTATACGATATTCTCATTTTCCGAGTTTCACCTGTATATTGCTAAAAGGAGAAAGACTAGGAAGAGAAAGCAAAGGCGGCCGAGAAGCAAGAAGGGAATGCAAAAGAAAGAGAACCATGCTGAGAAAGAAAGAGAAAAGCAACGCCATTGCTGCAAAAGCGGATGGAGCAAGGGTAACGAGTAACGACCCCAAAAAGAACGCACATCGGAACTCCAGGAAGGCGTTCTCTCTCCTGTACCCAAGATGTAACGGCCCCGGCGCCCTCTTCTCAGCCAACTATTTTGTATTTATTTATTTTTCTCGACACCCAGGCGGAAACGGAAGCAGAGAGTCTGATTCTCATCCTCCGAAAGCGGGAGATGCGGCATTTTTGCGAGAGACGCAACTACTCCACCCCCGTCCCGCCATACACGCGCGCGCACATACACACGAGCAGAGGGCGTTATCGGTTTCCCCCTTCAGAAAGTCGCGCCCGCCCACGGTGTTCAGGAGTGGTGCGTCCCTTGCTTCATGGCTTTATCCTCCCTCCGCCTTATATAACACGACTTCACGTCCCTCCATTTTGGAAAAGGCACATCCGGGCTCTCCGGCTCATGAGAGCCGCGCACGATACATTGCTAACTCATAACTCACCTTGAACCCGTTGGGAAGCTGGGGCTGGGCTATAGGTCACACGCACTGAGTAGCCGGCGAGCAGCATTCACAATCCGTGTTAAAAATATCGCTGTTAATTTCTTCTGGCCACGAGAGGGAGACCTTGACGTTTCCATTAGGGCCGTGATGGCGAAGAACCTTGGCACTCCAAATGCTCCCGGACTTCAATTCCCAGTAGCCCAAGCCCCCCCCCCCCTGAATCCACACGAATGGGTTTACTGCGATTCATCCGGACCACTCCGCCCTCATCGCTTGCGGAAGTAAAACGCGCCTGTACGGTTAAGACTCTTCCAGGTTAATCTTCCGTACGGGCGCATTTTACTTCCGCTTCCGGGAGCGACGAGGGCGGCACGGGCCGGATGAATCACAGTAAACCCATTCGTGTGGATTCACGGGGGCTTGGGCTATTGGGAATTGAAGTCCAGGAACATCTGGAGTGCCAAGGCTCGCCATCACGGCATTAGGGAAATGCACCCTAAATTGTTACATCATGTCACGAAGTTTGGAGACTTTGCTTTAGAATTTCCCTATCCTACCCCCAAATTGATGCATGCCTGAAGAAGTGGACTTGAATCACGAAAACTCACTATGTGTGGGCTTTTTTTTTAAAAAAAAAAATGACCCTAAAGGTATCGCCTTTCTCCTGCTTTTTCTAATTGTTGTGAGGAAGCTTCTGGAGTCGAGAGGAGGCGCTCCAATACTAAGTGCGCCCATGCTGGGTTTTTCATTAGCAATTGCATTTACAGTATATACTCCTCCTATAGTGCAGGGGTGCCCAAGGTTTTTGGGCCACAGGCCAGTCATGTGGTTCAGGGGGCTGGTCACTATGGCCCATGGGCCAGATCTGGCCCTTGATGCCAATTCATCTGGCCCATCGCTTCTGGGAGCGATGAGGGTGGTGTCAGGGGCCAGATCTGGCCCACAGGCCATAGTTTTGGGCATCCCTGCTATAGATTAGTGCACTTTCTGAGCAGTTCATGAAGTAATTAGCATTTTGCCCCCAATATGTTGGGTACTCATTTTACCAACCTCGGAAACACCGAAGGCTGAGTCAACCTTATCTGTCAGGATCAAACTCACAAATTTTGGCTAACAAACTAGCATTTTGAAAGCATGACATTGCAAGTGGATAAATAGGGGCCACTTCGGTGGGAAGGTAAATAGCGTTCTGTGTACTTCGGGGTTGAGGCATGCCTGCCACATCTCTACGGAAACGTCTGCAAACGCAGACAGCGCTGGCTCTTTGGCTATAAACAGATGAGCACTGAACCCTAGAGTTGGATATGACTGGCTTTCGAGCAAGGGTGGCCTTTACCTACAGCAGTTTAACCACTGCACCACCAGGGCTTTTAATAATTATTATCAAGCAGCTAGGACTTGGTACTTCGATTCCTCACTGTGGCTCCTGGGGGAATTGCTGACTTGAGTAGCCCTTGGCAAGCTGCACAGTTCCAGGATGCCCCAGAAGAAAGGAAAGGGCAAATCACTTCTTCTTTTTTTTTTACAATTTATCTAGAAGACCCTGGAAATGGTCACAATGCCTCAGAATTGACTTGACCCCCAACAACTGACTTGTGATGTTTCAAATAAAGGTTACATTTATTCTCTTGGTATGTTTCCAGTCTCTTGAGTGCATCGATTAAAAGTTCTGAGAGCATATTCCCATTCAAAGAAGTATATAGAGGTGGTGGTGCAGTGTAGCAGTTAGAGGGTATGTCTGGCATTTTGAAGATACTGGTTCTGGCCCACTTGGAGTTGTGAAGCATGCTGGGTGCATCCTAGGCCGGTCACTTTTTTCTGAGCATGGTGTACTGCCCATGATTGCTAGGAAGATGTGAGAAAAGCCCCCTTTACACCACCTAACTTTGAGCAAACAAGGGGAAAGCATACAAATGTAATAAACATGCCTATTGAGAAGTAATGCCC
Organism: Bradypodion pumilum; assembly: GCA_035047305.1. Lineage (NCBI taxonomy): Eukaryota > Metazoa > Chordata > Lepidosauria > Squamata > Chamaeleonidae > Bradypodion > Bradypodion pumilum. The sequence goes on along the minus strand of JAWDJD010000005.1, from coordinate 198,199,913 downwards.
ATTCAGTACAGATGAGCTATTGCCTGCTGAGGAAAAAAAATGCAAACAAAATAAAGTATTCCAATTGGAGATGTGTTTTTACATCAGGGGTAGATAAGCCATAACACCCCCACCCACCCCCAAATACTGTTGGCCGGTAACTCTTAGCCAACACATGCTGGGAATTGCAAATCAAACATCACAGGCTGTCTTACCCATCATTTATATGGCCATCCACAGTTCAAGAAGCTACCTCTCTTATTGTTGTGAACTACACTGCTGTGACTTTCATTTCTGTTTTAATAAAGCAGGGATTCTCACCCTGTGGCCCATGGCACCATTTCATGGGGCCAACCACCACCTCCACCTGAAGATTCCCCGTGCCCGGTTGGGCATCGGCGGCCTCTGGCAGAGGTTAAACCAGTGAGCAAACTCCTGGCCTCTGGCCCTTGTCAGGGCGTAAGGGGGGTGAATTAATGATAGGGATTAATTCGGCCGCTTGTAGCCTGACCAACGATTCTGCCGAGCAAGCATCTCGCAGACCTCAGTTATCCATTAGAGTAATCACTCATCCCCTGGCCAAGGTAATCCCCGGTGTAAATATCGGCCATATTTACCCTTGCCTAAACCCTAAACAATGGTCTTCCTTGCCCCGTGTTTGTCCAAGTTAATAAACTTCCCTTTGAGAGGTTCCCCATTAACCTGGGTACGTGAGTTAGGTAATTTTCCAGCCCGATGACTGTTTCGCCACCGTTGCGCTTTTTTCCCTATAAATGATGTTGCCTTTTTCCAATAAAGTACTGATCTGATCTCGCTCCATTTGCCTCGTGTCGTCACTTGATCAGTCTCCTCCGGGACCTTAAGGCCACCCCAGTGGCCCCGATTCCTACATCTGGTGACCCCGACGTGATTTACTCGTGAGTAAGTGACCCAGGAGAGGTCTACTCACGAGTAGCGAACCACGCGGTCCGGTTCCACGCTTGAACCGCGACCCGTCAGCCCGGAGGACAGCGCGGCGCTCTGGCCGGCAGCCAGTCGGTCAGAAGGACGGCCAGCGGCGAGGCATCCCAAGAGAGGCATTCCTGCACTTTGCTCCCGGCTTTCGGGGAGACTTGCGCCAAAGGGAAAAACGCGTTCCGCTCAGGGCAGCTGTGAGCCCCTGACAGCGCAGAGGCCACCGAGGGCCCGTGGCAGGAGGCCACGCTCCGAGCTCCACCCAGACGTCGCCAAAACCAGTTACCTTGCCCCAAGACGCGTCAACCCGTCCCGAGGGGGAAACTTCAGAGGACTACTCGCAGGTAATATGGGGACTTGTTCTCAGGGACAGAGTCTGTCCGCTAGCCAAAAAACTCGTGAGGAAGAGTTTAGAATCCTGGCCAGGGTATTTAAGTTACGCTTTCACAGCAGGGAACTAGCGAGACTTTTGGCGTACCTTAGGGAACACTGCCTGCTTTACCCAGAAGTAGGTACGTTAACCCTACAGCTCTGGGATCGGATAGGAGACTGCATTCAGCAACCCCCGAAGGCCCCAGGAGGGATAGTTTGCACATGGAGGAAGTGTAGGAAACTCTTAGCTGAGATCGAACCAGTCCGGATAGAAGCGGGAGAACCCCCGTTAGATAAGTCATCAGTTCAGCCAGTCGAGCCGACTGCGCCCACCGCACTCTATCCGACATTCAAGTACCAGCAGAGTAGCGCAGGGAGCCTTCCCGCGGTGACAGCTGCAGACGTCACCGAGGGAATGCAGGGCATGAGAAGCGCAGGCGCTCCTCTGACAGCTTCGGGTTCCCGAGTTACCAAGAGTCCCCTTCAGCGCACAATTGAAGAGGAGATTAGGAAGGGGGAATTGCCAGCAGAAGAGCTAGCTGAGCTCAGACAGATATGTCCAATCCGCATGGAAATGGACGCGCTCACGGGCGCACAGCAGATTGTTCATTCCCCAGTCCCGTATAAGCTGCTCATGGCTATGCGGAAGGCAATTGCAGAAACAGGGCTCCAAAGTCGTTTTACTAGGGGCACGCTTCAGCAAGTGTGCGAAACCACCATGTGGATTCCCCATGATTGGAAAGCCGTCATGAGGATGATGCTGACCCCTAGCCAGTACATGATCTAGGACAGCGAGTTCCGCCTAGAGGCGCAAACGCGGGCAGCCAGGATGGGAGGCGTGGTGCTTCCTGAGCAGCTGTATGGCTCGGGTAATTTCGAGTCAATCAATGCTCAGATCAACCTGCCTCTCGCCACTCTCGAGATGTCAGCCGAGGCAGCCTTTAGGGCTTACTTTAAGATCCCAGCCACTGGCAAAGCGGCTAAGAATTACACCTCCATCAAGCAGGGAGCCCAGGAGCCCTACATGGACTTCATCAATCGCCTGGAAGAAGCCATTAGCAGGCAGATTGATAATGAGCAAGCCCAGGAAGAGCTCATGATTAAGTTAGCCAAGGACAATGGCAACTTGGACTGCTGTAGAATCTTGCAGTCCCTAGGCAATCGTCCCGACTTGACCCTATCGGACATGATTAGAGCTTGCGCCGACATTGGCACAGAATCCTATAAGATGGGTCTGCTAGCGGCAGCGGTGCAAGGAGGGAAAAGACCTAACGGTAAGAGCAAAGGAGCATGCCACAATTGTGGCAAGATCGGTCACTTCGCTAGGGAGTGCCGATCCAAGGGAGGCGGACAAAAGTCCGGCCGTCCCAAGGCTCCGAACACCCTCTGTCCGAAGTGCAAGAAAGGCTATCATTGGGCCAGGTATTGCCAGAGTTCGGGAAACCGGAGCACGGGCATGTCTCTGGCCCCAGTCCAAACAGAGGCGTCCTTCACCCAGAACTCCCCAGAGCCAGAGTAGAGTCCAACCCCATCCCAGACATTGCGAGGGCGCAGGCCAGCCCCAAGGGCAGCACGGGACTAGAATTGACTTGCCAGGCGGACGTTACATGCGACCTGCCAGGCACAGTCTATCTGGTCGATTCCCAGTACATGGGACCCCTGCCCAGAGGCTTTATAGGTTTAGTTTTGCCCCGTAGTGTAGCTGGTGCACGCGGAATTTTTATAATTCCAGGAGTCATTGACTCAAATTTTTCAGGCGTTCTCCAAGTTCAGCTTTGGACACACCTGCCCCAAACCATCCCTAAAGGAGACACCTTAGCGCAACTGATCATGGTTCCTTGTCGCTCGCCAGCAGAGAGCCAGGGAGGGCTCAGTGACAGCTTCGAGTCCCGGTCAGAGGACCGCTCGAGCGCCAGTGAGGCAGCGCAAGGATACCAGGTCTTAGCGACAGTGGAGACCAACATTGAGTGGAAACAGCGCCCGGTTATTGAGGTATTTCTGAATAATCGATCATTCTCAGGCCTGTTAGATACCGGAGCAGATGTCAGCGTGATAAGCAGAAGCCAGTGGCCAAGAGAGTGGGCCATTGAGCCGGTCTCCGATGTGTGGGGGGTAGGCGGTGTTCAGGAAGCGTTTAGGAGCCGAGAGTGGGTAGAAGTCACAATCCCAAGGGCTGAGGGCACGGCGGTAATTCGACCGCACATTCTTGACGTGCACATCAACCTTTGGGGGCGAGACATTCTGCAGCAGTACGGTGCTACGCTTACCTTTGGGTAATGGCGTTGCCACTTAAATGGCTCACCGATACTCCGGTCTGGGTAGAGCAATGGCCGGTGGTGGGGGAGAAATTGGTTGCTCTCAAGCAGCTAGTTAAGGAACAGCTAGACGCAGGACACATAGAACAGTCCACAAGTCCTTGGAATTCGCCAATTTTTGTTATTAAGAAGAAGTCGGGGAAGTGGCGACTCCTCCACGATCTCAGAGAGATCAATAAATGCATACAGCCAATGGGTCCGCTTCAATGCGGCATCCCGAATCCGAACATGATTCCCGAGGGGTGGGAGATCCTAGTCGTAGATCTCAAGGATTGCTTTTATACAATCCCCTTAGACCCCAGGGACCGGGAGAGGTTTGCCTTTACGGTGCCGGTCGTGAATCACAGTGAGCCTACGCAGCGTTACGCGTGGAAATTTTTGCCACAGGGCATGCTCAATTCGCCCACTTTGTGCCAAATTTATGTTCACGACGCACTGGCAAAGTTTCGAAACCTCTACCCACAAGCCTTAGTTTGTCACTTTATGGATGATATTTTGGTAGCGTTGCCAAAGCTTGGCAGCGAAGTGTTTTCTGACCTCCAGGCCAGCCTGGGGGACAAAGGTTTACTCATTGCCCCGGAGAAAGTGCAGAGAACCGAGCCCTTCTCATACTTGGGCCATCGGCTTCTCCGCTCTTTCGCAGCACCAGTTTTGCCTCAGATCAATTTACAGGACTCAGTCACCTTGGTAGAATTACAGCAGGTTTTAGGAAATATTAATTGGGCCAGACCGTATTTTCGATTGGATACGGATCTTCTGAAACCGCTCTTCTCGCTGCTAACGCTAGGTAAGCAGCCGGCAGACCGGATAAAAATTTCTCGAGACGCACGCTTGGCGCTCGAGAAAGTTAACCGAGCTCTCAGCCAGAGATGGGTAGATAGAATCGCCCAGGGGCCATATGCCCCAATCCTGAATCTGTACATCGTGCGGTCAGGATCCATGTTCACTGGGGCGCTAGGAGTAGACTCAGAGAAGGGAGCGAAAATTGTGGAGTGGGTGTACTTGCCTAACACCTCATCTCGGAACATTGTTCCGCCCCAAGAACTGGTCTCCGCGGTGATCTACCGCGGCAGGCTGAGAGCTAGGGACATTTCTGGGCACGATTTAGCCAAAATCGTGGTCCCGTTCACCAAGGAACAAATTTAGCAGTTGATGCAGCTAGGTGACTCGCTTCCGATAGCCTTGGAAGGGTTCACTGGAAGCTTGGCATACCACTTGCCTAAAGACCCCAGACTTGTCTCGCTTCAAACAGGAACGGTCAGCTTGTTCGAATTGCTCTCGCTGGTCCCACTTCAGGGGGCCAGAACAGTTTTTTCTGATGGCGGACGCACCTATGGTGTCCTGACCTGGCAGGAGGGCGAAGCTTGGCACACGCTGCTAACTCTTCCACAGAAGTCCGCGCAGCGGGCGGAGTTGGCAGCCGTGAACCTTGCCTTGCGCACCTTCGCCAAGGAACGTTTGAATATCATAACCGACAGTCTGTATGTTAGGAATTTGCTTTACAGTCTACCGGGAGCTTACATCACTCCCGCGATAGACAAGAATCTGCTTAGCCTGTTTCTCACGGCTCAATTTCATTTGCGTAACCGCACGGAGCCGCTCTATATTGCCCACATCCGCAGTCATCAAGACCTACCGGGTCCGATTTCCGCGGGCAATAGCAGAGCGGACGCGGCGGCAAAGGAAATTCAGCAACGTTCAGTTTTGGGAGTTTTCACTACTCCAATTCAAAGTCATGCCTTTTTTCACCAAAACGCCAAGGCACTCGCCAGACAGTTCAATTTGCCACTTTCTCAAGCCCAGGGTATAGTACGCTCTTGCCAGCATTGCGCAGGGGCGCCAGGGGGGCCCTCGTGGGGGGTCAACCCACGGGGGACAGAGGCCAATCAGGTGTGGCAAATGGATGTCACGCATGTGCCGCAGTTTGGCAGATGGCAGTACATGCACGTCTGCATATACACTTTTCCCCAGTTCATTTGGGCGACGGCGCAGAAGGGGGAGACTGCCTCCCATGTGGAGCAGCATCTCCTGTCCTGCATTGCGGCAATGGGCAAGCCGCGGCACGTGAAAACGGACAACGCCCCGTCCTACTGCTCTAGGCAGTTGGCCGCCTTCATGGCCACCTGGGACATCAAGCATACATTTGGCATTCCCTACAATCCGCAAGGGCAGGCGATTGTAGAACGGGTCAATCGGACGCTAAAGTCCTATATTGACAAACAAACAGAAAGAAAGGGGGGAGCCACCAGCCCTCCCCACATCACAGGGACAAGCACAGTTTTGTCTGAATAAGGTATTGTTCACATACAATCACCTCAATGTTTTTTCGGACTGTACGCCGCAGGAGAAGCACTTCCGCCGTTCGGAAGCTCTCCCGCGACCTATGGTCCGGTACCGAGTGCCACCGGACCCATCCTGGAGGGGCCCGGTGCCGCTCATAACCTGGGGGAGAGGGTATGCTGCAATTATGTCTCCTACAGGTGCCGTTTGGATTCCGGCTCGGTGCGTCAAGCCTCATTTGGAACCTCATGGCGTGGACCCAGACCGACCAGAGTCCGATCCCGGAGATGGAGGACCTCGCTCTGACCGAGGAGACCCACCAGGAGAAGCGGCGGCTGCGGACCCAAGCGCAGAGGATCACCTGGGGGATGGTCAAGACCCTTTGCTGAGAGGCCCAGGACGCCCTCCAACATGAGGAGAAGGAGCCGACACCGGAGCACTTCGTTGCAGCAGTCTTTGCCCAGATTAATGCCAACTCCGTGATCTTCACCATCATCCTGGCCCTCGCCCTGCTTTTGGGGGGAGGCGCTCAGGCCGCTTCACTTCAGGCCAACGGCCTGCTGCCCGGTGAAGACCTTTCAGCACGGATGCACTACAACTTGTGGGCAAGGTTGGCGGGTCTCGTCAACCAGTCCGATTTTTGCCTGAAGCAGGACATTGGTTCTGCCTCGATCCTCAGCACCTGTCTCATCCCCGTGTGCCACACTCTCGACGCACGCGCCAGGGATGGTGACTGGCTGTTAAAGAAGATTTTCGGACCGCACCTCCCTCCGAGTTTTGCAGCCTACGCTCGCTGGGGGGGATTGCGGCTCACCATGACTTTGCCGGCTGATGCAGCCACTCTTCACACCCCGCGAGTGGCGGCCAGCCCAAACTCTACTTGTGCGCGAATAATCGGCTGCGCCACAGGCGGCCGGACCCAGCGCAGCTGCCTCGATACCGGCAGCAGCAATTGGACTTGTGCAAACCCAGAGACAATTGGTTCGCTACCTGCCCATATCACCCTACCCTCAGGGTGGTTCTTCACATGTAATCAGTATACCTTTAACTATATTCCTGCAAATGTATCAGATTCCACATGTTGCCTTAGCCGGTTGACACTGTTGCTCCCCACTAGGGATATGGTTACCCCAAGCACAAATGTTTCAAATGTTCCACATGCTCCAAATGTTTCAAATGTTTCTGCACCCCTCAGGCACACTCGCACCACCCAGCTAGACAGCTCATGTGACAGCTCATGTGACAGCTTTAGAGTCCTAAGCCCAGCCGAATACGTCTCACTATCAGTCAGTATAGTTGGCGTGCCAGGCTTAGCCGTCGGCAACGCATGGAGAATTGGTCGCTTGGCTTGCGGCTTGGCAAAAGCCATCAACCATACCTCCACAGCGATAGCGCTCCTCAATCAGGAGCAGGCGGAACTTCGCCATGCCATTCTCGATAATCGAGCAGCTATCGACTACCTCTTATTGTTGCACCACTTGGGTTGCGAATCCCTTCACGGCATGTGCTGTTTCAACCTTACTGACAACTCCCGGAAAATCCAAAGTCAGCTCACTGATCTCCACACCATAGTCCAGGGCATCACTGAGGGTTCCGCGTGGGGGGCCTGGTGGAGCTCCCTGTGGAGCTGGATGTGGTCATGGATCCCCTGGGGGTGGCTTCAGACGGTGCTCAAGGTGGTAGTGGGGGTGACTATACTAGGCATAGCGTTATGCTGCTTTGCGCAATGTATTCCCTCACTGATCTCGAAGTGCCGCCCCGAGAAGGAACCCCGTGACGTCATTCCCGATCAACAGCTGATGCCGCTTCTGCGCAGAGTCGCCAGTCAGGCTCTTAATATAAAAAAGTAAGGGGAGATAAAGATTCCCCGTGCCCGGTTGGGCATCGGCGGCCTCTGGCAGAGGTTAAACCAGTGAGCAAACTCCTGGCCTCTGGCCCTTGTCAGGGCGTAAGGGGGGGGTGAATTAATGATAGGGATTAATTCGGCCGCTTGTAGCCTGACCGACGATTCTGCCGAGCAAGCATCTCGCAGACCTCAGTTATCCATTAGAGTAATCACTCATCCCCTGGCCAAGGTAATCCCCGGTGTAAATATCGGCCATATTTACCCTTGCCTAAACCCTAAACAATGGTCTTCCTTGCCCCGTGTTTGTCCAAGTTAATCAACTTCCCTTTGAGAGGTTCCCCATTAACCCGGGTACGTGAGTTAGGTAATTTTCCAGCCCGATGACTGTTTCGCCACCGTTGCGCTTTTTTCCCTATAAATGATGTTGCCTTTTTCCAATAAAGTACTGATCTGATCTCGCTCCATTTGCCTCGTGTCGTCACTTGATCAGTCTCCTCCGGGACCTTAAGGCCACCCCAGTGGCCCCGATTCCTACATCCACCACACCAGGAAGTGCCATGTGGTGGAGAAAGGGCAAACTGCCCCCCCCAGCCCCCAAAGCTGTCTGAGGGAGCGTGGCCCAGCCCCCTGGTTTTAAAAAGTTGAGAACTCCTGTAATAAAGCTTTGCCTTGTAACTAGGCATCTGTAAAATAAATACCTTCTATTTTTACATTTTAAATAATGGTGGGCATTGGATGTATTCAGAGTTCCTGCAGGGGACAAAGTCTCTGTTATTATACAGAAGTGAATCGTGGCAATTTAATATTGGCTATCTTTGTCTTGAGAAAGAATCACCCATGTATTTCTTCTTCATTGCTTTAATATTTTTATCCAGACAAAATGGGTTGAAGACAATGAAGCTGCCTATTGTTAGAAGAAAAGATGATCTTCAGGGAGGCTGTATATAAATAGTGCTGCAGATAACCTGCAAAGGCACATTTGCTGAGTCACCACATTGTGACTTTTGATGCTGACAGGTCATTTTGGAATTCTGCCCAGTTCCTCCCCTGCAGTTCTGCAAGGCTAGCAGCATGAAAAGATTGAATGGAGGGATTAAAAATAAAACCTCAATTGAGATGAGGAAATTATGTTTCTAATTCCACTTTGACAGGGAAATTATTTATAATATGTTTCCATCAAAAAAGATACAGTAGTAGATTTCACTTGTTTTTTTTACTGGAAACACTGAGATGCATAGAGAAAAACTATTAATGGAGATGCTTCATTGCAGATATACACTGCTTTGTGTTTTAGCTCTTTTAATTGCCAGAATCTAATTGATCATCTCTGATGACATATCAGATTAGCTTGCTAATTGACAAACAACAGAAGCTCTGCATCACTTACTGTATCCTTAAGAGGTGTAGTCTACTACTTTTGTCACATAATGATGTCTGAACTGGACTAAGCTTTGCAAACAGTAATTCCACATTGTCAACATTGTTAAGAGACAGTTGGAAAGGATTAGGACTAGCATCATGTTTAGTGATTTTAAAACATTGAATTCTAATTTTAACAGTGCTATTCTAATACAAAGGTGTGCCAGCCCTAATACGTTTGGATTAGAGAGAATCTTCTTATGCTACAGCACAAGAGCCCTTTTGCTGACAGGCCTCTCTTGTGCTGGCTGATCTCAAGAAATCTGGAAGGACAACTGCTATACTGGCTAACATTAGCCAGTGGGTGTTGGAGAAGAGGCAGGGTGAAAGATGAGCTGAATTATCCCAGATCCAAACCCTTCCAGCCCAGGCACATACTGTACTTACTGTGTCAGAACAAAGTTTGACCAGGGCAAGGGTGGTCCTAAATAATTCCCAACATTCTTAAACAGAGAGGAGTTTAAATTCAGACTAGCTTCAGATCAAGTGGCCCTCAGCCATCTTGACCTATAAGGATTGTTTTCTAAATCTAAACCAGAAAAGAAGAAATGTTGGAAATTAGAGTAGTGAGTTAACTTCATTAGGACTGAGGTACAGTATTGTGTTGTCAGAAATGTAGGAAAACCAGAAACATGTTTGATTGATGTGTTAGGCTATAGTCTTTAAGAGCCCACAAGATTCTTTGTTGTTTTAGTTGCAGAGCCTAGTGGTTTCATTATGTCTAACATAGGAAGCTGCCTTATTGCAAATTCTCTGTCCAAACCACTGTGGGCTATGCTGGCAGTGACTATAGGATTCCAAGTAGAGGTCTCCCCCATTACCTTTTGTTTGAATGTTTTTATCTGGAGAGACCATGAATTAAATATGAGATGTTCCTCCTTTCTTTAGCTACCTGGAAGCCTGGGGTAAGTAGGAGGAGCACTTCTGAGCTCCAAAGTCTGGGGTCTAAGTCCCTCTCCTTTTATACCCTTGAATAGGGTGCTGTCTCATCCTCCTTAGCTCTATGCCTCTCGCTTGAGACATGTATTGATATCTCTAAGGCCAAACAATGGCCATCTGGAATTGGCTAATTAGTATAACTTTCTTGCATGTGTGGGTTACATCAGCCCTTTACTGACCATTGTCAATCAGGAACACAGGAAAGTGTTGTGACCTTTCATAACCTCCAAGGGGTTTCTCCCTGCTCATTAGATATCCCAAATGCTGGTTAATTTATCACATAAGGACATGGATGAGGTCAGAGTCATCTTATCTCACCTGCCATCTGCCAAAAACTGCCTATCTGCTCTCACAACTCTACCTTATTAATTGACAACTTAATTGGTGAACATTCCTTTCCTGGTCACCAAGCCAATTCAATGCATTCATTGGGAAGCAAGCAAATTCTACTCCTTATCACAGGTTCATATTACTTTTAACCAATTTTCAGAGGGGGGGGGGACATGACAGTGCCACTATCTCCTCGAAGACATAATCATCTTCCACAAAGCCCATAATCCCTAGGCACTACAACTACCCAATCCATGGACCATCACTGGACCAGTTTCCTTCTTCTTTAGAGGTGATGGAGTCCCCACTCATCCCTGCTCTGTGGACTTGTATTGTTTGGCTGCAGCTACCACAATTCTATCTGGAGAAATTATGGGAGTTGCTGTTAAAAATAATAATCAAAAGTCTCATCTCTATCTCTGTACATGTTACAAAAAAAATTATATCATTCATTCATTAAATTTACATCCTGTTTTTTCTCCTATGTAAGGCCCCAGGTGGATTACAACATGAACTTTAAAAACAGCTCCAACTAAAAGCACAATATATTACAGTAAATAAACTTCTACATTAAAAGAAACATACACCTCAAAACCACTTCTTCTTCATCCATGTCTAGGCCAGACGTGGAATTGCAAAAGCACCTTTTGGTGAGTTCATTCTACAGTCCCCTTTGCCTGACTTAGTGTGAGAAAGACTAGCTGGCAAAACAAGGTTGCCGTTACCAGGGTATACCCGATTGTGGTTCAAGAATGCCACAATCTTCGAGGAGGCTCTTTCTGTGTACCCCCTCAAAACCACTGAAATAACAATAACAAAAACCATCTGACATTAAAATCAATGATGAAAGACCCGTTTAAATAAGAACAAATATTTTAGTTTGCTTGTACTCAGATAACAGAAGGATTTTACCTTACCTCAGAAGTGACTTCCATAGCCTGAGAGCAACCATTTAGAAGGCTTCTCTCATGTCATCACTAAGGTTACTTGTGAGAATGGTAGAACAGAAAAGAAAGCTTTCTGAAGATCTTACGATCCTGGCAGGATCGTATAGCAGATGATAATAATTTACAAAAATTATAAAGATAAAAACATCATAACCCACAAATGTCAAAACTGTACCAATTTGCCAACAAGTGAAGAAACATACAGTATATTCCTGGAGGAGACAGAATGCTTTAGATACTGAGACCTGCCATGAAACGGTTGCTGATTACTATTGGATATTTTTCATCTTCCTCCTCTTCTTTCTCCTCCTCCTTCTTCTCTTCCTCTTCTTCTTCCATATCCAAATCCGATTATAGGTGATCATCATGGTGATCAGCTATTAAGACTGTGCATCTGCCTTCCATATCACAGCATGACACCCATACCATTGATCTACGGTAGTTCCATGAGGCACTTTCTGGTCCTGAGCCCTTTTGACATGCAAAGTCCTCATCAGCCCCAGGCCAATATTGATGAAGCTGCTGACCTCCATCAAGAAGGATTCAAGTGGGATTTAATCCACTTGGGGACCATCACCCTTCCCTGTAGACTTCACCACCCATGGCTGTTAGTCCTCAAGGTTGTCAGGTTAGTTAACTGCTGCCTGACACTTGCGGTTTCCCCATGCCCCGCAGGGCATGGAACGGCCCGCCAGAGGCCACCGCGGTGAGAGACGCTCCCAGCCCGTGGGCTCTGCGGCCACCAAATTAAGGGGGGTGAATAAAGTATAGGGTTTGATTCACCCAATCACCGTGACCTGACCTGCGACTCGGCCAAGTAAGCAGATAGCTGACTTCTGTCAAGCATTAAGTACATAGTTCATCTCCCAGCTCGGGAAATCCCTGGCGCAAATAAGCCATGTTTGTCCCTGCCTAATCCCCAAGACAATGAGGTCCCTGAACCCATGTTTGCCCCAGCTGATTAAACTCCCCTTTGAAGAATTCCCCATTAACCTGTGTACGTGAGTGAGGTAACTTTCCTGTCAGATGACAGCTTGCCACCGTTGCGCTTTTTTCCCTATAAATGATGTTGCCTTTTTCCAATAAACTACTGATCTGATCTCGCTCCTGTTGCCTCGTGTTGTCATTGATCAGTCTCCTCCGGGCTCTAACGCCGCCCTAGCGGCCAGACATCGCTACAGCTGGTGACCCCGACGTGATTTACTCGTGAGTAAGAGACCCCGGAGAGGTCTACTCGTGAGTAGCGATCCACGCGGTCCGGTTCTGCGCTTGAGCCGCGACCCGCCAGCCCGGAGGATAGCGCGGCGCTCTGGTCGGCAGCCAGCCGGACAGAGGGCGGCCCGCCGCGAGGCATTCCAGAGAGGCATTCCTACAGCTTACTCCTCACTTTCGCGAGGTTTGCCATAGAGGGAAACGCGTTCCGCTCAGGGCAGGCTGTGAGCCCCTGACATCGCAGAGGCCGTTAGAAGGGCCCGTGGCAGAAGGTCCACGCTCCGAGGGCTACCCCAGACACTCGTCGCCCAAACCTGTTGCCTGCAAAGACGCGTCGAACTTCGTCCCGAGAAGGAAACTTCGGAGGACCATCGCAGGTAATATGGGGACTTGTTCTCCTCGACCAAGTCCGTCCGCTAGCCAAAGAACTCGGGAGCAAGAGTTCATAATCCTGGCCAGGGTTTTTCAGTTACGATTTCACAGCAGGGAGCTAGCGAGACTTCTGGCGTACCTCAGGGAACACTGCCTACTTTACCCAGAAGTAGGTACGTTAACCCTGAAGCTCTGGGATCAGATAGGAGACTGCATTCAGCAAACCCCGAAAGCTCCGGGAGGGATAGTCCGCACATGGAGGAAATGTAGGAGACTCTTAGAGCAGATCGAGCCAGTCCGGGTAGAAGCGGAAGAACCCCCGTTAGAGAAGCCATCAGGCATGCCAGTCGAGCCGACTGCGCCCACCGCACTCTACCCGACATTCAGGTATCAGCAGAGTAGCGCAGGGAGCCTTCCCGCGGTGACAGCTGCAGACGTCACCGAGGGAACGCAAGGAATGAGAGGCGCTGGCGCTTCTCAGACAGCCCCAGGTTCCCTAGTCGTGAAGAGTGCCCTTCAGCGCACAGCTGAGATAGAACTCAAGAAGGGGGAATTGCCAGTTGAACAGCTAGCAGAACTTCGACAGATTTGTCCCATCCGCTTGGAGATGGACGCGCTCACGGGCGCACAGCAGGTAGTACACTCCCCAGTCCCGTACAAGCTTCTCATGGCTTTACGGAAAGCAATCTCAGAGACAGGGCTCCAAAGTCGTTTTACGAGGGGCACGCTTCAGCAAGTGTGCGAAACCACCATGTGGATTCCTCATGATTGGAAAGCCGTCATGAGGATGATGCTCACCCCCAGCCAGTACATGATTTGGGACAGCGAGTTCCGCCTAGAGGCGCAAGCTCGGGCTGCCAGGATGGGAGGCGCGGTAATCCCTGACCAGCTGTATGGTTCAGGTGCCTTTGAGTCCATCAACGCTCAGATCAACTTGCCTCTCGCCACCCTAGAGATGTCAGCCGAGGCTGCCTATAGGGCATACTTCAAGGTCCCAGCGTCTGGCAAAACGGCCAAAAATTACACCGCCATTAAGCAGGGAGCCCAAGAGCCTTACATGGACTTCATCAATCGCCTGGAAGAAGCAATTAGCAGGCAGATTGACAATGAGCACGCCCAGGAAGAGCTCATGATTAAGCTAGCCAAAGACAACGCCAACTTGGACTGCCGTAAAATCTTGCAGTCCCTGGGCAATCGCCCTGACATAACCTTAACGGACATGATTCGAGCATGCTCCGACGTTGGCACAGACTCCTACAAGATGGGTCTGCTAGCGGCAGCGGTGCAGGGGGGAAGAAGATCCAATGGCAAGAACAAGGGGGCATGTCACACTTGTGGCAAGGTCGGTCACTTCGCTCGGGAGTGCCGATCCAAGGGAAGCGGACAAAAGTCCGGCCGTCCCAAGGCTCCGAACACCCTCTGCCCGAAGTGCAAGAAAGGCTACCATTGGGCCAGGTTTTGTCCGAATTCGGGAAACCGGAATCCGGGCACGTCTCTGGCCCCAGTCCAAACAGAGGCTTCCTTCACCCAGATCCAGAACTCCCCAGACCGAGACTAGATTCTAGGCACATCCCAGGCACTGCGAGGGCACAGGCCAGCCCCAAGGGCAGCACGGGGCTAGAACTGACTTGCCAGGCGGACGTTACATGCGATCTGCCAGGCACAGTCTATCTAGTCGACACCCAGTACATGGGACCCCTGCCCAGAGGCTTTATAGGTTTAGTTTTGCCCCGTAGTGTAGCTGGAGCACGCGGAATTTTTATAATTCCAGGAGTCATTGACTCGAATTTTTCAGGCATTCTCCAGGTCCAGCTTTGGGCGCACCTGCCCCAAACCATCCACAAGGGAGACACGTTAGCGCAACTGATCATGGTTCCTTGTCACTCGCCAGCAGGCAGCCAGGGAAGGCTCAGGGACAGCTCAGAGTCCGGTTCAGCAGACCGCTCGAGCGCGAGTGAGGCAGTGCAAGGATACCAGGTCTTAGCGACAGTGGAGACCAACATTGAGTGGAAACAGCGCCCCGTTATCGAGGTATTTTTGAACAAAAGGGTGTTCTCAGGGTTACTCGATACCGGAGCGGATGTGAGCGTGATAAGCAGGAGCCAGTGGCCAAGAGAGTGGGCCATTGAGCCGGTCTCCGATGTGTGGGGGGTAGGAGGCGTCCAGGAAGCGTTCAGGAGCCGAGAGTGGGTAGAGGTCACAATCCCAAAGGCTGACGGCACAGCGGTAATTCGGCCGCACATTCTTGACGTGCACATCAACCTTTGGGGGCGAGACATTCTCCAGCAGTACGGTGCTACGCCTACCTTCGGGTAATGGCGTTGCCACTTAAATGGCTCACCGACACTCCGGTATGGGTAGAACAATGGCCGGTAGTGGGAGAGAAATTAGTTGCCCTCAAGCAGCTAGTTAAGGAACAGCTAGACGCAGGACACATAGAACAGTCCACAAGCCCCTGGAATTCGCCAATTTTTGTGATTAAGAAGAAGTCGGGGAAGTGGCGACTCCTCCACGATCTCAGAGAGATCAATAAATGCATTCAGCCGATGGGCCCGCTTCAATGCGGCATCCCAAATCCTAACATGATTCCCGAGGGGTGGGAGATCCTAGTCGTAGATCTCAAGGATTGCTTTTATACAATCCCCTTAGACCCCAGGGACCGGGAAAGGTTCGCCTTTACAGTGCCGGTCGTGAACCACGGTGAGCCCACGCAGCGGTACGCGTGGAAATTTTTGCCACAGGGCATGCTCAATTCGCCCACCCTGTGTCAAATTTATGTTCACGGCGCACTGGCGAAGTTCCGAAGCCTTTACCCTAAAGCTATTGTTTGTCACTTCATGGATGACATTTTAGTAGCGTTGCCACGACTTGGCAGCGAAATGTTTTCTGACCTCCAGGCCAGCCTGGGGGACAAAGGCTTACTTATTGCCCCTGAGAAAGTGCAGAGAACCGAGCCCTTTTCATACTTGGGCCATCGGCTTCTCCGCTCTTTCGCAGCGCCAGTTCTTCCTCAGATAAACTTACAAGACTCAGTCACCCTTGTAGAGTTGCAGCAAGTTTTGGGGAACATCAATTGGGCCAGACCGTATTTTCGTTTAGATACGGATCTTCTAAAACCGCTCTTCTCGCTGCTAACCTTAGGGAAGCAGCCGGCAGACCGGATAAAAATCCCTCGGGACGCGCGCTTGGCGCTCGAGAAGGTGAACCAAGCTCTCAGCCAGAGGTGGGTGGATAGGATCGCCCCGGGGCCATATGCCCCGATCCTGAATTTGTACATCGTACGGTCAGGGTCCATGTTCACTGGGGCGCTAGGAGTAGACTCAGAGAAGGGAGCGAAAATTGTGGAGTGGATATATTTGCCTCACACCTCTTCTCGGAACGTCGTTCCGCCCCAAGAACTGGTCTCCGCGGTGATCTACCGCGGCAGACTGAGAGCAAGGGACATTTCTGGGCACGATTTAGCTAAGATCACGGTCCCGTTCACCAAGGAACAAATCCATCAGTTGATGCAGCTAGGTGACTCGCTTCCGATAGCTTTGGAAGGATTCACTGGAAGCTTGGCATACCATTTGCCCAAAGACCCTAAGCTTGTCTCACTTCAGACAGGAACAGTCAGCTTGTTCGAATTGCTTTCGCTGGTCCCGCTTCAGGGGGCCAAGACAGTTTTTACCGATGGGGGACGCGCATATGGTGTCCTGACTTGGCAGGAGGGCGAGGCTTGGCGCACGCTGCTAACTCTTCCACAGAAGTCCGCGCAGCGGGCAGAGTTGGCAGCCGTGAACCTTGCCTTGCGCACCTTCGCCGAGGAACGCTTAAACATCATCACTGACAGTCTGTATGTAAGGAATTTGCTTCACAGTCTACCGGGAGCTTACATTACTCCCGCGATAGACAAGAACTTGCTCAGTCTGTTTCTCACTGCTCAATTTCATTTGCGGAACCGCACAGAGCCGCTCTATATTGCCCACATCCGAAGTCACCAAGACCTACCGGGTCCGATTTCCGCGGGCAACAGCAGAGCGGATGCGGCGGCCAAGGAAATTCAGCAACGTTCAGTTTTGGGAGTTTTCACTACTCCAATCCAGAGCCATGCCTTTTTTCACCAAAATGCCAAGGCGCTCGCCAGACAGTTCAATCTGCCACTCTCTCAGGCCCAAGGTATAGTCCGCTCTTGCCAGCATTGCGCAGGAGCGCCGGGGGGGCCCTCGTGGGGGGTCAACCCACGAGGGACAGAGGCTAATCAGGTATGGCAGATGGACGTCACGCATGTGCCGCAGTTCGGCAGATGGCAATACATGCACGTCTGCATTGACACCTTTTCCCAGTTCGTTTGGGCAACGGCGCAGAAAGGGGAGGCTGCCACCCACGTGGAGCAGCACCTCCTTTCCTGCATTGCGGCGATGGGCAAGCCGCGGCACGTGAAGACGGACAACGCGCCGGCCTACAGTTCCAGGCAGTTGGCCGCCTTCATGGCTACTTGGGACACCAAGCACACATTTGGAATTCCCTACAATCCGCAAGGGCAAGCGATTGTAGAGCGGGTCAATCGGACGCTAAAGTCCTATATTGACAAACAAACAGAAAGGGGGGAGCCACCAGCCCTCCCCAAGTCACAGGGAGAAGCACAGATGTGTCTCAACAAGGTATTGTTCACTTACAATCACCTTAATGTTTTTTCGGACTGCACGCCGCAGGAGAAGCATTTCCGCCGTTCGGAAGCTCTCCCGCGACCTATGGTCCGGTACCGAGTGCCACCAGACCCTTCCTGGAAGGGCCCGGTGCCGCTCATAACCTGGGGAAGAGGGTATGCTGCAGTTATGTCTCCTACAGGTGTCGTTTGGATCCCAGCCCGGTGTGTCAAGCCCTACTTGGAACCGCATGGCGTGGAACCAGGCCGGCCCGAGTCCGATCCCGGAAATGGAGGACCTCACCCTGACCGAGAGGACCCGCCGGAGGAAACGGCCGCCGATGCCCAAGATCACCTGGGGGATGGTCAAGGCTCTTTGCAGTGACGCCCAGGACGCCGTGCAGCGCGAGGAGAAAGAGCCGACACCGGAGAACCTCACAGCTGCAGTTTTTGCCCTGATTCACGCCAACACAGCGGCGATCACCATCATCCTGGCCCTTTCCCTGCTCTTGGGGGGAGGCGTTCAGGCAACTCCGATCCAGGCCGACGGGTTGCCGCCTGGTGAAGATCTTTCTGCACGAATGCAGTACAACTTGTGGGAAAGGTTGGCGGGTCTCGTCAACCAGTCCGATTTCTGTCTACGGCAGGACATTGGTTCTGCATCTATCCTCAGCACCTGTCTCATCCCCGTGTGCCACGCTCTGGACGCGCGCACCAAGGATGGCGACTGGTTGTTGAAGGCGTTCTTTGGCCCACACACTCCTACCACCTTCTCAGCATACGCACGCTGGGGGGGACGGCGACTTGCATCAACCCTGCCGGCTGACGCAGCCACTCTCCATACCCCTCGAGTGGCGGTCAGCCCGAACGCTGCTTGCACCCGTATGACCGGCTGCACCTCAGGCGGTCCGACTCGGCGCCGCTGCCTGGACCCCGGCAGCGGCAACTGGACTTGCAACAAACCAGAAACCCTCATTTCGCTGTACGCTCACGTCACCCTACCTTCAGGGTGGTTTTTCACCTGCAACCAGTTCACATGGAACTATATTCCTGCGAATTTGTCGGACTCAATGTGTTGTATCAGTCGTTTGACACTGTTATTCCCTACTAAGGACATGATTGCCCCGAGCACAAATGTTTCTAATGTTTCACATGTCTCCCCACTCATACGGCACACACGCACAACCCAGTTAGACAGCTCTTGTGACAGCAGCTTCAGAGTAATGAGTCCCGCTGAGTATGTATCCCTAGCAGTCAGCCTTGTCGGCGTGCCAGGCTTGGCCGTCGGCAACGCACGGAGGATTGGCCGCTTGGCTTGTGGTTTGGCAAAAGCCATTAACCATACCTCCACAGCGATAGCGCTCCTCAATCAGGAACAGGCAGAACTTCGCCAGGCCGTTCTTGACAATCGAGCGGCTATCGACTACCTCCTCTTGCTGCACCACCTGGGTTGCGAATCCTTTCATGGAATGTGCTGCTTCAATCTTACTGACAACTCCCGTAAGATCCAAAGCCAGATCACGAACCTCCACACCATAGTCCAGGGTATTACTGAGGGTTCCGCATGGGGGGCTTGGTGGAGTTCCCTGTGGAATTGGATGTGGTCATGGATTCCCTGGGGGTGGCTGCAAACGGTGCTTAAGGTAGCGGTGGGGATAGCCATACTAGGCATTACGCTTTGTTGTTTTGCTCAGTGCATTCCCTCACTGATCTCCAAGTGCCGCCCCAGAGAGAAACTCCGTGACGTCATACCCGCTCAACAGCTGATGCCGCTCTTGCGCAAGGTCGCCAGTCAGGTCCTTAAATAGAAAATAAAGGGGAGATGCGGTTTCCCCATGCCCCGCAGGGCATGGAACGGCCCGCCAGAGGCCACCGCGGTGAGAGACGCTCCCAGCCCGTGGGCTCTGCGGCCGCCAAATTAAGGGGGGTGAATAAAGTATAGGGTTTGATTCACCCAATCACCGTGACCTGACCTGCGACTCGGCCAAGTAAGCAGATAGCTGACTTCTGTCAAGCATTAAGTACATAGTTCATCTCCCAGCTCGGGAAATCCCTGGCGCAAATAAGCCATGTTTGTCCCTGCCTAATCCCCAAGACAATGAGGTCCCTGAACCCATGTTTGCCCCAGCTGATTAAACTCCCCTTTGAAGAATTCCCCATTAACCTGTGTACGTGAGTGAGGTAACTTTCCTGTCAGATGACAGCTTGCCACCGTTGCGCTTTTTTCCCTATAAATGATGTTGCCTTTTTCCAATAAACTACTGATCTGATCTCGCTCCTGTTGCCTCGTGTTGTCATTGATCAGTCTCCTCCGGGCTCTAACGCCGCCCTAGCGGCCAGACATCGCTACAGACACTCAACATTGAGTTACTGGCAGTGTGGTCTACTCTATTACCATAGCAAGATAACCTGGCCAGACTGGTATTGTTGATTACTATTGGGTATAGCAAGCTCATTTCCTAAAGAGAGAGGATTGTTCCTGGTTCATGTATGCGTATTTAATTTAGTTACAACACTATCTCCCACACCTAGATATTATATATGCAGTATTTAAAGCCTTATCTTCTCTTGACAGTATTAGACATAATTAATTAATGCACATCTAGGTTTTTAAAACAATTTGCATGTCATTTCTTTTTTTTAAACATTTTTGGGTATTTATATTTACAAATTCAGAGTGGCTTAATTATTGTTTTAACAGCAATTTTGTATTGAGATATTGTCCAGTTGTCTCAAAACCAGACAGATTTATTTTTTATTGCAGAGATAAACACTAAGTAACACTTGGATATAAAGAAGCCTTGATGTGAAACCAAGTAATGCAAATGAGACAGGGTTAGGAGTAAGGTTTTTAATTAGCATGAGACACATTACCAGCCACATGACTCCTATTAATGTTAATAGGAGTTAAGTAGCTTAAACTCTGGGGGCTAATACTTTACATGCATTGACTCCTTCTGTATAACATGATCATCTCAGGCAATAAGGATAATTTGCTATTCATCTATTCAATGTTGTTATTGGTCCCTTGATGGGGTACAGAGAAAGAGCCTTCTCGAAGATTGTGGTGTCTTTGGAAGACATTTGGGCATACCCTGGTAACGACAGTCTTGTGATGCCAGCTAATCTTTCTCACACTAGGTCAAGCAAAAGGAACTGCAGAATGAATTCACCAAAAGGTGCCTTCATTTTGGCAGTTTCACATGTGGCCTAGACATGGAAAAAGAAGAATTAGTCCCTTGATAGACTGATGAAGTCTAGTATGTAAGATTGTCAGATAATAAATGGGAGTTGCAGTCTAGTGACATCTGGCCTTCCTCTTTGGCATAACATTTCACTTGTACATGGTACAGTGTACATTAAGATGCTCATCTTAACATCTGTGCTATATAAACAGCAAGCACGCTGTACAATCTCACACATTGCACTTCTTTCCAGTTTAGTCTCCAAGCAACTAGACCAGGGGTTACCAACCTACGGCCCAAGGGCCGGCCCGTAGCACCATTTCATGTGGTCCACCACTGCCATACCCAGAAGTGGAAGCGAACACAACAGCCATAAAATGCACCCACACATGCATAAACATAGTTACATCAGCTGTAAATGCACCCGCAGCTGTCGTAAATGTGGAAGCAGGCACGTTTACTTCTGTTTCCGGGGACATGGTCCAGCCCACTCAGTTGTCTGGGGACATGGTCAGGCCCATGACGTAAAAAGGTTGGGAACCCCTTAACTAGACT
Source organism: Bradypodion pumilum (assembly GCA_035047305.1). Classification (NCBI taxonomy): domain Eukaryota; kingdom Metazoa; phylum Chordata; class Lepidosauria; order Squamata; family Chamaeleonidae; genus Bradypodion; species Bradypodion pumilum. Next base: position 198,178,581 of record JAWDJD010000005.1, on the reverse strand, counting down.
ATCCATATTATTCTTAGCTATTCTTTATTTATTTTTATCCTGCCCCAATTAAAGAAACAACTATTCTGGGTGGTTTACGACAAAAATACAGTCAAAATACAACAAACAACCACAATAGAAAAACCAAGTACAGTAACATAAACTTCAAAACAAAACAGTAGTACAGTAGTTTAAAAATTACTGGTCAAATTACAATGCTAGTAACTATTCTTGTTCAGCATTTACAAGGAAAGGCTAGCAATTGCAGAGGACTGTGGTGGCTTAGTGGTTAAGACACTGAACTTGATGACTGGAAGGTCGGCAGGTCAGCAGTTCAAGACCCAGGTACTACATGACAGAGTGAGCTCCAGTCTCTGTCCTAGCTCCTGACAATCTAGCAGTTTGAAAGCAAGATAAACAGACACCACTTCGGTGATAAGGTAAATAGTATTCCATGCACTCTGGTGTCTAGTCTTGCCTGCCACATGTCCATGGAAACATCTGCAAATGCAGACAGCACAGGCTCTTTGACTGTAAACATAGATGAGCACTGAACCCTAGAGTCAGATACGACTGGCTTTCAAGCAAGGGCGACCTTTACCTTAACTCTAGCCTAGTATTATTTCTGTTATTACAAACTGCAAATCAAGCAGATGTAGTGGAAATATTCTTAAAATTGCTAGAGAAAAGGAGCTAAGACTGAGACTACAAATCAAGTGAAGTCATGGTAACTCCATTTTCTGTTTCATGCAATACAGTATCCTGGCACATACAAATACACAGTTATACACCACATTGAGTAGGAGTAGGTGCACTTCTTCCTGAGCATGTTTGTGTACATTATTTTCCTGCATATAGTTTAATGGGCTGTATTTTTTCATATACAGTATTTGTGTGTCTTGTTTTTCAGTGGTACATAGGAGCAGGCCATGTGCAAACTAAAGTGATTTGATAATAAGTTGGGATGAAAAACCATAGTTTAACCCTGCCTTGTTCCCACTTTAATTCCAAGATCCAGATACCCTAGGAAACTGTAGTTAAGTTTAAAAGCAAAACAAAATGCTCAATGAATCTTCCTTTATCCATCAAAGAGAAGGAACAGAGTAAAGGAAGACGTGAGTTTAAGTGTCATCTTAAGTGCCACAGAATGCATGTTTAAAAAACTGGAAATTGCCTAAAATTGGAAGGTACCTATTTGAAATAGCACAAGCTATCTTGCTTACAAATTAGCTTGCTTTGCCGGTGATTGGTCACTGGTGGCTAAACACAGGCTTTACTTACATATCTTATTACTCAGGTACAAAACTGGTAGAACTGTTATCACCTCCGAACAATGTGTATTATCTGTAGCACCTGGTTTGATCCTGGGCCTGTGTCATGCAAAGTCATTCATGTAGTAGAAACCGTAACTTTCCTTTACATAAAAACCAGTCAGATGTATGGAATAACATTACTTCTACTCAAATCTCTTCTAAAATGATTATACGTTTGAAAACTAGAGCTGCAGTGCACTATTATAACTTTAAAGGGGTTGTTCTTTGACTGCAGTGGCTCAAGTGGCTAAGATGCTGACTGGGAGGCAGAAGGTCAGCAGTTTGATTCCTGAGTACTGCAGGACGGAATGAGCTCCCATCTTTATCCCAGCTCCTGCCAACCTAGCAGTTCAAAACCAAGAAATTGCAAGTAGATAAATAGGGACCACTTTGGTGGGAAGGTAACAGCTCCGCTCCGGTGTCTAGTCATGCCTGCCACATGACCATGGAAATGTCTGCAGAAGCAGACAGCTCTGGCTCTTTGGCTTTGAAACAGAGATGAGTACTGAACCCTAGAGTCGGATACGATTGGCTTTCGAGCAAGGGAAACCTTTACCTTTCCTTTGAATAGATAGATTAAATTCAGTCCTGTTTAAAAAAAAAGTTGTCATGGAAACCTCAGTTAATTGGCATATATTATAAGAATAATGCATCTGATGACACAGTCAGAGTTTCAGAGAAAGGACTATATGTCTTCCTTTGTGACTCAAAAATATTGGATTCTAGGACAACTTCTCCAGAACAAAAGTATGATGAGACAAAAATATGAGTCATTCTCTATTAGAGGTAATTGTCACTATACAGTAAATCAGATTGCAAGTACGGTAGAAGACTTTGTTCTAAGCCGCAATCTCTCTAACAGTATGTTCTCTTTTCTCCTCTAGCCTCTGTCACTGATTTTGCTTATAGGGGTTGTCATGAGCACATAAGGTTATTTAGACATAAAATAATTCTCAAGCAGACTGGGATATGAAAAGGATCGCCCCCTCTCTTCATGTTGAAATCCTCACTGAAATTTTAAACTTCATAAAATTCAAGTCCAGGATACTTCATAAACTTCATAAAATTCAAGTCCAGGTAGTGGATATCTAAGAGATCGCATTGCCCCAAGGTTTTTGACCCATCCTACTAGGGCAGATCATAGGGGCTTCCTGGTGGTCCCATCAGCTAGGGAGGCACGCCTCACTAGGACCAGGAGGAGAGCCTTCTCGGTATCTACCCTGGCCCTATGGAACCTCCTGCCACCAGAACTGCGCCTCCAGGCGGAGTTGTCCCCCTTCAGGAAGGCTCTAAAGACATGGCTTTGCCAGCAGGTGTGGGTTGCAATTGGCACCACAATTCAGCCCTGCTGGCTTATTTAGCCCACCAGGGGTTTTTATAAGGGGTCAGAGATGTTTTTATGGATGTTTAAATGTTTTATAGTTTTAGTATCTGGTTTTACTGTATGGGGATGGATTTTTAACCAATGTGAGCCGTCTTGGGTCGCTGAGGCGAGAAAGGTGGCCATACAAATCCAATAAATAAATAAATAAATAAATAAATGAATGAATGAATGAATGAATGAATGAATGAATCAAAAGTGCCCAGATTATGTGACTGTGGTTGGAGAAGTGTTACAGAAGTGATAATGACTACTTTCTTCAAATCACAGGTTTTTCTCAAATGAACTCAAACCCATGTGACTTGAGCCCAATGATGAGGTAGCTGCTAGATACCAATGAGGATGTTGTTTTCTTAATGTTGACTTTCCCAGTGCTCCACATTTTATGTCTCTGAACTGCATTCATGCTCTTATAATGATTACAATGCAGATGTATCTGCAAAACCCAAAATAACTGGGTTTTGCTCATCAAAAAACAAATCATGTTATAATGATGAGAAAAGAAATAATAATTGATTTCTGCTAACATGAATTGCTGCTTCCACGATCACTAACCCACTGTAGTCCCTTTTACTATCAGATGTAGCAGGGGATAAAAATGAGAGGCAAATGGTCCATATCTACTCTAAAAGGAGTCTAATCAACTCTTTAAAAAGCCAATTGACTTGATGGCACATAATTGATATTATTATCTCCTCTCCACCCCCACCCACTTTAAAAGCAGTAGTGCACGAAATTAGCAAATCCAAACATGTCAAGTTATCACATGGAAGTCAGACCAGGTGTCAGGAGAGATTCTGCCTTGAGATAGGAAATGAACATTCTTCCTATCTTCACCAGATGGCCTGTGCATATGATTAGACACAAGAGAGGTTCAGGCAAGATTCAACAACCCAAAGCAAGGAGTCTGTATTAATTAAAGTCAACAGCATTAAATTTTCAAGGCGCCTGCCTTGCATTCTATAGCTATAGTTATACTAGACCAGCTGGAGAAAACTAGAGCTTGGAAAAAAATACAGAGCTGTTCAGGACAGAACATTTTGGAGACAGATCATTGGTAGGGTTATTATAAATTGGAGCCAACTTGAGGCACACAACAACAAGGTGCTAAAATATTTCTTGCACATAGTAATACGCAAGGGACTCCCAGTGCTACAGGGTGGAGTAGGCCAGCATTTGCTTGTTCAACCAGGTACGTAAAAAGCTGATACTGTACTTGCAGAAGAATGAATTGGCCTTCGTGGTACTTTATTGAGAAGGCTTGCATACCTCATGCCCTAACATGCAAACAGGATCTGCTTGCACACAATTTCCCTGATGGATGAGATAAATGAGTGCTTTCATAAAAATATACTGTAAGGTTCCACAGAGTCATCTGGATCATTAGAAATTTTTGCAGACATACAAAGCTTCTATATAAGACCCAGAGTAAAGGAACAAGAAGATGAGTTGTAAGTGAAACCTCTTAAGAAGTAGGACATGAATAAATTGCATAACAGGGAGGAGGAACACCAAGAGAGACGCTGAAAACTGGAGAGCATTCACCTAGAGCCCTCAGCCTTCTTCAAGAAGCTTTTAAAAAAACCAGTTCACAGATATTTTTGCAGACTGTCTCTAAAATTCAATTTACTGGCCAGTAAATTATTGACAGGCTGAAACATATAACTTCCCCACCTTTAGGCTAAGATCAAGTGTAGCATCTTTGTACTAAAGTGGTTTGAGAACTCCAAACCACTATAGCAATGAAATCGCATAACAATTGGGTTTCAGGGGGAAATGGTGTCCCACATAACAATTTTCCCTATGGAAAAAATTGTACAACAATTTTTCAATGGGAAAAACCACTAAGCAAAAAAAATTTTTTTTTATTGTATGATGCATCCCAAAGAGAAAATTGCTATAAGATGCATGCATCATATAGCAATTGTTTTGTACAACAGCGAGTCCCATGGAATGGATTAAAATCATTGTGTGAGGTACCACTGTACCTCATGTTATGAGGTACCACTTTTGCCCCTTTTAATAAGAACTTTAAGGGTTGTGTTAATGAATTACTAAGAAGCTAAAAGATGAGATCCTCAGCAAATTATCACCCCAAATGAGCACTTTCTTCTGATTGAACATACTTGACTCCAGCAGAAGAAAAAATTACAAGTCAACAAGTTTTCACAGGTAATGAACAGTTTCTGGTGTCGTGAATTTTTGCACGGGGCCGGGGTCGCAAAGGCCCCATTGCACTACCATGTCACAAGCTTGCCAGCCCAAATCAACCCTCAGTCCTGCTCTGCCCTCCTGTCGTTTGGTGGCCTAGGCTGAGGAATTCCACTCTCCGTGCGTTTTACTGCCGGCACGGACCTCTAGCCCAGTTACGCTGTTATGGGGAAAGTGGCAGTTCCGCTTGTTAGCTGGAATGATGATACCTAATATTGTGGCAAAGCAACAGTCCCGTTATTATAGCCACCTCCCAAACAACCACACAAACTCATAGAGGGGGTACGGCCCTGGGAAAGTGATGTAGTGACAAAAGTAACTTTTAACTTCAAAGCTGATAAAATTTCCCAGACTGTTTGAGAGTGAAAGTAAACTCCCACTAGGATCACAGTAGCAATCCTTATCTACAAGTAAAATGTCCCCTTTGAGGAAGAGTGCTCCTCAAGGTTATGTTGGTGTGAATATTTAGCTTTATAGCCCGCTTCAAACCTTTTTATCTGTTCTCCGCAAATACTCCTCTCTTCTGAACAAAGACGCAACTCCATGGCTTGTCTTTGCAGATTTTATTGAAGCTTAATATTCATCCATAATATGCAGGATAAACATGTGAAGAACTAATCTATTCTATTCTAACTTATAAACTAATAAACTAATAAAAGAGAAAATAGCTAACCTCCTTAAAGAGATGATAGATCATGGGCTTTAATAGCCCTCATGTGAGACTTCATTTTTCTATGGTCTCGATGAAGGGTTTCATAGGCTCCCTCCTACCTGGGGAAAGGTCCCTCTCGAGGTTGAAAACCTGAGGTCTTAAATACCTTTTTCACCTCCTCACACCTTGCTCTAGAATGTTAAAGATGTGAAATGACTTAATTTGTTATAACTATTGTCATGCTTAGACAAATTCTCAGGTGTTATTTTGTCACCCTGTTCTCATTCCCGGGATTCCCATTTTGATTGGCATTCCTATCCTCAATGATGTGTTAATGTGCGGAGTCTGCACTGGAATGTTAATGACGTAAATGCTTACTCTGTTCGAGTTAGCCTTTCTCAACCTCAAAGAGAATAAAAGAATTACAATGTAACCTAAATGAATATGGAGTAACTCCAAGATTAATAACATCCCTTGGAATTTTCATGATATCTGGTTCAGAATTTTCTTGGCATATTTTCTCTTTCTTTTTAATTATTTGAAGTTGGGAAGAAATTGCAGCACATAAACAAATAGCCTGATTCATTCATATACTTTTGGTGCACCAGGAATTCTGTAAACACAAAAAATCCATTTATGATGCCACATAAAGAAAGAAACTTATAAAAGATTGATATTTTTTTTCAGCCATGAAGTGTGTTACCAGTAAGGATGGAACAGAATACCACAGAGGCAGTACTGTAATAGAGTTAGGCTACAAGGAATATTGATTTGGTCTGAGAATATATGCTTCCTATATTGGACAGCAGTGGCTCAAATGGTTAACTGGAAGGTCGGAGTTAGATTCCCAGGTACCCCATGATGGAGTGAGCTCCCGTCTCTGTCCCAGCTCCTGCCAACCTAGCAGTTCAAAAGCAAGAAATTGCAAGTACAGTAGATGTTGTGTTCTGAGTTCTATGCATTAAAACAACCACCAACTGTATCAATGTATTCCGTGTAATTAGGTCGCGAGCTAATGTCCACCTGGTGGCAATAGCGAGCACCCAAGCTCACAAGGTTCCAATCCCCAAAGAACTACAGCGCGGGAAGATTCCCGCCACTACCTCACCTGGACAAGAAGGGCGTGACCTGGAATGACGTCATGCCAGCAGTAGCCAATGGGCTACCGTGGAGCCACATTCAAATGTATAACCACCGTATATATTGAGCTGTTCGTCCGCCATTACCTCATGTTCCCCTAGACCACCATGCAATAAAGATGTGTTAAGCCAGTACTACGGCTGTTCCTGTGTCTTGCTTCTCATACACTAAATTGGCGACGAAGGTGGGATGATGGATTCCCATGAGATCAAGACACACGCTAATCATGCCGGTTTCGACATCAACAAGCCGGAAGATTGGGAACTCTTTGAAATGGACTTCCAAGATGCGCTGGTGGTGTCCGACATCACGGACGAGGGAAAGAAGAGGGCTATCCTCACCCGGATGCTAGGGAATGCCGCCAAGAGAGTATTGGTGGACCTGGTATCACCGAAGAAGGTGAGTGAGCTGACGGTCAAACAGCTCCTGAAGGCGATGCGCGACCATTTCCAGCCCTCGGTTTCGATGTTCTCGGCTCGAGACGCATTCTGGAAGAGAGTCCAAGCGCCCGGTGAGTCCATCGCCACCTTTGCAGCGGCCCTGCGGTTGGCCGCCGGCCCATGTAAGTGGGAAAACCTGGAAATCGCCCTCAGGGACCGCATGCTGTGCGGCCTGTGGGACGAGGAGGTTCAGCGAAAGATGATGAACCAGGAGCCACCCCCAACGCTGCGTGAGGTTGTGAAGGCGGCGCAGGCCGTGGAAGCCATGAGGGCCGGAGTCAAGGGGTTCAGAGAAAGGCCCCCACAGGCCGACAAGGCAGCGGGGTCAGTGCAGGCGGCCAGACGGACGCCGAAATCTTCCACGGAGAGCAGCGACGACGAGGATGTCCGGAAGGTGCGGAAAGAAGGCCGACGTTGCAACGGATGCGGAGCGGCCCACGACCGCATCAAGTGCCCGTTCCGGAAGGCCGAGTGCCACAACTGCGGCCGCCGGGGGCACATCGCCAAGGTCTGCAGACGACGGCGCAGGGACCGGAAAAGCTCGCCAGACCGCTCGCCGAGGACCAAGGAGGGTGCCCGGCCCGCGAGGAAGCAGGACGGCGTAGGCCGCATCTCCGACGACAGCGGCGACGCCGCCCCAGTGTACAGCGTGTCCTTGGGACACCCCCGTTACTTTGTTGAGGTACTGGTGCAAGGGGCCCCTGTTAGGATGGAGATAGATTCAGGTTCCTCCTACTCAATCATGTCCCAGTGGGAGTTCTTGGGAATTTCCCCCCACGTGCGCCCTAAGCTCAAAGCGTTGAGGTCCACGTTGCGGGATGTACAGGGTAATAGTATTCTGGTGTTGGGGGTTGGAAAATTCAAGGTCCAGTACAAGCAGCACGCCGCAGAACTGCCCCTAGTTGTTCTCAAGGGGGGAAGTTGCAGCCTCCTCGGGACTCAATGGTTTAAGCCCCTGGGTTTGTTCATTGGGGGGGTGCATGCCGTTGGGACTGACCCAATACAGGAGGTGTGCGACGCGCACCCCGAAGTATTCAAGAAAGGACTTGGAAAATTCAAGGGACCCCCAATAGCATTCGACCTGGACCCGGAGGTCCGCCCAATAAGACTCAAGCCGCGCAGAGTGCCTTTCACACTAAAGGACAAAATAGAGGCGGAACTGGACAAATTGGTGGGCCAGGGGATTCTTGTTCCTGTTGATTCCGCGGAGTGGGAGACTCCGATTGTAACTGCACTGAAGGCCAACGGGGAGGTCCGCATATGTGCTGACTATAAGTGCACCATTAATAAGGCGATCCGCCCTAATGCGTATCCGGTGCCGGTAGTCAGCCATCTGTTGGCCAGATTACATGGGGGAAAGTGTTTCGCAAAACTTGACCTGGCGCAGGCCTATCAGCAACTCTCAGTAACCCCAGCTGCAGCTGCTGCACAAACAATAGTCATGCATAAGGGGGCGTTTCAGGTGACGCGCTTATAGTTCGGCGTGAACTCGACGCCCGGCATTTTCCAGTCGCTTGTGGAACGCCTCTTGAAAGGACTGGATGGGGTCTTGCCATACTTTGATGACGTATTGATAACGGGGGGGAGTGAGGAGGAGTTGGCTGAAAGGCTAGACAAGGTACTGGCGGTGTTTGAAAAGGCGGGGTTGAGGTTGCGGAAAGACAAATGCGTCTTCTTCGCGAAAGAGGTTGAGTTCTTGGGTTTCTGGGTAACCCCTGCGGGAATTAAGCCCTCCAAATCAAAGGTAGCCGCAATTCAAGGTGCCCCTCGCCCCACCTCCAAGCCCGAATTGCAGTCGTTCCTAGGGCTCTTAAATTTCTACCACTCCTTCCTGCCTCGGAAGGCTTCGGTAGCGGAGCCGCTGCATAAGCTACTCAAGAAGGACGAGGCGAGGAAGTGGGGCGAGAGCCAAGAGAGGGCGTTCATTGAACTGAAACAACTCCTAGCGTCTGATGCCATCCTCACCCATTTTGACCCCAAGAAGCCGGTGGTTCTGATATGTGATGCATCTCCAGTAGGGGTGGGGGTGGTGCTGTGCCACGTGCTGGAGAACGGGAGAGAGGCCCCGGTAGCATTTTACTCCAGATCCCTGTCCCAGGCTGAGCGAAACTACGCCCAAACAGACAGGGAGGCGCTAGCGATAATAGCGGGGACTAAGAAGTTCCACGATTTCCTCTATGGCCGCCCCTTCACCATAGTTACCGACCACAAGCCCCTGCTAGGCATTTTCACTGCGGACAAGCCCACACCCCAGATCCTATCCCCTAGGATGTTACGGTGGGCCATCTTCTTAAACGCGTATCAGCACGCGTTGGTGTACCGCCCAGGGAAAGAAATAAGCCACGTGGACGCCCTGTCGAGGTCTCCCCTTCCCCTCACTAGTAGCACCGTGGGCGAGGAAGAAAAAGACCGCCAAGTACTCCTGATAGAGGTCTTAGATTCGCCTCCCATTGTACCCGCAGACATCGCCAAGGCGACCGGGAAGGACAAAACGCTAGCTCTAGTCTGCTCCTGGGTGCAAAAAGGGTGGCCAGCATCCTCCCCGGCGGCTGAGTTCGCCCCGTTTTTCAGGAAGAGGCTAGAGTTGTCCATAGAAAGGGGGTGCCTTCTGTGGGGCCAGCGGGTGGTGGTCCCCGAATCCCTGAGGCCGAGGGTGCTCAAACTGCTGCACATCAGCCACCCTGGAATTGTCCGCTCTAAGGCTCTGGCCAGGAGCTATTTCTGGTGGCCCCAGTTAGACGCCGACATCAAGCACATGGTAGGCACTTGCGAGAGCTGCCAATGCTCCCGACCCGAGGAGGCGCGTCTGCCGCATAGGGAATGGGACGCGGCGAAGGGGCTGTGGTCCCGGGTGCACGTTGATTTTGTGGGCCCATTCAGAGGGACACTTTTTCTCCTCATAGTAGACGCATACTCCAAGTGGTTGGAGGTCATCCCGGTTACGAGCACCTCCTCGGCAACGATGGTGAAGCATTTGCGTAGGGTTTTTAGCACGTTCGGCATACCCGACACCCTAATTAGCGATAACGCTAGTTGTTTCACGTCCGCAGAGTTCAGGGCATTCACAGAGATCAACGCCATTAGGCACATCACCTCCGCCCCTTTCCACCCGGCAACAAACGGCCAGGTCGAGCGCCTCGTGCGCACAACCAAAGACACGCTGAGGCGCATGGGTCCTGGGGATCTCAACCTACAAGTGTGCCAATTCCTGCTAGGCTACAGGGTCACCCCCCTAGCTTCTGGGTCCTCACCCGCAGAACTCTTAATGCGTAGGAAGCTGACCACAATCCTGACCAGGCTAGACCCCACTAGGGTGGAGGACACAGGGAGGAATATCGGGTTAGCGGACACGAAAAGTTTCGAAGTCGGTGCCCCGGTGCATTGCAGAAATTACGCCAGCGCGGGGCCGGCCTGGGTCCCGGGCGTCGTCGTTGGAAGGACGGGTCCCGTGTCGTATTGCGTAGAGACCGTCACGGGTCTGCTATGGAGACGACACGCAGACCAACTCCGTCGCAGGGATCAGGAGCACCAGGGCGCGGCCGGCGAGGAACAGGACTCAGCGTTAGGGTTCTCCCCCACCCGTTCAACCCAAGGGGGAGGTGAGGGGGGCCAGTGGTCCCCACCTAGGGGGGAGGAGAGGGATGCTGTCCCCATAGATATCCTGAGGAATCCTTCTAATGGTACCCCAGGCATAGATATCCTGCGGAATCTTTCTAATGGCACCCAAGGTGATAATTCTGATTTTCATTTACAAAACTGGGGGGGTTTTCGGGAGTGGTCCCCCACCCATCCAAGCGAGAAGCGGGGTTTTTCGTTAGTCCCCAGTGCCCCCGGTTTTTCCGTCCCTTCCCCAAGAGCCGCGGAGCCGCGGCCAGTCACTAACGAGTCTCCCTCTCCCATTGCAGGACAAGGAACCAGGGGACAGAGAAGCTGTAGCACTCCCGGGACAAGCCAGTCAGTGTCTCGCCCAAGGCGCGTTTGCAATAAGCCATCTTGATTGAGAGACTTCGTCTCATTCTAGGGGGGAGGGATGTTGTGTTCTGAGTTCTATGCATTAAAACAACCACCAACTGTATCAATGTATTCCGTGTAATTAGGTCGCGAGCTAATGTCCACCTGGTGGCAATAGCGAGCGCCCAAGCTCACAAGGTTCCAATCCCCAAAGAACTACAGCGCGGGAAGATTCCCGCCACTACCTCACCTGGACAAGAAGGGCGTGACCTGGAATGATGTCACGCCAGCAGTAGCCAATGGGCTACCGTGGAGCCACATTCAAATGTATAACCACCGTATATATTGAGCTGTTTGTCCGCCATTACCTCATGTTCCCCTAGACCACCATGCAATAAAGATGTGTTAAGCCAGTACTACGGCTGTTCCTGTGTCTTGCTTCTCATACACTAAAGTAGATAAATAGGGACCACTTTGGTAGGAAGGTAAACAGTGTTCCGTGCACTCTGGTGTTGAGGCATGCCTGCCACATGTCCATGGAAACGTCTGCAGATGCAGACAGCGCTGGCTCTTTGGCTATAAACAGAGATGAGCACTGAATCCTAGAGTCAGATACAACTGGCTTTCGAGCAAGGGCGACCTTTACCTTTACCTTACAAGGAATATTGATTGGGTCTGAGAATATATGCTTCCTAACATATGTAAAGCAATTTCTTCATTTTAGTATAACTATAGCTATAGAATGCAAGACAAGTCCCTTGGAAATTTAATGTTGTTAAATCTTGCCTGAACCTCTCTTGTGTCTAATCATATGCATAGGCCATCTGGTGAAGGTAGGACGAATGTTCATTTCCTACCTCAAGGCAGAATCTCTTCCGGCACCTGGTCTGACTTCCATGTGATAACTTGACATAGTTGGCTTTGCTAATTTTTTGCATTACTGCCTTTTGAAGTGCATCGGGGGTAGGAGGAGATACTGATATTAATTATCTGACATGAGTCAATTTTGCTCTGTGGCGACTCTTTCCAAGAACTGGCTTCTTTTAGATTAGACTCCTTCCAGATGATGCAGACAGCTCTGGCTTTTTGGCTGTAACTGGAGATGACCACTGGCTTTTGAGCAAGGGAGACTTTTGTCTTTACCTTTAGAGCAGGTATGGATCGTAGAGCTCGCCTCAATTTTATCACCTGCTATGCCTGATAGTGGAGAATCATCACATTTTGGCAGCACAGAGGGAAACCCTTATGTTTTCCTTTGAAAATAAGGCCATGGATAATACAGTACATGGTTTACTTTAAGACATATTCTCAGAAAACTCCTGAAAACAAAAATCTGATTAAAAATTATTTTACAATTATGATTATTCCTCTTAATTTGTAGAGTATAAAGTACAAAACAATAGCAACATCAGCACAAACAAAACTAGGGTGATTCGCTCATTCTCTACAGCTCTCCTGACTAGTAGTTTGTGTGGTGGAAGCATTTAAAGTAGAAAAGTAGAAAAAGATGTCTTTACGTAAAGTTTCTATTTTTAGTTACAGTCAGAAGAAGAAAAAAGGGGGAAATGGCATCTCCAGCACATGGAGAGGCTCCCATGCTTTGCTACTTGGAGCATGGTCAAAGCTAGACTATCAACAAAACAATGGAAGCACACGCACACACGCATGCACACACACACACATGCATGCACGTGTAGGAATCGGGGCCGTGAGGAGGCCCTTAGGATCCCGGAGGAGACTGGTCAAAGGAACGACACGAGGCAAGATGGAGCGAAGACCAGTGATTTATTGAGGGAAAATCATCAGTATATATTATGTCCAAGGCTGCGCATGGTAGAATGGTTATCTGACAGAAAATCACATCACCCATTTACCCGGGTTAATTGAGAACCTCTCTTGGGGAAGTTAATTAACTGGGGCAAACACAGACATGGGAAAACACCATTGTTTAGGGATAAGACTGGGGTAAACATGGCCTCTGTTTGCATCTGGGATAAGACGGAGACTCGGAGATGAGGGATTACTCTAATGGGTAACAGAGTTAGATATTCGCTCTCTCAGCAGATCCGCTGGTCAGGTCAAGGAATTGGGTGAATCAAACCCTATCATTAATCCACCCCCCTTAATTTCTCTGCCCGCAGAGCCCACGGCTCAGGGAGCGTTCTCCCGAAGTGGCCTCTGCGCGGGCCGTTCCATGCCATTGGGGCATGGGGAAACCACATGCACGTATGCAGGTGTGCAGTAGGCTGGATGATAAGCCTCTGGCAATAAAGCTGGATTATGTCCAGAAACTGGAGGTTCTCCTCAGTGCTGGATTAAGCCAGTGCAAGGCCTGTAGCAAATTGTGTCAAGAGGCCCTTACTTAGAATTAGGATTTAGGATACCTATAAAATAAAACACCACAAGTAAAAACAAACTTTTCTAGAGATTACACTAGTCAAATCAATTTCTTTAAGTAAATCACATACAAAAGCACTAGAAGATAAGTGCCGGATTAAGCCTATAAAACAAAACACAGCTCACACCGCAATCGACTCTGCCACTCAACACAAATTTGCGCTACTACAGAGTAGTGCATAAGATGCCCGTGCAGTCAAAGACAGCTCCACCTGCTTACACATCTTTATTCTTTGGTGTACATTGAACGCTCCAATGAGGCATCAGTGAATCTCTCCAAGTGAACATTTTTTGAATATCTGTGCAAATGCACGGAATATTTAAATTTGGATTTTCATTCTAAATAAGTACAGGGGCCGTCCCCCGAGACGCGGGTCCTGTAGCATTTGCTACTCCTGCTATATGGCTGATCTGACACTGCTTCTCCTTTAGTCTCAACTGTATTCTCACGAATGCAAACATCCGAGTCTGTGAACTGGTGCTTAGCTTCAATTATTCCAGCACAAAACTTTCTTGCCCATTTTGAAAAAAGAACCTTTTCCTCTTTCATGAGCTTTTAAAGCAGCAAATATTTTATGTCCATGTGCAACTAAGGCTAGGCTTTGTTTGTGATTAAACAGTCTCTTAATTGGATTAATGTGTAAGAAGTAGATCCAAAATCAGCATGTTTAACAAGTGCGACTGCTTGATTTACAAAGCTGCCTTTATTGAATGGCTGTGGATCAAGTCTCACAGGAGAGACATTTGGAAAGGAAGGCTGTCAATGCAACTGCTTTCTGATTCTGTGCACATCTGTATCATCATAAATCATCCTTGATGGAACTCAACGATCTTTGTTTTCTGACTGCTTTCTTTCATTGTGCCTAGAAGCTGCTTTTTATCTTCTCTCAAAAGACCATTTAGAATTTTAAGCACTCCCTGTCACACAGCTCATTTATATATTATATGCAGAACCATTCATTTGGAGAATGCAAGCGCGGCGCCAAAATGGCCGCCGCGCTCTTTGCGGGGGCCCCCCACTGGACGAAGGCATCCGGGTAGTTAGGGGCGTGGCCAGCTCCCTTATAAAAGGGGTGGCCACGAGGCAGCCGAGCTGCCATTTTGCGAAGCGACGGAGCGGAGAAGTTTTTCTCTTACCTCCGTCGCTTTTGCCTTGACTGGGAAGCCTTTTTGGCTGCTGATTTTCTTCCTTCGGCTTCCCATAGGTTCGACTGAGATGCCTTCGAAGAAGAAGGCGGCCGCGAGCGTGGCTCGTGCGGTTCGGAGGCGCAATCTGGGTCGGAGGACCGCGGCTGCGCCTCCCCAGCAGCCGCCTTTGCCTGCACCCACCGGGACCGGTGGGATGGGGTCTATTCCCCCCTGGCCGGAGGCTGGGGACCCAAGCATGGGTCCGGCATGGGCTGCGGCCCGCGGCCCGCAAGCGGTGGACACCGCTCCTGGTGCCCATTCTACTGGGCCTTCCTCTATAGGGGCGCAGCTCACTCCGGGACCTTCCAGCCTTGGGGGGTGGTGTGGCCCCCTTCCTTGGCAGGTGCCTACATCGGCCCTACCGGGCCTGGGTGTGGGGTCATGGCCCTATTCGGGCCCCGGGGTACAAGGACCTGTACCCACGCCCGTAGCAGGCGGGCCGGCTGGCCCTTGGCCCCACGTCAGTGTGGAGGCCTTACTGGCGCGCGTTGCGGCCCTCGAGGCTTCCCTTGCTCGGGCCAGCCACGCTGGGGCTCCCTTTGGGGTTCATTTTGATGCGTC
The DNA here is from genome assembly GCA_035047305.1 of Bradypodion pumilum. Lineage (NCBI taxonomy): Eukaryota > Metazoa > Chordata > Lepidosauria > Squamata > Chamaeleonidae > Bradypodion > Bradypodion pumilum. The sequence continues at coordinate 198,163,368 of JAWDJD010000005.1, read as the reverse complement.
GTCTGCTGGGCAGCGGCAGGCGATGGGACGGGTCGAGCAGCTTGAGGCGCGTGGCGCGACTTCGGCCACTGCCTCGCAGCTCCCCAACCAACAGGCCAGTGCGGGTCAGGCCCCAGCGACGAGCTCTACGGCGGTCGTGAGCTCCGACGCCCCCAGTGGGCCGGATCCCCCGGTGGGGGCGGCCCGCGGGGGTGCAGCATGTGAGTATGCGGTCCAAACTAGTGCACCTACACATGTGGCCATGTTGGGGGGGGGACTTTCCAATGGCCTTGGCCTCGCGTGGGTGGTGCGGCGGTACAGCCGCTGACGCCCCACCCGGCGACGTCAACTACCACCCAGGGCCCCGGGGTGGGGAGTGTTTCCTACCCTGTGGGGAATGTTTTGGGGGTGGCTGGGCTAGTCCAAGCCCCTTTCCAGATGCCCGCAGTTTCTGCGGTGCCTGTCTCGGCCTTGCCAACAGCGGGCTATTCCTTGCCACTGGGTGACCACTTGGCACAGGCCACCAAAGAGAAAATATGGCGGGGGGAGTATGTAGATATCTTCTCACTCCTAAATAGGGAGCCCACCAAGGAAGAGAGGGAGGGGCAGGATGAGAAGGATAAGGAACAGGCACGTCGTCGCAAGCCACCACGAACGTGGGCCAACTGGCTGCCGGCTTACCTCATCTACATGGCGGTGTACCTGAGGGCCCGGCCGGATTTGGCAATTCCGATGGTCCAGTATTTGGACAACATCTATCGGGCGATGGTTGACTTTCCGGGCCCGTCGTGGTTGGCTTATGACGAGGAATTCCGTACGCGAATTCCCCTGCACCCTGAGATGAGGTGGGATGAGCCATGCCAGAGGCTTTGGCTTCTGTACATGACGCCCACGCACCCCGCACCAGGGGAAACATACCATTGTGGACATGCGGTCCAGCGAGCGGCTCCAGCACAGGTTCCCCGCCAGGTGGCGGGGCAGGGGGTTCCAGCCCGCCTGCTGTGCTGGACTTTCTCGTCTAATGGTTCCTGCAATAAGAAGAATTGCAAGTATAGACATGAGTGTCCCACCTGTGCAGGCCCCCATGCAGCCTCTGCCTGTCCCAGGCCTGGAGGGACGCGGGGCAGAGGGAGGGGCGGACAGTGGGCTGGCAAGACTGCCGCAGATGGAGCTGGTTCACCGAAAGGCTCCCTCCCCAATTAATGTGGACATGTTGGAGCGTTGGCTCGCATTGTACCCGAAGGGGGAGGATGCCGATTATCTCCTTCGGGGCTTTAGGCAGGGGTTCCGTATTCCTTTCATGGGGGATAGGTCCCCTCAGGATGCCCCCAACCTTTTGTCCCTTAGGGGGAGGGAGGAGGTGGCTGCCGCCAGCATTAATAAGGAGGTCAATGCGGGCAGGGTCGCCGGCCCTTTCCCTGCACCCCCGTTCACTAACCTTAAGGTATCGCCCCTGGGCTTGGTTCCCAAGAAGTCTCCAGGCGAGTTTCGCCTTATCCATCACTTGTCCTACCCAGCCGGCCGATCGGTCAATGATGCTATCCCTGATGACCTTTGCTCAGTCAGGTATACATCTTTTGACCACGCGCTGCGCATGGTGCGCTCATGTGGCCCGGGTGCACTGCTGGCTAAGTGCGACATTAAGTCGGCTTTTCGCCTCTTGCCGGTGCACCCGGGCGACTTTGAATTGCTGGGTTTCAAATTTCGGGGCGAATATTACTTTGGAGGGCTGAGGGGGATGGTGGAGGACAGAGGCGCCTGGAGAGCAATGGTCCATAGGGTCGCAAAGGGTCGGAACCGACTGTGCGACTGAACAACAACAAATTACTTTGATAAGGCCATGCCTTTTGGCTGTTCCATATCATGCTTGGCTTTCGAGCGTTTCAGTACCTTCCTAGAGTGGGCTTTCGTCCGCAGGTCAGGGTCCCGGTCTGTAGCCCATTACCTGGATGACTTTTTATTCGGGGGTGAACGGGGCTGGGACACGTGTACACGTCTCCTCAACACATTTCAGACGCTAATGGAGGAACTCGGTGTCCCTTTAGCGCCCGAAAAGACCGAGGGCCCATCTACCCAGCTAGTCTTCCTGGGGGTGGAGATTGACATGATAGCACAGGCGTCTAGGTTACCGCGGGATAAGGTGTCAAGGATAGTGGCCCTTATCTCGGACTTGCTGGCCAAGCGCAAGGCATCACTGAGAGAACTGCAGGTGCTACATGGTCACCTTAATTTCGCCTGCAGGGTGGTTGCACCGGGCAGGGCTTTTGCCCGGCGCTTGTGCGACGCTATGGCAGGATTATCCAGGCCTCACCATAGGGTTCGGCTTACCCGGGGTATCAGGGCAGACATGCTTGTCTGGTTACAGTTCCTGAGGGAGTTCAATGGGGTCTCATTTTGGAGGTATGACCTCCTGGCTTCCCCTCAATTTCAGATTCAGTCTGATGCCTCGGGATCCCTCGGTTTTGGGATGTACTTCAATGGGAAGTGGGCCTATGGTGGGTGGCCACCGGCCTGGGCAGGCACGGGTCGCCTGCGTGATCTCACATATCTGGAGTTTTTCCCTATCCTGGGTGCTTTGATGCTATGGGGCCAGGAGTGGTCCAACTCGGTCGTGCATTTCTGGTGTGACATTGCGGCTGTGGTCCACATTGTCAATGCACAGACTTCTAAATCGCCCAGGGTTATGGACCTAGTGCGCCAATTTGTGTTGCGCAGCCCGCGCCTCAACGTACTGTTCAGGGCCAGGCATGTCCCAGGGGTTAATAATGATATTGCTGACGCTTTGTCCCGCCTACAGATCTCCCGGTTCCGTGCCTTGGCCCCGGATGCGGAGGAATTTCCCTCGCCACTCCCGGAGGAGATATGGACCATTGGCAAGGAGAGGTGAACCGGGCGATTGGCCTGTCGCTACCGCCACGCACCCGTAAGGCGTATCACCACGCAATTAATTCTTTCAGGGCATTCTGTACCCAATGTCAACTGCCAGGAACCTGGCCGATCCCGGTAACCCATGTTCTGCGGTTCATGGTTTACCTGCATTCTCAGGGCCTTGCACCTCGCACCATAGCATCTAAGCTTTCAGCGTTGGCTTTTATGGCCAAGGTGGGGGGTCATGTGGACAGCACCTCTGACTTCCGTGTGAGACATGTTTTGGAGGGGTGGGTGCGCGAGCGCGGGCGTTGCCCGGACGACCGCCACCCGATTTCCCCAGGGGTCCTTACCCAGTTGGCCCGGGGCTGGCCTTGCCTCTGTTTTGATGCATATGAGGCAGCCCTGTTCCATGCAGCCACAACGGTGGCATTTTTTGGAGCGCTCCGCATCAGCGAGCTTGTGATGCTGTCTAAGGCGGATGCAAGTCGCAGGGCACTGGAACTCGAGGATGTCTGTGTTGCCAAAGACTGGGCTCAGTTGAGGATACGCTCCTCTAAGACCGATCAGCATGGCGTAGGCAGTGGTGTGCGACTGCTACGGTGTTCTTTGGCAGACATCTGTCCAGTTGGTGCCCTGCAGGAATTCCTGGCACTGCGTGGCACGCACCATGGCCCGTTTTTCTGTCACCAAGATGGGTCTCCCCTGACTAAATTTCAATTTTGGAAGGTGACGGGCAAAGCGCTGGCCAGTGTGGGCCTCCCAGGCGCCCGCTATGGCACCCATTCATTCCGTATAGGGGTGGCCTCAACCGCAGCTGCTTTTGGGTACTCCGGGGCTGACATACATAGCATGGGACGGTGGGGTTCGCAATGTTTTCAGTTTTATGTGCGCCCACTCCCGCCGTGAGTACCAACCCAGTCACCTTACCTACTTTTCCTCATTTTTCTTTACAGACCCGGGGTGTCGTATTACACCGGTGACAGTATGGCTGGTGGGCCATAGCTACGTGCACAGGGCAGCGCGTTACGCTGCGGCGACAGAGTGGGGACCCCGACTGGGACTGGGTGCATACGCAAGTCTCACATGGCATGGTAAGCCTGGGATGTTATGGCGGGAGCTGCTGCCTTTCCTTTTTTCAGGCCAGAATGCTGACCCGCCTGACATTCTGATCATACACCTGGGGGGCAATGATTTGGGCCAGGTCACCGGCTTGTCGCTGAAGCATGTGATTTGCGAGGACCTCGCCTACCTGCATTACGTCTGGCCCGCCACAACCCTTGTTTGGTCGGACATGGTCCCGCGCCATTCCTACAGAGGGGGCGTTGACCTCCTGGCCCTTGACCGTGCTAGACGCATGGTGAATAGGGCAGTGGCGCGTTTCCTTGTCGACAGGCCTTGGGGGAGGGTCAGTCGTCACCCCGCTATTAGCCTACAAAGTTATGACTTGTATGCAGGGGATGGGGTCCATCTGTCGCGAGGAGGTATGGACCTCCTGTTGGGTGATTGGCGAGCAGGCCTGTTGACCGAGCTGACGGTCTGGGGGGGGCGTTGAGCCTTCTTTGAAGCCCCTCCGTGTGGCGGGTAGCACTGGTAAGGTAAACATTATGACCCACAGGTATCCGGCAAGTTCGCAATTGACTGGACAACACTAGACAGGCATAAGTTGGTTAAACGTTGTCTGGTCAACGACGAACTAGGCGACGGGGTGATGGCTATAGCTAGACAGCATGCATCACCACGTGATTTTACGGATACGCGTCAGAGGGTGGGGTCATTAGTTAGATATTGACTACGGTCAACAATTTGTTTGTGGTCAACAAACAAATTCATACAAATGGTTACATTGTAGCAATTGCCGTTGGCAATTTTGGGTGGTACCTTACCAGTGTTACTTCGGCCTGCTTGCCTTAAGAATTATGATTGGTCAATTACCAATAGAAATTTATAATTCGGACTAGGGCATGAATCAATAAATGTGGCCCAATGCCGTTATCCACTTTTATCAGTGTCTGAGTCCTTTATTGGGGGGTGCGCCTGCAATTAAAGCGCGGCGCCAAAATGGCCGCTGCGCTCTTTGCGGGGGCCCCCCCATAGGACGAAGGCATCCGGGTAGTTAGGGGCGTGGCCAGCTCCCTTATAAAAGGGGTGGCCACGAGGCAGCCGAGCTGCCATTTTGCGAAGCGACGGAGCGGAGAAGTTTTTCCCCTCCACCCCCTCCCTAGTTAACAGTGTGATGTTTTGGTCGCTTCGGGGCCGGGTGGGAATTTTTGGCTGGGACCCATATTGGCTTCCGGGTCCTGGTTTTTTCGCCCATCCCACACTGTTGCTATGGTTTGACATAGGGGTTTTTGTCTGTTGCTGCTGTTGACTTTGGTCACATGGGCGGGTAGCACTGGTAAGGTAAACATTATGACCCACAGGTATCCGGCAAGTTCGCAATTGACTGGACAACACTAGACAGGCATAAGTTGGTTAAACGTTGTCCGGTCAACGACGAACTAGGCGACGGGGTGATGGCTATAGCTAGACAGCATGCATCACCACGTGATTTTACGGATACGCGTCAGAGGGTGGGGTCATTAGTTAGATATTGACTACGGTCAACAATTTGTTTGTGGTCAACAAACAAATTGATACAAATGGTTACATTGTAGCAATTGCCGTTGGCAATTTTGGGTGGTACCTTACCAGTGTTACTTCGGCCTGCTTGCCTTAAGAATTATGATTGGTCAATTACCAATAGAAATTTATAATTCGGACTAGGGCATGAATCAATAAATGTGGCCCAATGCCATTATCCACTTTTATCAGTGTCTGAGTCCTTTATTGGGGGGTGCGCCTGCAATAAGTTCAGTGCCAAATTGTGGCTTGGCATGTGTGGAACATTCTCCTTTCGCATCCTAGAAAACAAATGTTTCTTGGCTTTTCTGACAGATTGAGAGCTCTCACTATTTCAGTGGAATATAAATGATTTGAATTAAGATAGGCAAAGAGAGCCAAGGTAATCATGCCTATTTTTATGGTGATAACATCTGTTGGAAAGAATAAATAGCTACCAATAGCAATTACACTTCTATACCACCCAATAGCACTCAATGCACTCTCTGGGAAGTTAACAGGTAATTACTATTTGTCCACAACATGCTGAATACTCATTTTACTGATCTCAGAAGGATGGAAGGCTGAATCAACCTTGCATCCTGGTCAGGATTGAACTCACAATGTTCTGGCTTCAGTACAGCAGTTTAACCACTGCACCACCAGGGCTCTGTAGCTTTCAGAGTCTCCCCCCCACCACAAGAGGAAAACAACCTACCGTATATGCTCGAGTATAAACTGACTTGAATACAACCCGAGTTATCTAATTTTGACCTGAAAACCCGAAGAAAATAGATTGAGCTGAGTATAAGCCGAGGGTGGGAAATGCAGCAGCTGCTAGTGAGTTTCCATAAGCAAAATACATGAAAATATGATAAAATTAATTAAATTGTTGGCACATCTCAATCCAGCATGTTCTTTGGACCCTGGTGATAGTTGACCAAAGCCCCTTTTGGGGCTCATTTTTTTGGCTAAAAAACTCAGTTTATACTTGAGTATATATGGTACTTGTGTATAGTAATGGTTAAGGTCACCCTTGCTTGAAAGCCAGTTGTATCCGACTCTAGGGTTCAGTGCTCATCTCTGTTTATAAGCTGAAGAGCTAGTGCTGTCTGCGTCTGCAGACATCTCCGTGGACATGTGACAGGCATGCCTCACCACCGGAGTGCATGAAACACTGCTTACCTTCCCACTGGAGTGGTCCCTATATATCTTCTTACGATTTCTTGGTTTCAAACTGCTAGGTTGGCAGGAGCTGAGACAGAGACAGGAGCTCATTCCGTCATGCAGTAATCAGGTCTCAAACTGCTGACCTGCCACCTTTCAATAAACCTATATATACTGTATATAAGATCTTTTAGTTCTAGTATTGTGACTTCTAAATGTACTTGCTTCCTTAACCCCTTCCTCCTTTAATTTCCAAAGCATTTTGGAGACAAGAAACCTGACTGCAACTGCCTCAAACATGAACGAACGTCAAAGTTGCTCTTCAGGAAAAGTATCAAAATCATTTATACTCATTGAGCCCTGTTGCCAAATTAGAGAGAAGAGTGATCCATGCCCCAGAACTAGCAGTTGATGGAAAAACATTTAGAATTTGGTGGATTGAAAACATCACCCAAATATTTCATGACACATTTAGTAATACAGTAGTTACTAAAACTGTAAAACAAACCTAAGCTGTGACTAAACAAGAGAAATGTGAATTCACTCACTGTGAAGTCACACTGGAAAATTTGGGTTTCCCTAAGTTGGTTCACATTAACTGGTCTCATGGGGAGGAGGAAACTGGCTAAACATTCTTGTTTAAGCTTGTTAATGTAGCTCTCCTGTAGTCCTGGAATAAATGCAGTTACAGAAGAACTATCTTAATAAGCTGTAAACAGTGATGCACTCCAAAAAAATTTGCTACCACCTCTGTGGGCGGGGCCAAATCTGTGGGCATGGCCAAGACAATGGGGTATGGAGGTGGATGTGGCTAGCCAGGTGAGGATGGCCTGGGGGATTTCCGCTACCAGTTCTCCCGAACAGGACAGAACCTGCTTCAGTGCATCACTGGCTGTAAACAACGAATGAGCAACAGTCTCTTCCTCTTATTTTTTCCTGTTGTTCTCTCTTTGGTGTCTAGGTGCCCTAGTGCACTGGCACCAAACTGTTAAAAAAATAGAAAGGAACATTACTTATCCACATCCAGCCTCCTTGTTCTCATGCCAGCCATAGTGATCACACCATTCCAACCAATGCAAATGTATCCACTGCGGAAAAATGTAGAAGCCCCAGTAATCGAGGGGAAATGTATGGATTTTGGGGAGGGTGGGGTGGAACTCCACACTGATTTGCATTTGTTTTTACATTATGTGGTCAATGACAAAAATGCAGATCAATCCCACATTTCTAACTTTTTTTTTGTAAACATAGTCCCAGCCATTTTGTGGAGCCCTGAGGTCTTGTTCTAGAATTCTGTACCCACTGTAAACATTTGATCATCACCATCATTTTTAGTTTCATTGTCCAAAGAGGACTTTCAAGTCCTAAATGGATGTTCTCATCCCTCATACAATTAAAATCATGTAGCTGAGAAAGGGGGAAACCAAACTAGCCTCCTCTGTTAACTGTTCTCATTCTAACCTTCACGTTACAAGATGAAAGAGCCTGATATACTCATTTGGGCTTGTAGTGTGATTTAGAACACTGGATCTTCAGGTTCTGAAAATAAGCAGGGAGTCTGTATTAGGGAAGCAGGTTGCTCACTGCAAAATGCCCCCCCTGCCCAATTTTGTGCAGAACAATGAAGAAAGGACCAGAAAAATTATCAATGTGTTTCTCCCAATCTTTCTCACTGTATTCAGTTATATGACGAGTGGTGATGTTAGGGACTAGAAGGGGATTCTCAACCTGCGGCGGTGGGCTAAATGCGGCCTGCGACAGCATTTCATGTGGCCCCCACCACCTCCACCACACCAGGAAGTGCCGCGTGGTGGAGGAAAGGTAAAATGGACGTCCGGCCCCTGAATCTGTCTGAGGGAGTGTGACCTGGCCCCTGGCTTAAAAAGGTTGAGAACTGGACTAGAACAACAGAATAGAGCCCAAGATGGAAATCTTTCTTGGGAAAGTGACAACATTCTTCTCTCAGATGCTCTTGGCTGCTGTGATAAACCTGTTTAATAAATGTGTTAGATAATATACTAGATGTTACTGTCTATTTCCAACCTGTAAAAAAATGACAAATTATCACAGTAAGGAAAGTCGGGAGGGGGGGGGGAGAGGATTGACACAGGTTATTAGATTACAGTTGTTTTAATTCTGAGACAGGGAGAAAGGCAGCATATAAATAAACAAATGTGTACAGTATGCCAAACGTAAGGCCCCACTTGTGCAAGCATATATACCAGTTAGTGTATATTTTCCCTCTATTTCTGTGATGTCCATGTCCAAATCTGCAGAAATACTGTTATCGGGTCAAAAGAAGCATTCATCTGAGCTGCTTTAGTGTATGGGACCAAAGACACCAGGACAGCCGAAGAGCTGGCTTAACACAACTTTATTACATGCTGGTCAGAGGGAACATGAGGTAATGGCGGACGAACAGCTCAATATATACAGTGGCTATACATTTGAATGTGGCTCCTTGATAGCCTATTGGCTACAGGCTGCGTGACGTCATTGCAGGTCACGCCCTTCTTGTCCAGGTGAAGGTAGTGGCGGGAATCTTCCCGCGCTGTTGCTCTAGGTGAGTCTTGGACCAATGAGCTTGGACGCTCGCTATTGCCATCTAGTGGTCACTAGCTCGCGTCCTATTAAGGTTACAGTGATTCAGCTGGAGGTTACAATGTTACACATAGAAGAGGTTACATTGGATACACATGGATAGGTACATTGTTTAAAGGCACAGGCTTTAGGACACAACACCCCTCCCCCCTAGGATGAGACGAAGTCTCTTAGCCAAGATGGTTTATTGCACTCGCGTTTGGGCCGCGATGTGGGTTGGCCCACCCGGGGGCCGCTCCCGCTTCCTTGTTCCCTGGACCCTTGTCCTGTAATGGGAGAGGGAGACTTGTTAGCGGCTTGCTGCGGTTTTGCATTTTTAGGGGAAAGGGTAGATTCCGTTGTGGTTGAACCGGGGGCACCAGGGGCTAACGTAACACCCCTCTTCTCGCTTGGATGGGTGGGGGACCACTCCGAAAAACCCCCCCGGTTCTGAAAATCAAAATCAAACTCTGTTGGGGGATCCCGCGGGATATCTACGAGGACAAATTCCTTCTCCTCCCCCCTTGGTGGGGACTCTGGACCCCCCTCTCCTCCCCCTTGGGCTAAACGGGTGGGGGAGAACCCTAACGCTGAATTTGTATCCGTTTTCTCGGCGCCCTGATTTCCTGGGACCCGGCTCCGGAGCTGGTCCGCGTGCCGCCGCCAAAGTAGACCTGTGTTGGTCTCCATGCGGTACGAAACGGGACCGGTTTGTTCCACGACCACCCCCGGCACCCAGGCTGGCCCCGCGCTGGCATAGTTCCTGCAATGTACCGGGGCACCCACGCCGAAACTCTTGGTGGCTTCTAACCCTATGTTCCTCCCCTTGTCCTCAACTCTCGTGGGATCTAGTCTAGTGAGTATGGTGGTCAGCTTCCTGCGCATTAGAAGCTCCGCAGGGGAGTAGCCTGACGCTAGCGGGGTCACCCTGTACCCTAGCAGAAACTGACACACTTGCAGGTTGAGGTCCCCAGGGCCCATGCGCCGCAGCGCGTCCTTCGTGGTGCGTACGAGGCGCTCCACTTGGCCATTGGTGGCCGGGTGGAAAGGGGCGGAGGTGATATGCCGGATGGCGTTAATCTCTGTGAATGCCCTGAACTCAGCGGACGTGAAACAACTAGCGTTATCGCTAATTAGGGTGTCGGGTATGCCGAACGTGGAAAAAATTCTCCGCAAATGCTTAATTGTCGCAGCCGAGGAGGTGCTTGTGACTGGGATGACCTCCAACCACTTGGAGAAGGCGTCCACAACAAGGAGAAACAGGGTTCCTCGGAACGGGCCCGCGAAGTCTATGTGTATCCGGGACCACGGCCCCTTAGCCGCGTCCCACTCCCTGTGGGGAAGTCGGGCCTCCTCTGGTCTGGAGCATTGGCAACTCTCACAAGTGCCGACCATGTGCTCGATGTCGGCGTCTAACTGGGGCCACCAAAAGTAGCTTCGGGCCAGCGCTTTGGAGCGCACGATTCCGGGGTGGCTGACGTGCAGCAGTTTAAGCACCCGCGGTCGAAGGGATGTAGGGACCACCACCCGCTGCCCCCACAAGAGGCACCCCCTCTCTAGGGACAGTTCCAGCTTCTTCCTAAAAAATGGGGCGAATTCCTCTGCTGGGGAGGACGCCGGCCACCCTTTCTGTACCCAGGTGCAAACCGCCGCCAACGTCTTGTCCTTTCTTGTCGCTGTAGCGATGTCGGCAGGCACTACGGGGGGCGAATCCAGCACCTCTATCATGAGAACCTGATGGTCCCGCTCCCCCTTGCTCACCTGGCTGGGCGTCAGGGGGAGGGGGGACCTCGATAGAGCGTCCGCATGGCTGATCTCTTTCCCGGGCCGGTACACCAACGCGTGCTGGTAGGCGTTGAGAAAAATGGCCCACCTAAGCATTCTCGGGGACAGGATCTGTGGCGTGGGCTTATCTGCGGTAAAAATGCCTAGTAGGGGCTTGTGGTCAGTCCCGATGGTGAAGGGGCGGCCATACAGAAAATCGTGAAATTTTTTGGTCCCCGCAACTATCGCCAGCGCCTCCCTGTCTGTTTGGGCGTAGTTTCTCTCCGCTTGGGACAGGGACCTGGAGTAGAACGCTATTGGGGCCTCCCTCCCATTATCCAACACGTGGCATAACACTGCCCCCACCCCCACCGGGGATGCATCACAGATCAGTACCACCGGCCGTTTGGGGTCGAAATGGGTCAGAATGGCGTCAGACGCCAGGAGTTGTTTCAGTGAATGCCCTCTCCTGGTCATCGCCCCACATCCATGCCGCATCTTTCTTGAGCAACTTGTGAAGCGGCTCAGCCACCGCAGCCTTCCGTGGAAGGAAGGAGTGGTAGAAATTTAAGAGCCCTAGGAACGACTGCAACTCGGGCTTGGATGTGGGGCGAGGGGCTTTCTTGATGGCGGCAACCTTGGATTTGGACGGTTTGATCCCCTCGGGCGTTACTCGGAACCCTAAGAACTCAACCTCCTTTGCGAAGAAGACGCATTTGTCTTTTCGCAACCTCAACCCCGCCCGTTCGAACGCCCCCAGGACCTTGTTTAGCCTTTTTGCCAACTCAACCTCACTCCCCCCCGTTATCAATACGTCATCAAAATATGGTAAAACGCCGTCCAGCCCTTTGAGGAGGCGTTCCACGAGCAACTGGAAAATTCCAGGTGCCGAGTTCACGCCGAATTGGAGGCGCGTCACCTGGAACGCCCCCTTATGCGTGATTATGGTCTGTGCAGCAGCTGCGGCAGGGGTTACCATGAGTTGCTGATAGGCCTGTGCCAGGTCGAGCTTAGCGAAACACTTCCCCCCATGTAACCTGGCTAGCAAATGGCTGACCACCGGCACCGGGTACGCATTAGGGCGGATTGCCTTATTAATGGTGTACTTATAATCGGCACAAATGCGAACCTCCTCATTGGCCTTCAATGCTGTGACAATTGGAGTTTCCCACTCCGCGGAATCAACAGGAACAAGAATCCCCTGGCCCACTAATTTGTCCAGTTCCGCCTCTATTTTGTCCTTGAGTGCAAAAGGCACCCTGCGCGGTTTAAGTCTGATTGGGCGGACCTCCGGGTCCAGGTCGAACGTTACTGGGGGTCCATTGAATTTCCCAAGTCCCTTCTTGAAGACTTCGGGGTGCGCGTCGCACACTTCCTGTATCGGGTCAGACCCAACGGCGTGCACCCCCCCAATGAACAGACCCAGGGGCTGAAACCATTGAGTCCCGAGGAGGCTGCAATTACCTCCCTTAAGAACGACTAGGGGGAGTTCCGCGGCGTGCCGCTTGTACTGAACCTGGAAATTCCCAACCCCCAACACCGGGATACTGTTCCCTTGCACGTCCCGAAGCGTGGACCTCAACGCTTTGAGCTTGGGCCGTACGCGGGGGGCAATTCTCAAAAACTCCCTCTGGGAAATAATGGAGTAAGAGGAGCCAGAGTCAATCTCCATCCTAACAGGGGCCCCTTGCACCAGTACCTCAACAAAGTAACGGGGGTGTCCCAAGGACACGCTGAAAACCGGGGCGTCGTCGTCGCTGTCGTCGGAGATGCGGCCCACGCCGTCCAGCTTCCTCGTGGGCCGGGCGCCATCCTTTAGTCTCGTCGAGCGGTCTGGCCTTGTTGGGCGGTCGGGCGAGCTCCTCCGGTCCCTCGCTGGGCGGTCGGGTGAGCTCCTCCGGTCCTTGCGTCGTTGTCTGCAGACTTTGGCTATGTGCCCGCGTTGCCCACAGTTGTGGCACTCGGCCTTTCTGAACGGGCATCTTGCACGGTCGTGAGCCGCCCCGCAGCCGTCACAACGCCGGCCCTCCTTTCGGACCCTCCGGACGTCCTCGTCGTCGCTGCTCTCGGCGGACGATTTCGAAGTTCGCCGGGCTGCGTGCACCGAACTCTCTGCTTTGTCGGCCCTCGGCCGCCAGTCCTGGAGCTCTTGCACCCCTGCCTTCGTGGCTTGGGGTGTGCCGCTTTCAGGACCTCCTGCAACGTGGGGGGCGGCTCCTGATTCATTAGCGTGCGCTGAATCTCGGCGTCCTTCAGGCCGCATAGCACGCAGTCCCTGAGGGTGACTTCCAAATTCTCCCATTTGCACGGGCCGGCAGCCAGGCGCAGGGCCGCTACGAAAGTGGCGACCGACTCATCAGGCGCTTGGACTCGCCTCCAAAACGCGCTCCGAGCGGGAAACATCGCTACCGAGGGCCGGAAATGGTCTCTCAGCACCGTCAGGAGCTCTTTTGCCTTGAATTCAGCCGCCTTTTTGGGTGCGATGAGGTCAATCAGTACTCTCTTTCCGTCGTGCCCGAGCATTCTGGTGAGGATGGCTCTCTTCTTTGCCTCGTCCGTCACCTCGAACTCCACCAGCGCACCTTGGAAGTCCATTTCGAAGAGTTCCCAATCTTGCGGTTTCTTGATGTCGAAACCGGCGTATGTCTTGGTCCCGTGGGCAGCCATTATCCCACCTTCGTCGCCAATTTAGTGTATGGGACCAAAGACACCAGGACAGCCGAAGAGCTGGCTTAACACAACTTTATTACATGCTGGTCAGAGGGAACATGAGGTAATGGCGGACGAACAGCTCAATATATACAGTGGCTATACATTTGAATGTGGCTCCTTGATAGCTTATTGGCTACAGGCTGCGTGACGTCATTGCAGGTCACGCCCTTCTTGTCCAGGTGAAGGTAGTGGCGGGAATCTTCCCGCGCTGTTGCTCTAGGTGAGTCTTGGACCAATGAGCTTGGATGCTCGCTATTGCCATCTAGTGGTCACTAGCTCGCGTCCTATTAAGGTTACAGTGATTCAGCTGGAGGTTACAATGTTACACATAGAAGAGGTTACATTGGATACACATGGATAGGTACATTGTTTAAAGGCACAGGCTTTAGGACACAACAGCTGCCTATTTCCAGAAGCTTCTTTTCCAGAATACTGCAGAGTAAGAGTCTGGCAGCCAGACTCTCAAAAAGAAAGGTCACACACTTTAAGGGTCCTACTCACTAACTGGTTGTCTTTTTTGCATTAAAATAAATGCATTTGAGATGGCTGAACAGAGGCTCTAATACAGCAAAATAACACACACACCCTTGTCCATATCTGGTCATGTCTTGTTCCTGAAAAACATCTTAGAGGCAGGGTAAACCTTCACTGTGTAGCTTCACCACGGAAACACTCAATTAGAATATGGTAAATACTTAATGGAGTTTCTCCAGCAAAAATCCTTTCAACCCAGAGTAATCTCGGACATGAAATTATTATTAACAGTAAAATTGCCCCCTCCCTGCCTCAAATTAATGCTGTGTCTCCCTTAGCAGGGCACCCCTTCCCCTACTTAAATTCTATAGATACTGGACACAACCAGTTCATTTTGAGAGCTTTGCTGACAACATCAATTCGCTGCATCCACTGATCATGTGGATCAGTATAACCCAGTGGATTGAAAATCCCTGTACTCACCCTTTAAGGTACTCTTTGTTGTTTGAGTCTGGATTTTCAACAGTGACACACAGCGTATCCACAGCTTGCACAAATTCTTTATTGAAACAGTTACAGTAGAACCCCGCATAACGAAAAATCTCAGTTCCACGGAGCTCGCTATGGTTTTTTTCCGTTATGCGAAGTGCTATTGGCGATACCCCACATAACGGAAAAAATGTTCATTAACTGGGGTTCCCATTGAGCGGGTATACCCAACATAACGAACGTTTTTTTCGTTATGCGGGGGTACTGCCCTTGCATAACGAACGCTTCGTGATGCGTTTTTTGTTATACGAAGCGTTTGTTATGCGAGGTATTGCTGTATTACATTTCACAACTGAGGTTGGCAACAAGTTCTTTCTTGGCTCACCCAGTCTCCTCCAACTGCTATCTGTACTCCTGCGGACTTCTATCTGAGAAGTGTGAAAAGAATCCGTGGGGAGATGTGATATGCAGAAAAGAATTTTCTCCCTTCTCCTGTATGTGCCCTCCTTTCTTATAGCTTGATGTCTTGATCTGGACAATGAGTCCAACAGAGAGGAGGCAGATGGAAATGAGAAGTGCCAATTCTCTCTCTTTTCCACCTTAGTGTGCTATAGCCCTGCAGAAGAACGGCTCTTCCATAATCAGCTAGAATGGTTGAATAAGAGTGTTCAGATAGCCTATCACTTTAGCCTTATTTCAGCAGTACTGAATTCCAGTTTTCTCAACATACTTAGAAGGCAGCACCGAACCCTACACTTCCTGGTATGTTTCTTCACATAGCAACAGAAGAGTCTGAAGAACAGTTCTTCCTCACATGTAGGCTCTACACACAAGCAAAAATCCAGATTTTTCACATGAAAATAAATGACTGAATAAATGAGGTCATTCTGGGGCAGACAGCTAGTGAGAAAGTAGTCTCATATCTTATCAAACTTATCACTTTCAATTCTGTACTTACATAGTGAGTATATTCTCCACTAGCCTTTCTTATAACTCCTGCCCCTGAAATTATTTTTCTAAATCAAAAGGCCTCAAAATCTGCACACTCATTTCTTCTCTCTTTCCACATTTATCTTTTTGAAGTGAAAAGTGGTATGGAAGGGAATGGAGAGAAAAAGAGGATTCAGGGACTAGGTGTTGCTAGATTTGCCAGTAGGCTACTTCAGAGGATGGGGACTCAGATGTTCAGTTGGATTGTTCTTAATTCTTTCTAAAATTCAGTCCCTTTAGCACACTTTTATGGCTCTGAACACATCTTCACATGTTCATCACTTTAAATCAAAACACGAACACAGAATTTTAGTGCAATAGAATGTTCTTGTTTGTTACTTTTGTTTTTAAATGATGACAATGTTAGCTTCAGTGCAAATAGTTTCTGTGCAATTAGGAAACTACATAAATTCTACATTTTGTGATCCTATCTTTGTAGCTCATAAATAATATTTTGCCTGAAGAACAACATCATAATTATTGACATTTTTGTTTAGGGTTGAATAGTTAGTACATTTATTACATTTGCCTGACATGTAATCTACGTGCTGCCATAGTTTAGAAAACCCTGATGATACATAGGATTGGAATAATGGATAATTAGAATGACAATCCCATGAATTTTTCCTGCTATACTATATCCACCATGAACAGTTCCGACATACAGGCAGATGCTGACATCTTAAACAGCCATTTTTCCCCACATCTCTTTCTGTAGTGAAGTAATTTGTCTTCAGATCTCTGTCTGCCTGTAATACAGAGCCACATCCAGTGATGCACTGCAGAACATTTTTACTACCCCCACTCTGTGGGCCACGCCCACTTGGCCGGCCACACCATGGCCTGGGATAGGGAGGTGGGTGTGGCCGGCCAAGTGGGCGTGGACTGGGGGAATTTCTACTATTGGTTCCCGGGATCTGGTGGGAACCTGGAGCAGTACACCATTGGCCACATCCATTTACTTCATGAACATCTAATGGCTGAATTCCACAAATACATATCTAGGCAAATAATTCTGCATTCCAGCTCCCCAGCTGTAGTTTTTAAGTGCTGTCCCCACACTAATAGTAAAAAACAAAACAAAAAACACCTCACATCGTTACCTGAATTTCTAGCTCATTAAAAAAGGCATAGGTAATGGAATAACAAGAGACAAGGATGGATAGCACCCCCCCCCCCAAACCCTCTGAAGGAACACAGCTGGGAAAAGGAACATTGGGAAATTCTGGAGCTTGCAGTCCAAAGCTTAACTTCTCTGAATGTTGGTCAGAGAGGATGTTTGCTGCTTCCATTTTTCATGAAGGAACTTGTGAAGCTTTGTTGTTCTTATGTGCCGTAAAGTTGTCCCAAAGTCATGGCAACCCTATGAATTACAGATTTCCAAAATATCCAGTCTTCAACAGCCTTGCTCAGCTCTTGCAAACTCAAGACTGTGATTCCTTTAGAGCCATGGTTCCCATCATTCCAGAGGGGCAATTTGATTTTAAGGGGGGCAATTTGGGGACGAGTTAGACCAAGTTAATGGCCTTTTAGGCTTTCTCCATGTGAATAGTTCACTTTTTGAATAATAAGAATTATGTCACCGTGTGTGTGTGTGTGTGTGTGTGTGTGTGTCAGGAGTTTAGAGATGATTAGGTGGGGCATGGCCCCAAAAAAAAGGGTGGGAACCCCTGCTTTAGAGCAGGGGTGCCCAAACCTTTAAGGCAGTGGGCTAGTCATGTGTTTGAGCATGCAGGTCATGTGGTTCCTCCCACCAGAAGCGGAAGTAAAACACACATGCATGTGGGTTTAACACGCCTGCACATAACACTGCCGTAAATGACCCGCGGCTATCGTAAACGTGTTTACGACAGCCGCGGGTCATTTATGGCAACATTATGTGCATGCACATGCATGTTTTACTTCCATTTCTGGGAGCAGCACGGACTGGATGATTTGGCACCATGGGACAGATCTGGCCCATGAGCCGTAGTTTGGGCAACGCTGCTTTAGAGATATACATTTGGTCTTCCTCTTTTCCTGCTTCCTTCAAGCTTTGCCTGCATTATTGTTGGTTTTTGAGAAGCTTTACTTGCAGTCAGTTTGTTTTCCCATACAAGGAGCTCCCAACCTCCTTTGCATGTTCCTGTCATAGCAGCCAGAGCTGGGTAGCTACGTTTCAGAATGCAGCAATTGCTCATCTGCAGCTATCTGGCTCAAGCCAACCACACAACTTTTTCAACAAACGAGGACTGTACACTCTCCCTTGAAAAGAGCATTTGCCAAGTTTCCTTCTTTCATGGAGAGACAGAAAATAAAAAGAGGAGATGGGCATTCCCCCATATCAGTGCACTCAATACAAAGAGTCTGTCTTCAGATGAAATAAAAGTATTTGGATTTCTTTAGCCCTCTAGTACAGTTCAAGCATTTCACAAAGACCTTGCTCTGGCTATGGAAACATTCCCTCTTTGACAGCATTTTGTAATCGGGGGACCACAGTCGCAAGCATTTGCAAGGAACGATGAAACATGAGAAAATAGCTTCATTTCTCAATTTATGTAATAGGGCAATCTCCCAATCAACCGAACAATGGTTCCTCTGACTTCAGCAGTCCTGCTCTGAAGTAAGAAATCCTGCAAACCAAATATTAGAATTCCAATTTCTAAGCATTACACACCAATTCTGCAAGCAGGACTGATTTCTAAGTAATTCTTTGAGGTAAACATTTCATGAGCTTAAAAAAAAGTGTTCTGAACAAAGCTAGCAATTAATCATTAGTGTAATAGCAGTTATTTTGTCAAACCTGCTAGCCAGATGCAAGCTTTATAAATATGGAATAAAGTGCCAAGAAATCCACATACATGCGTCTGCTGTGATAGTCTTCAGGTAAGGCTTATTGGCAAATAAAACCCTTTTCCCTCCCAAAGAATGCTTCAGCTAAATCTTGCTATGCATAGATTTGAACAGAAATGGTTATAAATGGCTTTCATAATTAGCGCATGTGTTCTTGTCACTTCCCAGATCTGTATCAGTAGGGCTGAGTCCAGCAGAAGGCTCCGAAACTGGATCAGAAGGCTGTATTGGTGCTTGGACAAACTCTTCCTCCCCCTCTTCTTTAATTTCTAATTGGACACTGTCTTGTGACTGGTTATCAACACAGTCCTTTTTAGATAACTGGTGGACAGATACTTTAATTGCAATCTTGAGTGGTGCTTCATGCAGAGATGATGCATCTGAATCAGCAGTGACAGAGTTATGGCGCTTTAAGGGACTACGAATAACATACATCTCCTCGGGGTCAATAGTTTCCTGTCCTTCTGCTGACTGCCTTACAAAATTATGGCCCAGCTCCTCTAGCCCCACCACCTCCATGATTTCTCCCATGATTGTTCTGCAATTCATGATGAGCGGTGGAAGCGGGATACTCCTAGCTAGTTCTTCAATATAGCGGGCAAACTCCATGGTCTTGAACTGCGTTACTTTAGCAAGCTCTAGTGTTTTGGCTGAAGTGATGATGGGGATGCGTTTTGCAATCTCAAAAGCCTTCTGCAATTTTTCTGCACCTTCTGTCCGAAAGAATTCATTGATTGCCTTCTCGGTCTTTTTCAGATGGCTGCTCATCATGCACAGCCTAGTAACATTTAAGATCAAAACAATGGTAAAGGCTACAAGGGATACAATCATATAGTAGACCCCCATATCACCAGAGGTGAAAACAACCCTGAGAGTCACCGTGTTGTTCACTTGGCCAAATATGTTAGAAGCAACACAGGTATATCTTCCTCGATCTCCAAATGACACACTAGTAATATTTAGTTGCCCATGGTCAAGAATCCATTTTCCTGTAAGAAAGAAGGGAGAAACGATCAGTACCATGTATTTGTTGGTTTAGATTAAATAATGATAGAAAATTAATACAATTTTCATTTAAACATTGTCTGCAAGTAACTAAGAGTTGCTAGTGTGTGCTTTTTAAACAAGCTCCAGAATAATTTTGTATTGTGGACAAATACACTATATACCCCTCATTTTCACTTTAAAACAAGCAATGCATGAAGAATATGTTATATTTTAAAGGTTCTATTCTCCCTTAAAATAATGTTTACACAATCCTGCTGTCTTTTTTTTTAAAGGGGGAAGTAGAGCAGCTTCAAAAAATGTATTGCTTAATTTTGGAAGCATATGGCAGTGCCAGAATGGTGGTGATGAGGGCCTTGGGGAGCGGGGGTGGGAATGAGACTGACTCCCAGATCCATAGCTGTTCATCCATGCAGTATAATCATAGAAACAAACCATGTCCAGGAGAAAACAGACTTGGCCATTAACTACACCCAGCCAATATCCCAAACTGCTGCCAACAGGACTAGCAGGTGTAGCTGGTTGTCAAACTGGTTGTGTTTCCAAAGGAACATTTCCCACAAATCAGTCTTGCTGATTTAAGGGAACATCCTGGTAGTAATTTTAAACTCATCTCACCTGAAGGAAGCTTGTGTGTTTTGCAAGAGTGAATAGAATTCAAGTAATTTGTAAACAAGATGAAAAGTGACCCAATGTTCTAAATTACAGAGGGATGGGGAAAGGGTGTGGCAGTAGTGTAGCACAAATTGTGCAGGCTTAGGCCCAAGAAAATCAATAGGCTGATGAGCACCTTTTTAAAAAGTTTTTTTTAAAAAAAATGGCTTGGATTGGGGCCAACAATACTAAATTGGAGGAAGAAAGATGCTTAAGTAGTAATTCTAAATTCCCAGGACCTATGAAGCTGCTCTTATTTGAAACCAGACTGTATGCCCACTTGAGAAGTAGAAAGAGCTACTTTTTTGGAACAGTACAGTGGTACCTCAGATAAAATCTGATTTGGATAAAGTCGCAGTTTTCTTGCACACGTGATGCATTGTATAAAGTCCAAAACTGCTTAAAAATGGATATTATCCGAGGTATTTGTTATAGGAACCTCGGATAACGTACATTTTGTGGACGCTATCCGATGCATCGCCCATTTGATTCGGATAAAGTCCAAACTCGGATAAAGTCCAAACTTGGGAAATGGAGTTTGAATGTTATCTGAGGTTCTACTGTACTCAGCACTTCTTCCAAATCACATAAGTGGCAGAAATCCCACCAACACCACCCCCACCCCGCCAACAATTGGCTAAAAAAACTAGATTGGAAAAGAAAACCTGTTTTAGTAGTACATAATTTAAAAAACCCCGTCAGTCTCAGTTTCTGTGTTTCTCTAAGTCTAAGCTTCACTTTCATTATCTTTTCACTCAATTTCTTGTGTTGAGTTGTTAGACTTTCCCCTCTTACACTCAAATTTTAGACAATTTGTGCATTTTATGTACCGTATTTATTCGTGTATAACGCGCAAAATTTTATACCAAAAAAAGAAATCAAAGTTGGGGTGCGCGTTATACACGAGGACTGGGTGCGCGTTATAAACGAGCCTCTTTTACTTCCTTTTTAGAATTGGGTCGGCTGTCTATTGCTGCGGCGGGTGAAGGAGAGGCGGGGGGGTGGCTTTGAAGAAATTGACGGGATCTGATTGGGTGGCGCGGGATACGAGGCGTGGCCCGGAGGTAGCTTGCAGTTCGAGCGAGGCTCCTGGAGGTCGGAAGTGCTCGTTTCGGATTGCATTTTCTGCAACAGGTGGGTCTGATTATCCCCCCCTCCCTCAATATTTTAAGGCGTGCTCTTTTTCACCGATATAACTGGTTCCCCTTTAGATGGCATCTCAGGGTATCAAGCGTAAACGTTGTGCATATGACGCTTCGTTCAAGCTCAAAGTTGTTGATCATGCTGAAATGCATGGAAACCGAGCAGCTAGCCGAGAAAATTTTATACCGAGGTTTCATGGAAAATTAGGGGTGCGCGTTATACACGAGTGCGCGTTATACTCGAATAAATACGGTATTTACATATTTTATTCATTCTCCCCCAACTGAAACATATATCTGCATTTTAAAAATCTTACATACAGGTGAAACTCAGAAAATTAGAATATCGTGCAAATGTTCATTCATTTCACTTAAAAGGTGAAACAAATATATGAGATAGACTCACTACATGCAAAGCAAGAGATGTCATGCCTTAATTCGTTATAATTGTGATGATCATGGCGTACAGCGTACATGAGATTATGTGATGATTATGGGGTACATGAGATTGAAAGATGAGTGCAGAAGAATAGATACCTTTGAAATGTGGTGTTGGAGGAGAGTCCTGAGAGTACCCTGGACAGCAAAGAGAACAAATAGGTCAATATTAGAAGAAATCAACCCTGACTGTTCATTGGAGGGACAAATAGTGAAGATGAAGCTAAAGTACTTTGGACATCAAATGAGAAGGGAGGACTCACTTGAGAAGGCCTTGATGCTGGGAAAGGTGGAGGGCAAGAGAAGAAGGGGGCGTCCAAAGATGAGATGGATAGATGGTATTGTAGATGCAATGGGCACAGAGCTGGGCGGGCTGAGAAGGATGGTGGAAGATAGAGATGCCTGGAGGAAAATGGTCCATGGGGTCGCAAAGGGTCGGAATCGACTGTGCAACTGAACAACAACAAGACTTGAACTATCTCGCTTTGCATGTAATGAGTCTATCTCATATATTTGTTTCACCTTTTAAGTTGCATTACTGAACTGAATGAACATTTGCACAATATCCTAATTTTCCAAGTTTCACCTGTATTTTAACTGTTTAATAATATGTACATTTGATTTTGTTGAAATGATGTGTAAGCCTCCCAAATATGCAAACTGTTCAGGCAATGCGTGTTTCTTCTGCCAAGGAGCTTTGAAAACATGAGGCTAATTACATCCCAAACACGGTTCTTTTGCATCCAAGTTTGGAAAAGACCGATTATAGTGGCAAAGGCACATCTATGCCTTCACTCATATTGCCAGGCAATCCTCAGACTCAGGTATATAAAAGTAAGAGGCTTGGTGTTGTCATTCCAAATTACAGGCCTTTGAAAACCAGAGATCTGAATAATCCACCAACACCATTCAACGGTTCAGCTTGTTCCTTCCTTAGTATGGCAGAAACATGTTTACACATTTTCTGTCTGAAGACACAGTTCATTGCACAGACAGCATTTGATCAGAAAATAACATGCTGCTAAACCAGCCAGTTGCTTTTAAGAAGCTCACATCGTGATGAAAGCAATAGTACTTCCAGTGCAAAAGAGGTGTGTAACAGTTATGGCAGGCAAAAAATACAGCCATCCTCCAAAAGTATATATAGCTTCTTTTCAAAGCCAATTAAGTTAGCAGTCATCACCACATCTTTTGGGAATAAGTTCCATAGTTACTCTGGAACAAAGGCTTCCTTCTGCATGTCAGACTCCTGAATCTCCTGCCAATCAGTTCCCAACCTATGGCCCACAGACCAGATGAGATGGCTGCCTCCACCGCACTCGGAGGTGGGTGCGTTTACATCATCTGTAAAAGGTGTCTGTGCATGCGCAAACGTGCCTGTGACTGTCGTAAACATGGAAGTGGGTGCATCACCCCAAGGTGTTATACCCATCCTACAAGGGCAGACCGGAGGGGCTCGGTTATGGTCCCTTCAGCAAAAGAAGCTCACCTTGCAGGGACCAGGAGGAGGGCCTTCTCCGTGTCAGCCCCGGCCCTTTGGAAACCTCTTGCCAAACTACGCCTCCAGACAGAGCTGCTCCCCTTTAGAAAACAACTGAAAACATGGCTATGCCAGTGGGCATGGGGCATGGATGCATCAACATCCCAGTCCCTCTGGCTCATTTAGCCCATCTTGGGTTTTTGTCCTGATTCTTTTTAACAGTACTGGGAGGGGAGGGTTTTTACTTGGTTTTAAATGGTTTTTTTAAGGGGTTGCTAAGTTGTTTTTACTGCTGTTTTAACTTATGTTGTTTAGCCGCTTCGGGTTACTCTTGAGTGAGGGAAGCAGGATATAAATATTTTAAATAAATTAAAAAAATAAATTTATGTCAGCTACAAATGTGCCTGCTTCTGCTTCCAGGGGACATGGTCCAGCCTGCTCAGCTCTCCAGGGGGCATGGTCAGGCCCGTGGTGAAAAAAGGTTGGCCACCCCTGAGTTAGAACTTCCACTTTATAATTATAGATTCTGACCCTCCTCTGTTGCCTTTAAAAAAAATAACTAAGAAAACATATTGTATCCTTCTCTCGCAGGTAAACTACTCTAATCCCCAACCATCCTTCATTTTATGAGTTCTTCATCCTATTATCCATTTTTTCTAGCCCTATAGCAGTGGTGACAAACCTACGGCATGTGTGCCAGAAGGGGCACTCAGAGCCCTCTCTGTGGACATGCATGCTGTTGCCCCTGCACAAAGTTTGCCTCACCCCTCTGCCCAGCTGTCCAATGGGAGCGCTCCCTTCCTCCCCACAGCACAGAGTAGGTTTTGGGTTGCAGTTTGGGCACTCAGGCTCTAAAACAGGGGTCCTCAACCTTTTTAAGACAGGGGCTGGTTCACATCCCCTCAGACTGTTGAGGGGTCGGACTTGTGGACCTGCCACCACAGGTGGAAGTGAGGAGTGGTGGGAGCTTGGGGGGCTCCTTACATCATCTGCCCTGGTACAGAGTGCTGTTAGGGACACGCCAGGCCAAGTGGAAGGGACAAGGATTGAGGAGGAGGAGGAGGAGGCAGCAGTGGCTTGAGCGAGGGCTGGATGATTTGGTGCTGTGGGCCGTAGGTTGAGGATCCCTGCTCTAAAAGGTTCGCCATCACTGCCCTACAGCATCCGTTGAAAGGGGCCATTCAACAATTTTGTGATCCTTGAGGGGGAAGGGGGTCTGCCATCTGAATTCAGACAAATTACGGGGCGGGGGGGGGGATCATGTCAAAGATTACATAATCCATTTGGAGCTATTGTACATTAGGCACCAATAGTGAAAAGCTCTAAAAATTAGAGTTCCGATACAAAAGATCTGGATTATGTAATTTCAAAGGGGGGGAAGGGGGTTGAAGCTAAAATTACAGTTGTCTTACATAGGGGGAGGGGGTCAATTTCACCCCAAAAATGGATCAGATAATTGCTGAATGGCCCCAAAGGACCAAACTACAAACAGCATTAAGCCATTGGGTCCATGTTATGAGCGGCATGTATTATTTACAGACAGTGATGTTAATTTCATGTGGTGATCCAGTGGGATTGGCTATTCAGGATCAGAGCATGGAAAATTACTTTTCAAAATTAATTCACCTTCATCCTATTATCCACATTTTCTCTAGCCCAACAACAGTGGTGGTGAACCTATGGCATGCTAATTCCAGGTGGTGATCCAGTGGGATTGGCTATTCAGGATCATACTTATTATAATGGTTAAAATCATTTATTGACATGTATATTAAAAAAAGTTACTTGATATGTATGGAAAAGGACAGAAGCATTAGATGGGTCATATTTACTTTCACTGTTCCCCTTCCTTCAAATTACAGGACAGTGGCAGGACATCTTATCCTCCACACTAGCAATTTTAGTTGGTCTGTGGAAACCTAGAGTTCAACTGGCTTTGCCTGTGCTCTTTAAATGTTTAAATACTTTTTTAACTTAAAAGAAAACTCTTAGAATTGGTAAGAGAATGACTCATAATCTCAAAGGTGTCTATTAAATGTTTAAAAACACCCTTTAAAAGTAACTTTTAAAAAGTAATTAGAAACTGTTATTCATGACATCAGTACAATAACTTTGGCATTACCTATTGTGTTACTTTTGAAATAATGATAATTATTTTTAAGTAACTCATTACAGGTAATTCTACTACCTGGAACTGGTTATTTCCAAATTCTAATAAGAATCATAATCATGGTGTGTAGACAGTGTGTTGAATACTTTCCTACCCCTTGCAGTTCAGGCACAATATCTATGCCTCTGAATCTAAAATTTGCATTAAGAAAGCAACCTTCTTCATATACAAGACAGGGAAAAAAGAGACATAGTAGTAGAAAAGGTTCAACACTATGCTTTGGCTTTCACAGTTAAGATGGCCCTGTCTTGTGTCTGGATGAAAGCACTGAAAGAAACTATATATCCACATAATTGGACAGACCAGCAGTCTCACAAAGGCAAAGGGCTAGATCAGGGGTTCTGAGCCTACGGCCCGGAGCCCAGATGCAGCCCTCGATACCATTCCATGTGGCCCCACCACCACTTCCACCACACCCAGAAGTGCCATGTGTGGCAGGCAGGAGGGAATGTGACCTGGCCCTCGGCTTGAAAAGGTTGAGAACCCCTGGGCTAGATTCTTACATGTGTAAAAACCACCTTCTCCAATATTTTCTGAAGTTTCTACACAAAGCAAAAGAGGGGAAATTTTTGTGGGGCCAGAGTTGGTCAGGAAAGAAGAGGCGCAACCGAGTGAATCTTCAGATCCTGAGATAAATCTACAAAAAATAAATGTACAGCTATTGTGAAGTATTGAAAATGTAGCACAATGCAACAATGTATCAGTTCCATAATTTCATATCATGAATAAAAAAATCTCTCAGAACTGTACCTCTGTCCACATCATCCTTTACCAAATGGCCAATGGAGTTGTACCACTTGTATTCGGGTCCTGGATGTCCTTGAATGTTGCAGTCAATCAAGGCACTGTGACCTTCTTTGACAATAACATGATCAATCCTGGAGGTGATGACAGGCACAGATCCTGTGAGCATGTTAGTGCTATTAGTTACACCTTCAGTAGTTGTCAAAGCTGCTAGTAAGACAAAGAGGTGAATGGCAGTCCAATAGTACAAAAGGAAGAGAATGTTGAGCATCTTCATCTCTTTCTGGTATACTGCTGGGTGAAGGTAATGTTGAATTGGGAGTTTTATAATGTACTGTTCCAAAAAAAGCCACCACAAATATTAAACATGATCCACAAAATTTCAAGTGCCAAGGTAATTAAATCCTGCAAAAGAAAAAGAAAATTCAGTGAAGCTGGGGAGAGATGGAGGAAAAACAAGTGTTTGAGCTAATGATATATTGCAATCTGTAGCAAATTATCCAGCAACAATATATACTTTACTAGCATATTTGTGCCCAACCAGCCGGGCAGTTTTTATTTGTGTTTTTTTTTTGTTAGGGGTGGTTTGGGTGGGGGTGTTTTGCATTTGTGGTTTGTGACTTTATTTGATTATTTAATTTATATTTATCATTTTAATTCTGATTATTTTCATTTATTTTGACTGTTTTTACTTTTCCGGCCTCTAGGTCGGGCTGTTATTAAGATTTTTGCCGGGTAGTTTTTTGGTTTTTTTTTTTTGGTTAGGGATGGTTTGGGTGGTGGTGATTTGAATTTGTGTTATTTATTTATTTATTATTTATTTGGTTTGTTTAATTATTTTTTGACTGTTTTTACTCTTCCGGCCTCTAGGTGGGGCTGTGGTTAAGAGTACCGCTTTTTCTTTCTTTAATAATGACTGTTTTTACTCTTCTGGCCTCTACGTGGGGCTGTGAGTAGTCTGTCTATTCAGTTCTGTCCTGGACTCGTGGAGGGAGGATGTGTTTGGTGAGTTCTCTTGATTTTTTTTTTTGTTCTGGGGTTGTTTTTTTGTTTTGTTTTGATTTTGTGGTGTTAGGCTTGGGGGTTTAAGTAGAAACTCTACTTAAACCCCCAAGCCTAACACCACAAAATCAAAACAAAACAAAAAAACAACCCCAGAACAAAAAAATCGGCATACCTCCAGAAGGATGTTATGGAGCTGGAAAAAGTACAGAGGAGGGCAACCAGAAAGATTAGGGGACTGGAACACCTTCCTTACCATCTGAGGGTTTCTACTTAAACCCCCAAAGTGTTTCTGCTTGTTCCTTTGTTTTTATTTTGGGTTTTAGATGTGTTTAATTGTTTTGTTTATTTCTGGTTATTATTTATTTTTCTGATTTCTTTCATCTTTGTTTAATTTGTGCTGTTTTTGTTGTTTGAGTTAGGTATTTTTGTGTTGTAGATTGGTATTTCGGGTGTTTTTGTTGATTTTGTTTTTTATTGTTTTGTTGTTTAATGGGTTTATTTTATTTATTTATTTGTGTTTTATTAATTTTGATGCTTTGCATTTTGGATTACTGTTTGGTTTTGTTGTTGTTGTGTTTTGTTGTGTGAAGAACGACCTGTCTGTCGTTTCTTTTTTCCCCATTGCTGCTTTGAAATTAGATTTTGATGCAGCGATGGGGAAAAGGAAGAGGCGGCAGTCAGCTTGCTCTTCGACCGGTAATGTTCGTTAGGTAGGTCGGGTGAAAAGGAGGCAGAGAAGAGCTATATGTTTGATGATAGTTCTCTTCTCTAGGCCTCCTTTTTTTACCTGGCTTACCTAACGGGGGGATCTGCAGGCAACAATCCGTAAGGGGCAGTGCTTTTCATTGCGGATTGCTGGCTGCTGCTTTTCTATTACCTCCACCGCTGTTTCGTGCTAGTTCTCGAAATAGCGGTTTGGGTAGTAGAAAGGCAGAATCCAGTCATCCACCAGGGAGGGTGCTTCCCCTGACGAATTGCTGCCTGCTGCTTTTTCCCCCCACCCCGGCACAACTTGCCTTGAGGCCGGCGGTGGTCTTGCCGTGACTTTGGCGGGGTAGTGGGGAGGAGAGGGAGTGCCTCTTCTCCCCCTTGCTCCGGGAAAGAAGGGTGGCGTTTGTCTCATTGTGTTTTTTTGTGGGGGGTTTTTTTTGAGGCCGTGAGGTGCTGCGTCCGCCTGTTGCGGCCTTGCACTCCCATTTCGTGAGGCATTTTTAATTTTAATTTTCGCGCGTTGGCTTTTTCAGCGTTCGGCGCACTTGCGCCCTTCAGTATGACTGGCTGAAGTGGTCACGGCACGGAGGATGCTGGGATTTGAAGTTTACTTAATTTTGTTTGCGTTCGTGCGGCGGTTTTTTTCTGTGGCTCGGTTTCAATTGGGTGCACCGTGTTTCCCAACATTCTCTTTGCTCTTGCCTGTCAGCCTGATTGGCTGAGGGGCAGCACAGCACAGAGGACGTTGGGAATTGAAGTTGTTTTCCTTTGTTTGCGTTTGTGGGGCTGTTGTCCCACTGCTGACTGCGGGAACCTTGCGGCATTCTGTGGGCCGGGTTAGGGCGAGTGCAGGCGGCTCGGTACAGGACAGTATGGATGGGTGCGGGAGCCTTTGTTGCATTCCAACGGTTAATGTCTTTCTTTATAGGTGTAGATGTATACAGTATTAGACACTGCATTGCCTTTTCAGTAAACACTGGAGTAATCTGGTTTATTTTCCAACTACAGTATATGATTTAATTATGTCCACTGTTGGCTTCCTTCTGATGTACGGTGATCACTTCAATTAACTTTGTGTTGAAACAATCTTTGAAATTTTTAGATTCACATGTGGTTTTAAATTATTTATCTGCTTCTTCAAAATCAACAGCTAATCAGTAGAATTAGGTTCTTTGTGCCTTTTTAAATAGTTAACAGACTTACTGTGCCAATAAAAAGGCAAATATGTACATCCTATTATCCTTTGGACTGGAGACCTCAAAACTCTTTCAACATCTGAATACAGATCATATAAAGATCAACTTCATATTGACATTTATTTGAATACCTGATTGCCTCTTATTTAAGCTGAATTTTCATTGCTATATTTCTATTTCATCTTCTTTACAAATGCTGTACAATGAGAATAATACAACTTAATATTATTGTTCTCTTCCTGTTTTCACACAATGCCAATGACATAAAAATTCTTGAAAATACATGTTCTTTTTTCTGATCACTGACACAGGGAATAATCATGTTTAAATTTATGATAGAAAATACAGCTTTCTTCAGATTAATGAATGAATTCAGTTCTAATGTTGAAAAAGTTCAAACATTCAAATAAATTAAACAATGCTTATTTTTCATTTAAAACAGGTTGCCAAATTTTTGAAGTTGGGGACTGGTTCACTCTCCCTCAGACAGTTTGAGGGCTGGACTGGTGGTCCAGCCACCGCTACCACCTGCGGAATCAGCCATGGACTAATTTACAGTTGTTGTAAACAGCCCTAAATTAGTCTGTGGTCGATTCTGGTGGCGGTGACAGCTGGAGCGAAGGCGCAAGCCGGTTGATTTGGCACCATGGGCCAGATCCTACCCGCGGGCTGTAGGTTGCCTATCCCTGATTTAAAACATAAATTGGGAAGGAAAATTGCCCTTTTACTGTTGACATTGCTGGTTTAGTTCTGCAAGACTCATTTGCAATGACATGAACAAAACAGGAGAAAAGACCAAGTCTTATTCCTGTAAGAATAACATCTTCATGTCCCATTATAACAAAATTCCTAGGCACATATACAATTGTATCCTTCAGTTTTGCAGAAGGACTGCAGGTGGAAAAATAATGCAATACTTTATACACAATAGAGCTCATCTCAGGTCATAGCTGATAATTCAGGCAGATTCTGATACATAATTTAACATAGTATTTACTGCAAGCTTTTAGCAGTCAATTATCCAGAGGGGAGAAAAAGATTAATACTGGAGAAGCAATTAAGGCTACCACATCATTAGATCTGGAAGACAGTTTGGTAGCTGTTCCATTAAATAAATGCAATGTAGTTGATACGATTAAAATAGGAACAAAATTGTCATTAGTTGCATAATTTCAGTTAATGCAGTTGACCTCAATCTGAGGAATCCAACACAGTCTTATTTTTTTCTTTAAAAGGAAAGCAAGTCAATGTTGAGCTGTATTAAAAAGAAACAACAAATCTCAGGTAATAGCCAAGGGAGCACAACTCAATGGCACAATATCAAATTGCATGAAAGATAACCTAAGTTCAATACAGTAATACCCCGGATAATGCTAAAACTTGGTTCCACGAGTCTTAGCGTTATCTGATTTTTAACGTTATATGATACATTTATCGCACAACGTTAAAAAAAGCCGGCTTCCTTTGGGGGAAGCTGGGGGTGAGTGTGCCCGCTCACTTTTCCCCAAACCAAGCTGGGGATCACAGTGTCTGATCCCCGGCTTGGTTTGGGGGAAACCGGGTGGGCACGCCTATGCGCATTCGGCCAAACCAAGCCAGGGATCAGACGCTGTGATCCCTGGCTTGGTTTGGGGGAAACCGGGTGGGCGCCAAAGGGATCTTTCCTCCAGACATTTCCAGAGCCTGCGGATCTGGCCACAGGGCAGCAACAGAAACAGCCACGCAAGCTTTTAGCATGGCGGGGACCGAAGGGATCTTTCCTCCCAACCCTTCTGGAGCCTGCGGACCTGGCGGCCCAGCAACAATGGCAGAAACAGCCACAGGGGCATTTTTTTACGATGCCCACGTGGCTGTTTCTGCCGCTGCCCTCTGAAGGGGTAGCGGACACACGCCAGACACAGTGGCACAAATGGCCATGAGGATGTTGTTTTTACATTAACGTTGAATTCATAGCTTCTGTGGCCAATTAGTTACCTGATGGTCAGCTTTCTGTTGACAAACCTAATATTTAACTAATCTGGACCTTGGATCTGTTGCCTGCTGAGTCCCTAAAACCCACAAAGGGGCTTACACTCAGGTAAATAGACACATAATTTCATCCTTAGAAATTTAGAACTGTTGCTTTCCCCCCCAACGGATCCCAGAACACTGCAGGTAGCAAAGACAATGGGCTTGCTAAAAAGAGGTTCTGGAAGTTGTAACCTAAAACTTAATGTTTTCTATCTCTGGATTGAATCCAGGGCCTCCTGCTTGTAAAAGATATGCTTGTCTCTCCTCTCCCAAGCCTACTGTTCCAGAGACATTACACAGAAAGTACCGAACAAAACAAAAATCTGTTGACCTCATGGGGAATAAATGCTTCTCTTAATTCTCAGAAGTCTGAAAAGTTAACATTTTGGCATCACATTTCCCAGCATCTTCTATCTCAGTGTTTCCCAATCTTTTGTTTTTTGACTTCAATTCCCAGAAGCCTAAGTCAATTCTCCAAAGCACTGATCAGCCAATGTATTGACTTAGGCTTCTGGGAATTGAAGACCACCAGTGTACCATAGAACATAGTTTGGGAAACACTGTCTATCTAATGGTTAGTAATTACACTTCAAAGAAGTCACTCTTCTAAGATGTCTCAGTCATACTATCTTCAGGTCTGTGCCCTGTTGTTTGTACACAGAATTCAAGTATAGGCCTGAAGCAAGTTAGTAAAGCAGAATTTCTGAGACAAAAAGAGACAATTTGTTGTAGGTATGAAGTTAATGCACCTGGCTGTCAAATCTTAATCCCTTCACATTGGCACACTGGTCATGAAATAACAGCATATTAGGATTTACCCCTAGCAAAAAGGTCAAAGAGAATGAAGCAAAAAATGTTAATGGAAATTATTCGCATTCCTTCTTTGCTTTGTGTGTCTCTTATGAGAGCAATAGGCATGCATATGCAAGTGTTTTCAGAAGCAATGCCCATTGAGTTCAGGGCACTTTATTTGTAATCACCGGAAAGCATCATCTGATCATTGTGCATCCTTGGTATAGCTTGCAAGAACTTCAAAGAAAATAGATTCATTCCATGGTTTGACGCAATGAACAACCACAGGATTGCCCTGGATTTTCACACTTAGTTATAAAAAAATTTATACTGGTAACACATCTCTTGGACTTTGGCTTATGCCATCCGGTTACCGACAGTATTAATAAATTTATTCATCTAAAGCAGGGGTTCCCAACCTTCTTACACCGTGGGGCTGACCACGCCCCCGGGCAGCTGAGTGGGAGGACCACGCCTCCGGGTAGCTGAGCAGACCAGGCCACGCCCGCTGAAGTAGACGCATTTATGGCTGTTGTAAATGCATCCACTTCCGCGTTTACATCAGCCGTGGGCATGTTTATGCATGCATGGGCATGTTTTATGGTTGATGTAAACGTGTCTGCTTCCACTTCCGGGTGCAGCAGTGTGGGTCACATGAAATAGGCCGGGTCTGGCCTGTGGGCCATAGGTTGAGAATCCCTGATCAAAAGAAAAGGAAATGGAAATTAAACTTGGTTGCACTATTTCTATTAGTCCTTAATACAATACAGTAGCATATGACTATATTTTTAAAACTCTGGTGACCCTCTTACTATTCATTGCAACCCTTTGCAATGACAAAGTAGCCAGAAATGATGGTCTTTTGTAACAAACAAACATCAAAACACTGGAAACTGCAACTAGATATGTCTTCTTTTAGTTCCAGGCCAGTGTATGTGTCTGTATATGAATGCAGAGATTAGTATAGATTGGTGATGGCGACCCTTGGCACTCCAGCTGTTCTTAGACTTCAATTCCAAGAGGCCCAAGTCCTTATGAATACACATGAATAGGCTTAGTAAATTCACAGAGATTTGGGCTTCTGGGAATTGAAGTTCAAGAACAGCTAGAGTGCCAATGTTCGCCATCAAAGGTATAGATGTATGTATGAATGGCTTTGTGACTGGACAAATATGCTTTCTACAGATGGTTGCACTGCAAATTTAAACTTTATGCAATTATTTACTGATGTGATGCAGTGAGCTCAAAAGTTCACTGGGCATTTGTAGGCTTATGGGAGTGACTGTGGATTGTTCGATATAACAGCATGAGTGGTTAGAAAGGGAGTTCAATAAGTTACATAGTTCACTAGCTGCTTAATGTGAACTGTCTGGCCTTTAGCAGTTCCTATAAGAGGAAACAATTATTTCTGAGTCTGGTCATTTCATAATTTAGGAGTCTTTCTGATCTTTACTAAATCTAGTGGAAGTATGGGATTTGGAGAACCCCCTCCAACCCAAATCTTCTTATACTGTACTAGCACACTCAGTCACGACACCACATACTTTTAAATTCACCAAAACAAAAATACAAGGGTGAACACACAAATTTTTTCTCTCTTAAAACACTGCTCACGCCATACTTCAAGCTGAAAAAGGAGTATAACTGAAGGGAATAGTAAACCACTTCTGTTTATTTGCTATAAAGAAAACTTTTTGCCCCAACAAGCAGAGACCCATTCAAATAAACTGTATTTGTTACTCAAAAGTAATATATGCTCCATTGATTTCAAGTGGTCTACTCCATCTGGAATTATCACTGGTTTTAGGGTTTGAAAGGGTTGAGACCCAGAACTTCATTTGATATGATGATGATGATGGTGATGACGATGACAACAACAACAACAACAACCTTGTGTCAGAAATTATTCTCGGTTGATTATTAGTGTCTCTGGGATCGACAATTTATTCAATTATAAAAGGTCACAGAGCAGTTTACCAAGATAAAAATAACTTAAAACCCCTCCTATATACAGGTACTACTGAAATTAAAACGTAAGTAGCAACAATATTTTTTTAAAAGGCAGGTTTCAAAGGGAACAGGAAATCCTTCAGATATTTGAGTTGGTCCTAAACAGTCACTAGAGCATAAGATGTAGCATTTCTGGGTAGAGATTCAGAAGCATGAATGATTCCTTCATCTGCCCTCCTAAATATTTTATGTGGCACCCGAACTGCTTTTTCAATCAAGAATGTTAGTCCTTCTTCGCTTGTGTAAAAAAGAAAAGAAAGGCTAACATTTCTTCAGTTAAGAGGCATATTTTTACAGTATGCGAATGGTTTGATGAATTTTGTGCATTAAAATTTTTTTTTATGCCTTTTAAAGAACATTGCTTTCCTGGTAAAATGTCTACAACTAGGTCCCACTTAACTTCACACTCCAGGATGTCTGGCTCAAGGTCAATAATCACACTATTGTGGTTGTCAGGGACATCAAGGTCCTTTTTGTTGAGTTCTTCTGTGTATTCTTGCCATCTTTTCCTAATCTCTTCTGCATCTGTTAGGTCTCTACTATTTTTGTCCTTTATCATGGCCATTTTTGCTTGATACGTTCCCTTGATTTCCCAGATTTTCTTTAAGAGATCTTGAGTCCTCCTCCTTCTATTGTTTTCCTCTTTTACTTTGCACTGTTCGTTTAAGAAAACCTCCTTCTCTCTCCTTGCTGTTTTCTGGAATTCTGCATTCAGTTTTATCAGGTATGCCATAGCATAGCACAATCTGCTTTGGCAGCGAGGGAACTGCAGTACAGTACTATATTATCAAAAGTCAGTAAGCTACTGAATAGTTTTTAGTGAGATGAGAAAAGGATTTGGGTTGCTCACTGATTATAGTACGTGGATTTTATTAGTTGATTTTATACATGGTTTAAGTGATGTTCTGTCTTGTCAATGCCTATGGTCATGAACAATAAAGATTGACTGATATTCTGCACATGTTCAGAGCCACTCTTTTAAAACCATGGCCACCTCGTGCATGCAAAAGGCTAGAAATCTGCAAGCCGAGACAGGTGCATCCATGTCCCCACCTCACTTATATTTTTAAGTGCGTCTCCTAATCCCAAATCTATGTATCTCTTAGTAAGGTAAAGGTCTCCCTTGCTCGAAAGCCAGTCATATCCGACTCTAGGGTTCAGTGCTCATCTGTTTCAAAGTTGAAGAGCCAGCACTGTCTGCTTCTGCATACGTTTCCGTGGTCATGTGCAGGCATGACTAGACACCGGAGCGCACGGAACGCTGTTACCTTCCCACCGAAGTGGTCCCTATTTATCTACTTGCAATTTCTTGCTTTCGAACTGCTAGGTTGGCAGGAGCTGGGACAAAGACGGGAGCTCATTCTGTCCTGCACTACTCGGGAATCCAACTGCTGACCTTCCGCCTCCGAGTCAGCATCTTAGCCACTTATCAGTAAAGAAAGTCCTAAACAAGTCCCAGGGATCTTTCCCGGCTCGTTGACCCTGTAAATCACCTCCAGCATTTTTTTCTCTCTTTCCAACCCAATGCATACCTGTCAAGTATCCCGGATTGGCCAGGATTTCCCATTATTCAGCGCCGCTAACTCTACTGTCCCGCCGCCAAACGCCGCCATCCCGTAATTTGACAGCAGGGAAAAGTAGTTACTGTGCATCCCCTTCTGCGCAAGTGCAGAAGCCTTCTACGCATGCGCAGAAGGCTTCTGCGCAGGTCCCGTATTGTCCGGAGCCACGCTTGACAGGTATGACCCAATGAGCAGCGGCGCAGAAAGCCAGGATGCCTCCCGTCCAAGCACATGCAGTTGTATGCATTTTGGACGTCTCCGTTTGCGACTGCACAAACTTGCTTTCCACAGACGGTGGCACTGTCAAATTAGACACAGTGCAACTATGAGCATATTGACTAATACCAATAATTGCACGATGGATTTACTAATATTAGCATTTGCCAGTCACTGGCATCCCGATCTCCACCCCCCCCCCCCCCAATAACATGATGTCGCCTATCCTAAAAAAAAAAAAGCCTGCTGGGACGCCAGGCTCCTACAAGTTGCAAGCCACGGAACCGCGAAAAGAGACCCAACCTCCCTCCGAGAGAACATCCATCCTGCTTTCTTTACCTGCCCACGCACAGAGCGAGGTCGCCGGCTCCTTTTATGCTCCACAGTCTTCCTCCGAGCTCCGCTTCTGTTGGTTTTGGTGAGGTTGCCGTTTATTAGTATTATTATTATTATCTTTGCTATTGTTACTACTACTATTAAAATTGCTTTCCGGGCCAATGACGTTGGGCTTGGGAGAGTCCTGGCGCGCAGAGGTCGGGTGGATGCCCTCTACCACAGGGCGCTGGGATGCTCCCCCCGCATCCTTTCCCCTCCCCAAGCGGTCCTCCCTCTGTAGTAGCCCATAAGCTGCAGCGCCGGCCGGCCCGGCGGCTTCCCTGGCGCGCGCGTGCACAAGCGCCCGCGCCCGCGCGCCCGCACACACGCCCTCTCCCGACTCCAGCGCAGAAGTAGGTCAGAGTCGCACTGCGCATGCTCGGCGTGCTGCAGCCAAAGTGCTGCTGTGGCAACGCTACAGGCCCTTGTCCTCTTCTTCCCTCTCTCCATCTTTCTCTCCCCCCACCACCACCCTTCCCGAAGGTCACTCACTGCACCTGATTTTTTGGCGGGCGGAGGAAGGCTGAGCCATGACGGGAGGGGCTGTAATTTCCTATATGGGGAAGAGAGAGAGAGAAAGAGAGAAGAGAGAGAAGAGAGAGAAGGAAAAACCTAATAACCAGTAGAAAATTTCGAAGTGGTCGCCGTGTTTGTTAGTCTGTGCAAGCATATCAGAGAGTAAACAAAACAAAAAGGCAGAAAACACTGTGGTAACCTTAAAGACTAACTGTTTTAATGTTAGCTTTCGTGGATCAAGTCCGCTTCATCAGACATAAGAGTGGATTATGTCTGCTGGAGAGTGGATTATGTCCACTCATATGTCTGATGAACCTTTCTGGCCAAACATCCAGCTACAGTAATGGAGTAGACCCGTGGTGGTGAACCTTGGCACTCCAGATGTCCTTGGACGTCAATTCGCAGAAGGCCAAGCCCTCTGTGAATCCACACAAATGGGTTGCTGCGATTCATCCGCGCTGCGCTGCTGTTGTGTATGTAACTCAAGTGAACTGTGATTGAAAGCGAACATGTAACGCAAGTGAAATGTGATTGAAATCGGATCTAGCGATCCTCCATTTCCCCCTCCCTTTTCCCCTTATGCAAATACTCCTCTTGTGTAGATATCGTGGGACTGTGTTCCCGCCGTAGATGTAGCTATTGTTTACTCATTACCCAATCAAGTGGTGTCACCTGGCTGTTTACCAATCATGTGGCTCCGCGCCAGGTTTGAATCGTTACCTGTTGTGTATAGAGCAATGCTCCGCCATTGACCTCATGTTCAGACTG
Organism: Bradypodion pumilum; assembly: GCA_035047305.1. Taxonomy (NCBI): domain Eukaryota; kingdom Metazoa; phylum Chordata; class Lepidosauria; order Squamata; family Chamaeleonidae; genus Bradypodion; species Bradypodion pumilum. Next base: position 198,126,118 of record JAWDJD010000005.1, on the reverse strand, counting down.
ACTACATTCCAATAAAGATGTATTTGGCCCCCTGATTGCTGGCTACTGCATATCAATCTGCAAACATCAAAGCGTGTTTTACTTCTGCTTCCATACGGGTGCTTCCATACAGGCACGTTTTACTTCCGCTTCCGTATGGGTGCATTTTACTTCCGCTTCCGGGAGCGACGAGGGCAGCGTGGAGCAGATGAATCGCAGTAAACCCATTCGTGTGGATTCACAGGGGGCTTGGCCTTCTGGGAATTGAAGTCCAAGAACATCTGGAGTGCCAAGGTTCACCATCACAGGAGTAGACCATACAGCCAGTGACTCAACGGCAAGTGTCAGGTGGCGGTTAACTAACCAGACTCCCTAAAGGGGTCAATGGCTACAGGTGGACGAGCCCTTTTAGGTGGGGTGATGGTCACCCTCAGTGGAGGAAATGCCACTGGAACCCATCGTATTGGGCCCAACGGCAAAATGAGCGGAGGAGGAACTCTGATTCCCAATGGTCATGGTGGCAGAAGAGGCCATGCCAGATGGACTGGCTGTGAAGGCGCACCTTCTCCATATCCTCAAGGCTGTGGTGGTCCATTGCAGTCCCGGTGTTAAATCCTGCATGTTGCGCTTCATGTATGTCATGGGTGATGGCTCCGAGATGATAGCATGTGGGTCACTTCATGGCAAGATGGAATCCACCTTAAACAAATTCACACCAGTGACATTTTTCCTGCTCCAGGAAAAAAAATGCATTCTCAGACATGAGTTGCAGTCGACGGCGATGTCTGATGAAGTGGACTTGATCCACAAAAGCGAACATTAAAATACAGGAGTTAGTCCTTAAGGTGCCACAGCATTTTCTGTCTTTTTAGTTTAGTTTAGTTTACTCTCTCATAATTAGTAGATACCCCCCCTGGTTACATGCTGTGGCTTTAGACTTAAAGCAGGAGTTCTCAAGCTTTTTAAGCCGGGGTCATGCTCCCTCAGACAGCTTCAGGGGCTGGATGGCCATTTTGCCCTTCCTCCACCACATGGCACTTCCTGGTGTGGTGAAGGCAGGGGGGGGGCACATGAAATGGTGCTGCAGGCCACATCCGGCCCACGGGCAACAAGTTGAAAATCCCTGACTTAGAGAGACCATCACATGCTATGTGGTTTCTGTGTATTGCCACTCTTGATGTCTGATTTATGTCCATTATCAGACATCAAGAATGACAATACACAGAAACTCGTTTCAAAACACTTTAATCTGTCTGGACACTTGGCCATGGACTTGAGGGTTGCTGTTCTAGAGCAGAGGAATTACAAGACTACAATCCAGAGAGACAGCAGATATTAAGTACATGCATAAACTGGACAGACATCTCATGGGTTTAAATATCAGTCAAGACTTTCTGGGACATTATCAAATTTGATGCACCATAACCAATAGGTTGTTACATGCTACAATTCTACCTGGTTCACAAAAAAATAAAATAAAAATAATAATCAATAAATGCTAACTCATTGGCAAATGCGTAATGCAACAATGTTTGTTGCATCTATCCTTTGGATGTGATGCATCAGCTTGCAAGAGAAGTTTGTTTTGCAACTATTTGCAATAGTGCCAGGCTTCACAGCAGGTTTGTTTGAATAACGTTGGGGGATTTCCCATTATATTGCCTGTTGTAAAAACCTACAATGTTACTTTTCTGTTAGGTTGGTGTTGACCAATCATTGTGTGCCTGCGTACCTGATGTGTATAAATTGATGCCACAAGGCCTCACTCTTATGTGTGATGAAGAGGATTTGATCCACGAAAGCTCATATTTATATACAGGAGTTAGTCTTTAAGGTGTTGCAACATTATTTTTCCTCTCTTTTGTTGTTTACTCTCTGATATGCTTGCACAGACTAACATGGCTACCACTTCAAACTAAATATTAATAATGGGCAGCATAACAAAAAGCTATCATAATTCATCTTCTTCTTTTTGTGCCATATCCGATTCTGAATATAGGCGATCCTCATGGCGATCAGCCATGAAGACTGTCCTGAGAATATAATGCAGTGGCATTTCATCTGCCTTCGGCATCGCAGCATGACCCCTGTACCACTGATCCAGTTCCGTGAGTCACTTTCTGGTTCTGAGCCCTTTTGGCACACAAAGTCCTCCTTAGCCCCAGGCCAGTATTGATGAAGCTGTTGCCCTCCATCAAGATGGATTCAAGTGGGATTTAATTCACTTGGGGACTATCACCCTTCCCTGTGGACTTCGGCACCCAAGGCCGCTAGTCCCCAGGATTGTCAGGTTAGTTAACTGCTGCCTGACACTCAGCGTTGAGTGGCTGGCAGTTTGGTCTACTCTATTACCATAGCAGGATAACCTGGCCAAACTTGAAGCATGATTGGAGCACGGTAGTATCAATGTAGGTAATGAGTAACTTTAGTGCTTTTTAAAATGTTATGTTCTGAATTCTGGTCCCATCAAAGAACCAGTGGATGCTTAAGTGATGGATTATATATTTCTGTTTAGCTGAGCAACTGGAGTTTCTCTCCTTGCAATCTGTCTTGTGATCTTCCTCATTAAGACTGCAGAGATAAACCATATGGTTCTTTAACAGAGTGAAGCTACTCCCTGTCAGGGACACTCTGCTTCCTTACAGCTCTTTCCTTCTGTTTGAGCTTCTGTACAGTATAACTACATATTCATGTAGCCAATGTTGAGCCTACTTAGCCTATAAAAGAGTCCCAACTAAAATAAGTTCATTTAATTAATGGTAGCACTTACATAAGCCCCCTTGATTCCATGGGTCTACTCCATTTGTGACTTAACAATTGGATTTAATCCAGAGATTTCAAGTAAAGAATCCACTGAACTGCAGATGTAGTGATGAGATTTTTTCCCCAAGCTATGTCTAAAATCCTTTTGCGTAGTATAGCAAGACACAACTACAATAGGCAAGCTGAATTAGTGGGGACTTGGTGATTCAACTCCTTGATAAGCTCTACTGATTCAGCGGGCCTATTCTAGTTGTTGCCTACTACTCTAAGCAACAGGATTTCAGCCTCTGTATTACATGCAAGCCATTATTAGAAGAGGGAATTTCTCAAGTTCAGATTGTCTTAGCAAGAGGTTTTCATATCTCCTGTAGTTTGCAAATTAGCTTTCTTTCTTTTCTGATTGGTCATCAAAAAGCCAGCACTGGCCTTATTTTCAGATATGATTGCTCAGTTACAATGGTCTTTCTGAACTGTGTCTCTGGAAGATGAGTGGTTTCTTCTAGGGATGGGTTATCTGTGACATACAACTTGCCCTCAGAATCTTTGAAGGCTTATCTTGATATTCCATTAAGGTTTACATACTTTTCTTTCCAGTGAAGAAGCCTATTACACTGTTAAATGCAATAGGGAATTATCCTCTTGTTCCTTCTGCCATCATGTTTCTCAGATTTGGTGTCTGGCATGGGAGGAATGTAGGGGTGAGTGTTGGTGGTCTAGTCCTGTTCTCCCAAATTGGCCTAGGTCAGTGATGGCAAACCTTGCCACTCTAGGTGTTCTTGAACTTCAATTCCCAGAAACCCTGATCAGCAGGTGTCCTGACTTGGGCTTCTCGTAATTGAAATCTAAGAACATCTGGAGTGCCAAGGTTCGCCATCAGTGGGCTAGGAGAACAGCACAAGAACAGGATCTAGGAGATGCGCCACAGATGCCAGCTGGAGGAACACCCACAGAATCATTTCACTGATGACATAGCGGGTGGCATTAGCCCTAAACAAGGGGCTGAAGAAATGTATCTCAAAAGTCAATCTAAGTAAGGTTCTCAGCAGCAATGTGATCTACAGTTCTCTTTGCCTCTTTAACTGCATGGGGGAAAATGACAGCCAAGCTTTTAGATAGTCACAGGTCCCCTGATTGGTAGTGGTGGTGTTCATCAGTCTTATGATGACCAGAGAAGTGAATTAAAGTGGTAGCCTTCAGCAGCTGGGATAGCCATGTAGCACTTGTGTGGATTCCTTCATCATTATTCTGAGCCAGGAGTTCTCAACCTTTAAAGCCAGGGGCTGAGTCACGCTCCCTCAGACAGCTTTGGGGGCTGGGCAGCCATTTCGCCACCTCTGGGTGCCCAGAATTTGAGTTTGTAAAAAAAAAAGTTTTGTATTAAGGGGAAATCACAACAGGTTATCTCTAAATTTACACAGAAAATTTTACTTTTTTAATATAATAGATACACCTTCTCTATTCTAAAGTTGTATCATACTCCTGTCCATTTCTAACCTTTTGTTTTAACTCAGTATTTTTCCAGCTGCTGAATGTTTTTCATGAAGCAAGCCTGCCATCTCCTGGTAATACTTTGGTACTGTCAATAATGACCTTTTTTTGTATGATAAAGAAGACATAATGTTCATAAAATTATAAAGAAATGGAACAAAATGGGCTGTTTAGGAGAACCACATGAACAGCCTTGGGACATCATTCCCACCCCATCCTTTAGAGCAGTGGTGGCAAACCTATGGCACACATGCCAGAGGGGGCACTCAGAGCCCTCTCTGTGGGCACACAAGCCGTCATCCCAGCACAGAGTTCATCCCGCCCCTTTCTCCAGCAGCCCAATGGGAGCACTTCCTCCCTCCCCCAGCACAGAGTTCACCCCGCCCCTCTCTCCAGCAGCCCAATGGGAGTGCTTCCTTCATTCCCCCCCAGCACAGAGTTTGCCTCCACCCCTCTGCGGCACGGATGGCAGTCTGTTGAGTTTGGGCACTCGGTCTCTAAAAGGTTCTCCATCACTGCTTTAGAGCAATGCTGTATAGCGCTTCAGAGGCAAATGTGAGCAAAGGGTTGCCAGGCTCCAGTGGCTTCAGCTTGGATTTTGTAATGGAAAGATAATTGACAGTGGACAACAAACAGTCCAAGAATCCCAATCCTAGATGATACCAGACCTGGAAATAGGTGATGTTTCTATTTTCAGTATGCTTTCTGAGAATTGTACTAAGCAAGCAGAGCCTGAGGTGGTTTAGCGGTTAAGATGTTGAACCTGACAACTGGAAGGTTGGCAGGTCAGCAGTTCAAGACCCGAGTGCTGTATGATGGAGTGATCTCCCATCTCTATCTCAGCTCCTGCCAACCTACAGTTCGAATGCACAGAATTGCAAGTAGGTAAATAGGCATCACTTTGGCAGGGAAGGTAACAGCATTCCGTGTGCTCTGGTGTCTAGTCATGCCTGCCACATGTCCACAAAATCCTCTGCAGATGCAGAGAGTGCTGGCTCTTTGGCTGTAAACAGAGATGAGCACTGAGCCCTAGAGTCAGATACGATTGGCTTCCGAGAAAGGACAACCTTTACTAAGCAGGCATTGCTCTGAAAATATTTTTTAGCTGATGTAGGCAGCACAAAATATTAGTAAGAAATTGTTGGTCTATTTTTTTAATTGCTGTATAATATTTGAAAGTGAAACACTGTGGATACCAGTGGGGCAAATACTAAGCAGCTCATTCAGTGATCTTTGAAACACAGTTAAATACTGGTGGATGCTGCTTTGCCACTGTTAGCCAATTCTTCCTTTATAAGTTCAGCCAATTTCTGAAAACCCTGGTGGGGGAGAGAAAACAGTATATCATTACAAAAATGCAAAAATGTTAGTAAAATATTTAAATTCAAATTTTAAAGCACTTTAGAACAATTTAACACTTCAGATAAAAGAAAACCTACCTCATAGAACAAAAACTGGTCAATGGCCGAAATTATGTATGTATGTATGTATGTATGTATGTATGTATGTATGTATGTATGTATGTATGTATGTATGTATGTATGTATGTACGTATGTACGTATGTATGTATGTATGTAGAACAAAAACCTAGCCATGATCTCATGGGACTCCAACTCCTGAAGATGAATGGTGTTGCTGTCATGTTACTTCTGACTTGTGATGACTCTATGAAGGAGTGCCCAATACATTGTATCATTAACAACCCATGGAAATTGGAGGCTGTCCTTGCCTTGAGATGAATAGCAGGCTTTTCATTTGCCACCAAGACAAAAAGCAATTCCAGCACCAGATGGACCTTCAAGGAGAGGGGATTTGATAACTAGGCACTACATATTCACTCCACAGCTGGGGAACTACAAACCCTAAGGGTCACAAGTTTTCTACCAATGTTTCACCCTGTATCCAAATATAACGTTTCTTTCATTCATTCATTCATTTCGCCACCCCAATTACTGCACACACTGTTCTTGATGGCTAACAAGATTAAGAAAATCAACGTTTAAACAAATCAGATACAAACATAACATAGATGTTACAAAACACCAACATACTGTATTACATCAAGATCCACTTGAGTCCCACACCCCTTTTCTGTCTTTATGAGCAAGAAGGAAGGAGAGTTCACTTGCCTGATCCATTTGTTCTGGAGTTGCATAAGAGTAGCAAGCTCTGACGTAAGGACATGGTTTTGTGCGATCAATCATAAAATCATTCCCAGAGAGCAAAGAGACCTATAAAGATTGATTCTTTGTATTACTCATATGCATGTAGATGCTACCCACTTATCAAGCCTCACCAAAACATTTCTAGATTTACTGTTGTTATGTGCCTTCAAGTTGGACACAACTTAAATCAGCCATAGCATGGCTTTTTATTAAGTGAGATATTTAAGAAGGGGTTTTAACCAGTGGTGGGCTCCAAAGGTTTTTACTACCACACTGTGAGCGTGGCATGGTGGGCATTGCCAGGAGGAAAGCCCTGTGTTGCACCCGAATTAGGACTACTTTATTTCAAAACATGGATGGGCCCCAGCTAGAATTTCTGCTACCAGTTCTGGCAAACTGGTGTGAACCTGCCGATGCCCACCACTGGTTTTAACAGTTCTGACTCCCTCAGTTAATTTCCATGGCTGAGCAGGGATTCAAGCCCATACCTGCTTTATTATAGTGTCTCTGTATTTTTGCATACTGAAATGGTTAAAAAGCAGGAGGAAATAGTAAATAGGTTGTAACATTTTCTTACAAGTAAAGCATCACCTATTTTGATGCCGGGAAGAACAGTAAATTGTTCTTACCCCTTTCTCCAATGCCTTTTCGCTGATCATTTGGTGTACATCAGAAATCCCCTTAATTTTAATCCATAAAAATAGCCCAGCTTTTGGAGTATACCAATTAGCTAAACCTGGAAAGAAAAGCACAGCAATTAAATGAATATATCCAAATGCAGTTATGTTCTTAAAATACTTGAAAATTGCTGCACCAGCACTGGTACAATTTCAGAACATTTCTACCTTGTAAAACTTTTGGCTAGAATCCTGCATCACATGTACAATTCTCTCCCATGTTAAGCCAATTAAGCATTGCCTGAGATGGTCACACTTAGTTATTTACTCATTTTGAATATACAAGACCCTTGAACATTCATTTAAAAAGTCCATTTACACAGTTTTGGGCTCTGCTCATGTATGGATAAAGAAGAACAGCACAAAATCTGGGCATATAGTTGTTTGCAATCTTGTTGCTCTCTGCGTGTGACAGAACAGTGGCCTTGGGAACTGTCCCAGAATTTTAGCACCACAAAAAGTGGTCAAGATCATTCTTTAATTGAAGAATGGCTATAAAATATCTATTCATAAACTTACACTGAAAAGTTCAGTGGAGCTGGCAAATGGCTGACAGCTAATCTGGACTTGGAAAAAAAAACGAGTTCCATTCAGTGTGGAAAAGCACCTTATTTTTACAGCACAGCAAATTATTTCTCAATTGAGAGCTTCTTTTATCTGCACTGCTCAGTAATTTCTGGAGACAAATGTCTATACTTTCATATGGAGTGTATCATTTTGTCCCTCCTTGTGATGACATATGCTAGTTTAATGCTCCCTGCTTTCCTGCCGGTTTTTGATGAAGACAACCAAAGGACTACTGGGAACATTTTTTTATTTTTCAAATGCAGTATTGCAGTAAAGTGGCATAGTGATACAGTGCTGGATCATATAATATAGAAGTTAGAAAAAACTATTTTAAAAAGTATAAGTCATTGCAAATGTCACATGACCATTAGCAGTAGGAGTATAACAATGCCCACAGCAATATTTAGTGTTTAAATTTTTAAAATAAAAAAACCAGGAAGTAAATATATGCAACTTCTTGTTTCATCTGGAGGGGTCAATGCAATCTATGGAAGTCCCGGGGCTAGAAAAGTGTCCCACATACTGCCACAATTTGTCTACTAAACTAAATATTTTTTTGTAATGTGTTTTTAAAAAATGAAAAACCCTCTATGGGCAGAAACCAATATTGCAGATAAGTCATAATTAAAAGTGGAAAGTATTTAACTGTAGTAAGCCTCTGAGTACACAGCAGAAGCTTTTCCTACCTCATGTCATTTGTAAATCATCTCGGGGGTAATTGTTTTATGATTGATCTTAAGATCTTGAAGCTTGATTTAAGTAACATGGTGTCAGCTCTGATCACCGGTTATCTGTAATGTCTGTTTTTGTCCTGTGTGGTGCTTTCTCTAGGCAGCTGTAGTAACACACAGCTCAGCATTTATTGCATTTCTTTTACCTGTCAGAGTTTTCAAGTATTCTCTGTTGCTGGTGCCGATGACTCAACTCCGGATGTGATGTGGACACATAACCTGGTAAATATGCTATGCGCTACAGAGGGACACAGAGGAAACATACTATGTTCTGTTTCTGGCTATTCCAGGCAATATCTGTTTGATCAAAATGATAGCTCTTACCCATCCATTTTCTCACTCCCACATTGTTTAAAAAATCATCTTGACCTTTGTGTATCTTCTTTAAATCCATGCAGGTTCTTTTGAGATTTTGATCTTGGTGCACAGCTATACCTAATTGCTCATGAGACTGAGTTCACTGACCTTTCAGCCATTTGTCTGCTGCAGCAAGTAATGCATCTCGTTGTTTTTTGTAAAATCCTGACACTCTGGAAGAAAACAATCAATGCATGCAATTCTTAGATACTAGAAGGGAGTGTCAGGAGCCAGCCACAGTACTTCTCTTAAATTACAGTGGAACTCTGGGTTATGGAATTGATTCATTCTGTGATAAAGCAATTTTTCTGTAACACGAAGCACAATTTCCTATAGGAGTGCATTAAAAATAAAAACATTCCGGAGGTTAGAAAAGAGACAAAAAAGCATAATATTTTTGATCAAAACTCTTTTTAAAGTCGCAAAAGCACAGCAAACAATTCCAAAGTGCACTTTAGAAAGAGTTTGGAACAAAACAAACAAGTTGTTTTGGCTTTTTAGTGAGCTTCAAGCTGATTTTTCTCTCTCAAGGCATATTTGTCACATTTCTGTCATTGCCACCTAGTGGCCAGCTCTGGTAATTGCAGGAAAAGTCCCCGCCAAACAGCTGATGTGGGGTGGGGGGAATTTCCAGCACTTCTTGGTTGCAGGGAGAGCTTCTGCCAGAGCCAAAAAGAGACAGAAATGCTCGAAACACCATGCCACCACCCTGAGAAGCGGTAGAACACCCCCAAAAAACTTTCCGTATTGCGAGTTTTTTCTGTAAATTGGGACACCATTTCATCAGAATTTCCTTCTGTAAGTTGAGTTTTCCATTACCTGAGACGTCCGTAACCTGGGGGTTTACTGTATATCCAACAGGTTGCACTCTTCGCTAAGAGAAGGAAGAAAGTGATCTGTCTTTGTACCTCAAATAGCTACAATGGACAGATGTCTAGGTCAAATGAAAGATGTAAAGTTGTAAACAGTTCACTGTGAAGAAGAAATGGCTAATAGTCATATATCGCCTCCAGACGTACAAGCAAAATCTCTCTGTATGTCAGTTACTGTGGAATGAGAGCTGCAACCTCTCTGTCACCCTGTCCTAGATTTTGAACAACCAGTAGAACATTAAACGCCACAAATTTTCTTGGTGTCAAAGTAAAAGGGTGTTTCAGCCCATTGAGACAATCTGTTGAGAAAATGAACAATGCCTCTGATATGTTTCCCTCTCCTTTCTGAGAGTGAAAAGGATAACATTTTTGTTAGCATCAGTATTCACAAAAACCTGAATATGGAATTAAATGTTTTGTATTTAGCACAAAATATTTGAGGAGTTTTGAGAGTCCCCTGGACAGCGAGGAGAACAAATAGGTCAATCTTAGAAGAAATCAACCCTGACTGCTCCTTAGAAGGTCAAATAGTAATGATGAAGCTAAAGTACTTTGGACATCAAATGAGAAGAGAGGATTCACTTGAGAAAGCCTTGATGCTGGGAAAGGTGGAGGGCAAAAGAAGAAGGGGGCGGCCAAAGATGAGATGGCTAGATGGTATTGTAGACGCAATGGGCACAGAACTGGGTGGGTTGAGGAGGATGGTGGAGGATAGAGGTGCCTGGAGGACAATGGTCCATAGGATTGCAAAGGGTCGGAATTGACTGTACGACTGAACAACAACAAACAATTTAGCACTGAATATAGTTTTTCAGTGAATATTGTGCAACAATTGCTGAAATACAATAAAAATCTATATAGTTTCTGATAATCTTGCCTAGTAAGAAACAAAAAACCCCACACATAGGTTGAAACCAACTGAAATGTTGGAGTATAGGTATGATTTTTGTTTTTTGGCACTACAACTCTGGGAATTGTAGCCCCAAAATTAACTTGCTCAACCTCTGGCTGGAAGACGCACATGGTCTATTTTTCATTGCATGTATGAAGTTGATACCAAGATTTATTCAGACTATGGTCTGTGAACAAACGTGCTAGTTTTTTTAAAAAAATATCCCTTACCTATCTGCATTTTCCAGGAAACCCTTGTGACCCCACTTCTTAAAAATCTCTAATAAGAGAACCTGCAAGAAGAAGGAGAAAACACTCAAACTGATAACATAACTCAAGGAGGATGTGTTTTTTTATCCAAACATTGTTTAAAGAGCAAGAAGAGATTAGATCTTCAGGGTTTACTTTGTTTCCCCTCCCCCACCTGATTATGCACCAGCCATAATTTAATGTAAAAGATAATAAGCACAAAATTAAGGAATTCTGAACCCAGACATTTGTTTTGAGTACGAAGACAAAATAAAATTTGAAGTCCTTCAACACTAAAAAAATGACATCCTCACCCACTTGTGGTTTTCTAAAGCTTTCTTCACTTCAGTAGCATGATTAATATGTGTGTCGGCAAATGTGTACATATACAATGAGCCCTAGCTAGAAATCGGGCCCTGGGCTTTTCATCCAGCCCAGTTGGTTAAATTTGGGCCACTTGGGATTGGAACGTAACCAGAATGAGTAGAGAAATGGGGAAGAATGCCTAAATCTGAGTATATGGCATTCTGGAGGGCAACCAGAATGATTAGGGGACTGGAACTCCTTCCTTACCATCTGAGGCTGCAATGGTTGGGCCTTTCCACTCTTGAACGACGGCGTCTAAGAGGTGACCTGATTGAAGTTTATAAAATCATGCACGGTGTGGACAAAGTAGATAAGGAAAAAGTGTTTTCCCTATCGCACAACCCTAGAACTAGGGGGCACTCCATGAAACTTTTGGGTACTAGCTCTCAAACAAATAAGAGAAAATACTTTTTCACCCAGAGGATCACTGGTCTATGGAACTCCCTGCCAGAAGAAGTGGTGACAGCTGTCAGCTTTGACAGCTTTAAGAAAGGATTAGGCAAGTTCATGGAGGACAAGGGTATCAATGGCTATAATTATGGATACCTAAGGACAACCTCCGGGTTGGAGAGATAGGCAGGATATCTCTCAATGCCATTTCCAGGGAATCCTAAGCAGGTGAAGGCATCTCCTTGGGAATACCCTGAAGCAAATGGTGAGCCACTGTGTGAGACCGAATGCTGGACTGGATGGGCTGTGGCCTGTTCCAGCAAGGCTGTTCTTATCTTGGTTTTGTCCTTAGCCTGCCTGTTTTGGGTTGTCTTCTGCTAAGAGAGGAACAGCTGGAAAGGGGTTATCCATTTGGGAGGGGGAAGTTCATGCTTTTCCAACAGCAAATACCAACATGTGGGTTCACAGTCTTCCAGCAGCAAATCTGCATGTCCTCTAAATTTTCATTGATTCAAATTAGCCTATTCAAGCTGCCTTGTCCTAGTTACATTTCTCTTGCTCTCCCTCCTGCCCATTTCTACGGTCGGGAGTAAATTTGATTAGAGCCATGGTTAAACAACAATATTGGAAACCCTAGTCAATCTGCTGCAAATCACTTAGTTTTATGAGTAGATTCAAAGTAGATTCAATTTTGTCAATTGTTGTGAATTATTAATACCTCAATAAAATACCGTAACTTTAATTATTGTGGGCAACATTTCAGCTACAAGTTAGCCCACAATATAACTTCTTCCCACAGTCTCCATGGGGGATATCATTTTCTGTAAACTGATCTTCTAGCAAAGTATTGCAATTTTTTTCCTTGTTCCTTTTAAATAGAATACTTGGCACTAACAGCTTCAAAGAAATGTTATGCTGCCGGCCACTGGCAGCCAGGTTAGAATAATAGACAGTGTGTGGAAGTGAAGCAGAGAGATCTGGGTCAAATCTCCTCACTGTTATGAAGCTCACTGGGTGACCCTTAGCTACTCAGTGTTTGTCCAGGTGGGCATTTGGATTACTTTTGGTGCTGTTTGGTTTGAATCAAATTATGACATCTACACATGTTTTAACTTAGAGAAATCAATTTTGGCCCCTTTTTAAACCTGTCCTGCTCATACCTGTCAACCTTCCCGATTTGGCCAGGATTACCCCGTAATCCTGCGCCAATTGACGTCATTTCCCGACGTGCGCTGACAAACCCCTGTAATTTGGTAGCAGGGGAAAGGAAGTACTGCGCAGCCCTTCTGCGCAAGTCGCCTTCTACGCATGCGTGGAAGGGTTTTACACTTGTGTAGAACCTTTCCACGCATGCGTGGAAGCCTACGCCACTTGCGTAGGGGGCTGCGCAAGCGGCATAGCCTTCCACGCATGCGTGGAAGGTGACCTGCGCGGAACCGCTTTGCGCAGGTCTCATTTTTCTGGAGCCGCGGGTTGACAGGTATAGTCCTGCTCCTTTTTGGCAGAGTGGTAGGGCTACAAGTTTTTTGGCGCAATCTGGGTGTATCCCACTCTGTAGTCCACATGAATGATTGGTTTATATTTAAATAGAGCTGTGGGCAATGATAGCTAAGATGACAACCATGAGACAAATTTGGAGGGTTGTGGCATTGAAAGGGATAATGGAGAACCTCCTCCTATATTTTAAGCTATTCACCTTTTTAATTTTTTTAAAAATATGCCTCTATTGATGTAGCGCTAGTCTAGATGAATGAGATTGATTGGTAGTATTATGCATAGGTAGATTTATTGCTGTTGTACTATGTTAGTTATTTTATATAACAACTAGCAGATTTTGCCCGGCGGTGCCGGGCTTTTTAAAATTGTGTTGCATAGTAAAGGTTTTTTTTTTCTTGAACCAATGGTGCCGGGCTGTTTTAAATGGTGTTGAAAGGTTTTGAGAATTTGTGGGTTTGAGGCGCTGTGTCCGCCTGTGGCGGACTTGCGCTCCCAGTGTGTTGTTTATTTTTATTTTTTGAGCGCCGGGTTCCTCAGTGCCGGGCTCTTTAAAATGGTTTTGGAAGGGTTTTGTTTTATTTTTATGCAAATGAGGTTAGTTTTTAATTGTGGTTAGATTTTAGTATTTCAAATACTGTGATTTAGAAACTGTGATTTTTTATTTTGGTTTTTTGGTTTTTCAAAAGAGGAAAGGATGATATATATTTTTTATAATTATTGAATTTAACCAAATAATGTGCTATTATGTGAATTCTTTTAAATAGTTGTGCCTTGGATAATAAATTTTAAAATGTGTAAGAATATTTTTTTAATCAATGTTTCCATACTGTGTTTAGATGTTTTGATTTGTTTTTTTGAGTGAAAACTTATGTTTTTTGATTTTTTTGTGATTACTGTGAATATTTTTGTATGATTTGATAACTTATTTCAGTAATTTGGGAATTAATCTTATTATTTTGAATATTTTTGGATGTTTTTACTCTTGTGGCCTCTGGGTGGGGCTAGTGAGCTTTTAGTGTACTCTAAAAATTTTCTCTACTGTCCTCTGGGTGTCGCTTCTTCTTCCGGTAAGTATTCTCTTTCTTTTCTCAGTTTAGTTCCGGTCGTAATGGAGTGAAGACGTCTCATGGTAAGCTCTCTGGTTTTTTTTTGGGGGGGGGGTTGATTTGTTTTTTTGGGGGGGGGTCTGTGTGTTTTTTCTTGTTTGTTTTTGGATGTTTTTGTGTTTCCCTTTTTGTATTTTTGATTTTTGGTTTTGAGTTTTTGATTTGTTTTTGTGTTTACTTTTTTAGGGGTGGGGGGGTGTCTTTCTTTACCGCGGGCCAGGCTCGATATAGGTGCTCGTATAAAGAGCACCTTGCTTAGAGACTAAGACCAACCAAAAACTCGCTTAACAACTAAATCGGGGTTCACAATCCCCTCCTCCAGAAGCCACAATTGGTCACATACAATGGTATTCACTTAAAGAGCAAACTCGCTTAAAGAGCAATCCCGTGGAACGCATTATGCTTTTTAAGCAAGGTATCATTGTATAGGACAATTACATGCCACTATCCTTATACTGAAGTTAAGCTCTGTCTGCAGAGGAATTTGCTTCCATATAGGTACATTTAAGTTGTTAGTCAAACCTAAAACTACAAATAAGAGAACCAGTGTTAAGTAGTGGATAGAATGTCAAACTAGAACTCAGGAGATATGGGTTAAAATTCCTGCTTGGTCATGGAAGCAACTTGATGGCACACAATACACTCAAAACTACACATGATTATTTAGAATTATGAGTTCAGTTGGGTGTACTCTCAACAGTATTTATAGGAAATATATAAGTTTCACTCCCTATAATTTTATTGTTAGATTATTTTTGGTAGATTTGTAAAGAAATCTGTACATTTTGGTTGCAGTCTAATTTGTAAATTATCTTTGGCCAAATTCAATAGGTATAGCTAGTGCTAGTGTGAAGAAGATAAGGTTGAACCTGCACAACTTTGCAGTTGTTAAAGATGAGGAGATTGCCAGAGAAAATGAGTGAATTGACTAATTCATTACTATGGTCATAATTGTACATAAAAGGATTTCAGCCGAGATGAGCTAAGCAGTCAAAGCATGCTGCCTTGAGGGATGGCCAATGCCCTCTCTTTCATATTCTTCTACATTCTAGATTTCTTAGGCTGACTACATAATCATATGCTATGGAAAATATTATGGGATTGGGACAGTCTGATTTGCATTTTTCCATTGACTACATAACATAAAAGCAAATGCAAATCAGCCTGAAGTTTTCCCTTTCAAATTTGTAGTTTTCTCTTATGCTGCTCAGGCTTTTACTATAAAACAAACAAACAAAAACAAACAAACCACTGATACATTCACATTGGTTCAAGCAGTGCAATTGTGTGAACTGATGCAACAACAAAAAAAAAAGTATGATCCTGTGTGGACTTTGCTCTCTGTCAATCTCCTCTGGGCAGGAGCAAGCCTTGGCATCAGTGCTATTGTGCTTAGGCAACACAAATGCATTCAAAGGTAAAAAAAGAGAGGAAAATGGTACATGACTCTTGATTACAACGTATTAAGGCAGTTTTCTTGTAGGTGTGCCTCCTGCAAATCAGGAGGATTATATGAGAGCTGCATTAACAAGGTTCGAACAAGGTTGTGTAGTTAGTTTCCTCTTCTCTCCTTATGTAGCCAGGTAACTTGAATGTACCTGGGGGATCTCAAATTTCCAGGTGACATTTCACAGCAAGTATAATAATTTTATGTCAGAAATTATTCTGGGTTGAAAGGATTTTTGCTGGAGAAACTTGCTCAGGGGACGCCTGAATGAGGCTCCTTTCATGTCCCACCAAAGTGGTCCCTATTTATCTACTTGCAATTTCTTGCTTTTGAACTGCTAGGTTGGCAGGAGCTGGGACAGAGATGGGTGCTCAAACCGCCATGCAATACCCGGTCTCGAACTGCTGACTTGCCAGCCTTCTAGCTTACAAGGTGAGCTTCTTAACCACTGAGCTACCACAGCCCCTTCACAGCAAGTGAATTAACATTTTCTTCACTGTGCAATCACATTATTAGTCTCAGATTCTCCTTATTAAATTTACCAAGAATTTTTGGAAGTTCTTAAAGAAAGAAAGAAAGAAAGAACGAACGAAAGGGATTTAGTTATTCAGAGACATTACAAGATTGCACTGTTTGTTCTGAAAAACTATTCAAAATATTCAACATATTATGAAGGCATACTTGTGAAAAAGTGCTAGTGTGCATTGTTGAGACTTCTATATGTAGAATAATCTTGTCTATCAGAGGTGCAGGTCCTGTTAAAAAGCCAACTCTCAAGCTGAAAGAAAGGACAAGCACTGGTTAAAAGGCATGTACATGTATCCTAGTAATATTTATTACATAAAATATTAGCATTTTGTGACCTGATCAGTGCAGTGATACATTTGGCGGTGTAGACACTCATGATAACAGTCCCCAAATTCATCTCCCTCATTGCTGGAGAGTCCAAAAATGCAAATGTGGGACCAGTCTATGTCAATAGATGAGGAACAAGTCTTAGTAAAGCAAATGACTCTTCCAAGACCATACTACCCTCAAACACTTTGCATCTCAATTGGGATAGCTTGCAAAAATATACTGCTCCTTGGGAAATAAATTTCTCTGTCCCTTGCTATAAGGATTGCAGCTAAGCTCAGAAGGAACAAGACGATGGGTGACAGATGATATCATAGTCTCTGTTAAACAAAAGATGCAAAGGCTTTGATCCTGGGAGCCCTGGTTCTATAATACTGATTTTCAAAATTATGATAGTTGAGCTTTTATTAATATTACATTAAGATGCACAAAATACTTAAATGGGTGCTGCAAAGTAGATGTGAGTGTCTTTTACGGCTCATCCCTTATACCTTATTTCTTTGGATGGTACTATTCTAAGCTTTCCATCAATACAAATATAATTGTTATGTTATTTAATCAACTGAGTTATGGAATGCCTGCAAATTAATTTATTGAGTCTGCAGTTTTCTTAATGATTTTTTGTTTCAACCCATGCATTCTTCAGTGTCCATTGTGAAGGCTGTCAAAATCACAGAAAACACCACAGCTTACACATAGAACATCTGAATTTGCAATTCTTATCAGATAGCAAACTTTGTCTCTGAACATTCTTGATGTAATTGAGTTAGAATATTCATTTTTATTCCTGATTGCTTAGGTTGACATGTAAGTTGATACTGGCATTTCAGTTCGTTCTCACCCAGAAGACATAACCTTAGAGAAAGTATCAGCTCTGATGACCCGGCCATCAACATCCATTGAAAGAAATGATGATGCTTTGGACTTGTAATAGAAAAAAAAACATGTTATTGTAAAAACTAATTAACTGATTATCTGCTGCTTCCTGGCAACAAGCAACAATTAAGTCGTTCACTCTTGAACGACGGCGTCTAAGAGGTGACCTGATTGAAATTTATAAAATCATGCATGGTGTGGACAAAGTAGATAAGGAAAAACTGTTTTCCCTATCGCACAACACTAGAACTAGAGGACACTCGATGAAACTTTTGGGTACTAGTTCTCAAACAAATAAGAGAAAGTACTTTTTCACCCAGAGGATTACTGGTCTATGGAACTCCCTGCCAGAAGAAGTGGTGACAGCTGTCAGTCTTGACAGCTTTAAGAAAGGATTAGACAAGTTCATGGAGGACAAGGGTATCAATGGCTATAATTATGGATACTTAAGGACAACCTCGGGGTTGGAGAGATAGGCAGGATATCTCTCAATGCCATTTTCAGGGAATCCTAAGCAGGTGAAGGCATCTCCTTGGGAATACCCTGAAGGAAATGGTGAGCCACTGTGTGAGACAGAATGCTGGACTGGATGGGCTGTGGCCTGTTCCAGCAAGGGTGTTCTTATGTTCTTATATGTTCTAAGTTACATGTGCATTACCACCATTCCCTCCATGCAATGCAAAGATAGGTAATTTCTTAACAGCAAGTGTTCATCACGACAGCCATTCCTCCCCCTGAAAAAAGCCTAAAAATCAGGAAGGTGTATTGCTCCAAAGGTAACTATGGGGAGGAGAGAGATCAGAGTTCAGATTCCTTGTGTTCACTGGGTGAACCTCAGCTCAGTCATTGTCTCAGCCTAGGGAAGCTAACCAAGGGATCATATGCCAGGCCAGATCTTTCTCCAAGCCCCTAAACATAGACATTGACAAATATGTTTTGGACAAGTGGAATCATTGCTTGTGCTGTAAAAAAAGTATCACTTGCTTTCATGTCTCTGCTTCACCCATACCATCCTTACATGGGACAAATCCTAACCAGAGCTTGCAGTATTAATTAAAGAGGCCCAATTTGTTAAATTTTTAGTTAGAGACATATTTGAAATACTAAAATCTAATATAATTTAGATTAACAACTTAGATTGGGTTAATGAATGTGGGTAAAGTTTTAATTCATTAGGTCACATCTTGGCCAAAATCCTGTCACTCAACACAATAAATCACTCTAGAGTAGGCCCACTGAATCCATGGGGGTTTGGTAAGCTTCATTGATTCAAATAGGTCTACTCTAACTGCACTTTAATATGCTAAATTAGAATAGGCTAATTTGAATCAATGAAACTTACCAAAACCCCATGGATTCAGTATGATTACTTGAGTGTGATTTATTGTGTTAATTGACAGGATTTTGGCCAAAATGTGACCTAATGAATTAAATTTTTTACCCATAATCATTAATCCAAAGTTAGTTACTGTACTTTATTTATTTATTAAATAACTGGACTTTAGCCATTAAGTGATGAGTTCATTTTAAAGGAACCTCTTGGAGAAAATGGCATATTTGGTTAACACCATTGGCATTATGTTGTTTACTTCTTCAGATTTTTCAGCTTTATTGCTGATTTAACCACTTCAGTCATATAATGCCAGTTAACATTCCAATTAAAATATATACACTAGGGTGAACTTAAAAACATCATGCTAACAATTAGAAAAGAATATAAGTACAAACAAGTATGTTCATAAGAAACTAGGTTAAGAAACAAAGTATGAACAATTAAAAATTAAATGAAAAAGTTAAAATACATACACTTTTGGGAAGGTGGAATTAAGTAATTTCACTTAGCCATATGGATCTTCACAAAAGTTTCTCTCAACAATTGGGCAGCTAGCACAAATATTGCTACTATATCTCTTACAACTTTATTAACATCAGACAACAGATAGGTAAATTTGTTTGGTCACTTTTATCTAGGACATCCTCTAGCAAATTTGATGTGAACTTTGTTCTAGGTTCAGAATATAAAGAACAGTGCAGCATGAAATATTGTACACCTTCTACTACTTCTTCGTCTGTCATAACTGGATCCAAATATTGGTGATCCTCATGGATGACAGCCAAGATGACTGTCTTTTCATCTGCCTTCCACATTGCAGTATGAACACCTCCCACCCCCCCAATGATTCAGTTCAACTTTCTGGTCCTGAGTCCTTTTGGCATGCGAAGTCCTCATCAGCCCCAGACCAGTATTGATGAAGCTGCTGCCCTCCACCAAAATGGATTCAAGTGAGATTTTATCCGCTTTTGGACCATCACCCTTCCCTGTGGTCTTTGGCACCCAAAGCTGTTAGTCCTCAGCGTTGTCAGGTTAGTTAACCCCTCCCTGACACTCAGCGTTGAGTCACTGGCAGTATGGTCTACTCTCTTACCATAGCAGGATAACCTGGCTACGTAGGTTCCACATAAGTGCTGCAATATTGGTGTCTGGGTATAGCACCCTTCTACACATTGCAATGGCATAGTTTGAAATCTCAGTGCCAAAAAATGTAATTCCTCAGCTTGGCTGTTTTTTTTTTGGCTAATTTGCTAGCTTTTACAACCTTTGTTTTTCAGATGTCTTGAATTACAAATCTGACAATTTAATAGCTGAATGGGGATGGTAAGATTTGTAGCCAAATGCATCTGGAAAGCTCAAAGTCATTCTACAATATGGCTGTAGCAAGCTGCTCAGTTAATATTTGTTACTGATCAACATCTGTCTCTTCTTCTCCCCAGGTACACTTATATTGTTCACCCATCCATTAGATACTGTGGACTTTGTCTAAATTGTAAAGTTAATAAAGAATAATGTCTGTTTTCCAGTTACTGTTTTCCAGTTACTGATCCAAAGTAAAATTGAAGTGGAACAATAAATACTCTAATCTAAAGATTAGTAAATCAAGTGTTAGAATTCTTAGGCCGAAACATTTGAAGTGCAAAACATTTTCCTGCATTACTGAAGAGATATAGCCCTGCTTCCTGCCTAATTTAGAATTAAGAAGTGTAGTTATATGTGGAATTCTAAATCAGGGGTGCCCAAACTATGGCCTGGGGGCCAAATCTGTCCCCCGACACCAATTCATCTGGCCCATGAAGCCCTTGTTGCTCCCAGAAGCGGAAGTAAACTGTGCCCGTACGTGTGTGTTTTACTTCTGCTTCTGGGAGCAATGAGGGCTTTGTGGGCCGGATGCATTGGCATCAGGGGTCAGATCCGGCCCCTGGGTCATAGTGACCAGCCCCTTGAACTACGTGACTGGCCCATGACCCAAAAGGTTTGGGCACCCAATCTAAATCATCAGAGAGCGAAATAAGTTCTACAAACCTTGCATTAGTATGGCTCTGCTTATAAAAGTTGAGATTTAACTTCTGTAAATGCATTGTAACCAACTAAGCTCTTGGCTCTCCCCCTAAACTTACATTTCTCCCCCTTGCCATCCTTGTGAATGAAGGCTCTAGTTTCCTTGCATACCCATTTTAGTTTGTGCTCATCTCACTTTGTTTTTGGCTACTCCCATGCATCAATGTCAGTTTCACACTGAAGTCAGAGACATTAAAACAAGAGAGATTTTTTTCCTGTCTCTTGTTGCTAACTGCCGTGACCAGATTCCTTTCCCCATCCCCTTCCTCTTTTTTTTCTGGCCATAGCTCAGATTCTTTTCTTGGTTTACTGCTGGGTAAAGCACCCCCACCCCAAAACACATAAGTAAAAATTATTAAAGTGGTAAAGGTCACTTTTGCTCGAAAGCCAGTCGTATCCTACTCTAGGGTTTGGTGTTCATCCTTGTTTACAGCCAAAGAGCCAGCGCTGTCTGCATCTGCAGTCGTTTCTATGGACATTTAGCAGGCATGATTAGACACCAGAGTGTACGGAATGCTGTTACCTTCCCACCAAAGTGGTACCTATTTATCTATTTACAATTTCTTACTTTCAAACTGCTAGATTGGCAGGACCTGGGGCAGAGACAGGAGCTCACTCTGTCATGCAGCACTCAGGTCTCGAACTGCAGACCTGCCGACCTTCCAGTCATCAAGTTCAGTGTCTTAACCACTAAGCTACCACAGTCCCATTAAAGTGGTAGCTAAATGTTAAACATAATTAAGTCACCAGGTTCATGGTGTTTGTCTTTTATGAGGTTAAAATTGACAGATCAGCCTAACATTGGTTATTTATTCCAAACTTTGGGGTCTAACCTGGGAACAGAAATTGCTGTTTTCCTGACCTTCTGTGGTCAGGAATGGAATGACACAGCAGATGAATTGTATGTTCTGTAAACATGCTTTCGGCTGCATTGAATAAAGAGTGGTTGCTCCTGAAATGCAAACGATGTACGAATGATAAAACATGTGGTATGAATATAATTTTTCTCTGGATGTTTTGATATTTGCTTCAATTATGAGACTCCTTATTCTTTGCAATGGCAGAGCAGTTGAACAGAATAAGATACCACGGGAAGTTCCTGCTGAGATTCTTTTAAGAATCCATAATTCTTCTAGCTAGGCAGAGTTGTTATATGAGAAAGCCTAACTGCTTTCTACTAGCTCATTCCTGGGCCTCGGTGCCTGAGAAGACTTAAAAGTTTGAAGTGTTATTATTTTTTTCCATCAAGAAGAAAGCTTACACCACTGTATAATAATATGTGGCATTGGTTTTACCGTCTCAAACTGGACGAAATAGTAGGGGTCATCTTCTATTATGAGAAAGTTGTATTCTTGGGCAAGCTAAAAGAAAATCCAACAAAAAAAAATACATATGTTAGAGTTTGTCTATAAGGTGAGATGATAGTGCTGGTGGCTACAGTTTTAGATTTTGCATGGGAAGCACCTTGTACACACTTACACTCTTTTTAGAGGTTTATAGAATACAGTAGTCAAAATGCTAAAAAGACTTGTGTTATTTCTGTTTGCCTGGACTATATAAAATTAGGATGCTTCCAGGCAAGGCTTTTCATGTGCACATTTTATTTGCAAATATTTGCAGCTGTTCCAAATGCCATTGTCATCTTCAATTTATAGCTCTCCCTTGTTTCCTTATTAATTCTTCCATCTTTTTCTTACCAGAAAAAAAATCAAACAAAAAGCAAAAATCTGCTGAGGATGAAAGGGACAAAATGCATATTACTAATAACTCTTTAATAGAAAAGAAAATTTCTTAAATTTTGATAAGCACATGCTATTTGCAACAGTGATTATTCAGTTGTGAAGTTTGGCTCCAGTCAATTCTGAGTTACCTATAACATGTAGTTTGGCTCTAAAATGGAATAACTGCAGAATAACTTGTAATTGTCAGTGATCAGAGCATGTAGAAATACATTTGGGCTATTAGTGAGTATGCTTCTTTATTTTGTTGTTGTTCAGTTGCACAGTTGAGTCCGACCTTTGTGACCCCATGGACCACTGCACGCCAGGCTCCTCTGTCATCTGCCATCCTCCATAGTCCTCCCAGATCTACACCCACCACATCAACAATGCCATCTAGCTATCTCATCCACTGTTGTCCACTTTTCCTTTTGACTTTGATCTTTCCTAGCATTAGGGCCTTCTCCAGTGAGTCCTCTTTTCTCATTTGGTGGCCAAAGTACTTGAGTCCTCTCTTCTCATTTGGTGGCCAAGGTACTTGAGTACACCTTCCCAACGGTGTACAGTACTGGGGTATTGGGCAATTGGGCAATTTCCCACTCCACCCCAGCAATCTCCACCCCTGTGGGCGGAATTTTAATTTTATATTTCCCCCCCCTCTAACCAAAGGGCAGGATGGGAGAAGCCAAGCCAGCACTGCACAGGGCTTAACTGAAGGGGAAGTAGGGACAGGGCAGCAACACCAGCAAGATGGGTTCCTTCCTCCCACCTTGTCTCTGGTCATTATACATATTCCCACCATCCTTCCTGGGGACTCAAACCCCGACCCTCTGCTTACAAGGCAAAATTTCAAACTCTAAGCCACAGCAGCTCCAC
Organism: Bradypodion pumilum; assembly: GCA_035047305.1. Lineage (NCBI taxonomy): Eukaryota > Metazoa > Chordata > Lepidosauria > Squamata > Chamaeleonidae > Bradypodion > Bradypodion pumilum. Next base: position 198,102,853 of record JAWDJD010000005.1, on the reverse strand, counting down.
TACCAATGGAACTGCTTTTGGCAATCTTATAACAGAGAACTCTATGTTAACCAGAGAGGATATTGTTGCTTTTAAAATCCGGGCTGTAGAAGCCCTAAATGGGAATCAAACTCTGCCTCAGGAGAGACCCTTTGTTTGAAGAAAGGATTCAACATGGAACAGTAATTTTATTATTATTATTTATTATAATTGTAATTATATTTATAATAATATATTTTTTAAAAAATTAAGTCCTAAGTGGGAATCAAACACGGTACCTTTTGGGCATAGTAAATAACACTAACCAATTATCCACTAAGTATTTCTCTTTAAACCTGTTTTTTAAAGCAATGATATCCTCTCTGGTTAACATAGAGTTCTCTGTTATAAGATTACCAAAACCAGTTCCATTGATAGCGGAGCCATTGTGGCTTAGAGGTTGCAATTTTGCCTTGTAAGCAGGAGGTTGTTGGTTCGAATAACCAGAGGGGAGTTGAATTAGAAGGCAAGTGGGAACATATATAATACTTTAGGGTTAGACACCCTAATCCAGGGGTGCCCAAACTGTGGCCCGGGGGATGGACCCGGTCCATGATGCCAATTCATCTGGCCCACGACACCCTCGTCATTCCCGGAAGTGGAAGTAAAACATGCCTGTACAGGCGCATTTTACTTCCGCTTCCGGGAGTGACGAGGGTGTCACAGGCTAGATGACTTGGCATTGCGGGCTGGATCCAGCTCCCGGGCTGTAGTGACCAGCCCCCTGGGCCATGTGACCGGCCCATGGCCCAAAAAGTTTGGGCACCCATGCCCTAATCACTCCCTGTCCAGTGCCCTTTTTGGGTGGCCAGCACGGCCCTGGTCCTTCCAAGGAGCAGTCAGGGTTGCTTTGCTTTAGGATTGACTGATTTGATCACTTTGCAGTCAAGGGGACTCTGAAGAGCCTCTTCTAGCACCACAGTTCAAAGGTGTCTATTTTTCTGTGCTCAACCTTCCTTATGGTCCATGTCTCACAGCCATACATTACTACTGGGAAGACCATTGCTTAGACTATGTGGACTTTTGTTGGCAGGGTGATGTCTCTATGTTTTATTATTCTGCCTAGGTTTCCCATAGCTTGCCTCCCAAGAAGTAAGCATCTTTTTATTTCATGGCTGCAGTCACCCTCTGCAGTGATCTTAGATCCCAAGACGGTTAAGTCTGTCACTGCTTCGATTTCTTCCTCTACTAGTTGACAGAGTAATGGGGCCAGATGCCATGATCTTGGGGGTTTTTATATTAAGTTTCAGGCCAGCTTTTGCACTCTCCTCTTTCACCCTCATCATGTTTCTTTATTAGTTTGAACCTAATGCACCTGGAATTACTGCATCAAGACAATCTTAGACAATTCTTTGCAGCAGAAAAGTTGTGAATAGCACATTGGATTGTAAAGATTTGGGATACGGTTAGGTAACAAATATGTTTAGAATTGTTCTGGGAGATACTTTGATAATCATAATTATGTACCACCAGGTTGTATCCAGCATATAGCATAGTACAGGTTTTATAATTATTAAGTACTCAGAAATGATATCTGAGTCTCTTCTTCTGTTAGCAGTCTCAGACAATGCAGCTTCATTTTAAAATGCTATTTTGTAAGATACGATGATGGCAGGGATTACCTGATAAATTTCCTTTTTGCGTTCTGCTGTCAAGTAGCTTCCAGAAGGATTGCCCCCACAGGGAACAGTGTACAGGAATTTAGGGGTCTTGTCACTGATCGTATGTGTGTTGTTGGATTTCCACCTGGAAAGAATTTCTTTCAAGGCTTTCGGAATAATACCATGCTCATCACTAGGGACTTTTATAATGTTACATCCCAAAGGCCGCAGCTGTTTGGGAAAAGGAACAAGATGTCAGACATAATTCAACAACCAGCACAGAAAAGCTGTTCCAAACCGGATAATTTTTAGTGTCAACTAAATGTAAAACCATCTATTCCAGTGGTAGCGAACCTATGGCACACGTGCTGGAGGTGGCACTCAGACCCCCCTCTGTGGGCACCCATGCAGTCACCACAGCATAGTTTGTCCCACCCCTCTGCCTATCAGCCCAATCCGAGTGCTTCCTCCCTCTCCCCAGCACAGAGTTTGCCCTGCCCCTCTGCCCAGCAGCCCAATCGGAGTGTTTCCTTCCTCCCCTGTTGCTGTGTTGGCACTCTGTGATAAATAAGTGGGTTTTGGGTTGCAGTTTGGGCACTCAGTTTCTAAAAGTTTTGCCATCACTGATCTATTTTAACAATGTTTTTTTGGGAAACATTTTTTTTAAAAAACCTGTTTATACTGTGTAGTGTAGGTGACCATCAAAAAGTGAAAGATAGTTAGGAACACACCAGCATCTTTCCATTCAGCCTCAAAGGATCTGGAATCTTTGCATATACAGAGTTGGAGTACACAATAGCACCACTTTCCTATAGAGTATGGTGGAACATATAGCCTCAGGTTCAAACTAAAGATTAAAAGGATTGCATATGCCCAAAGCAGTTTTCTTACAGATGAGTGCTTCAGCAGTCCAACTTGCAAATTAAGCCCATATTTATCTTCTGATGACCAACCACCAAACTACAAAAAACACAGTAGAAATCAAGATGCAGAGGAGAGGAAGAACATGCACCAGTGTATCTTTCACTACTTAGAGAAGCATGACTGCTAAATGCATGCTAAGCACACCATCTATTTTGATGTTCCGATAGTATCCTGTGTGGAAAAAAACATACTTCCAAAGTTTGCACTATCTTCATTACTGCCTTGCATTTTCCTGCCAAGATTTAAGAGACCAGCAATGAACACTGGGACTGGCATGGTGTCAATAGAGTGTATTTTTAGGGTGTGTGTTGAGAATGCCTTCTTGCAAGGGTCCTCATGACAGGCTTTGAGAAGGCAGTTTAGTTTGACCTGGTCTGTTTTTAAACAATTGAATGTAGGTCACTTCTTCAGCAAGTGCCCCTATTTGGTTCCTTGTGGTATTCCTTGTGAGAAGGAGGAAGATTTAAAAAAAGCCAATTGGAGCATGCAAAGGAGGAAGTGACAATACACTAGAATCCCAGATAATGATCCATCCGCACAACGAGAAATTTGGATAACGACGCTGGATTTTCTGTAAAGTCATACCCTGGATACCGATGCTACGTTGTTATGCGGTGCATTGTGTTTGGTCTCAACACAGGGGAGCTGATCGGGGCAATTTCTGACCCACCTACCTCCACCTGCCCAGACGCTACTGGAAAGCAAAACCTGCAGCTGATGAAGGAATTTTCTCCTCTGTTTTGCCTTCCAGCAGCATTTAAACAGGTGGGGGGGGGGGAGTGGGTTGGAAACAGCCCCGATCGGCTCCCCTGAGCCTCAGAGAGGAATCCAGGTTTTTTTGTTGTTGTTGTCCATTGCATGCACTGGACAACAACAAAAAACGCATAACTACGTGACTTGGGGAACCAAGTTTTGTCGTTATTCAGAGTATTACTGTACAATGGTTAGATATGGGACCCAGTATCTTGACTGGTTTTTTAAACCTGGGAAATTAAGAATCAAATTGAGGAAAGCCTGTTTCACATCTTTTCCACAGGTTTTCTTTAAGTAGTAAACATGGTCAATGAATATGATTATCTCAAATTCTCACCTACACTTTTTTCTTTGTTTGTGATTGGTCAGTGGAAGGCATACACTAGGTTAATTTGCAAATCTAACTGCTGTAACCTGTATATTTTAATGTGGGCAGTTTTAATGTGGTTAGTTTTAATAGGTGGGTGGGTATGTTGGGGTTTTAATTGTTTTTAATATGTATGTTTTAATTTTGTTGTGAGCCACCCTGAGTTGGGTTCGCTTGATTGGGCGGCATAGAAATTTGAACCATAAAAATAAATAAATAAATAAATAAATTTCTGGAAATTTTATTGCTAGAGGAAAACACATTCATTGCATAGTTTAACTCTGAGACTTATATGTGCCTTTTAAGGTTTATATCTCAATTTGTTTTTTCCTTACTTAGTAATCCAGTCCCACAAACCATTAAAGCATTTTACTGTGGATTTTTTTACTATATTCAAAGAACGAGAATTTGCACATCTGCACAGTTATAGGTTCCAAGGATGACTCACTGATGCCATTGTTCCACTGAAGTTGGGTTCATCCAGAAGGATATTATCTCCTGGGCTAACAAGCATATCATATATCTATAATATAAGAATAGGAAAGCTTCAACATATGGAACCACAAATAGGGACTAAATAAATGTTGGTAGGAGTTTCCCCGCTTCAGATTTAGACTTGAAAATCTAATGTTTCTAGATGTAACAATGATGAAACAAGACCTCAGTTGGAACTCCCCCCCCCTTTTGTTACTTAATGTACAGGGAAATTATTTTCTGGGATCCCAGAGGAAAAGAGAAGATTAAACTTTCTCTTTCTATGTGCAATGGTCCCAATCAAGAGGTGGCCACCCCATGCTTCTTTTAAGCAAAAGAAAACCCACCATGTAGAGTTGCTTTTATGGCTGAAATCCAGTAGTAAGTCACAACTGGAATAGGCCCATTGAATCAAAGTAATTTACAGAGGAGTTGACTCACTAAATCCTCAATGATTCATTAGGTCCAATCTAATTGTGACTCACAATTTGCTTTCAGATTATGGGTTAAATCTTGATTTAAAGGTAAAGGACACTTTTGGTCAAAAGCAAATTGTATCCAACTCTAGGGTTCAGTGTTCATCTCTGTTTATAGCCGAAGAGCCACAGAAATGTTTGCAGATGTTTCTGTGGACACAAGGCAGGCAAGCATAGACATCAGAGTGCACGGAACACTGTTTACCTTCCTACTGAAGTGGTCCCTGTTTATCTACTTGCAATTTCTTGCTTTTGAACTGCTAGGTTGGCAGGAGCTGGGACAGAGATGGGAGCTCACTTTGTCGTGCAGTACCAGGGAATCGAACTGCTGACCTGCCGCCTTCCAGTCAGCGTCTTAATTACTTGATCCACTGCGATTTAGGCATGGATAATTGAGTGTTACCTAGAAATGGATACAGAAAACAGACTTCCCTTCCCCAACAGGGCTTTCCACTCTCTCTATAGAATTTATGGTGGGAGGGAAGGTCTAGAAGGCACTGCTTCTTATTATATTAAGTTCTCATTAACTTTGACCATTCTGTCCAATGATAAGAAACAATGGGAGTGGCAGATCATCAGTTTCTGAAATACCACAGGTTCACCATACTCAAATTACAGAGCTGGAGGACTGGAAGCAACTTCAACCAGTTTTGCTCTCACTAAGAGGAAAAGTTAGGGTAAAGGTAAATGTTACCCTTTCTTGAAAGCCAGTCATATCTGACTCTAGGGTTCAGTGCTCATCTGTTTATAGTCAAAGAACTAGCACTGTCTGTCTCTGCAGTTGTTTCTGTGGACATGTGGTAGGCATGAGTAAACACTGGAGTGCAAGGAATGCTGTTTACCTTCCCACTGAAGTGGTACCTATTTATCTGCTTGCTTTTGAACTGCTAGGAGCTGGGACAGAGACAGGCGCTCACTCCAATGTGCAGCACTTGGGTCTCAAACTCCTGACCTGCTGACCTTCCATTCAGAGGAAAAGTTAGTAGAGGTTAAATCAGAGATGGGCAGTCTTGGCCCTCCAGCTGTTCTTGGACTTCAATTCCCAGAAGCCCCAGTCAACACACCAGCTGGTCAGGGTTTCTGGAAATTGAAGTTCAAGAACAGCTGGAGGGCCAAGACTGCCCATCACTGGGTTAAATTCAAAGTCCCACTTGATATAGACTTCCTCACAGAATATCCCTGGTAGGAAAAAAAATTGCCTTCTGACAAGCAAGTGTGAAAAATATTTTAGGTCCAAACCAGGAGTGTACAAACACTTCTTAACATATAACAGAAGGGGAGAAATTATCAGTATAATCTACTATTATCTGTGCTCATGAAGTACCAGACTCAAGTATCTCTAGTGTCAATCCTCCCATTGGATGAGATGGCTGAGAATTACCTATAGAAGACAAATAATTTCGTGGCAACAGACCACCAACTTATTTAGTGCCATTGTATAAAGTAACACAGCCTTAGCATGCTTTGAATTGTCCATACTTTGCCAAGTCCTTCTTGGCTGCCTGTAGTGACACATATCTTCATTTTTCCTTTCTCAGGAGGATACAATGCTGTCGGTGGGTTATGGAGTTTCATCTGTAACTCATATAACCAGGACAACAATTCTTCAATTCTGTAAAACACACACACAGACACACACATAGCTGGAAGATTTGGCAATAAAATGTGACAAACAATACGATATAAATATTAAGGCTTGGAATAACTTAGGGAAGTATGAGGAAAGAATGTTTCATATTGTTTCATTTAGAGCCCTTCAACCCTCCTTGTTCAGGACACCGTCTCACTCTCCCTGTAATGGTAGAAGAGGACTTAGATCACTGCACAGACTCAAGGAAGGAGAAAGAGGAAACTTTCCTTCTTGGAACTTCCTTAAATTAAGATCTAAGTGATAAGTACTTAATGGCCTAAATCCTATTATTCAGCACAGTAAATTTCACTAAAATAGGCCAATTGAATCAATTATCCTCTCCCATTTCCCTTTGTTCTACTGGTCAGTTCTGATACTTCTTCTCTTCAAGTGCTAATGCCATTTTGCATGCCCTTGTTTTCAGCATTAGTATGTAGCTGTGTCATTAGTATGTAGCTATATTTATTTATTATTTATTCATTATATATAGTTAGAACTAATAGCACCTGATAGCTACCTACCATATTTTAGATTTCCTGCAAACAACTTTCAGATCCCTGTGGGAAACATGATTCTAGATCAGTGTTTCCCAACCTTTGTTTTTTGGACTTCAGTTCCCAGAAGCCTAAGTCAATTCCTCAAAGCACTGATCAGCCAATATACTGACTTAGGCTTCTGGGAATTGAAGCTCCCCTGTGGGGCATAGGCCCCATGTTGGGAATCACTGTTCTTTATAAAAAGAAGTCTTAGTCTGATTGAGTGAATCTAAATTTACTGCTGAGAAATAACCTACCCCATGCTCTAGTCCAGGGATTCCCAACCTAAGGCAAGCAGGCTGGATCTGGTCCCCAGCACCATTTCATGTGCCCCCAACCCCTCCAAGGGCATTTGAAAAACAAAATGGCCACCCCCTTTGAAGATGTTGGCACAAAATGGCTACCCCCGCCGTGGAGGCAGGGCAAAATGGCCACCTGGCCCTCAAAGCTGTCTGAGAGAGCGTGACCTGGCCTCCAGCTTGAAAAGGTTGGGAACTCCTGCTCTAGTCTCCTGGGTCATTAGGCTCCTGGGGTTAAATCCAGTTCCCCAAAGAAACAAACACCGTGTATGAATTTAGATGAATACCCGTCTGAAGCACTGTACTGGAGAGCTTTCCTCATCAGTTCTTCTTCAATTTCAATGGTAGTTCCATCAAGAAGGGAGAAATGGGCTTCTTTTATTGGGAAACAGTCACTGTTTGGCAGCCCCCCTGAAAGCATGACTAAGGAGGACATCTTCTTTGCCAGCGCATCTATTATTCATATAAAGGAGAATCAGTTGTGAGATGTAAAAACTATAAGACATAATGAACTCTAGAAGTAAAATGAGCAAGACTATACTTTTATAAGAACCCAAAAGAGAAACTTCATGTGCCTCAGAACATTTTTCCTACTCGATCTATGATATATAAAATGATGCATATGGACACTGTACTAACACATTCACCAAATTTGCCCTTTATATGCTGCTGCTGTGTTTTATGGCTATGTTTCTGAACTTTCTTTGTGATGGTGAGAGAACAATAGAAAATGGTGATCCTGTAGAAAAGAGGTGTCATTTATTCAGCTTTCTCCAACATGCAAAAAGGAGAATGCTTGCATGTTTATTTAAATTTATGTATTGCCACTTGGAGAAACATCATCAGTTGCTAATTTTTATTATGAAGTGAATTCTTTGTGGTTCACAACATAATAAGCACATATAAACATTATGAACATGATATAATAAAATCACACATACATAAATAAATAACAGAACTAAGAATTTAAAAAATACATTGGCGGTGGTCGAATTGAAACCACAGACTAGTTGTCACCATGGGACAAAGTCAATTCAAGCAACTGAATGAACAAAAGGTGTGTCTTTAAAAGCCTTGTAATATAGGTGAGCTTTAAAGCTCTTTCAAAATGCTGTCAGAGAGGGAGCTTGCCTCAGCTCTGCAGGTAGTTTATTACATAAAGTGGGCACTGCCACGAAGAAGGCCCTGCTCCTTTTACCCACCATCCTGGCCATTCTCAGTGCTGGCCCTTCCCTTCTCTGTGGGACTTTCACAATTTGAATAATCGTGTGTCTGCTGAAGAAAGGTTCCTGCTCATATAGAGGCTCAATGTGAGGAGCAGCCCTCAGATTCTTGCCTTTTGGCCTGTAGACACATGGAGAAAGTAACAATGGAGACGTAAGGGGCTACGAATTTCCTTGATCACCTAGTGGAGAGAATCAGGGGATCAATACCTGCATAGGGCTAGAATCTTCAGAGACCTAGAAAAGTAAAGCTCAAAACTGTCCTTTTGTCTAACTCCTTCCCAATTTATTTAAATTTTTTTTTAAAAATTGAGTAAACCATCATAGAGTATCTTCCTTATTAATGTTTAAGAGCAAAAGAAAGTTGATTAGTAGCATAAGTGATACACTCATAATGGGACAGTTATTAAGGCAAAGCAAAGCACGTATGTACCACTTCATAGTGTTTAGTGCACTCTGTTGACGGTTCACAAGTTAATTAGCATTCTGACCTCAATAAGGTGGCTCTTCATTTTATCGATCTCAGAAGAGTGGAAGGCTGAGTCAACCTTGACCCCTGGTCAGGATAGAACTCACATGCTTTTTTGTTGCAGCATTGCAACAGGGCTCTGTTTAGTCCATGAAATACATGACTACTACTGGGCAGGAGGTTGTAATGCTGCACAAAATTGCTTACTTTCAGGTCAGACAATTTATCCACCTAGCCCAATAAGTACTCTGGATCTCTGATCGGAGAGGCATTTCTTATGCTATTGGATCTGGTTAAAAAAAAAGACCAAGCAAACAAAAACAACCTAGAAATGTCAGAGATTGAGTTTGGGACTCTCTGAATGGCAGGAATATGCTCTGCCATGAACTATAAGCCCTCCCTTGAGCATTGTTGTTTCAAATGGCAGCCTTCTCAATGCTATCCAAGCAAGAATTAAGACTGCATGTTTATTTTGTAGTGCAAGGAGCACAACAAGCAAAAGAAAGCAAAAGCCAATAGTGCAGGATTTACTTACTGGTCATTCTTGCAGGGTTTGTTTTCCTTGCTGCACTTACAGAGTTGATGAATCGAGAGTAATCCATCTTGGTGAGGCAAGCAAAGGTAAAATTTCTCGGCTTCATTAGAAAATGAGACAGAGGGAAAGAGATACATTACATCTATGTGAAACTTCTGACATCTTTTGTTAATACAGATATCATATTTTGCTCAACTTTCATGGGTTGCTACTTTATAACTCATCAGTAACTGGACATTTGCTGGCATGATATTAATGCGAGGGAAATCCATACAGATCATGTAGTGCTGCAGAATTTGGAAATCTGGAAAAAATTAATCTAGTTCTATAAACTGAAGATTGTTCAACAGCATCAAAAATAGAAAAACAAAGGATGGAGGAATTAGGGGGAAACTTTGGTGCCCCAGCAAGTACAAAGTGTTCCACCAAATATTTCCTAAACCATGCTTTTTTAAAAACTTTCTCTTTGCATTGCATCTACTAATTTGTGAAAATGAGAATCTCTTTTTAAAGAGTTATAAAAACTCAGCTTTAATAAAAAAAAGAACACAAAACAACATCATGCAATTATTTCTGAAGATATCCTTAAAATAAAATGGAACAACATAGAATAGAATAGGACACACACTTACAATCTATTATCTAATGCAGAGAAAAGGTCCAGAAACTACCAGAGGTTCCAATTCTAAAATATAGCAATACTGTAATGAAAATATTGCAATTTCTTCAGCTGCCAAATAGAAAGCCAGAATAACTACTGAATTACAGTAACATTGCAGAACTCTACTTTATCAAAAGATAAGTATGATGCAAAATACAATATATAACTTTTGATGTGCATCTTCTACCTGCAAGTTATTCATCCTTACCAAATTTTGCCCAAACACTTAATCATTTACTAAAGAAAATGACTTTTAGACTTTGGACTTAATGGTTTAATAGTGGGTTTTCACCTAGATAACACAATTTATTACTACAATGAAGAGATGTTTTTTGATCCTTGCCTGCAAAATACCTTGCCCCCCCCCCCCCCGCGCTGGCCTGCAAAGCCCGGCGCTAGCCCACAGGCTTGACCCTAAACTCCCTGTTGGCGCAAACAAGTTCTTATCTATCCCATCACACATTTCTCCACTCCTCAAACCTCTTATCAGCCCCTGACCATCTGGGTTGCTCTCTCTGGCTGTTATTCAATGTGCACCCTCCGATAGTACCGATGTATGCAACACCCTGTTCTCTGAGCCTGTCTTCCTGTCAGTTTTGTCACGATCGTGCGATTACACTAGGTACGCACGTGTTGAGGTTTCTCAGTAATAAAAGGGGAGGTCCGTGACCTCTCAGCGTCGCCTCACCCATGCCTTGACGTTGCGTGTGTGTGTGTGTGATTCTTATCGCTACACTACAAAATGAGTGGTGAACGGATTCTCAAAGAAGCAACATCTCAACCTCTATCTTTCTTCAAAAACCCCTTGTTTTCTGCACAACTCCAGACACTTCATAGCTAGTGTGGCTCCTAGAGCCTGGAGAATTTTGAGGGCTGGAATTGAAAAAAATAATTTTCTGAATTCTACCTGTACATGTGTGAATGCATCTTTTAAGGGACTTTATACTAACCACTTCAGAAATCCAGAAAGCATTTTAACAGTTTTAAGTTACATATCCATGTCTAATGTCACAATGAACCCCGCTAAAGTTAAATATTAGAAATCATGAAGTGTATCCTATGAGAATATAAATAGAACAAGCAGTTGTCCACTTGTTTTGTATTATTATTATTTAAAATTAGCTTGGGGCCCGGCGTCGCCCGGGGGTAGTTTGGGGGCTTGTGATGTAAAGCTCTCCTCACAGACACACACCCTGCACCCCCTCTTGCCCACGCTTCGCCCCATGCTTCACCCCCTGCACCCTCTCTGCTTCCCACCCCATGTGCACACAGACACACACACACCTCCCCCTCTCTTCCCTCCATGCACACGCACACACCCTCTTTCCCTCCCACCCCGCCCTTCGTGGCCTTACCCATAGACGAACCGCATGAGGAAGAGCTCAGCCACCACCCCAGGATGCCTGCCGCTCCTGGCGGAGGTCCGTCATGGGTGACGTTACTGTCACCTCCCTTGCAGCGAGGCCTGCCTGGGAGGCCAGCCGAGGCCGGCCTCCCTCATGGGGTGGCACACTCTGCAGCCTCCGGCGTTGCCTCCTCCTGGGTGACAGAAGGGATGGGCCAGGCCAAGGTCACAGGCGGCCCCGCGCTGCGGGGGCCTGCCTGCCTGTGGGTGTCTCCGTGGCCACTGGTGCCAGGGTGCTTTATCCGGCCAGTGGGGCTGGTATTCCCAGCATCCCGGCCACCGCCACTTCTGCTTTGGCCTCACCTGCTGCTGTGGCACATAGTCCCAGAGGCCTGCCGTGGGTTGCATTTCTGTCACAGCTGCCTCCCTCGTGTCAAGGCCTGTCTAGGCCAGCATCGCGGTGAGGCCCGGGAGGCCTGCCGATGCCGGCCTCCCTCATGGGGGAGGTGTGTTCTGCAGCCTCTGGCTGTGCCTTTTCGTGGGCGATGGTAGGGCCAGGCCGGCCCGAGTTCTGGGGGCGCTTTCTCCGACTACGGATTTCTCCATGGTCGCTCTGCATGTGAGCGTTGGCCATTGGGCTGTTGACTGCGCCACCATAGCCTTCCCCTCCTGCACTCGGGGCAGCCTCTCTGATTGGCTGGTGTGGCCACAGGGAGGTGTAGTTCTTGTTTTGCTCAAATCGTGGGGCACAGGGCCCCCATTTTGTTTCAGACACAGTCTAGGGCGCACACGCAAGGTACGTGCGTGCCAAATTTTGGGGGGTTTGGCTGAGGGTGTGGCGGCCCATTCCGGAAATGTGGAGCCACATCTCTTCCTTATAGGTATAGATGCCTTATATTTTCAGGAAGGACAACTGAAGTCTGTGGTGACCTCTTTTATATCCTCTAACTTTCATGTTGCTGAAAGGAGCCCTGGTGGCACAATGTGTACTGCAGCTTAACAATGAGGTTTTGAGAGTTTAGTAACCACCTTTTGGAAATAGGTGTAAGCCTACATTCCTTTGAGATACCAATTGGAAGTGGGCGCCAGCCTACATTCTTTTGAATCCAGATGATTGAGATCTAAGGAAATCCTGACGGGGGCTTTCAAGCCCATAGAGAAGAAATGTTTTCTTAGAGAAGTTAGCTAATTTCTTATTTTATTTAGCTTGTTTAAGTTAGGATAAATTTAGGGAATCCTATCTCTGGACTATGCTTAGCATAGTTAGCATTCAAAGTAGAGTTAGATTGATTGCTTTGATTTGCATGTTGATATATTTTTGGATGATTATTCTTCTTCAATAAAAACCTGGAAAAGACAACATTAAGGTGGGAACATGATTTGAATATAAAGATTGAAAAGGATATATGGAGAAATAAATGGAAAAATAGGATTATGAGAACTATGTCGGTCAGAATAAAGGAACATAATTACAAAATGTTGTGGAGATGGTATTTGACCCCAATGAGGTTATATCAAATGGATAATAAAAAAGATAAAATGTGCTGGAGATGCAAGGATACTACTGGAACGTACGAACACATGTGGTGGAGCTGTAAAGTGGTTAATGATTTTTCGAAAAGAATTGAAAAAGAAATAGGGGTAATATTGGGTAGGATGGTAAAGTTGGGATCAGGTACCACTCTACTAACAGATGTGGAAGGTATTAATCTAAATAAGGATGAGAAAGAATTACTAGAAATAATGATCACATCTGCTAGACAGTGTATAGCTAGACACTGGAAAAGCGATGTAATTATACAAATTGAAGAGTGGTATAAAGAAATGTGGAATTTAGCATTGAATGACAAACTGACATGGGAAATAAAGAAAAAAAAGGGATAATCTGAAAGAAAATAGATTTTGGAATATTTGGAGACCTTTTGTGGATCATTCACTTATGGGGGAGGAAAGAAATAGACCTGTACCTGAGCAAAGTGGATTTTGGAACTAAATCATTGTGACACTCTGAGCTCTCCAGGGCAATGTAAATAGGCACAGGGTGATTTTTATATACAGTTATATTTTTGGGTTTTTTATTTTTCTCCTATCCATAATGGTATTATATGACATTGGAAAATGGGTTTTAGAGATGTTAGTTAAGATTAGAGAATAACAATTTAAGCAATAAGTCAAGAGTTAGCAATTATAATGATGGTTTTAAGACATTTGATCCCTAAAGATAGATATAAAATGTATTAGGATAGGTGTATGTGTGTATATATATATATATATACTTTTATTATTATTTTTTGTTATTTTGTATTTGGTATATTAGCTTTTTCTTTTTTTCAAAGTATTATTTTGTATAATTTGTTTGTATTGTATTGTGTATTGTATTTTATATGTTTAAAAATCTAATTAAAAAAAGACAACATCACCTTGTTTATCATCTGGAAGAAGGGGAGTTTTACAGAGCAGAGCAGACCTAAGATAAAGCCAAACCAGGGGCTACATCTTTGCACCAGCACAGTCTTGGGAAGGGGACTTTGCTCAAGGGCTGATAAGGTTTCTATGGATATGGAAAGGGAGTTAACCTTTCTGATCCATAGGCAGGTCTGGGAAAGTATCTTTTCAAGACGTCTCTGTCTTATAAGGTAAATCTATTGGAGGACAGTTCCCAGGGCCAGAAAAATAATCCGTCTCTGAGTGTGGGAAGGTGGCAATTTAACGGACTGTCATTCAGCCATGCTACCACATTCCTGCCATAGGTGCAGAAGTGCCATCTCTCTTCAAGCAGTGAAGGGACCGGGAGAGAGTGTTCTCGGGGTAGGCAGGACGCTGAACCTAGACAGATCATCCTGTTTGGGTACCTCAAGTCAGGGGACTCCCTGATACCTTGTCAGAACCTCCTCCCCCTTCACATGACATGGTGGCAGCAGTGGGATTCGAACCCACGCCATCGAAATGACTGGAGGGATCCATGTGCGAATTCAGAGCAATCAGGCTTTGTCCCACCCCGCCCACACCTCTGGCGCCCTGGGGCACCAATAGCAATGTATGGGATTCCCCCAACCCCCCAATAGGTGCCTCCACGACTCCCTGTCTAGCACTTTCCCATGGTGCCCTGCACACCCCTGGTGGTATGGCTTTCATTAGGACAGTGTTTCCTAAGCTATGTTCTGTTGAACAGAGGTGGACTTCAATTCCCAGAAGTAGTCAGTACATTGGCTGATCAGTGCTTTAGCGAACTGAATTAAGCTTCTGGGAATTGAAGTCCAAAAACCAAATATTGGAAAACACTGCAGTAGGGGATGCCTTCTTGTTGTAGCTTCCTCAAGTCTTTTGAACAGATCTGGGTACAAGGACCTCAAGAGGAAGGAGAAGAAGGGAAACTAAGCACAAATCTGCTTGTGCAACATCAAATCACCACCTGTTATGTTTAATGGGACATATTCCCAGATGCTGTGTATGGGACAGTGATCTGGATCCTAGGCTTTAATTATTAAACAAAAACAAAAACAATCTGAGATTTTTATAGGAAAGCTTTGCATAGAATCCTGTTTCCCATTGCTAGCTGTGGCATCAGGTGCAGCCTTTAAATCTGTAGAACAGAAACACAGTATTCCAGGCTAAAATAATTATTAAACACTGGAAAAGTAATATGAAGTTAGAATTGGTTAATTGATATAAAGATTTATGGGAAATGGCTTTGAATGATAAGTTAACATGGGAATTAAATTAAAAAAGGTACAGTAAGACCTCGCATAAAGAGTGCCTCGTTCAGAGACCAACTCGCTTAAAGAGCAGAATTTTCATTGAATGGTTGGTTGCCTCGCTTATCAACTAAAACAAACAAAAACTCACTTAACAACTAAATTGGGGTTCGCAATTCCCCCTGCCAGAAGCCACAATTGGTCACTTACAATGGTGTTTTGCTTAAAGAGCAATCCCGTGGAACGCATTATGCTTTTTAAGCGAGGTACCACTGTATAGTGAAAGAGAATAAATTTTGGGATGTTATTAGAGGCAGTGGTGGCTCAGTGGTTAAGAAGCTCACCTTGTTAGCTGGAAGGCTATCAAGCGGGCAGTTTGTGACCCGGGTACTGCATGATGGATTGAGCACCCGTCTCTGTCCTAGCTCTTGGGGACATGAACGGAGCCTCATTTGGGCATCCCCCAAGCGGAGTTTCTCCAGCAAAAATCCTTTCAACCCAGAATAAGTTATGACACAAAATCATTATTACAATGTTATTAGCATTTTTGCCCCCAACATGCTCATTTTATCACCCTTGGAAATGACCCTGTCAGGATCAAACTCACACAAGCACTTTTTGGCTACATTACTGCAGCTTAACCACGAGGTCTCTTAACTTAGTTAACCATTGCCTTTACATTTTTTCCAGTGTTCTGATTTGTTAATAAACAGCTTTAAATCACTGCTGTATGACAATTAGTATGAAAAAAATAAAGTGCAACAGGCACATTTCTGATGATTGGAAACCCAAGTGCTATCATAGCATAGTAGATTGCTGGAAAGCCAATTGCAACCAAAAGCTGGAGATTCTTTCAAAAACTCTGTATTTTCTTAAGGAATTTCTCCTTGGTAAAATCATACAGCTTCTTTGATGAGTTCAGCCAACCGCTGAAAACCCTGTAAAAGAAAATAGTAACGTTAACAATACCAGAAAAATACTTGTAGGTAATGTGATGGCTATTATGTTGGACTGATATTTGGGAGATTTGGCTTCTAACTCCCATTAACTTACAAACTCATTGGGTGACCTGTGCCTAGTCCTTCTCTTTCACTCTGACATCTAGCTCATATTCTCCATCATCACATAATCAAGAATCACTGTGAATGGCCAACTGGATTTTTCCTTGCAAGATGGCAGTGGAGGATGTTGAACAGAGTGAGGACAGGCTGTGGTAGATGTGAAGCCACTCTGTTCACATGGGGATGGAAGTCCTCTCCCCAATGTGACTGTGAAAAAGAAAACCGAACCATGGACCACATTACAGGTGAAACTCGGAAAATTAGAATATCGTGCAAATGTTCATTCATTTCACTTAAAAGGTAAAACAAATATATGAGGTAGACTCACTACATGCAAAGCGAGAGATGTCATGCCTTCGTTATAATTGTGATGAACATGGCGTACAGTGTACATGACATTATGTGATGATTATGGGATACATGAGATTGGGGTGGTGGTTGGGGTTTTCATAAGCTGTAAGCCATAAGCATCAGTATTATAACAAAGTAAGGCTTGAACTACCTCGCTTTGCATGTAATGAGTCTATCTCATATATTTGTTTCACCTTTTAAGTTGCATTACTGAACAAAATGAACATTTGCATGATATTCTAATTTTCTGAGTTTCACCTGTATATTTTGGTGTCCTTTACGTGCGCCTGGAGGCACATTGGAGGACTTGCATAGTGCCACAGATGAAGTCCTTCAATGGTTTTCAAACCTGGATGTGGCGCTCTAGCTAGGAACTTGAGATGGGCAAATGTGCTTATTGTATATATCAACATTAATGTAGACAATCATCACATGATAAATAAATAACTCTGACTTAGGCTGTGATTACACAGGTGCAAAAAACCAGTTTGCTTTGAAGTATTTTAAACTGGATCCTTGCAGGTTTCCAATGGGAAAGTGCTATAGCTAATCCACACTAATATGATCAATTAACTTGTTCATCTCAAAGGAAAAGCTTCCTGATTCTTGACAGTATTTGCTCCCAAATACAGAAGGTACTGCTCTGTCATTTGCATTAAAAAGCAGAAACTACAATGACAATCTGCTTAACAGAGAGGGGGACATTTTCTCTCAGAATTTACTGAGGGGATCATGAAAAGGAGGCCAATGGGTGTGGCATCCTTTTTCTGGTTCTCCCCTGGTTTTCGTTCTTAAATTTTTGCCTCAAAGGTCAAAACGACACATGAGTTTACATGTGCAAAGGCAGAAAGCTGTGAGAGGGAAATACTGTGAGGAGAAGAATCATCGTTGCTGAGATTAGCTATTTCCCCTGGGACCTCCCTTCTTTTTGTCAAATCAAATCAAATCTTTATTATGGTCCAAGACCAGCATAGAACAGCAAAGGGAGGTAAAGGTAAAGATTTCCCTTGCTCGAAAGCCAGTCGCATCCGACTCTAGGGATCAGTGCTCATTTCTGTTTCGAAGCCGAAGAGCCAGCACTGTCTGCTTCTGCAAACATTTCTGTGGTCATGTGGCAGGCATGACTAGACACCGGAGCGCACAGAGTGCTGTTACCTTCCCACCGAAGTGGTCCCTATTTATCTACTTGCAATTTCTTGCTTTCGAACTGCTAGGTTGGCAGGAGCTGGGACAAAGATGGGAGCTCATTCCATCCTGCAGTACTCAGGAATCGAACTGCTGACCTGCCTCCCAGGCAGTGTCTTAGCCACATGAGCCACTGCAGTCAAGAGACACTTGAAATATATCAAAAGACTGAAGTTAAAATGAGGGTGCTTAAAAAGGAACATTTTTGCTCAGAGTTTAGGAGTAGTAAAATTAGTACGTAGATCAATAAAGTTGCAGCTATTGCTAAGCCTATGCTGCGGCACTAGTAGTTTAATTGGCTGAAGGTCCTGCCAGGATTGTTCTTCTGATCTTACATGCTGCGGCACAAGACCTGGCAGTGTTGTGGGTGTAGGCGGGTCTTTCATTAAATAGCAGCCAGTGGATGTATGTGCTGTTTGACCAGTCAAGATATTTGCAGAGCAGCAGAGATATGAACTTGTTCCAGATGTCTCTATAAAAAGGGCAGGTGCAGAGAAAGTGTTCTGTGGTTTCAATTTCTCTGGTGCCACAAGAACATTGTCTCTCTGTCATTGGTGTCCTTTGGAACTTTCCCTTGAGAACTGCAGAAGGGAGGGGCTGGCAATGGGCTAGTCTAAATCCCCTCTGTTGACTTGGTGTCTCAAATTGGAGCAGGTATGGGGCCGGGGCAACAATGTCTCTCCAAGACGCTGGAGCCAGGAAGGTAGGGGCACTGGCTAGGTTGGTTTGCCTTTCCATGAATCAACAAAGCTGTTGCCAAATGTCATAAATGGAAATTTTGTTGGGCTGGACACGTCTCTTGAGCCGCCACCGAGTCGTATCCCAGAGGGAAAAGAGTGTACTACAGTCAACCCTCATAACAACGCGTTCGGATAGCATCATTTTCGCTTAACGTGTCATTATGCACCATGGGCTGCCCCGCATAACAATGTTTTTTTAGTGTCGTTGTTCGGACAACGACACTAAAATAACCGGACAACAACGCTAAAAACGTCGTTATGCAGGAAACTCCATAGAAACCTGCATAACAACAAAAATCGCTTAGCAATGCTACTTGGGGAACCAAGTAACGTTGTTATGCGAGGGTCTACTGTATCAGGAAATATGCAGTTTCCTTAACGTGAGGTTTGATTCCCGAGTAGTGCAGAACGGAATGAGTTCCTGTCTTTGTCCTAGCTCCTGCCATCCTAGCAGTTCGAAAGCAAGAAATCGCAAATAGATAGATAAGGGACCACTTCGGTGGGAAGGTAAACAGCATTCTGTGCTCTCAAGTGTTCATGACTGCCACATGACCACGGAAACATCTGCAGAAGCAGACAGCGCTGGCTCTTTGGCTTTGAAACAGAGATGGGCACTGAACCCTAGAGTCGGATACGACTGGTTTTCAAGCAAGGGAAACCCTTACCTTTTACCCTTACTTGACCCTGTCTGTGTAAATGCATGTGAGCTTGGCTTTGTGGAAAGGGAACAGAGATGGCAAAGACCATGACTAGATGGGGTGTTATACCTCTAAGTAAATTCACTTGACAACACTATTTTATGTGGCAACAAAACTTTGTCTCCTGCAGGAATTTAGACATCACTAATGTCCAGCAGCTTTAAACAGTGAGTCTGCACTGCATTCAAACGACTGACATTGTTTTTTGCTAACACGTAGAACTTATTTATAGGAGAAAAAGAGCAATTTAAAGTATTTTCATACCTATGTAAGCGTGATCTAAAGTATTTTGACACAAAATACATGTAAAAAAAGCGAGTTAATGTGCAACCATGAAATCGAAGAATATAAAAGCAATTCCTGGAACAACAAAGACTATACATAAAATGTGAAGGTTGCTCTCAGGTCATTTAAGAAACTCATCTTATACTTCTCTACTTAGAATTAAATGGATCTTAATTCATTCCTATCTACTTTCTTTAAAATCTCTCCCATAGTTAACTAGCAACAATTTTATTCAATCAGTGGACACACGTGTAACACGGCACCAACTCAGCTGTATTTTCGAGGGCAAAAGGGGAATCACTGTGTCACTAGGAACACAAGGGTTTAACTGAGGCAACAGAAGAACAGATTTAAGGGCAGAAAGTCTGACAAAGAAACTCACCTGATCAATCTGGCTGGGAGAAGAGAGCGAGAAAGAAGCTCTGACGTAAGAACTGGGGTCAGAACTGTTAATGTTAAATGCTTTTCCAGGAACCAGCAGCACCTAAGAAAGAATGCCATTTTGTTCAGCTATAAGCGTGTATCATTTCACATATGAGTTAAATAATAACTCCCCCCCCCTCTCTCCCAGCTTTATTCTAGGACAGGAACATGCATTTTTCTCCTACTTGTTTCTCCAGGGCTTTTTTCATGATCAGCTCCTGCGTGTCAGGAATTCCCTTAATTTTAATCCATAGGAACATTCCAGCGGTAGGCACATACCACTCTGCCAAGCCTTAAAGAAAGAGAAGCAAGCAGCCAGATGAGAAGATTCAAAGCCAAGTACAAGTGGGCCCACGTCTAATCAACTAAGGCCATGATGGCGAACCTTGGCAGGCCAGATGTTCTTGGACTTCAATTCCCAGAAGCCTCCGTGAATCCACACGAATGGGTTCACTGCGATTCATCCTGCCCGTGCCGCCCTCGTCGCTCCTGGAAGCGGAAGTAAAACGGGCGCGTTTTACTTCCGCTTCCAGGAGCGACGAGGGCAGCGTGGGCTGGATGAATAGCAATAAACCCATTCGTGTGGATTCACGGGGGCTTCTGGGAATTAAAGTCCAAGAACATCTGGACTGCCAAGGTTCGCCATCACGGAACTAAGGGGTTTCTCAACCTTGGGCTCCGGTATTCTTGGACTTCAAATCCCAGAAGCCCTGATCAGCAGGTGTGCTGACTTGTGCTTCTGGGAATTGAAGTCCAAAAGCACCTGGAGCGCCAAGGTTGGCCACCCCTGCTGTAATACATGAAGTGATACAGATGTTTTTAGGATTAAAACATATGCTTGCATTTAGATAACGGTGCAGTTCTGAATAACTGCTAGCATAGCGCATGTCTTCTTCCTTTTTTCGCAAAAAGAATGGGTTCTGTTGATAGCATTCCTGAAAAAAATTACCTGGCAGTAAGGTAAAGGTCAGCCTTGCTCGAAAGACAGTCGTATCTGACTCTAGGGTTCAGTGCTCATCTATTTATAGCCAAAGAGCAAGCGCTGTCTGCTTTTGCAGACATTTTCGGGACATGTAGCAGGCATGCCTAGACACCAAAGTGCATGGAACACTGTTTACCTTCGCACTGAAGTGGTACCTATTCATCTGCTTGCAATTTCTTGCTTTCAAATTGTTAGGTTGGCAGGAGCTGGGACAGAGATGGGCACTCATTTTGTCATGCAGTACAGGTACTTGGGTTTTGAACTGCTGACCTTCCACCTCCCAGTCAGCATCTTAACCACTTGAGCCACTGCAGTCTCGTGGCAGTACATCCAAGTAAATGAACACTGTGGTCAGATTCCTATTGTGAATTTACACTGGCATGAGTGTAATGGTGCAAACTGCAACAGAAATTGCATGACTGTCATACAACTAGAAATGTGGCAACTTAACACCACAATTCATGCCATTATGATAGTATAAATTTACAAAAATATTCAAGACAAAAGAGTTAAAATTTGAGTTGACTTTTGGAATTGATCAGAGGAATTATGGGCTACTGTGTACATCATCTTTGCACAAATGGAGAAACTTAAAAGCATGGTTGTTAATGATTATAAACTTTATTGTTTCAAGTAATGTGCTTTATTTATTTAAAAATGATCAAGTTTTATATCTCTTTCTGCCAAAAAGGGATGAAAGGCAGCTGAGAATATTAAAAAGAAAACAAATAATTAAAATATGAGGTTAAATGAAAATGTGATTAAATAAAACAAAATTAGCACTAAATCAGTTAATATCCCTTCAGTACACCTCAGTTTAAATACTTCTACGAATATTTTTTCCCCTGTATGCTGGTGGAAGAACAACAGAGAGTGAGCCAGAAAACCAAGAAAAAAACAGTGACTCTGATGGTACTAGAACAGAGAGACGAGTCTCTTCCAAAGATCTCAAATTCCAAATAGACTTGTATGGAAGAATGTAGCCTTTCAAATAATCTGGTCCCAAATCACAGCTATAGGAATAAAAGCATTTTTATAATTCAAACATGTATTACAATTATCAACCTTTTAGCCATTTATCTGCTGAAATGAGCATGACATCCTTCTGTTTCTTGTAGAAATCTACCACGCTAGAAGAAGAAAAAAAGAAAGAAAATTAAGGAAAATGTTAATTGTAAGATAGTGCCCCAAATCCTGCTGCTTAACAAAGCAAACTGAACTAACAAAGTAATCAAGACCTAATTAGTCAGCAAAGCAATCACACTTATATATCGCCCCATAACACTCCATGCACTCTCTGGGTGGTTCACAAGTTAATTAACATTATGCCCCAAACATGCTGGGTACTCATTTTACCGACCTTGGAAGGTTGGAAGGCTGAGTCAACCTGGTCAGGATCGAAATCACAACTGTTTGGCTGCAGGACAACAGTTTAACCACTGCATCCATTGAATCAAAACATAATACAGTATATAGATATTACCTGTCTACATGGTTGAGGAAACCTTTTTGTCCCCATTGTTGAAGAAGCTGGGCTATCATAATCTGTAGAAATAAGATCACTTCCTTATTTATCACATCATTACTAATATACAGTTAGGTAAAGGTCACCCTTGCTTGAAGGTTCAGTGTTCATCTTCGTTTATAGCCAATGTCTGCATCTGCAGACATTTCTGTGGACATGTGGCAGGCATGACTAGATACCATAGTGCACAGAACGCTGTTACCCTCCCACCAAAGTAGTACCTATTTATCTACTTGCAATTTCTTCCTTTCGAACTGGTATGTCATGTGGCAGGTATAACTAGACACAGAAGGCTGTTTACCTTCCCACCAAAGTAGTACCTATTTATCTATTTGTAAATTCTTGTTTTTGAACTGCTAGATTTTCAGGAGCTCACCCTGTCATGCAGTACTTGTGTCTCGAACTGCTGACCTACTAACCTTCCAGTCATCAAGTTCAGTGTCTTAACCACTAAGCCAGCACTGTCCCATATACACTCTTAGAATAGCACAACTGTTAAGAGTATCTGTATGCCATCCTATGCATGTTAACTCCAAAATTCAGGGGAATTTACTCTCAGGTGTGGTGCACAGGTGTGCAGTCAAGGTTCCTTTTTAACCACTTGAATGAAGTATTTACTTAAATGCCAAGTTCTTAAGGTATTGTGCAAAGATCCCACACTTTTACTATTTTGACTACGTTCTGCTAAATGGTGGGATTCTGGGAATTGTAGTCTAGAAGGATTCGATTATCCAAGATTATTTAAATCCATTGAGATGATCAAGCCTAACTTTGCAGAAAAATTCTGACTTGCAGTCATAGCTCAGAAGCAAACACTATGCATATCAGCCCTTTTTATCCCCTTTCATCATTCGTAGTTACTTTGCTAACTTGAGGGAGGGGAGAAAGGAAACAGATGTTGTAGAAAGATATTTCTTATCATAACAAGTGGTTCTGGTAATTAACCATAGAGATTTCAAGCACATTACTTTTTCTCTCTTAAATAGTTCCTAAAGTGCATTTAATATGCAATCACATAAAATAAGTATTAATATATGAAGTTAAAAACAAATTTAAACATTGGCCTATATATTTCATTACTGCTTCTTCTGCTTGTAAAATCTTAATGAGGATTATGCAGAAAACTCAAAAGGAGTGTGAATGGAAAAATTATAAATAATGAAGGGTTTTCTTAGTGCAACTGATGTAACTAGGAGACTCCATGGCTTATGTAAGATAACACAATTGAACTGTGTTATACTGGTGTCCCTACAAGGAATGAAACAAAAGTTTAGACAACATATTTGTTTGGGAAAACTGATGATTCTTACCTGAGTGAATGTACTGGTATGCATTGTAGATACCTGTACATGTAGAATAACTCTGTCAATGAGAGGTTTTGGACCAGTTAGAAACCCAATTCTTAACCTGTGTAAAAATATAAATATAATTAAAAGCATATCAGAGAGTAAACAAAACAAAATGACAAAAATGTTGTGGCACCTTAAAGACAAACTCCTATATTTTAATGTTAGCTTTCATGGATCAAGTCCACTTTGCCAGACATACGAGTGAGTTTTCATGGTATCAATTTATACATATCATGTACAGAGGCACACAATGGTTGGTTGGCTTAACAGATAAGTTTGCAAATCAGTATGCTATTTTCAACAAGTAATAACATACGACCAGTGTGGCTATTTACAACAGTAATAACAGACGATCCCTGATTGAGGTTCGTTTGAGTATTGTGAAGTTTAGTTTTATTAAGTTGTAATTGTTTAGTGGGTACAAAATAAATATTCTGACATTACACATTATTATTATTATTATTATTATTATTATTATTATTATTATTGGATTTGTCAGAATCTTGAATCCACAAGAGGAGAGATCATTTGAGCGTATGTGGCTGGTAGCATTATATGCTGTGTCATCTCCGGAGCCTTGGGCAAAGCTGCCTAATTAAAAGAGTCTACTGAATGGATGCACCGGAGAGATCATGCTGATTTGGGAATACTGTACTTTGGAGGATTAAAAAGACTGGCCATTGGCCCAAGATATTATTCTGCCTGAGGCGTATCCTGAGTAGTATTTCCATTTACAGTAAACATTTTTGCCAAATTTTTGGTAATCAAAGTGCTAATGCACAGTTTATTTTCATGTTTCACTATATTTTCTGAGACTCCAAACTGGAGCATACTTACTTGTGTTAAGTACTGCTGAACTCAGTGGGACTTACTTTTGAGTAAGGTAAAGATCATCCTTGCTCAAAAGCCAATCATATCTGACTCTAGGGTTCAGTGCTCATCTGTTTATAGCCAAAGAGCCAACACTGTCCGCGTCTGCATGTTTCCGCAGGCATCCCTAGACATCGGAGTGCATGGAACGCTGTTTACCTTCCCACCGAAGGGGCCAGCCCTCCCGGTCTGGGAGGAGATAAGAACCACCGGCCTCGACCCGCCAACTCAATGAGAACTGCCGCCACCAGTGCAGCTGTTTTGGGGCCAACCCTCCCGGCCCAGGAGGAGATATGAACCGCTGGCCCCAACCCGCTGGCTTGCAGAGGTCTGTTGCCGCCAACGCAGCTGTTCCGGGGCCAGCCCTCCTGGCCCAGGAGGAGATAAGAACGGCTCTGTGCTCCTTCCCTCCGGCCCGTCCGGTCGGCGGGGAAGTGGGAGCACCTGTGGGCAGCTCTCCGCAACTTGAAGAATGCTGCCGCCACCGCCCTGAGGCCCCGTGCTCCTTCCCCCCAGCCCATCCGGTTGATGGGGAAATGGGAGCACCTGCAGATGGACCCGCAACTATTGTTACTTTATTTATTGGACTTTGTATCTTGGTATCATGTATCTTGTATCTTATATTTGCAGGATGATCGTGTATTGTATTTTTGTACCTTGACTTGTAACCTGTAATTTATTGCATATTCTTTACTTGTTATTATATACCTTACTTTTGTAAACCGCTTTGAGTCTCCCTTGGGTGAGGAAAGCGGTATATAAATAAAATTTCAATTCAATCTACTTGCAATTTCTTGCTTTTGAACTGCTAGGTTGGCAGGAGCTGGGACAGAGACGGGAGCTCACTTCATTGTGCAGCACTCGGGTTTCAAACTGCTGACCTGCCGACCTTCCAGTCATCGTTTAGCATCTTAACCACTAAGCCACCAGTCACATACCACATAGTCTTAAAAGTAGTTAACCTTACCCAGAAGACAGGATCTTAGAGAAAGAATCAGTCCTGATAACTCGACCGTCAGTGTCCATTGAAAGAAAAGTGGGTGCCCAAGGCTTAAGCAAACAATACAAACATTCATAAATATAAAATCAGTTTTAAAAAGTTAGTCCCTACAAATTGAGGTACATAACAGGTCTAGAAAATGTCCTTTAAAAAAAAGGTCTACATTTATACACTCCCCTTTCAACAGCTACATTCTTTTTAAAATATTTTTAATTATTTTTGCTTTATAAAAACAAACAATACAAATACATAACACGTAATATAACAAACAGAAAAACCCAATCTTACAGTTTAAAGTACCTTATGTATCACTTTTTTGTGTGAACTCTACAACCTCTTTTAAACTTTAACATAACACACAGCTACATTCTTTTAGACACCTGGTTCCTAACATGGGAGGCCATGCCCCACAGGAGATTTCAATTCCCAGAAGCCTAAGTCAGTATATTGGCTGATCAGTGCTTTGGGGAATTGACTTAGGCTTCTGGGAATTTCAGAGCTTTTGCACAACTTTGTGCTGTTCGCCAGTTATGCCCGCTCCTGGACCGGGACTCCGTACGTATGGTCACTAATTCTCTGGTCACCTTCAGACTGGATTACTGTATTGTAATGCGCTCTACATGGGGCTGCCCTTGATGACCATTAAGAGGCTACAACTGGTTCAGAATGCAGCTGCCCACGTGGTGATGGGGTGTGGGCGTTATGCCTATGTCTCACCCCTGTTGCGGGAGCTGCAATGGTTACCGGTGTGCCTCCAGGTGCAATTCAAGGTGCTGGTTATGACCTTTAAAGCCCTACATGGTAGTGGACCAGGGTACTTAAGAGTCCGCGTCACCTCAAGGACATCTGCTGGCCCCACTAGATCAGACCGGAGGGGCTCCCTGTTAGTTCCATCTGCTAGAGAGGCTCACCTCTCTACACAAGGAGGAGGGCCTTTTCTGTGTTTGCTCTGGCCCTATGGAATCTCCTGCCAACAGAGTTATGTCTCCAGGTGGAGCTTCTACCCTTTAAAAAACACCTTAAGACCTGGCTGGCGCAGCAAGTGTGGGGAGCGGCTGGGATGATGTCCACCCTACGGTGGCTTATATGAGCGCTACTCAGGCCTTCAGCTTCAGTTCATTTTAAAACTTCTTATAATGTGGTTGCTGGGGGAGGGTACGCTAAATTTTAAACAATTTATATTTTAAACATTTTTATCTCATTGTTTTGTATAAGCTGTATTGTGATTTTTATACGTGTAAGCCTGGAGTCGCCTAGGTAAGAGGGCGGCAGCATAAATATGACTGAATAAATAAATAGAGGTCCAAAAACCAAAAGTTGGGAAACACTGCTTTAGACCAGGCTGTTTTTTATCCATCTTTCTAAGATTCCCTAGTTTAGGTTATTTCCTGTACAGTAGTTCTTATTGGGGCATAAATTTGGACCCGGAGGGGGGGGGGGGCGGTGAAGGGAAGAAAGTTAAATAACATTTTATACTGCCCATCTGGAATATTTCCCCACTCTGGGCAGTGTACAAAGGAAAAAGAAGATACTGCTCTGAAAGGCAATCAGGAACAAACTGCCAAAAAGATGCAAGGCAATATAAATTCTTTTTCTTCCAATTATTAGCAGTGAGCCGAACTAGGAACTCACCTTATTAAACTGAAGGAAGTAATATGGATCATCTTCTATTATAAGGAAATCATACTGCCTTGCAAGCTGAAAGGAAAAAACAAAACAAAATGGGATACGTATAGAGAAACATTACATGAATTCATTTCATCAATTGATTCAACGTTCCTTCATTCCATGATCTCTATAACCAGGTAGGGTTGCCATACGTCCCAGAAAACTGGGATTGTCTCGGATTCAAGGTCGGAAAAATTGTCCTGGCCAGTTCAACAAAACCATGTTAAAGTCCCGGATTTTTAAAACTTACTGATTGTGTATTATAACACACCATTAAAATAAATTTGAACTCTCACCATTAAATGAGTGATTTCCTGCGCATTGGAGTTGGAGTATATCTGGAAACAAATTTTAACATCCTCACCTCTCCCCCCCATGAGTGTGACCAGTGTGTTTCCTGGAACTGAGCACGTTAAGAGTTGACCGTGATGCAACTTCTTAGAAGTACAACAAATCATCTTACGGTAAATACATTCATTTATGTATTGATATATTTAATGTGAAAGTGTTTTATAGCTGTCATTATATTATGTTTGTTTTTAGAAAAGCTATTTTGTAGATAACCCACCCATTTTTGTCAAGTATACTTCTGTCCAGGTTTTGTGGGAGAGAATTATGGCAACTCTATAACCGGGTTACTTCCAGATGTTCCAGATATATTCAAACTTAATCCTAGGTACGGTTTATTTATTATTTTTATGTGTTTTATTTATAGGCCACCTTTTTCCTGACGGGGGACTCAAGATGTCTCATATTATTTAAAAATAAAATAAAATTAAAATAATTAGTTGTGAGACTTAGTTGCCCTGTTCTCAAAATCCATGTACATTTACAATATATACTTACTATATTTATACAGCTATCCATAAAGTATCTGAATGATACAAATACATTTTCATTTAGCAGCAGCCAAATTGTCAGCTCAGATCAGAAAATTTTAAGGATTTTTTTTAATGAAAGGTTATTGAAAATGGGGTGTTCCACAGATATTGTTGGACTATGTTTGTCATTGCTGGCTATTGACCACACAAACCATGAGTGAAGGAAGACAGAGTCCAATAGCATTCAGAGCACCATGGGTTCCTTACCAAATAAAACAACTTTCAACTAGGTGGTATACTTGTACAGAGAATGTACTTTGACTTTTCCCCAAGAGGTCTTTAAATTTATGTCCCATCTCTCATCCTCATGATGTTTCTACAGCTAATCTGGGCTATCTTAATATTCAGAAGGTTTACCCACTCTGGTATTATGAGTTATGATTCTTTCTGCTATGATATGTCGATTTGATTACCTCATATATTTCCTTCTTGCGATCTGTTGTCAGTGAGGTTCCTGTTGGATTGCCACCATTTGGAATTGTATAGAGAAGTTTGGGGAGGTCGCTGTTGACTTTTTTTGCATCTTCTGGATTCCACCTGGAAAGGATTTCTTTCAGGGCTTTAGGAACAATACCATGTTGGTCACTGGGGACATTGATGATATTGCAGCCCAGTGGCCTAAGCTGTTTTAAAAAGAAAAATAACCCAAGAGAAAAGAGTGATCACAGAAGAAAATTCATTTTATATTTCAAAATCTACATTTCTGCACTTGGCGTAACATTTCAGAGGTGATCATTTTCCTGTAAATCAGGGGTTCCCAACCTAAGGTCCATGGGCCAGATCCGGCCCATAGCACTATTTCATGTGCCCCCACCCCTCAAAGGGCACTCGAGAAAAACAGCTGCCTCCCTTTGAAGCTGTTGGGACAAAATGGCTGCCCCTATCATGCAGGCAGGGCAAAATGGCCATCTGGCCCTCAAAGCTGACCCCTGGCTTGAAAAGGCCTGACCCCTGGCTTGGAAAGGTTGGGAACCCATGAAAATCAATGAATTATTTCTAAATTCTTTAAGTCCTATACAGTGGAACCTCATATAACAACCATTCCATATAGCAACGAAATCGCATAACAATTAGGTTTGGGGGGAAATGGCGTCCCACATAGCAATTTTCCCTATGGAAAAAAATTGTACAACAATTTTTCAATGGGAAAAACCACTTAGCAAAATAAAATAAAATAAAATCATTGTACGATGCATCCCATAGGGAAAATCGCTATACGATGCATGCATCGTATAGCAATTGTTTCGTACAACTATGAGCCTCGTGTACTCCAACGGTCATCATGAGAATGACATTTCTCTTTAAGATAGTGACTTAATTACTGCATTCAATTTTTATTTTGCCTCTACTCTGAATGGATAATGAAAAAAAAACATTGCCAATAATGCATTAAGTCACATAATAAATCATTTGGGCACTCCTAGTGATTTGCAGAAGCAGAAAATGAAGAACTAGTGTGTGTAATATTGACAGGAATAAGATTTATTCCTGCATTTGTTCCAGCATTTCTCTGTTGTTATGTATTAGCATATTCCATCTGGTGCTGATATGAAACCCGGTCTAAAAATTATTATTATTTGTTTGAGGTGACGACTTAATTTAATTTAATTTTCACATTTTTATCGCCACCCCCTCGCAGAGTTTGGGAGTTAGATTTTCCATTGTGCCATGATGCTGGGAAAGATCGAAGGCAAAAGGAGAAGGGGGTGGCAGAAGATGAGATGGCTAGATGGCATTGTTGACGCATTAGATGTAGAACTGAGCAGGCTGCGGAGGATGGTGGAGGATAGGAATGCCTGGTGTGCAGTGGTCCATGGGGTCGCAAAGGGTTGGACTCGACTATGCGAATGAACAACAACAATGAACAAGAAAAGCCAGCTTGTGCAGTCATGGGCAAGCAGTAAAGTACTAGGCTGCCTGTTGTGTTCTGATGGTTTTACCTTCCACATGGATTACAATGTATCTGAGCCAATGTAACCTTGCCTATAGCAACTATGTAACCTTCAGCTGTATCATATAAACCCTGTAATAGGACGCGAGCTAATGACCACCAGCTGGCAGCAGCGAGCGTCCAAGCTCTCTTGGTCCGAACTCATCAAAGGCAACAGCGCGGGAAGTTTTCCCGCCACCACTTACACCTGGACAAGAAGGGCGTGACCCGCAATGACGTCACGCAGACAGTAGCCAATGGGCTACCATGGCACCACGTTCAAATGTACTACTACTGTATATAAAGAGCTATCGATCCGCCATTACCTCATGTTCCCTCTGTCCACAATGCAATAAACCTGAGTTAACCCAGCCCGAGGCTGTGTCCTGTGTCTTGGTTTGCATACACTAAATTGGCGACGAAGGTGGGATGATGGATCCCCACGGAACAGCCAGGGCACAGAGCGGGTTCAACATCACCAAACCGCAAGACTGGGAGCTGCTTGAGATGGACTTCCAGGCGGCACTGGTGGAACTCAAAGTCAAAGGAGACGACGAGGAGAGGAAGAGGGCCATCCTCACCAGAATGCTCGGGATGGAAACCAAGCGGACGCTGGTGGGCATCATCGCTCCGAAGAAGGTGAGCGAATTTAAGGCGGACGACATCATGAAGCTGCTGCGAGAGCGCTTCTGTCCCTCGAGGGCAATGTTTCCCGCTCGGAGCGCGTTTTGGAGGCGAGTCCAAGCGCCGGATGAGTCGGTTGAGGCATTCGTGGCCGCCATGAGGATAGCCGCCGCCCCCTGTAAATGGGGCGACATCCTAGAGATGGCCCTCAGGGACGGCGTGTTGTGTGGCCTGAAAGACAAGGAGGTACAGCGCAGCTTGATGAACAAGGAGCCGCCACCCACGCTGGCAGAGGTCGTAGAGGCCGCGGAAGCCGCAGAGTCCACGAATGCTGGAGTGGACGAGATGCACCAGTGGCGTGAGTGGCGTCCTAGGGCCGGCAAGGCGGAAAATTCGGTGCACGGGAAGTCCGGACAGTCGGTGCACGCAACTCGACGGGCCTCAAAGTCGTCTACGGAAGGCAGCGACGGCGAGGAGGTCCAGAAGGTCCGAAAGGGTGGTCGACGCTGCGAGGGTTGCGGAGCGGCCCATGAGCGCGCGAGATGCCCGTTCAGGAAGGCCGAGTGTTACACCTGCGGCCGTCGGGGGCACATCGCCAAGGCATGCAGAAAACGGAAGGAGGGCCGGAGGCAGTCACAAGACCGTGCGGCCAGACCGGACCGTCCAGCGAGGCCCAAAGATGGCGCCCAGACCACGAGGAAGCAGGATGGCGTGGGCCGCGTCTCGGACGACAGCGAGGACGACGCCCCAGTGTTCAGCGTGTCCGCGGGACAGTCCCATTACTTCGTTGAGGTATTAGTACAAGGGGCCCCTATTAAGATGGAAATTGACTCGGGGTCCTCCTATTCTATAATTCCCCAGAAAGAGTTCTTGAAAATCGACCCCCACGTGCGGCCCAAACTTAAAGCGTTGAGGTCCACGCTACGAGACGTACAGGGAAACAGCATTCCGGTGTTGGGGGTCGGGAAATTTCGGGTCAATTTTAAGAGACATTCTGCGGAACTGCCCCTAGTTGTCCTCAAGGGGGGAAGCTGTAGCCTCCTAGGGACACAGTGGTTTCAGCCCTTAGGTTTGTTCATAGGGGGAGTGCATACCGTGGGGGGGGACCCAATACAAGCGGTTTGCGATGCGCATCCCGCCGTTTTTAAGAAAGGACTCGGAAAGTTCAAGGGACCCCCTGTAGCTTTCGACATAGACCCGGAGGTCCGCCCGATAAGACTCAAACCGCGCAGGGTGCCGTTCGCACTCAAGGACAAGATAGAGGCGGAACTGGACAAACTGGTGGGCCAGGGGATTCTTATTCCTGTTGATTCCGCGGAGTGGGAAACTCCAATTGTAACGGCTCTAAAGGCTAACGGGGAGGTGCGCATTTGCGCTGATTATAAGTGTACAATTAACAAGGCGATCCGCCCTAATGCATACCCGGTGCCAGTGATCAGCCACCTTTTGGCCAGGCTGAATGGGGGAAAGTGTTTCGCTAAACTCGATTTGGCACAAGCCTATCAGCAACTTCCTGTGACCCCCGCCACGGCCGCGGCACAAACGATAGTTACACATAAAGGAGCGTTCCAGGTGTCGCGGTTACAGTTTGGCGTGAACTCGGCACCCGGCCTTTTTCAGTCGCTTGTGGAACGCCTCCTGAAGGGACTGGAGGGGGTGTTGCCTTATTTTGATGACGTGTTGATAACAGGGGGGAGTGAGGCTGAACTGGCAAAGAGGTTGGACAAAGTACTGACCGTGTTCGAGAAAGCGGGGCTGAGATTGAGGAAGGACAAATGTGTCTTTTTCGAAACCGAGGTCGAGTTTTTAGGGTTCCGGATCACACCCGAGGGGATTAAGCCGTCTAAATCCAAAGTAGCAGCCATTAAAAAGGCCCCTCGCCCCACATCCAAAACCGAGCTACAGTCCTTCCTGGGGCTCCTCAATTTTTACCATACATTCCTCCCGCGGAAGGCGTCCGTGGCCGAACCGCTCCATCGGTTACTTAAAAAGGAGGAGACATGGATGTGGGGTGACGAGCACGAGAGGGCGTTCAAAGAGCTAAAGCAACTCCTGACATCTGAGGCAATCCTGACGCACTTCGACCCCAAACGGCCAGTGGTCCTAGTCTGTGATGCATCCCCGGTGGGGGTGGGGGCGGTGCTTTGCCACGTGTTGGAGGACGGAAGGGAGGCCCCGGTAGCGTTTTACTCAAGGTCCCTGTCCCAAGCGGAGCGAAATTACGCACAAACCGACAGGGAGGCGTTAGCAATAGTAGCGGGAACCAAAAAATTTCACGATTTTTTGTATG
Source organism: Bradypodion pumilum (assembly GCA_035047305.1). Taxonomy (NCBI): domain Eukaryota; kingdom Metazoa; phylum Chordata; class Lepidosauria; order Squamata; family Chamaeleonidae; genus Bradypodion; species Bradypodion pumilum. The sequence continues at coordinate 198,069,985 of JAWDJD010000005.1, read as the reverse complement.
GCCGCCCGTTCAAAATTGTGACCGATCACAAGCCACTGTTAGGGATTTTCACGGCAAGCAAGCCCACGCCGCAGATCCTGTCCCCGAGAATGCTGCGATGGGCTATTTTCCTCAACGCATACCAACATGAGTTGGAGTACCGGCCCGGAAAGGAGATCAGCCATGCTGATGCACTTTCGAAGCCGACATTGCTAGGGCGACAGGCAAGGACAGAACGCTGGGGAAAGTTAGTTCATGGGTACAGAAGGGGTGGCCGGCATCGTCCCCGAGTACAGAGTTCGACCCATTCTTTCGGAAAAAGCTAGAGTTGTCCCTAGAGAGGGGGTGCCTTTTGTGGGGCCAACGGGTGGTGGTCCCTACGCCCCTGCGGCCGAGGGTGCTCGAACTGCTGCACGTCAGCCACCCGGGCATAGTTCGTTCAAAGGCGCTGGCCCGGAGTTACTTCTGGTGGCCACAGCTGGACGCGGACATTGAGCACATGGTTGGCACTTGCGAGGCATGCCAGGGATCCCGACCTGAGGCGGCCCGTCTTCCGCATAGGGAATGGGACACAGCAAGGGGGCCATGGTCCAGAGTGCACGTAGATTTCGCTGGCCCATTCCGAGGAACCATGTTTCTCCTGGTGGTGGATGCGTTCTCCAAGTGGCTGGAGGTTATCCCGGTAAAGAGCACGTCCTCCGCCACGACAATTAGCCAGCTAAGGAGAGTCTTTTCCACATTCGGTTTGCCCGACACTTTAGTCAGCGATAACGCTAGTTGCTTCACCTCCGCTGAGTTCGGAGCATTCATGGAGGCAAACGCCATTCGGCATGTCACATCCGCACCGTTTCACCCGGCCACGAATGGCCAAGTGGAACGGCTGGTGCGTACAACAAAGGAGGCGCTGCGGCGCATGGGCCCGGGGGACCTGAATCACCAAGTATGCCAGTTCCTCTTAGCGTATAGGGTAACCCCCTTAGCGTCAGGCTACTCGCCGGCGGAGCTCTTGATGCGGCGAAAACTGACCACGATCCTGTCCAGGCTAGACCCGACGAGAGTCGAGGATAAAGGGAAAAACATAGGGTTGGCAGTCTCGAAAGGTTTCGCCGCCGGTGACCCTGTTCACTGCAGGAACTATTCCAGCGCAGGGCCAGCCTGGGTACCAGGGACGGTTGTAGAACAGACGGGGCCAGTGTCGTACCGGGTCGAGACTAACACCGGCCTCCTCTGGAGGAGGCACGCAGACCAACTGAGGCACCGAGTGAGTGGGCCAGTCTGTGGGGCTCAGCAACAGGATTCAGCGTTAGGGTTCTCCCCCACCCGCTTAACCCAAGGGGGAGACAGCAGTGGGCAACAGTCCCAAGCAAGGGGGGAAGGCAGAAGCAGCGGCCCCGACTCATACCCTTTTGATACGCCAGTCCTATCAGGGGCCGGGGAAGGGGGAGAGGAGTTCGCGACCGCTGCCCCCGATTGTAATTTTGATTTTGATTTTGCGAGCCGGGGGGGTTTTCAGGAGTGTTCCCCCACCCATCCAAGCGAGAAGAGGGGTTTTTCGTTAGCCCCCAGTGCCCCCGGTTCCTCCCTAAGAAAGAGCACACCTCCCAACAACGCCGCGGAGCCGCGGCAAGCCACTAACGAGTCTCCCTCTCCAATTACAGGACAGGAAACCAGGGGACAAAGAGAAGGTAGCAAACCCGGGGAGAGGCAGCCCGCATCGAGACCCCAGCGTGTTCGAAATAAGCCATCTTGGCTGAGAGACTTTGTCTCCTGAGGGGGGGGGAGTGTGCTTAAGTGTGGGCTCGAGACTTTGTCTCGTCCTAGGGGGGAGGGGTGTTGTGTTCTGATGGTTTTACCTTCCACATGGATTACAATGTATCTGAGCCAATGTAACCTTGCCTATAGCAACTATGTAACCTTCAGCTGTATCATATAAACCCTGTAATAGGACGCGAGCTAATGACCACCAGCTGGCAGCAGCGAGCGTCCAAGCTCTCTTGGTCCGAACTCATCAAAGGCAACAGCGCGGGAAGTTTTCCCGCCACCACCTACACCTGGACAAGAAGGGCGTGACCCGCAATGACGTCACGCAGACAGTAGCCAATGGGCTACCATGGCACCACGTTCAAATGTACTACTACTGTATATAAAGAGCTATCGATCCGCCATTACCTCATGTTCCCTCTGTCCACGATGCAATAAACCTGAGTTAACCCAGCCCGAGGCTGTGTCCTGTGTCTTGGTTTGCATACACTAAACTGCCCCAGAAGAAAGGAATAGTATACCACTTCTGTGTATTCTTTACCTAGAAAACCCTGGAAAGGTTCACCATAAATCAGAATTGACTTGACAGAACATTATTATTATTATTATTATTATTATTATTATTATTATTATTATTATTATTATTATTATTATTATTATTATTATTATTATTATTATTATTATTATTATTATTATTATTAAGGAACCCTGCCTAATCTTTGGCTAAACGAGTATCTGAGAAAAGCATGCACTTTTAGAGATAAGAATATGATATGTCAGTTGACAGTACTGCAGTCAAAACTCTGCTCATGAACTGAGTTCAGTCCTGATGGGCTCAAGGTTAACTCGGTCTTCCATTCTTCCTACGATGTAAAATGAGTACTCAGCTTGTTGGGGGCAACCTGTAGTTTGCATAATTACCTTGTGAACTGCCGAGAGACAGTTTACCAATAAAAGGTGGTATTATTTATTTATTTATTTTTATTTAGTATGCTTATATACTGCTTTACTAGTCTATTGACCACTCAAAGCGGTTTACAAAACAATCAAATAAATACAAAGCAAATCATAAGTACGGGGGAAGAGGAGGAGGAGGGGGAGTGGAAATACAACAACATACAGAAATAACAGTGCAAAATACCATAAATAATACAAGCCACAATAAACTTTACAAAAAATCAAGTCAAGTCAATAATACAATTAATTGTTCGACTTACAAATACAAAAATCCCATCATTATAAAGCAACACAACCTAAAACCACTCTCTGAGTCCGAAAACATGGAAGAAGTCCTTCAGCCCATGGTTGCGGGTGTCCTTTTGACACTCCCCCCTCCCCACAAGGCTGGGAGGGAAAGAGATGTTGTCCGCTGTGGCAGCTGCCTCCAATCCCCAGCCGGTGCCAGTTTTTTATCCCTCCCGGGCAGGGAGGGGCTGTCCCCAAAACAGCTGTATACAAGTGGAGACAACAACAACTGATACAGTATTTATAATTCCAACATTTAACATTTAATACTCACAGCTGCTAGTGTCCCGGGATAGGTTGGTGCATCCAAAAGAATGGTGTCTTGAGGATTAATAAGCATTTCAAATACCTTAAAAAAACCACAAGATTTAACAAAAGAGTATGTATACCACTAATCTCTCTCTCTGCTTCTATCAGTGTTCTAATGTACTAAAACCAATAAAAAGTTTAACTCTCCTCTTGACAAGTTTTTTTAAATGAAATGTGAATACTAAAATTATCCACTACATCAGAAGCTAACCATTAAAATAGTTCTCAATACTCTCTTGCAGTATTAATAAAAAAGTTTATGTCTTAATATAAAACCTTATGAATCTAAGCCACTTGAATGGATAGCAGATTATTAGTGAAGAAAATACTAATCAATAGTATATCACAATTGATGTTTGGATTTCTAATTATGTAAATGGAAACCAACAAAAGCCAGCAAACAGATCCTTATTTATATGATGAAAAATTAAAAATGCTTCTTCTGTGGTAAAAATTGCTTAATTTATAGACTATGACCCAAACAGTACATATTTATATAAACATGCAGTCTAGAAGCAAGGGATAATGGTTCTATTAGATTCAGAACTCTACATTTAAAAATGTGGAAAGAAATGGCATATGTGTTCTCCCTATAGAACAATAATGCTCTATACAGTGGAACCTCATACAACAATTGTCCTGTACTGTATTGCAACGAAATCACATAACAATTAGTTTTGTGTTGGTTTTTTTTTGGGGAGGGGTGGTGGTGGTGGTGTCCCGCATAACAATTTTCCCTATGGGAAAAAATGTACAATAATTTTTCAATTGGAAAAACCACTTAGCAAAAAAAATCATTGTACAATGCATTCCATAGGGAAAATCGCTATACAATGCATGTATCGTATAGCGATTGTTTCGTACAACGAGTCCCATGGAACAGATTAAAATCATTGTATGAGGTACCACTGCACTTCTGTATAGTTTGAGTGATGCACTTTCTGACACTTTATCTAGCAGCCATCTACAGTAACCACATATTTACAATACAAAGTAACAATAGACTACACAACACAAAAGAAGCACCGAGGCAGTAAAGAAGAAATGTATATACAGTGGAACCTCGTATAACGAACGTATAGCAACTAAATTGCATAACAAATAGTTTTTTTTAAAGAAAGTGGTGCCCCGCATAAGGATTTTTCCTATGGAAAAAAGTACAATTTTTCAATGGGAAAAACCGCTTAGCAAAAAAGAAATCGTTTTATAAATATAAAAATATAAATTATTCTTTTTCTTACTTTGCACAATCCTTCTTGGCTTCCGGTGGTGACACACAGTTCCATCCGTCCTTGTTCAGGTGTATAATCTACTGTTGGAGGATTATGGAGGTTCTTCTGTAAATCCTTCAGCCAGGACAGCAACTCTGGAATGCTGTACATTAATTTATCTTTTTCACTATTGACATTAATAAAATAGTGTCCTACATATGGTCTTTCAATGTTCCCCCCTTTATCCTTTATTAGACAATACAGATGTACCTTTGTCAGTTTACAAATATTTTCTCCTGAGGAAACAAGGTATGTGTGTTAACTTTCTCAGGGAATTACATTGGGCTACCTTATTTAATTTCAAAGCGACATTAGTACATGTGTTCAATATAAAAATAGAGATACGTGCTAATATTTCAGATACTTTTTGATTCTCTAACACTGGAATCAGGCAGATTTGTAGCAATGGTTTTGAAAATGGCCGCACATCTGAAGACAAACATTACCTGTAAATTTGGGTAAACGGGTAGTGACAGAGGTATGCCAAGTATGAAAGGAGGAGAAACAGGAAAAAAGAAAATCCTGTGGATGCACATTGTTGCATAGAGAGAGAAAAAAAAGAGACTGGAAGAAACTCAAAACAAAAGTGCAACTTATTGTGGCAACTACAAGACAAGCCACATTTCCCCCCAAATGTTTGCTGACCAAAAAAGATAAAGATAATTTTGTTGGGCCTTAGGCAAGGCTGAGGGAGTGCAGAGGCTTAGTGGTTAAGATGCTGAGACTGATGACTGGAAGGTCGGCAGGTCAGCAGTACAAGACCTGAGTGCTGCACAATGGAATGAGCTCCCATGTCTGTCCCAGCTCCTGCCAAGAAATTGCAAGTAGATAAATAGGTATCACTTCGGTGGGAAGGTAAACAGCATTCTGTGCACTCTGGTGTTTAGTCATGCGTGTCACATGTCCATGAAAATGTCTGCAGATGCAGACAGTGCTGGCTGTTTGGCTGTACATGGAGATAAGCAGTGAAACTTAGAGTCGGATATGATTGGCTTTCGAGCAAGGGCGACCTTTACTATATAACCATATTACACACCCTTTACGCATACCTGTCAAGTATCCCGTATTGGCCGGGATTTCCTGTATTTCTGCGCTGGCTCCTCCCCTTTCCCGCTGCTGTCCCATATTTGAGAGGTGGGGAAAGGGGATACTGCGCATGCGCGCCCATAAAAAATGGGCTCTGCGCATGCACAAAGTGGCTCTGCGCATAGTAGTTCTGCGCATGTGCAAAAGGGTTATGCGCATGTGCAAAGGAGTTGTTGCTGCGCATGCGTGCCCAGGACAGAGCAGTTCCCGTATTTTCCAGAGCTGCGCTTGACGGGTATGCCTTTACATTTACTAGGCAAGGCTGAGGAGATGGAGGCAAGAACAGAGGGAAAGAGGATCATGGAAACAGAGTCAGAAAAATAAGGATGGGAGAAAAAGGGGATGCAAAAGCAGCATTATGAGACTATTTGTTTAATAAAAAAAATTAAATTCAGCTATTTTGGACTAATCCAGTCTGCCCCACTCTGGCTGCTATGGATGACTTCTGATTTGCAGATTGGGGACTGTTCTTGCCGGGAGACTGTTGGAGTTATTGTTAAACAACAACAACAACAACCCTACATTTCCCAAGACCAGCTATCTTAGTTTCTAATTGGTTTTATCTTGAAAAGGCACTATGTATATATTACACAACTTGTAGAAGTACCAACCATGTAATTAGTCTTATATAAGCGTAAACATTATTGTAAAGTTGATTACTATACAGTGGTACCTCGGATCAAGTCCGATTCGGATCAAGTCCGATTCGGATCAAGTCCGATTCGGATCAAGTCCGATTCGGATCAAGTCGCAGTTTTCATGCGCACGTGATGCATCGCATAAAGTCCAAAACTGCTAAAAAATGGACGTTATCCGAGGTATTTGGTATAGGAACCTTGGATAAAGTCAATTTTTTGGATATTATCCAATGCATCACCCATTTGATTCGGATAAAGTCCAAAATTGAATAAATTCCAAACTTGTGGAACGGAGTTTGGACTTTATCCGAGGTTCTACTGTACATGCAAAATCTTTATGCATTTGGAGCTTAAGCCTTACAACTTGGTTTATTAATTTATTTTCTTTCCCATGACAGGATTCCCCCAGAAATATGTGCCTTAGCAATTAGACTTGTAAATTAAGTTCTATGTTGACCTTTCAGTGATCAATCACAACAAAAAGCATGCTAAATAAAAGATACAGAGGTGAGGAAAAATCAAGTGCTTCGCCTTTTGGAAGTATCTCTAAAAGAAGTGTTAATTCATCTTATTTCACCACAAATTACTGGTTTTTCTAGCAAAGGATTGTTGTGATGGTGTTTTGAACACAACACACCTCTCCCAGTATTTAGTTTAACATTCCTGTTAAAGAACCTGCTACTTTGAAAGCACAAGACAGATCTGTAGTATTTAGGTATTATACCCTGCTGAGGCAGAATACTGGAGCGCTCTCTTCATCAAATCTTCCCCAATTTCTACTCTTGTTCCATCTCCAGTGGCAATGCTAGCTGTCTTGAAAGGGAAAGTATTGGGGTTTGGTGCCCCTCCAGCCAGTGAAATTAATGATGGGGGTGATCTTTGCATCAATTCAGCTAAAGTAAAACAGAACAAAAAAGGAGGTACTTAGAGAAAAGATCAGAAGGTACTTTCCAAAGAATAACAACAATCTGAAGCTGGACAAATGCTATTAATATTACTATTACAGTTAGTTGCATTTATATCCCACTGTTCATCCAGTGAGCACAAAGCTGCATACATGGCTCTCTTCTCTCCACACTATCCTCACAATCACCTCTCCACACTATCCTCACAATCACCTTGGGAGGTGGGAAACGGTGAGTGGCCCAAAGATTGGGAGTTACATGGTTGAGTGGAGATTTGAAGCCAGGTATCCTGAGCCACTGGAAAAGATCAGTATACGTCCCAATCCCAAAAAAAGGGCAATGCCAAAGAATGTTCAAATTATTGAACAATTGCGCTCATCCCACAAGCTAGCAAAGTGATGCTCAATATAATACAGGATAGACTGCAGCAGCATGTTGAAAGAGAACTACCAGAGGTGCAAACTGGGTTCAGAAGAGGCAGGGGGACCAGAGACCACATTGCCAACATACGTTGGATCATGGAGAAAACAAAGGAATACCAGAAACAAGTGTACTTCTGCTTCATTGACTATACCAAGGCCTTTGACTGTGTGGACCACAACAAAATGTGGCAAGTAATTAAAGAAGTGGGAATACCAGAACACCTTATATGCCTCATGAGAAATCTGTACAGGAGTCAAGAAGGAACAGTTAGGACAGAGTATGGAATGACGGAGTGATTTGGAATAGGAAAAGGAGTAAGACAAGGCTGCATTTTGTCAACCTGCTTATTCAACTTATACACAGAGCACATAATGCGCAATGCAGGGATGGAGGAATCACAATATGGGATAAAAATTGCTGGGAGAAACATCAACAATTTGAGATATGCAGATGATACCACCCTAATGGCAGAAAGTGAGGAAGATCTAAAGAAGCTCCTGATTAGGTTGAAAGAAGAGAGTGCAAAAGCTGGCCTGAGACTCAATATCAAGAAAACCAAGATAATGGCAACAGGCCCTATCAGTCCCTGGAAAATAGATGGGGAAGAAGTAGAAGAAGTGACAGACTTTACTTTTTTAGGATCAAAGATCACTGCAGATGGAGATTGCAGCCATGAAATAAAAAGGCAACTGATTCTTGGGAGACAAGCTATGAGAAATCTGGAGAACATAGTGAAAAGTAGAGACATCTCACTGCAAACAAAGGTCCGCATAGTCAAAGCAATGGTATTTCTGGTGGTAATGTATGGCTGTGAGAGCTGGACCATTAGAAAGGCTGAGCGAAGAAAAATAGATGCCTTTGAGATGTGGTGCTGGAGGAGAGTTTTGAGAGTCCCCTGGACAGCGAGGAGAACAAATAGGTCAATATTAGAAGAGATTAGCCCTGAGTGCTCCTTAGAAGGACAAATAACAAAGATGAAGTTGAAGTATTTTGGACATCAAATGAGAAGAGAGGATTCACTTGAGAAGGCCTTGATGCTGGGGAAGGTGGAGGGCAAAAGAAGGAGACTGCCAAAGATGAGATGGCTAGATGGTATTGTAGACACAATGGGCACGTGGCTGTGTGGACTGAGGAGGATGGTGGAGGACAGGGGTGCCTGGAGAGCGATGGTCCATGGGGTCGCAAAGAGTCGGAGTCAACTATGTGACTGAATAACAACCCTGAGCCACAGCCTTGAGTTCACAAGAGCTGAACGGGGCTGTTGAGGAGAGGGCGTTTTGGAGATTGCTCATTCAGAGGGTAGCCATAAATCAATAATGACTTGGCAGCATTTAACAACAATGAATCCCGAGTTGTAGGGGACTGCAGTGGCCTAGTGGTTAAGATGCTGATCTTGATGACTGGAAGGTCGGCAGGTCAGCAGTTTGAGATCCGAGTGCTGCACGATGGAGTGAGCTCCTCTGTCCCAGCTCCTGCCAACCTAACAGTTCAAAAGCAAGAAATTGCAAGTAGATGGGTAGGAAGATAAACAGTGTTCTGTGCACTCTGTTGTCTAGGCCTGCCTGCCACATATCCACTGAAACATCTGTAAATGCAGACAATGCTGGCTCATTGGGTATAAATTGAGATGAGCACAAAACCCTAGAGTTGGATACGACTGGCTTTCGAGCAAGGGCAACCTTTACCTTTATCTAATCCTGAGTTGTAGTCTAACACCTTGAATCCATGTTAGACCCATTATACGCCAAAGATAGAGTCACTGCCCAGCTTTTTGTCCCCCGCCCCCCAATTCCTTTATCCTTCTGTGATGTTTCACAGAATGAAAGTATGAAGTTAGGGGACATCTTATCTTTTAACATCTGCACAGTACTTGGAAAACCTGTGTGTTTCTAAATACTTAATCATGCTATCTTCATATTATTCTCACATCCTTAAGTGAATATATAGGTCTGGCTTTGGCTGTTTTGCATATCTAAACCACCAAGGGTTGATTTGGAGCAGACACTAAGAATAATATGTTAAGTGATATGAAGAAAAAGGGGACGGCCAAGGATGAGATGGCTAGATGGCATTGTGGACACAGCGGGCACCGAGCTGACTGGGCTGAGGAGGATGGTGGAGGACAGGGGTGCCTGAAGATCAATGGTCCAAAGGGTCAGAATCGACTGTGCGACTGAACAACAATGAACTTCTCGGGTGACTCTCTCTCTCTCTGTGTGTGTGTATGCATCTCATTCTTAACCGTGACAGCTCCTCTCTTTCTAATGATCATTTACTTCTCATAATAGACTTATGCACCACAAACCCACAAAAATCCAGTAACTGATTGCATACTTACTGAGGACTCTTATTGGAGATTCTCTTCTTGCAGCACTTACTGCAGTAATAAATCGTGAGTAATTCATGGTCAATGGGCCAAGCAGAAAACCAGTTTATGAATAAAACGGACGTAGGCTGAAATGAAAAGAAGCATACAGGAATCATCATTTTTCTAATGTTTTTCAAAACACCATTATAACTACTTCAGAAGAGTACTTATACATTACAACTCTTCCATTAAGAAACCCCAAACCTCATCTCCTAAATGTTTTTATTTCACCAAGCATTTCCAGTTCAGATTTCCTCTTAAAATATGATATGCTAGATTAGGAGCTGTCTAGTTCCTAATTTGTATTTTATTCTGCTTTTAATCTGTGTCATCTATGTATGTATATTATTTTTGTATTTAATACTGTTGTTTATTTACATATTTAATTTGTTTGATATGGTCATGCTGTTATTTTGGATTTTGTTAGCCACATATAGTAGTGCTTGCACTAACTGGGGTGGGATATATATCATACCAATCAAACAAACAAACAGTCTAAGTCAGGGGTGCCCAAACTTTTTTGGCTGTGGGCTGATCACGTGGTTCCTCCCACTGGAAGTAAAATGCGTATGCGCATTTTACTTCTGCTTATGGGAACAGTGAGGGCAGCATGGACCAGAGGATTTGGCACTGTGGGCCAGATTGAGCCCATGGGCTGTAGTTCGGGCACCCCTGGTTCCAAGGGTTTACATATTTATAATCACATGCTTATAACTGCATGTGTATGAACTATTTTGTTCAAAATCTAGCAAACTGATTGAATTGTCAAAGGAGCAAGTCCAAGTACTTCTCAGTTGATCAATACAAGTGAATGCTATAACAAATCCTTTATAGAAGAGTTCAGTAAAAACTACCAGGTTATTGGCCATAATATAAAAACGCACAAAAATATGCAATTTACTATACACAAATTAATATATTGTGGGCCTTTCTACACTGGCTGATTTTGAGCTAGAATGGTATGGGTCAAAGAGGTGGGGAGAGGAGCAAAATGCTATTTGGTATTAACCCCACATCATACCTGTCAAGTATCCCGGATTGGCCGGGATTTCCCGTATTTCTCCGCTCGTTCCTCCCCTATCCCACCAAAGGTGGGGGAAGGGGTTACTGCACACATGCACCCATCACAAATGGGCTCTGCGTGTGTGCAGAGGGGTTCTGTGTATGCGCAGAGAGGGTCTGCACATGTGCAGATGAGTTGTTGCGGCGCATGCGCACCCGGGCCGGAGCAGTTCCCGTATTTCCAGGAGCCGCGCTTGACGGGTATGCCCCACATCCAAATGTTATTTTGCTCCTCTAATGACCCTTGATGCTACTATTGTTCAGCAGCTTGTGAGCTGCTATGTGCTGCCTGCAAATTAAACACTTTTCCTGTTTGAGCATGATCAGGAGAAGTACGATTTTCTTAAATTAGCTAGATGATAATTGTTGCACTGCAGCAATTATCTACCAAAATTAAGGGGGAAAGTTACATTTCTCTTGACTGTCCCCAGATGATCAGGTGAAGTGTTTAATTTGTTACTATATTGCAGCAGTTAATACTATAAGCAGCCATGGACAGTAGGGTGCCATAATTTCAGGGTGAATGCCCACCTGCTTTATCTCTTTGGAAGTGGAGAAGATAATCAATTCTTTCTCTTTTTCCTTACCTCTTATAATACAGAGATATGTTTAAAATGTGTAGCATTTAATAGTTCTTTGTAGTGTGAACAAAGCCTTGTTTCTTTATTTGAATTAAGTTTTGCATGTTAAAATTGTGGCACCTAATGCACGCAGTCATGGGGTGTCACAACATATCAGACTGGAAGAAAAGAAAGCGTCTCTGAAAAGAACAATAGAAAATTGTCCCTTGAAATTAGGGATTCTCAACCTGTGACCTGTGGACCAGATGTGGCCCATGGCACTATTTCATGTGTACCCCCCACCGCCTCCACCACACCAGGATGTGTCATGTGGTGGAAGAAGGACAAAATGGCTGTCCGGCCCCCAAAGCTGGCTGAGGGAGCATGACCTGGGCCCCGGCTTTAAAAGATTGAGAACTCCTTCTCTAAATGATTCAAAGAAGTCCCACCTGCCATTTCCTGGTTTATTTTATCTGTAAAACAAATATATCATCTAGTTAAAATTATATTACCTTATCTACAAAATAAATTTGTTGATGGCATGTGATAAACTGAAGTTCATTTACTTAAGATATAAATGAGAGAGAGTGAAAGGGAGAGTGCACTTATGTCATGAGAGAATCAAAAAGTTGAAGAAAGTTGGATGGCATCCGATGTTTCAATTCTAATAGGCCCGTCTGTCACAAATGAAGGGAGCACCCTACAAACTTGTGCAACCTAAACATCTGTTCTGCATGTCTGCGTAGGCGACTTTGGGCACCATGAACAGCTGCAACAGAAGCAGAAAAAGGATAGTCTCAATTCAGCTGGCATTTGATATTTGGAAAATACTTGGAGAATTCTGGGACTTGGAGTCCAAAATACTGAAGGTGCACATGCCGAGTTTTTAGTACCATTTCTAGAGAAATGTTGGGTAAATCTTTCTCTGTAGTATAGCATATTATTTGTAGGTGATAACTCTCAATTTCAGTCTTTAGTATCTCCAGCTATATAAGATCAAATAGCAGTGACTTTTTCATGAAATATTGGACAGTGCAATAATAACCAAAGCTAGAGTACACATATTTTATCCTTAAAGCAGCTTCACACATTACTCGCTCTCTTATTTCATGCAAAAACTTAGAAAATATACTTTATTTTTTGAGAACAACTCCTAGAATCCATCAGACATCATGGGCATCATGCTAGCAAGGGAATTCTGAGAACTGTAGTCTAAAAGCCTTCTAAGCTGTGAATTCACATTTGGCTGGGGGATATTTTAGAAACTGGATGCATCTTTTCATTATACCAGATCCTTACAAGCCACATGGTGCTCGACATTTACCTTGCCTAGATCCTCCATTCACATGCATTTCAGGGGCAAGCAACTGCAATGACATCAGAGTCTAAACTAGTGAGATGTCTACATCACAAATTTACTCCTGCTTTGACAGATGTTAAGCACTAGTTTTTTCGACTACAAGTACATTTTTGTATGGCTGTGAGAGCTGGACCATAAGGAAGATTGAGTGCAGAATAGACGCCTTTGAACTGTGGTGCTGGAGAAGACTCTTGAGAGTCTCCTGGACTGCAAGGAGATCAAATCAGTCCATCCTAGAGGAAATCAACCCTGACTACTCCTTGGAAGGACAAATACTGAAGCTGAAGCTCAAGTACTTTGGCCACCAAATGAGAAGAGAGGACTCACTGGAGAATGCCCTGGTGCTGGGAAAGATCGAAGGCAAAAAAAGAGGATGGCAGATGACAGAGGAGCCTGGTGTTGCTGTGGACCATGGGGTTGCAAAGAGTTGGATTTGACTATGCTACTGAACAACAACATCTTTGTTTCTTTAGTTGTTGTGAATACTGTACAGCATGTCACTAATTACAAGTTTAATCCTGTAGCATAAGGAGAACACTTATTGCCCTCCAACTAGTTTTGGACTTCAACTCTCCACATTCTTCACCCCTATCCAAAAAGGCAAGTGCTGATCTGCCTACACGGAACTTTTTTTAAAAAAAGAAAGTAACAATCCTGCAAGGTGGTGTATACCTCTAATTGTTCTGTTTTTAGGATGGTTATACGTATTAGGGATTCCCCTCGCCGCCATATCAATAATTCATATGCATTTTCAATGCTGACCTTCCGTTATCTTTTTTATTAACTTATTCTACCTATTTGTAATCTTCAAATACAGATGAATTTAGAGGAATTTAGAGCCTGTACAGAATTCCGATTTAGATGCAGTTGGATCCATCAAAAACACCTGTACTGTACTGTATTCTGGTTCAGGGAAGTAGCGATGGGCCATTTGGTGCACTCCTCCTGTCTGAAAAGGAACTGCTTCCCCCCCCCTAACTAAATACTTCCCCTGATTGTTTGCTGATGGTCAGGGGAAGTGAAATAATTTTAATGTCTCTTAAATGATTGCTGATGCAATGCATTACTTTGTTTAAATTTTAAAAAATATTTTTGTTTATTTCTGATTAAGAAACTTCCTACAGCCAAAGTTCTGATTAGCAAAGAAGGAAAACTATATTTATTTTTATTTAATGATCTAATTCTAGCACATTGTTTCCCAATCTTTGGGTTTTGGACTTCAGTTCTCAGAAGCCTAAGTCAATTCCCCAAAGCACTGATCAGCCAATGTACTGACGACTTCTGGGAATTGAAGCCCACCAGTGTTCTGTGGAACATAGTTTGGGAAATGCTGAGATATTTTTAAAAAACTCATTCACTTCTCTTGACCGTTTGTAGATGATATGAGGAATTGTAAGCAAGATGTTTTGGGATACTGGAAGTTGTCACTGGAAACAGATTTGACTGATGCAAGGATCCAATATATATTCCCAGCCTCCACAGAAACTGGAATGGAAAAAATGGGAGCATGCCAGTATAGTAGAATCCTGTGACAAGGTATACAAGGTGCATGTTGGAGGGGAGAATTGGCCTGTTCCACCATTAAACATACATGGATGATATAAAAAAGAAAGGTGGAACAGCCAGCCTCCAAAATGCTCCCGAGAACAGACGTAGAGCACAGTTCTAATAATAATACAGTAGTCAATTCTGACTTATGGGACCCTTTCCTGTGTTTTCTAGAGTAGTTTACAATTCCCCCTTTTCTGGGGATGTCCTGGTATCATATAGCTTGCCTACAGAGACTGGCTCTTCTCATGGGCAGTACAGTGGGGAATTGAACTCCCAGCTCTTGCTGTGTAGCCAGATACCTAAATTACTGTGCAATCCAGCAAGGTAGATAGACAGAACTGCATAGTGTTCACTGCATAAAATTTCATTGTGTAAATGCATCCTAGGTGAGGTCAAGTTGTAACCATATTATTCATACATACACTTGTTAGAAATACTGTATATCCTCTTGAGGCAAGTGGAACTTACTCTTAAAACTGGATTGTTCATTTCATCATCCCTTTACAAGAATTTTGTGGAGTTATAACTCTCTAATAAAGATCTCTTTTTATTAATCAACTTTTATGCTGCTGTCTCTTCTTTCTTTTCAAAGGGCCCTTGTGACTGGAGCATGGCTATTTCCTGCCAAGAAGTTGGGGTTCAGCTGTCCCCCATCTCTTCATCCTGGCCACACACAATTGTGAACTGTGATTCAGATACCGTCACAAAATATCTACATCATTACCATATGTTGGTAAAATTAAAGGAAACCCCCCCAGAAATATGAGTCTTTGAAACACAATATTTCTTTCCATGTTGCGCCCCTCTCTTTTTCTTTTTAATTTTGCTAATATGCTGATGCATCTTTAGAAGTTACTAGTACAACTTCACTCTTTAAAGAGGTGTTAAATGAAATTCTCCCTATGGCCAGTTAGCGATGGTTTAATTTTTAATTCACTATCAGTTAGTTAGTTCTGTCTATTTCTGTCTATTGTTGTTTTAAACAATTCTATATGTGATGATTTTAATTGCTGTAAGCCGCACAGCTAAGTAAGAGGATGACCCTCGACATCCTCTGAATGGATATGTGCCTCAAGTCCACTGACTCAGATCCAGAAAGTGTTTTATGGCAAGAACAAACATTCTTGAGGGTACACAAGAGCAGAATCAAATTAGAAGATGGGGGAAGGAGCTCGCCGGACAAGGAACTACATTAAAAGAGGATATAGCTGAAGATCTCAACCTCCCCTACCTCACTTGGAGGACCCTGAATAGGCTGAGGGTTGGAGTCCCTAAGTGCAAGACCACCATGCTCAAGTGGGGGCTGCTGGCAGACAACAACACACCGTGTGAATGTGGAAAGACACAGAATCCGGCTTATTTACTGGTCCTCCGATTGTTGTCAGAGACATGCACCGATGAGGACCTGGGTTTGGGCAACGAAAAAGTGAAGAAAGTGGCTTCATTTTGGCCAAGGGTATGGGCTGGTCACGTGGTTCAGTGGGCTGGTCACTACGGCTTAGGGGCTGGATCCATTGACACCGACTTTGCGGGCCGGATGAATTGGTGCTGGGGCTCGGATCTGGCCCCTGGGCCATAGTTTGGGCACCCCTGATTTTGGCAGTCAAGGGTTTGATTCAGGGCTGTAGCCAGGATTCTAGATGGGGGGAGGCGAATTTTTTTTCAGGAGGGGCAATGTCTCACCATACCTGTCAAGTATCCGGGATTGGCCAATATTTCCCGTTTTTTTGTGCCGATTTTCATCATTTCCCGCCTGGAGCTGCCGCTACCCCGTAATTTGGCAGCGGGGGGAAATGAGTTACTGCACATCCCTTCTGCGCAGCTCACTTCTACGCGTGCGTAAAGGCTTTTATGCATGTGTAGAAGGCTTTTACGCATGCGTAGAAGGCTTCTGTTCAGACGGGGATGCGTAAAAGCCTTCTATGCATGCGTAAAAGCCTTTTACGCACCCGTAGAAGTGAGCTGCACAGAACGTTTCTGCGCAGGTCTGTTGTACGCATGCGTAGAAGGCTTCTAGGCATGCGTAGAACGGACTTGCGCAAAAACGTTCTGCGCAAACATTCTACGCATGTGTAAAAGCCTTCTACGCATGCGTATAACGGACCTGCGCAGAAATGTTCTGCGCAGGTCCTGTAATCTCCGGAGCTGCGCTTGACAGGTATGCGTCTCACACACATACTGTATATAATATTGGCATCCTGGGTTGGGTTGGGTTGGGGGGGCTGTTAGCTCAGGAAGGTTTTTGCCTCCACTCTGGCTACAGCCATGCTTTGATTGGGAGAGGAAAGAAGAACTGGTCTGCTAATAACTGCCAGAAACATGTACTGATGAGGACTTAATTTTGGCCAACGACAGTCAAGAAAGTAAGTGGCTTCCTTTGGGCAGTCCAAAGTTTGATCTGGACACGAAAGATGACGTTGCCCAAAGTGGGAACATAGCCCAGATGGGTGGGATACAAGCCAGCCAGCCAGCCTACAACTACAACAGTAGTAGTAGTAGTAATGTGACAATGCCTTTCAGTGTTTGGTGGTGCAGTTTCCCCGCGAGCAAGAGGCAGTTAGCAAGGAGCAGCATGGAAAGTCAGGCTCCCTCCCTCCCTCTTTATGAAGGGAAACGGACAGGCAGGCTTTCAGGGAACTCCGGCGGGAGGGGGAGGGTTGTTGCTCCTAGCTCTCCAGTCCTCCCTGGCCAGGCGCTAGAGACGTGGGAACGGCGGACACGCAGGTTTGAAGGCCGAAACCCGACACTCGCTCGCTCGCTCGCTCGCCTGAACGTAAACACGGCGGAAACCCACGAACCTTGTCCGCGTCAACACCAGCCTTTGCGCGGCGCCATTGCCTTCCTTTGTTTCCCTTGTTGGCTCCCTGACTCCTTCCTTGCCCGCCTGCTGAAGCCTCTACCCGTCCCTGGAGGGAGGGAGAGCAACGCTGGTGGGCCGAGTACTTTCCCCCTACTCCCTCTCCAGCCCCAACTCCTCCAACTCCACCTCCGACCTCCTCCTTCTCTTGGGCATGTGCAGTGGGCTGCTTGCGTAAACATGTACTTCGGTTTGAGAAAAGCCTCGATCGGTTCGTTGCAGCAAAACCGGTAAAAGGGTGTTTGCAGAAGCAGACTTGGACAGGTTTTTAATCAGCGTAAGCCAGGGGGATCCAAACTATGGCCCGGGGCCCGGATCCGGCCCCCAACACCAATTCATCTGGCCCACGCCACCACCCTTGTCGCTCCTAGAAGCGGAAGTAAAACACGCCCATATGGGTGGCATGGGTGGGCCAGATGAATCGGCGTCAGGGGCCGGATCCAGCCCCCGACGCCAATTCATTTGGCCCACGCCACCCTCGTCGCCATAAATTTGGCAGGGCAGGTGTGGGGCCCTGATGGGAATGTGGCCCCAGCCTACTGGCTCATCCCTAGCTAAGCTGAGTTCAGTCAATGCCCCTCTTTTTGTATTTATGTATTCCCCCTTGCCCCCCCCCTTTTAGCTTTTTAAAGGGGAAGTGGAAGAAGGGTGTGTGGATAATGGGTGATTGGGGTTTTAACTTGCTTTTATGTATTGTTTATGGTTTTATGCCGCCCTGAGTCGGGTTTTTACTTGAGTGGGCGGCACAAAAATTGAAATAAATAAATAAATAAATTGTATTTGTGCTGCAAATTTTGTAAGGTCATAAATTGTATATTTTTGGTACTTTCTGTTAACTCCCTTGTAATTGTACTGCATTGTGAATTGTATTGATTTATGTATTGTATTATATAATTATGTTGTACGCCGCCTGAGTCGCACGTGGTGTCGAGTGAGGCGGGATATAATAATAATAATAATAATAATAATAATAATAATAATAATAATAATAATAATAATAATAATAATAATAATAATAATAATAATAATAATAATAATAATAATAATAATAATGCCCCTGGCTTACATCAATTAAAACCTGGACTGGGCCGGATGAATTGGCATCAGGGGCCGGATCCGGCCCCCAGGCCATAGTTTGGGTACCCCTGGCCTACACTGATTAAAACCTGTCCGAGTCTGCATCACCCTTTTACTGCTTTTGTTTTAACAAACCGATCAAGGCTTTTCTGAAATTGAAGTACACGTTTACGCAAGCAGTCCACGCACATGCCCAAGAGGAGGAGTTGGAGTTGGAGGTGGGAGTGGCAGAAAACTCGGTCCCCAGCGTTGCTCACCCTGCCAGGTCAGCAGGCGGGCAAGAACCCAACAACGCACCTGTATGGGCACGTTTTACTTCTGCTTCTGAGAGCGACGAGGGTGGCGTGGGCCAGATGAATTGGTGTCATGGGCCGGATCCTGCCCCAGGCCGTAGTTTGGACACCCCTGAACCATGTGACTGGCCCACGGCCCAAAAAGTTTGAGTACCCCTGGCCTTCATTCTGCGGAGTGGAGGCGACAGAATTTGCCATGGGAGGGCAAAGAAGATTGCTTTGCCGCCTCCTCTTGGCAACTCCAAGCGGTGGAGTTCATGCAATAAATTCCATTTCACATTTTTAAATAGCCTTTTTTCATGGGAGAATCAGATACTATTTCTTTTTGTTCTTCTGCCTTATGATCATGGTCATAATAACGCTGCTAATAATCACCCTTTCGCTACTGATGTCCTATCTCATTAAAGATCCCTAAAGATAAAGGTCACCCTTGCTTAAAAGCCAGTCATATCAGATTCTAGGGTTCAGTGCTCATCTCTGTTTCATAGCCAAAGAGCCAGCGTTGTCTGCTTCTGCAGTCATTTCCATGGCCATGTGGCAGGCATGACAAGACACCGGAACGCACGGAATGCTGTTTATCTTCCCACTGAAGTGGTCCCTATTTATGTACTTGCAATGTCTTGCTTTCGAACTGCTAGGTTGGTAGGAGCTGGGACAAAGACGGAAGCTCATTCCATCCTGCAGTATTCGGGTATCGAACTGCTGACCTCCTGTCTTCCAGTCAGTGTCTTAGCCAGTTGAGCCTCTGCAGTCCCCTACCATATCTCAAAACAACACTAATTAATCACATAATTGAGCTCTGAAACTAAGAGCTGAGAATCCAGTTGTACATTCCCAGTGACCAGCTGAAACAAACCATGAAGGTGTCAGGTATAAACTCACAAACTTGGGAGACAACGGCCAAAGATCGCCCACTTTGGCACCAAATCATCTCTGCTGCTACCGATCACTTCGAAGGGGAATGCCACAGACATGATGAGGCTAAGCAACAAGCACGGAAGCTTAATCAAACCCATCCACATCTTCCACCATCTATTCCCGTGATGGCGAACCCTCCGTACGGGCGCATTTTACTTCCGCTTCCAGGAGTGACGAGGGCAGCGTGGGCCAGATGAATCGCAGTAAACCCATTTATGTGGATTCACAAGGTGCCTGGGCTTCTGGGAATTGAAGTCCAAGAACATCTGGAGTGCCAAGGTTTGCCATCACGGATCTATTCAGTGTACTGTGTGTGGTTGCATGTTCCATGCCAGGATCAGTTTGTGGAGTCAACAGAGACACATCCACCAGCTGAGAAAATGATCTCCAGGAAAAAATGTGTGCTCAGATACAAGTAGCTGCCACCACCGCCAATGAATGTAGATGTCCTACTGATGATTTAAAAGCAGATGATGATGATGATGATGAGGAGAATATAGCCAAGAGTGTTATGTGATGATGGTAAAGGCAAAAGACAACTTGAAACAAGTGTGGAACTTTTGAAGGACATGGTAAGTCTGTCTTGCCTTGTCTGTCTGTCTATACCAGACAAGATTTCGTTCTTCCCCTCAACCACAAGTGAGCCTCCTTATCCAAGACCATATCAGACTAAAATGGCCAGTGTGTTCAGGTCCTTAGGCTAATGTTGAGATAAAAACCACACTGGGTGAATAGAGAAGCTACTCTTCCAGATTACAGCCCCAGAACTTCACAACAAAGACGGGTCACTTCAAATTTATCAGTTGTTTATAATGTTATCCTGGTTGGTCTGCATATATCTTATTCATTCAAAAGTATTTGGTCCCATTTCCCATCCCTCTAGTAAAGATGAGTCAAGATGTGCACTGTTTGCAAATGGGTTAAATTTAAACACCACTCAAGAAATATTCTTATTATTAATACTTTGGTGTAATCCATGGCATCTATTTGGGTGAGCAAATTAAGTGGGAGAATATATCACATCACCACTCTCTATCAAGCTCCTAATCCAGCTTGTTTTACCCATTTCACTAATGTTACCCATAAGAACTTGCTCTTTTCACCTTCCAGCACTAGTTTTACCCATCCAGCCTAGTTCTCTGCACCCCTTCTATTGAGCCTATCCACTCAGGCTGGCTGTTGCCACCCCATTTTTATGCTCTTACCCATCCTACCCATCTCTTTTATTCTTGTCCTATTGTTTTTTTACCGACTTAATTGGTCCTTTGAAAGGTGCTTTTTCCCTCTAGTGCTACCAACCTGATTTTCCTCTTTGCGCCTCACACTAGTTCTAACCACCCAAACTGATCCTTTCCCACATATTGTTATCCATCCAGTTTGATGCTCTGTACCCTTTGTTTTGAACTTTACCGCTCCAGCTTTACCGTTTCCTCCAGCTCCTACCCAACAAGTCGTTGCACTCCTATATTGATCAATAAGAAGGGCCAAGTAAGTCTCCAACAAGCAATAACTTTAGGAACTTGAAAGAGGTTTGGGACCACAGGGTCCAGTTTTCAGGCAAGGTGTACAGGTAATACAGGTACAGTACTAATAGGTTCCTTGGAGGCCTTTTTTCTTGGTCTGCAAAGAAACAGATGTTTTAAGCTCAAATATAGTAGAGGAAACTCCACCTGTAGTAAATCTCTTGGTGTTTAAAATGGGACTCGACTTCTGTTTTTATTTTTGTGTTGCTCAGCAGTTTTCCAGAGAATGAATAAGATCTAGTCCTCACCATCTATATAACTGAAAATTAACCTCTGTTTGTTCACCTCCATAGTGATCTCAATAGCCATCTATGCCTGTGAGACTTGGAAGGTGTCCACAAGTATCAACAAGAGACTTGATGTCTTCCAGCAGAGATGCCTCTACTGAATTTTAAAGATTCGCTATTTTGACCACATTACCAATGAGGAGGTGCTTCGAAGGAGTGGCTTCTGCAAATTACACAACATTGCTGCATGGTGAAGACTCCAAATGGCAGGCCATATTTTCTGTATGGAGAAAAACAGGATCCCTAAGGTAGCAATAAGTTGGACCCCTCCTAATGCTAAAGGACAATAAGGATGCCCTTGAAATACTTGGCGAAAAACTTTCATGGGAGATTTAGTGTATGAGAACCAAGACAATGGAAACAGCCGAAGGGTTGGCTTAACACATCTTTATTGCATGATGGTCCGGGGGAACATGTGGTAATGGTGGATGAACAGCTCAATATATACTGTGACTATACATTTGGAAGTGGTTCCTCGATAGCCCATTGGCTACTGTCTGCGTGACGTCATTCCCCGTCACGCCCTTCTTGTTCAGGTGAGGTGGAGGCGGGAATCTTCCCGCGCTGTAGTTGTTTGGGGAATTGGAACCATGTGAGCCGGGCGCTCGCTATTGCCCCCTAGAGGTCACTAGCTCGCGTCCTGATACAGAAGGTTACAGTGTTACAGCTGGTGGTTATTATATCTACTCATTCGAGTGTTACATTACTTAAAGGTATACTATTTCAGACACAACATCCCTCCCCCCTAGGATGAGATGAAGTCTTTCATCCAATATGGTTTATTGCAAGCGCGTTTTGGGCGCAAGGCTGGCTGGCTTGTCCCGGGGGCGCTATCGCTTCTGTGTTCCCTGGTCTCTTGTCCTGCAATGGGAGAGGGAGACTCGTTAACGACTTGCCGCGGCTCCGCGGCTTTTGGGGTAGGGGTAAACTCCATTGTGGGAAAACCGGGGGCACTGGGGGCTAACGAAAAACCCCGCTTCTCGCTTGGAAGGGTGGGGGACCACTCCGAAAACCCTCCCCCGGTTTTGTAACTCAAACTCAAAATCATCTACTGGGGTATCTGTGGGGGTATCCCTCAGGATATCTATGGGGACAAACTTATTCCCTTCCCCCCCGGTGGGGGCCCTTCCCCCCTTGGTGGGGACCACTGGCCCCCCTCTCCTCCCCCTTGGGCTGAACGGGTGGGGGAGAACCCTAACGTTGAATCCTGTTCTGCGCTGTCCCCGCTCTGGTTTCCGGAGACCCGGCGCCGGAGTTGGTCTGCGTGCTGCCTCCAGAGTAGACCTGTTCTGGTCTCTACGCAATACGACACGGGACCTGTCTGCCCAATGACTACGCCCGGAACCCAGGCTGGCCCTGCGCTAGCGTAGTTTCTGCAATGAACGGGGGCGCCTATTTCGAAACTCTTCGTGCCCGCTAACCCGATGTTCCTCCCAGAGTCCTCCACCATCGTAGGGTCTAGCCTTGTCAGTATCGTAGTCAGCTTTCTGCGCATTAGGAGCTCCGCAGGCGAGTATCCTGACACTAGGGGGGTCACCCTGTATCCCAGCAAAAACTGACACAACTGCAGGTTTAAATCTCCGGGGCCCATGCTCCTCAGCGGTCTTTGGTGGTACGCACGAGGCGTTCTACGTGGCCATTCGTCGCCGGGTGGAAAGGCGCGGAGGTGATGTGCCGGATTGCGTTGATGTCGGTGAATGCCCTGAACTCGGCGGACGTGAAGCAACTAGCGTTATTGCTAATAAGGGTGTCGGGTATACCGAACGTGCTGAACACCCTGCGCAATTGTTTAATTGTTGCGGCTGAGGAGGTGTTTGCAACTGGGATAACCTCCAACCACTTGGAGTAAGCATCCACTATGAGGAGAAAAAGCGACCCTCTGAAAGGGCCCGCAAAGTCAATGTGCACGCGGGACCACGGCCCCTTTTCCGCATCCCATTCCCTGTGCGGAAGTCGAGCCTCTTCGGGCCGGGAGCTTTGGCAACTCTCGCAAGTGCCCACCATGTGCTCGATATTGGCGTCCAACTGGGGCCACCAGAAGTAGCTCCTGGCCAATGCCTTGGAGCGGACAATTCCAGGGTGGCTGACGTGCAGCAGTTTAAGCACCCTAGCTCTCAGGGATTCAGGGACAATTACCCGCTGGCCCCACAGGAGGCACCCCCTCTCCAAAGACAGTTCTAGCTTTTTCCTAAAAAATGGGGCGAACTCCGCCGCCGGGGAGGACGTTGGCCACCCTTTCTGCACCCAAGAACTGACCAGGGCCAACGTCTTGTCCTTGCCTGTCGCCTTGGCGATCTCTGCGGGCACTATGGGGGGTGAATCTAAGACCTCTATCACGAGCACTTGGTGGTCTTGTTCCACCTCACATACGTGGCTGCTTGTGTGGGGGAGGGGTGACCTCGACAGGGTGTCCGCGTGGCTTATGTCCTTTCCAGGGCGATACACCAGCGCGTTCTGGTACGCGTTTAAAAAAATGGCCCACCTGAGCATCCTAGGGGACAGGATCTGTGGCGTGGGCTTGTCTGCAGTAAAAATGCCTAGCAGGGGCTTGTGGTCAGTCACAATGGTAAAGGGGCGGCCATAGAGGAAGTCGTGGAACTTTTTTGTCCCAGCAATTATCGCTAACGCCTCCCTGTCTGTCTGTGCGTAGTTTCGCTCTGCCTTAGACAGGGACCTGGAGTAGAATGCCACTGGGGCCTCCCGCCCGTTTTCCAACACGTGGCACAGAACCGCCCCCACCCCCACTGGGGATGCATCACATATCAGAACCACTGGTCTCTTGGGGTCAAAATGGGTTAATATGGCGTCTGAGGATAAGAGTTGCTTTAGCTCATTGAATGCCCTCTCCTGGCTCTCGCCCCATTTCCACGCCTTGTCCTTTTTTAGTAGCTTATGAAGCGGCTCTGCTACCGATGCCTTCCGAGGCAGGAAGGAATGGTAGAAGTTTAAGAGCCCCAGGAACGACTGCAATTCGGGCTTGGAAGTGGGGCGAGGGGCATTTTGAACAGCGGCCACCTTTGATTTGGAGGGTTTGATGCCTGCAGGGGTTACACGGAAACCCAAGAACTCAACCTCTTTTGCGAAGAAGACGCATTTGTCTTTCCGCAGCCTCAACCCCGCCTTTTCGAATACCGTCAGTACTTTGTCTAGCCTCTCAGCCAATTCTGACTCGCTCCCCCCGTTATCAACACGTCATCAAAGTATGGTAAGACCCCCTCCAGACCCTTTAAGAGGCGTTCCACGAGCGATTGGAAGATGCCTGGCGCCGAATTCACACCAAACTGTAGGCGCGTCACCTGGAACGCCCCCTTATGAGTGACTATCGTCTGAGCAGCAGCTGCAGCTGGGGTTACTGAGAGCTGCTGGTATGCCTGTGCCAGGTCAAGCTTTGCAAAACACTTTCCCCCATGTAACCTGGCCAACAGGTGGCTGACTACTGGCACCGAATACGCATTTGGGCGTATCGCCTTATTAATGGTGCATTTGTAATCAGCGCATATGCGAACCTCCCCGTTGGCCTTCAGCGCTGTTACAATTGGAGTTTGCCACTCCGCGGAATCAACAGGAACAAGGATCCCCTGGCCCACCAGTTTGTCCAGTTCCGCCTCTATCTTGTCCTTGAGTGCAAAAGGCACTCTGCGCGGTTTGAGTCTTATTGGGCGGACCTCCGGGTCCAGGTCGAACGCAACTGGGGGTCCCTTGAATTTTCCGAGTCCCTTCTTGAACACTTCGGGGTGCGCGTTACACACCTCCTGTATTGGGTCAGTCCCAACGGCATGCACCCCCCCCAATGAACAAACCCAGGGGCTTAAACCATTGAGTCTCGAGGAGGCAACAACCAGGGGAAGTTCTGCGGCGCGTTGCTTGTATTGGACCTTGAATTTTCCAACCCCCAACACCGGAATGCTATTTCCCTGCACGTCCCGCAGCGTAGACCTCAGTGCTCTGAGCTTGGGCCGCACGTTGGGGGAAATTCCCAAAAACTCCCTCTGGGAAATGATTGAATAAGAGGAACCCGAGTCTATCTCCATCTTAACGGGGGCCCCTTGCACCAGTACCTCAACAAAATAACGGGGGTGTCCTAAGGACATGCTGTGGACTGTGGTGTCGTCGTCGCTGTCGTCGGAGATGTGGCCCACGCCGTCCTGCTTCCTCGAGGGCCGGATGCCTTCCTGGATCCTCGGTGAGCGGTCTGTCGAGCCTTTCTGGTCTCTGCGCCGCCGTCTGTAAACCTTGGCTATGTGCCCTCGACGCCCACAGTTGTGGCACTCGGCCTTCCGGAAAGGGCACTTGATGTGGTCATGGGCCGCCCCGCAGCCGTCGCAGCGTCGGCCATCCTTCCGCACCTTCCGGACGTCCTCGTCCTCGCTGCTCTCCGTGGAGGAGTGTGGTGCCCGCCTGGCCACTTGCACCGAGCCCGCTGCCTTGTTGGGTTGTGGGGGCCTTGCTCTGAACCCCTTAACCCCGGCTCTTGTGGCTTCCGCTGCCTGCGCCTCCTTCACGACCTCGTGCAGCGTCGGGGGTGGCTCCTGGTTCATCAGCTTTCGCTGAACCTCCTCGTCCCACAGGCCGCACAGCATGCGGTCCCTGAGGGCGATTTCCAGGTTCTCCCATTTGCATGGGCCGGCGGCCAACCGGAGGGCCGCTGCAAAGGCAGCCACGGACTCACCAGGCGCCTGGACTCTCTTCCAGAATGCGTCCCGAGCCGAGAACATCGAAACCGAGGGCTGGAAATGGTCGCGCATCGCTTTCAGGAGCTGCTTGACCGGCACTTCGTTCACCTTCTTTGGAGACACCAGGTCCACCAATACCTTCATGGCGGGGAACCCGAGCATCCGGATGAGAATGGCCCTCTTCTTCCCCTCGTCTGTGATATCGGACACCATCAGTGTGCTTTGGAAGTCCATCTCGAAGAGCTCCCATTCTTCCCGTTTGTTGATGTTGAAACCGGCCTGCGTTGTCTTGGTTCCGTGGGGATCCATTATCCCACCCTCGTCGCCAGTTTAGTGTATGAGAACCAAGACAATGGAAACAGCCGAAGGGTTGGCTTAACACATCTTTATTGCATGATGGTCCGGGGGAACATGTGGTAATGGTGGATGAACAGCTCAATATATACTGTGACTATACATTTGAAAGTGGCTCCTCGATAGCCCATTGGCTACTGTCTGCGTGACGTCATTCCCCGTCACGCCCTTCTTGTCCAGGTGAGGTGGAGGCGGGAATCTTCCCGCGCTGTAGTTGTTTGGGGAATTGGAACCATGTGAGCCGGGCGCTCGCTATTGCCCCCTAGAGGTCACTAGCTCGCGTCCTGATACAGAAGGTTACAGTGTTACAGCTGGTGGTTATTATATCTACTCATTCGAGTGTTACATTACTTAAAGGTATACTATTTCAGACACAACAGGAGACTTGAAGACTCTGGAAATGACATGGGAGGATGCCAAAGCACTTGCCCAAGACTGAAGCAGCTGGAGATCCCTTGCTGACCGATATGCTACATAGCATGGGAAGATCTAAGTAAGTCTTACTCATGTTGAAACAGAATAACATGGCTAACTCTTAAAACAGCTTATTGTACACTTTCTGTCCATGTGTGGAGACAATGGACATCCATAATACTTTGTAGCAACAGCACAAATTACATTCAGGCCCATTAGTTAAATGGAAATATCCCACAGTTTATTCTTGCAAAGTCAAAAGTGTATATTCATTATGGATACAAAATAGCATTTGTTAGTGCAGCAGCCACTCCTGAGGTCTAGGAGACAAACCCTATGTAATTCATATGTGTAATCATCACACATCCCACTTTCCCCTAACCCCCCCCCCCCAACTTTTCATCTTCCAAGAGGTTGCCTGGGTACTGTATATGACTCCTTTTGCCTCCTTCCTTCAACCGTCACTGCTTTGTTTCTGGTATCTGAAGAAGTTAATGCAAACATATGCAGGGACGCTGATCCTCGGGCTCTGCGGGAGCATAGAACCTGGGCTCCGTCAGGTACGTCGAGCCCTCGGTTCTGCTCCCTGGGCCCTACGGACTGGGGAGGGTGTTTTGTTCTGTTCGGTGGCCTTATTTTTCGTATTTTACTATGGTGCTTTTATTATGTATTATGTAAAATTTTATTGTATTTGATGTTTTGATACTTTGCTTATTGTACTTTGGAGTATGTATTATGTATCATTTCAATGTATTTGATGTTCTGATACTATGTATATTGTTCCTTTGGGTATTTTTGTCTTTTCTGTGCTCTCGTTATTGATATAGTGTCGATTATATTGTATTGCGGTATTTTTTGTACTATTGTATATTTATTTATTTTGTATATTAGTACCTATTGTATTGTTTTTGCTATTGTTGTTTGCCACTTCAAGTTGCCTTTGGGCTGAGGGAAACAGGATACAAATAAAGCTATGATATGATGATGCAAAATAAAACTTGTTCATCTTTAAGACTCTGTTGGCTTTGTTGTGATTGTTCTACTCTTTTTGAAGTATATTTGAAATATTCTACAGTATATCACTTATCAGTTAGAAACTATCAAAACAGATTATGTAGTCAAAGTGTTAGATAAATAAAAACAGTGATTTGTATAAAAACAGTGATTTGGACTTGTGGTCGAGGAAAAGAAAGTTTAATTTCAGTTAGGGTTTCTTAATCATCATCATAATCATAATTGCTTGCCATTATATCAATTCTGACTTATGGCAATACTTTCCAGGGATTATCTTTGATACACCTGAAACCAGTTGGACTACAGCTAATGTATATTGGGATATCTGAACATATGCTTTCTAAAATCAAACATTTTAAACAAGATGCACAACATAGTTATAAACCTAGACATTTTTACAGTTTTACTTAAATTCAAAATGAGTGTAATAGTTTTAGTTCTTACCTGATGGTGGAAAAAAGAGAGAAAACATTAGTTTTAGAGAAAATATGTATCAAGGGGTTCTCCCCCCCCAGGCAATTCTTGAGATTTAATTTAATTGGCTTACTGGTTTTCATTCAGGTTGTGTGATGTGAAGAACTGCTTTCATTTATTTTGTTTTCAACTATATTTTTGTGGCCTGTAAGGTAGGGAAGTTCAGGTTACATGAGTGACATGCATAAGTGTTATCAGTCTGGCAAAAAGTCTGCCTTTCTTTTGATGGTTGTTTTAAAAATAGCTTTTTGGTTTGGGTACACAGTACTGTATATTATCTTAACCTCTAGTAAAGGTAAAGGTTTCCCTTGCTCGAAAGCCAGTCGTATCCGACTCTAGGGTTCAGTGCTCATCTCTGTTTCAAAGCCGAAGAGCCAGCGCTGTCTGCTTCTGCAGACGTTTCCGTGGTCATGTGGCAGGCATGACTAGACACCGGAGCGCACGGAATGCTGTTTCCTTCCCACCAAAGTGGTCCCCATTTATCTACTTGCAATTTCTTGCTTACGAACTGCTAGGTTGGCAGGAGCTGGGACAAAGACGGGAGCTCATTCTTAACCTCTAGAATGGTGCATTTATGGTTTTATAATCCATTTCCTCTGGCCACTAGATGTCGCCTAACCTCTTTACATTAGCACCATGAGCACACATGGAAAAATAAGATTCCAAGCAGCTTATTACATTTGATAGTAATTGCTTCACTGCAGGCAGTTTGTGAAACTACCTGTAGAAGCAATGACTCCGGTCTGAGCTATTACCAGCCAGAGTTTCACTGGAAGGGTTAATTTCAGTCAGGACCCATTAGTCGTTAGTGAAATAACTAGACATAGTGTGTAGAAAATGATGTACTGTAGTTAGATTGGCATTACTAATGTGTGCATTTGTAAAGGATCTTTTTGATCAGGAGGGAAGTGATAGTTGATAAAAGAAAGAATTTTCATATTATGAAGTCAAGCGTATCCCGGAATTGCATGCTGCTTCTTCTAAAACATTCATTCAGTATTGGCAGTGGGCTAGGTGCTAATTCAGCACCTGATGGGTGATTTCCTTCAACAGGCCAACAATTCCTTGAATGGCCAGATGCATTTTGCTGTTCATTGGATTCCTATTAGGATTTCTGGTGTGCTCCATGAGTGTGAAAGCTGCTGTAAAAAACTGTTTTCAGCGGTGGTTCTGAGAGGAAAATCATGACTATATAGTCTCCAAATTGAAGACCGAATGGTTAGCACATTTATTTTGATTTTAGCATTATTTTTTAGCCCCAATTTTGGGTAGATCTGTTCATAAGCAAAGAACAACATGTAAGTAATATTCTTAAGTATGATTGAGCATCAAGTTACCCTGGATCAAACTCTCACTTTCAAGACCCATTGCCTTAATACCAAACAGAAGGTTTTTGCCAGGAACAATATTCTGAGGAAAATAACAGACACAAGTTGGGGTGCCTAACCACACACATTAAGAACTTCTGCACTAGCTTTATGTTACATGTTCTTTGACCCACTCTTTCTGAGCAGCAGAACAAAACAATCACTAAGATAAAACTATATTTGAATTCCTGCATTGAGCAGGGGGTTAGACTTGACTGTCTCTTAGGCCCCTTCCAACTCAGTGTGTCTATGGTTCTTCATTATTAAATTCACTTCAGTTCGATCCTGTCATCTCAAGAACACTTTCAGTAGAAATCCTGTTAAACTCAATATAATATTTGTCCCTGCAAAATAAAATATAAAATCACTTTGCAACCATGGTAACTAACAGCTCAAATAAAAAGGGATTTTGATTACTTTGGAAGACATCCCAACACTGTTGAATTTGAAAGGAAAGGAAATGTTATGATTTTGAAGTAGTGTGGCATGCTACTTTTATATATAAAGGTGGCCTCAGACGGAGCAGGACAAAAATGATACAATCGTGCAAAAGCAACATACAGTCTGGTATGCTATTATGCAGATCATTTTATTGCATTATGTTTATTTAGAGAACTGCAGAACAGATCCTCTGACTAGTGTTTTAAAGTCATTTCCATCAAAGAAGAGAAAATTGTACCTCAAAAAAGAGAGGAAAAACTGTATTATGGCTGTTTCTCAATGTTTAAATAAACCATTTTGAATACGATATTCCTTATGCCTACTGTCTGTATAGGACTGCAGTGGCTCAAGTGGCTAAGACACTGACTGGAAGACAGGAGGTCAGCAGTTCGATTTCCAAGTACTGCAGGATGGGAATGAGCTCCCGTCTTTGTCCCAGCTCCTACCAACCTAGCAGTTCAAAAGTAAGAAATTGCAAGTAGATAAACAGGGACCACTTTGGTGGGAAGGTAAACAGCATTCCGTGTGCTCTGGTGTCTAGTCATGCCTGTCACATGACCATGGAAACGTATGGGAAACATATGGGACATAATTGTTGGTTGGATAGCTCCAATTTTCCTGTGTTGTCCAAGTGAATCTATTATGAAGGGGGCAAATAAACAATATTATTAAGAGTCTGAAGTGGGTTGTGGTTCATGAAGGCATGTGCCAATACAACTGATTTGTTTTTAAGGTGCCCTGAAAGTCTTTGTTGTTTGTGTAGCGACAACCTAACATTCTTCTTCTTCCGTGTCTTGGCCAAACGTGAAGCTGCCAAAACAAAGGCACCTTTTAGTGAGTTCATTCTGCAGTTCCTTTCGCCTGATCTAGTGTGAGAATGATTAGCCGGCAACACAAAATGGCCATTACCAGGTTATGCTTGATTGTGTTTGGAAATTACCACAATCTTCCAGGAGGTTCTGCCACCCCATGAATATTTTAACAAATTAGCTGAAAATGAAAGTTTATGATGAGGAGGGGAATCCTCAATGGGAGCTGCAGACTCTTGTGATTCTTTGATTAAAGTAGTGAGTAAAGTGGGTAGGGCTAGCACCCTCCTCTCATTGCTTGCATGAGACATAAACATGCCTGCACAGGGCTCTATCTTTTTGTAGGATGGGTTTCCATAGTCTGTTCAGTTCCAAAGGGGTAATTTGACCCCTTTGGTCCAACTTCCCCACCCAGTGTGAAAAACAACAACCCAAAGCCCCTTCACTCAAAGAACATAATTTATTTAGAATAAAGAGTAAACATGGCTTGTAATTCACTCCAAATGGAAAGTTTCATTATTAACGATGAACGATATAATTGAATGGCATTAACCCTCTTTAATAAAATAAAAAAACATATTGTGTGTAATTTTGGCTTTCTCGATGCATTACTTCCAAGTACTGGTGTTAGGACTTATCAGAAAAAGTCATTTCCTTCTCCGCTGAACTCGTCTCTTCTCTCTGCTGTACTGCAGATATTTTTGTGTGAAAACGGAACAAGTCCCATTTAATAATACAAAAGCCAACTTGTTATTTGAAAGAATACATTGTGTGTCCATTTAAGTTCAAAAACAGGGAACAAAAGGCAGCAGCAGGCACTGCAGTAATCTTCAAGCTCTTGCGTTTTTACAGAACTGTGGATCAGGCATACACCAGCAGTCATTTTGTCTAAACTCTGGCACTTAGGTTGAATTCATCTATTTCCTAGCACTTCTAAATGATGAACAGTCATTGTATATGTGAGTGACATGAGTTGGGCAGAATAGGATTGCTCCTAAATTCAATTGTGCAGGCTAAGGAACATCTAAGAAACCAGGTGACAAAACAGCAATATTTTGTTGATATTAGATGATACTGGGATTCTGCCGGTACAAAGGGAAAATGACAATTTGTTAGAAGCCTCATGAAAATCTTAAGTCCAAAGCCTATGTCTGCATGGGTGTTGGTCCTACCCTATGGCAACATATTACTGTGTCTTTAAATTAGGTGTAAGTTAAAACATTCCAATTGATTAAGGGAGGGTAAGATTATTACTACCCATCTTTTCTCTCTCTACATCAGGGGCACCCAGACATTTCGGGCTGGGGGTCTGACCATGCCCCCAGAACAGCTGAGCAGGCCAGACCACGCTCCTGGACACATGGCATGTTTGTGCATGCATGGCATGGATGCTTCTGTGCATGCATGAAAGCGGCCATTTTGTGTCCTGGTTTGACACAGGAAACAAAACGGCCACTTTTGTGCATGCACAGAAGCGTTCGCACCAAACCAGGAAATAAAATGGCTGCTTCTGGCCATTTTGTTTCCTGGTTTGGCACGGACACTCCTGCGTGTGCGCAAAAGTGGCCATTTTGTTTCCTGTGCCAAACCAGGACACAAAATGGCTGCTTTTTACGCATTCATAGAAGTGTCTGTATTTACTTCCTGGTTTGGTGAGGGCATTGTGGGACTGGTGGAATGGCTTCGGTGGGCTGTAGTTTGGGCATGCTTGTTCTACATCCTTATTTGCCTTCCTGGATATGCTATGATTACACTGTGTTTGTAACAGTACTCTGGCACTTTCATTCTCTGGAAGCACTCTGCACATCAATACAACAGTTTTTGATACTGCATGAAG
This sequence comes from Bradypodion pumilum, assembly GCA_035047305.1. Taxonomy (NCBI): domain Eukaryota; kingdom Metazoa; phylum Chordata; class Lepidosauria; order Squamata; family Chamaeleonidae; genus Bradypodion; species Bradypodion pumilum. The sequence goes on along the minus strand of JAWDJD010000005.1, from coordinate 198,037,129 downwards.
AGGAGGGGTTTAGTGTATGAGAGTCAAGACACAAGGCACAGCCAAAGGCTGGGTTAACTCAGGTTTATTGCATGGTGGTCAGAGGGAACATGAGGTAATGGCGGACGAACAGCTCTATATATAAGGCAGTAACGTATTTGAATGTGGCTCCACGGTAGCCCGTTGGCTACTGGTCCGCGTGACGTCATGGCTGGTCACGCCCTTCTTGTCCAGGTGTAGGTAGCGGCGGGAAACTTCCCGCGCTGCGGTCTTTGATGGGTTTGAACCAAGAGAGCTTGGACGCTCGCTGCTGCCAGCTGGTGGTCATCAGCTCGCGTCCTATTACAGGGTTTATGTGATACAGCTGAAGGTTACATTGTTACTCATTGGCAAGGTTACATTGGTTCAGATACATTGATAACACATGTAGAAGGATACACTATTAGGACACAACACTCCTCCCCCCTAGGATGAGACGAAGTCTCTCAGCCAAGATGGCTTATTTCGAACACGCTGGGGTCTCGGCGCGGGCTGCCCTGCCCCGGCTTCGCTCCCTCCTCCTTGCTCCCTGGCTTCCTGCCCTGCAATCGGAGAGGATGACTTGTTAGTGGTTTGCCGCGGCTCTGCGGCTTTGTTGGGAGGTGTGTGCTTTGTTTGGGAAGAACCGGGGGCACTGGGGGCTAACGAAAAACCCCTCTTCTCGCTTGGACGGGTGGGGGAACACTCCGAAAAACCCCCCCGGCTCGCAAAATCAAAATCAAAATCGGATTCGGGGGAAGCGGCAGCGGCGGCCGCACACTCCTTTTCCCTCCCCCCGGGCTCGGATAGAACTGGGGTATCAAAAGGATATGAGTCGGGCTCGCTGCTTTCCCCCCTGTCTCCCCCTTGGGCTAAACGGGTGGGGGAGAACCCTATCGCTGAATCCTGTCGCTGTGCTCCACTGGTCGGTCCCTCGCTCACTCGGTGCCTCAGTTGATCAGCGTGCCTCCTCCAGAGGAGGCCGGTGCTCGTTTCCACCCGATAGGACACTGGCCCCGTCTGTTCTATTATCGTCCCTGGCACCCAGGCTGGGCCTGCGTTGGCATAGTTCCTGCAATGTACAGGATCGCCTATGCCGAAACCTTTCGAGACCGCTAACCCTATGTTCTTCCCTTTGTCCTCGACCCTCGACGGGTCTAGCCTGGACAAAAGCGTGGTTAGTTTCCTCCGCATCAGCAGCTCGGCCGGCGAGTAACCAGACGCTAAGGGGGTCACTCTGTATGCTAATAGGAATTGACAAACCTGGTGATGTAGATCTCCCGAGCCCATGCGCCGCAGCGCATCTTTTGTGGTGCGCACTAACCGTTCCACTTGGCCATTCGTGGCCGGGTGAAACGGCGCGGATGTGACATGCCGAATTGCATTTGCCTCCATGAATGCCGCGAACTCAGCGGACGTGAAACAACTGGCGTTGTCGCTGACCAAAGTGTCGGGTAAACCGAACGTGGAAAAGACCCTCCTTAGCTGGCGAATGGTAGTGGCGGAGGAAGTGCTCTTTACCGGAATGCCCTCCAGCCACTTAGAATATGCATCCACCACCAGGAGAAACATGGTTCCCCGGAATGGGCCAGCAAAATCTACGTGCACCCTGGACCACGGTCCCCTCGCTGCGTCCCATTCCCTATGTGGTAGGCGGGCCACCTCCGGTCGAGAACATTGACATGCTTCACAAGTGCCAACCATCTGCTCTATGTCGGCGTCCAGCTGGGGCCACCAGAAGTAACTCCGGGCCAACGCCTTGGAACGGACGATCCCCGGGTGGCTGACGTGCAACAGCTTAAGCACCTTCGGCCGCAGGGACGTAGGAACCACCACCCGTTGGCCCCACAACAGGCACCCCCTCTCTAACGACAACTCCACTCGCTTTCGGAAGAATGGGTCGAATTCCGTACCTGGGGATGACGCCGGCCACCCCTTCTGCACCCACGAGCATACCTTCTCTAGTGTTCTATCCTTTCCGGTCGCCCGGGCAATGTCGGCCGGTACAATCGGGGGTGACTCTAAAACCTCTATTAGCAATACCTGGCGGTCTCTTCTTACCCCTGCCTTCTGGTCGTCCGACAATGGTAACGGCGACCGTGAGAGCGCGTCTGCATGGCTGATTTCCTTCCCTGGCCGGTATTCTAATTCATGTTGATATGCGTTAAGAAAAATAGCCCACCGCAGCGTCCTCGGGGACAGGATCTGTGGCGTGGGCTTATTTGCAGTGAAAATCCCTAACAGGGGCTTGTGATCAGTAACGATCTTGAACGGCTGACCATACAGAAAATCGTGAAATTTCTTGGTTCCCGCTACTATCGCTAGTGCCTCCCTATCGGTCTGTGCGTAATTCCGCTCTGCTTGGGACAGGGACCTTGAATAAAACGCTATCGGGGCCTCCCTTCCGTCGCCTAACACGTGGCAAAGCACCGCCCCCACCCCCACCGGGGATGCATCGCAGACCAAAACTATGGGCCGTTTGGGGTCGAAATGAGTCAGGATTGCCTCGGATGTGAGGAGTTGCTTTAACTCTGAGAACGCTCTTTCTTGCTCGTCACCCCACAGCCATTTTTCCTCTTTCTTAAGCAGCCGATGAAGCGGCTCGGCAACAGACGCCTTCCGTGGAAGGAAGGTATGGTAGAAATTGAGAAGCCCCAGAAATGACTGAAGCTCGGTTTTGGAAGTGGGGCGAGGGGCTTTCTTAATGGCGGCTACCTTAGATTTGGACGGCCTAATTCCCTCGGGTGTGACACGGAACCCTAAAAACTCAACCTCTGTTTCGTAAAATACACATTTGTCTTTTCTCAGTCGCAGCCCCGCTTTCTCGAACACGGCCAGGACCTTATCCAATCTGTGGGCCAGTTCGGCCTTACTCCCCCCCGTTATCAACACGTCATCAAAATATGGCAACACCCCCTCCAGCCCCTTCAGGAGGCGTTCCACTAGCGACTGAAAAATGCCAGGTGCCGAGTTCACGCCGAACTGTAACCTCGACACCTGGAACGCCCCCTTATGTGTGACTATTGTTTGTGCCTCCGCTGTGGCGGGGGTTACTGGGAGTTGCTGGTAGGCCTGTGCTAAATCGAGTTTAGCGAAACACTTTCCCCCATTCAGCCTGGCCAGAAGGTGGCTGACCACTGGCACCGGGTATGCATTAGGGCGGATTGCCTTATTAATGGTACACTTATAATCAGCGCAAATGCGCACCTCCCCGTTAGCCTTCAGTGCTGTTACAATTGGAGTCTCCCACTCCGCGGAATCCACAGGAACGAGAATTCCTTGACCCACCAGTTTGTCCAGTTCCGCCTCTATTTTGTCCTTAAGCGCGAACGGTACCCTGCGCGGTTTAAGTCTTATCGGGCGGACCTCCGGGTCTAAGTCGAAGGCTACAGGGGGTCCCTTGAACTTTCCCAGTCCACTTTTAAAGACGGCGGGGTGTGCGTCACATACTGCTTGTATTGGGTCCTCGCCTACGGCATGCACCCCCCCTATGAACAGGCCTAAGGGCTGAAACCACTGTGTTCCGAGGAGGCTACAACTCCCCCCTTTTAGCACCACTAGGGGAAGTTCCGCAGAATGTCTCTTAAAGCGAACCCGGAACGTTCCGACCCCCAACACTGGAATGCTGTTCCCCTGAACGTCCCGTAGTGTGGCCCTCAACGCTTTAAGTTTGGGCCGCACGTGGGGGTCGATTTTCAAGAACTCTCTCTGGGGAATTATAGAATAGGAGGACCCCGAGTCAACTTCCATCCTAATAGGGGTCCCTTGTACTAGTACCTCAACAAAGTAATGGGGCTGTCCCGCAGACACGTTGAACACAGGAGCGTCGCCCTCGCTGTCGTCCGAGATGCGGCCCACGCCGTCCTGCTTCCTCGTGGCCCGGGCGCCATCTTTGGGCCTCGCTGGACGGTCCGGTCTGGCTGAACGGTCTTGCGAATGTCTCCGGCCCTCTTTCCATTTTCTGCACGCCTTGGCGATGTGCCCCCGACGTCCGCAGTTGAAACACTCGGCTTTCCTGAATGGGCACTTCACGCGCTCATGGGCCGCTCCGCAACCATCGCAGCGGCGCCCGCCTCTCCGGACCTTCTGGACCTCCTCGCCATCGCTACTCTCTGACGACGATTTCGAGGTCGGTCGGGTTGCATGCACCGACTGACCGGACTTCCCGTGCGATGAGTTTTCCGCCTTGCCGGCCCTCGGACGCCACTCACGCCACTTGTGCATCTCGTCTACTCCAGCATTCGTGGACTCCGCGGCTTCCGCGGCCTCTACAACCTCTTCCAGTGTGGGTGGTGGCTCCCTGTTCATCAAGCTGCGCTGTACTTCCTTGTCCTTCAGGCCACACAGCACTCCGTCCCTGAGGGCCATCTCTAGGATGTGGTCCCATTTGCAGGGGGCGGCGGCTACCCTCATAGCTGTTACGAAGGCTTCTACCGACTCGTCCGGCGCTTGAACTCGCCTCCAAAACGCACTCCGAGCAGGAAACATTGCCCTCGAGGGTCGGAAACGCTCACGCAGCATTTTCATGATGTCACCGGCTTTGAAATCGCTCATCTTCTTCGGTGCAAGGATGCCCACCAGCGTCCGCTTGGTTTCCATCCCAAGCATGCGGGTGAGGATGGCCCTCTTCCTTTCCTCGTCGTCTTCTTTGACTTTGAGCTCCACCAGTGCCGCCTGGAAGTCCATCTCAAAAAGCTCCCAGTCTTGCGGTTTGGTGATGTTGAACCCGCTCTGTGTCCTGGCTCCGTGGGGATCCATCATCCCACCTTCGTCGCCAATTTAGTGTATGAGAGTCAAGACACAAGGCACAGCCAAAGGCTGGGTTAACTCAGGTTTATTGCATGGTGGTCAGAGGGAACATGAGGTAATGGCGGACGAACAGCTCTATATATAAGGCAGTAACGTATTTGAATGTGGCTCCACGGTAGCCCGTTGGCTACTGGTCCGCGTGACGTCATGGCTGGTCACGCCCTTCTTGTCCAGGTGTAGGTAGCGGCGGGAAACTTCCCGCGCTGCGGTCTTTGATGGGTTTGAACCAAGAGAGCTTGGACGCTCGCTGCTGCCAGCTGGTGGTCATCAGCTCGCGTCCTATTACAGGGTTTATGTGATACAGCTGAAGGTTACATTGTTACTCATTGGCAAGGTTACATTGGTTCAGATACATTGATAACACATGTAGAAGGATACACTATTAGGACACAACAAGGGGACAGTTATATAAGCTAAGAGAGATGCAGTCCTTTTTTTGGAGCCCTGAAGGAATTTTCTGCATTGTCGCCCAAAAAGTATACAGCTATTGCAGGCCCTTGCTCCTTGTCTGGAAGTGGAAAATTCTGTTATATTCTTCAACCCTTATCCAAAATTCAGACTATCCAGTAGCACAGAATTTTTCAGAGGGGGCTACATAGTGGCATATTAGCATGATTCATACAGCACTGTGGTGGCTTAGTGGTTAAGATGCTGAGCTTGGGGGCTGAAAGGTTGGGTTTCAATACCCGAGTGCTGCACGACCGATCTTGAGGAAATGAAAGGAGCCTCATTTGGGTGTCCCCTGAACGGAGTTTCTCCAGCAAAAAGCCTTACAACCCAGAGCAATTTCTGACACAAAATTTATTTATTTAGCATGATTCATGCTTACAGTTTGGGCCACTGCACCACAGTTTGTCTGTCTGTGTGCACTATACATTAATACATGTTAGATCTGAGAGGTACTCGTCTCAAAAACCCTTCCTCACAAATACAAATGGTAAACAACAAGTCTGTGCCTCCACCATTTAAAACTGTTTTTCCAAAGCACTAATATATATTTTGGAGCACCTGGTTGCAGAGCCTGGGGTGAGGAGTTGAATTCCCCCCTTTGAAAGCTGGGAGAAGAGCCAAGTTATGTGGTCTTGGGCAAGCTGTAAATCCCAAAGCATCCCCAGATGAAGGAAATGGTAAAAAAAAATTCTGAATACTGACTATCTAGAAAATACTGGAAAGTGTAGAGTCTGTAGACATAAGTCAGAAGTGATTTGATTGCACATAATAATTACTATTAACATTCTCTCTCCCTCACTTTGAGGGGGCAGGGGAAATGGTCCTATGAATGGAGAGGGGCATATTCTGCCCAGTATTAGTTGGATGCCTATTTGCATGGGTGTCTGGGGGCAAAGAGATGTTCCCGCTATAATCCCAAATGCATTCATTTTTAAAGCTACACTGACAAACATATTATGTTACACTAGTGTTTGGTGTCTGTTCCAGGAGACATAGAAAGAGTCGCAGTATGGACTAACACAGGTTTATTGGTTGATGATCAGAACAAACATGTGGTAATGGCGGAGATATCTCACATTATATACAGTGGTACAACACATTTGAACTTGGCTGCATGGTAGCTCATTGGCCGCTACCGGCGTGACGTCATCCTGGTCATGCCCGTCTTCGGTGGTGGATCAGTGTTAGTTGTTTGCTGCGGGAAATGTTGTTTGTTGTTTGCTGAGGAATGTGACTCAAAGGAGGAGAAGAGTAGGGGATCACTCTGAGAGTCTGAAATTACAGAATAAATTTGAGGCTCTTTCCCTCATCACACCTGATGAGGAACACACAGAGGAACAACTGGTTCCACCTGATGATCTCTCCTTCATCACACTTGATGAGATCCAGGAAGATGAACAACAGGAACAAACTGAGGTTCTCTCCCTTAATATGGTTGATGAGGTGCATGTAGATGAACAGATTGCAGGAGAAAGGCTCCTTGTACTAGGCGATTCAATAATTAGAAATACAGAGAAATGGATTTGTGATGCACATGATAACCGTATGGTGACTTGCCTGCCAGGTGCAAAAGTTGCAGACATCACAAGAAATCTAGATAGATTGTTAGAGAGAACTGGGAACGAGCCAGTTGTCATGGTACACGTTGGTACCAATGATGTTGGGAAGGCCAAGCGGTCTGTCCTGGAAGCCAAATTCAGGTTGTTAGGAAGAAGATTGAAGTCCCGGACTTCCAAGGTAGCATTTTCAGAAGTGCTGCCTGTCCCTCGCGCAGGACCTACCAGGCAGGCAGAGCTCAGAAGCCTCAATGCGTGGATGAGGCGGTGGTGTCGAGAGGAGGGTTTCAGATTTGTCAGGAACTGGAGAACATTTTGGGACAAGCCAAATCTGTTCAGGAGGGATGGGTTGCATTTGAACCATGATGGGACCAGATTGCTGGCACTCAACATCAAAAAGGCTGCAGAGCAGCTTTTAAACTGATAACTGGGGGAAAGCCGACAGGAGCTGGGCAGCATCCGGTTCGGGAAAGTGTGTACTTGGGTAGTGAGGAGGATGCAAAAATTACTGAGCAGAGCGAGGAGCTAGTCACTAGCATTCTAGCAGAAGGATGCAAGAGGCAGTCTAACACTGCAACTGGACACAAAAGACTGTGTCAGAAAAGCATATATAAATGCTTGTATACAAATGCCAGAAGCCTCCGGAACAAAATAGGGGAGCTGGAATACTTAGCAATAGATAAGAATATTGATATTATTGGTATCACTGAAACCTGGTGGACGGATGATAACCAATGGGATACAGTTATCCCAGGCTACAAACTGTACAGGAAGGATAGGAAGGGGCAAACGGGAGGTGGTGTAGCCTTGTATGTCAAAGAAGTGATAAAATCGTATGAATTGGAATATCTAGGTGATTTGGAGTCACCATTAGAAGCTCTGTGGGTAAGAGTACCAGGCCACAAGGATGGTCTAACAGTAGGCATATACTATCGGCCTCCGACCCAAACTCTTGAGGGAGACAGGCAGCTGGAGAATGTTGTAAAGGAGGCATCCAAGAAGGGAAGCCTGGTTATAATGGGGGACTTCAATTACCCTCACATAGACTGGGTGAACTGTTGTTCAGCACATGATAAAGAGATAAAGTTCCTAGATATGCTAAATGATTGTTCCCTGGGACAGATGGTTGAAGACCCAACTAGAGGTACAAGAATCCTTGACTTGATCCTGAGTAATACTCAGGATCTGGTGCAAGATGTTAATGTGACTGATCCAATAGGGAACAGTGACCACAACTCAATTATGTTTAACTTGATCATAGACCGCAAGTCACTGATAAAATCTAACACAGAGACCTTAAATTTTCAAAAAGGAAATTTCCCAAAGTTGAGGAAACTAGTAAAAAAGAAGCTGAAAGGGAAAATTGAGAGAGTCCAAACACTTCAAGAGGCATGGAGGCTGTTTACAAAAACAATAACAGAGGCCCAATTGGAATGCATACCCAAAAGGAAAAAGGGCACTGCCAGGTCCAAGAGGACTCCAATGTGGCTTACAGGAGCTGTTCGGGAAGTGATCAAGAGCAAGAAAAGCTCATTTAGAAGATGGAAGGCTTGTCCGAATGAGGACAGCAGGCAGAAACATAAATTCTGGCAGAACAAATGCAAGGCAACAATCAGGAAAGCAAAGCAAGACTTTGAGGAGCGTATAGCTAAAAATACTCAGAGAAATAACAAAGACTTCTTTAAGTACATTAGAAGTAAGAACCCAACTAGGAAGGCCATTGGACCATTAGATGACAATGGAAGGCAAGGGGTTATTAAAGAGGAAACAGAGATTGCAGAGAGACTCAATGAATTCTTTGCTTCAGTATTCACTGAAGAAGACAGAGGCCACATGCCCAAAACAGAGCCTATCTTCGTAGGGAGGGAAACCGAAGAATTAAGCCAGATAGAAATAACTAGGGAGGAGGTCCTTGCATGTCTTGTTAAACTAAACACTAACAAATCACCAGGACCAGATGGCATCCATCCACGAGTTCTCAGGGAACTTAAAGATGAAATTGCTGATCTCCTAGCCAAAATATATAATCTTTCCCTCAAATCAGGCTTTGTGCCTGATGACTGGAAGGTAGCGAATGTAACACCAATTTTCAAAAAAGGATCCAGGGGTGATCCAGGAAATTGCCGACCTGTCAGTTTGACATGTGTCCCAGGTAAAGTGATGGAAACCATCCTAAAAGATAGAATTAATAGGCACATAGAAGAGAAGGCACTGCTAAAGGAGAGCCAACATGGCTTTTGCAAGGGCAAATCATGCCTCACTAATCTGTTGGAATTTTTTGAGAGTGTCAACAAGCATGTGGATAAGGGGGATCCAGTTGACATTGTTTATCTGGACTTTCAGAAGGCTTTTGACAAGGTCCCACACCAAAGGCTCTTGAATAAACTTACCAGTCATGGAATAAAGGGACAGGTCTTGTCCTGGATCAGCAACTGGCTAAGGGACAGGAAACAGAGGGTAGCACTAAATGGACACTTCTCCAAGTGGAGGGAAGTAAAGAGTGGGGTCCCCCAAGGTTCAGTACTGGGACCCCTGCTTTTCAACCTCTTCATAAATGATCTAGAGGTAGGAGTAAAAAGCAAGGTAGCCAAATTTGCTGACGACACTAAATTATACAGGGTAGTGAAAACTGTGAGAGATTGTGAGGAGCTCCAGAGGGATCTCTCGACACTGGGGGAGTGGGCAAAACAGTGGCAAATGAGTTTCAACATTAGTAAGTGCAGAGTGATGCATGTTGGGGCAAAGAACCCCAATTACATTTATAAACTGATGGGGTCTGAACTCTCTGAGACAAATCAGGAAAGGGACCTTGGTGTCCTGGTGGACAACTCAATGAAGGTGTCTACCCAGTGTGCCTCAGCAGTGAAAAAAGCAAACTCAATGCTAGGGATCATTAGGAAGGGTATAGAAAATAAGTCAGCAAGTGTCATTTTGCCTCTTTATAAATCTATGGTGAGGCCCCATCTGGAATACTGTGTACAGTTCTGGTCGCCATACCTCCAGAAGGATATTATGGAGCTGGAAAAAGTGCAGATGAGGGCAACCAGAATGATTAGGGGACTGGAACACCTTCCTTACCATCTGAGGCTGCAACGGTTGGGCCTCTTCACTCTTGAACGACGACGTCTAAGAGGTGACCTGATTGAAGTTTATAAAATCATGCACGGTGTGGACAAAGTAGATAAGGAAAAACTGTTTTCCCTATCGCATAATACTAGAACTAGGGGACACTCCATGAAACTTTTGGGTACTAGTTCTCAAACAAATAAGAGAAAGTACTTTTTCACCCAGAGGATTACTGGTCTATGGAACTCCCTGCCAGAAGAAGTGGTGACAGCTGTCAGTCTTGACAGCTTTAAGAAAGGATTAGACAAGTTCATGGAGGAGAAGAGTATCAATGGCTATAATTATGGATACTTAAGGACAACCTCCGGGTTGGAGAGATAGGCAGGATATCTCTCAATATCATTTCCAGGGAATCCTAAGCAGGTGAAGGCATCTCCTTGGGAATACCCTGAAGGAAATGGTGAGCCACTGTGTGAGACAGAATGCTGGACTGGATGGGCTGTGGCCTGTTCCAGCAAGGCTGTTCTTATGTTCTTATGTTCTTATGAAATTCCCGCGGCTGCAGGCGATTTGAGGAATGATGACCATGTGAGTTGAACACTCGCAGCTGCCCTCTATAGGCAGCTTGCTCGCGTTCCTTTACAGCTGGGTTACATTGTGATTGTGGCTGGGTTACATTCATACATTTCTTAAAGCAACATTGTACATTCATATGAAGCAGTATTGTACATACACAACATCCCTCCCCCCTAGGATGGGACGAAGTCCCTCAACCATTGTGGCTTGCCACACGTGCGCCTGGGGCGAGCGGCCGCTTGGCTTAATACAGGGGAGCCTGGCTCTGCGGAGTCCTGTCCTGCAATGGAAAGGGGGGACTCGTTAGTGGCTCGGTGTGGGCTCTGTGGTAACCTTGCATTAGGGGAAGGGAATGGCATGAACAGTTGGGAAGTGAACTCCTGCCTACCGCTTGAGGGGCTAGGGGTCCCCCCCAGCACGAATCTCGGGACTGACGAAGAGACCCTCGTGGTCTCACCACCCCCCGTACCCTGCCTGGGAGTGCCGGGGACTGTGGTGGTTGGGCTTCCCCCCGATGCCTGTCTTGGAGGTGTTGGCCTCCGGGGAGCTGGAGCTATGGTGTATTCTAACGCAAAAGGACTGGGGGGACTGGAGGTACCAGGGGCTGAACTGAAACCCCTCTTCTCACTAGGACGGGTCGGGGACCACTCCGCTACATCCCCCTGGTACCGTAACTCATAATCGTCAAACTGATCCCTCTCTTTCAAAGTATCCTCCTCTGTGGCTGAGAACCGAGGATATGCATTTGTATCCCCGGTTTCCGCCGTGTCTCCCCCTTGGGTAATGCGGGTGGGGGAGGACCCTAACGCTGAATCCCCGTCACTAGTGACCCGCCTTCTGAGTTGGTCGGCGTGCCTCCTCCAGAGTAGACCCGAGCTAGTCTCAACCCTGTAGGACACTGGTCCCGTCTGCTCGATGACTGTCCCTGGGACCCACGCCGGCCCTGACGCCGCATAGTTCCTGCAGTGAACCGGGTCCCCTGCCGAAAAACTTTTGGAGCTCCCTCCCCCTATATTTATGTTTCTCCCTTCATCCTCCACCCTGGACGGATCCATCCGGTCAAAAAGTGTTACCGGATGCCTCCTCATGAGGAGTTCGGCTGGGGAAAATCCTGAAGCTAAGGGGGTTGTCCTGTAGCAGATGAGGAACTGGCACAAATGCAGGTTCAACTCACCGGGACCCATGCGCCGCAGTGCGTCTTTCGTAGTGCGCACTTGGCACTCTACCTGACCGTTTGTGGCGGGGTGAAATGGGGCAGCGGTGATGTGCCTGATGGCGTTCCGCTCAATAAACGTCTTGAACTCTGCAGACGTGAAGGTACTAGCGTTATCGCTAACGAGGACGTCTGGCAGGCCGAAACAGGCAAAAAGCTTGCACAACTGCTTGATGGTTGCGGCGGAGGAGGTGCTGTTCATAGGAATTACCTCCAACCACTTGGAATAGGAGTCGACTACCAATAGAAACATGGATCCGCGAAAAGGGCCAGCGAAGTCGACATGGATCCAGGACCATGGCCCGCGGGCCGTATCCCATTCCCTATGGGGCAACCGGGACTCCTCGGGTCGAGAGCCCTGGCAGCTCTCGCACGTGCCCACTAACCGCTCTATGTCCCCGTCAATCTGGGGCCACCAAAAGAAACTCCTGGCCAGAGCCTTGGAGCGCACGATCCCGGGGTGACTGGTGTGCAATAGTCTCAGTACCTTGGCCCTCAGCTTCTCTGGGATAACTACTCACTGGCCCCAGAGTAAGCAGCCCCTTTCCAGCGACAGCTCTACTCTGCGCCTAAAAAATGGCCTGAACTCTTCATCGGGGGGAGTCATGGGCCAGCCCTTCCTAACCCAGGAACTAACTTGGGCCAGCATCTTGTCGGCCGCCGTGGCTTTGGCGAGGTCGGCCGGGACAATGGGGGGTGAGTCGAGAGACTCGATCAGTAGGACTTGGTGATCCTGCTCTACCTCGCATGTGGGGTCCCCTACACTTGGGAGGGGAGATCGGGACAGTGCGTCCGCATGGGAGATCTCCTTCCCTGGGCGATAGACCAGCTCATACTGGTAGGCGTTGAGGAAAATGGCCCAACGCAGCATTCTGGGGGATAGTATTTGCGGTGTGGGTTTGCCGGTAGTGAAGATCCCCAAAAGTGGTTTGTGATCGGTCACTACCGTAAACTCGCGGCCGTATAAAAAGTCATGGAACTTTTTCGTTCCGGCGATGATGGCTAGGGCCTCCCTATCAGTTTGCGCGTAATTGCGCTCGGCCTTTGAGAGGGACCTAGAGTAGTACGCTACCGGGACTTCCCTCCCGCTTTCCAACACGTGGCACAGGACCGCCCCCACCCTCACTGGGGACGCATCACAGACTAAAACCACTGGTTTTTTCGGGTTGAAATGGGTCAGGACAGCGTCCGAAGACAGGAGTGACTTAAGCTCCTTGAATGCTCTCTCCTGCCTGTCCCCCCACCACCAAGCCGCGTCCTTTTTTAGCAGGGCATGCAGTGGCTCCGCGACCGATGCCTTCCGAGGCAGGAAGGTATGATAAAAATTTAGGAGCCCTAGAAATGACTGTAGCTCCGGTTTTGCGGTGGGGCGAGGGGCGTTCTTCACGGCTGCAACCTTTGACTCAGAGGGTTTGATCCCGTCCGGGGTTACCTTAAAGCCTAGAAACTCAACCTCCCTCGCAAAGAATACGCATTTGTCCCTCCTCAGTCGAAGGCCTGCCCTCTCGAACACCGAAAGGACCCCATCTAGCCTCTTTGCCAACTCTAATTCGCTCCCCGCCGTTATCAACACGTCGTCGAAGTATGGGAGCATGCCTGGAAGCCCCTTTAAAAGGCGTTCCACGAGGGATTGGAAAATTCCGGGGGCCGAATTCACGCCAAACTGAAGGCGCGTTACCTTAAACGCCCCCTTGTGCGTCACTATCGTTTGCGCGGCGGCAGCAGCCGGGGTTACAGAGAGCTGCTGATACGCCTGAGCCAGATCTAACTTGGCAAAACACTTCCCCCCATGTAGCGTGGCCAGCAAGTGGCTGACCACGGGCACTGGATATGCGTTTGGCCGAATGGCCTTGTTAATGGTACATTTATAGTCTGCACAAATCCTGACTTCCCCGTTCAACTTAAGGGCTGTAACAATCGGCGTTTCCCACTCCGCCGAGTCAACTGGAACCAAAATCCCCTGCCCCACCAATTTGTCCAGTTCCGCCTCGATCTTGTCCTTTAGGGCGAAAGGCACCCTCCTTGGTTTGAGGCGGATGGGCCGGATTTCTGGGTCCAGCTCGAAGGAAACCGGGGGCCCCTTGTATTTCCCGAGCCCCTTCTTGAAAACGTCCGGGTGCGCGTTGCACACGTCCCACATTGGGTCAGTCTCGATGGCGTTAATGCCGGACAGTTCGATTCCCAGGGGAGCAAACCACTGCGTTCCCAAAAGGCAGCACCTCCCCCCTTTGAGGACCACTAAGGGCAGTTTTTCAGAGTAGCCCTTGAACTTCACCTTGAAATTCCCCACCCCCAACACTGGGATCCCGTTTCCCTGCACGTCCCGAAGGTGTGACCTCATGGCCCGCAGTTTGGGCCGCTTGTCTGGGGGAATACGCATGAACTCTTTTTGGGACAGGATGGAATAAGATGACCCCGAGTCTATCTCCATCCTCACTGGGACCCCTTGCAACAGTACCTCTACGAAAAACCGCCGGTGCTCCAGGCCCACGCGGTTCACGCCTTCCTCATCGTAGCCGGCTGCGACCTTCCTGGTGCCGGTCGCCTTCCGCTGGTGCGTCTGGCGGTGGCTGGAACTACTCTTGTCCTCGACTCGCCCACGCCTGCATACTCGGGCGATGTGCCCCTTTCGGCCACAGTTGTGACACTCGGCCTTTCGAAACGGGCACCTCGTGCGGTCGTGGGACGCCCCACAACCGTCGCAACGGCGGTCCTGCCGTTCTCGGGACTGCCGCTTCTCACCACGCTTCTTGATCCTCTGGACGTCGTCGTCCTTGCTGGAGTAGGGGTCCGCTGTTGTGGACGACTCCTCGGATGACGTTGGTGTGCCGTCGGGCGGCTTGGGGGCCCGCCAGGCCGTCTTCGCTGGTGTCCGCCAGGCCGCCTGTACTGGTGACTTGGCCCGCTCGGACGCGGCCCCTCGGGACTTGAACAGCCTCACCCCGCTCCTGGCCTCCTCGGCTGCTTGGGCCTCCCGCAGCACCTCGTTGAATGTGAGGCATTGGTCGCGGGTCATCAGCCTCCTCTGCAGCTCCTCGTCCCTCAGACCACACAACATGCGGTCACGGAGGGCCTGGTCCAGGTTATCCCACTGGCAGTGGACCGCTGCCAGCCTGAAGGCCGCCGCGTAGGCGGACACGGATTCACCCGGTCGCTGGTCTCGCCTGTGGAACGCGACCCATGCTGGGAAGATCGAGACGGGCAGCTGGAAATGCTCACCCAGTCTCTCCAGGATACGGTCGATGGGGACCTCGTCTACCTTCCGGGGGGCCACCAGGGTCATCAGGATCCGCAGCGTGGCCGGCCCCACTTGGGCCAGGAAGTGGGAGCGCATCTTCGCGTCGTCGTTGACGCCCGCGGCTTCCATCGCGTGCCAAAACTGGCACTCGTAGAGCTCCCATTGTTCGGGCTCGCTCACATCGAACTGGTACGCCTTGACCTTGGGATTCGCCATCGATCCCACCTTCGTCGCCAATTTGGTGTCTGTTCCAGGAGACATAGAAAGAGTCGCAGTATGGACTAAAACAGGTTTATTGGTTGATGATCAGAACGAACATGTGGTAATGGCGGAGGTATCTCACATTATATACAGTGGTACAACACATTTGAACTTGGCTGCATGGTAGCTCATTGGCCGCTACCGGCGTGACGTCATCCTGGTCACGCCTGTCTTCGGTGGTGGATCAGTGTTAGTTGTTTGCTGCGGGAAATTCCCGCGGCTGCAGGCGATTTGAGGAATGATGACCATGTGAGTTGAACACTCGCAGCTGCCCTCTATAGGCAGCTTGCTCGCGTTCCTTTACAGCTGGGTTACATTGTGATTGTGGCTGGGTTACATTCATACATTTCTTAAAGCAACATTGTACATTCATATGAAGCAGTATTGTACATACACAACATAGTGTGTCCTTATGTGCACAGATGATGCCAATGTGCCCCTGTGCAGCCCCTCCCACAAACCCGTATAGATTTTCTTGCATGTTTATTTTTATTTTATTTTATTTATTTTATTTTATTTATTTTATAGTCACATTTGTATCACTGAAGTGACTCTGGGCGGCTCACAAGTAATGACATAAAAAACATAAATACATCCGTAGTAAAATCATTTAAAACCATCCCCATTAAAATCCCACCACCCCATCTGCAGAAAGAGGGAGAATCTTAACTGTGTTTCATACAAGCTAGCAGGCGGGGGTCATACCTCCATCAGTGTCCCACACCTGCCCCGCCAGCCAGATTTTAAGTTCTTTCCTAAAGGGCAGCAATTCCATCTGTAGTCGCAACTCTATTGGTAGGAGGTTCCATAGGGCTTGTGCGGACACAGAGAAGGCCCTCCTTCTTGTACTAGAGAAACGAGCCCCACTAGCCGATGGTACAATTAGAGAGCCCTTCTGATCTGCTCTGGTTGAATGGACAGATGTCCTTGGGGAGATGCGGTCTCTTAGATATCCTGGCCCACTATGTTTATGTATAATAATTCTCTTTGTACCAAGTACCCTGACACCATAAGTCATGGAACACTCCAGTTTCTTCAAATTCAAGAATCCTTTACCCATCACCACATGTCTTGTTTGTAAAGTTCTTAACGTTTTAACTCATTTAATATATTTAAATTATTATAGTTTAATTGTTTCTAATGGCTAATTTGTTGTGTTTTAAATTTTACTTGCTTTAATATTGTGAGTCACTTTTAGTCTCCTCATCAGATACGGGCAAGTTTTAATAGAATATTATTTATTTATTTATTATATTAGTTCAGTTTTTATATTGTACAGGGCATGGTAGATGTGTGGATATTTGCATAAATGGAGGAAACTCCCATCACCAGCATATGAGTGTGGGGCACTGTGACAGACTGTGCAACATATTATAGAACAATGTAGCCTTAGAGCATATCAGGGCAATAGTGAAGATTTTCTAATGGTGACACTTTTTGTTATATGTTGACTCAATGTCTGCAAGTGCCATATGCTAAATAAATAAATAAATCCTCATCAGAAGAAAGGCAGACTGTAAGTCAGCCAGTCAGTCAGTCAGTCAGTCAGACAGAAAGACAGACAGACAGACAGACAGGTAACTGTTTTGAAAATCAAGGGACCAACATCTTCTTGAGTAGTTGAAACTAATGATTTGATCCTCTGGACTGTGGCTCTCTGTGTGTATGTGTGTGTGTTTGTGCACACAAGTGTGCAAAAATAAATATATAAGGCAGTGATGGGAAAATGTGGGATTAATCCTCCTGAGTCCGTTTTAGCTTTGAGACGCTATTCCTTAGCTGAAAATGGAATTGCTTGCTGATGCTTCTCATCTTTCAATTTTTCTGCAAGCCTCCTGGTGCAACTGAAGGAGATGTGCAGCTGCAGTGTGATTGATTCAGTCATGTTTGGCATTTTATATCAGAGTTAGGTAACTCTGGTTATAGCAGGAAAACAAAAAGCTATCCAACTGCAAAACTGTATGATAGAAGGACCAGGATCTTTGAGTCGTAACATTCCCTCTTCCAAATATCTAAAAAGCCTGTTTTCTCAACTCTAGCTGCCTTTTAGATTTTCTATAATTACTTCAGGCTCTATAAACAACAGTTATAATCAGAATTTCTATTACAGAATAAGCCAGAAGAGACCGTTCTCAGATCAGGCTTTTGTTTTTTATGGTGAAACCAAAATTGGATGGAGCAAAGATCAATAATGTATCTAGCTAATACACTAAAATATAAATGAAATGAATCATAAGAAATGAAATTACTTTTCTTGACAATCTGGAGATAAATACTGCCTCATAGACCTACAGGACTGTCAGTTTAGATTTATTTTGTTAGCAATCCGGTACTATGCAAACCTTGAGGTATAAAGCTATCATCTTTCTGTATTGGAGTAATTCGATTACTGTAAGGTAAAACAGTTTGAGGATTGTGGCCTGTAATCAGCAGCTTTATATAACTAAGTAGCCTTTCATAATTAAACCGGGTTCACTAAATTTATTGACTTTATCTGGTCCCATGCTGCAAAATGTAAAAAAAAAAGTCTCACATTTTAAACAGAAGATTTTAATGATTCACCCATGTTAGTTGCTCATATTGTGTTTTCCTGACACAAAAGAAAGGAGAACTACAGGATACAAAAGGTAGATGGGAGACCATATAAACATATGCAAATATTGAAAATACCTTTTGTGTGTAAGTGGTAAGTGGTAAGTGGCATGCTAACCGCTCTTGGAGCATTAGTCAGAATAAAAGATACTGCAACTTGGAAAATTACAAATGAATGAATGAACTTGGATAGTTGGCAAATCTTCTAGGAGGAGGTAGAGCTTCAATGTGTCTAAAAAGCTCCCTCCCACTCTAAATTTTAATTTATTTCTCACACAAATGTCATGAATGGTAACAGTGGCAGAAAAATGGCACCTCATGGAATGTATTTGATTTCCTTTGTTCCATGGTAAGGCTGGTTCTCCTTGATAGAGAAAGCCCACTGGGAACCTGAATGCCTTTGGCACATTCAAAGGAAATTTGCAATCCAGGATAGAGGAAGAATATTATGTGGGAAGCAGCCTTTTGTTTTTATAGTCTGTTTAGAAACACAACAGGAGTGTTAATGTAGATAATTAGTAATGAATCCATTCTCCTCTTGAGGAGCCTGAAGTTGCAATAAGAAGAACTAGAAAGCAGCTGCAGAAAGCAAAATACTGTACTTCAAAAAATTTCATTGCTTTGGGAACTATGCGTCAGCACTAGAGAAAAAAAAGAAGAAAGAGATGAATTTCCTATACTGGCTTTGTATTTTTTATTGTCTAACTGTCAGACTTTGGAGAAAATAGATCACACTTTAGAGGCTAGATCATTACTGCTGAAGTCAAGGCAATAGTGACTTAAGAAATCTGAAATGCTGTGAAGCTAAAATGAGAATAAGGATCCAACTAGGCTGAAAAATGAAAAGGCAAATCCTTAGGTTACTAGTAATTCTGCCATTTAGATTAAGTGGTCTGCATTGTCAGTCAAAAGTGAGAAAATGGATATGGCGAGATAAGACCCAATTTTAAGAAAAATGCCTCACTGGATGATGCATGTAAATTAGGAAGAGGAAAAATGGCTTACAGAGCTCACAAATGGAATTGTTAAAATATCAAGCCAACCAAATCCCCTTAGAGCTTTGTAGGAGCCCACCTGGGCAACTGAGAATGGCATTGTGGTAATGAGGTCTTCTTTCAATATCAGAGCGAGTCATGTGAACTCATGGACACAACTATGGGCAGCACATGCTCCAGAGAGCTTTGGGCAGAATGCAGGCCTTTTCTATCTCTGGACTCTGACCGGCTTACTTCATGGTAGGAGCAATGCTTCAAGCAATCTGAGACTGATAAATGTAGCCACACTTTCTGATCCCTCAGTGTCCCACACTAATTATAAGTTCCCTAGCTTTTACTCCGTTTTGAAACATTTGCCTGATTCGAGCCATTGTTCAGAACTCTTTGCAAAATAAAATACATTAACGTCTGAAATCCAGTAGTAAGCCTCAACTATAATAATTCCATTAGATCTATGGAACTTACACAGGTGTTGATTTACCAAAAACCTGCTGTTTCAGTAGGCCCACTCTAGTTCTGACTTACTACTGGATTTCAGCAAACATGTAAAAAATCAGAAATAAAGTGGCCCTCCTGTAACAAAGGAGCCCTGATGCCTTCTCAAAGATGCCAGATAATAGCTCTGACTTTGTGCGGCTCTACTAGTATTAGAATTGCCCCTGGTCCCAGTAAACTTGAAATTTTATTTGGATGATTTCTTGTTGGCCACAATATCACTGAATCCTTGGGCGTTTATTTCACATGTCAGTAGTAGTCATTGGCCCAAATCATGCAGCTTAGCATAGTAAATTGCATTGAAGTTGTCACACAGAATCAATAGAGATTTGCTAAATAAACTCCTCCATAAGTTCCATTGATTCAAATAGACCTACGCTATTTGTGACTTACGTTAGTAAAGGACTACTTTAATGTAATTGATGATGCTCAGCAACATGGCTATTGACATAGCCATAGACTTTTAGAAAGATCATAAAAACACTTATGATAAAAAATTATGTAACCATAGCAGAGGTAGAATCTATTACTGATGCCCATAATGTGAATGAAACTGGCTCAAAATGTGTATAAAAACTGGAGAGGTTAAAATGCATTGGCCCCTTCCAACACAATTGTTCTATAAACTGCAGTGAGTTAGAATTACTAATCACCTTGGCTATCGTATCTGATTTGCAATTCTATATTCTCAGTGACATAGCAAGTGCACATTGCACAGTGATTTTGATCTTATACATTGCCCTTACTGTGGGGAAAGTGGCAGTCAGTGCAGTAGTCTACAACTTAATAGATTATGTAGTCAGCTGTGGAATTGTTCCTTAATGATGATAACTTACACTGTGGTTTTCAAAGACAAATAGTTTGGCCACCAAGGCTTTGTTTCAGTTTTAAACAGAACAATGGTCCTTAAACAGAAATTATGGAGCCATGTTTTCACAAGCATTTGTTTCCCAGGACTCAGAGAGTAAAGTTGGAAGAATCTTGGGTGTGTTTACGGTGGTAAGCTTCTTGTATCAAGTGACTTCTGTGTCCCCTGACTTTTTGGCTGTACTTCACAAAGTTAATGAGGCCTACTTAGTTCATTTCTCTCCCCAGATTCAGGATGCCCATGCTTTATGCACACTTCCACATGCAGTGAAACCCCATATAATGATTTTAATTGGTTCCAATGGGTCCATTGTTGTATGAAAAAATTGCTGTACAATACATGTATTGTATAGCAATTTTCCCTATGGGATGATTCATACAATTATTTTCTCCATGGAATAGCAACCCTGCGCTGTTAGCAAATGCAAGCGCGGCGCCAAAATGGCAGCCGCGCTCTTTGCGCCCCCCCCCATCGGACGAAGGCATCCGGGTAGTTAGGGGGCATGGCCAGCTCCCTTATAAAAGGGGTGGCCATGAGGCAGCCGAGCTGCCATTTTGCGAAGCGACGGAGCGGAGAAGTTTTTCCCTCTTACCTCCGTCGCTTTTGGCTTTTACCGGGAAGCCTTTTGGCTGCTGAATTCTCTCGTTTCGGCTTCCCATCGATTGGCTGAGAGGCCCGCGAAGAAGAAGGCGGCTGCGAGCGCGGCTCATGCAGTTCGGAGGCGCAATCTAGGTCGGAAGACCGCGGCTGCGCCTCCCCAGCAGCCGCATTTGCTTGCACCCACCGGGACCGGTGGAATGGGGTATATTCCCCCTGGCTAGAGGATGGTGGCCCACGCACGGGGCCAGTAGGGGCTGCGGCCCTCGGCCCGCAAGCGGTGGACACCTCTCCTGGTGTCGCCCATTCCGCTGGGCCTCACTTTATAGGAGCGTAGCTCGCTCCGAGGCCTTCCAGCCTTGGGGGGTGGTCCGGTCCCCTTCCCTGGCAGGTTGCTACATCGGCCCTAATGGGCCCGGGTGTGGGGTTGTTGCCCTATTCGGGCCCCGGGGTGCAGGGACCTGTACCCATGCCTGCAGTAGGCGGGCCGGCTGGCCCTTTGCCCCATGTCAGCGTGGAAGCCTTATTGGCCCGCGTTGCGGCCCTCGAGGCATCCCTGGCCCGGGCTAGCCACTCTTGGGCTCCCTTTGGGGTTCGTTTCGACGCGTCATCTGCTGGGCAGCGGCAGGCGACGGGACGGGTCGAGCTGCTTGAGGCGCGTGGCATGACCTGGGCCACTGCCTCGCAGCTCCCCATTCAACAGACCGGTGCGGGTCAGGCCCCATCGACGAGCTCGACGGCGGTTGTGAGCTCCGACGCCCCCAGTGGGCCGGAACCCCCGGTGGGGGCGACCTACGGGGGTGCAGCACGTGAGTATGCGGTCCAAGCTAGTGCACCTACACACGTGGCCACGTTGGGGGGGTTTCCAATGGCCTGGCCTCGCGCGGGTGGGGCGGCGGTCCAGCCGCTGACGCCCCACCTGGCGACGACAACTACCACTCAGGGCCCCGTGGTGGGGGGTGTTTTCTACCCTGTGGGGAATGTTTTCGGGGTGGCTGGGTTAGTACAGGCCCCCTTTCAGATGCCAGCAGTTCCTGTTGTGCCCGGGTCGGCCTTGCTGACGGCAGGGTATTCCTTACCGCCGGGTGTCCATTTGGCACAGACCACCAAAGAGAAGATCTGGCAGGGGGATTACGTGGATATCTTCTCACTCCTCAACAGAGGGCCCACCAAGGAGTAGGGGGGGGGCAGGATGAGAAGGATAAGGAGCAGGCACGTCGTAGCAAGCCACCACGTACGTGGGCCGACTGGTTGCCGGCCTACCTCATAGACATGGCGGTGTACCTTAGGGCCCGGCCGGATTTTGTAATTCCGATGGTCCAGTATGGACAACATCTACCGGGCGATGGTTGACCTTCCGGGCCCATCGTGGTTGGCTTATGACGTCTAATTCCATATGCGGATTCCCCGGCACCCCGACATTAGGTGGGTTGAGCCATGCCAGAGGCTGTGGCTTTTGTACATGACGCCCACGCGCCCCGCGCCCGGGGAGAGATACCATTGTGGACATGCGATCCAGCGGGCGGCCCCAGCACAGGTCCACTGCCAGGGGGCGGGGCAGGGGGTTTCCAGCCCGCCTGCGGTGCTGGACTTTCTCGTCCAATGGTTCCTGCAATAGGAAGAATGGCAAATACAGACATTAGTGTCCCCCCCCCGTGCTGGCCCCCATGCGGCCTCTGCCTGTCCCAGGCCTGGAGGGATGCGGGGCAGAGGGAGGGGTGGACAGGGGGCTGGCAAGACTGCCGCAGATGGATCTAGTTCACCAAAGGGCTCCCTCCCCAATTAATGTGGACATGTTGGAGCGCTGGCTCACATTGTACCCGAAGGGAGAGGATGTGGATATCTCCTTCAGGGTTTTAGGCAGGGGTTACGTATCCCTTTCATGGGTGATAGGTCCCCTCAGGATGCCCCCAATCTTTATCCCTTAGGGGGAGGGAGGAGGTGACTCCTGCCAGCAATGGTAAGGAGGTCTATGCGGGCAGGGTCGTTGGCCCTGTCCCTGCGCCCCCGTTCCGGGGAGCATATTATTGCAATGATGCCATGCCTTTTGGCTGTTCCAATTCGAGCTCGGCATTCGAGCGTTCCTCCATCTTCCTAGAGTGGGCTTTTGTTCGTAGATCGGGGTCCCGGTCTGTAGCCCATTCCCTGGATGATTTTATTCGGGGCTGAACGGGGCTGGGACACGTCCACACGTCTCCTCAACACATTTCAGACGCTAATGGAGGAACTTGGTGTCCCTTTAGCGCCCGAAAAGACCGAGGGCCCGTCTACACAGCTAGTATTCCTGGGGGTGGAGATTGACACGGTAGCACAGGCTTCTAGGTCGCAGCGGGATAAGGTGTCAAAGCTAGTGGCCCTTATCTCGGACTTGCTGGTCAAGCGCATGGCATCACCGAGGGACCTGCTGGTGCTACATGGTCACCTCAATTTCGCTGGCAGGGTCATCGCACCGGGCAGGGCATTTGCTCGGCGCTTGCGCGACGCCATGGCAGGATTATCCAGGCCCCACCATAGGGTTAGACTTACCCGGGGTATCAGGGCAGACGTGCTTGTCTGGCTACAGATCCTGAGGGATTTCAATGGGGTGTCATTTTGGAGGTCTGAGCTCCTGGCTTCCCCTCGCTTTGAGATACAGCCCGATGCCTCGGGATCCCTGAGTTATGGGATGTACTTCAATTGGAAGTGGTCCTATGGTGGGTGGCCACCATCCTGGGCAGGCACGGGTCGCCTGCGTGGTCTCACGTATCTGGAATTTTCTCTATACTGGGTGCTTTGATGCTATGGGGCGAGGAGGGGGCCAACTCGGTTGTCCACTTTGGTGTGACAATGCGGCTGTTGTCCACATTGTCAATGCACAGACCTCTAAATCGCCCAGGGTTATGGACCCAGTGCGCCAGTTTGCGTTGCGCAGCCTGCGCCTCAACGTTCTTTTCAGGGCCAGGCATGTCCCAGGGGTTACTAATGATATTGCTGATGCTTTGTCCCGCCTGCAGATCTCCTGGTTCCGTGCCTTGGCCCCAGATGCGGAGGAATTTCCCTCGCCACTCCCGGACGGGATATGGAACATTGGCAAGGAGAGGTGAACCGGGCGATTGGCCTGTCACTAGCGCCACACACGCGTAAGGTGTATCACCACTCATTTAATTCTTTCAGAGCATTCTGTACCCAATTTCAAATGCCAGGAACCTGGCCGATCCCGGTAACCCATGTTCTGCGGTTCATGGTTTACCTGCATGCCCAGGGCTTTGCATCTCGCACCATAGCATCTAAGCTGTCAGCGTTGGCTTTTATGGCCAAAGTGGGAGGTCATGTGGACAGCACCACTGACTTCCGTGTGAGACATGTTTTGGAGGGGTGGGTGCGCGCGTGTGGGCGTTGCCCGGACGACCGCCACCCGATTTCCCCAGGGGTTTTTACCCAATTGGCCCGGGGCTGGCCTGGCCTCTGTTTTGATAAGATGAGGCAGCCCATTTTATGCGGCTACAACGGTCGCCTTTTTTGGAGCGCTCCGCATCGGCGAGCTTGAGATGCTGTATAAGGCGGATGCAAGTCGTGGACAGCACCACTCACTTCCGTGTGAGACATGTTTTGGAGGGGTGGGTGCGCGCGCGTGGGCGTTGCCCGGACGACCGCCACCCGATTTCCCCAGGGGTTTTTACCCAATTGGCCCGGGGCTGGCCTGGCCTCTGTTTTGATAAGATGAGGCAGCCCATTTCATGCGGCTACAACGGTGGCCTTTTTTGGAGTGCTCCGCATCGGCGAGCTTGAGATGCTGTATAAGGCGGATGCAAGTCGTAGGGCACTGGAACTCGAAGATGTCTGAATGAACAATATTGGGCTCAGTTGGGGATACGCTCCTCTAAAATGTATCAGCACGGTGTAGGCAGTGGAGTAGACTGCTACGATGTTCCTCAGCAGACATCTGTCCGGTTGGTGCCCTACAGGATTTCCTTGCACTGTGTGGCACGCACCATGGCCCGTTTTTCTGTCACCAAGGTGGGTCTTCTCTTACTAAATTTCAATTTGAAGGGTGCCGGGAAGGCACTAGACAGTGTTGGCCCCTCTGGGGCTCGTTGCGGCACCAATTCGTTCAGGATAGGGGCGGCTCCTACTGCAGTTGTTTTTGGGTACTCCGGGGCTGAAATACGCCGCACAGGAGGGTGGGGATCACAATGTTTTCAGTTTTGTGTTCGCCCTCTTCAACCGTGAGTACCGGTTTAGTCACTGCACTGTTTCTCCCCCCTCCTTTTTTCCTTGACAGACCCTGGGTGTCGTTTTACACCGGTGACAGTATGGCTGGTGGGCCGTTGCCACGTGCACAGGGCAGCGCGTGACGCTGCGGCGACAGAGTGGGGACCCCGACTGGGACTGAGTGCAGCCGCACGTCTCAGGTAGTATGGTAAGCGCGGCATGTTATGGCGGGAACTGTTGCCATTCCTTTTCTACATCAGGGATGCTGACTCGCCCGATGTCCTGGTTATGTACCTTGGGGGCGATGGCTTGGGGCGGGTCACTGGCCTATCGCAGAAGCTTGCGGTTTGCAGTGACCTGCCCTACTCACATCATGTGTGGCCTGCCACATCCCTCAATTGGTCGGACACGATACCGCGGTACGCTTACAGGGGGGCGTTCGGCCTCAAGGCTGTTGACTGAGCTGACGCTCCGTGAACGGGGCTATTGCCCGGTTCCTTTTCGACAAGGGCGGGGGACGCGTCATTGCCCTCCCCGGCGTCAGTCTGCAAAATTACGAGCTTTACTCAGGGGATGGGGCCCATCTGTCGCAGGGAGGTATGGACCTCTGGTTAGTGGAATGGCGAGCAGGCCTGTCGACCGAGCTGACGGTCTTGGGGGGGGGGCGGTGAGCCTTTTGGGAAGCCTCCCCGTGTGGCGGGTATCACTGGTAAGGTAAACATTTATGACCCACAGGTATCCGGCAGGTTCGCAATTGACTGGACAACACTAGACAGGCATAAGTTGGTTAAACGTTGTCCGGTCAACGACGAACCAGGCGACGGGGTGATGGCTACAGCTAGACAGCATGCATCACCCCGTGATTTCACGGATACGCGTCAGAGGGTGGGGTCATTAGTTAGATATTGACTACGGTCAACAATTTGTTTGTTGTCAACAAACAAATTGATACAAATAGATACATTGTAACAATTGCCGTTGGCAATTTTGGGTGGTACCTTACCAGTGTTACTTCGGCCTGCTTGCCTTAAAGAATTATGATTGGTCAATTACCAATAGAAAGTTATAATTCGGACTAGGGCATGAATCAATAAATGTGGCCCAATGCCGTTATCCACTTTTACCAGTGTCTGAGTCCTTTATTGGGGGGTGCGCCTGCAATGCAAGCGCGGCGCCAAAATGGCAGCCGCGCTCTTTGCGGGCCCCCCCATCGGACGAAGGCATCCGGGTAGTTAGGGGGCATGGCCAGCTCCCTTATAAAAGGGGTGGCCATGAGGCAGCCGAGCTGCCATTTTGCGAAGCGACGGAGCGGAGAAGTTTTTCCCCTCCACCCCCTCCCTAGTTAACAGTGTGATATTTTGGTCGCTTCGGGGCCGGGTGGGAATTTTTGGCTGGGACCCACAATTGGCTCTCGGGTCCTGGTTTTTTCGCCCATCCCACACTGTTGCTATGGTTTGATATATGGGTTTTCGGTTGCTGCTGTTGACTTTGGTCACATGGGCGGGTATCACTGGTAAGGTAAACATTTATGACCCACAGGTATCCGGCAGGTTCGCAATTGACTGGACAACACTAGACAGGCATAAGTTGGTTAAACGTTGTCCGGTCAACGACGAACCAGGCGACGGGGTGATGGCTACAGCTAGACAGCATGCATCACCCCGTGATTTCACGGATACGCATCAGAGGGTGGGGTCATTAGTTAGATATTGACTACGGTCAACAATTTGTTTGTTGTCAACAAACAAATTGATACAAATAGATACATTGTAACAATTGCCGTTGGCAATTTTGGGTGGTACCTTACCAGTGTTACTTCGGCCTGCTTGCCTTAAAGAATTATGATTGGTCAATTACCAATAGAAAGTTATAATTCGGACTAGGGCATGAATCAATAAATGTGGCCCAATGCCGTTATCCACTTTTACCAGTGTCTGAGTCCTTTATTGGGTGGTGCGCCTGCAAAGGGATTCTCACTGACCCCCTGTTGTTTGAGCAAGGGGATCAATGGGAATCCCTTTCACTAACAGCGCTGGGGTGCCTTTTGCTGGAGAAGCCTTTTCCCATATGGGCACGTTTTACTTCCGCTTCTGGGAGCGATGAGGGTGGTGCGAGCAGGATGAATTGCAGTAAGCCCATTTGTGTGGATTCACAGGGGCTTGGGCTTCTGAGAATTGAAGTCCAGGAACATCTGGAGTGCCAAGGTTCACCATCACGAGTCTAGCCTAATGGTGTTTTGACACTAATATATGTTTGTTTGCTATTGCAAACATTAGACAAGATGCAGCTGGAAGTTTGAGGCACAAAGTTGTTATTTCTTTTTATTGCATCTTCATTCCTGGAGGATGCCCATAAAGTCTTGCTGGCCAAAGATGCTAAAACATCTTGACAATCTGGGATAATAGGCACTTTGATTGGGGGTGGTGGTGTCATGATTTTGTAGCCAGAGAGCTATTACTGCTCCATCTCAAATGGCAAAAATATTCTGAGGCAGAGCTGTTTGCATCCAATTATTTCTTCCATAGTGTGCCATTGTGAGGCCTTTAATGCTGTGTGACCTGTTGCCCTCCCTTCACTAGTTCCCTGGGCACCTACTGCTAGGGCCCCAGTGAGCATTACTGAGGTTCCCCAAAGTTCAAGTCCTGGGAGGCAGGTGAGGGGATGAAATTTATGGCTGGGGGAACACCTATTGTGGGAAAGTTTTGTACAAACAAGTGGAAGAAGACATTTACTGTGGCATTGTCTGCATGGCATGTCTGAGATGTAGGAACATCTGAAGCTATGTTCTACTAAGTCCAATTGTCGTCAAGGCTGATATTGACCATAGTGACTAGTAGCTTTCTGTGGTTTCGAGTAGTAGATCTCGCTCCTTTATTTGATGAAGGAATGTGGGACTTTTTGTGCCAAAAGGACTCAGGACCAGAAAGTGACTTGTGGAACTGGATCAGTGGTAAGGGTGTCATGCTGTGATGCAGAAGGCAGATGAAAGGCCACTGCATTATATCATCAAGACAGTCTTCATGGCTGATTGCCATGAGGATCATGAATATTCGGATATGGAATAATAATAATAATAATAATAATAATAATAATAATAATAATAATAATAATAATAATAATAATAATAATAATAATAATAATAATAATAATAATAATAATAATAATAATAATAATAATAATAATAATAATAATGATACAATCAGAACCTTTTAGGCAAAACCCAAACAGATGTAAAAAACACCCACTAATAAAACATCATACTGTACTGGGTTTTGTGTGAAATTTCATGCTTTATCCTTGAAAAAAGGCTTTGTTTTCTGTACATCTTTCTATGGCAGGGGTTCACAACCTACTGCCTGCGGGCCACCCCCAACCTCCGACGCCATTCCATCTGGCCCATGGCAATGACCCCTGGAGTGG
This sequence comes from Bradypodion pumilum, assembly GCA_035047305.1. Taxonomy (NCBI): domain Eukaryota; kingdom Metazoa; phylum Chordata; class Lepidosauria; order Squamata; family Chamaeleonidae; genus Bradypodion; species Bradypodion pumilum. Next base: position 198,008,805 of record JAWDJD010000005.1, on the reverse strand, counting down.
AAGGAGACACATCTACGACAGCCATAAACGTGCCTGCACCTGTGCAAACATGCCCCTGTGGTTTATGGCAATGTTTGCGGCAGGGGGAAACCATGTATCCATCCTGCTCAGCTGTCAGAGGGGGAGTTGTCTGGCCTGTGGCACAGTAAGGTTGAAAACCCCTGTTCTACGGTGTGTATTTTTTTTAAAAAAAGCAGGCATTTTAGGTTGCTGGTCTAAGAAGCTGATGAAAAGCAATCAGGTGGCTAAATGGCTGCCATATGAGTCACTTCTGGAATTCATTAGCTTTTTTTCCATTGAAGGAACATCTAGCCTATTGTAATCAATCTGTTCAGCAAGAATGAATCTGGGTGTTGCCATTATGCTGCTATAACTATTCCTCCTGCATGCATTAAATGAAAGAGTTATTGATGGGATTTCAGCTTATTACCCTCATCTCAAACCCGGAAGGGCATATAAAGAAGAGAATACCAACTGCTGGTTTGCTGAGCAAATATATACCAACTTGATCTCACACAACTTTCGTTTAGGAGATGACAACAAATGTAGAAATACGTTTTTGGAGATGTGAACAAATATGAAAATGCTTTGAACAAAGAATTGTACCCTGTTTTCAAATTGTTATTCATATTTATTTTTCTTTCCTTGCATCTTGTTTAGGAAACAACATTTTTGTGTTCGTGCATTTTCTGCAACATCAGTGCATTAAACAGCCTTCATTGCTTTTCCTTCTGTGATCATTAAAGGCAAAGTATGTGGATTAAACAAATTGACAAGAAGGATTTTGGGTTTCTTACCTAGAAAGCAGAATCAATCCTAAATAAACAGTACTGTACAAGAGTATTAGGCCACTACTCATAACCCAACCTCTGAGCCACCCAGACACACCAAAAGTGGAGATAGTTTTCTGCTGACTCTCCTCTTAACAACCTTCAAGTCTGGTGAAGTTTGGAATTAGGGTGTCCGAGCATACCTGTCAAGTTCCGGGAAATTTCTGTCAAATAAGGGACATTTCCTGGTGAAAACGGGAAACTGGGCAGCTATGCTTATCCTGTGCTGGCCTCCAGTCTAACTCTAGTCTAATTGCAGTCTAACCAATATGGGGTGATGGCGGGAAAGAGTGTAAAATACAGGGGGTTGACAGAAATTTCCCGAAACTTGATAGGTATGTGTCCGAGTTATGCTCCCACAAATGACTCATTGAATTTCACTCAAACTAGCTGGTAGTGGCCTAAGTCTTTTGCACAGTGCTGTAGGTAACCTGAGAAGTTTTGTTTTCACTTCTAATTCTGCTTCTTTTGTTCAATGAAAAAAAGGCTTTTTTAGAAGGCTTGTAAGAATTTCAGGATCATGGTTACATTTTGATGCCAACGGGATAGCTTTCTTTTGAGCAAGAGAAAGCAGTACCAGGCCAGTTCTTCTCTTATACAGGTGAATTATGGTCTTCCAGATTTCATTGGTGCCAAGGCAAGTGAACTATAAATAATTTGTACAGAATTGCAAGATAACGTCTGGCATTTCCCTTTTGAAAGATAGCATATTATGTACTTGAAAGTCTGGTGAAAGTAGGTGAGATGGACAAATACAGGTGAGATGGTCGAGCACAGTATATTGTACCAGGAGTGGGGGAAGGGAACAAAATACTGTATTCTTAAGCAATTTGTTTTCACATGTAAACCAAATCTGAAGATATGACAGATGGCCCATCCTACTATCTATTGCTCCTGCAATGATTCATGCCCCCTGCTAATTGTGAGCAAGTTGTGGTAGTGTCCACAGCTTGGTGTTGCTTTTGCCTTCAGACTCTTTGGTCCCAGTTCTACTGTATCAGCATTAATAGTGCTTACCATGAACACCATGCACATTTGAGCAAAGTAGCCTTCTCAGGAGAGGCACCACAATAATAGGAAAATCTTCCCAGAGAAGTTCTCAATCTCTGTAATCTTTTCAGCACCTGGTGAAAATCTTTCTGCTCACCCAGTGCTTTAAAGCAATTCAGGGCATGCTCCAAAATTTTCAGTTATAAAACCTGTGCACTTGGCTGCATGGTACTGTGAATTCATGCTTCGTTGTTTTGTTTTCTCTTTAAATGCTGTGTGTTTTGGGAGCATGCTGTGAATTCTTGTTTTGTTGTCATGTTTTATGTTGCTTTTCATTTTATGGTAAGTTTTATTAAGTATTTAAATCACTCTGGTGTTCATTGTTAGGAATCGAACCAGAGAACGCTTTTGCTATAGAGAAACATATGAATATTGTAAATAAATTCAGGTAAGATTGAAGAACTTTCATGAACAAGAACAGTAATGAAAAGTATGGGAGACAGATGTTCAAGCAATCAATTGGAAAAATGGAAGGTTATTGTGAAATAATATTTCTTTTGGAATTTTAAAGCATTGTCTTTGGATCCGTGCCTTATTGATCTTTAATATGTTGTGTTGTTAATTGTTTCTTTTATATTGGACACCTTTGTATTTTTGGAACCAAACTTGTTTGACCCAGTAGGAACATATGGAACAGCTTTCATGATGCATGTTGATAACTAATATGGTGTCTCTGCATTTCAAATTTATCTCTCTTATTTTTGTTTCTCACTTATTTATTTGGTGTAAAGATTCATACCACACTTTGAGATCAAATACCCCTGTTTCCTCCCCATCTTGCTAATGCAATCTAGACAGCCTGCTCATTAGGTGAATACCGATTTCTATTGTTCTTTGGCTCTGTAAACTTCTAATTCAATTAATGGTATTGACTTATTGTTGTGACCCTGGATCCCAAGTGCGAGGAGGAGGACTTTTGGCTAACTTCTCAGCCTGATGTCGGTTCAGATCTGGATCCTGAATGCGAGGAGAAGGACCTGTTGCTGGCCCATCACCCTGCTGCAGGTTTAGATTGGCTTCATCATGACCAAGAGAAGGACTCCCTGCCAACTCCACAGGCTGCTGCCAGCCTGGAGTTTACTCCTCTCAGTCAAACTAATCCAACTGATCAGGATTTGACAGAAGAACTGGCTGAGGCACCAGGTGCCAGTAATGAGGAGGACGAGGTAGAGCCCAGCATGTCAGAGAGATGCAAGGCACAATTCAGGAATGTGCTGCAGCTGAGACTGAGAAGGGCTAGACCTCACCTCCAGAGACATCTCCAGATGTGAGCCCAGACCCTTCTTAAAGAAAGGCCCATGCTGGCAAGCTCTTGTCTGAGCAATCACTTTGGATCCTGACACTACATTTCCTGAACTTCTGCCTGTTTCCTGGATATCAGACCCTTGCCTGAACACACCTTCAGATCACCCTTTTGTCTGCAGTTCTACTATTGATGGGCTCTTGAACCTGGCTACCCCTGACCATGGCTTTGCTTGAACTTTTGGACTCATGTAAGACTGTCTCCTTACCTCGTCTGCAGTGGCTACAGGCTAACCTGCTGTGTGTGTGTGTGTGGGCCATAACACTTATATAATAGATGGTTGAATTAAATATGTGAATGTAATTTAGTCTCATTGTCAACCTACCAACATTTCTCTAGAAGAACAAGCCAGAAGTCATTTAAGGGTTATTGCTTGATGTTCAAGTATCAGTTGCTTGGCAATATCCAAGGCTAGCTCTCTTTGCATTGGGTAGTTGACCTAAACAATGAGGCAGATGGACAAAAAAAAGTGACTGGACTGAAAGAATGGCACCAGGAATAAACATATGACAGATTTTTTAAATGATACAGTCCAACAGCTGAGGTGCCAGCATTTGTATAAGGATGTGTAGTGCTCTTCAAATAATATAACACAAACACTATCATGTTGAAGCACTGCTGTTGATACATGACTCAAGAGTTTTGGCTAATGGGATGCACACTGTCTATACATTTCAAATAGAGATATTTCACTGGTTTCAAGGAATGTACATTGAGCCATTCTTTCTTTTGAAAACTCACTTTGGTGTATGCAAACCAAGACACAGGACACAGCCTCGGGCTGGGTTAACTCAGGTTTATTGCATCGTGGACAGAGGGAACATGAGGTAATGGCGGATCGATAGCTCTTTATATACAGCAGTAATACATTTGAACGTGGTGCCATGGTAGCCCATTGGCTACTGTCTGCGTGACGTCATTGCAGGTCACGCCCTTCTTGTCCAGGTGTAGGTGGTGGCGGGAAAACTTCCCGCGCTGTTGCCTTTGATGAGATCGGACCAAGAGAGCTTGGACGCTCGCTGCTGCCAGCTGGTGGTCATTAGCTCGCGTCCTATTACAGGGTTTATATGATACAGCTGAAGGTTACATTGTTGCTATAGGCAAGGTTACATTTGCTCAGATACATTGTAATCCATGTGTACAATAAAACCATTAGAACACAACACCCCTCCCCCCTAGGACGAGACAAAGTCTCGAGCCCACACTTAAACACACTCCCCCCCCTTAGGAGACAAAGTCTCTCAGCCAAGATGGCTTATTTCGAACACGCTGGGGTCTCGATGCGGGCTGCCTCTCCCCGGGTTTGCTACCTTCTCTTTGTCCCCTGGTTTCCTGTCCTGTAATATGAGAGGGAGACTCGTTAGTGACTTTCCGCGGCTCCGCGGCGTTGTTGGGAGGTGTGCTCTTTCTTAGGGAGGAACCGGGGGCACTGGGGGCTAACGAAAAACCCCTCTTCTCGCTTGGATGGGTGGGGGAACACTCCTGAAAACCCCCCCGGCTCGCAAAATCAAAATCAAAATTACTATCGGGGGCAGCGGTCGCGAACTCCTCTCCCCCTTCCCCGGCCCCTGATAGGACTGGCGTATCAAAAGGATATGAGTCGGGGCCGCTGCTTCTGCTTCCTTCCCCCCTTGCTTGGGACTGTTGTCCACTGCTGTCTCCCCCTTGGGTTAAGCGGGCGGGGGAGAACCCTAACGCTGAATCCTGTCGCTGAGCTCCACTGACTGGCCCACTCACTCGGTGCCTCAGTTGGTCTGCGTGCCTCCTCCAGAGGAGGCCGGTGTTAGTCTCGACCCGGTACGATACTGGCCCCGTCTGTTCTACAACCTTCCCTGGTACCCAGGCCGGCCCTGCGCTGGAATAGTTCCTGCAGTGAACAGGGTCCCCGGCGGCGAAACCTTTCGAGACTGCCAACCCTATGTTTTTCCCTTTATCCTCAACCCTCGTCGGGTCTAGCCTGGACAGGATCGTGGTCAGTTTTCGCCGCATCAAGAGCTCCGCCGGCGAGTAGCCTGACGCTAGGGGGGTTACCCTATACGCTAAGAGGAACTGGCATACTTGGTGATTCAGGTCCCCCGGGCCCATGCGCCGCAGTGCCTCCTTCGTTGTCCGCACCAGCCGTTCCACTTGGCCATTCGTGGCCGGGTGAAACGGTGCGGATGTAACATGCCGAATGGCGTTTGCCTCCATGAATGCTCCGAACTCAGCGGAGGTGAAACAACTAGCGTTATCGCTGACTAAAGTGTCGGGTAAACCGAATGTGGAAAAGACTCTCCTTAGCTGGCTAAATGTCGTGGCGGAGGACGTGCTCTTTACTGGGATAACCTCTAGCCACTTGGAGAACGCATCTACCACCAGGAGAAACATGGTTCCTCGGAATGGGCCAGCGAAATCCACGTGCACTCTAGACCACGGCCCCCTTGCTGTGTCCCACTCCCTATGCGGGAGACGGGCCGCCTCAGGTCGGGATCCCTGGCAAGCCTCGCAAGTGCCGACCATGTGTTCAATGTCCGCGTCCAGCTGTGGCCACCAGAAGTAACTCCGGGCCAGCGCCTTTGAGCGAACTATGCCCGGGTGGCTGACGTGCAGCAGTTCGAGCACCCTCGTCCGCAGGGGCGCAGGGACCACCACCCGTTGGCCCCACAGAAGGCACCCCCTCTCTAGGGACAACTCTAGCTTTTTCCGAAAGAATGGGTCGAACTCTGTACTCGGGGACGAAGCCGGCCACCCCTTCTGCACCCATGAACCAACTTTTTCCAGCGTCCTGTCCTTGCCTGTCGCCCTAGCAATGTCGGCTGGTACTATTGGGGGTGCGTCTAAAACCTCAATTAGCAACACCTGGCGGTCCCTTTCTGCTCTCGCCTTTTGGTCGTCCGACAAGGGCAAAGGGGATCTCGAAAGCGCATCAGCATGGCTGATCTCCTTTCCGGGCCTGTACTCCAACTCATGTTGGTACGCGTTGAGGAAAATAGCCCAACGCAGCATTCTCGGGGACAGGATCTGCGGCGTGGGCTTGCTAGCCGTGAAAATCCCTAACAGTGGCTTGTGATCGGTCACGATTTTGAACGGGCGGCCATACAAAAAATCGTGAAATTTTTTGGTCCCCGCTACTATTGCTAACGCCTCCCTGTCGGTTTGCGCGTAATTTCGCTCCGCTTGGGACAGGGACCTTGAGTAAAACGCTACCGGGGCCTCCCTTCCGTCCTCCAACACGTGGCAAAGCACCGCCCCCACCCCCACCGGGGATGCATCACAAACTAGGACCACCGGCCGTTTGGGGTCGAAGTGCGTCAGGATTGCCTCAGATGTTAGGAGTTGCTTTAGCTCTGTGAACGCCCTCTCGTGCTCGTCACCCCACATCCATGTCTCCTCCTTTTTAAGTAACCGATGGAGCGGTTCGGCCACGGACGCCTTCCGCGGGAGGAATGTATGGTAAAAATTGAGGAGCCCCAGGAAGGACTGTAGCTCGGTTTTGGATGTGGGGCGAGGGGCCTTTTTAATGGCAGCTACCTTGGATTTAGACGGTTTAATCCCCTCGGGTGTTATCCGGAACCCTAAAAACTCGACCTCGGTTTCGAAGAAGACACATTTATCCTTCCTCAATCTCAGCCCCGCTTTCTCGAACACGGTCAATACTTTGTCCAACCTCTGTGCCAGTTCAGCCTCACTCCCCCCTGTTATCAACACGTCATCAAAATAAGGCAACACCCCCTCCAGTCCCTTCAGGAGGCGTTCCACCAGCGACTGAAAAAGGCCGGGTGCCGAGTTCACGCCAAACTGTAACCGCGACACCTGGAACGCTCCTTTATGTGTAACTATCGTTTGTGCCGCGGCCGTGGCGGGGGTCACAGGAAGTTGCTGATAGGCTTGTGCCAAATCGAGTTTGGCGAAACACTTTCCCCCATTTAGCCTGGCCAAAAGGTGGCTGATCACCGGCACCGGGTATGCATTAGGGCGGATCGCCTTGTTAATTGTACACTTATAATCAGCGCAGATGCGCACCTCCCCGTTAGCCTTTAGCGCTGTTACAATTGGAGTTTCCCACTCCGCGGAATCAACAGGAATAAGAATCCCCTGGCCCACCAGTTTGTCCAGTTCCGCCTCTATCTTGTCCTTGAGTGCGAACGGCACCCTGCGCGGTTTGAGTCTTATCGGGCGGACCTCCGGGTCTATGTCGAAAGCTACAGGGGGTCCCTTGAACTTTCCGAGTCCTTTCTTAAAAACGGCGGGATGCGCATCGCAAACCGCTTGTATTGGGTCCCCCCCCCACGGTATGTACTCCCCCTATGAACAACCCTAAAGGCTGAAACCACTGTGTCCCTAGGAGGCTACAGCTTCCCCCCTTGAGGACAACTAGGGGCAGTTCCGCAGAATGTTTCTTAAAATTGACCCGAAATTTCCCGACCCCCAACACCGGAATGCTGTTCCCCTGCACGTCTCGCAGCGTGGACCTCAACGCTTTAAGTTTGGGCCGCACGTGGGGGTCGATTTTCAAAAACTCTTTCTGGGGAATTATAGAATAAGAGGACCCCGAGTCAATTTCCATCTTAATAGGGGCCCCTTGTACTAATACCTCAACAAAGTAATGGGACTGTCCTGCGGACACGCTGAACACTGGGGCGTCGTCCTCGCTGTCGTCCGAGACGCGGCCCACGCCATCGTGCTTCCTCGTGGTCTGGGCGCCATCTTTGGGCCTCGCTGGACGGTCTGGTCTGGCCGCACGGTCTTGTGACTGCCTCCGGCCCTCCTTCCGTTTTCTGCATGCCTTGGCGATGTGCCCCCGACGGCCGCAGGTGTAACACTCGGCCTTCCTGAACGGGCATCTCGCGCGCTCATGGGCCGCTCCGCAACCCTCGCAGCGTCGACCCCCCTTTCGGACCTTCTGGACCTCCTCGCCGTCGCTGCCTTCCATAGACGACTTTGAGGCCCGTCGAGTTGCGTGCACCGACTGTCCGGACTTCCCGTGCACCGAATTTTCCGCCTTGCCGGCTCTAGGACGCCACTCACGCCACTGGTGCATCTCGTCCACTCCAGCATTCGTGGACTCTGCGGCTTCCGCGGCCTCTACGACCTCTGCCAGCGTGGGTGGCGGTTCCTTATTCATCAGGCTGCGCTGTACCTCCTTGTCTCTCAGGCCACACAACACGCCGTCCCTGAGGGCCATCTCCAGGATGTCGCCCCATTTACAGGGGGCGGCGGCTATCCTCATGGCGGTCACGAATGCCTCAACCGACTCATCCGGCGCTTGGACTCGCCTCCAAAACGCGCTCCGAGCGGGAAACATTGCCCTCGAGGGGGAGAACCTCTCTCGCAGCAGCTTCATGATGTTGCCCGCCTTAAATTCGCTCACCTTCTTCGGAGCGATTATGCCCACCAGCGTCCGCTTGGTTTCCATTCCGAGCATTCTGGTGAGGATGGCCCTCTTCCTCTCCTCGTCGTCATCTTTGACCCTGAGTTCCACCAGTGCCGCCTGGAAGTCCATCTCTAGCAGCTCCCAGTCTTGCGGTTTGGTGATGTTGAACCCGCTCTGTGCCCTGGCTGTTCCGTGGGGATCCATTATCCCACCTTCGTCGCCAATTTGGTGTATGCAAACCAAGACACAGGACACAGCCTCGGGCTGGGTTAACTCAGGTTTATTGCATCGTGGACAGAGGGAACATGAGGTAATGGCGGATCGATAGCTCTTTATATACAGCAGTAATACATTTGAACGTGGTGCCATGGTAGCCCATTGGCTACTGTCTGCGTGACGTCATTGCAGGTCACGCCCTTCTTGTCCAGGTGTAGGTGGTGGCGGGAAAACTTCCCGCGCTGTTGCCTTTGATGAGATCGGACCAAGAGAGCTTGGACGCTCGCTGCTGCCAGCTGGTGGTCATTAGCTCGCGTCCTATTACAGGGTTTATATGATACAGCTGAAGGTTACATTGTTGCTATAGGCAAGGTTACATTTGCTCAGATACATTGTAATCCATGTGTACAATAAAACCATTAGAACACAACACTCACCATCCCATCTTGTGCAACTACTGAAAATTAAGATCAGTTTGAATTGTATGGAGCTTACTCTCATTATATGATGTAGCCTTGGGCAATGTAAAACTGGAGTTGTTTGAGTCTGATCTGATGTAACTAGAGATTCAAAGACTATTAGTTAGCTTGCATTTCTTGAAGACAGAGCTATGTCACTATCTCATAAATCCCAAACCACTAGGTGGTAATTATGCAGTCCTTGTGGCAAAAGATAAACCTTATTTTGCAAATGGCTTGCCATTTTGAAATATCAAACCACCACAGTATTTTGGTAACTTGGGAAGTACATAATATGGTTCAGTATCCCAGATTTCCCACTCTTTTATCTTCATTTTATGTGTTTGGTCACTTCAAAGACCTTGCCTGAACATCAAAGGATGGCTTTTGAAGTCTCCAAAGGTATGAGCTAAGAGCTAATAGGATTTTTCTCTCCGATCTCCTGAGGATTTGCTTAGACTGTCCTGGTAGAATCATTTCTTTTAGCATGCTAATAACCTACCCCTCAAGAAAACTCACTGCGTCAGAAGACAGCAGCCACAGTAAAAAATGCCTTATTAGTTTTCCAAAAAGCAAATGGGAAAAAAGAGAGCGGATCAAGAGTCCCCTGTCTGGAGAGGTTCTTACACATAAACATGTTGAAGAAGTGAACTGCAGGTTGAGAAGCAAATCCCTCTGCTTGCCTTGAGTTGCTTCAGAATTAGAAAGTTGCTTTTTTAATGAGTTTGTCATGAAAAGAAGAATATATGCAGACTGATTTTATCCATGGTGCAGAAGACAGATCCATCCATTTTAATAAGATTTACTTTTGAGTGGGGATGTGAGTGGGCTGTCCAACCTGTTCAGTGTAAAAATTGGAGCTCATAGGCTTGTATCTGACTCACCCTACGCTCTTTTGGAGAGAATCTTGTCTCTCCAATTTGTCCCAGTCTTCAGACAGAAAGACATTTCCATGACTTGGGAAACACAGCAGTAAGTTGAGGTCATAGATTAAGCCGCTGGTGCAACTAAATCATACCCCAGAATTCTTGGAGGTCTCCAGGAGCTAATAGGGCTGGACAAAGTAGTTGTAATCTTCAGAGCTGGACACTCTGGACCCATATACACTGGCCCTCCCATGCTGGTGTAGCATGGCTTTTTAAAAGCCACTTAAAGTCAGGGTGAGGAGTAAAATGGTGTTTGGCATGATCTCTGTATTCAAAGATCAAAAGGATCAGTGGTGGCAGCCGTAGCAGGAAGTAGGGGACATGGCCATTGCTACTGAATGGCTCTCCTGCTTCCCAGCTGATGGAGAAAGTGCTCCCCCAATAGCTGAGAAGTGGGAGATGATGTTGCTATGGCTGCCGCTGCTGATCAGGTGGCCTTTGCTAAAAGCCTTACATCTTGAGTCCTCAGTATGGAGGAGACTGTTAGCTATAGCCTACTATACTCAGATACATAGGGATTTGCTCTGCTTATTAAATGATTTCAATTTATTACATTGCACAACGATTTTGCTACTGGGAATAAATAACACATGTGATTTACATGATATCGAGTATGCTGATTCCAAATCTGAACTCAGAATTTGCCTATCACATACAGATTTAAGGCATGCTATAGCTGTTCAAATGGTCGGTAATTGGGTAATATATTTTTACATGGGAATATTATAACAGTTGCAGCTACCACTACACCTGCTGCCACTTCAGCTGAATCACGTCACCTGATGGCATGCATGTTCAAGCAGTGGCCAGGCATGTCTGGGCAAGTCAGTGAGCCGAAATCAGAAATAATTATATAAGGCAAGATGGACCAAGGGCTTGTCTCTAGTGCGAAACCATCTTATTGGATAGTACAGCTAGGCCATAGTGAATCTGTTTTGAGCTAAAGATGAGTAGGTGCGTGTTAATAAACTGGACAATTTTGCTACATTTGTGGCAAATATACCCCGTGTGATCAATGCAAGAACCTATATGCATAATTTACTTAAGATCTTGATGTCCTGGGCAGAATTGAACTTCAGATTTGGATTCAGCGCACTTGATTCAGTAGAAAACACATGGATTAGACCAAGTAGCAGACAATATTTATTTTTTTGTGATGCAGTGTTATTATTATTTGCTGCTTTCATGATACAAAGGCTGAATTGTTACCATCTATGGCGTTTATTCCCCAAAGTGGCTTTTCTCTCTCCCACCGTATGGTTTCTTCTATTTTCATTCCAGAAGCAATCAAAAGGGCTATTTCCCATGAAGGCATGTGTAAAGATGGGGGTGGCATGCCAGTGGGAGGTATTTTTGGTGACATTGGCCCATTGAAGGGTAGGTAGGAGACAGCCTGTTGATTAGAGACCAGAGGCAGAAGGGCTCAGATACATGCTGCTCATTTCCAAGACTGAACCTACTGAATCCTCCACCCTGCTCATAGTCATGATAGCTGGGAGAGGTGTGCTTATAGGAAATATAGTCTTTAAAATAGAGATGAGCCCTGAACTCTAGAGTCAGATATGACTGGCTTTTGAGCAAGGACAACATTTGCCTTTATCTATTCTTTTTTAAAAAAGAAAACAAACTTTTCTATGCTATGAACTGAACTGCATTATTGCCTGGGAGGAAACTCTATCAAAATGAGGTTGACTTCTGAATGAACTAATTATTTATTCTGCTTGCTAGTCATCCCTTAATTTGACTTTTGATTGCATTCACATAATTGAAGAATAGCAGAGGGTGATTCCACTCACCCAACCTATTCTCCATTCCTTTGAGGAGCAACAGCTATGTTACATGCACTTGGCTGTGCTCAGGAGGCAAGTAGGAAATATCCCCTTCCCCAATCTATTAATCAAATGTGGATAACCCATAGAAAATCCTTCCTGTTGGGATTCATTGTTATGTAGGCTGAAAAGGCTTTCCTCCAACATGGGATAAGTCTGAGATGAGCATTTGGGATCGCCTACTCTCTTAAGGTTGAGCTATAGGATCACTAACAAAAATTAAATCTGGATTGTAGCATCTCTGCAAACTGCTACTGTTAAATTAACTGGGTAGTCTAAGATCATTAGTGGGGGGGGGGGGGAGAATTCTGCCAGTTTTATAATGACTTTGCCACTTTCATCATCAAAAATTTGTGGTTCAAAATCAAGACATAAATGTAGCAGAAAGCTCATCATGTCAAATTCATAGCCTATAGCAGTGTTATCCAACCTTTGGTTTTTGGACTTCAATTTCCAGAAGCCTAAGTCACTTCCCCAAATCACTGATCAGCCAATGTACTGACTTAGGCTTCTGGGAATTGAGATCCCCCTGTGGGGCATGAGTCCCACATTGGGAACCACTTGCCTATAGCTAGTGACAGAAAATTACTCTTTACAAATCTTCATAGTTATTTTATAGTCTAATTGTGTTTTGAAGTTTGCTACGTGGGATAAATAGTCCAGTATTTTTAAAAGAATGCTGCCCATAGTTCTAAATGGCATTAATTTGGGCACATACATTTTGAGTGCATGTTACGGCACAAACCATTTTATGTCTACTCTGACATTAAATTTGGAAACTCCCCCCCCCCCCAAATTTCAGTTAAAATGTGCTTTTTTTCTTAACTAAAATTCAGCACAGGCCACTCCAATTTAATACAGAAGAACTTCAGATGCAAATCTGTAATGGTGTTGTTCTTTTGTTAGACAAGTACTATATTTTCTGGCATATAAGACTACTTTTTAACCTTGAAAAATCTGTGCCAAAGTAGGGGGTTGTCTTATAGGACAGGTACTTAACTGCAGCTTGTTTCCCCTTGCTTCATATGTCCGGCGCATATGGTGGGGGGTGCCGTGGCCAAGTCCCTGTTCTGTGCGGGGAGTATGAAGCAAGGGGAAGCAAGCTGCACACATCTTCCTGTACCTCGAGGAGGAGAACGTGAGCATGGATTGGCTCTCCACCAGAACCTGCCCATTCGACTCAAAGGGCTGCGCGTCTTCGGGTTGAGTGTGGGTTAATTTTTATTTGGTGTGCATTGGAAGAGAGGTAGTCTTATATGGCAAGTATATTCCAAACTCTATATTTTAGCTGGAAAAGTTGGGGTCATCTTATACGCCCAGTCGTCTTATACGCCGGAAAATACGGGTATCTAGAAATCTAGAATAATAGCTGGGAATCCCCTATAAGTGTTTGAGATGACATATCCATAAGTGTGTAGGACACTGGTAGGTAACTTGTGTTTCTCAAGATGTTGGCCTTTAGCTCCCAACACCTCTTATGATTGATTACACTGGCAAGGGCTGATGGGAGAGATAGGCCAACAACATCTGGAAAGCTGCAAGTTGCTACCCACCCCTCAAAGGATATCCCTCCAGCTGATAAAGCAAAACAATCACACTTATATGCTTAGTGTACTCACTGGGCAGTTCACAAGTTAATTAGCATTTTGTACCCAACATGCTGGGTACTCATTTTACTGACCTCAGGAGGATGGAAGGCTGAGTCAACCTTGATGCTGGTCAGGATCGAACTTACAACCTTTTAGTTGCAGGACAGCTGCTTATCCACTGCACAACCAGGGCTCCTAAAACCTGAAATACAGAAAGACAACCAGTCTTTTTCATTCTTAATATCTGTCAGAGACAGATATTAAGGTAGGGTAGGGGAAGAATGAGAATTTCTTACTGGAATTGGCTGGTGAAGAAAGTCAGTCTTGGAGGTAAGGCTGAATAAATTGGTCTCAGGGGATCTGGTCTTCTGCTGAAGGTGCATCTGATTACTCCCAATGCACACCCCCAGTGTGCTGTTATCCAAAGGAAACTAGATAGAATAGTAGCACAACCTGCCTGGGGAATGTCTCAGAAGGAGGGAACATTCTTCATTGCCTGGACTGCCTCTATAGTAGGGATTCTCAACCTGTGGCCCATGGGCCGTATGTGGCCCACAGCACCATTTCATGTGGCACCCACTGCCTCCACCACACCAGGAAGTGCCATGTGGTGGAAGAAGGGCAAAATGGCCATCTCCCCCCCGAAACTGTCTGAGGGAGCGTGACCTGGTCCCCGGCTTAACAAGATTGAGAATTCCTGCTCTAGATTCTAGAAGATGCATGAAGAAATTGCCTTATAGAAAGAACAAGTCTTTTTGTCCGTTTCACTTTTATGATGCTTGCTCAGGATCTTTCTATTATTATTATTGCAATTCTATTGCACGCTTTATGTAGACTTTGCCTCTCCATATTCATTGGCTTCCCATTTCCTTTAATGAATGGATGGATGGATGGACAGACAGACCGACAGATGGACCAACTGACGGACAGACAGACGGACTGACCGACCAACCGACTGACCAACTGATCAATCGATGGATTAATCGATCCATCTGGGGCCTTTTGGGGGCTATCTCTAGAGTTGAGACTGGCTCACCCTATCAAACCATTCCTGGCTGTGATAGCATTGCACACACCCCCTCTCCGGTTTTATAATTGTGTAATAGCAACTTCCTACTTTTCTCTTTCCTCTCTTTTGAAGAGGAGATAAAACTTATAAGAGATTTTGTTTTGTATCCACAGGATGTCACATCATTTCCCTAACTATATTTTAAGTTACAGATTCTGACATTATGTGTTAGGAGTGCAATACTGAACAGGAGAATGCAGCCAACAATAGATAAACAGAACTGTTACAGCTCTCTCTCTCTCTCACAACCCCTCATTTTTAAACTGAATAATATGAAGATTGTATACAAGTTTTATTACATTTATGGTCTACTTATTTCATTTTTTAATTTCTGTGCTTTTTCAAATTTCTTTGTCATCCTAGGCAAAATTATCTGACTGGATTTCCCTTCAACTTACTGAGACTTATTTCTGAGTGGGCAATCATCAGATTTCACCGATATACTGTGTTTTGTACATTTCCCCCCTAGGAATTGAGCTTTACGTACTGTACTTATTCCATATCGAAGTACTGTACTTGTATTCCTTATAAGTAAATCATGTCAAATGTGGCAAAATCTACTTCCTTTTGTCTTATTAACATTGAAGGAATGTTTGTTGAGGGTCTTTCTGGTGTCTTCCTTAGTATTTAGAACTTCCTGCTGGGGGACACCTTGTGTGGTTCTCTGTCTATTGTCCTTCTGCTGAGTGCTGTAGATAACATGGGATTCTGACCAGCAGAATGATGACACGAGATTTGTGGGGGGCTAGCTGGGTACTTCGGAGTCTTCTCTCTCTCTTTTCCTCCTCTCTCTTCTTCTCTCAGCAGCTCTTTTTATTAGCAGTTTTACACAAGCATACAGTATACAAAGAACTAGTATAATCAATCAACCTTTCACCACACTGATATGCTAGGCGTCACTAGGCCTACTTAAATAGACATTTACACAATTGGTGACAGATGAATGCAACCTGTTTCTGTATCCTTACAATAGTAGGATCCATATAGCTAAGAGAAAGGAACATTCTGGGTTAATTTGAACAGGAACGGACATTTCCACCATCATAGGGAATGAACATCCTGTGTTATCCGTCATGCGCCGTTGGAGAATGCCTTCTCGCAATGGGCTGGCCAGTTCACTTGGCAGCAACAGACTGCCAAAGACAGTCTGAGGAACATTTATCTTTTATCCTGGCTGGGCTTTATTGTTTGTATCTTGTCTTTGTTTCTATTTCATCACTGCTTTCTTTTGATTGTAACTTTAATTATGTTTTGACACTTTTTGTATATTTTATATTGTATTTTCTTGTTTATGTTTGCTGCTGTCTGCTGTGGAGACAGCATGCGCCAATGTAAACCGCTCGGAGTCGCCTTTGGGCGAGTAGAGCGGTATATAAATTAAAGTTTATTATTATTATTATTATTATTATTATTATTATTATTATTATTATTATTATTATTATTATTATTATTATTATTATTATTATTATTATTATTATTATTATTATTATTATTATTATTATTATTATTATTATTATTATTATTATTATTATTATTATTATTATTATTATTATTATTCAGGCAGACCTTTGACATATACTGTAATTTGGTCTATTGCTGAAGGGTATTTGTATCATTTGGGTACAGTGGGTATAATTTATAACTGTTGTGTCTCAATCTAATTCGTTAGATTATTTTAAAACTGTATTCTATTCTGATTAGTTTTCCTGAGGATCATTTTTTATTTTAGCATGAGTTTAGCTCATTCTCGTAGGGATTGTGGTGGCTCAGTGGATAAGAAGCTTGTCTTGTTAGCTGGAAGGTCAGCAAGCCAGCAGTTCAAGACCAGAGTAGTGCACAATGGAATGAGTGCCCATCTCTGTCCCAGCTCCTGCCAACCTAACAGTTCAAAAGCAAGAAATGGCAAGTAGATAAATAGGTACCACTTCGGTGGGAAGGTAAATAGCGTTCAGTGCACTCCAGTGTTGAGGCATGCCTGCCTCATGCCCGCAGAAACATCTGCAGACACAGACAGCACTTGCTCTTTGGCTATAAACAGAGATGAGCACTGAACCCTAGAGTCAGATACGACTGGCTTTCAAGCAAGGGCGACCTTTACCTTCACCTTACCTCATTCTCTTTTCTGGACAACTACCTTCCTTCTTTGAGGGGATTGGTCATCAACAGGTAACTGTGGGCCTTATTTGTATGTCTGACTGTTCTTTGAAGGAATGGCATACCTGACAGGGAAAAATGTCGCAACAGGAAAGGCACGTTTCTTTTACCACATAGTTTGATGCAGGGTTCTGTCTACCTCCACAATATCCATAGCAAATTGCTGCAGAATGAAGGGAAATTATTATCTAAGCAGACACCCAAGCAGCAGGAAGCTAATCACCTTCTGTTACTCTTGTGTAGTCCCCTCCATCTTTCATTGGATTTATGTGATTCATTATAGCCAACTCAGTTCCTCTGCACTTGTTTTACTGGGCAAAAACATTACAACAACCACTGCTCCAGGAGAGCTTTGGATAATGGTTGTAGTGGCTTGCTTTGAGTTTTGAAGCTGGGCTCAGAGATGAGATTTTCCTAGGTCCTTTCCCCGCTGGCTCAACTTCCTGCAGAGTGAGTCCAGAACAGCAAGAAAAGAGCTACAGAGCAGATTCAAAGGATTTAGGTTCCTATGCCAATCAATTTAGGTTGATAGTTTCTGGCAAAATTACTACCTCTGGAGTATCTCCATCTGTTAAGTGGGATAGAGGGCGGAGAGACTGAGCTTGACTCCAAAGGGCTGATGTGCAGTGGATAAAATAAGGATGGAGTATTTGGTTGTAGCTGGTACCTTGATCCTGAACATTTGTGGCTGTGCGAAATGCTGGGGTAATATCCTTGTCATGTCAATGAGTAACACCTAAGTCACTTGGAGGACCCTGAATAGGCTGAGGGATTGGAGTTCCTAAATGTAAGACCAATGTGCTGAAGTGGGGGCTGCTAGTGGACAAAACACGTGGTGTGAATATGGAGAGATACAGAATCCAGCTCATTTACCGGTCTGCCGATTACTGCCAGAAACATGCACTGATGAGGATTTAAATTTGGCCAGTGCCAAAGCCAAGAAAGTGGCTTCATTTTGGCAGTCCAGATTTTGATCAGGACACAAAAAAAGAAATGAGTAAAACCATCGCTGTGGCTTTTGAAACAGCAGTGACTGTATGCTGTTCATCGACACTAATTCTGTCCTGAACATTTTATTTTATTTTTTAAAAACTAACAAAAAAAAACAAAAACAAAAAACCACCCAAGATATTCAATCAGTTTTATTAATTGTCTATTTCATGATATTTGTGGTTGTAATTATGTAATTCTGGTCTATGGATTTGCTGTTACCTCTGTTGGCCCAAATCCTGTTGCTTCCTTATACTGGTGGAAGAGAAATAGCATAACCCTGAGTGGTAAACTGCTACTAATTGTCAGGTTCCTACTTTGATTCTTCATTACACGCGAGTGGGAAGCTTAGTGCATTGGATTTATATAAGGAATTGTTGATGAACAACAATTTGCCACTGCCACTTACATATGCCTTTACATATGCCTCGAGTTACATAAAATTCGACTTACATAATGATTTTGTGCTAAAACCATGTCCCAAGTGATACGATTTCCTATGGGTTTGCTTCAAGTTACATAAAGATTCTTTTTCCTATGGGTTTGCTTCGAGTTACGTAAAAGTTCATTTCCCAATGGGTTTGCTTCGATTTACGTAAAAACCCGATTTAAGCAAAAACCTACAGAAAGGACTTTTTTTTTGTAAGTAGGGGTTTACTGTATTTTTCTTCATCCAGTACAGCTATGCAGCAGGGTTTTGCTCATTGGCCATGTAAGCTTGTGGCTTTAGGGAGCTGTTAATCAAGAGAAATAACTTTTCCAGGCCCTGATTATGAACTCACTTTTCATCCAGGCAGTTTTTATTGGCAGTTGTTTGAAATATATCGATAGCATTTCTCTTCTCCACCTCTGTCATTCCAAGCTTTTATAAGTTCTTTGATTTTTCTAATTTGTTGGTACTCCAGAAGCCTGTTAAGAAATATATCCACAAATAAATGGGGCTTATCATCAGTGGCCAAAATAACCAACCAACCAACCAACCAAACAAACAAACAAAAGACTGAGAAAATGGACTTGATCAACAATAGCTCGCATTAAAATATAGTAGTTAGTCTTTAAGGTGTCATATTTTTACTTTTGTTTTCTTTTTGTCTGATATTTATGCACAGACTAACATGCCTACCCCTCTGAAAACTACATAATTTTATGAGGGATTTACACTAATACACCTAATATACATAAATCACAGTGGAAAATTGCCACAAAGTAACAATTTGCTATTGCATTCTTAGTCATGTGTCAATCATGTGACTTGGCATGCCACCAGAAATACAAGCCAGAACAAATTAACTATCAGTACACTTCTGTGATTTATGTGGTTCCATCTGTGCTGGTAATATGTAAATCCTCAGTAAGATTCTGGCTACTGTTTGCATAAATCCCATTAGTTTCAGCGGGTTTACATTTTTTGGGATTAACATTAAGTTTAGTTTGTGATTTTAGCTATAAAGCACTATTTATTTGCTATAAAAGGATAATATATTTAAAAAAATAAAATTAGTAGTAAAATTAGCATCTGTAACTATATATTTGGCCACCTGTAAAAACAATTTTATGTATACAGACCTAGGTGATTGTGATACTATAAGAACAATTTTAAACAAGGAGGAAATGGGCCAGTTGTTAGTCCCAACTACAGTTGACCCATTGAATGAATTACTTATTTATATGTTTGATTCATTTTATGGGTCTACTCTTCCATCTTTCCTTCCTTCTTTCCTTTATTTATTGAACGTATGCCTCACCTTTCCTCCTCAAAGCAACAAATGCAGCTTTCCCCTCCCTATATTATCCTGACACTCAGACAAAGAGATTCTGACTGACTTAAATGTGTGTAGGCTCTCTCAGCTGTTGGGTTCAGTCCTAAAGTGCCTACATGTGGAGGTGGGGGACCGGGATAGGTTTGGAATTGTGTTGGCGTACCATCCTCCTCACAGCTCAACACAGACCCTCACTGAGCTGAGAAATTTCATCTCTTTAATGGCTGTGTGGTCCCCTAGGATGGTAGTCCTGGGAGACTTTAACATTCACACAGAGTGGATGCTTTCTGGGACAGTTGTGGTCTTCATGGAAGATGTGACAACCATGGAGCTATCCTAGCATGTCACCACATCCACCCATAAGGCTGGGCATACTCCGGACTTAGTATGGAACAGAGTAGTGACCTGATGGTAAGAGAGCTCAGTACCACTCTTCTGTTATGGTCTAATCCTGCTGCAATTTACGGTGGAGATGGTGACCCCTCCTTGTTGGGAGCTTGGATGGTCTATCCTCATAAGTTTATGGATCTCCTGGATGCTAACATTCCGTTTATGGACAAGGTGATGGAAAGAGTGGTGGAGGACCAGCTGCAAATGTTGCTGGAGTACACTGAATGCCTTGATCCATACCAGTCAAGGTTCAGGCCATGCGATGGCACCAAGATGGTATTGGTTACCCTGCTGGATGATCTTCTGAGGAATGCAGACAGGGTAAATCTTCCCTGTTGGTTCTCTTGGATCTCTAAAAAGCATTTGATATTGTCAACCATGGTATCCTCCTGGACAGGCTTGGGGCCATGCTTTAGCACATCTCTGGTCCTTCCTGGAGGAGTTTGTCCAGAATACAGCTTGGGGAGGACTTTTCTGATCTGGTTGCAACAATATGCGGGTACCCCAGGGGTTGGTGATCTCTCTGATGCTGTTAAACTTTCCCCTTCCCAACAGCTAATCAGGTGTGCTTGACTTGGAAGTATAAAAGCTAGCAACTTTCCCAGAAAAATGCATGCAATGGAACCAGACATTCAACCACAGTTTTTGTTAGAGCATATTACAAAGCCAAATACAAATCCTGCCATGAGGGAGGGTAGGGTTGACTGTTATGAACAACAAATGCTTTATAAGCTTGAAACAGTAAACTCACAGGGGAGCAAAAGTGCTCCTTTGGTGAGGAGTTTTTCACAAAACATAAAAATAAAACCATCTGAATTTAGTCACTCTTCTATGTCAATTTCCTAGGGTACCAATTACCAAGTCTCCTTGGGGTAGTGTGTCTGCTGCATGATTAAGGAAAGAATGAAGAATGGCACTAAAAATATAAAAGCAAGGCAGAGTGGGACAATTAGCAATTTATTCAGAACTCATCATTGAACAAATTAGGAGCCATTAAATTTTGCTACTGTCTTTAATGAAGGTAACAGCTGCTGTGCCACTTCTTGTAGAAGAGATAATATCTTAACACCACACAAAGGAATTTGTTTATTTCTTTTTTTCTTCAGACCGAGACTAATGCAGGAAATTCAGCAGGTGCTATTTTTGAAGAAATGGAATGCATTATGAATAGGTTCGTCACCCCCATGATTCCATCTCTCTCTCTCTCTTTTCCTCTATCCGCGGGTCCTCATCAGTAAATGGAGAAAAATAATTAATTAGTTAGTTATCAGGAGAACTGTTTCTTTGGATAATGACTGTAAGGGACAAGTCAATATAACGTTATGATGATTACCCACAATATACCAATAACTTTACCCAAATTACATATGCACTGATTGCCATGGTGATAAAACCTAGAAGAAATGATGACTTGTGCAATTTGACGGGAGAGACAAAGACTGAAGAAAGTACTCTCACAGGTAAATGATTACTATCCTCAAATTAATGCCCTTTAGATGTTTTAGGCTACAGGTCTCAACATTTTCAACCATCATAGTGTTCAACCATCATAGTGCTCAAGTGGCTAAGACACTGACTGGGAGGCGGCAGGTCAGCAGTTCGATTCCCGAGTACTGTAGGACAGAATGAGCTCCCATCTTTGTCCCAGCTCCTGCCAACCTAGCAGTTCAAAAGCAAGAAATTGCAAGTAGATAAATAGGGACCACTTTGGTAGGAAGGTAACAGGAAGGTAACAGCGCTCCGTGTGCTCTGGTGTCTAGTCATGCTTGCCACATGACCACAGAAATATTTGCAGAAGCAGACAGCGTTGGCTCTTAGGCTTTGAAACAGAGATGAGCACTGAACCTTTGAGTCGGATACGACTGGCTTTCAAGCAAGGAAAACCTTTACCTTTACCTAGTGTTGGGAAAGGCTGAGATAAACTAATGCCAGTGGTGGAACCCTTTCTTTTCTTTTGATAAAACATACCCCTCTATTTGCTGGTTCTTATTTAAACCCACAATCTGTGAACAAATCCACAAGAAATTGCAAGGTAGAAGGAGCTGGTTTAGTGGTTAAGATGCTGAATTTGACTGGAAAGTCAGTAGGTTTTATCACCATGGCAATCAGTGCATGTGTAATTTGGATAAAGTTCTTGGTATATTGTGGGCAATCATCATAACGTTATATTGACTTTTCCCTTACAGTCACTATCCAAAGAAACAGTTCTCCTGATAACTAACTAATTATTTTTCTCCATTTACTTATGAGGACCCTGGGATAGAGGAAAAAAGAGAGAGATAGAATCAGGGGGATGACGAAGCTATTCATAATGCATTCCATTTCTTCATAAATAGCACCTGCTGAATTTCCTTCATTAATCTCGGTCAGGAGGAAAAAAAGAAATAAACAAATTCATGCAGCAGTAGGTGCTGCATGATGGAGTGAACTTCCATCTCTGTCCCAGCTCCTACCAACCTAGCAGTTAGAAAGGAAGAAATTGCAAGTAGATAAATAGATACTGATTCGACAGGAAAGATAACAGCATTCTGCGCACTTTGGCATCGAGCCATGCCTGTTACATGACCTTGGAAATATCTGCAGACACAGACAGCACTGGCTCTTTGGTTGCAAAAGTAAATGAGCACCACACCCTAGAGTCAGATACGACTGGTTTTTGAGCAAGGGAGACCTTGACCTTTAGGAGCTGGTTAAAAAGGAACATTTCTGAAAGAATTTCAAAAACAGTTCTTGATTTTCTTTCTTTGTTTACAGTAGTCTGGGCAGGGGTTGTAAGGGGCAGTGAGAAACAATGAAGAGCAAGCTTCTATTCTTGTTGCCAATGAGCCACAAGACCCAGTTTTAGGCATGAAAACTAATACTGTATACAGATTTCTCAGTATAAGTCCTTAGCTTTGGACTGGAGGACTATCCTACTCAGGACTGACCAACCTGAGAGTTAAGATTGGTTGGGGAGATTCTGCTTGTGTTGCTTTGGGACAACGTCACCTATGAGGCTCCTCAAAATGTAATGGCCTTCTCAGTGTTGCCTCCTAGCAATATAGGTCCTTGCTAGGAGAAATTCAGTTCTTGTTCACATACTCAACATGCATTTTTTTGTGTATAGATTTTCAGGATACAAGCAAACAGTCTGCATTCAGAATTTGCAACCTGTGATGTTAGTCAGGTTCTTCAGCTACCTTAGGCTTCTGTGAGCACAAAGAGCAGCATAAACAATAACAGCAACTGCATCAACAAAAAGAGGATGGGGGAGTAAGGAATGTCTCTTTGGAGCAAACCATGTTTATATGTAACTTAAATCACTTTGCAGAAAAACCTCTTTCTGAATCCCAGTGGGCAATCTTGATCCTGTCTTCCCCTATTCTGTAGCAAAAGTACCTGATGCTGTGGAGACAGTACCTAGATCCATTCTAATTTGACCATGTCTGGCAATGGGATGGAGATTGCTTTGGTCATCTTGATGGACAGTCTAAGGCAGTGGTTCCCAACGTGGGGCCCATGCTTCCCAGAAGCCTAAGTCTGGCAGATCAGTGCTTTGGGGAATTGACTTAGGTTTTTGGGAAGTGAAGTCCAAAATCCAAAAGTTGAGAAACAGTGGTCCAAAGGAAGCACTAGACAGGGAGAACTTATCCATTTTAGTTCTATTGGACCTTTTGATGGTTTTTGATTTTGTTGACCATAGTATCCTACAGGAGCTGCACTACTGGGGTGTGGTTTTGAAACACTGTTTACTGGTAATTTCCATTCTTCTTGGAGAGGTGAATTCAGATTGTGGTGTAGGGAATCTACACTAATAATGAATCTATGTTGTTTTCGGTACTATCTAACATTCCTGTGAAAATGCTGGTAAAGTTTTTGAGCTTTTGTGTTGGTTATTATGCTGATAATATACAAATCTTTCTCACTTCTTCATCTTAATCCAACAAACCTATGTTAGTTCTAAATTAGAGGCTGAAGTCAGTTGTTTGGATATTGACGAAACATTGAAGCTTAGTCCAAATTTGTGCTGGATAGGATTATATTCCCTTTGAAGTCTCAGCGTGTATTCAGAATTTATTCTTGTATTCAGTCTTAAATGTGGACATTTGGGTGTTGGAGTGGCTGAAGTGTGTTTTCTTATTTAAAGTTTGTGTGCTAACTGCACTTGTTCCTGATAAATTCTGATCTGGCCATAGTGATGCACGATCTTCCGGACATCTTTTTTAGATTATTGTGGCACAATTTGCATGGAGGTGCTTTTGAAAAGTGTTGAGGAACTTCAGATTGTATAAATAGTGCAGCCAGACTGCTGACTAAGACTGGTTCTGTGGAACAGGAAACATCATTAGGATAACTTCAATGGCTACCAATATTTTTCCAGGCATAATTCAAAGTACTGATCCTAAATTCCTTCTATACATTGAGTACAGCCTAACTGAAGGACTATATTCTCACATAAAGCCCCAGCCAAGCCTTTGAGATCTTCCTTATTTCTGTCCCACCATTTTCTGAGGTACAGATGCATAAGAGGCAGTTGCTGGTGGTTGCTTCCAGGTTTTGGATCTCCCAGAAGGCTGACTCCCTTTGAGTTGTATTTCTGTTTCTTTGTAATCTGAATAAATGGGCTTTGAAATGGATAAATACTATATTTTCTGTTATTGTTTAAAAATATTTTAATTTTTATACTTTCTTTCATTCATTTAGTTTGTTCATTTTTCCCAATTATACACTGCCTTTCTCCCAGTATATAGATTCAAGGCAGTACATAAGTAGTTGAAAAATAAACATCACCAAAAAGACAACAAACAACAGTTAAACATGTCGGTGGCTGCAACTCGTATCCGAGAATGCATTTTTTTCCGGAAGTAGGAAAAATGCCATTAATGTAAATTTGTTTAAGGTGAATCTTAGCTTGCCATGAAGTGACCCACACACTATAATTACAGAGCCATCTCCTGTGGCGTATATGAAATGAGACATGCAGGATTTAACACCGAGACTACAATGGACTGCCGCAGCCTTGAGGACATGAACGAGGTGCACCTTCACAGTCAGTCCATCTGGCATGGCATCTTCTGCCTTCATGACCATTGGGAATCAGAGTTCCTCCTCCACTCATTTTGCCATTGGGCCCAATATAATGGTTCTCAGTGGCATTTCCTCCACTGAGGGGACCATTACCCACACCTAAAGGAACTCATCCATCCATAGCCATTGGCCCCTTTAGGGAGTCAGGTGATTTACCACCCCCTCCCCAACACAGTTAAACATCTGATCATATTTGAAAACCTACTAGTTTAAAGACAATTGTAGAATATTTTTAAAGCAAATTTGAGAAAGTAGTGCAATAAACATCACACCTCATTAAAACCTAGAACTCTCAGTGTCTTCTCCATCTAGCATGGCCATTAGCTAAACTGGTGGTGATGAATTCTGGGAATCAGAGTCCAAGCAAGTCACTTTTCGAAGCTCCATCTCTTTTGCCATCTGGTCAACCTAAGCCCTTGATGGTGAACCTTGGCACTCCAGGTGTTCTTTGACTCCAATTACCAGAAGCCCGTCAGCACTCTTGCTGATCAAGGCTTCTGGGAATTAAGTTCAAGAACAGCTGGAGTGCCAAGGTTCGCCATCATGGACCTAAGCAAACAGTAGACTATATATATGCTTTCAATATTTAATTTTACAACACTCAAGTTAGATACAGATTTGAAGCCTCTGAACAGTCTTGGAATAAGAATTGAAAATAAGAGCAGCTTTTGATTTTCCCCCAGCTGTTATTCAATCTCTGTTCAAATTGTTTGAAATGCCTCTGGTAAAAACTTCACAGAAATCAGTGGCTTCCTTTAACTTCAATGAAGTGTGGACTTCACCCTACAATCCATTCTTGAAGAAAGAGAGAAGGTGGGGAAAGGAAAGAGAGAAAGGGAGAAGTTTTTTAGTTTTCATTCTGGTAAACATATTTTATTAAAGTACATTTTTTGTCAGCTCACTTATTGAAGGCATGGAGATTTCATATACTGAAGTGAACTGGGTTTCTAAAGGAGCTGCTCTTTGTTTACTATGGTAGTTTAAGACCTTCTGTACTGCTTCTCTACAGAAATCACTGGGACTGCTTTGAGAGAAATAATATAAATAGTTCCCTAATGCAAACTCTTGAAGGTAGCTGTCTAAAAGCTGGTAGGCTTACTTCTCTCTTTATGGTCTCTTTCCCCCAAATTCATCTCCATTGGTTTAGTATTTTTAAAAGTGTCTGGGGAGAATGAAACCCAGCTTCAAATTTCTATCTAGCCAGGAAGTTCTTCTGGTTCAGTTACTTCTCTTGAGGGTAAAACTATTATAGATGAAGCTGTAGGATGTCATTTAGAAGATAATTGCTTGTTATTCCTTCTATAATATGATTTCCTGAAAGGTATGGTATAATAGAGTAACCAAACTTGCAAATTAAGCTCATGTTTACTTTTCATTAACCAATTATTTATTTATTAATTTATTTATTTACATTTATATCCCGATCCTCTAGGGAAAAATCATCCCTACTCAGGGCGGCTAACATCATAAAACCAATCATACAACAATCAAGAATTATTAAAAATTGCACACAATAAAACTCACAATAAAATCATCATGAAACATTACAATAGCCAGAAAGTACTGCAATCCAGGACCCTGTAAACACAACCTATTTGGAACAAAAATGAGCCAGGCAGCATTTTTAACAACCAGAAACAGGCAGAACGTTCCCAAAGACCTCCTCAAAGAGCAGTGTTTATAGTTGTTATTTAAATGACTGCAGGGATGGAGCCTGGCGTTGCTCAGCTGGAATGGCACCACAGCATTGGTGCAACTACTGAGAAGGCACTTCTCCTCATCATGGCCTTTCTAGGTGTCGGCACCTGAAGCTGCGCCAACAGATAAGAACGAGTGATGCAGGCTACTGTCCTGATGGGAAGATGTTCCACAAAGTAAGAAGGTCCCAAACCATTTAGGGCCTTAAAAGTAAGCACTAACACCTTGTACCTGATACAGAAAGGATTGAGTAGCCAGTGCAGGCCTGCCAAGGCTGGAGAGATATGTTCAAATTTGCAAAAGAAAGCTTACTGAAACACAAAGTATACAGGTGAATGCTATCACAAAGGATGTGATTGCATTGACATTTTTTTTTGGGGGGGGGGAGATTTACTTTACATGTAGAATGGGTAAATTCAAAATATTTTTCAGTAATTACACAACGCAAAGGCCAATGTGGATCAGCCTAGCCATTTTGGCTCTGATTTTGAGTTTTTTCCTCTGCTGCTAAGCATATCTACGTTTTTTAAAGTAGGTAATTTGAACAATTATATTTTTTTCTGCATTAGCACTTGTTTTATTCTAGAAAAGCATTGTGGAGCATAACTGTGGGTGGTGCTGGGAAGCAACATTCCTTGCGCCGCGCCGCGCCAGAGCCTATCAGGCTGAGAGGCTCTCGCATGGCGCAGCGTTCGGAAACGCGCCACAGCCAATCAAAAGAAAACCGTTTAAAAAAAAAACAGCACAAACACAAAGCACAAACCCATAACTACAAGCCCCAGCCTCCTGCGCGCCATGAGCGCGCAGAATGCTGAGGAAGCCAGCGCCCCAAAAATAAAACAAAAACACCGGGAGAGCAAGTCCGACAAGCCGCGGGAACCAAAGCCTCCCTCCCCATCGGCGCCTGAAGCTCCTAATCAGAGTTTCCCCTTTAATATCACTGGGTGGGGGCGGGGGTGTTGTGCTCCCCCTCTCTACTGGTTCCCCTGGGGTTGAGAGGGTTGGGGGGGACCAAAGGAGCCTGTCTCCCCAACCCTCCTGACCCCAGGGGACCCGGCAGAGAGGGCATTCCCCTTCCACACACACACACACACACACCATTTTAAAGAGAAGAAACCAAGCGGTTACTTCTCTTTAAAAATGGAGTTGGGGGGAAAATCCCCCTCTCCGATGGCCCTCCTGGGTCCGGAAGGGTGGGGGAGACAGACACCTTTTGTCCACCCAACCCTCCCAAACCCAAGGAAGCCAGCGGAGAGGGGGATCACAACACCCCCTGATATTAAAGGGGAAACCCCAATTGAGATTTCCCTTTTACTATCAGAGGGTAGCCTGTATTCAATCCCCTCTCCTGGGTCCCATGAGTCTGGAAGGTTTGGGGGGACCAAAGGAGCCTGTCTCCCCAACCCTCCTGACCCCAGGGGACCTGGCAGAGAGGGGATTCCCCTCCCCACACACACACACACACATGCCCCATATTAAAGAGAAGAAACCAAGCGGTTACTTCTCTTTAAAATGGAGGTTTTTTTGGGGGGGAATCCCCCTCTCGAAGGCTCTCCTGGGTCCGGAAGGGTGGGGGAGACAGACCCATTTTCTCAACCCAACCCTCCCAAACCCAAGGAAGCCAGCGGAGAGGGGGATCACAACCCCCCCACTGATATTAAAGGGGAATCCCCAATTGAGATTTCCCTTTTAATATCAGAGGGTAGCCTGGATTCGATCCCCTCTCCTGGGTCCCATGAGTCTGGAAGGTTTGGGGAGACAAAAGGGGTCTGTTCCCCCAAGCCTTCCAGAGCCAGGGGAGATGGCAGAGAGGGGATCCCCCCCGTAGGACACCAAAAAACACAAAAACAAACAATCAAAAACATTCAAAAATACACAAAAACAAACAAAAATAACACCAAAAAAGTTAACAACAACAAACATTTCCAAACACACCCAGCACCCAGCCAAACACCACAAAATCCAAACACCACCACCACCCCAAATAAAGAAAAACAGCCAACTCACCACCACACGACCTCATACCACAACGACTGGAAAAGAAATGAATAAAGAAAGAGACTACTTACTGGAAGAAGCTCCACCCAGAGGCCACGAGAGAAAAAACAGTCAAAATACAAGATAACCCCTACCAGCAGCACTTGCTGCCCACAATAATAAAAAAAATTCAAAAAGACACAATAGCCCCACACAAAAGGCCCCAAGAGTTTTTCGAAAAAGTATATCATCCTTTATTCTTTTTTCATCCACAAAACCAAAACACCAAACAAAACTCATCACAGTTTATAACAGGCCATCAAAAAAAATTTGTATAAATAAAAAATTTAAAAATTTCAATTATAGACTAACCTCTTCTTTACAAACATTAACAACAACAACAACAAAAACTTTCCAACACCATTTAAAACAGCCCGGCAATGCCGGGCAACCTTTGCTAGTATCTAATAAACAGACCCAAATAAGTCTGCAATGATATTTAAAATTCCAATGTACTGTGAACAATTCCTGTTGTTCTTGGTACTGTACCCAGGGATGATATTTTAGTTTAAAAACAAATGGTAGGAAAGTTGAAAGAGGCTCTTACTTTTGCTTTGAGATTCTTTCGTTGATTTTTTTAAAAAAAGAAAGCCTCTTAAACTTTAATAATTCATTTAAATGAAAGACAGATACTGTACAATGAAGATGTTGTTTTTCTGTGTTTCTCTCTTTTGTTAAGCTTTCCCTTCATCTTTTGACTGTTAAGTCGCCCAATAAAATTTTCAGCCAATAGATTTATGAGGGCTGTTGGCACCAGGAATCAAAAGGTACTATGGGGAGGAGGGAAAGCAGGAATTTTGAATTACTAAAATCAGCTGTATTGATTAGAACTCAGTAAGGAGGAGTGCTGCTCTTTTGTTTGTTTGTTTCTTTGCTGTTATGCTGCCTGTTTGATTATCTGTTGCTTTGCCTCTGCTTTTATTGGAACAGCAGAGTCAGAGCCGTAGCCAGGGGGGGCAGAGGGGACGATACCCCCCTGAGGTAACAGCCCACCCAACCCAACCCAGAATGCCAATGCAGGCCCACCATCAGAGGGATCATCAGGACTCCCGTCCCGGGCCCGGAGTTGATGGGGGCCCGCCGCCACCGGGAAACCACTGTTCTACGGATGAGCAAAAAACCATAGGGGCGTGGTGGCACCAGGAAACCACTGTTCTACACATGCACAAACAAACCGTGCATGCGCAGAAAAACATAGGGACATGGCCAAAATGTGTGGGGGCCCCGCGTACCTGGCCCAGAAATTTCTGATCGAGGGGTAATAGGCGCAAACGGTGCAGTACTCAACAGATGGCGAAAAAACCATTTGAAATGAGAGATAATGGCTGTGTAGCCTCAGAAGATGAAATGTATTTATATGTATCCAACTTGGTAAAGAATTAAAATAATTTAATCTTTTCCACAACCGGAAGGCTAGATTTGTGCAAAAATTGATAACGAAAAAGATTCCTCTATGGGTAATTTTTACAGTTCTTGATAACAAAAATATTTCCTCTATGTGTATGTATGATTCACTGATACAGCTGTTATTTTCAAAGTCGATACTAGTTATTTCGACTTTTCGAATTGGTTTTTCTTCCTCAGGAAATCTGCATACAAGGATAATTGTACATGAAATAATAATTAGCATGACAAAATGCTCAAGACTACTGTTACACATGATAATTTCTTATAAGCTATTATTGTCACAATACAAGTTCTGGCAGCTCTATTGCACATCTGAACTGTGACTCAAATACTGTGTCTAAAAAGAAAGGAGCTTACCAATATGTAAAGGTTTCTTAACATCGCGTCCTCGCCTCTGCTCATTCTATTAGATGCGTATGGACGTTAATAATGATTGTGAAGCAGCTGCCTTTATGCTTGGTGAAAGATAGCACACATGTAACCAATTGCTGTAAACTCCCGAAGCCTCCTACTATAGCCGCAAGCACTTATGACCTACACTGTTACTTATAGAAACGCTGCGAGATCCAGCTCCTGATTTAATCCTTTTGGATGCATGGTATCAAAGAAGTGAATAAAAATGCTTCCCGCTGTCGTAGTCAGTGGCCAACATGTACTTAAACAATTTTGAACACTTACACATGTACAATCGTGCCTCCAATCCTTTCCTACTGCACATCATCCATTATGGCAGATTTATAGATGACTTGTTTTTCATCCTTGATTCTCAGGATATCGTCACTGATTTCATACGATGGATTAACTCCATCAATAGTAATTTACGTTTCACTCCTCATTTTGACACTGTCTCCATTCCATTCTTGGATGTAGAGCTTTATATTTCCGACTCCAGAAGAATAGCGGTTAGGCTATATAGGAAACCCACAGATAGGAATCCGTACCTAAAATACTCTTCCTATCACCCAGCCTTTGTCAGAAATAATTTGGCCTCTTTGCCCATGCCAAGAGGAATTCTACGGAATCCGCAGACTTTAACAAATCTGCCCTAGTGATCCAGAAAAAACTTACAAACAGAGGCTACCCAGCGCACATAGTTAAACAAAGCTTTCCAGCGAGCAAGGGACACACCCAGAAAGCAGTTGCTAGATAGGAAACAACGGGGAGGAGGTAATTCTATCAGGTCCTCTTTTGAGTTTTCACCAGCAGCTAGTCACATAAAGAATATTACCTACAAACACTGGCATTTGGTCAGTGAACTTCCTGGTTGTCATGAGAAACCGATGGTAAGTTTCAGGAGATCCAAATCCATTAGCAATATTTTAGTACGCTCAGACCACACTGCCAGGGCTATTATCAATGATAGAAAGTTTCCAACTGGACACTATAAGTGTCACTCATGTATAGTGTGTCAATTTTGCTGGGAAACCAAAGAGATTTATATTCCAAAGAAGCAATTAACTTTCACGTTGAGATCCCTCACCAGTTGTGCCAGTAGATGTGTTATCTACATGTGGGAATGCCCCTGTCAGATGCGTTATGTGGGACTTACCAGTCGGTCACTGAGGAAGCGGATATCGGAACACAGGTCAAAAATTAGGAACCAGTTAACAGATGCACCATTAGTAACCCATTACATGAAAAAACACCACTCTGATAGGGATTTTTGATTTGTACTGTTAGAAATGGTCAGACCAAGGTTATTTGAGAGGTGTGACATCAATAAAAGATTACGACAGCGGGAAGCATTTTTTATTCACTTCTTTGATACCATGCATCCAAAAGGATTAAATCAGGAGCTGGATCTCGCAGCGTTTCTATAAGTAACAGTGTAGGTCATAAGTGCTTGCGGCTATAGTAGGAGGCTTCGGGAGTTCACAGCAATTGGTTACACGTGTGCTATCTTTCATCAAGCATAAAGGCAGCTGCTTCACAATCATTATTAACGTCCATACGCACCTAATAGAATGAGCGGAGGCGAGGACGCGATGTTAAGAAACCTTTATATATTGGTAAGCTCCTTTCTTTTTAGACACAGTATTTTAGTCACAGTTCAGATGTGCAATAGAGCTGCCAGAACTTGTATTATGACAATAATAGCTTATAAGAAATTATCATGTGTAACAGTAGTCTTGAGCATTTTGTCATGCTAATTATTATTTCATGTACAATTATCCTTGTATGCAGATTTCCTGAGGAAGAAAAAGCAATTCGAAAAGTTGAAATAACTGGTATCGACTTTGAAAATAACAGCTGTATCAGTGAATCATACATACCCATAGAGGAAATATTTTTGTTATCAAGAACTGTAAAAATTACCCATAGAGGAATCTTTTTCGTTATCAATTTTTGTACAAATCTAGCCTTCCGGTTGTGGAAAAGATTAAATTATTTGAATTCTTTACCAAGTTGGATACATTTAATTACATTTCATCTTCTGAGACTACACAGCAATTATCTCTCATTTCAAACGGTTTTTTCGCCACCAGAAATTTCTGATGCCAGCCCCGTGTCAATGTTATATATGTGTGTGACATTGTTGTCCCTCCTGAAAATCCCGCCCCTCCATCTAGAATCCTGGCTATGGCCCAGATCAGAGTAGCTCAGAGGAAGAACTGAAATGATAACCAGTCGCCCTCTGTAGTGAGTGTTTAAAGAATGAGCAGCAAACCAAGGGGAATTTTTTCAGGTCATGGCAGCAGTAATGGTGACTGCCATGGGCACTCTCTTGGTGGCTGTTTCCTTAATTAAATACTGTAGCCAAAAGGAAAGTTGGAACTACTTTGGCAAGCAAAAGATGTGGCCATCTACTTCTCGTTTCATCACTATCTCACTGGATTTGGAGATAGGGCTGCTATTGCTCAACTCAGCTCTCAGTGGCAGCAGAACAGGCAGTATTGATTGAGTTTTGGAGGCAACTTTGGGAAGTGAACGCTGTGCTTTTGGGGGGAGTTGTGTGTGTGTGTGTGTTATACCACTCCTTCTTTCCTCTACCTCACCTTCTTCCTTTTGTTTTCATCCCCTAATTTCTCTGCTGACTCTGTCATAATTGGCAGTTTGGGGGCAATTTTGCCATTTCCGGGGTTGTCTTTTTGTTTTTAGCTCAAATTTTAAAATGCTACAGATTTTAGGAACATACAATGTGGACTAAAGGAATGGTGCCATTTTCTTTTAAATATAATTGCTGTTTACAATTCTCTTCATATTATTCTCTTCATATTTCCGAGGCTGAAAATTCTGTGATGGCACCACAAAGGTAAAGCTGAAAGCAAAGGTGGCAGAAAAGCATACATATTCCAGTTGTTTCTTCCAAAGACAGTTTTTCACTTTCATGAAAACCTTTGTATTTAAAAATGATTAGATTGTGGCAGAGTTGGGATCAGTGCAGGAAAAGGGGAAAATAAGCTATGATAGTCTTAAAGTATGAGGTGGTAAAGAAGAGATTAGATTTCAAAGCAGATGGCACGTTTATCATATTTTTGCCAGAGGGTTCTCTCCTTGGCAGTGAAAAATATCTATTTCTTATAGCTGTATTTTTTTCTTACCTACATATCTTCCATTTACTGTGCTTTAACATCAAAAAATGAGCAGGTGGTCCACAATGCAGCGCTACCCCATACAGCAGCCTGCCTTTTTTCAGACTTGCATTTCTGTGACTAAAGTGATGATGGAGTGGTTGAGGGTAGCATGTCACCTCCCTGCATGGATACTCCACAAGCTTCAAGCATACTTAAACAAGCCCAATGGTTTGAGCTACCATAGAATACACAGGAAATATTAAAATAAAAATGCTGCTGCATACTTTTAGATAGATGGGCCACAGTATTGTGAGTCAAAAGGAATTGCAAGAATATTTTCTCTCTGTTACTGGGTTTTCAATGGAAAGGAAAAAATGGAGTGTTGAAAAACCTGAGAAAGAGAGATGCAAGGAACCCACTGTTGTCTGGATCTCCTTGAAACATTTTGCGAAGTAATTTTAGAGAAATTAGGATCATAACCTCACCTTGATTTACCAATGTTTTCAGTGCTATGTTTGTTAGTGCTGGGAGGTGACTCAACACCGAGTATTGGGTGGCAGTAAATAACCTGACTCCCTAAAGGGGCCAATGGCTACGGGTGGATGAGCCCCTTTGGGTGGGGTGATGGTCCCGTCAGTGGAGGAAGTGCCACTGGAAACCATCATATGGGGCTCAATGGCAAAATGAGTGGAGGAGGAACTCTGATTCCCAACAGTCATGGAAGCAGAAGAGGCCATGCCAGATGGATTGGCTGTGAAGGTGAACCTTGTTTATATCATCAAGGCTGTGGCAATCCATTGCAGTCCTGGTGTTACATCCTGCATGTCTCATTTTATATGTGCCGCAGGAGATAGCTCCATGATCACAGTGTGTGGGTCACTTCATGGAAAGCTGGAATCCACCTTAAACAAATTCACGCCAATGGCATTTTTCCTGCTTCAGGAAAAAATGCATTCTCGGATATGAGTTGCAGCCACCGCTGCCGATAACAGCATACACATTGACTGATCTTGCCTAGGTATCACATAACAGTGATTCACAAATCAAGATAATTTAGTTCTGAAATGCTCATATGAATAGCTCTTTTCAGTCTTCCCAATTGTTTTCATTCCATGTTCATACTCATTACATTTTATGATACATATGTCGAAACATGAGCATCTGTTGGGAGGCAAAACAACTCCGAGCTACCTTACTAAATACAGATCAGAATAGCAACGAAATCACATAACAATTAGGGGTGTTTTTTTGGGGGGGATGGTGTCCCATATAACAATTTTCCCTATGGAAAAAAATCATACAATAATTTATCAATGCGGAAAACCACTTAGCAAAAAAATAAATAAATCGTTGTGCGATACATCCCATAGGGAAAATTGCTATACGATGCATGTATCATATAGCAATTGTTTCATACAACAATGAACCCTGTGGAACAGATTAAAATCATTGTATGAGGTTCCTCTGTATTATTATTTTATTATTTATTGGATTTTCACCCCGCTCTACTCAAGCCTAGGCTGACTCAGAGAGGCTACAACAGTTCAATATACATACTATTACAATTAATAAATACAATACAAATACAAAGTATCAGAGCAAAAAAAGATAGTATCTAAAAGCATTACAAAATCACAGATTGAATAATACAAGAAGAACAATAAAATACAATGCAATACAATAACTATAATAAATAATAGACAATAATCGCCCCACCAACAGAAAAAAACAACAACAGATGACACCCAGCACTCACCCCAATCACCACAAAAAACCCGAAGATGAAGGGTAGCGGGAGCAATGGACCACTGCCACCAAGGTCCAAGTCCAGAATTCTTACCAATGGCATGGGGGAGGGGGGTCTCAAATGCCCACGAAGGTGGACTTAGGTGGCTCCTACCAGCCTAAGCTCCCCAGGACTGATGGCGTGGGTCCTGGGGCAAGGCAGGGTGCATTTGCGGCAGTAGCAGTGTCTTTGGGGCTCACCTGGCCTCAGGAGCCCCCATTATCCTCCCCGCCAGGTGGAAGGAGGCAGGGAGAGACAGCCTTGTAGCAGCAACGGCGGATGGCATCTTTGGGGCTTAACCTGGCCTCGGGAACCCCCTTTATCCTCCCCGCCAGGTGGAAGGAGGCGGGGAGAGACAGCCTCACTGCAGTCTTGTGTCTCTTCTCAGTAGAAGAGACACAAATGAGAGCTCAGAGATTTAGGTGCAAGGAGAAGACATTCAGGGTTTATTCTCTCTTATCACTCTCCACACTGTTCCATTTATAGACCACCACACTTTGCTCTCACCTCCTTCTGAGGTGAAATAAGGGAAAAATAAAATCATTCAAGTTCTTCAGTATCATTTCTGAGATAAGCAGTGGCTCCTCTCAGGTCATAATACACCTTCACTCACTGTGTCCTCTTACATTCAATCTGTGAACGCAAATTGAGCGTTACTTTTTATAGAGTGAATAAAAGTGTTAGTGACCTTGGGTATTTTTAAAAAAAGAAATCTTTTTTTCACAAAGAAAAATTGAGCTTTCTTCTAGAAGTATAATGGGCATCCGATTATCCAGTGATGACTGAATACAGAAGAATGTTATGTATTTGTCTTTAACCTGCCATCAAATCACTTCGGACTTATAATAAATTTATGAATTAATGTCCTACAAAAGATTGATCACTAACAGCTCAGCACAGGTCTTCCATATTGAACAGCATTTATTTAGTTAATCCATTTCATCTTAGATCTTCCTTTTGTTTCTCCCTTTTTCATGGACTGTTGAAAGTGCAATAGCCTCAGTTTAGTCTAGTGAGAAATCAGGCTTGACTTGATCTAGAACCCATCTATTTGTCTTTCTTGCAGTTCATGGTATCAGTAAAGCTCACCTCCAATATTATATGATATTTCTAATGAATCAATTTTCTTTTCTTGTCATCTACCTTTGCTGCTCAGTGTTCACATTTATACATAGCAGCTGGGAATACTATAGTATAGTGACAAATCCTTAAACCTCAAGATTTTTGCTTATTCCTTCATAGCTGTCCTATGTCTCTCTTGTCTTCTAATTTCTTGACCAAGGTCTCCATCTTGACTGATGATTGAACCACAATATAAAAATCATGAGCAATTTGAGCCCCTATGGTGCAGTGGTTAAGCTACAGTAAAAAGTAAAGGTAAAGGTTACCCTTGCTCGAATGCCAGTTGTATCTGACTCTAGGTTTCAGTCTGCTGTCTGCTTCTGCAGACGTTTCTGTCGTCATGTGGTAGGCATGACTAGACACCGGAGCACACAGAATGCTGTTTACCTTCCCACCGAAGTGGTCCCTATTTATCTACTGGTACAGTACTGAGGTTGATAAAATGAGTACCCAGTGTGTTGGGATCTAAATGCTAATTACCTTCTGAACCACCCAGATAGTGCTCTAAGAACCACAGGTCAGTAAGCTTTTCATGTCACATGAATCAATGCATTCACTGCCATTCACTGCATGCTTGGGTTGCATTACATGTCTGACAGTTTCTGTGTGGATATTTTTAAATTAAAAAAAAAATCATTTTACATATTTTACTGTGCATTTTGAAATGGATACATTATAGTGGGTGAACAGGCAAATAGCATGGTGCATGTTTTAGAAATCAAGACAGGTTTGCATATTTTTCATACATGCTTGTATTGGTAAATATCTTTCCCCTCCTTTTTTCCTTTGTGAGACACATTTCAGGCCCAGAAATTTATGGATTTCCAGTTATACGTTCAATCTATTTTTATGTTCAGTGGAAAGGGGGTGAATTGGATAAATCCATAAAGTCACCTATGTGGAGCAAATTTATCTCACATGCCTATTCATCATATGATGAAGCCAATTTAAAACTTTTCTGATCCATCTATTTTCTTTGGCACAAGTACATTTTATGTTTCATGGCTTGTGTTTCTGTCAAGAAAACTATACCTCATCGTTGTACTATCACAGATTGGACTGAAAAAAATATGAATATATTTCCCAGGGTATAATTTGACAGATATTTGTGTTTGTGTATAAGTGAATTTGCCAAGTTTTGCCTCTTACATTTTAAACAAATGGTCTGTTAGATATTTGAAGTTCTACTTGTTCTTAGTTTTTTTCCCCAACCTGAAAGCAGGGTTGTACTTTTTCTCTTTGACCTTGCTAAGTTGCTTGCTGAAGCTCAATCAAGTCTTGGGGGCTGATATAAATCTCAAGCACAGTACTTCTGGGTTAAATAACTTTCTAGCAAAAGGAAAGAATGATTCATTTTAAAAGTGCATTGTCAGACTGCCAAAATTGTGTTTTGATGTTGATCACTTGTGCTTTTAACCTTGATATTCTATTGGACGATGGCGTCAAATTACTGCATTCAATATGCCAGCAGATTTGGAAAACAAAACAATGGCCACAGGATTGGAAAAGATCAGTATACGTACCAATCCCAAAAAAGGGCAATGCCAAAGAATGTTCAAATTATCGAACAATCGCACTCATCCCACACGCCAGTAAAGTGATGCTCAAGATAATACAGGATAGACTTCAGCAGCATGTGGAAAGAGAATTACCAGAGGTGCAGGCAGGTTTCAGAAGAGGCAGGGGGACTAGAGACCACATCGCCAACATACGCTGGATCATGGAGAAAACAAAGGAATACCAGAAACAAGTATACTTTTGTTTTATTGACTACACTAAGGCATTTGACTGTGTGGACCACAACAAGATGTGGCAAGTAATTAAAGAGATGGGAATACCAGAGCACCTCATATGCCTCCTGAGAAATCTGTACATGAACCAAGAAGCAACAGTTAGGACAGAACATGGAGTGACAGAGTGGTTTGGAATAGGAAAAGGAGTAAGACAAGGCTGCATTTTGTCACCATGCTTATTCAACCTATACACAGAGCACATAATGCGCAGTGCAGGGATGGAGGAATCACAATATGGGATTAAAATCGCTGGGAGAAACATCAACAATCTGAGATATGCAGACGATACCACCCTAATGGCAGAAAGTGAGGAAGACCTAAAGAATCTCTTGATTGGGCTGAAGGAGGAGAGTGCAAAAGCTGGTTTGAGACTAAATATCAAGAAAACCAAGATAATGGCAACAGGCCCAATCAGCTCCTGGAAGATAGATGGGGAAGAAGTAGAAGCAGTGACAGATTTTACTTTCTTAGGATCCAAGATCACTGCAGATGGGGATTGCAGCCATGAAATAAAAAGGAGACTGATTCTTGGGAGACAAGCAATGAGAAACCTGGGGAACATAGTGAAAAGCAGAGACATCACACTGAAAACAAAAATTAGAATAGTCAAAGCAATGGTTTTCCCAGTAGTAATGTATGGATGTGAGAGCTGGACAATTAGGAAGGCTGAACGCAGAAGAATAGATGCCTTTGAAATGTGGTGTTGGAGGAGGGTTTTGAGAGTGCCCTGGACAGCGAGGAGAACAAATAGGTCAATCCTAGAAGAAATTAACCCGGATTGCTCACTGGAAGGTCAAATAGTAAAGATGAAGCTAAAATACTTTGGACATCAAATGAGAAGGGAGGATTCACTTGAGAAGGCACTGATGTTGGGAAAGGTGGAAGGCAAAAGAAGAAGGGGGAGGCCAAGGATGAGATGGCTAGATGGCATTGTGGACACAATGGGCACAGAGCTGGGAGGGCTGAGGGGGATGGTGGAGGACAGAGGCGCCTGGAGAGCAATGGTCCATGGGGTCGCAAAGGGTCGGAACCGACTGTGCGACTGAACAACAACAACAACAACAACAATTCTATTGGAGCCTCTGCCAAATTTGGATTTTATCTTGACTTAAAGCATTTTCTTCCCTTAACATTTAATACTTTTTCAAACTAGCTCTATTAATTGCAAGAGAGTTGATGACAATTGCTTGATTGTATTCATCATGGTCAAA
This sequence comes from Bradypodion pumilum, assembly GCA_035047305.1. Classification (NCBI taxonomy): domain Eukaryota; kingdom Metazoa; phylum Chordata; class Lepidosauria; order Squamata; family Chamaeleonidae; genus Bradypodion; species Bradypodion pumilum. The sequence goes on along the minus strand of JAWDJD010000005.1, from coordinate 197,969,252 downwards.
TTGTAGCCTATTTGGTTTCATCTTGTATAATTGAAAAAGTTAATCTGATATAAATCTGGTAGTTTAGACATGAGAAAAGACACCAAGTTGACTAATGGGACACTAGCCACATAAAACTTCCTCTTTTAAACAACCTTGTTACTCTATCTGGATCCTCTGACTGTGTGAAGAGCAGAATTGACATGAGAGAAAGTGATAAAACAGAAACTTTGCAATTAAGAAGTAATAAAAGGATACTGCTCCAAAGGTACTCTTAAATTCTGGGCTTGAATGTTAGTGTTGAGTGAAAGTTGTTACCTTCTCCCCGCCACCCAAGGACTCTAATCTTTAACATGTATATGACAGGCAGTACGACATAGTCCCCCCCTTTTTTGGAATAATTAATATCTTGAATTTGGCTTGTTCAAATGGGGTGGTGGTGATGAGTTTGTCTTTCCCTGTTCTTTAAACATTTGAAGCATATTAGCCAATTTGTTTGTACTGGGGTGGAAATTTGAATTTAGAAGGAAGTGGACTTCAATTCACGAAAGCTTGTGCCAAACTAAATCTATTAAAGGTGTTCCAAGATTGTTTGACACTTTGCTGGAACTGAATAACACCTCTCTCTCTTTGAAAATTAATCACTTTACAGACAGCTCCAGAAATTCACAAAGAAGCTCTACTGTTAGTAAAACAAGAAGTGGGAAAAGTTACTTGTTTTTTTTTGCAAACAGCTCCCATTCAGCATGATCAATGGAGGTCTGAATTGATTTAAATTAAAACAAGAATCTTCATTGTAGCTTTGAGAAAAATTTAAGGAAAGTTGACATATTCAGTGTGGGATGGATAGATACTGGCAGGAAACAGAAGGACCATGGGAACTGTCACTAGCTCTTGGTTATTTCATTATAAAGGATTAGTGGAATCTTCATAGAATGCATGGATAGTTCATACAACTATATTCCACTTCCTCCCACCTGGTTCCGTGCACTCTGGTGTCTAGTCATGCCTGCCACATGACCACGGAAACGTCTGCAGAAGCAGACAGCACTGGGCTCTTTGGCTTGGAAACAGAGATGAGCAGTGCACCCTAGAGTCGGATACGACTAGCTTTCGAGCAAGGGAAACCTTTACCTTTACCTTTACCCACCTGGTAAATCTATAAAGTCTTAATACCATTGTAAAAAAAAAGTATTTGTGAAGTTCACTTACGAAAGGAAAATACTGGGTTTCATTGGATCAACACATTTTTAAAAATTATATCCATAAATAACCTGACATGTAACTGCTATAGGGTTCATTCATTTTCTGTGAGGTTAGCCAGTGATGGGCAGTCTTGGGCCTCCAGCTGTTCTTGAACTTCAATTCCCAGAAACCTTGACCAGCTGGTGTGTTGACTTGGGCTTCTGGGAATTGAAGTTCAAGAACAGCTGGAGGGCCAAGACTGCCCATCACTGGGTTAGACATTCTAGAAATGAAGTCTCATCCTTACGATTTTGATAGACATTACTGCTAAAGATCATTGATACAGTACACCTAAAAACAACAACTACAGTATGATTTGAGTGGCTGCTGAAATTGTACATGGTGCTAAAACATAATTTCTTAATCTAAGGCAATATTCAGTGTTTTAAAGGCCAAGAAAAATAGATTTTTAAAAATTTGAATGTAAAGGAAAGCTTATTTTTGAGGGGCTGTATAAAGTCTAAAGAGCAAGTAAAGTCAAAGACTTTTTTTGACCTTTTCTTTTGCAGGCGCACCCCCCAATAAAGGACTCAGACACTGATGAAAGTGGATAACGGCATTGGGCCACATTTATTGATTCATGCCCTAGTCCGAATTATAAATTTCTATTGGTATTCAACCAATTATAATTCTTAAGGCAAGCAGGCCGAAGTAACACTGGTAAGGTACCACCCAAAATTGCAAACGGCAATTGGTTACAATGTATCCATTTGTATCAATTTGTTTGTTGACAACAAACAAATTGTTGACCGTAGTCAATACCTAACTATTGACCCCACCCTCTGACGTGTATCCGTAAAATAACGGGGTGATGCATGCTGCATAGCTCTTGCCATCACCCCATCGCCTGGTTCATCGTTGACCGGACAACGTTAAATCAACTTGTGCCTGTCTAGTGTTGTCCAGTCAATTGCGAACCTGCCGGATACCTGTGGGTCATAAATGTTTACCTTACCAGTGCTACCCGCCACACGGAGAGGCTCAATAAAGGCTCGACGCCCCCCCCCAGACCGTCAGCTCGGTCAACAGGCCTGCTCGCCAATCTCCTAACAGGAGGTCCATACCTCCCCGCGACAGATGGACCCCATCCCCTGAATAAAGCTCATAATTTTGTAGGCTGATTGCGGGGTGCCTAATGACGCGCCCCCAACCCTTGTCGAGAAGGAACCGGGCAATAGCCCTGTTCAACGAGCGACGAGCTCGATCAAGGGCCTGGAGGTCGAACCCTCCCCTGTAAGCATGCCGCGGTACCATGTCTGACCAAATGAGGGTTGTGGCAGGCCACACATAATGTAAGTAAGCCAGGTCGCCGCAAATCGCATGCTTCAGCGATAGTCCAGTGACCTGTCCGAAATCATTGCCCCCAAGGTGTATGATCAGAATATCTGGCGGGTCAGCATTCCTGCTGGATAAAAGGAATCGCAACAGTTCCCGCCATAACATGCCATGCTTACCATACCACCTGAGACTTGCGGATGCACCCAGTCCCAGTCGGGGTCCCCACTCTGTCGCCGCAGTGTACGACGCTGCCCTATGCACGTAGCTGTGGCCCACCAGCCATACTGCCACCGGTGTAATACGACACCCAGGGTCTGTCAAGGAAAAAGAGGGGGGGAGAACAATATAGTGACCAAACTGGTACTCACGGTTGAAGAGGGCGAACATAAAACTAAAAACATCGTGACCCCCACGTTCCCATGCGGCGTATTTCCGCCCCAGAGTACCCAAAAGCAGCTGCAGTAGAAGCCGCCTCTATCCTAAATGAATGGGTGCCGTAACGAGCCCCAGGGAGGCCAACACAGGCCAGTGCCTTACCGGTCACCTTCCAAAATTGAAATTTAGTGAGGGGAGACCCATCTTGGTGACAGAAAAACGGGCCATGGTGCGTGCCACGCAGTGCAAGAAACTCCTGTAGGGCACCAACCGGACAGATGTCTGCCAATGAACATCGTATCAGTCGTACTCGACTGCCTACGCCGTGCTGATCAACTTTAGAGGAGCGTATCCTCAACTGAGCCCAATCATTGCAAACATAGACATCGTCGAGTTCCAGTGCCCTACGACTAGCATCCGCCTTAGACAGCATCACCAGCTCGCTGATGCGGAGCGCTCCAAAAAAGGCCACCGTAGTAGCCGCATAAAACAGGGCAGCCTCATACCTGTCAAAACAGAGGTCATGCCAGCCCCGCGCTAGGTGGGTAAGAACCCCTGGGGAAATTGGGTGGCGGTCATCCGGGCTACGCCCACGCTCCCGCACCCACCCCTCCAAAACATGCCGTATGCGGAAATCAGTAGTACTGTCAGCGTAACCCCCTACTTTGGCCATGAATGCCAACGCTGACAGCCTGGATGCTATGGTGCGGGGAGCTAGGCCCTGGGCATGTAAGTAAACCATGAATTGTAGAATGTGGGCGACTGGGATAGGCCAAGCCTCAGGTAGACGACACTGGGCACAAAAGGCCTGAAGAGTGATAAACGCGTGGTGATACGCCTTACGCGTGCGGGGCGCCAGCGACATGCCGATCACCCGGTTCACCTCTCCTTGCCAAGTGTCCATATCTCATCCGGGAGCGGCGAGGGAAATTCCTCTGCGTCCGGGGCCAAGGCACGGAACCGGGAGATCTGCAGGCGGGACAAAGCGTCAGCAATATCATTATTAACACCAGGCACATGCCTAGCCCTGAACAGCACATTGAGGCGCAGGCTACGCAACACAAACTGGCGCACCAACTCCATGACCCTGGGAGATTTAGATGTCTGTGAGTTGACAATATGGACAACTGCCGCATTGTCACACCAGAAGTGTACTACCGAATTGGCCCACTCCTCACCCCATAGCATCAAGGCTCCCAGAATGGGAAAAAATTCCAGATACGTGAGGTCGCGCAAGCGACCCGTGCCCGACCAGGCTGGCGGCCATCTGCCGTAGGCCCACTTCCCATTGAAGTACATCCCATAACCCAGGGACCCCGATGCATCGGACTGGACCTGGAAACGAGGGGAAGCCAGAAGGTCGGACCTCCAGAAG